>CM066039.1:157751177-159023184 GCA_033557465.1 Ichthyophis bannanicus | reverse complement strand
ATGATGTGTCCAAAGTATGAAAGTCGAAGTCTTGTCATCTGAGCTTCTAAAGAAAGCTTAGGTTTGATCTCCTCTAGTACCGACTGGTTTGTTCTTCGGGCAGTCCATGGTATACACAGTATTTCGCCACCAGCACCATAATTCAAAGGCATCAATTTTCTTCCTATCTGTCTTTTTCACTGTCCAGCTTTCACATCCATATGATGTTACTGAAAATAACATGGCTTGAACAAGCCAAATCTTTGTATGGAGAGAGACATCTCTGCTCTTGGGAATCTTATCAAGGTCTTTCATAGCCATTCTGCCAAGAGCAATGCGTTGTCTGATTTTTTGACTACTTGTTGCTTCTTTATTGATAGTTGATCCAAGTAGGTTAAAGTTGTTCACAATTTCAATTTCTTCTCCTTCAACGATGAACCTGTTGATTATGCCAGTTGTCATGATCTTTGTCTTCTTTACATTAAGGTGCAGGCCCATTTTGAGACTATGTTCTTTGATTGTGAGAAGCAAATGTTTCAGATCATCTTCACTTTCAGCCAGTAATGTGGTATCATCAGCATAGCGAAAGTTGTTGATGAGTCTTCCACCAATCTTCACACCTCTGTTGTCTTCATACAATCCTGCTTCTCTGATGATTTGTTCTGCATATAAATTAAATAGGTAGGGGGAAAGTATGCAGCCTTGTCTTATACCTTTGCTTATTTTAAACCATTCTGTTTCTCCCTGTTCCATTCGAACTGTTGCTTCTTGATCAATGTACAGATTGCGCAAGAGAACGATCAGGTGTTCTGGTATACCCATGCTTCTTAATGTGGCCCAGAGATTCTCATGGTTTACACAGTCAAAAGCCTTGCTATAGTCGATAAAGCACAAATAGATATCCTTTTGGTATTCTTTAGTCTTTTCAAGGATCCATCTCACATCTGCAATTATGTCTCTCGTTCCTCACCCTTTCCTGAACCCTGCTTTCCCTTCAGGTAGTTCTTGTTCCAGGTATGGTTGTAGTCTCTTTTGAATAATCTTCAGTAGAATCTTGCTGGCATGTGGGATCAGAGCGATTGTGCGATAATTTCCACAGTCAGTTGGATCCCCTTTCTTTAGTATTGGTATAAACATAGATCTTTTCCAGTCAGTTGGCCATGATGTTGTCTTCCATATTTCTTGGCAGAGACTTGTGAGTACGGTAACAGCTGCATCAGATTGCTGCAATACATCTATGGGAATGCTATCAATGCCTGGTGCTTTGTTCTTTGATAAGGCTTTCAATGCTGCTTCAACTTCTTCTTTCATCACCAATGGTTCCCGATCATAAGGTACAGGTTGAAACGGCTGTTGGTCCACTTGATCTTTATTATATATTCCTTCCACCTTTTCTTGATCTTCTCAGCATCATTCAACATAGAACCTTGAGCATCTTGTAACATTCCAATTCGAGGCTGGAACTTTTTTTTTAACTCTCGTAGCTTCAGGAAAGTCGATCTTGTTCTTCCTAATAGTTTCTGCTTCTACTTCCTTGCAAGTGTCATTCTAGTACTTTTCCTTGTCCTGTCTTGCTGCACGTTGGAAATCTCTGTTGAGTTCTGTGATTGTCTTTCTTTCTCCTCTGGCTTTAGCTTCTCTGCGTTTCTGGGCAATTTTCAGAGTTTCTTCCGTCATCCATTTTGGCCGTCTTTGCTTTTTCACCTTTTGTAGAGACTTCTCGCTTTCTTCCAACACAACCTTCTTGATGTCATTCCATAACTCTTCCGGAGCTCTGTCATTTGTATCGAAAGCAGCAAATCGATTTTGCAGGCAGTCTTTAAATTCCAGTGGTATATTCTCAAGGTCATATTTTGCTGCATTCATGAGTGGTTTGCTCTTTTTCAACTTTAGCTTGAGTTTGCATAGTAGTAGTTGATGATCTGTACCACAGTCAGCTCCAGGTTTTGTCTTTGCTGATGTTACAGAGCTTTTCTATCGTTGACTTCCGCAGATGTAGTCAATTTGATTTTTATACAATCCATTGGGTGAAGTCCATGTGTACAGTCGCCACTTGTGTTGATGGAAGAAGGTGTTTGAGATGAATAGATCGTTGGTCTTGCAGAATTCTATCAGTCTTTCTCCAGCTTCATTTCTGTTGCCAAGTCCATATTTTCCAACTACTTTGCCTTCTTCTTTGTTGCCAACTTTTGCGTTCCAGACACCCATGACTATCAGGATATCCTGTTTGCATGTTCTGTCAATTTCAGCTTGTACTTGTTCATAGAACTCTTCAATTTCATTCTCTTCTGCAGCTGTTGTTGGGGCATATACTTGAATTATAGTTGTGTTGATAGGCAATCCTCGTAGACGGATAGAGATTAAGCGTTCGCTGACTGCATTGTATTTCATTACAGTTCTTGCAAGTTTCTTCTTTATTATAAATGCAACACCATTTCTTCTTTGTCTTTCATTTCCAGCATAGTAGACCATGTGATCATCTGATGCAAAGTGCCCCATGCCAGTCCATTTCAATTCGCTGACACCCAACAGATCAAGTTGTACACGTTCCATTTCATTCTTGACCACCTCCAACTTCCCTTGGTTCATGCTTCGTACGTTCCATGTTCCAATGTGTAAGACATTTTTACAACTTCTGACTCTCATTTCATGCGCAGCTACATCAGCAGTCAGACTTCCCGAGGGCTTTGATCCAACCACATCATAAATGCTGGCTTTACTCTGAAAAGTCTTCAGCTCTTCCCCAGTAGCTAGTTGAGTGCCTTCCGACCAGGGGTCTCATCTTCCAGCACCATAGCACAATTTGTTTTGTTGTAACTATCCATTGGGTTTTCATGGCAAGATACAGAAGTAGATTGCCGGGCCTTTCTTCCGTGCAGTTTAAGTTTGGTGTTGTTGCCGTTGTCACAAAAATGTGATCCTCCGTCGTCAACACTGTCCCATTCAGCTGCAGCACAGATGGGTGGTTTGTCTTGGTCTGGCACCTCAGCTGAGACCTGTCCATCTTGGGAGACCCTGCCAGTAGTTAAACTACCGATAGTTTAGCTCTCAGCATCACTGATGCACGCAAGCCCTCACAGCATGACAAGCTGCAAACCAAAAGTGTAGATGTGTCCAAAAGGACGACTTTGTCATGATGGAATCTGGTATATGGTGGATGCACCACTAAAGCTTGCAGCTCACTGATGCGCCTGGCTGAGGTCAGGGCAATGAGGAATAGAACTTTCCAGGAAAAGTATCAGAGGTGTGTAGTTGCTAAGGACTCAAACAGAGGCTTGATTAGTTGAACCAATACCACATTAATATCCCACAACAATGGGAATGGTCAAAGAGGCAGCTTGGTGAAGAGGAGGCCCCTCATGAAATGTGCCACTAGCGAAATTGTGGAGATGGATCGACCATCGACAGGTTTATGAAAAGCTGAAATAGCACTGAGGTGCACACATACTGAATTTGTTTTGAGTCCTAGAGAAGACAAATGCAAAAGGTATTTAAGAAGCATAGGTACTGATGATTCAAAGGGATTGTGGTTATTTTGAGAGCACAATGAAGCATAATCTATGCCATTTGAACATAAGAACATAAGAACATAAGATATGCCATACTGGGTCAGACCAAGTTCCATCAAGCCCAGTATCCTGTTTCCAACAGTGGCCAATCTAAGTCATAAATACATAACTGCTTCCCCAAAAGACACATGTTCCACAATGCTTGTACTGGGTCAAGCATTGATATCCTGGGTCCCTTCTTAATAATGGTTTATGGACCTTTCCTCCAGGAACTTGTCCAAACCTATTTTAAACCCAGCTACACTAACAGCCTTTACTATATCCTCCAGTAACAAATTCCAGAGTTTGATTACACGTTGAGTAAAAAAATATTTTCTTTTATTAGTCTTAAATAGTTTACCATGTAGCTTCATTGCATGTCCCCATGTCTTTCTATATTCTGATAACGTAAACAATCGATCTACATTTACCCGTTTCACTCTGTTCATTAATTTATAGACTTCTATCATATCTCCCCTCAGCCATCTCTTTTCCAGGTTAAAGAGCCCTAACCTTTTTAGCCTTTCTTCATAGGAGTATCCTTCCATCCCCTTTACCATTTTGGTGGCTCTTCTCTGAACCTTTTCTAATAATGCTATATCCTTTTTAAGATACGGCAACCAGAACTGCACATGATATTCAAGGTGCGGTCTCACCATGGAACGATATAGAGGCATTATAATATCTTTTGTTTTATTTTCCATTTCTTTCCATATGATACCTAGCATTCTATTTGCTCTCTTGGCCGCCGCTTCACACTGGGCCGAGGGTTTTTTTTTTTTTTTTTTTTTTTTTTTTAATTGAAATTTAACAAAACTTACAGAAAAGCAAGCATAAAGAAACTGTCGATGACATAGCGGGAATCAATAAAAAAAATAATAAAAACATCCCAACATACCAAGCACACAAAACGAGGTGATATTTAAGGAAAACAAATACAGGAAATCTAAGACAATCTCTACTTACAGGCAGCTTTTTAAACTAACCACCCACCCCAGTCAATTAATGCCAGGCCCCTCTTTAGCAGAAAGAAAAACCTCAAGTTGAACAGGATCAAGAAATATAAATTTTGAACCCTGAAAGGTTATAAGACACTTGCAGGGATATCTAAGAAAAACGTAGCTGATAAGGCAACCACCCTAGGCTTAAGAGCCAAAAAACTCTTCCTCCTAGTTTGAGTCGCCTTACAAACATCCGGAAAAATTTGCACACGTGATCCACAGAACGGAACAGACATAGTTTTAAAGTAACTACGAAAAAATAAGAGCCCTGTCCAAATCAGACAGAAAAGATACCAACAAAGTGGCTCTGGAGGAAATATTATCCTGCGAGTCCTCAAGGAATTTGGTGAGTCCAAGGCTGGCTTGGCCCTGGACTACATCAAACCCCCCTGGGGAACCAGGAGAAAGGCCCTTACCTGTCAAATAATAAATATTAGAGAGGCCGATGGAGTCAGCAGAAGCTAAGCCCAAGACCTCCCTAAAATTTCCTCAAAAGAATTTCAGCAGATAATAACCGACAAATGGGAAAATTCAATATACGAATATTCTTAAGCACGTAACATATTATCATATTGCTCCATTCTCTGATGTAACACCAAACTATCCTTAATATGAGAAGAATTTACAGCTTTCAAAGCCTGACACTGAGTTTCACAATTAGTAACTAAATGCATAGTATTCTCAATCTTGGTATCCACTTCTGACAACCGTGTAGTTATCTCAGAAGAGAAACTACATAGTTGTACCACAGTAGGAGTCAAGGAACTCTCAATACGGTTTACCACACGCCAGATATCCGCTAGGGTTACCTGATCATCAGGTACACCTTCACTTCTCCTGGGGTGGGAGCCCATTACAACCGGTTTCAACTTTTCCCCCCTTCTATTGGGGTACTCTGGAGAAACTGCACCTCAACAGAAGTAGACACAAGAGGAGATGTATAAACTGGAGGAGAAGGTGGTGTCCGGTCTGGAGAACTCAAGGACACCGGAGAGAGGGCTGGAGTGTTAGAAAAGTCAGAGTCAAGCTTGCCATTAGCACTAGGCAGTACCTTAACGTGTTTGTCCATGGGGCCCACCGCAGGCTCGGCAGATGTCACCACCTCCGTCTTTTTCTTTCTTTTACCCATCAATGCAAGCCACATCCGGGATCAAACTCGGGGTGCGACGCTCCTACGATGCTCCAAGGGGCTCCCAAGGGGCCAGTTTATGCCCCTTGTATCTAGCCCCTTCTATCGCTACCCCGGCTAGCGCCTCCGGCTGCGCCAAAACAACAGCCTTTTATCGAGTCTCCCAAGGCACAGCTCACCCGGTTCCGCTTTTCAATCCAGGCCCCCGATGACGTCAGGGCCGGCGGGAACGAAGCCTGCAACTCCGGACCTCCACGCTGCCTCTCTCTGCTCTCCAAGGCACAGCTCACCCGTTCCGCTTTTCAATCCAGGCCCCCGATGACGTCAGGGCGGCGGGGGGGAACGAAGCCTGCAACTCCGGACCTCCACGCTGCCTCTCTCTGCTCTCCCAAGGCACAGCTCACCCGGTTCAGCTTATCAATCCAGGCAACCTATGACGGCAGGGCCGGCGGGCACGTAGCCTGCAACTCAGGAACTACACGCTGCGTCTCTCTGCTCTCCAAGGCACAGCTCACCCGGTTCCGCTTTTCAATCCAGGCCCCCGATGACGTCAGGGCCGGCTGGGAACGAAGCCTGCAACTCCGGACCTCCACGCTGCCTCTTCTGCTCTCCCAAGGCACAGGCTCACCCGGTTCCGCTTTTCAATCCAGGCCCCCGATGACGTCAGGGCCGGCGGGAACGAAGCCTGCAACTCCGGACCTCCACGCTGCCTCTCTCTGCTCTCCCAAGGCACAGCTCACCCGGTTCCGCTTTTCAATCCAGGCCCCCGATGACGTCAGGGCCGGCGGGAACGAAGCCTGCAACTCCGGACCTCCACGCTGCCTCTCTCTGCTCTCCCCGGGCCGAGGGTTTTAACATGTTATCCACAATGACGCCTAAATCTTTTCCTGGGTGGTGGTTCCTAATGTGGAACTTTGCATCGTGTAACCATAGTTTGGGTTGTTCTTCTCTAGGTGCATAACTTTGTACTTGTCCACATTAAATTTCATCTGCCATTTTGATGCCCAGTGTTCCAATTTATCAAGATCCTCTTGCAATTTTCCATAATCCTCTTGGGTTTTAACAACTTTAAATAGTTTTGTGTCATCTGCAAATTTGATAACCTCACTCGTTATTCCACTTTCCAGGTCATTTATGAATATGTCAAAAATCAGCGGACCAAGCACAGATCCCTGGGGTACACCACTATTCACCTTTCTCCATTGGGAAAATTGGCCATTTAGCCCTACCCTCTGCTTTCTATCTTTTAACCAGTTCCTGATCCACAATAGTACACTGCCTCCTATCCCATGACTCTTTAGTTTTGCCAAATGACTCTGATGAGGGACCTTGTCAAAGGCTTTCTGAAAGTCCAGATACACTATATCAACCGACTCACCTTTGTCCACCTGTTTATTCACACCTTTAAAAAAACATAACAGATTAGACAAGGAAGATCTTGTCTTATTAAAGCCATGTTGGCTGTCTCCCATTAGGCCGTGACTATCTACATGTTCAGCAATTTTGTTCTTTATGATGGTTTCTACCATTTTTCCCAGTACTGATGTCAGGCTCACCGGTCTGTAGTTTCCCGGATAACCCCTGGAACCCTTTTTAAAAATTGGTGTTAGAATGGCGATCCTCCAATCTTCAGGTATTAGAGATGCTTTTAATGATAGTTCACAGATTACTAATATCAGGTCTGCAATCTCATATTTCAGTTCTTTCAACACCCTTGGATGTATACCATCCGGCCCAGGTGATTTGCTACTCTTCAGTTTATCTAATAGTTGTAATACATCTTCCCGATGTATCGATATTTCCTTCAATTCTTCCGCACCTTTGAATACCACTTCAGTCATGGGTAACATCCCTACATCTTCCTCAGTAAAGACTGAAGCAAAGAATTCATTCAGTCTCTCAGCTATCGCCTTGTCACCTCTTAGTGACCCTTTAACCCGTCTATTATCTAATCGACCAACCGACTCTCACAGGTATTTTGCTACGAATATACTTGAAAAAGTCTTTATTTCGCGTTTTTGCTTCCGCAACAAGTTTCTTCTCAAATTCTCCCTTTGCCTGCCTTATCAATGCCTTGTATTTGACTTGCCAGTGCTTGTGCTGTTTCCAGGTTTCGTCCTTTGGCTCTTTTTTCGATTTACTGAAAGATGCTTTTTTGGCAACAACAGCCTCTCTAACCTCACCTTTAAACCATGCTGGCAGTTTTTTGGACTTCCTTCCACTTTTCTTAAAGCATGGAATACAGCTGGTCTGGGCTTCCAAGATAGTATTTTTTAACACCACTAAAGCTTGATGTAAGTTTTTAACCTTTGCAACTGCTCCTTTTAGTTTTTTCTTAACTATTTTCCTCATTTTATCATAGTCTCCCTTTCGAAAATTAAAAGGTAGTACTGTGGATTTCCTTACTATCCCTCCCTCCACTAATAAGATCAAACTCGATCATGCTATGATTACTATTGCCAAGTGGCCCCAACACTCTTATCTCTTGCACTAGATCTGGTGTTCCACTAAGGACTACGTCTAATATGGTTTCCCCTCTGGTCGGTTCATGAACCAGCTGCTCCAAGAAGCAGTCATTTATTTTATCTAGGAACTTTATCTCCCTATCATGTCCTGCCGTGACACTGACCCAGTCGATACCGGGGTAATTGAAATCACCGATTATTATTACTGCACTGAAACTTTTGTTAGCTTCCTTGATTTCTTTGAGCATTTCATCATCCATTTGTTCATTCCGGCCAGGTGGTTGATAGTACACCCCCACTGCCATAGCCTTCCCCTTTTTACATGGAATTTCAATCCATAGAGATTCTACAGCAAATTTTGTTTCCTGCAAAACTTTAATCCTTTGTGACTCAATGTCCTCTCTAACAGAGCGCAACCCCTCCACCAATTTGATCAGCTCTATCATTACGATATAGTTTGTACCCAGGTATCACAGTTATCCTCCGTCTACCATGTCTCTGATATTCCAATCATATCTAACCTCTCATTTAGTGCTATATATTCTAACTCTCCATCTTATTTTTTAGACTTCTAGCATTTACATATAAGCATTTTAGAGACTGCATTTTATTCATATTAATTTGGCTATTGGTAGACATGGGTAATTTGGGATCTTTAAGCTCTGTCTGCTCCATACTGGGGGGCATTTGGGCTATTTTAACTCTTTTTTGGAACCTCTCTTCTTTTGGTAGTATCCTTCAAGGATACATTCTTCCGAATCATCCGCTCTTGGGCGACTGTCGGCTTTCCCCTATTATCTAGTTTAAAGCTGCTCTATCTCCTTTTTAAAAGTTAATGCCAGCAGCCTGGTTCCATCCCGGTTAAGGTGAAGCCCATCCCTTTGGAAGAGCCCCTCCTTTCCCCAGAATGTTCCCCAGTTCCCAACAAATCCAAAACCCTCATCTCTGCACCATTGTCTCATCCACGCATTGAGACTTCGGAGCTCTGCCTGCCTTTTGGGTCCTGCGCGTGGAACGGGAAGCATTTCGGAGAACGCTACCCTGGAAGTTCTGGATTTCAACTTCCTACCTAAACGCCTAAATTTAGCCTCCAGAACCTCCCTACCACATTTTCCTATGTCATTGGTACAGACATGTACCAAGACAGCAGACTCCTCCCCAGCACTATCTTATACCTTATCTAGGTGGCGCGTGAGGTCCGCTACCTTCGCGCCAGGCAGGCATGTTACCAGGCGATCCTCACGTCCACCAGCCACCCAGCTATTTACATGCCTAATGATCGAATCACCAACTATAACGGCTGTCCTAACCCTTCCCTCATGGGCACATGGCCCTGGAGAAACCTCCTCAGTGCGAGAGGGTTTTACATCATCTGGAGGACAGGTCCTAGTTACAGGATCACTTCCTGCCACACCAGGGTGATGCTCTCCTGTCATGTAACCTCTCTCCTCCATGGCAACTGGGATGCTGCCAGACTGGAGGTGGGACTTCAGGACTATAGCCCTGTTGGTTTCATCTATGTACCTCTCTGTCTTTCTTATGTTTTCCAAGTCTGCTACTCTAGCCTCTAGAGAATGGATTCGTTCCCAGAGAGCAAAGAGCTCCTTGCACCTAGTGCACACATATGACCTCTCACCAACTGGGAGAAAATCATACATGTGACACTCAATGCAAAAGACTGGAAAGCCCCCATCTCGCTGCTGGACTGCTGTCTGCATCTTAGTTTTAAGATTGTGTTCAGATCTTTAAGTTCTTTACTTACTAAGGGTTGCTATGGATATTTATACTAATAAAACTGTACCTAATACGTTTAATATACCTTGTTCACCTGAAGCTTAATTAATCTTAGGTCCTTAGTGTATGACTGATTTGGGTAACGAGCTTCACCTGAGAGCACCTCCTGTCCTTTAAGATGTGTAAGTACCTATAAAGCTACGATTATAACAGGGAGTGGTGGGTGGGTGGGTGTTGGGAAGGAGGGAGGGAAACAACACTTATTAAAAGAGGGCTGCTATACAGTACCCTGTCCTGTGCTGCTGAGGTAAGCTATATTCTGATTTGATTTAAATTATAGCTCTTTGCTGCTCCTAGGCTCTAACTTATTATGAAATTTAAACTAGAAGCTCTCTGCTGGGTTCCAAATTTAACCAGAAAGCTCTCTTCTATGTTTTAAATTTAAACTAAAAGTACTTTGCTGATGCTAGGCCCTGAGTGACTATTAAATTTAAACTACAAGCTCTCTACTGGGTATGAAATGTAACCAGAAAGTTCTCTTCTGTGTTTTAAACTTAAACTGCTGCTACTAGGCCCCTACTGATTTAACAAAAAACAGTGGGTTCACAGATTAATTAGCTTTAATACAAATAATTCCTTTCAGAAAATTCCCAGAAGTATATACTCACAATTGCAGATCTCTCTCCAGAAGTAACAGTCCCCTTTTCTAGTCCTTCAAAACAATGCCACCTGATTTGTCTGTCCTGACCAGGGTCTGGCTGTTGGAGAGGTGGTGCTGAAAAGCTCAGAGGGCATTCGTGTTTGCTTGAAGCTCAAGGAGGTTGATTTGTTGAGTTGATTCATAGCTGTCCACAGTCCTTGTGTGAAAACAGAATCTAGATGTTTGGATGTATCTGTAGTCAGGGTATGTTGAGGCTGGGGCATCCAAAAAGGTGACCCTTCAAGAAGATTTGTTGGGGTGCACCACCAGGAGTGATTCGGCCAGAGGGCATGTTACTTGAATGATATCCCGTAGATTCCCTGTGGCTTAGGTCCACTGGGTTGAGAGGGTCCATTGTGTTAGTCGCATGTGCAGTCTCGCATAAGGTACTACATGCACTATGGATGCCATTTGGTCTAAGAGGCACAGGAAGGCTTGAGCCGTTGCAATCTGCTGCTGGCGCATGTGGGTGGCTAGGTCCACCAATTTATTCATGCGGTCCATAGGAAGGAAGGCTCTGGATTGTTGAGTGTCCAGTACGGCGCCTATGAATCTAATTGTTGGGTTGGAGTGAGCTGGGATTTTGGGAAGTCCTGGACCCATTGTTCCAGGTCTGATGCTTGGAGCCAAGCTAATCAGTGTGCACTGATGGCAATAGATGAGGCTCTACTAGTGGATTTGAAAGCATTGAATGCTGCCCTGTTTAAAAATTGACACATTCTGTCTGTTTGCAACTACAGCTTGAAAAGCAGGTCTCTTTTACTCAGGAAGGAATGGAAGGAAACCTTCCCAGTCCTTATTAAGTTATTTGAGGAACATTCCCACAGAGAATGTAAGGGTTGATTCTGCTGGCTAGCATCGAAGCTTGAAAGGATCGGCAGGCAAAAGAATAGAGATTCCTGGATTCTCTTCCTGGAGGTATGGAAGAGTACTTTTTGCCACATTTGAAGTGATACATCGCCGATTCAACCAGCATAGAGAGGTGTGGAAGTTGTGGTTTCTGCAACCCAGGACAGTCCGGTACCCTGTACATAGTATCAAGCCGACGGCTAACTGGGGATAACGTGAGAGGGGTCTCCGACATCCAGAGCATCAAGTTGCGAAGGATGTGATGCACTGGGAGGATCATGGCTTCCTTCGTGGCTGTAGAGTACTAGACTATTTCCAGCTCTTCTGCCCTCTGTTCTGGTTCCAAAGCAGCCAGAATCGATAGCCCCACTGCCATGTCTTGGATAAATTCTTGAAAAGACATGTCTTCAGGTGGTGATTTTCTGTGAGTGCTTGTGGTTGGAGGCGAAGACTCTGAGACGATATCATGGAGGTCCAAGCAATCAAAGGAGCGGTGGTCAGAATCTGACATATCCGAGTCTGATACCGGTCAGTATCGATGATGTCGATGCCCGTATGAACGGTGTCTGTGCTCCTTGATACCTTTGGGGTCTAGAACAGTGGTTCTCACCCATGGGATCTCGGTGGCCAATACCGATGTCTGTATCAGAACAGAGGCCTTGGTTCTCGATGCAGACTGGATCGGTGCCGATGGTAGTACTGATGTTTATGCCTGGATTAGTGTTGATGGGGGTCACCGATGTCGATGCCCCGGTATGTGGTCCCCCAGCTAGTGCAAGAGGAACCGATGCTGTGAGAGGGCTGCCAAAGTCTTCTCCAAGGAAAGAATGCGCTGATCTAAGAAGGTTGCCTGCATCTGATCCAATGCAAGAGCAGGGCATCCTGCCACCAGTACCAGAGCAAGGATATTGGGGGCTCTCCAGAGGTCGAGGCCTTGGGTGCCTCCTGATTCCCCACCAAGCCTTTGGAGGACAAGTCCTCCCACCGAGGATGCCTGGGTCGATGGCCAGAGTCAGAAGAGGTCCTGGAAGACTCCTGGTGTTTAGAGGGGGATCTTTCCCTCCATTCCAGAGCCTTGCCTGAAGAATCCTTCGACCTCTCCTTCGACTTCTCTGAGTATTCTCAAGGCTTTTGCTTTTCTTTGGCAGACTTCGGAGGAGACATGGGTCTTTTAAGTCTTTTTCTCCGAGTGTTTGGAATCTTTAGACTGCTTTGAGCCCTGAGAGTATGAGGATGCTCTGGAGAAAGTCGAGGCCAATGACAGAGTCTGATGGAAATAGTTCTCCAAATGTTTTGGTCCAGTTCCCTAGGCCTCTCTTCGTCATCAGTTTAATAATTATAACCTGTTGTACCCTTATAGCGGGCGCCTCATTTACACAATATTTTTTGATGTAGAAGGCACATTTTGAGGTGAATGGCAACATTTTTCCCCCCTCTTCGCAATATATTCACAGACATAATTGGCGATATACTGATCCTTAAAAGACAGTTTTTTTCCGGATCAGAAAGCGCTTAACGATCATTATAGTATGTACTTGTATGTTTAAAAGTGGTCTCCTTTTCATTTAGCTTTTACTTTTTACTCCCAATGGTTGCAGCGGAGTAGATTAGCATATTGTCTTATTTTGCAGTTAGAAAGGAGTATACCTTTCATTTAGCCATATGCGGGCTTTAGACAGATGCACTCCTTCATTCTGAATTGGAATTTCAAAACACATGATTAGTAACATACTGATCTTTGAAAGACAGTTTTTCCCCTGATCAATAAGCGCTTAACGATCATTATAGTATGTATTTGAATGTTTTAAAGTGGTCCCCCTTTTTTTCAGATAGCTTTTACTTCTTACTTTTTACTCTCAACCGTTGCAGAGGAGTAGATTGTCTTATTTTGCAGTTAGAAAGGAGCATACCCTTTCACTAAGCCTTATGCGGGCTTTAGACAGATGCACTCCTTTATTTTAAATTGGAATTTCAAAACACGATTTGTTCAACTATTATTAAAATATAGAGCATGGTCCTGCTTTTAATAATATATTAGTTTTAAAATCTTTTACAATGTATGTGCCGCTTATTTCACGTTTTTTACTTTAACATTTTTAATACAATTACATATACTCAGGCACGGTTAGAATATATTCCTGCATTGTTCATTCATTTTTTGATACAGCAGGATATTTAGTATCTCTTGCACTCACTCCTGCTTCAGTTAATTATGTTCTGACCTTTTTTTCCTCCTCCGTTTTAGCATAAGATCTAAACAATTGGTTTTAACCTACAAGAGAGGTATTTTTACTATTACTTGCACCAATACATTATTGAGTTGCCACACCCTTATAAGGTTTACTGTCTTTTAGTGACTCTTTTACGTATTTATTTATTTATTATCTTGGTTTTGTATTTTTTCTCTGCAAACTTTTAATGTTTTAATTATTTATTGTCTTTGGTTTTGAGTTTTCCTTTCATTAATATGTACTTTTTCTTCATTATCAATGTTTTTACTGTGGTTTATTGTATTCATGCACTTTTTGGCATTCCTACATTTTTGTTTTATTCATTTTATCTATTTATTGGAGTAACAGTTAATTTGTATATGATTTTGTTTTTAACGTTGTTTTTAATTTGTTTAACAAACCATTTTTTATGTTTTGTTATTTGTGTATGTGTACATGGGAATATTACGCCTGAATTCCCCTGAAGAGAATTCGAAACACAGCCTGTGTCGGGCGTTAAGGCGTGTTCTAATCAACTGTAATAAAGGTTTCCTTCTTTGTAATCCACACCTTGGTACTGGGTACCAGAATTGAGCAATACAGGTGTGGCGAGGTAGAAGCACTTTTTGAAGAAAATTTTAAAGTTCTTTTCTCCGGTGACAGGGTTTTGACCTGATGGCTCTGCAGAAAAAGAAGAACTGAAGAGAGGGAATTGGAAGAGTGGGAAGGCGGTGGCACAGGCGCAGTGGAGTGCTCCCAAAAGCTTTCCTATTGGTAGATGGGGAGCTTCCACGCAGGCTCCATCGGTACTCTATGCCACCCATATGTGAAGACTACATTCCTGCTTATTCCTGGAGATGAGCCAAAATTCAAGACCCAAGCCAGCAAAAGTTTAAATTTATAAAGTAATGTATTTCTTGAAGATGTCTCGCATGA
Source organism: Ichthyophis bannanicus (assembly GCA_033557465.1). NCBI lineage: Eukaryota > Metazoa > Chordata > Amphibia > Gymnophiona > Ichthyophiidae > Ichthyophis > Ichthyophis bannanicus. Next base: position 159,008,633 of record CM066039.1, on the reverse strand, counting down.
ATACAATATCCAAGTTTTGGATACTCTTACAAAAGGATTTATTTTTAATACAATATTCCAGTAAGACAGAGGAACTGATCCTCTTCAAAGATTTTGGGAGCTTTGCTTCTCTTTCGAGGCAGATTTTCAAACACTCACAGACTGTTCAAGTAAAGAATAGTGGACAAAAAACTTTGGTATATACCTCCTGCACAAAGGATGCAGAGGGTGTTAAAATATTGATGGAAATTAGCCCAAGATGGACAGGAAGATGACTGCTTTGTGGACTTATTAAAATTGTTTAGACCAGTGAGAGTTTGGGGGAAAAGATGTACTTGTTTAAAATACTCACCCGGACAATCTGCTGCTGTTTGGATAGTGTGACAGAATCCTCCAACACCTCCTTCACAACATGCTTACGTTTGGTGGCCTGTGACATCTTTTCCCATGAGATGACAATGCAAAAAAAAAAAAAAAAAAGATACAATTTTTCACCCGTGCAAGTGCTGATACCAACTCCTGTACTGCCAGGCCTGCAGGGGCAAACGTGGAGTCTATATCACAGCAGCTAGCAATACCCAGAAAAGATGCTTCAAGCTCCTAGATAGGTATCAATTCCTGACCAATTTTCTAACAAAAGTGATGACAGAGAACTGCAAAACAATCATAAAAAAAAATAAAGAAAAATAGATAAAATATCAACAGTAACAGTAATAAAAGTTCAATAATAATCACAGAAACAATACCAATAGTGTCATTAAAAAGAGAGAGTGAGGCATGCAAAAATATTAATTACACTTACCTGGTAATTGTAGTTCCTTTAGTGACGACAGTGCAGTCCTCTACGTCTGGGTAGTCAACCTCGTCCTGCAGCTAGGAGACTGGCATGTCCAAATTCGTGACATCACTGGTATATCCTGGCACCATCAGCCCTCCTACTTCCAGTGTGAACTACTAACAAAGCAGACTCAAAAGGAGCAAGAAATAAGTAGCAATGTAACAACGTCAACTGAACAATGTGTTTTCCCCTGTCTGTTTCCTTTTTTTTTTTTACAACTAGGTACAGAAGTGGGAATGGATTCTGTTATGTACTGCACTTTTAAATGCCATAGAAAAGCTATGACCCAGGTTCTGCTTCCTATCCCTGCGCCCCGAGCAGCGGAAGCAATAGGACAACTTAGAAAGCAATAGACAGAAAAAGATCGGAGCCGGCTCACCTGTAAGACTCTTTGACCCGTACTCCACGCCGGAAACCTGGAAAGATCATGAGTAGGGCGGGATGGAGGACTGCACTGTCGTCACTAAAGGAACTATAATTACCAGGTAAGTGTAATTAATATTTCCTTAGCGTTCCTCCAGTGCAGTCCTCTACGTCTGGGATGTACCAGAGCAGAACTTAACGGGTGGGATCTTTCCGGCCGGCCGACAAAACTGCCAATCCGAAACGGGTATCTGCTGCCGCCGCCACATCCAGGCGGTAATGCTTACTGAAGGTATGCAAGGACGACCAAGTAGCCGCCCTGCAAATATCTCCTGGCGGAACTAACCGATGCTCCGCCCACGAACAAGCCTGCGCCCTAGTGGAATGAGCACGCAAGCCCGAAGGCGCCGAGCAGCCCTGAAGCAGATAAGCCGAAGCAATCGCCTCCTTAATCCATCAGGCAATGAAAGCTTTAGCAGCGGCTTCCCCCTTACGTACGCCCCCAAAAAGGACAAATAAAACGATCCGACTTACGAAAGGATTCGGTAACCCTCAAATAGTGCCGCAATACCCGCTGCACATCCAAGCGGCGCAAGTCGCGATCGGAACCGCCGAGAACGGGGAGTGAAACCACCTGATTCATGAGAAAGGGCGAAACCACTTTAGGGAGAAAAGAAGGAACGGTCCGCAACACCACCTTGTCGTCCGAGAAGGACAGAAACGGTTCCCGACAGGACAAGGCCTGCAACAGAGATACGTCTGGCCGAGCAGATCGCCACCAAGAACACCACCTTCAAAGTTAAATCCTTCAGGGAGGCGTGTTTCAACGGCTCAAAGGGAGACCGGGACAAAGCTCCGAGGACGAGATTAAGATCCCAAGGCGGAACACAAGGGAAGGGCGCAGCTTAGAAACTGCTGACAAGAACCGCCGAATGTCCGGGTGAGAACCCAACGAAAGGCCGTTGACCTTGCCCCGATAACAGGCCAGCGCCGCCAGCTGAACCCGCAATGAGCTGGCCGCCAGACCTTTGCTAAAACCATCCTGTAAAAAATCTAGAATTATGGGCACGGCCACGGTGGCCACTCGTATCCAGCGCCGAGAACACCAATCCTCAAACACGCGCCAGACGCGGACATAGGCAAGGGAGGTAGAACGCTTTCGAGACGCAAGCAGCGTGGAAATCACCGCTGCCGAGTAACCCCGCTTACGCAAACGCGCCCGCTCAATGGCCAAACCGTAAGCGAGAACCGATCCACCTGCGGCATAAGGAGAGGACCCTGAATCAGGAGATCCGAACGAGCCGGGAGACGCCAAGGATGACCGTCGAGGAGACGAATCAAGTCCGCATACCATGGACGTCGGGGCCAATCGGGAGCTACGAGAAGAACTCTCCCCGGATGTCGCCCTATCTTCTGCATGACTCGACCTATGAGCGCCCACGGGGGAAACACATACAGAAGACCTTCTCCCGGCCAAGCCTGCAGCAGCGCATCTATTCCCTCTGACATTCTTTCCCGCCTTCTGCTGTAAAAACGAAGAACCTTTGCGGAGAGAAAGGTTGCCATCAGATCCATCACCGGTGTCCCCCAGCACTGCACTACCTGAGCGAACACGTCGGGATGCAGCTGCCACTCTCCGGCATCCACTCGCACTCGGCTGAGATAATCGGCTGTCACGTTGTCCTTTCCGGCAATGTGAGCTGCCGAAATCGCCACCAATCGCGTCTCCACCCACGCGAACAGCTGATCCGCTTCCTCTTCCATGGGGGCGCTGCCCGTGCCGCCCTGCCGATTGATGTAGGCGACGGTCGCCGAGTTGTCGGAAATAACTCGCACCGCGCGACCCAGAACTAAGGACTGGAAAGCCTGAAGAGCGAGGAACACGGCCCGGAGCTCCAGACGATTGATTGACCATGAGGTTTCTGGAGGAGACCAGCGACCCTGCGCAAAGGCCCCCTGGCAATGAGCCCCCCAGACTGGCATCCGTCAAAAGAGGTATCCAATCGGGTTGTTCCAGCGGCATCCCGACCGCTAAGGATTGCGGAAGAATCCACCACTGGAGAGACTTGCGAACCGAAAGAGGGCAAGGCAAATGTTTGCTGAGAGGATCCGCCTGATGCGACCAGCGCCGGAGTAGAGACCGTTGTAACGGGCGCATGTGCACCTTTGCCCACGGCACCGCTTCCAGGGTCGCCGCCATGGTACCTAAGACCCTCAGATAGTCCCAAGCCGGAGGGGCCGGAGTGGACCTGAACTTCCGAACGAGAGCTCGCAAGGAGGTAGCCCGCCTGGCAGGGAGAAACACGTGACCCGAGCACATATTGAAGCGCACGCCCAGGTACTCCAGGTTCTGAGAGGGTTCCAGATGACTCTTTCCGAAATTGATCACCCAACCCAGACTCTGCAGAAAAGATACCACTTTGCTCGTGACGTGAATGCTTTCCTCCTTGGACTTGGCCCGAATCAACAAGTCGTCCAGATATGGATGAACCAAAATCCCTTCGCACCTCAACGCCGCCGCCACAACCACCATAATCTTTGTAAAGGTCTGAGGCACGGTCGCAAGACCGAAGGGAAGAGCCTGGAACTGGTAATGTCCCCACGGCAGCGCAAAGCGCAGGAACTTCTGGTGAGCCTGTAGAATGGGCACATGCAAGTACGCCTCGGTTAGATCTAGAGACGTCAAAAACTCCCCTTGGCGGACCGCGATGATCACCGACCGCAAGGTCTCCATGCGGAAATGCGGCACTCTCAGACAACGGTTGAGCGCCTTTAGATCCAAAATAGGGCGAAAAGTCCCCTCCTTTTTGGGAACCACGAAATAGATGGAATATCGACCCATACCGTAGTCGCTTTTGGGAACCTCGGTCACTGCCCCCAACTGCAACAATCGGTGCAGGGTGGAGGCTACTGCCGCCGCCTTGACCGCTCCCCGGCACGGCGACCGCACGAAGGAATCCCGAACGGAACAGGCAAACTCGAGAGCGTAACCGTGTTGAATGATATCGAGCACCCATTGGTCCGTGGTAATGAGGGTCCAAGCGGGGAGAAACTCCCGGAGGCGGCCGCCCACTGAAATATCCACCGCCGGGACCCGCCGTATCTCATTGAGGTTTCCTAGCCACGGAGGAGGCGGCCGCGGAGAAGCCTCGGCCGCCGCCTCGGTAGCCTCGAAACCCTTGTGGACGGGACTGGAAGCGGCCCCTTTGAAATCCTCCATAGCGGGAGGACCGAAACCGCCGAGAATCCCGAGGCTGTCCCCGAGGGTACGGAGTCGAACGAAGCGGCTTAGGCTTATCCTCGGGAAGCCGACCGGCCTTGGACTCCCCGAGATCCTTAACAAGCTTATCCAAATCATACCCAAAGAGTAAGCCGCCCTTAAAGGGAAGCTTGCTAAGACGGGATTTAGAGGGACCATCCGCTGCCCAGTTCCGGAGCCACACAGAACGCCTGGCCGCCACTACCGAAGCCGTACTGTTGGCCAAGGCCCGAATCAAGTCGTAATGCAGATCTGCCAGATACGCTGCTCCGGATTCCAAACGATCCAGCTCCTTGACATCCGCCTCCTCCAACCGCGGGGAAAGGCGGAGACGCTGAGCCCAGCGCAAGCACGCCCGGGCCACCCAAGCGCCACACAGCGACGCCTGCAAGGAGATGGAATCAGCGTCAAACGTCTGCCGCAGCAGATTATCCACCTTCCGATCTTGGGCATCTTTCAATGCTGCACCACCCTCTACAGGGATGGTAGTCTTCTTAGTAACCGTCGAGACCACCGCGTCTACCCGCGGAGCTCGAAAACGCTCCTTATCCTTATCCGTTAAGGGATAAAGTCTACTGAGAGTACGAACCCCCCTCAAGGCCGATTCCGGCCGGGTCCATTCGTCCGTAATCATCTTATCCACCACGCGATGCAAAGGAAAAAACAACCTGCGACTGACGTTCCGCCTCAATAACCGGATCCTCGATCGCCACATCCGGAACTACCGGAGCCGCCATATTCAAAATTTGCAGCGACTCCGAAATGAGAGAAGGCAACTCCTCCCTGCGGAACACTCTGATGATCTTGGCTTGGTCCTCGGGCTCTGGAATTTCCCCTTCTTCCAGATCCTGAGGCTCCTCTGCAGGGTCCCAGACGTCTGCAGACTCCGGGGATCATTGCCCCTCGGCGTCAGAGTCCGGCGCCGTCCTAGCCCGCTTTGCCACCGGCGGAGGAAGAGACGCTGCCGCGGCAGAATCTCGCTGCCCCTCCAGGGACGCCAAAGATCCGGATGCCTGAAAGGTACCCCGCTGACGCAAGCAAAACGCTTGATGCAGCATTAAGACAAACTCGGGGGAAAAGGACCCAAGAGCAGTTGAGAACCCCCCAGTCAGGGCCCCAGAGGGTCCCGCGATGCTCTCCGACCGTGGGTCAGCCACTACGGAGCGTGCTGCAACCGCCTCGTCTAATACGGGAGGCTCAGACACCTCCGCGGGCTCAAGCACCTCCATACGCTGCTCCATTAGAGCGGAGAGGGTGGCACAGCCCCGACACACTCCTAACACTGACACCGGCCCTCTGTGGGTACCACAAATTAGACAGAGAGGCCTCTGAGGCATTGGCCAAGCAGGAAAACCAAGGGGACCGCGCTGGAAGCACTACTGGCTCCCCCCCCACCCCCCAGAAATGCCCTGGAAGGAAAGGGAAGAATCAGCTCTAATAGAAAAATAAAATGAAATAAAAGAAAAGATATAAAAGAAATAAACCCCAAAAAAAACCTGAAAGGAAGGGTCACTAAGTCCCCCAATGGTAAAATGAAGCACTCACCACGTGCTAGCAAAAACTCCTCATGTGCTTGGCTGCCTGCAGTGTAAAACTGCAGTCAAAATGGCCGCAGAGGCAAAAACCCCGAGGCTAAAAAGGGCGCCAAACAGAACTGCTTAAGAAAGGCCTGCAAATGCCTGCCACAGGCTCTCTTCAACAAGAAAATACTTAAAAACCACTTACCCCAGCTCCAAAGGCATTCACCAGGGGGAAACAGCTGATTGAAACTCAACAGGAAATCCCGGAGCTACAGGCAAGTGAAGGGCTCGGCTCCGTAATGTCTGGGAGCAGAGAACTTCAGTACTAACAGAGACAGCCTGCTAAAAATCTCCAGACCACAACTTACAAGAAAGGGAGAAGAGAAAAAAGGAAAATAAAGGAAATGGAAAATAATGGCAAAGAAGCAGGGCTGCCACGAGGAGAGACAGGAGGCTCCCTCAGGGCTGAGCACTGACCCCTCCTCCCTGCAGAAACTCTAAAATTTAAAGTAACAGGCACCCAAAGAAAGGGAAATTCTCCAATCCCCTAAATAACCATCTAGAAATAAAAGTAAGCAATAAAATGAAATGAAACTAAGCTCCTTATTTTTTTCCTCACAGTGAGCCCCCACATCCAGGGCTCCACAAGTCCTCCTGCTGCAAGGAGACTGGTCACACTGGAAGTAGGAGGGCTGATGGTGCCAGGATATACCAGTGATGTCACGAATTTGGACATGCCAGTCTCCTAGCTGCAGGACGAGGTTGACTACCCAGACGTAGAGGACTGCACTGGAGGAACGCAAAGGAACTTGATTTATAAAACTTGAGAACCAGATAAACTTCAGGATCCAAAGAAGTTCACACACCCACTCCCCCCACATAACCTTTTTTTTACTCTTTTTGTCTTCTCTTATCTCCTTTAGTTTCTCTTTCCCCTTCCCCTCTGCTTTCCAGACTCTCTTCTGTGCATGTAGAGAGCAGCCATGAGTTGCACTAGCTCCCTTCAGACCTAGGCTCGCTGTAAAGTGGCTCTTCTTGGGTCTGGACCCACTTCAGCCACTCTGGCACTCTTTGGGCTGGGACCCATCACAGTGGTTTACATCAAGCCCTGTCATTCTGTAATAGTTCTACCTGGGCCATCAACAGGTGCCAAATTTTCTTTCCAACCCATCAGAAGTTGGAAAGAATTATACAAAAGGAAAGCATAGTTACTCACCTGTAATAAGTGATCTTCGGGAACAGCAGGAATTTAGTCCTCACATATGGGTATTGTCGGTACCGCCAGACTGCGCGGGAATGCTCCCCAGCATCCAATTAGGAAGCTTTTGGGAGCATCACACAGCGCCTGCATACTGCCTTCCCGCCTTTCCCAACTGTCTCTCTCCAGTTGAGTTTAAAGCTGATACAAAAAGAGAGAGAGAGGGAAAGAGAAAGAGATAGAGAGATACAACTCCTAGGGGAGGTAGGTGGGTTGTGAGGACCAAATTCCTGCTGTTCCCGGAGATCACCTGTTACAGGTGAGTAACTATGCTATATCCAGGAACAAGCAGGAATGTAGTCCTCACATATGGGGACTTCCTAGCTTTAGATGCCAGGGAGAGACCCCAGAGGTTGTGTGCCCCTGTGAAAGGGCTCCATTTCCCCCCATGGATCTCTGGCATACGGAGTTGATTAGGTATGGAACAGGTGTTGTGTTAGAGAACAGCCTGACCAAACAAGGCATCCCGGCGGGAGTCCTTGTCCAAGCAGTAATGGGCTGTGAAGGTATGAACCGAGGCCCAGGTGGCTGCTTGACAGGTGTCGTCGATAGACACAGAGTGCAGATGAGCCATTGAAGCTGCCATGACTCTCACATTGTGAGCTGTGACATGGCCCTCCAGAGAAAGATTCTTACTCTGATAGGCAAAGGAAATACACTGAGCAATCCAGTTAGACAGTGTTCTCTTGGAGACTGGAAGTCCCAAATGAGAAGGATCAAAAGCAACAAAGAGTTGAGAGGACTTTCTATGTTGCTGTGTTCTTTGTAAGTAAAAAGCTAAGGCTCTTTTACAGTCCAAAGTATGAAGATTTCTTTCTGCATTAGATGTACGAGGCCTTGGAAAAAAACACAGGCAGGTAGACCGCCTGGTTTAGATGAAAAGGCGAGACCACCTTTGGCATAAAGTGTGGATGAGTCCTAAGGATTACCTTATCATGATGGAACCTTGTATAAGGTGGATCAGCTACTAGTGCTTGCAACTCACTGATGCGACGTGCTGATGTGATTGCAATGAGAAAGATAACTTTCCAAGAAAGAAATTTCAATGAGGTAGCAGCTAAGGGCTCGAAAAGTGGCTTCATAAGCTGACCAAGAACCAGGTTTAAGTCCCATGCCACAGGTGGTGGCCTAATGGGAGGCTTAGTTAGAAGAAAGCCTCTCATAAATCTTGCTACAAGAGGATGGGAGGAAATAGGCTGTCCATTTAGAGGCTTGAAAGAAGCTGCAATAGCACTCAAATGGACTCTTACTGAGTTAGTCTTAAGTCCTGCATTGGATAAATGAAGGAGATATTCCAGCAATGATTTCAGAGGTATCGCAAGGGGGTTGAGACCCTTCTGCGTGCAACATATGGTAAACCTTTACTTGCTGATCGATTTCTTTGACTGGGTGACCAGGGAGTTGGACCGAGGGAGAGCTCTAGATGTGGTGTATTTAGATTTCAGTAACGCCTTTGACACTGTTCCTCACAGGCGACTTATAAACAAACTGAGCACCCTAGGGATGGACCCTAAAGTTACTGCTTGGGTTAGAAATTGGTTGGGTGGGAGGCGACAAAGAGTACAAGTAAATGGAGCTCACTCTGAGGAGAAGGATGTTACCAGTGGTGTGCCCCAGGGATCTGTCCTTGGTCCGATTCTTTTTAACATCTTTGTTAGTGATATAGCGGAAGGGCTGTCAGGTAAGGTTTGCCTCTTTGCGGATGATACCAAAATCTGTAATAGAGTAGACACCCAGGAAGGTGTAGATAACATGAGGAGGGATCTAGCTAAGCTTGAAGAATGGTCTAGAATTTGGCAGCTGTGATTTAATGTTAAAAAAATGTAAGGTCATGCATTTGGGCTGCAGCAATCCAAGGGAGCAATACAGTATAGGAGGTGAAGTACTTTTGTCCACTAAAGAAGAGCGGGACCTAGGCGTGGTTGTGTCTGATGATCTTAAAGTAGCTAAACAGGTAGAAAAGGCGACGGCTAAAGCTAGAAGGATGCTTGGGTGCATACGAAGAGGAATGGCTAGCAGAAAAAAGGAGGTGATAATGCCTCTGTATAAGTCTTTGGTGCGACCTCATTTGGAGTATGGTGTGCAATTCTGGAGACCGCACCTTCAAAAGGATGTGAACAGGATGGAGTCGGTGCAGAGGGTTGCTACTAAAATGATTAATGGGCTTCATTATAAAGCATATGAGGACAGACTTAAGGATCTTAATATGTACACCTTAGAGGAAAGGCGGGATAGAGGTGATATGATTGAGATGTTTAAATACCTCCGTGGCATAAATGTTCAGGGAGAAAGCCTCTTTCAATTGAAAGCAAGTTCTGCTACGAGGGGACATGGGATGAGGGTGAAGGGAGATAGATTCAGGAGTGATATGCGGAAATATTTCTTTACGGAAAGAGTAGTGGATCCGTGGAATAGTCTCCCAGTGGAGGTGGTAGAGATGAGGACAGTAACTGAATTCAAAAAAGCATGGGACCAACACAGAGGATCTCTAAAGGTAGAAAGTGGACTGTTGTAGTTGTTGTTATGGAAGGACAGACTAGATGGGCCTTGTGGTCTTTTTCTGTCATCATGTTTCTATGTAGATCAAGGCCTTCAGCAACCAAGCCCTGAGATGCAGAGACTGGGGATTGGGATGCCATAACATTCCATTCTCCTGGGACAGGAGATCTGGAGCCGGGAGGGAGCTTGAGAGAGATGTATAAGCAGAGGGTACCATACTTGCCGTGGCCAATGTGGAGCTATGAGAATCATACGGCCTCTGTCTCTCTGAAGCTTGAATAGGGTTTTGGGAATCAGGGAAATGGCTGGAAAGGCATACAGGAAGTCTTGCCCCAATGAAGGAGGAAAGCATCCTTGGCCTGAGAGCCCTGAGCCAGAATTCTGGAACAGAACCGTGGAATTTTGGCATTCAACGGACTTGCAAAGAGGTCTATGTCCAGGGTTCCCCAAATTTGAAAATTCTTGGCCACCTGGTCTGCATGTAGAGACTACTCATGTGGAAGCAGAACTTGAGTGAGTCTGTCTGCCCAAGAGTTTTGTATGCCTGGAAGATACACTGCGAGGAGATGAATCTGATGCTCTCTGGCGAGGGCCCATAGTCGCAAAGCTTCGTTGCAAAAGCGACAGAGAGCCTGTTCCCCCCTGTTTGTTCACGTAGAACATAGCTACTTGATTGTCCGTCTGAAGGAGGACTGTCTTGTAGCTGAGCAGGGTGTGGAACACTCGAAGATCAAGGAAGATTGCCCTGAGCTCCAAGAGATTGATATGCAGATGAGTCTCCTGTGGAGTCCAGGTGCCTTGGGTGGAGAGCTTTTGCAGATGAGCTCCCCAACACATTGGTGAAGCATCTGTTGTGAGGGTTGCCTGGGGTAAGGGTTGTTGAAATGGGGACCCCAACAACAGGTTCTGAGTGGACCGCCACCATTGGAGGGACAAAATAAGGCGAATTGTGTTTGCTATTTTGTCTGACAGGCACCCAGATGACTGGGTCCACTGAGTGGATAAAGTCCACTGGGCTGCTCACATATGGAGGCAAGCATAAGGAACCACATGCACGGTAGATGCCATGTGGCCTAGTAGTTGTAGCATTTCTCAGGCAGTGAGATGGGGCTTCAACACTGCTTGAGAAGTTAACCGCACCATGCGAAGGCAATGGGCCTAGGGAAGATAGGCCCTTGCTTTTCTGGTATCCAGCAAAGCTCCTATGAACTCTAGAGACTGAGTGGGAGTTAGACTGGATTTTGGGATGTTTATGACCAGACCCAAATACTGAAGGATAAGCATTGTGCAAGATACAGAAGTCTTGGCCTCTGACTCTGATGAGGCTCGAATGAGCCAGTCATCTAAGTAAGGGAAGACGAATATCCCTAGAGTGCGGAGAAATACTACTACCACAGCCATGCATTTCGTGAACACTCTTGGTGCTGAGGCCAGGCCAAAAGGAAACACCCTGTATTGGTAGTGCTTTCCTTGAAAAAGGAACCGAAGGAACTTTCTGTGAGTTGGATGGATGAGAACATGGGTGTACGCATCCTTGAGATCTAGAGAACAAAGCCAATCCTGACCCTGAAGGTATGGCAGCAGAGTTCCTAGAGAAATCATCTTGAATTTCTCTTTGAACAGAAATTTGTTCAATTCTCTGAGGTCCAAGATAGGTCTGTATCCCCCTGTTTTCTTTGGGATAAGGAAATAGGGGGAGTAAAACCCTGTACCCTGTTGGTGGATGGGTACTTCTTCTATTGCCCCTTGGGTAAGAAGCATAGTGACCTCTTGATCTAATAGGTTGATGAGAGGTGTCGGAGAATTGAACTGCCTTATTATTGTGTGAGGGGGCATGCACAGAAAGTGCAGTTTGTACCCCTCTCTTATAATGGAGTGTGTCCAATGCTCTGCTGTTATCTGTTCCCACCTGGGGGCAAAGTGACATAACCTTCCTGGAATGGTGGAAGGCTCTGGTCCATTGAGGGCCAGGAAGGCTAAGTTCTCTAGATGAAAGTCAAAGGCCTTATGGAGGCTGAGAGGGTTGAGGCTTAGCAGTCTTTGCTTTCCTTTGTTTAGGTGGTTGCTGACTTTTCCGGGCAGGCTGACCTGCAGAACGTCCCTGTTGGGAATAAGAGGAATAAAACCTCTTCTTTTTTGAGAAGAAAGGCTTCTTGAAAGATTTCTTTCTCGCAGGATCAGCTGTGCCTTTGGATAGCCTATCCAAAGTGGAATTGTCAGCATCTAATTCATTGGCTTATTCTTGCCAATTTTTGCCAAATAGATTCTCACCTGTACAAGGGATATTGCCCAGTTTGTCCTGCACCCAGAGCTCCAAATCGGATGCCTGGAGCCAGGCAATTCTACGTGCACCTATGGCAATGGCAGAGGTTCTGCTTATGCACTCAAAACAGTCAAAAGCTGCACGGTTGACAAACTTAGACACACCCTGGGCATGTTTGACCAGTGTGAGAAAATCCTGCCTTCTATCCTCAGGAAGAAGAGGGCTCAAAACCTCTAAATCACCTGTGACTTCTTTAAGGAACATTCCCATATATAAAATATAGGAACTGATCCTGGCAGAAAGCATGGAAGCCTGGAAAGTACGACGTCCAAAGCCATCCAAAGCTCTACACCTGGAGAATTAGAGGTATGCCTCTTTGCACTTCTGATCCTTCTCACAGCTGACTCCACTACAATAGAGTGGTAAGGAAGCTGAGTTTTCTGGAATCCAGGACAAGGGGGGACTCAATACATGGTATCCAGTCTGCGAGAGTGAGGAGAGGTGGTGAGAGGTGTCTCCCACATTCTCAACATAAGATCATGGAAGATCTCATGGATAGGCAAGGTAGCTGCCTCCTTAGGAGCTTTGGGATATTGTAAAATCTTCAACTCCTTAGCTCTGGGCTCTGTCTCAGGAGTCACAGTAATGGACAACCCACGAGCCACCTCCCTGATGAAATCTTGGAGAGATATCTTCTGGAGGAGACATCCTTCATTTAGGAGAGGAAGGCTCCTCCGGGAGAAGTATCCCGGTACCGGCAGAGCTATCAGAATCCTCAGAGCCCTCCAAGGATTCAAAGTATCGTCTGTCCGGATGCTCTTGAAGAGCCCGATACCTGTACCGACCGAAGACGGTACCAAAGGTAATCGGTACCGGTGTATCGGCACCAGAAGGCATCGCCTGACTGTGTGCCAGCAAAGCCAATACCTATGTCGATGCTATCGGTACCGGTGCCGGCACTGGTTGAATCGTCTGACGCGGTTCCGAGGGCGTCGATGCCGCAAGGAGAGCCACCAGACTGTGTTCAATAGCCAGGAACCTCTGGTCTATCGATGCTGCCAATGCCTGGGTGTCGGTACCAGAAAGAGCCGGTACCCCAGAGCATGGCACCAGTAGTTCTGCCGAGGTTGAGGCCTCGAGAACATCCCGGATCCCCGATAATGCTTTGGAAGCCGAAGCCTCCCGCCGGGGCAGCTTTGTCAGTATGGAAACCTCAAGGGCAACACCAGAGGCATCTCGATGCTTGGAAGGAGATCTACCCTTTGAGAACTGGCTGGACTTATGTTTAGTTACCTGAGATCCATGGGAGGAAGACGAAGCCCTGGAAGACGTCGATGCCACCGAAGCTGCATCGGAGGGAAAGAGGGCACTGAGCTTGGCAGCTCGGTTCTGTCGACCCCTTTTGGACATCATGGCGCAAGCCATGCACTCGGAGATGGAGTGGTCAGGACCTAAACATTTAAGACACCACTCGTGGGTTTTGGTGACGGAGATGGTACCGCCACACTTGGTGCATTTTATAAAACCCGAGGCAGGTTTCTCCATGGTCGAGGAAATTTTGGGCCTAAGGCCCAAAATGGCACGTGCACCTGGAAAGAAAAGTTTGGAAAAAAGATTTTTTTTTTAAAAGAAAAGAAAGAAAAACCGGCAGTACCGGTGTAGTGTCGAGGAAGGCAGACGCGACCACAAAAAAGAAAAATAAGGAAAATAATTTTCTGCATTGATAGGAACACGACCTGCTGGCTCTGCGGAAAAGGAAAACTGGAGAGGCAGTTGGGAAAGGCGGGAAGGCAGCACGCAGGCGCTGTGGGATGCTCCCAAAAGCTTCCTAATTGGACGCTGCGGAGCGTACCTGCGCAGGCTCCGTCGGTACCGATGATACCCATATGTGAGGACTACATTCCTGCTTGTTCCTGGAGATTCAAGAATGTCTGTCGGGAGAGAAAACTCTAAACATTGAATGGAATGGCATTAAAATTTGGCATGGTGGGTAAACTGGTGAAAAGATACATTGGGGTCAATATTCAGAGCATTAATCGCAGCATCCAGGATATTCAGTAGCACTAAAGCAGTTAGTGCTACTAAATATCCCCAAGTGCAACCACTAAACTCCCTGGGGTCTTCTGGAAGCAGAAGAGGCACCCAGGGATAAATGAGCAGCAGCAATATTTAGCCACTGCTCAGTTACCCTTAAGCGGTGAAAGTTAAGCACCTTAAAGGTTGGCCTATCTTTCACCACAGAAGCTAACCAGACAGCAGTTGAATATCGCCACTGCCAGATTAGCTTTGCTACTATCTGGGTTTTAAGTTCAGCAGCAAGGTCTAGCCACCACCACTGAATGCCACCCCTTCCCCTCCCCCAACACACACACCTAGAGTTCAAAAATGGGCTAGATCAGAGTTGAGGTTTCAGAGAAATAAGCCCCCCCCACAAAAAAATGGTGCAATGAAACAGAGCATTTAAGAAATCCCTCCTTTCAAACTGCCAATCTCCTGTGTTCCACTCTCCACTCCCCCACCTATGCCTAACACCACTTCTCAAAAACATCCAATCTTTCAAATCTATCCTGCAACCACCCAACCATCCTCACCTCCCAAAACTCTCCCCAACTGCCCCACCTCCAAAATTACCCCCTGCAATTAATCTATTATCCCCAGCTACCTCACCTTCAAAACCAACCTCCCTGAAATTAATCCATTATCTCCAACTACCTCCGAACATCTACTTCTACTTTCCATAACTACCCACCATTCACACCTATTTCCACTCCCCAAAACTACACACCCACACCTATCCCCATCACTCTAAATCTAATCCCAGCAACTACCTCCCTCACCTAGCCACCTCCACTACCCTATCTACCCTCACACCTCATGAACAAAGCCACCCTCCTCCCCTTACAGGTCAAAAAACACAGACACATACAGGAAACAACTCTATGAGCCATATTCCATGTTATTTGATGATGCGGCACCCAGGACGTTTTCATCCTCAGTAACAGTAATAGCAACAATATGGTTTATGGTTTACTTAATATTTATTATATCGCCTTTCTATAAAAACAAAACCATCTATAGTATGCAAAAAATATGAAATATAAAAATTCTATTGCTTAGTGACAGAAGACAGACAGAAAGGAACTTAAGAGCAATTACAGACAAAGTTGACTGTACCCCCTCCCCCCCCCCCGTCCCTGAAAGATAGTTCAAAGAGATGGGTTTGTGTCCCCTTTCTGTGGTGGCCTGTACGGGCTTAAATGTTAGTATGGTCCGTGATTACGGTTTACATTTTTAATTTACCCCTCTCCTTATGTGTTATTCCATTAGGGACACGGATTGTCAAAAATCTCTTGCCTAACTTCTGGTATTCTATTAATGAAATTGATAGGTGACCTCTTTGTATTGCCCTCGGTTCTCTAGCATTAGTTGGGTTCAGACACGGCATTCTCACCTCATTATATTATTAGTTTCCGAATGAATCGCATATACAGTGCACTGCAAAAGTATTCATCCCCTCTGTGTTTGTCATGTTTTGTCGCATTACAATCTGGAATTAAAATGGAGTTTTGGGGATTAGTACCATGTGATACACACAACATGCCTACGACTTTGAAGGTGCAAAATATCCTTTATTGTGGCACAAACAATAATTAAGACAAAAAAACCCCTGAAAGCAGGAGTGTGCAATACGTGCAATTCACTCCCAAAGTCAATACGTGATAGAGCCACCTTTTGCTGCAAGTTTCTTGGGGTATGTTTTTATTAGCTTAGCACATCTAGCCACTGGGATTTTCACCCATTCCTTAAGGCAAAACTGCTCCAATTCCTTCAAGTTATATGGGTTGCATTGGTGTACAGCAATCTTTAAGCAATGCCACAGATTCTCAATTTGATTGAGGTCTAGGCTTTGACTAGGCCATTTCAAGACATTTAAATGTTTCCCTTTAAACCAGTTTTAGTAGTATGTTTAGGGTCATTGTCCTGCTGGAAGGCGAGCCTTCATCCCAGTCTCAAATCTCTGTCAGACTGAAACAGGTTTTCCTCAAGAATTGCCCTGTATTTGGTGTCATCCATTGTTCCTTCAATCCTGACCAGTTTTCCTGCCCCTGCCAATGAAAAACATCCCCACAGCATAATGCTGCCACCACTATGTTTCACTGTGGAATGGTATTCTCAGGGTGATGGAAAATGTTGGGTTTGTGCCACACATGGAGTTTTCCATGATGGCCAAAAAGTTCAATTTTTGTCTCATCTGACCAGAGAACCTTCTTCCATGTGTTTGGGGGTCCACCACACACTTTTGTGCAAGCTCCAAACGTGTTTTCTTATTTCTTTCTTTAAGCAATGTTTTTTTCTGGCCACCCTTCCATAAAGCCCCACTTTGTGGAGTATATGGTTTAAAGTGGTCCTATGGACAGATACTTCCATCTCCACTGTGGATCTTTGCAGCTCCTTCAGTGTTATCCTTGGTGTCTTTGTAGCATCTCTGATGAATGCCTTCCTTGCCCGGTCTGTGAGTCTTGGTGGGCGGCCTTCTCTTGTCAGGTCTGTAGTGGTGCCATATTCTTTCTATTTATCTCAACAGGAGCATTTGTTGCTAGATATATTACTTGTCTAATCTTGTAAGTTGTTCAAGCCCATTAGGGTCTCTATCAGATTGTGTCCTCTTTATCCAATACCAGAGATATTACTGGCATAAAATGTTCACCCACAATGTAAATGTCTTTCTATATGGTTTTATTTGACTACACTGTATTCTGTTTGTTTATATTTCACTATTCAACCTTAGGTTTTATATTTTTTTCTCTTATTTATTATTTTAATAATATGTATTTATTATTTTGTAAAGGTTTTATGGTTTTTAGCATGTACATTTATGAGTTTATGTTTTTGTTTATTTTATATTTTGAGATTTTTACTCACTGAGGAAGGTATTTGCTGATACGTGTAGGGGTTTGTTCAAATACAAGTATCTGTGACCACTTCTACTTTACCACCTCGCTTTTTGTATTTGCTTGGTAGGACTTCAGTACTACATCTCTGTAGGTCTCCTCTATATACCTCTCTGTCTTCCTTATGTCCTCCAAGTCTGCTGCTCTAGCCTCTAGAGATCGGACTCGTTCCCTGAGAGCAAAGAGCTCCTTGCACCTAGTGCACACATTGATTTTCTCCTAGTTGGTGAGAGATCCTTACAGGCACGGACGGGATGTACCAGAGTTGAACTAATCTTGGGAGGGACTGGCGAGCCCTGCTTGCAACACCGCAGAACCAAAACAAGTTTTGCTTGCCGCCTGCACATCCAGATAACGCGTAAAGGTATGGAAGGAAGACCACGTAGCTGCCCTGCAAATCTCAACATGTGAAACCATCCCAACTTCAGCCCAGGATGTTGCTTGCACTCTAGCGGAGTGAGCGCTTACTCCCACTGGTGTCATCTTCCCCTTAAAATGTAGGCTGTATTTCAGGTACTACTCTGACCGAGCTCGTTAAATATCTTATGGATACTTTATCTGTTCCACAAGAGTTGATACCACCTGTTGCAAGAGTATTCTCCTTACTGGTTGGAAAAAAAGAGCCAGGAGCTGCTACTGTGAACTTAGAAATGGATGTTCTCAATGTTTCAGACCTCCTTCATTCGCCGACTTCTGATGTATTAAAAGTTTCCACTTTATTAGCTACATGCACATTGGTATCGGATAGAGACTGGCTGTTAAAACATTCTTATAAGAAGCAATCACTCTCCTTTTATGGTGTAAAAGTCACAATGTTTCCAGATATATCAAGGAAACACAGAAAAGGTGTAGACAATTTTTGTTATTAAGACAGGGGTTTTGCGGTTGGGAGCCTCATACTATTTGCAATTTCCATGTAAATGTGTTGTGGTGTTTAAATCGCAAAGATTCATTTTAGAGCATTTATCTGCTTCTGCTAGTGCCAGGATTCCTCTAGCCTCCACTCCCACTGAGGTGGCAGAGTCATCTCCCAGGTGTAAGGTTATTTATGTCTTGGTCCCTCTCAAAACATCTTGAAATGTTTGTATATTTTCTGTTTTCTATATTTCAGTTTGCCGTTCCTCCAGCAGAGCTAATCATCCTTTTTCACACCCCTGTTTATATTGTGGACAACAGCTACCTCTGTTATGTGTTACTTTTTTGGATTGTACTATGAATGTAATTGCTAGATGATTTACCTTTTCTATACAATCTTATACAAGCTTAATCATTTGTAAAACCTTATAACATAAATAATAAAAATATATATATATATGAAAAAGTAGGCTAAAATGATCACCTCTCACCCAGCGTGCAACATAAGCCTTGGAGGCTACCTTTCATTTCCACAGTCCCCCAGCAGCACAAACATCTGGTTTGTGCTACAGAAGGAACTCGTCCGCCTCAATTAGTGTTTGAGCACCCTACAAACCCCCAAGAGGTAAAGATGGTGCTCTTCTGTCAAATTACCATGAGGCAAAAAATTAAGTAAGATAACCTGATTCATGTGGAAACCAGAAACCACTTTGGGTAAAAAGGATGGAACAGTCCACAGCACCTCCTTCTCCTTCGTACCACCAGGTACAGCTCCCTGCAGGATAGGATCTGCAGCTCTGACACTCTGTGAGCCAAGCAGATCGCCACCAAGAAAATGACTTTGAGCATGAGGTCTTTAAAGGACACCTGAGCCAGGGGCTTTAACGGTCAGTGTGGAGAGCACTAAGTAGAGATCCCAGGGTGCCAAGGAGGACAGAACTGTTTCACCACTCTAAGAAACTGGGTAACATCTATGTGTACACCTACTGGGTATCGCTACTTACGACCCCGAATGAGGCAAGCGCCACCACCTGCACGTGCAAGGAATCCAACACAAGACCTTTATCCATGCCCACCTGCAAGAAGGCCAACACATCCGGCACAGAATCTGACAGGGGATGCACTGCATGCTCTGTGCACCAGTTAAAAAAAAACAACAAAAAAACGCTCCAAACTCGTACATATGCCAAAGAGGTGGACCTCTTTCAAGCACTAAAGAGCATCACTGCTGCCACTGCCAACAAATAACCCCTGCACCTCAGCCATGCCCTTTTAAGAGCCAGGCTATAAGCAAGAATTGATTCACCTGCTGCATCAGGATTAACCCCTGAGACAGCTAATTCTTCCTGTTGGGAGGCACCATGGAGTGTCTATGAGATCCATGTACCACAGCCAACATGGCCAATCCGAGGCAATAACGATTATTCGGCCCTGGTGCTTCTCCATGCACGACAAGAGCAGACCTATCAGCGCCCATGGGAGGGGGGGGGGGGGAAACATACAGAAGGCCCTCCGATGGCCATTTTTACACCAGAGCATCGAGCTTCTCCAAACATGGGCTCTTGATACCTGCTGTAAAATCTGTGGGCCTTGGCACTGGAGGAGGCTGCCATCAGATCCATGATTGGCTCTCACCACTGAACTGTTATCTCGTGAAAAACTGCTGCATTCAGCTCCCATTCCCCTGGGTCGAGCCGATGACTGAGAAAACCCACCTGAATGTTTTCCTTGTCTACGACATGAGCCGCCAAGAGGCAATGAGATTGTCCTCCACCCTCCTCAGAAGAGGAGTCACCTTTTTGGCTAGTGCGGCGCTACCTTTGTAGCACTGTCCGAACAGATTCGAACTGCATGGTGCTGCACCAGGGTCTGAAGAGTCAGACCGTCCTCCTCTTCAGGCAGTTAATGGACCAAGTCCTCTCCTCCAAGGACCATAGACCCTGAGTCACATGCGACTTGCAATGTGTCTCCCCATCCTCTGAGACTGATATCAGTCATCATCAGGAGCCACTCCTGCAACTTCAATGGCATTCCTGCCATTAAATGCTCCAGCCACAACCACTACTGTAACTGAGTGCGAACTGACCAAGGGCATACCAGAAAGGTCGACAATGGCTGACACTGGGGACCACCTGGACAGAGGTCTCATATGAAACCACATCCAGAGCACAAGATCGAGTGCTGCCACCATATATCCCAATAACTGAAAGTATAACCAGAGTGTGGGTGCCTTCATCCCCAAAAAAACGCCTGACCTGTTTCCAGAGGTGCCGAGTCTTATTCTCTGGTAGACAAACTATTGCTTCTGCAGTATCAAGTGAGCTTCCAGGAGATTAGATCCTGGACTGGCTCGAGCTGGCTGTTGGCAAGGTTTACTACCCAATCAACACACTGCAGAAACACCGTTACCTTTTGAGTGCTGCTCACTCAGCTTTGGACTTCACCCTGACCTGCCAATCATCCAGATAAGGGTGCACCAACACTCCTTCCTGACTCAGTGCCGCCACCACAACCATCATGACCTTGGTAAACGTCAGTGGAGCTGTGGCTAGCCTAAATGGGAGCACCCAGAACTTAAAGTGCCCCATGGGTACCGCAAAACAGATACACGTCTGGCATTCTGGCCAAATCGAGATGTATAGGTATACTTCCGTGAGATCCAAGGCCACCAGAAACTCCCCCAACCTCACAGCAAAAGTCACCGAGCATAGGGTTTCCATCTGAAATCATGGCACTCTCAAGGCTTTGTTTCACCTGTTTGTGGTCCCGAAGGAGGATGGTTCTTTTCATCCCATTCTAGACCTCAAAGTAAATAGAGTACCGACCAGACCCGTATTGATCGGGGGGCACTGGGACTACAGCCTGCAGGTCCAGGAGACACTACTAGGTCTTGCGTACTGCGTGCTCCTTTGCAGGGGTCTTGTAAGGGGACATCACAAATGCCTCTGCCAGAAGGTATGCGAAGTCCAGCGCATACCCTTTGCGGATGATTTCAAGCACCTAAAAGTTGGATGTAATTTTGATCCAGGCAGGATAAAACTGCAATAGTCAACCTCCTACTGACACCATTCATGCCTGGACCTGCCTCGCCTCATTGAAGCTTCTTTGCCAGTGTTGAGGGAGGAGGAAAATACCCCTTCCGGGCCCCCTGAAAGGGCTGACCCTGAGTAGGAGTATCACCCACGATGATAAGGAGCAAAGCGGGCCATGCGGAACTTCCTATAATCCTGAGGCTGACTCCTGGGGGATACCACAGGCTTTTGCATTTTTAGACGGTCCTCAAGCAATCTTGCCCTTGTAGTGTAACCCAGATCCTTGACTATCTTTTCAAGGGTTTCCCCAAAGAGCATCTTGCCCTTGTAGGGCAGCTTACTCAGAGGACACATCGGTCGACCAGTTGCGTAACCATAAGGAGGATCTGGCCACTGGCTTGGCCGATGCTCGAACCACATCATAGAAAGAGTCTGCCAAGTTCGCCAATGCTGACTCTAGCTTAGGTATGGCCAGACTCTCCTCCTCCGAGGGCTCCACAGTGAGAAGTCGTGGACCCACCTAATCGAAGCCCTAGCCACACAGGCACCGCAGATTGTGGCCTGCAAGTTGAGAGCACATGTATCAAAGGCTTGCTTCAGAAACATCTCTAGCTTGCAAGTCTGCAAGTCCTTGAGGGCAGCACTGCCCTCTACGGGAATTGTGGTCTTCTTAGTCACAGCCAAAACCAACGCATCCACCTTTGGCATGCAGAGTCAGTGCCTTATCATTCCTGAGAGTAGTCTCCGGCACCTCCCACTCCTCTTCAGTCATCTTCTTAATTACCCTAATCACCAGGAAGGCATTCTGGGCTGGCTTAAACCTCTGCAGTAAGGAATCCTCCAATGGCTCATCTGGTTCTGCAGGTGCAGGCACAATATTAAGTGCACTCAATAAAAGATGAATCCATGCTGCCAGCTCTCCCCTGTGAAACACCCAGACGGCATTAAGGTCATCCTCCCCAGGAAATCTCCCCTTCCTCTAGGGCCATGGGTTCCACATCCTCAAACAAATCTGAGGGCCCTTCCTCCGGTTCCTCAGAGGTCTCAGATACAGGGGACCCTGGAGCCTCCCAGTCAAACTCCTCGCTTTTTAAGAGGCTCCTATGACTGGAAGAATGTGGCAAGAAGAGGATCAGCAGACAGCTCCTTCAGTCTCTTGGCAGGAGCCTGTGCCTTCCCTTCAGAGCCCAGAGAGTGTTTAAGGCAATATTGCTTGTGTAGCAAGAGAACAAAATCTGCCATAAATATTGCTTCTGACCCCTCCAAGACCAGCAACACTGCCTCTGGAGCAAGATCAGCAGTCTGCATGTGCTTCTGCTTTTTCGTCTTCTTGCCACTTTTGCTAGTCTCCGCAAACAAATGGCCTCTGGTGCCATAACGTCCACGGTTCCCACCAAAACCGCAGTTAGACTGATCCAAAATACCGGGCTGTCTATCCATACTCCAAGAGGAAAAAAAACCTAACTCTGCCGACCTGCTAACACCACACAAACCCAGCAGACTCCGAAACCCCACGGTTGTTCCTATACACAGCACTGGGAGGCCTCCCCAGCCACAAGCACAGCTACCGGAGCTGCACACCAAAGACAGCCGCATTGCCAAAACAGCAGACCATCACAAAACACCTCTGGGAGTCCTAGCAAAAGGAAATACACCGCCACTGATCGGGCACAAGCCAAGCACCTCTCCACCGTAAACACTACGAGACACCAATGCTGCTTCTTTATTGTTTCTCTTTTTTTTTTTTTTGTAACTTTAATGCAGTTCTGAGCACTGCAGACCAAGGGACCTAACCTGCCCTGAGGGAAGCAGGTATTGTCCAGCTGGGGGGGGGGGAGGTGTGAGGGACCTGGTGTTCCAGATATTTATTAAAAACTTCTGGGCTCTGCCCAACCCATTCCAAGGGTCCAGGCAGTTTAGATCTCCCATCTTTTGGCCCCATGCACTGTCCCAGGACAGGTACAGGGATACCCAGAACTCTGGTTCAAGAAATTATTTCTGCTCTAAGCTCCAAGAACTATCAAAATAACAAACCCAACTAAGCCAAGTTGAGGCCAAGATCCCTCATTGGGGCCTAGCCCCACTGAGGCTCCTCCTTCAGCGGCTAAGGACCGAGTTACTGGTCTTTGGGCTCCAAGGAAAGGGCTCTTCTATGGCTCTTCTATTGTAACAGAACAAGTTTAGACATGCTCAGACCTCAGTTGCTGAAGGAGGCTGACATCCTGTCCATGCCTGGACTGGACTGGAGGGACGATATGGAACTAGAATCGTTGGAGATGGGTGAAGAAAGCCCCCAGGTAATGGAAAGTCCTAAGTGCAACATTAAATACTTCTGTAGAAATTGGTAAAAGGGGCAACATCTGGAAAGCAGTGTGCACAAATGCCCGTAGCATTTGTGAAATAACATCCCAGATGTTGAGGCTTTAATGAAAGAGGCCAACTTGGATTTAATGGTGGTTACAGAGACATGGTTCATGGACAAGCATGACTGGGATGTAATTCTAGTAGGCTATTTAGGAAGGATAAGGTAGGGCAGGAAGAAAGGGGGAGGAGTGGCATTATATGTTAAAAAATATTATTAAAGCTATAGAATTACAGGGCTTAAAAGGGAGCGAGGACACACCTTGGGTTAAACTAGAAAGAGGGAAAGAGAAATCCATTTTCATTGGTGTGATATACAGATCTCCCTCACAAGAATAAATGAACAGAGATTTAATAGAAAACATACACAGTATTGCCATGAAAGAAGTGCTACTGATAGGTGATTTCAATATGCCGCATGTTATTTATTTATTTATTTATTTACATTCTCTTATATACCGCGCTATTCTGCATCAGTGCGGTTTACATTGAACAAACTGAAATTACATTGAACAGGGCATTATAACTTGGAGATAACTATTTTACAGGAAACATGGGCTATGGAGGGTTAAGTGGCTTGCCCAAGACCACAAGGAGCACCTGTGGGACTAGAAACCCCAGTCCTTCCAGCCCAAGGTTGCTGTCCTCTAGTGGGATTTGAACCCCTGACCTTCCGGCCTGAAGTACCTTGCCCCAACCACTAGGCCACTCCTCCACTGGCACATCCCTGCAGCAGTGTCATCTAGGAGTAAGGAGATCCTGGATTCTCTACAGGAATAACTATTCCAGCAACTGGTAACAGAACCAACATGTGACTTGGCGCTTACCAATGTGGAAAGTGTTTCTGATATCACAGTGGGAGATCATCTCACATCCAGTGATCACCAGATGGTGTGGTTCAGTATTGGGACTAGGGCAGACAAAACCCCATTCAAAACAGAGGGTCTTAGACTTTAGGAAAACTAACTTTGCCAAGATAGTACAATACCTCAAGGAGTCGTTAACGGGAGATGTAGAAAAGCAATGGGCAAAACTGAAATGGGATATTTTAAGAGCAATAAACCTTTTTGTTAGAAAGGCAAATAAAAAGAAAAGGAAGCCACTGTGGTTCTCAAAAGAAGTAGCTGAAAAGGTGAAGAAAAAGAAGGTGGCTTTCAAGAGAACAGAGAGAGGAAGACAAGCATCAATATTTGGAAAAATATAAAGCTAGGAAAGCAGTCAGGAAAGCAAAGATTAAAAAAGAAGAAATAGCCAATGCAATAAAATGGAGGGGATAAGACATTTTTCAGATATGTTAGTGAGAGGAGGAAGTGCAGAAGTGGTATTCTCAGATTCAAGGGTGAAGGGGAGGAATATGTAGAAGCTGATGAGGATAAAGTGGAATTGCTTAACAAATATTTTTCTTTTGTGTTCATAGATGAAGCGCCAGGAGCAGGAACTCAGAAAACACTCACAAATAGGAACAAAAGTGAAGAGGATCTTGAATGATTTTCAGAAGACTGTGTTCCTGAGGAACTAGCTAAACTAAAAGTAGACAAAACAATGGAAACAGATGGGATACATCCAAGAATACTGAAGGAACTTGGGGACATTCTAGTGGTCCACTGACTGACCTTTTCAATGCTTCTTTAGAGTCGGGAGTGGTCCCAGAGGACTGGAGAAAGACACATGTGGTCCCCTCACAGAAAAGTGGAAGTAAGGATGAGGTTGAAAACTACAGACCAGTTAGTCTAACCTCTGTGGTGAGTAAATTATTCAAAATGCTGCTAAAACAGAGGATAGTGAGGTTTCTGGAGTCCAATGGATTGCAGTATGGGTTTACCAGAGGCAGATCTTGTCAAACCTGATAGATTTCTTTGACAGGGTGACCAGGGAGATGGACTGAATGAGAGCCCTAGATGTGGTGTACTTAGATTTCAGTAAAGCCTTTGACATTGTTTCACACAGGCGACATAAACAAATTGAGCATCCTAGGGATGGATCCTAAAGTGGCTGACTAGGTTAGAAATTGGTTGACTAGGAAGTAAAAAAGGGTACAGGTAAATGGAGCTTACTCCGAGGAGAAGGATGTTACTAGTGGTGTGCCGCAGGGATCTGCCTTATTCAGATTCTTTTTAACATCTTTGTTCATGATATTACGGAAGGGCTGTCAGGTAAGGTTTGCCTTTTTGCAGATACCAAAATCTGCAATAGAGTAGACACCCAGGAAGAGTAGATAATGTGAGAAGGGATCTAGCTAAGCTTAAAGAATGGTCAAGAATTTGGCACCTGAGGTTTAATGCTAAAAAATGCACAGTCATGCATTTGGGCTGCAAAACTCCAAGGGAGCAGTACAGTATAGTGCGCAAAGTACTTCTGTCCACGAAAGAAGAGCGGGACCTGGGTGTGATTGTTTTTGATTATCTTAAAGTGGCTAAACAGGTAGAAAAAGCAACGGTAAAAGTCAGAAGTATGCTTGGGTGCATAAGGAGAGGAAGGGCCAGCAGAAAAAAAGGAGGCGATAGTGCCTCTGTATAAGTCTCTGGTGCGACCTCATTTGGAGTATTATGTGCAATTCTGGAGAGCGCACCTTCAAAAGGACAAACAGAATTGAGTTGGTGTAGAGGGTGGCTATTAAAATGGTTAGTGGTCTTCATTATAAACCATATGGGGATAGACTTAAAGATCTTCATATGTATATATTAGAAGAAAGACATTCAAATACCACAGTGGCATAAATGCACAAGAGGAGAGCCTCTTAAGATTGAAAGCAAGCTCTACTACAAGTGGACATAGGATGAGAGTGAAAGAAGATAAACAGAAGTAATATGCAAAAATATTTCTTTACGGAAAAAGTGGTAGATGCGTGGAACTGCCTTCCAGTGAAGGTAGTAGAGACAAGGACAGTATCTGAATTCAAGAAAGCATAGGACAAACATAGAAGATCTCTAAAGGAGAGAAAAAGAAAAGAAAAGAAAAGAAAAAAAAAAAAAGAGGACTATTGTAGTTGATATGGAAGAGCAGACTAGATAGAAACATGATGGCAGAAAAAGACCATATGGCATATGTTTCTAAGGACTGGTTAAAAGATAGAAAGCAGAGAGTAGGGCTAAATGGCCAATTTTCTCAATAGAGAAAGGTGAATAGTGGAGTACCCCAGGGATCTGTTTTGGGCCTGCTGCTTTTTAATATATTCATAAATGACCTGGAAATGGGAACAACGAGCGAGATGATCAAATTCACATATGAGACAAAATTATTCAAAGGTGTTAAAACACAAGAGGTTTGTGAAAATTTTCAAGAGGACCTTGATAAATTGGAAGACTGGATGTCCAAATGGCAGATGACAATTAATGTGGATAAGTGCAAAGTGTCAGACGGCTGCCTAGGGTGAGAACTTACACAATCTTGACGATGCATATATTCATATGATTCTTGCAAGGTGTTGTGGGTAATGTAGTTCATTCACTCCCAAACACAGCTGAAGACAATAATTGAGTTGTGTAACCAATGGTAAAGCCAATAAAATACTTCTTTTATTGATGGGGTTTAATTCACCCAGCACAGGTATGCTTGTTAGCAATATAAATGAGTTTACTTGCTTGCAGTGTTTAAATAGATAACAAAGCCACAAAGCAAATCAGAAAACAACCTTCAGCTTGTCAGGCAATTAGCTAATGTTTTCTTAGCAAATAATTACCAAATAAAAAGGCACAAAGAAATGAATAAACTTTGCTTGTTAGGTTAACTTCTGCTTATTTTCCACGCAGATCCCAGCAGTGATTCTCCCTTGTTCACACACACAATCAGGTGCAGCTTTAATTACTATCAATTGACCAGCTGAAAGCCTTTAGCTGGCTGGCTGCTACTGTGTGAACCCAAATCCTGCTTTAAGAGCTGTTTGCAGTGGAAATAAAGAACAAAGTTAGGTTTCTTTGTGATGGCTGATGTGTTTGCTCACAGAAAGCTAGCAATAGCATTTAGATAGAGAACAGTCCATGTAATTAATAGTTTCATCTGCTGTATCTTCCCCTTCATCAATCAGCATAGGGTCACTATCATACATTGGCACAGACGAGTCTTTCATTAAGGCAGTATCATGAGAATGCTTATTCCCTTGCTGCCATTCACTATTATAGATAGGGTCTGGATCAGTGTTCATACCTGAGCCTCTCCTGCTATCATAATTCCTCTCTGTATAGCCTGGCCAGTATGTAATCCAATTCTGATGTCCAGCCTTCCAATCTTGATCCCTGGATCTCCTCTCACATACCTTCTGGCCTTGGTCTGAAAGTCCTTTCCACGTGCAGTCTTCTCTCTTCCAGGTAGCCACTGGTGATTCCTATCTCTGCCATTCCATTCCTCTGGCTGACTCCAGTCCAATGGACTCTGCTGGCATTTGGAATACCTCCCAGTATGGGTACTGCCTTGGACTCTCCCAGACCTTCCAATGGCCCTCCTTTTCCTTCCAGAGAGTTTCCTTCTCTCTCTATCCGCTTGGCTTGGCTTCTGTTTCTCCAAGTGATGTTGGTGCTTGTAGCCGTTGCTGTATCTTTTTCTGAAGCTCTTTCTGTGGCTGTTATCTGAAGAATAAGCTCTATTCTTATTCTGTCCTAATGTGTGCTCCTCCCTAACACAGCGCAGCTGTGTTGAATCAGGCCCTGCCCTTTGAGATGAGTGCTTAGGGATTACCTCATAGCTCTCTTGATTGCACATACATTTTCTCACTTCAGCCCCTCTCATGGCTGCTGGAAACCTGGTGCATTCTGGGACTGGTAGTCTTTTATGTGAAAACTCTGTTTTCTTACTTCTACCAAAACTGACAGGTTGCTTGTTCAGAGTCACATCATCTTTTCTATAGCTCCTACCTGAGCTATGATAAGCTTCCTTATCACAAAAGTTATGTACCTAGGAAAGAACAACTGAAACTACAATTACATGATTCAAGTTTCCATATTAGAAACCACCACCCAGGAAAAGGATTTAGGTGTTGTCATAGATTGGAACCCTCTGCCCAGTGTACAGTGGCAGCCAAGAAAGCAAATAGAATGCTGGGAATCATAAAGAAAGGAATGGCGAATAAAACAAAGGATAATTACAATGCCTCTGTATTATTCCATAGTGTGACTGCACCTTGAATGTTGTGTGAAATTCTGGTCGCCATATCTTAAAAAGTATATAGCAGAATTAGAAAAGGTACAGAGAAGAACCACCAAAATGGTAAAGGGGATGAAGAAATGCTTAAAAGGTTAGGGCTCTTCAACTTGGAAAAGAGATGGCTGAGAGGAGATATGATAAAGGTCCATGAATTTATAAATGGAGAAGAATGGGTAAACGTAGATCGGTTGTTTACTCCATCAAAAAGTAAAAAGACTAGGGGACACAGAATGAAGCTATAATGTAACCCATTTAATATTAATAAGGGAAAATATTTTTTCACTCAATGCGTAATCAAACTCTGGAATTTGTTACTAAAGGATATAGTAAAAGCTGTTAGTATAGCTGGGTTTAAAAAGGTTTGGACAAGTTCCTGAAGAAAAGGTCCATAAACCATTATTAAAGAGGACCCAGGAAATCCACTGCTTATTGGGCAAACATTGTGGAACCTATGTACCTTTTTAGGAACCTGCCAGGTACTTGTGACCTGGATTGGCCACTGTTGGAAACAGAATACAGGGCTTGATGGACCTTGGTCTAATATTATGTTCTTATGTGTGTCCGGTCAGCATTTGGAAGATGAGATACACTGATTTGTTGATGTCACTATAGGG
The DNA here is from genome assembly GCA_033557465.1 of Ichthyophis bannanicus. Lineage (NCBI taxonomy): Eukaryota > Metazoa > Chordata > Amphibia > Gymnophiona > Ichthyophiidae > Ichthyophis > Ichthyophis bannanicus. The sequence continues at coordinate 158,979,704 of CM066039.1, read as the reverse complement.
GTCCCTGTGCATTATTCAACTGCAATATTTCTTTAATGAAGCACACTAACCAATTTAGGCCTCTAAAACCTTAACAAAGAGGACTCAAAGCACTGGAAGCAACTCTGAATTCCTCTCCGGACTTCATACTAAAAACAACTAGCCAAAGGCAACCAAAGCAGACATCTGTGGAGCCCATCATTTTCTTCTCAGGACACTGCCCGCAAGAATAATAAAGCAAGACAAATACAGCAGCAAGCTCCTTGGGAGGGTACTGAACTAGACTGGAGGGATTCAAGGAAAGACAATTTACCAGATAAGAATTAATTTCTCCTTCCTCATCATCCCTTCAGTCCATTCCGGTCCAGTCACCCAGGCAATACCAAAACAATCCCTAGCTTGGGGAGAGAACAGATAAACCAACCTGCAACATGCTCTTTCCAAATTCCACAGCCTGCCTAGCCAACCTGTAGTGGCAAATGAACAACTGCAAAGTAGACCATGTCACTGCCTTACAAATCTGCTGCAGTGGCACAAAACTGTTCTCCACCCTTTATGTATGTATTTATTTATTTAGCTAGCAGGATTTCTATACCGCTGTATCTACAAGTCACAGCAGTGTACAAGGAACACAAATGTTAAGAACTATATATGAAACATAATTGATAACAGTTTAAAAGACATATGGAACATGTTGGAGAACAGGTTAAAACTATTTAACACTAGAGAACGAGCACTAGCAAACATACATCTCAAACTTAACATTGCTAAGGGCAAGGAGGGGGAGATAATAGAGCATGGGGTGAACAGAATATGGGGTACTTAGAGGTGAATAACTACGCTTACTGTACTCTAACAGGTGTCCTCCGGGGACAGCAGGAATCAGTCCTCACATATGAGTGATGTTGGTGTCGGAGCCCTCGTGGAAGCATTCCCCAGCTTTTAAAGAAACCCATCGAGAGATGCCTCCTCGCATGCATGGTCCCCTTCCAGCCCAAGAGTGCTATCTTGCTCAGTCAGATGACATAGCTAAAAGACGACAAAAATAAAAGATAGTAAAGGAGCAACTCCAAGGGGAGGAGGGAGGGTTGTGAGGACTGATTCCTGCTGTCCCAGGAGAACACCTCCTACAGGTGAGTAACTATGTCTTCTCCAGGAACAAGCAGGAAGTCAGTCCTCACATATGGGACTCCCCAGCTACAGGCTACTGAAAGCCCATAGCAAAAACAGGGGCTCCCTCACGGGGAGCTGCAAACAGCAGCAAGTGAGTCTGTGTTCACAGACTGCAGTAGGACCCCTGTGTCCGATGAAACCAGCACTCCAGTAGCCTTAACACAGAAGGGTCGGAGGATAGGAGTTGCCTAAACCTCAAAAACGTTATGGAGCACAGCCTAGCCAAAGGCACTGTCCCATCGGGACTCTCTTTCCAGGCAGTAATGGGCTGCGAAGGTATGAACTGAAAACCAGGTGGCAGCCCGGCAGATGTCCACCATCGGTACAGAGTGCAAGTTTGCGCCATGATGTGTCCTTCCAGCGGGAGCCCCGCTTGCTCATAGGTGAGGGCGATACAGTCTGCCACCCAGGTGGACAGCGTACGCTTGGTCACCGCCTCCCCCAGCCTAATGGGGTCGTAAGAGATGAAAAGCTGAGAAGCCTTGCAGTGGCCCTGAGTGTGTTGGATACAGAGGACAAAGCCCTCTTACAGTTCGTGTGAAGGACGGTCTCCGCCCGATTGGAGTGAGGTCTTGGAAAAAGGTTCGGGAGCACTACTTCCTGCTTGAGATGGAAGGGTGATACTAGTTTTGGAAGGAATTTGGAGTGCGTGCAAAGCACCACTCTGTTCTTGTAGAACCTGGTATAAGGCGCCTCTGCCACTAGGGCCTGAAGCTCGCTAACTCTGCGAACGGAGGTGAGTGCAACTAGGAAAGCCACCTTCCAAGAGAGGTAGCGAAGGTGGCAGATAGCTAGAGGCTTGAAGGGTGGGCGAGTGAGCTGCCCCAACACTACATTGAGGTCCCATTCGGTTGCCGGAGGGCGAACCGGGGGACTTCGATAGGAGCAGGCCCCGAAGAAAACAGGTCACCAAAAGGTTGGACCGAGAGGGGCTTGCCATCCACCGTGTGGTAGTGGTGCACTGCCAGTGCCTAAGGTGCACCCAGACGCAGTGAGACTTGAGCCCGGATTGTGAGAGGTAGAGAAGGTACTATAACACCAGTCTCACCGGGCAGGAGAACAGGTCAGCCCCGTGCTTGGCGCACTAAACCGAAAACCTGCCCCATTTGAGAGCATAAGCCTTCCTAGTGGAGGACTTGCGAGAGGCTAGTAGAATCTCTTCCACCTCAACCGAAAGGTTGAAAAGGACCAGAGTCACCTTCTCAGCAGTCACGCTGTCAGCGACAGGGATCCCAGATTGGGGTGCAGAAGAGAGCCCCCCCTCCTGAGACAGGAGTCCTGGAGAGGTCCCCATGGGATGGGGGTCTCCACTGACAACCGGAGGAGCAATGGGAACTATGGTTACCTGGGCCACCGAGGGGCTATCAGGATGAGCGAGGCCCTGTCATGGAGGGTCCTGAACAAGGTCTTGGCGATCAGCGGCATGGGAGGGAAAGCGTACATGAGGCCTTTCGACCATCAGACAAGGAACGTGTCCTCTGCCACTCTGGAGGGATGAGCCTGTCGGGAACAGAAGCAGGGCAACTGGAAGTCGTCCGGGCTGGCAAACAGGTCCATCACATATTTCCCCCAGATCTGGAAAAGCTGATTAGCTACCCTGGGATCCAGCTGCCACTCATGCGGCTGGAGGACTCCGCTTAGCCTGTCGACCAGAAGGTTCTCCTGGCCTGGTAGGTACACTACCCCACAGAAGGATACCCTGTTGGATTGCATACAAGCAGAGGACCACTGCCTCCTGACAGAGGGCACGAGACCCCATGCCTTTCCGTAAAGAAATATTTTTGCATATCACTCCTGAATCTATCCCTTTTCAACCTCATCACATGCCCCCTCGTAGCAGAGCTTGTTTTAAATCGAAAGAGTCTCTCCTCCTGTGCATTTATGCCCTGGAGGTATTTAAACGTCTCAATTAAATCACATCTATCCCGCCATTCCTCTAAGGTGCACATATTAAGATCCTTAAGTCTGTCCTCATATGCTTTATAATGAAGACCAGTAACCATTTTAGTAGCCACTCTCTGTCTGGACTCCAGCCTGTTTATATCCTTTTGATGGTGCGCTCTCCAGAATTGCACACAATACTCCAATTGAGGTCGCACCAAAGACTTATACAGAGGCACTATCACCTCCTTTCTTCTGCTGGCCATTCCTCTCCATATGCACCCAAGCATCCTTCTAGCTTTTGCCGTCACCTTTTCTACCTGTTTAGCTACTTTAAGATCATCAGACACAATCACGCATAGGTCACGCTCTTCCTTAATGGACAAAAGTACTTCACCCCCATACTATATTGCTCCCTTGGATTGCTGCAGCCCAAATGCATGACCTTGTATTTTTTAACATTACAGTAAATCTCAGCTGCCAAATTCTAGACCATTCTTCAAGCTTAGCTAGATCCCTCCTCATGTTATCTATACCTTCCTGGGTGTCTACTCTATTGCAGATTTTGGTATCACCCGCAAAGAGGCAAACCTCACCCGACAGCCCTTCCGTTATATTACTAACAAAGATGTTAAAAATATTTCCAACTCATCTGCCGAGGGTCATCCTCCAACTTGGTAGGGAATGCCAGGGTCTTTGACATATCCTTGACAAAAATCAAGGAAGCCCCTATCCTTGGGTGGGGACCACCGTCTGAGATGGGAGAGTCGGATGGGATGTCACGGTGGTGATGGGTGTCAGGGGGAATCCTCATCCTCTGTCTCCCACTCAGAGTAGTCTGTCGAGAACTCGTAGGAGGGCTCCTCTGCAGGCCTCAGGGCTCCCGATGCTCCGCAACCAGTGTCCAGCATACTTGTCGGGAAGGATTGCGGTCCCAATGAGCAGGACTTATATCGTGACCTCAGCCGAGGATCGACTCGAGGCCAGAGAACCTTGAGGATCGGCTCAGCCACTGGGGGACAACCCGGATGTCGAGGGTCTGGTGGTTGGGACTGATGAAATGGTTGTGCCGAACAACAGTGCCAGCTGCTGGTCCATGAAGGCAGACAAACTGCACTCCAGGGCCGCCATTCTGGATTCTAGGCCAGAAGGCTCCGCAGCCTTCGGCGCGGGCAGCCAGGGACTCTGGCCCAATGCCATCCCCCCTAAGGGGAATCCGATGAGGATGGTGTCTGGGGACCCAGGTCGGTCCGAGGTAGAGTCCTTTCGGGGGACCTTTGGAGGCCGCTCCTCCAAAGCCTTGGATGAGCGCCGCGAACTGCAGAACTGGGCCTGGGGGGCACCCGGCCGGTCAAACCGTCCAAAGACACCGCCTTCGAGGGTTTCTTCTTCTTCTTGGGTTCCCTTAAGGGAGACCCCCCTCAGAAAGGGGGTCTCCCTTGAAGGAGACCCCCTTTCTGAGGACCCATGACAGGGCTTGGGTTCTGAGGTTTCTGCTCGAGGCCTCAGACAAGGCCCTGGCCCTTCAGAGGCACCGGGGTTCGGGGAAAAACTTGTCATGCTGCTGCTGGTGGCTCTTGAGGGCCTTGCTGGACATCTTTTTGCAGAGACTGCAGGCTGTCGGGTCGTGATCTGGCCCGAGTCAGCAAAGGCAGTAGTCGTGTGTGTCGGTTAAGGACAATTTTAGAGCACCTAGCACACTTCTTAAAGCCACTGCTAGCCTTGGGGGAAAAAAGTACCCCTGCGAGGTCAAAGACTGTCTGGGTTGCCAGTTGGAAAAAAGGTGCGAATATGCCAAGAAAAAGGAAGAATGAAAACTACAAAAATAGACCCGAAGTCGACGCCGAGGCAACGAGATCGGGTGGCAGGAAAAGTACCGGTGCGATACCAGAGTAGAGTATGAAAACGCGGAGAGAAAAATCAATTTTTTCCGTGGACAAGCCAGACAGATATCTGAAGGGCTCCACGGAGAAAAGGAGACTGAGCAAGATGGCACCCTTGGGTGGGAATGGGGCCACGCATGCGTGGTGGCATCTCCCATTGAAATCTGTGGGGGCTCCTTCCATGAGGGCTCTGTCGGCGCCGACGTCACCCATATGGGAGGACCAACTTCCTGCTTGTTTCCGGAGAATGACGCTGTGTCTGGTCCATAGTGCTCCAGGAAAAGGTGAGTCAAAAACTCTTAACTGTCACTTAATGAGCATATTTCTGGTGTGAGGGAGTTCCAAATGGTGGGGGCATGGAATGTAAAGGCTCTGCTGGAGTAGATGGATTGGAGAGAATGTGGTTGGGCTTTCTCCTGGATCTATTGTTGTGAGGATCAAGAGTAAAGTGTTGTAGAATGTTTGCAGAGAGGCCGTAAAGTGTCTTGAAAATGGTGAGGGCAACTTTAAATTTGATTCTGAAGTAGAGAGGGAGCCACTGTAATTGCTTCAGAACTGGAGTGATATGTTCTTGTTGTCTGGTACCTGTGATGATTCTGGCAGCCATATTCTGTGCAAGCTGGAGGGGGGAAAAAAGAGTAATTAGACTTACCTGCTAATTGTTGTTCCTTGAGGAGCTCCAGTCCAGTCCCGCATCTCTGGATAGTGCTTCCCCTCCAGCAGCTTGGAGACTGAGCATGACCAAAACTGTAGCCACCAGTACTAATTCCGCTGGCACCGCCCACCAGCTCCCAGTATTTATTGGCAAAGCAGACTCACAGGAGCAACAAATAAGAAGATAAACAAGAGAATAAACTCAGCAAACTACAACATAATTAAAAAGGTGAGGAACCCCCTCCCCCAACCCTAGAGGAGGAGCCCGCAAAAAAACATCCCCCCCCCGGAGGAGAGAGATACACAGAGGCTGACCCGAGGGAACCCCTAAAGCCAACAGCTGGCCAGGAAGAAAAACAAATCCCTGGTCTGCCCCTGAGCACTGAAACCCCAGACTCAACTCGGGTGGGATCCAGGACTGACTGGAGTTCCTCATGGAACAACAATTAGCAGGTAAGTCTAATTACTCTTTCCTTATCGTCCCTCCAGTCCCGTCTCATACCTCTAGGATGTAACAGAGCAGTAAATACACTAATGGGAGGGACCCGCCAGACTGGCATGCAGAACCGACGAACCGAAACAAGCATCCATCTCCGCCTGGACATCCAAGCGATAAATGTTTAGTAAAGGTATGCAGGGAAGACCAAGTGGCCACGTTGCAAATTTCTACTGGAGGCACCAGACTAAATTCAGCCCAGGATGACGCCTGTGCCCTAGTGGAATGTGCATATAACCCCAGGGGTACCAGACGCCCATTCAGCATATACGCAGACGCAATGGCCTATCGAATCCACCGAGAAATCGTAGCTTTTGCCACTGTTTCGCCACTGCGCAGACCCCCAAAAAGCATAAACAAATGCTCCGACTTGAGAAACAACTGTCTCTGCCAAATAATGCTTGAGGACTCGGCGAACATCCAGCCTGTGCAAACAGACTGACAGCGTCGTCTCCCGCCTTCTCCAACACTGGCAAGGAGACAGGCTGATTCACGTGAAACACCGAGACTACCTTGGGGAGAAAGGAAGGAACTGGCCGCAAGACTACCTTGAGAGAAGGAATGGAAAGGCTCCCGGCACAACAGAGCCTGCAGCTCCGAGATCCTTCGCGCAAAGCAAATTGCCACCAGAAAAAACATCTTTAATGTCAAGTCCTTCAGTGAAGCCTGGCTCAACGGGTCAAAAGGCTCCTTTGTCAAAGCCTTCAGAACTAGATTGAGATCCCATGCCGGTACCACCGCTCGACGCAGAGGGTGAAGCCACGCCACTGCCCTGAGAAACCACAAGACATCCGGATGGGACCCCAAAGGGGCCTTGTGAACTTTATCATGATAGCACGCAATCACCGCCAGCTGCACCCGCAAAGAGCTAGCTGCCAGCCCCTTCTCAAAACTGTCCTGCAAAAAGGCTAAAACCTCCGGCACAGAAGCCACGGCAGGACGAGCCTGTCGCTCCACACACTAAACCTCAAAAATACGCCAAACCCAAACATAGGCTAGTGACGTAGATCGCTTTCGTGCTTTCAACAAGGTTGAGCTCACCGGACCCGAATACCCCTTCTTTCTCAACCTTGCCCTTTGAATAGGCAAGCCGTAAGCGAGAACCGATCCACCTGAGGCATGCACACTGGTCCTTGCATCAGTAAGTCTTCCCAACCTGGGAGGCTTCACAGCTGATCTTCCAGCAGCCAAATCAAGTCGGCATACCAAGGGCGCTGTGGCCAATCCGGAGCAATCAGAATGACTCATCCCCGATGTGCCTCTATCCTCTGCAGCACCCGGCCTATTAGAGCCCAAGGGGGGAAGATATAGAGTAGAGAAGACTCTCCGAGGGCCAAAGCAGCATGAGCGCATCTAGCCCCTCGGACATTCTCTCTCTTCTTCTGCTGAAGAAACAGTGCACTTTGGCGTTTGTGATCGTTGTCATCAGATCCATGGTCAGAGTACCCCATCGATGCATCAGCTGCACAAAGACTTCCGAGTGAAGCTCCCATTCCCCGGACTCTGTTGAGATAATCTGCCATCACATTGTCGACACCCGCCATGTGAGCCACAGACGGGGCCTGGAGCCAAGGCTCTACCCAACCGAACAACAGTCCTGCTTCTTCTTACAAAGCCGCGCTGCCTGTTCCCCCCTGTCGGTTGACATAGGCCACTGCGGTTGCATTGTCCGAGAGCACCCTTACTGCCTTCCCGAGCACCTGCGCTTCGAAGGCCCTGAATGCTTGGGCTATCGCCCGCAGCTCCAGTCTGTTGATCGAACAACCGGCCTCTTGCTCGTTCGAAGTCCCTGAGCAAACTGCCCCTCGCAGTGACCCCCCCCCCAGCCTGAAAGGCTGGCATCGGTCATCAACTGGGTCCACTAGGGAGGTTCCAGCAGCATGCCTGCCAACAAGTGCTCCGGACAGCCACCAGCGAAGCGCCTCATGAACATCCAGAGGGACACAGGAGTTGTCGAGACAGCGAATCCGACTGGTGCGACCACTGCTGGAGCAGGGCCCGCTGTAAGGGCCGCATGTGCGCTCTCACCCATGGTACCAATTCCAACGTAGCCGCCACTGTTCCCAACAGCCGCAGATACTGCCAGGCTGTCGGGTCTGGCTGGTTCAGAAAGTCCTGCAACAACCGCCAAAGCCCCTGGGCCCACTGCTCTGGGAGAAAGAGAGTCTTTCTGGGTGGGCCTGGGTGTCGAAGCAAGCTCCCAGATATTCTTGGCCCGGTTGACCACCCAGCTGAGACTCTCCAGAAGCTGCACCACCCGCAACGTCAATTGCAGGCTTTCTTTGCTGGACTTTGCTCAAATCAACCAATCGTCCAGATAGGGATGTACCAGCAGCCCCTCCTGTCGAAGCACTGTGGCAACTACCACCATGATCTTGGCAAAAGTGCAAGGAGCCGTGGCCAGTCCAAACGGCAGGGCCTGAAACAGGAAGTGTCCCATTGGCACCGCAAACTAAAGGAATCGCTGATGCTCTGGCCTGATGGGAATGTGAAGGTATGCCTCAATAAGATTGAGGGACGTTAGAAATTCCCCTTCTCTCACTGCCACAATAACAGATCTCAAAGTTTCTATGTGAAGATGCGGAACCCATAGGCAGTGGTTTACACGCTTGAGATCCAGAATAAGGAAAAAAGCGCTGTCCTTTTTGGGAACCACGAAATAGATGGAGTATCGACTGCAACCGTACTGCTCCTGGGGAACTGTCACCACCGTCCCAAGCTGAAGCAGACGAGCCAAAGTGCCCCTCCAACTGCCATCTCCTTGCCCGGGGACCGCACAAAGGCATCGCTCACCAGCCTTGCTAGCTTGAGAGCATAACCTTCGCGGATTATCTCCTGAACCCACTGGTCAGATGTGATCTGGACCCATGCAGGGTAAAATTCTGTGGCTGACCCCCCACGGGTTGAATCCCTGCCAGGGCCCCCTTTGCTTCATTGAGGCTTTTTAAAACTCGGCCTGCCCCTCGGAAGCCACGAAAGCTCTGTCCTCGGGCAGAAAATCTACCCTTCTGGAAGGAACCAAGACAGAACATACGAAATCGCCGAAATTCCAGAGGCTGGCCTCGAGAAGATGAGGGATTGCAGCTCTGCTTTGGTCTATCCTCCGGGAGGCATCCCCCTTTCGATTCCCCCAAATCCTTCACCAACTTATCCAAGTCCTCTCCAAACAGCAGCTTCCCCTTAAAGGGAAGCTTGCTGAGCCGCGTCTTAGAAGAGCTGTCTGCTGCCCAATTGCGTAGCCAAAGATAGTGACGGGCCGCCACTACCGACGCCATACTCTTCGTGAGGCCGCAAATGAGGTCATAGTGGATGTTAGATAAGCTGCCCCTGACTCCATCTTAGCGACTTCTGCCAGCTGCTCTGGTGCGGACCCCTCCGTCTGCTGGAGACGCTGTGACCACCGCAGAAGGCCCTCGCCACCCAAGCACCACAAATGGAAGCCTGCATAGACAGGGTATTGATATCAAAAGCCTGCTTCAATAGCATGTCCAGCTTCCTATCCTGCGTATCCTTCAACGCCGCACTTCCCTCTACCGAGATGGTCTTCTTGGTAACTGCAGACACCGTCGCATCGATCCGTGGAGACCGAAACATTTCATGCTCCTGCTCGATCAAAGGGTAGAAGCGCGTAATGGCTCCGATTCCCTTCAGCCCCACCTCAGGCGGATCCCATTCATCCTAAATCATCTGCTTGACCACTCTGTGCACTGGGAAGACCGACTGTCCTTCGCACCGCTTGTATGAGCGGATCCTTAAGCGACTTCTCTTCCGTAGGCAGGTTGACTGGCAAATTGAATGCCGAAAGCGACTCCACGATCAGTGCCGGCAATTCTTCCCGCCTAAAGACACGGACTACACAAGCCTGGTCTTCCGGCTACGGAATCTCTCCTTCCTCAAGCTCCTTGCCTGCAGTCTAGTTCACTGGACTAGAGAAATCCAACAATAGTCCTCAAAAATTAAAGTATCCAAAAATTTCTTCGAGGTCTCAGTTAAAACAGTAGCAATGCCTTTTAGACTTGCGTCGTAATAAGGCCAATTGCGTGATCACATCAATGACCTCTTCAGAAATAAAAACTGAACCCAAATCACAATGGAGTTTTCCTTTAAACAAGCTCTTCTCACAGCGCTATAAACAGAATAAACAAAAATAATATTATCGACTTCCCCAAGTGAAAAGGGTCTGTACTCTCATTCTACTTCTTCTGATCCCAACGTCAATCCCCGGTACCACTGAGACGTTTCACAATGATGTTTCCTCAGGGGATCGTAAATATATCTACAAACAAACAAAGTGAGAAACCACAATAAACCTCCAATCCACCTATTTAAATCCTTACCCCCCACACATAAAACCACCTAAAAAAATCAAGATTCAGAATCTTACCAATGATGCTGCCCACGCCTTTACTCTTAATAATAAAAACGTTACTCCCGATCACTGGGAGACTTCAATCAGCTCAACAAAAACACGCCGCGCATGCCAACTACCCCTCAGGGCCCAATTTTTAAAGGGCCGCGTAACAGACCAATAGGAGGCAAGCAGCAGCAGCTGGTCATCAAGTTACTCCCTATCTTAAAGGTATAGCACATTCCGTTAAACCCATGGCTAAACCCATCGCGTCAAAAACTTCAACGATGAACTAGTACATGAAACTAACTACCCTCACACAGTCTTATAAGCTGTTACAAAAAATAATCCATAGCGATAAATACCTACCTTTACATCTTACAATGTCTCCCACGACAGGTGCTTCCTAATTCGTAACCGCTCTACGGAACGCCATATATTTATACACATGCCATCCATTCAATAACATTATTTAACCCCTTTGGCTCCAAGGTATTAAATGTATAAATTAAACGCTGCTCCTGCGTGATCAAAACTTGGTCTAAAGTCTTACCTGCCCTCCCCCGCTGGACCTGAACCAAACATAATACCTTGGAGCCAAAGGGGTTAAATAATGTTATTGAATGGATGGCATGTGTATAAATATATGGCGTTCCGTAGAGCGGTTACGAATTAGGAAGCACCTGTCGTGGGAGACATTGTAAGATGTAAAGGTAGGTATTTATCGCTATGGATTATTTTTTGTAACAGCTTATAAGACTGTGTGAGGGTAGTTAGTTTCATGTACTAGTTCATCGTTGACGTTTTTGACGCGATGGGTTTAGCCATGGGTTTAACGGAATGTGCTATACCTTTAAGATAGGGAGTAACTTGATGACCGGCTGCTGCTTGCCTCCTATTGGTCTGTTACGCGGCCCTTTAAAAATGGCGCCCTGAGGGGTAGTTGGCATGCGCGGCGTTTTTTTGTTGAGCTGATTGAAGTCTCCCAGTGATCGGGAGTAAAGTTTATTATTGAGAGTAAAGGCGTGGGCAACATCATTGGTAAGATTCTGAATCTTGATTTTTTTTAGGTGGTTTTATGTGTGGGGGGTAAGGATTTAAATAGGTGGATTGGAGGTTTATTGTGGTTTCTCACTTTGTTTGTTTGTAGATATATTTACGATCTCCTGAGGAAACATCGTTGTGAAACGTCTCAGTGGTACCGGGGATTGACGTTGGGATCAGAAGAAGTAGAATGAGAGTACAGACCCTTTTCACTTGGGGAAGTCGATAATAATATTATTTTTGTTTATGCTATTTATAGCGCTGTGAGAAGAGCTTGTTTAAAGGAGAACTCCATTGTGATTTGGGTTCTGTTTTTATTTCTGAAGAGGTCATTGATGTGATCACGCAATTGGCCTTATTATGACACAAGTCTAAAAGGCATTGCTACTGTTTTAACTGAGACCTCGAAGAAATTTTTGGATACTTTAATTTTTGAGGACTATTGTTGGATTTCTCTAGTCTAGTGTCTGTTTACAGTGAACGACTTTTTTTAAATAACGGAGTGATCGTTCAAGAAGTTGGGGCCAATAAAATTTGTGGTTGCAGTCTAGTTCCGGCTACCAGCCACCAGACTCCGACAGAGGAGACTGCTCTGGACCTCCTACGAAAGATGTACCTTTCTTGGCCGGCAATTCCACCGCGTCATCTCTAGTCTCTGCGAGCCTACGCTTCACACAGGCCCCTGCAGGAAGCGAAACCTCTGCTGCGCTCTGCTTGCTCAAGCTAAAGGCCTGATGCAATAAGAGTACAAATTTGGGGGAGAACTCCCCCATAAGCCCTTCAACCGCAAGACCCTGGGAGGTTGAGGTCCCGGGAAGGGCCGGCCTATCCAAAGAAGGCTGAGCAGAGTCCACGGATACCTGAACCTCCTGATCTGACAGCCCCATAGGCTCTGCGGCTTGTCCTGCAATGCCTGTTCCATGGTCACCAATTCTGTTGTACAGCCGCAGCAGATCCCTGTCTCACGCCAGGACCCACAGACTAAACACTGCGGACGTGCCGGCATGAAAAGCAGGGCACTCTTCCTAGGCACTCCCAGCCTAGGATCACCCACAAGCAATGAGGAGATTGCAGTCACTTCCCCCCTTTCCACTCTTTAAAGGTCCAACTCCCTAGAGACAGAAACGTCTGAGTTCTGGCCTTCTCAAAACCTTCCCAGTTTCAAAAAGAAAAATGCCTCCCTTTTTTTTTTTTTTAATCTTAAATAGGCAGCCGTACCAAAATCAAACAAACACTACAGCTAACCCTCCCAGGAAACATTGCTGGGGCCCTCCCTGTCTGAAGAACAACGGCCTGAAACTCTCCCCCACTCACCAGGCCGAGTGCCACAAAAAACGCAGGCAAAATTAGCTCTGCTCGTTTTCCTGGGCTTCAAGAGATACAGCCGCTGCAGCTACTCACACCACGTGGCATCAGGCTGTTCTCCCTTCCAGGGCATAAAAGCGAAACCCCGACATACCTCAGCACACTGCAGAGAGCTACTCTGGAATCTGCTCATCAGAACTTCAAGAGACTACATGCTCAGCTAAGGCTTTCAAACTTTACAATTGCCTGTTTTTTGATAAACCTTAACTGCCCTCCCAGATAACCTAAGATCAGTCAAAGATCTCTTACAATTCAGAAAAGAGCTAAAGACATATTTGTTCATTGAGAATTATGGAAGTGACCATAATACATCTTCACCCCCCGATACATAAGTACACTTAATCCCTCATTAACATTCCACTGTTTAGAACAAACTGCACAGAATTAAGCTAACACTGTACATAGTTGTCAGTATAATAGTACCAAATGTTAACTGTACATAGTTGTCTGTATGATAGTTCCATATGTTAACTGTACATAACTTATTCTGTTCAATGTAAAATGTTTTCAATTGTTCAATGTAAACCACCCCTAATCTCTGGAAAGGGAGGTATATAAAAACCAACCAACCAACTACATACATACATAACTAAATAACTAAATATTTTTTAGGAATCTTCAGCCTGCCTACATTCCTTGCATAGCCTTTAAATCAGATATCTGAGTGTGCCATCAGTTCATAGAAGGCCTTCTGGCCAGGGACACTTGTGCTATATAGCTACTTGGAATAGAAATATACATTGCTTTTAAGACTTGCAGCTAGACCTGATCTTCTACTAAATTTTGGTGCAAATGTATAATTTTAAGGTTACAGGGACCTTTGCATAGTGGGCTGATACACAGAAGTAAGATTTCAGTTTGAATATTTCAGTTTCCATTGTCTGTTGCAAGCCTGCTTCACAGAGTGGGGCTAACTGAATTGATCAGCTCTGCAACTGACCAAGTACCTGAACCAGTCTGCTCTTCAGAACTTCAAGAGACTACACACTAAGCTAAGGCTTTCAAACTTTACAATTGCCTGTTTTTTTGATAAATTTTAACCGTTGAATATAGGTTTTTAGGAATCTTCAGCCTGCCTACGTTCCTTGCATAGCCTTTAAATCCGGTGTGCCCTCAGTTCATAAAAGGCCTACTGGCCAGAGACACTTAAGTTCCCACCCACCCCAGGATTGTATTGCCTATATAGTAATCATATACATTGACATCTATCTTTTAATTAGGTGTTACACCCATTTTTCTCCTTTTCTCCTCCTAGGACAGTTGAGTCAGAATTCAATGCAATAACTGTGGTGCTTTCATTCTGAGAAGAATCATTTGGAACCTAAGAACTTGCCCTATATGTCTCAGGTTAGCTGCTATGCATAAAGAATTGACTCTAAGGAAAGAATTGACTCTAAGGGAAGAATTAGTTGCAATTAAACACACCTCTTCTAGGGTACAAACTGAACAAAATCTACCACCGCTCCCACAAAGAATCAAACAGCCCAGGAACAAATGGATCACAGTGGGCTCTGGTAGGTTGCAACACCCTATACATCAAGAGATATCCCTGCATAATGCCTTCTCTGCCTTGGATAATGAGGGTGCCCAATCCGTGAAAACTGAAGTGCCCTTAAATGAAAGGCTTAATGCCAAATCTACTGATAATGTACCGAATAGGAAGAAAAAAAAAAATCACAAAACAGAAAACTACAACTACTTGGAGATTCCATCATCAGAGGCACCAACTTGGGAACGCAGCTCAAAGGAGAGAGGATAGTCAAATACCTCCCAGGCTCTTCATCCAGCAGGAATACAAACCAAATTGTTGGTATAGTTAGTGCAGAAAGTGAGCACTCCAAAACTGATGATATCATCCACTTGGGTACAAATGACCTGGCTAGAAATGACCTGCCTCTGCAGTTCAAAGGGATTTTCAGAATCTGGGAGAGAAACTCAAGCCCACTGCTAGCACTATAGCATTCTCAGAAGTTCTACCTGTTCATTGTAAGGGGGCAGAAAGGCTGCAACGCATAAACAACTTTAATACATGGCTCCAAATCTGGTGCAAACAAGAAGGATTTAGATATATAGGCTACTGGGTTAACAGATGGATCAACAAAAGACTATACTGTGCTGATGGACTACATCTCTCCGTCGCAGGGAAAAGGATCCCAAGTGAAAATTTCAAGCAGTATGTGGACAGGCATTTAAACTAGGGAAAAGGGGTAACAGATGGAGAAGGACAAGTTCGGTACATCATTCCCAGCAAAAGTAAAACATTGGAAACAGCACACATTTGAAACACACATCAGTGGCAAGCGGGACGGGGCATGAAGAACAAAATCCATACAAAACACAAGCAAGTCAATCAACAAATCTGGAAAGCAATGAGCACAAATGCTTGAAGCCTAGCCAACAAAGTTCCTGATCTGGAAGCCCTAATGGTGGAAATGGACTTGGACATTTTGACTATTACAGAAACATGGTTTAACGAGTTGCATGAATGGGATACAGCCATAGCTGGCTATAATCTATTTAGAAGAGATAGAGAGGGTAGAAAAGGAAGGGGAGTAGCCCTATATGTCAAAAGTAATATTAAAGCTGCTGAAATGCAGGAAACATGGGGAAAAGAAGCAGCGCTGTGTATTGTGTTGTGTTGTAAAGAGGAGATGGCACTGTCATTCATACTGGTGTGGTCTACAGGCCTCCAACTCAAACCAAAGAAATGGATAGCAAATTGATTGTTGATATTGCAAAGATAGTCATTAAGGGGGAAGCGATTATACTGGGTGACTTTAATCTACCCAATGTGGACTGGAGTGTTCCTTCTGCAAATCTGGAAAGAAGTAAAAAAAATTGTGGATGCCTTCCAAGATGCGTTACTTAAACAAATGGTGATGGAACTGATCAGAGAGAGCTCCTTGCTGGATTTAGTACTCACCAACGGAGATAGCGTATTGAATATCCAGATGGATGCCCATGTGAGCTGCAGCGATCATCACACAGTGTGGTTTGAGACAAAAGCCAAGGTAGAATCCAATTATAGCAAGCTGAAAGTCCTAGACTTCAAAAATACTGACTTCAGTAAAATGGCCAAGTACCTGAAGGAGGAGTTTGCAGGGTGGGAGTGGATAAGGGAAGTGGAATTGCAATGGGCTAAACTAAAGGAGGCAATACAAGGTGCAGATACATACATAAGGAAAGTAAATAAAAACAAGAGGAAAAGGAAACCTATTTGGTTCTCCAAAGAAGTGGCTGCACAAATAAAGGGAAAAAACACAGCTTTCACAAAATTCAGAAGCTCAAACAGAGGAACACAGAAAAGAATACAAGATCAAACTAAGAGAGACAAAAACAGAAATAAGGAAAATCAAAAGCAGAAGAAAAGATGTGAAGTGTGGCTACAAAACCTTTTTCAGGGTATATTCGGGAGAGGAGGAAAATCAGAGGTGGAATTGCAGGACTCAAAAGTGCTGGGAACGGATTCGTGGAAAGTGACATTGAAAAGGCCAGAATGTTAAAACAAATACTTCTGCTCTGTTTTCACTAGAGAAAATCCTGGAGAAGGACCACCTGTGATTGACAAATATACAAATGGGAATGGAGTAGATACCACACCATTCACAAAAGATGGTGTTAGAACAATTTGCAAAACTGAAAGTGGACAAGGCTATGGGACCAGATGGGATACATCCCTGGATACTGAAAGAGCTCAGAGAGGTTCTTGCAGGGCCGTTAAAGGATGTTTTTAATAGATCCTTGGAGACAGGAGAAGTTCCACAGGACTGGAGAAGGGCTGATGTGATACCTCTCCACAAAAGTGGTAGTTGGGAAGAAGTGACAAACTACAGGCCAGTAAGCCTTACCTCAGTGGTAGGAAAAGTAATGGAGGTGCTCCTGAAAGAGTGAATAGTGGACTTCCTCGAAACCAACAGGTTGCATGAGCCGAAGCAACATGGTTTTAACAGAGGATGATCTTGTCAAACAAATCTAAGTGAGTTCTTTGGGTGACCAGAGAACTAGATCAAGGGCATGCAATGGATGTGATCTACCTAGATTTCAGCAAAGCCTTTGATACTGTTCCTCACAGGAGACTTATCAATAAACTCAACAGCTTGGGGATAGGTCCCAAGGTGGTGAACCGGATCAGAAATTGGTTGACAGACGACAGAAGGTGACGGTAAACGGAACTCACCTGGATGAAAGAAAGGCGATTAGTGGTGTGCCCCAGGGTTTGGTCCTGGGACCGGTACTGTTCAATATATTTGTGAGTGATATTGCTGAAGGACTGAATGGAAAAGTCTGTCTTTTTGCAGATGATACCAAAATTTGCAACAGAGTGGACTCCTCTGAGGGAGTGGAGAACATGAGGAAAGATTTACAAAAGCTGGAAGAATGGTCTAATGCTTGGCAATTAAGATTTAATGTGAAGTGCAGTATCATCCGCTTGGGAAGCAGAAATCCAAGGGAATTGTGTGCAATAGGGGGTGAGAGATTGGTATGCACGGACCAGGAGAAGGACCTCGGAGTTATTGTTTCTGACAATTTCAAGATAGCGAAAAAGTGTGACAAGGCAGTAGCAAAAGCCAGAAGGATGCTGGGTTGCATACTCAGAGGAATTACCAGCAGAAAGCAAGAGGTACTAATGCCACCATACAAGTCGCTGGTGATGGCCTCACTTTGAATATTGTGTTCAGTTTTGGAGACCATATCTCGCAAAGGATATAAAAAGACTGGAAGCAGTTCAGAGGAACGTGACCAAAATGATTTGGAGCCTGCGTCAGAAGACTTATGAGAAGAGACTTGCAATATGTACACTCTGGAGGAGAGAAGGGTCAGGAGATATGATTCAGACCTATAAATGCTTGAAGAGTATTAATGAACAAACAAACCTCTTCCAAAGATGGGGATGCTGTAAAACTAGAGGGTATAACATGAAGCTGCAAGGGGATAAACTGAAAGGCAATGTCAAGAAATACTTTTTCACTGAAAGGGTAGTAGATGCTTAGAATGCCCTCCCGATAGAAGTGGTGGGGGCAAATACAGTGACAGAATTCAAAATGGCATGGGATAGACACAGTGGATCCCTTTATAGCAACAGGATATAAGAGATAGTTATGTTTATTTTGATTTTACCTACACGGAGAGGTGGGTACACCCCTAAACAAAGGCATAGGGAAGGGTGACCTGCATGGAGCAGCAGGTGCAACTACTCTTGTCACCTTGCTGGGCAGACTAGATGGATCATACTGGTCTTTATTTGCATCATATACTATATTACTATGGAGAAGGGTCCTTTAAGAAGCTGTAATGCTATGTTGAAAGCTCTCTAGGTTTGTTGAGAAAGGATTCTAATCAGGTTGGTGTGGTATTCCTTCTCTCTCCAGAAGGGTTCTATCTTGCCAAGCATGATGTCGCTCTCTAATGATCTCTCTATTCGCATGATGTGTCCAAAGTATGAAAGTCGAAGTCTTGTCATCTGAGCTTCTAAAGAAAGCTTAGGTTTGATCTCTAGTACCGACTGGTTTATTCTTCGGGCAGTCCAGCTTTCACATCCATATGTTATTGAAAATACCATGGCTTGAACAAGTCGAATCTCTGTATGAAGAGAGACATCTCTGCTCTTGAGAATCTTATCTAGGTCTTTCATAGCCATTCTGCCAAGAGCAATGCGTCGTTTGAATTCTTGACTGCTTGATGCTTCTTTATTGGTAGTTGATCCAAGTAGGTTAAAGTTGTTCACAATTTCAATTTCTTCTCCTTCAATGATGAGCAGCCCATGTTCCCTGTAAAATAGTTATCTCCAAGTTATAATGCCTTGTTCAATGTAATTTCAGTTTGTTCAATGTAAACCGCACTGATGCGGAATAGTGCGGTATATAAGAGAATGTAAATAAATAAATAAATAAACCTGTTGATTATGCCAGTTGTCATGATCTTTGTCTTCTTTACATTAAGGTGCAGGCCCATTTTGAGACTATGTTCTTTGATTGTGAGAAGCAAATGTTTCAGATCTTCACTTTCAGCCAGTAATGTAGTATCAGCATAGCGAAGGTTGTTGAGTCTTCCACCAATCTTCACACCTCTGTTGTCTTCATACAATCCTGCTTCTCTGATGATTTGTTCTGCATATAAATTAAACAGGTAGGGGGAAAGTATGCAGCCTTGTCTTACACCTTTGTTTATTTTAAACCATTCTGTTTCTCCTTGTTCCGTTCGAACTGTTGCTTCTTGATCAATGTACAGATTGCGCAAGAGATCGATCAGGTGTTCTGGTATACCCATGCTTCTTAATGTGGCCCAGAGTTTCTCATGGTTTACACAGTCAAAAGCCTTGCTATAGTCGATAAAGCACAAATAGATATCCTTTTGGTATTCTTTAGTCTTTTCAAGGATCCATCTCACATCTGCAATGATGTCTCTCATTCCTCGCCCTTTCCTGAACCCTGCTTGCACTTCAGGTAGTTCTTGTTCCAGGTATGGTTGTAGTCTCTATTGAATAATCTTCAGTAGAATCTTGCTGGCATGTGGGATCAGAGCGATTGTTCGATAACTTCCACAGTCAGTTGGATCACCTTTCTTTAGTATTGGTATAAACACAGATCTTTTCCAGTCAGTTGGCCATGATATTGTCTTCCATATTTCTTGGCAGAGCCTTGTAAGTATGGTAACAGCTGCATCAGATAGCATTCCTATAGAAGTATTGCAGCAATCAATGCCTGGTGCTTCGTTATTTGATAAAGCTTTCAATGCTGTTTCAACTTCTTTCATCACCAATGGTTCCCGATCATAAGGTACAGGTTGAAACGGCTGTTGGTCCACTTGATCTTTATCATATAAAAACTCTGTATATTCCTTCCACCTTTTCTTGATCTTCTCAGCATCATTCAACATAGAACCTTGAGCATCTTGTAACATTCCAATTCGAGGCTTGAACTTCTTCTTTAACTCTTGTAGCTTCAGGAAAGCCGATCTTGTTCTTCCTCTAATAGTTTCTGCTTCTATTTCCTTGCAAGTGTCATTGTAGTACTTTTCCTTGTCCTGTCTTGTTGCACGTTGGAAATCTCTGTTGAGTTCTGCGATTGTCTCTCTTTCTCCTCTGGCTTTAGCTTCTTTGCGATTCTGGGCAATTTTCAGAGTTTCTTCCGTCATCCATTTTGGCCGTTTTTGCTTTTTCACCTTTTGTAGAGACTTCTCGCTTTCTTCCAACACAACCTTCTTGATGTCATTCCATAACTCTTCCGGAGCTCTGTCATTTGTATCTAAAGCAGCAAATCGATTTTGCAGGCAGTCTTTAAATTCCAGTGGTATATTCTCAAGGTCATATTTTGCTGCTTTCATGAGTGGTTTGCTCTTTTTCAACTTTAGCTTGAGTTTGCATACTAGTAGTTGATGATCTGTACCACAGTCAGCTCCAGGTTTTGTCTTTGTTGATGTTATAGAGCTTTTCCATCGTTGACTTCCACAGATGTAGTCAATTTGATTTTTATACAATCCATTGGGTGAAGTCCATGTGTACAGTCGCCGTTTGTGTTGCTAGAAGAAGGTGTTTGAGATGAATAGATCATTGGTCTTGCAGAATTCTATCAGTCTTTCTCCAGCTTCATTTCTGTTGCCAAGTTCATATTTTCCAACTACTTTGCCTTCTTCTTTGTTGCCAACTTTTGCATTCCAGTCACCCATGACTATCAGGATATCCTGTTTGCATGTTCTGTCAATTTCAGCTCGTACTTGTTCTTAGAACTCTTCAATTTCATTCTCTTCTGCAGTTGTTGTTGGGGCATATACTTGAATTATAGTTATGTTGATAGGCAATCCTCGTAGACGAATAGAGATTAAGCGTTCACTGACTGCAATGTATTTCATTACAGTTCTTGCAAGTTTCTTCTTTATTATAAATGCAACACCATTTCTTCTTTGTCTTTCATTTCCAGCATAGTAGACCATGTGATCATCTGATGCAAAGTGCCCTATGCCAGTCCATTTCAGTTCGCTGACACCCAACAGATCAAGATGTACACGTTCCATTTCATTCTTGACCACCTCCAACTTCCCTTGGTTCATGCTTCGTACGTTCCATGTTCCAAAATATGTAAGACATCTTTACAGCTTCTGACTCTCATTTCATGCGCAGCTATATCAGCAGTCAGATTTCCCAAGGGCTTTGATCCAACCACATCATAAATGCTGGCTTTACTCTGAAAAGTCTTCAGCTCTTCCCCAGTAGCTAGTTGAGTGCCTTCTAACCTGGGGGTCTCATCTTCCAGCACCATAGCACAATTTGTTTTGTTGTAACTATCCATTGGTTATGTTTTTTATGTTTTTATGTTGTTGGTTATGTTTTTTTAATTTTGTTTGTTTAATTAGCTCAATGAACAACATGCCCTGGAGGCACATAGCCCCTTGACGAGACAACCAAGCCCGGATACCCACTGAAGCGCAGGCAAAGAGACAGTCAGCTCTCAAAAACGTAGTGCCTTAGTACGTCAGGTGAGTCGGAGCCTCAGCCCCCTGGGCTCCAAGCCCCTCTGGCACAGCTCTTAGGGAGACTAATCCTCCTTTAGCAACATCAACTGCTTGATACAATCACAGTTAGGAGAAAGGATTCACACACCCATCTAGCAAGGTGATCAAGCTGCAAGGAATGCCTGCAGCCCTGTGTAGGCTCATCTTTCTGGAGACATGTGCTTAGGGGTATCTCTGTCCTCAGACAGGTATGAGATGAGTGTTCGAGACTACTGTACAGCGGTATAGCTTGAGTTAACTAGGCTGTAAGCCCCTCCATAGTCATGTCCAGAACTGAAAAGTATTGAACCATACACTAGACCCTAGACTCGCTTTATTTTTTTCTGTTTGTTCTTTATTCTATTTTTTAAAAAAAAGTATAAGCTCCTGTGAGTAGAGACAGTGACATACATCTCAAAGTACTGCACCAAGCACACCTTGTAGTGTTATACCAATGAACAGCAGTAAACAAAAAAATCAACAGCATATCACAAAAATTGGCTCACCCATGAGGGAAGACCATTCCAAAACCCAGAGTCCTGCAAACAAACAAACAAAAACAAACGACCATATCTCTTCTGTTGTTCGCTCCTCCTTCTTTCATCTACGCCGCATTAAGGCTGTTCGCTCTTATTTTTCACACTCTTCTATTATCACTCTGGTCTTATCCCTAGTTATTTCGCGACTTGATTACTGTAATGTTGTTTATGCTGGTCTTCCCTCTCACCAACTTCACCGTCTTCAACTCGTTCAAAATGCCGCTGCCCGTTTTATTACTTTATCCCCTCTTCGTTCTCATGTCTCTCCCTGTCTTCTTTCTTTACATTGGCTCCCTATCAAGTTTCGGTTCATGTTTAAATTACTTATCCTTGCACACAAGGCTCTTTTCTCTGACTCCCCCCAGTATTTAGCTAACATTATTCATCTTCAGCCCTCTCCCCGCCTTCTCCGATCTGCCCATGGTAACCGCCTCTTTCTTCCCTCACCCACTCAGGCCCACCTCGAATCCACCCGACACTCTGCTTTCTTTTTTCTATGTCCCGCCCTCTGGAACTCTCTTCCCTTACCTCTTCGCTTAGAACTATCCTACACTCGTTTTAAAGCCCTCCTCAAGACCCACCTTTTCTGTCAAGCGTTCGATCTCCCTCCCCCTAATGATGATGTTTTCCCCCCCTAGTTTCCCATTTCTT
This sequence comes from Ichthyophis bannanicus, assembly GCA_033557465.1. Classification (NCBI taxonomy): domain Eukaryota; kingdom Metazoa; phylum Chordata; class Amphibia; order Gymnophiona; family Ichthyophiidae; genus Ichthyophis; species Ichthyophis bannanicus. Next base: position 158,957,204 of record CM066039.1, on the reverse strand, counting down.
CTCCCCCCCCTACTCCCTTCTGTTCTTCCCCTTACTGATGGTGTTTGTTCCCCTAGTCTCGCCCCCTATTCCACCTATATCTGGCTCGTGTTTCCTCCTCCCCTCCCCTGCCTTTTTAATCCGTCTTATTTTTAAGTTATTATTTTTATTGCTTTTACAATTTTGTTTTATCAGTTTTACTGTCTTACTGTTTTGCTCTCTCTTTATTCTCTGCTATTTCTTTTGCTGTTCTATTATTTTTTGGCGTTCTTTTCTTCTTCCTTTCTCAGCAGCTGTCACATTTTATGATTGTACACCGCCCTGACGCTTTGGCCTGGGCGGTCTATCAAGTGTTTTAATAAAGATAAAGATAAAGAAACAGATTATATTCTAAGTCAGCTCTGTTCTAACCATCAGTAAGAGAGCAATGTTCCCTCTAATTTTCTGTAGGCTGTGCGCACATAAAATATCAGCTGTGTGCAGCTTTTGAAGGAAGGTTAAATTTTTGTGCGCCACATAACGACACTCGGAGTTATATACTTTAAAATTTGACTACATGTCAGAATACAGTATGTACACCACATTGATTTTAATCAAATTAAATGAAAACAGACGATTACTAAATGAAGCGGGAAATTTCTAGTAATTAATCATAACTTTTAAATTTTAAGACGTCTGTGTTGTTTTCTATCAGAATCAGAGCCGTAAATTTTGTGCGCTCTGTTGTAAAGTATGTGCGCTCGCTCGGCGAGGTGTGCGCGCGCACACGCGCACAGCTTAGAGGGAACAGTGTAGGAGAGTATCTCCCCCCCCCCCGAGCCTCAGCTCCAAGGATATATGAAAGGGGTCAGTAAAACCTTTGCACTCCTACAAGGAGCCTCAACTAGTCTACCCCACAAAGGAGACTAGCACCAAAACTGAGCAATGCCACGAATCAGACATCCTGATCACAACCACATGCAGGAAATCTCTATCCCCAACTGCAGACCAAGCCCAGGAGAAACAATACTGCCTTGAGTCCATTGTGAGCGCAGACACCATTGGGCCCTCCGCATATGCAGGCGGGCCAAGAGGGTAACGTGGACCGTCAAGGCCATGTGGCCCAGGAGACGGAGGAGGAGGCGCGCCAAGACTGTCCTGTGGCACTGCACCTCCCTTGCTAGCTGCTGGAGGCATGCTGCCCTTTCTCTTGGGAGGACCACTCCTGCCTGTAGCGTGTCCAGGTGTGCCCCTATAAAAACTCTAGGCCTTGAACCGGGGAGAGATGAGATTTGGGGTAGTTGATGACAAACCTCAGGTGCTGCAGGAAGCAGAATGCCCAGATTGTGGCCTGACTGGCCTCAATGGCCGTTGTGCCCCTGATGAGCCAGTTGTCCAGATAGGGAAAATGAAGGCGCCTTGCAGGCACAGATAGGCGGCCACTATTGCTAGACACTTTGTGAAAATCCTTGGCAATGAGGCCAGGCCGAAGGGGAGCACCTTGTACTGGTAGTGCTCCTACCACAAATCTTAGATACTGTCAGTGGGAAGGGTGGATCAGAATGTGGGTGTACGCATCCTTCAAATCCAAGGAGCAGAACCAATCTCCCTGGTGGAGGTAGGGCAGCAGTGCCCCAAAGAAGAGCATCTTGACTTCTTCCTCAACAGAAACTTGTTCAGGTTTCGCAGATCTAGGATGGGCCTGAGGCCCCCAGTTCTTTTGGGGACAAGGAAGTACCTGGAGTAGAAGTCCCATTGCCCTGTCCTTGAGCAGGCCTGTGAGCTCTGAGAGGAGCAAGATCTGGTGAAGGAGAGGCTGCACCAGCTCTCCTGGGAAGAACCCTGGAAGTGTTTGCTGGAAGCGGAGGAGACCCCAGCCCGCCTATGGGCAAAGAGTGCCAGGCAGCCCCCTGTGGGCTGGAGAAGGTTTTCCGAAGGAGAGAAGGCCCTGCCTGGGGAGTCAAAAGCTCCCCTCAGGTTGGATGGGAGCTGGAGCCTGGGGCTTCTGAGCCTTCAGCTTTCTTGGCCCGTGGCCCTGACTTTTGGGCTAAGGATTCTGCTGTTGTTGTCCCGAGAAGAGCTGGTAGTGCCCTCGAGAGTCTCTGCCTGGTCACAACCTTGGCCACTATCTCAGCTGCCTTGTCAGCCATGTGCTTGCCAAACAAGCTTTCCCCAGTGCAGGGGACATCGAGAAATTTCTCTTGTACCCACTGCTTGAGGTGCAGCCAGGCTTGGCGTCGGATGCTGATGCTGGCTGCTGCCACCCAAGCTGCCGATTCAAAGCAGTCATAGGCAGCGTGGGACAGAATTTTGAGCAGTCCCGGATCCCAGCTGTCAGGGTTTGGAACCTCTGACAAAGCTCTCCGGCGAGGCCAAAGGAGAAACCTGCTAGTTCCTGGATGAGACCCTTGAGGTATATACCTGTGTACAATTCATAGGCCTGTATACGGCAGTCGAGTATGGAGCCCTGTAAGCACTTGTGCCTGAGGGCATCAAGGGCTCGAGCCTCTCTGCCCAGAGGGACGGAGGAATAATTCTTCTGGCTTATAAGCTTCTGCATAGATGATTCCACAACCATGGAGTTATTCAGGAACTGAGACTTCTGGAAGCCAGGGCCCTTCTTGACACAATAGATAGCATCGAGACATTGGCTGACCACCGGCACAGAGGCCGGGGTCTCCCACATTCATAGGAATAACCGCTCGAGGATAGGTTGCACCGGCACCATGAGACTCATACTGGAGGATCTCCAGTTCTTCAGTGTGCAGGTCCTCCTCTGATTCAGTCAGGACCGACAGGGTCCGGGCCATATCCTGGATGAAATCGTGGAAGGTCACGTCCTCCGGGGGAGAATGGTGCTGGGGTGCCAGGGGAGACGGCTCCAAGGAGGTCTCCGGGGAAGCCTCGTCATTGGTCTCCCATTTGGAGCCGGAGGGTGTCGAGGACTTCAAGGCTCGGGATTCCCATACCTCAAGGCTGGGTCCGGGGAACCAGGTTTCCCCGGAGGATCTCAGGTCCAGAAACTGGCCGGGGAAGACTAGACACCTGAGGATCGGAACCAGGACCTCGATCGGTGCCGCAGGCTCGCCCAAGGCCGGTGGTGCTCGGTGCCTGGCTTGATGCCCAGGTACTCCCCCGCAGTTAGGGGCCCAGTTGTCAGGACAAATAATGCAGACAAGCCAGACATCATTGCCTGCAGCAGGGCCAGGACAGCAGAGATATTCTGCTCCAGGGCTGCCATTCTGGTTTCGAGGCTAGAAGGCTCCGCAGTTTTTGGCATGGGAACCAAGGTTCTTGGGCCCGATGCTGGCACTCTTGCGAATGCATCTTCGACAAGGACCACAGCCTCGAGGAGCCTCGCCTGGTCTCTGTCAGCAGAGGACTTCTTCCTAGAGACCTTAGGGGGTTGCTGCTCAGAGTTGCCCGAGTAACTCTGCAGGGCTTTACCGGGTTTCACTGGTGGAAGCTCAAATGGCTTTGAGAATTTTTTCTTTTTCTTCTCAGGGTCTGGGTCTTTTTGGAAGAGCCACCGCCGCAGGTCTCAGAGGATGCCTGGGCCTCACGGGAAGTGCTGGTCTTGGAGCGCAGAATCAGGAAAGCCGGAGCAAAGTCAGACCACGGGAACATCTTCCCCTGCAACTCCGACCATTTCTTGTTGGTTTTTAGAGTCATGGCACGGCACAGGTCACAGGTGGTACTGTTGTGGTCCAGACCCAGGCAGCATAGGCAGCAGTCGTGGGTGTCTGTGACAGACATAGCTTGACTGCAGTGGTCACATTTTTTGAACCCACTGGGAGACATGGTGGGAGACACCCGGCTGGGGTTTATGACCCCTAGGCAAAAAAGGGCGTAAATGCCGGTCAAGGCAAGCCTAACCAAAAAAGGAGGAGGGAGCCGAGAAATGGCACCGGGGTCGGCACTGGCTTGAGACGGGAAGAACTGGTACACAAACCAGAAAAAAACAACTTAAAGATAATTTTACAGATATTTTCCAGGGAAACAGGTCAAACGTCCACTGGGCTCTGCAGAAAAAGAAGACTGAACAAGATAGCACCCTTGGGAGGGAAGGAGACAACACATGCGTGGTAGCATTCCTAAAGGATTTCTTTGAAAGCTGGGGAAATGCTCCGCGCAGACTCAGTCAGCGTTGATCTTTATCTTTATTTCAAAACTTTATATACTGCCCATTGTCAGGACATTAGAGCAGTTTACAACAGAAAATAAGTCTACGATAAAGAAAATGAAAAGAACGCCATAAAAAATAGGAAAGAAGAAGGAATAGTAAAGCAACAAAAGAAAAAAAAAAAAAGACTACAACATGGAGGGGCATCACGAAAGGGTATCATTTGGGCATAGTAGCAAATCACCTGGACCAGATGGTATACATCCAAGAGTGTTGAAAGAACTGAAATATGAGATTGCAGACCTGCTATTAGTAACCTGTGAACTTTCATTAAAATCATCTGTAATACCTGAAGATTGGAGGATCGCCAATGTAACGCCAATTTTTAAAAAGGGTTCCAGGGGTGATCCGGGAAATTACAGACTGGTGAGCCGGACGTCAGTACCGGGGAAAATGGTAGAAACCATCATAAAGAACAAAATTACACAGCATGTAGATAGTCATGGCCTAATGGGAGACAGCCAACATGGCTTTAGACAAGGAAGATCTTGTCTTACTAATCTGATATGTTTTTTTGAAGGTGTGATTTAACAGGTAGACAAAGGTGAGTCGGTTGATATAGTGTATCTGGACTTTCAGAAAGCCTTTGACAAGGTCCCTCATCAGAGACTTTTGGCAAAACTAAAGAGTCATGGGATAGGAGGCAGTGTACTATTGTGGATCGGGAACTGGTTAAAAGATAGAAAGCAGAGGGTAGGGCTAAATGGCCAATTTTCCCAATGGAAAAAGGTGAATAGTGGAGTACCCCAGGGATCTGTACTGGGTCCGCTACTTTTTGACATATTCATAAATGACCTGGAAAAGGGAATAACTAGTGAGGTTATCAAATTTGCAGATGACACAAAACTGTTTAAAGTTGTTAAAACCCAAGAGGACTGTGGAAAACTGCAGGAGGATCTGGATAAATTGGAAGACTGGGCATCCAAATGGCAGATGAAATTTAATGTGGACAAGTGCAAAGTTATGCACCTAGGAAAGAACAACCCAAACTATGGTTACACGATGCAAGGTTCCACATTGTGAACCACCACCCAGGAAAAAGATTTAGGATCATCGTGGATAACATGTTAAAACCCTCCACCCAGTGTGCAGTGGCGGCCAAGAGAGCAAATAGAATGCTAGGTATCATAAGGAAAGGAAAAGAAAATAAAACAAAGGATATTATAATGCCTCTGTATCGTTCCATGGTACGACTGCACCTTGAATATTGTGTGCAATTCTGGTCGCCGTATCTTAAAAAGGATATAGCGTTATTAGAAAAGGTTCAGAGAAGAGCCACCAAAATGGTAAAGGGGATGGAAGGCTACTCCTATGAAGAGAGGCTACAAAGGTTAGGGATCTTCAACCTGGAAAAGAGATGGCTGAGGGGAGATATGATAGAGGTCTATAAATTAATGAATGGAGTGGAACGGGTAAACGTAGATCGATTGTTTACGTTATCAGAATATAGAAAGACTAGGGGACATGTAATGAAGCTACAGGGTAAACTATTTAAAACAAATAAGAGAAAATATTTTTTCACTCAACGTGTAATCAAACTCTGGAATTTGTTACCGGAGGATGTAGTAAGAGCTGTTAGTGTAGCTGGGTTTAAAAAAAGGTTTGGACAAGTTCCTGGAGGAAAGGTCCATAAACCATTATTAAAAAGGGACCCAGGATATCAATGCTTGACCCAATACAAGCATTGTGGAACCTGTGTCTTTTGGGGACACTGCTAGGTACGTATGACCTAGATTGGCCACTGTTGGAAACAGGATACTGGGCTTGATGGACCTGAACCAGTATGGCATATCTTATGGGGGGAGGTGAAAAGCCTGCTGAAATAAGTGTGTTTTTAACATGTTCTTAAACTCTGGGTATGAGGGTTCCAAACGGAGTGAAACTGGAAGGGCATTCCACAGTGAGGGGGCGAGGAAGAAAAAGGCAGCCCGCTGAGTCTGCTCCAAGTGGGCTCTCGAGGGGGGAGGTAGTGATAGTCTGTTTGCATGCAGTGAACGAAGTTGACGATATGGGGTGTGAAGAGAGATGAGATCAGCCAAGTAAAGAGGACTTGTTGTATGAATTACCCAATGAGTCAGAATCAAGATCTTATATTGATATCTAAAGCGGAGAGGCAACCAGTGAAGGTGAAGGAGAGGAGCAATATGATCCGACCATCAAGCATGAAAGATAACACGGGCTGCTGTGTTCTGCACTAACTGTAAACATTGAAGCTGATAGGCTGGTAGGTTAGCAAGAGCTACATTACAGTAGTCTAATCTACTGGTAACCAGAGCCAAAACTAGAGTGACAAGTGCATCAAAAGGGAGGAGAGACCGAACAGCTCTGATCTGATGTAGTGCAAAATAGGAGCGACGAGTGAGATTAGATATATGGCTATGGAACGAGAGCATGGGATCCAAGGTCACGCCTAAATAGCGACGTGAGGAGGTGAGAGATAGGGGTGGAATTTAAGTAAGGATCAACGGTTGGACACGAGGTATTTATTTTATTTTATTTAGACAGTTTTTGTATACCACTTTATCCTTCAATCAAAGTGGTCACAACACAATTGGGGGATACATTTAACATGAGGGGATATGAGACACATACACTAATACTTACAGGGAACATGGGCAATGGAGGGTTAAGTGGCTTGCCCAAGACCACAAGGAGCACCTGTGGGACTAGAAACCCCAGTCCTTCCGGCCCAAGGTTGCTGTCCTCTAGTGGGATTTGAACCACCGACCTTCCGGCCTGTGGTACCTTGCCCCAACCACTAGGCTACTTCTCCCTAAATCAGTAAGTCAGTCTTCACATACGGGTGACATCTTGGCTTTCTGCTAATTACCTTCATTTAAACCAGGCTAAATCCACAGCCATATATCTTACTAAGAGAGATCCACATGGCTGTGGATTTAGCCTGGTTTAAATGAAGGTAATTAGCAGAAAGCCAAGATGTCACCCATATGTGAGGACTGACTTACTGATTTGTTCCTGGAGAAAAGTAAAATATCACCTTCCAGATCGCCCTGCTAGACCAGTCCAGACAAGTGGGAAGTACCACTGGGTGGGAAGAAGACATGGATGGGAGACTCTACAAAGTATCCCTTAGAGCTGGGCTTGACAAATCCCAGGTATCAGTTTGCCTTGGCGACCCGAAGTTTGCACCTGGGATTGCAGCCCGGAAGCCAACTGTCTGCCCACGAGGATCCCATCCCCTGGGGCAAAAGAGAAGAGAGCCACGATCGTGCAAAGGCCCCTTCTGTCTGCCTATGAGAGACTGGATCCCCACGGGCAGAACAGGAGGGGAAGGCCACAATCGCAACCTGGGAAGGTAGCAAGCCGCTCGCAGGGATCCCATCCTCTATGGGCACAAAAGAAGAGCCGATCAGGCCTGCAAAAAAGAATTTAAAAAAAGTTAGACAGGAGGGATAGGGGAGTGAGGCAGCAAAAATTTGGAAGAGAAACAGAGAATGGGGAAGGGTTGGAGGGGGGTTAGGAAGAGTGCGAATATTGGAAGATAAAAGAATGAATGCCTCAGGACAAAAATAGCACAATTTCTTTTTTCAGAAAAGATGCATCCCCGCCCAGAACACTCACACAAGCACCTCACCTCCACAAAACAGAAATGTACCACAGCTCCACACTACATACATAGTCACCTCACCTCTACACCACACATACATTCACCCACAAAACATGAGCATCCCACCTCTACACACCACAAAGAGGCTCCCCAGCTCTGTAGCACACATGCACTGCAGCCCTGCACTTCACTCACATAAAAAAGGTACCCACTACCACATCCCACACACAGAAAGGCACACCACTATTGCACCACATACACAGACATTTGCTATCTGAAGCTAACTTATCTGAAGATGACGTGCGGTGATACCAGTACGAGACACAACAGGCTGGGGGATATGAGGAGGTCACAATCGCTGGCTCCTAAGATTCTGGCCTGGTTCCTAAATCTACACAAAATTTGTCAAGACCTGCCTTAGAGGCTCTGCAAACTTCAGTTGTGTAACCCTGATTTAGAACCTTGAGAACCCAATGGTCTGATGTAAGTTAGGTCCACTCCGCAAGGAACAGCCAATCACCCCGCAACTGGCGGTACCATAAAAGGTACCCCCTCCCCAGATCTCACTGTGAGGGCTTACCAGCAAGAGATACTGATGAATCTTGAGATCGCTGAGAGCTCTAAAAAGGAATGGCCCTTCTTGTTCCTTGGCCCGGAGAAGGAAAAGGCCCTACTGGGACTCCTAGCCAATCGAGGGTACCTCCAAGCTCCACACAAGATCCTTGAGAGGCAGATCTAGTTACCCTGGGCCTGTCTTTCGGAAGCCTTTGAGGGCAAGACTCTCCATGGTCCTTCACCCGTTTCTCCAGATCTTCTTAAAATGCAACCTGTCCTTGAATGGGAGCTTGCTCAGTCACAACATGGAGACTGTATTAGCAGACCAATTGCAAAGCCACAGCCACCATTGAGCCACAACCAGTGATGCCATGGACCTGGAGGAAATCCTGATCAAGTCATAAAAGGCATCCGTCACATACATAGCGCCCAACTCCAATGTGGCAATCTCCGGGCTGGCTTCTGAAGCCAGTGCACAAGCCCTCTGGCCAACAGGTCTGCATACAAGGCTGCCTGGGAATGTAAGGCCAAAGCCATAAAAGCATTCTTAAAGAGGGATTCTAGCTTCCTATCATGAGGCTCCCTTCCACTGAAGTCATGCACTTGGTAACCACTGTGATAAGGGCATCCACCAGAAGGAGTCCAAAGAACTAAGCCAGCTTGCTCTGGGACAAGGGATACAAGAGAACCTTAAAGCCCTTAAAATCTAGTTCTGGACTCCCCCATTGAGAGATCAGGAGCTGCCGTAGAGTCTCGGGCAAAAGAAAGAAAACAGAAAGATGCTTAATGCCTTCCAAAAAATAGGATCTACCTGTGACACTGGCACCAGGGTAGGCTTTACAATCTGCAATGCTGCCATAGCATCCTGAATCATCATAGGAAGGTCCTCTCTGTGAAAACGATGCATCACTGAAGGGTCTTCACCTTCAGCAAGAGGAAGCTCAACATCTTCATTAAACTTTCTTTCTGGAGAAAGAGAGCCTTCTTCAGCATCCCAAACAACCTCTGTAGAGGATAAGGCTGGGCTCACGGAGGAATGCATGGGCCAAAGAGCAGAGTAAGGGGAACTTAACCCCCTTATCACTGCTCCAGATTGGCCACTGTTGGAAACAGGATACTGGGCTTGGCCGACCTTGGTCTGACCCAGTACGACATATCTTTGTCCTGGACCTCTGTCCCCTACATAGGGGGTTGCAAAGCAGCAAGACTGAAAAATTCATGAGCTTTTTCAATAGCTGCTGCTCAAAAACAGCAGACTTTGATCCATAGTTCCCAGAAGGAGCCGACTGCTGGTCAAAGCATCTGCACTCCCTACCCCAAGACAGACAACTGCTTGGCAGGCGGCAAAGTATACAAGGCTCAAAACAGGCTTCAGAATCAGCATGGAGCCACAACTGGTGAGGCCTCACTTGGAATACTGTGTTCAGTTTTGAAGACCATATCTCGCAAAGGATATAAAAAGACTGGAAACTGTTCAGAGGAAGGCGACCAAAATGATTTGGAGCCTGCATCAGAAGACTTATGAGAAGAGATTTGAAGACCTAAATATGTACACTATGGAGGAGAGGAGGGACAGGGGAGATATGACTGAGACCTTTAAATACTTAAAGAATATTAATGAACAAGCAAACCCAAAGATGGGGAAGCTGTAAAACTAGAGGGCATAAGATGAAGCTGCAAGGGGGTAAACTGAAAGGCAATGTCAGGAAAACCTTTTTAACTGAAAGTGTGGTGGATGCTTGGAATGCCCTCCCGATGAAAGTGGTGGGGGAAAATACAGTGACAGAATTCAAAATGGCATGGGACAGACACAGTGGATCCCTTTATAGCAACAGGATAAAATCTAAATAAACTTAACTCTCTCTTATATCTCAACAAATAGCGGTGCCCTATACGAAACGGTGGGTACACCCCTAAACAAAGGCATGAGGAAGGGTAACTTGCACGGAGCAGCAAGTGCACCTATTCTTGCCATCTTGGTGGGCAGACTAAATGAACCATACTGGTCTTTATGTAACAATGCTGAAAAATTCAGGACTTAACAAACCCCATCACAGAGTGGGTAAAAGGAACTGGCCCGACAGAAGACACAAAGTCAGAACGCCAGGCACATTGCCAATGCTCCACATAGCAAAGAAAAAGAACAGCGGAAAATAAAAAAAAAGATCAGTTGGCAAAGAGAGACCCAAAAAGGAATCCCATTGCCCAACAGGCCAGTTGGGTAAACACTAGCAGGACTTCCCTAATCACCTAAAAAAAGGACTAAGAAAGTGCAATTAGACTTATCTGCTAATTGTTGTTCCTTGAGGAACTCCAGTCCCAAACCTCGTTGGATGGAGCACCTCCTCCAGCAGCTTGGAGACTGAGCATGTCATCTTTTGATGACCCTAGTATAAATGCCTGAGGGACCGCCCACAAGCTCCAGTAATCTATTGACAAAGCAGACTCACAGGAGCAACAAATAAGTAGTTAACTTGAACCAAAGAACAGGAAACTGTAACCACTTTCCTGAACTTAAGCTATGATATCCTCTAGTGGAGAAGGATCATCCTCTCCACCGACATGTGGAAACTTAACAGATGCTCTTCCGGTTAAAAGCCAACCTCCTTCCCCAAGCAAGGAACAGACAACCAGCTCACCCTCACCCCAACTCCCCTGCTGAATTTGAGATTCGAGGCCTATCTTCTCTTTCTTAAAACTCTGAATCCTGCAGCAGGCCACGGAACAGATAACCGGCACGTAGGGAGGGATTGGGACTGGACTGGAGTTCCTCAAGGAACAACAATTAGCAGGAAAGTCTAATTTCACCTTCCTTATTATCCCTCCAGTCCAGTCCCAAACCTCTGGGGATGTAACAGAGCAGTAAATATCAACGGGACGCTCTGCTCAATGTCTCAAAAGGTTCCCGTACCAAACGCCTCCAGCACCGAATTGAGATCCCATGGCAGCACCATCGCCCTACTCAGTGGATGCAGCAGTGTCACCGCCTTTAGGAACCTTCCCACATCAGGGTGCGCTCTTAACGCTAACCCCTGGATCTTCCCTCGATAATAGGAAATCGCCGCCAGATGGACCCTCAAGCAGCTAGCTGCCAGGCCCTTATCAAATCCGTCCTGTAGAAATGCTAAGGCATCCGACATGGAAGCTTTACACGGCCAAATTTGTCTGTCTGCATACCATGCCTTGAAGATGCACCAGACGCAAATATAAGCAAGAGAAATAGACCTACACCTGGCCTTCAACAAGGTGGAAACCACCGTGGCCGAATATCCCTTCATCAGCCGCATCCTCTCAAGAGCCAGGGCATAAGCGATAATCGATCCACTCGTGGCATGCGCACGGGTCCTTGCATTAGCAGATCCTCCCGTACTGGGAGCCACCACAAACAACTCTCCAGAAGCCGAATGAGATCTGTGTACCATGGCCTCCTTGGCCAACTAGACCCTGGTGGTCTATCTGCTGTACAAGCCTCCCTTTTAGAGTCCACAGTGGGAATACATACAGAAGCCCTTCCTCGGGCCACCACTGCATTAGGGCGTCCAGACCTTACGACATTCTCTCTCGTCGCCTGCTGAAGAAGCGACTAGCTTTTGAAGACTCGAAGATTGCCATAACATCCATGACGGGAAAGCCCCAGCAGCGCACTACCTGGGAGAACACCTCTTGATTGAGCACCCAATCTCCAGGATCCACACGCATCCAACTGAGATAGTCTGCCATCACATTGTCGACTCCTGATACATGCGCCAACGACAGGGCCTGGAGGTGCTCCTAGCCCAACTTAACAGCCTGTCAGACTCCTCCTCCAAGGGTACACTGCTCTTGCCCCCCTGGCGACTGATGTAGGCTACTGTGGTTGCAATGTCTGAAAGCACTCAAACCGCCTTCCCCTGTAACCAGGGTTGGAACTTCCGGAGTGCTAAAACAACGGCTCTCATTTCCAGCCTGTTGATCGACCAACTCCTTCCTGTGTGCTCCATTATCCCTGGGCAAAGCACCCTTCGCAATGAGCTCCCCAGTCAGACAGGCTGGCGTCTGTCGTTAACGTAACCTATGCAGGCGATTCCAGTGCCATTCCATTCTTCAGGCTCCCCGGGAGAAGCCACCACCTGAGTGCTGGTTTGGTCTCCGGCAGACAGGAGAGTCTCTGCAAAAGGGTATAGGTCTGATGTGACCACTGTCGGAGCAAGGCCCTCTGCAACGGTCTCATCTGTGCCCTTGCCCGTGGCACTAGATCGAGAGTGGCCACCATGGTCCCCACGAGCTGCAGAAAATGCCAGGCTGTGGGATCGTACCTGGCCAGAAACTGGCATACCAGCCTGCAAAGCCCCTGTGCCTGCAGCATTGGAAGAAAAAAACAAACAAAAAAACGTTCCCCTTGCACGTATCAAACCGTGCCCCCCTGGTACTCGAGGTCCTGAGACAGGGTCAGCCAGCTCTTGGCTATAGTGACCACTTAGTCTAGACTTTGCAGAAACCGAATCACCCGGGCTGTGGCTTGTTCATTTTAGTCTTTGCTCAAATCAGCCAGTCATCGAGGTACGGATGCACTAGGATCCCTTCCTAGTCTTGAAAGACTGGTAAGGGGGACTGTTGCTTCTGGAGGGAGATCTGCAACTGTGAGTATTTACTTCTGGTAATTTTCTAAAAGGAATTCTTTGTATTAAAGCTAATTAATCTGTGATCCACTATTTTTATTAAATCAGTCAGGGCCTAGTAGCAGCAGTTTAAGTTTACATTTAAAACACAGAGAACTCTCTGGTTACATTTCATACCCAGCAGAGAGCTTGTAGTTTACATTTAATAGTCACTCAGGGCCTAGTAACAGCAAAGTACTTTTAGTTTAAATTTAAAACACAGAAGAGAGCTTTCTGGTTACATTTAGAACCCAGCAGAGAGCTTGTACTTTAAATTTCATAAGAAGTTAGAGCCTAGCAGCAGCTAAGAGCTATAATTTAAATCAAATCAGAATATAGCTTACCTCAGCAGCACAAGACAGGGTACTGTGTAGCAGCCCTCTTTTAATAAGTGTTAATTCGCTCCCACCCCTGGGATAATCGTAGCTTTATAGGTACTTACACATCTTAAAAGACAGGAGGTGCTCTCAGGTGAAGCTCATTACCCAAATCAGTCATACACTAAGGACCTGAGATTAGTTAAGCTTCAGGTGAACAAGGTATATTACACGTATTAGGTTCAGTTTTATTAGTATAAATATCCATAGCAACCCTTAGTAAGTAAAGAACTTAGATCTAAACACAAACTTAAAACTAAGATGCAGACAGCAGTCCAGCAGCGGGATGGGGGCTTTCCAGTCTTTTGCATTGAGTGTCACATGTATGATTTTCTCCCAGTTGGTGAGAGGTCTTACGTGTGCACTAGGTGCAAGGAGCTCTTTGCTCTCAGGGAACGAGTCCGTTCTCTAGAGGCTAAAGTAGCAGACTTGGAAAGCATAAGACAGACAGAGAGGTACATAGATGAGACCTACAGGGATATAGTCCTGAAGTCCCACCTCCAGTCTGGCAGCATCCCTGTTGCCATGGAGGAGAGAGGTCACGTGACAGGAGAGCATCACCCTGGTGTGGCAGGAAGTGATCCTGTAACTAGGACCTGTCCTCCAGGTGATGTAAAACCCTCTCGCACCGAGGAAGTTTCTCCAGGGCCATGTGCCCATGAGGAAAGGGTTAGGACAGCCGTTATAGTTGGTGATTCGATCATTAGGCATGTAGATATCTGGGTGGCTGGTGGACATGAGGATCGCCTGGTAACATGCCTGCCTGGTGCGAAGGTAGAGGACCTCACGCGCCACCTAGATAAGGTCTTAGATAGTGCTGGGGAGGAGTCTGCTGTCTTGGTACATGTTGGTACCAATGACATAGGAAAATGTGGTAGGGAGGTTCTGGAGACTAAATTTAGGCTTTTAGGTAGGAAGTTGAAATCCAGAACTTCCAGGGTAGCATTCTCCGAAATGCTTCCTGTTCCACGCGCAGGACCCAAAAGGCAGACAGAGCTCCGGAGTCTCAATGCGTGGATGAGACAATGGTGCAGAGATGAGGGGTTTGGATTTGTTAGGAACTGGGGAACATTCTGGGGAAAGGAGGGGCTCTTCCAAAGGGATGGGCTTCACCTTAACCGGGATGGAACCAGGCTGCTGGCATTAACCTTTAAAAAGGAGATAGAGCAGCTTTTAAAATAGATATTAGGGGAAAGCCGACAGTCGCCCAAGAGCGGATGGTTCGGAAGAATGTATCTTTGAAGGATACTACCAAAAGCAGAGAGGTTCCACAAAAGAGTAAAGTAGCCCAAATGCCCTCAAGTATGGAGCAGACAGAGCTTAAAGATCCCAAATTACTCATGTCTAACAGACAAATTAATATGGATAAAATACATTCTCTAAAATGCTTGTATGCGAATGCTAGAAGTCTAAAAAATAAGATGGGAGAGTTAGAATATATAGCACTAAATGAAAGGTTAGATATGATTGGAATATCAGAGACATGGTGGAAGGACGACAACCAGTGGGACACTGTGATACCTGGGTACAAACTATATCGTAATGATAGAGCTGATCAAATTGGTGGAGGGGTTGCTCTCTATGTTAGAGAGGGCATTGAGTCAGAAAGGATTAAAGGTTTGCAGGAAACAAAATCTGCTGTAGAATCTATATGGATTGAAATTCCATGTAAAAGGGGGAAGGCAATGGCAGTGGGGGTGTACTATCGAGCGCCTGGCCAGAATGACCAAATGGATGATGAAATGCTCAAAGAAATCAAGGAAGCTAACAAAAGTTACAGCGCAGTAATAATAATGGGTGATTTCAACTACCCTGGTATCGACTGGGTCAGTGTCACGTCAGGACATGCTAGGGAGATAAAGTTCCTAGATGAAATAAATGACTGCTTCTTGGAGCAGCTGGTTCATGAACCGACCAGAGGGGAAGCCATATTAGACCTAATCCTTAGTGGAACACCAGATCTAGTGCAAGAGATAAGGTTGTTGGGGCCACTTGGCAATAGTGATCATAGCATGATCGCCTTTGATTTAATTAGTGGAGGAGGGATAGTAAGGAAATCCACAGTACTACCTTTTAACTTTTGAAAGGGAGACTATGATAAAATGAGGAAAACAGTCAAGAAAAAACTAAAAGGAGCAGTTGCAAAGGTTAAAGACGTACATCAGGCTTGGCTGTTGAAAAATACTATCTTGGAAGCCCAGACCAGCTGTATTCCACGCTTTAAGAAAAGTGGAAAGAAGTCCAAAAAACTGCCAGCATGGTTTAAAGTTGAGGTCAGAGAGGCTGTTGTTGCCAAAAAAGCATCTTTCAGGAAATGGAAAAAAGAGCCAAACGACGAAACCTGGAAACAGCACAAGCACTGGCAAGTCAAATGCAAGGCATTGATAAGGCAGGCAAAGGGAGAATTTGAGAAGAAGCTTGCTGCAGAAGCAAAAACGCGAAGTAAAGACCTTTTCAAGTACATTCGTAGCAAAAAACCTGTGAGAGAGTCAGTTGGTCCATTAGATGATAAAGGGGTTAAAGGAGCACTAAGAGGCGACAAGGCGATAGCGGAGAGACTGAACGAATTCTTTGCTTCTGTCTTTACTGAGGAAGATGTAGGGATGTTACCCATGACTGAAGTGGTATTTAAAGGTGCAGAAGAATTGAAGGAAATATCGATACATCGAGAAGATGTATTACAACTATTAGATAAGCTGAAGAGTAGCAAATCACCTGGGCCAGATGGTATACATCCAAGGGTATTGAAAGAACTGAAATATGAGATTGCGGACCTGCTATTAGTAATCTGTGAACTATCATTAAAATCATCTCTAATACCTGAAGATTGGAGGATCGCCAATGTAACACCAATTTTTAAAAAGGGTTCCAGGGGTGATCCGGGAAACTACAGACCGGTGAGCCTGACGTCAATACCAGGAAAAATGATAGAAACCATCATAAAGAATAAAATTACTCAGCATGTAGATAGTCATGAACTAATGAGAGACAGCCAACATGGCTTTAGACAAGGAAGATCTTGTCTTACTAATCTGTTATGTTTTTTTGAAGGAGTGAATAATCAGGTGGACAAAGGTGAGTCGGTTGATATTGTGTATCTGGACTTTCAGAAAGCCTTTGACAAGGTCCCTCATGAGAGACTTTTGGCAAAACTAAAGAGTCATGGGATAGGAGGCAGTGTACTATTGTGGATCAGGAACTGGTTAAAAGATAGAAAGCAGAGGGTAGGGCTAAATGGCCAATTTTCCCAATGGAGAAAGGTGAATAGTGGTGTACCCCAGGGATCTGTGCTGGGTCCGCTGCTTTTTGACATATTCATAAATGACCTGGAAAGTGGAATAACGAGTGAGGTTATCAAATTTGCAGATGACACAAATCTATTTAAAGTTGTTAAAACCCAAGAGGATTGTGGAAAATTGCAAGAGGATCTTGATAAATTGGAAGACTGGACATCAAAATGGCAGATGAAATTTAATGTGGACAAGTGCAAGGTTATGCACCTAGGGAAGAACAACCCAAACTATGGTTACACGATGCAAGGTTCCACATTAGGAACCACCACCCTGGAAAAAGATTTAGGCGTCATTGTGGATACCATGTTAAAACCCTCGGCCCAGAGTGCAGCGGCGGCCAAGAGAGCAAATAGAATGCTAGGTATGATAAGGAAAGGAATGGAAAATAAAACAAAGGATATTATAATGCCTCTATATCGTTCCATGGTGAGACCGCACCTTGAATATTGTGTGCAATTCTGGTCGCCGTATCTTAAAAAGGATATAGAGTTATTAGAAAAGGTTCAGAGAAGAGCTACCAAAATGGTAAAGGGGATGGAAGGATACTCCTATGAAGAAAGGCTAAAAAGGTTAGGGCTCTTTAACCTGGAAAAGAGACGGCTGAGGGGAGATATGATAGAAGTCTATAAATTAATGAGCGGAGTTGAACGGGTAAACGTAGATCGATTGTTTACCTTATCAGAATATAGAAAGACTAGGGGACATGCAATGAAGCTACAGGGTAAACTATTTAAGACTAATAAAAGAAAATATTTTTTCACTCAACGTGTAATCAAACTCTGGAATTTGTTACCGGAGGATGTAGTAAAGGCTGTTAGTGTAGCTGGGTTTAAAAAAGGTTTGGACAAGTTCCTGGAGGAAAGGTCCATAAGCCATTATTAAGAAGGGACCCAGGATATCAATGCTTGAACCAATACAAGCATTGTGGAACCTGTGTCCCTTGGGGAAACTGCTAGGTACATATGACCTAGATTGGCCACTGTTGGAAACAGAATACTGGGCTTGATGGACCTTGGTCTGACCCAGTATGGCATATCTTATGTTCTTATGTTCCTTGTGAAGTGCCGACGCCACCACAACCATCACCTTAGTGAAAGTGCGCAGCGCCGTAGCCAGATCAAAAGGCAAAGCCCAGAACTAGAGATGTCCCATAGGGACTGCAAACCTGGAGGAACTGCTGGTGCTCCTGCCGAATTGGAATGTGCAGGTAAGTTTCCAATAGGTCCAGAGAAGTAAGAAATTCTCCCTTTCGGACCGCCAATATGATGGATCGCAAAGTCTCCATGTGAAAATGCAACACCCACAGATAGCAGTTTACCCACTTGAGACCGAGGATTGGGCAAAAGGACCCTTCCCTTCTTTGGCTCCACAAAGTAAATGGAGTACCGACCACAACCGTACTGGTCTAGGGGAACCGGCACCACGGCCCTGAGCTGCAACAGCCGCTCCAAGATTTCCTTCACCATTGCCCGCTTGGCCTGCTCTTTGCAAGGAGTCTGAATGAAAGAATTGGCCAACGGGCACTCGAGTTCTAGGGCGTACCCCTCTCAAATGACTTTCAGCACCCATTGGCTGGATGTGATTCGGACCCAGGCAGAGTAAAACTCCCACAGACGACCCCCTACGGGCAGTACCGCCACCTGGGCCCTCCTCATTTCATTGTGATTTCTTGAGACCAGAGGATGAGGAAGCAGCAAAACCTCTGCCAGCTCCTCAAAACCCTTGGCCTCTGGAGGGAAACTTTCCCTTCTGGAACCGGTTAAATCTTGTGGAACAGAAACATCTAAATTCTCGTTGTTGCCCTTTGGGTGCTGAAGAGGGGGGAGCTTTGTTTTGGCTTATATTCTGGTAGACGAACCCATTTGGACTCACCCAAGTCCTCCACCAATTTGTCCAGGTCCTCCCTGAAGAGCAGCTTTCCCCTAAAGAGAAATTTGCTTAACCAGAACTGTCCACCGCCCAGCTACGTAACCACAGATAGCGCAAGCCACTACCACCAAAGCCATACTCTTTGGGAGACCTCTAATAAGGTCGTAATGGATATCTTCCAAATAAGCTGCTCCCAACTCCAGCCTGGCTGCTTCCCCAGCCTGCTCCACCACCGGTTCTCCCTGCTGTAACCACCGAGACCATCGGAGGCAGGCCCTAGTGACCCACGCCCCACAAATAGAGGCTTACAGCGAAAGAGCATTCATGTCAAAGACCTGCTTTCAATAAGGTGTCCAGTTTCCTATCCTGGACTTCCTTGAAAGCCACACTACTTTCCACCGGAATTGTTGTCTTCTTGGTGACCGCAGAGACCGCTGCATCCACCTTGGGCAGTCGAAAAAGTTTACGATCCTGATCCGACAAGGGATAGAGCTGAGCCATAGCCCTAGAACCCCTGAGGCCCGCTTCTGGCATATCCCACTCCTCTTGGATCATCTGTCGGATCACTCTATGAATTAGAAACACCCTCTGCGTCCTACGTATCGCTTGCAGCAAGGGATCCTCCAAAGAGTCGTCCTTCACCGGAAGAGCAGCGGGCATATTAAGAGCCTTAAGGGATTCCGTGATGAGCGCCGGTAATTCCTCCCAGCGGAACACCCCGACAACCCTCACCTGCTCTTCGCTCTCCAGGATTTCAGTCCTCCAGGTCCTCCTCAACCTCCAACTCTGTGTTGTGGTCCTCCCCATCTAGACCCTCTGACACCAGAGAACAATCCAATCCCTCTTCCAAGGGCTTTGGCTTTTTTGCGGGGACTACCTCTGATTGCGCCCCTACAGGAGCCCCCGGTCGCTTTCCTCCCCCCCCCCCCCCGGTTCCGCCTTGCAGAACATATGCCTTGTCCCTGCTGGTGCAAACAAAATGCTTGGTGAAGCAGAAGCACAAACTCTGGGGGAAAAAAAACAGCCGGTAGCCCTGTCTGACCTGGAGTCTGTGGAAGGGACAGACCAGGATTGGCCGAGGAGCAGACGCTGTCTCCTGAGACGGCAAGAGCAAGGACATGGGATCCTGCTGTTCCCCAACTGGAGAAGATGCCTTCTGTTGCTCCAAACTGTCCCCTAGGGCTTGCTCCATAGAGGCTGCTTCCTGCGCACACCCTCTACAATGCCTGCCTGTTACAGCCCCTTGCCATGTAGCACACACCAGGCACTGGGGTCTGGATGGCATACCACCAGACAGACAGGGACCCACCTGCACAATGCCCTGCAGGAACCTGCCCTGACAAAACTTGTGTCAATGGTCCAGACATGGCTCACTAGAATCCCCCCCTTTTTTTTAAACTATACCTTCCACTACTAACCAGCCAGCGACTAAGGAGAACCAACACAAGCAAAGATAAGGAGAAGAAAAGGGATATGATTCTCTACTCTTCCCACACTGCTGCCATGTGGCTGTGCATGCTCACACACACAACTGCACAGCCCAGTCAAAAGCCTGCTGCTAGCGGTTATGGCTGCTCTTTCCCGCTCAGCTTCCAGTCCAAAAATCCCCCCCACTCCCCCGGATTAGGCTCTTACCACCGCAGCTGCCTCCTCCTCAAAACGTCGGCTCTGCTGTCTCACCCACTGCTCTCTTGCTGCCTTCTACCTCCTCCCATGCTCAGCCGGAATCGCAGCTTTGGCGTCAAGTAAGAGGAGGGCTCTGGAGATTGCCTGTTCGATGCAGTGCTGCTCCCTGGCATTCCACCAGCTCCTCACCCTAACTATAGGTTTGGGAGCCAGCCAGATAGGCCCCGGACCCTAAAAAGGTCTGCACCACACCCCGCTCAAACAGTGGGAAGGGGAAAGAGGAGGGGGGTTTCTCCATGCACTTTTTTTCTTTTTTTGAAAAGGCAGGCAAACAGCCACAAATAAAGAGCTTGTTCTACCACTAACCTACCCACCTAATCCAATAAAACTTCCTTATTTGTCCCTCTAGTGCAGGGGTTTTCAACCCAGTCCTCGGGGAATCCTAGGCCAGTCAGATTTTCAGGATTCCTAGAATGAATATGCATGAGAAAGATTTGCATGTTCTGCCTTCATTGTATGCAAATCTATCTTGTGCATATCCATTGTGGCAATCCTGAAAACCTGACTGGCCTAGGGTTCCCTGAGGACTGGGTTGAAAACCTATGCTCTAGTGAGATCGGCACCCTGGCTAACCACCTCCTTCAGCTACTTGGAGACTGAGTAACTGGAGCTTGTGAGCGGTCCCTCTGGCATTTATATTAGGGTCATCAAAAGAGGATATGCTCAGCCTCCAAGCTGCTGGAGGTGCTCAGCCCCAGAGGTTCGGGACTGGACTGGAGGGATGATAAGGAAGCCCTGTTGCCTAAGGCCTGACTTTATTTATTTAAGCTTCTTTATTAAGCAGTACAGAGAGCCAAATAAAGCCCAATAGAATGCAATGGGCAGAAAAGAATTTAGAAAACAATTCTAAAAACAAACTAGCAAGTAAAGAACAGCAAGAGGGAAAGGGGGCCTGGGGCTCAACTTACCAGCCCTCCTTTAGGAGGGCTGTACTCAGGCCCACCAATGTTGAAAACTTGTGGGTAACACTGGACTACTACTACTACTACTACTATTAGTAATTTACATACCACTACAAGGTGTACACAGAGCTATACAGGCACATGCAAAAAGACGGCCCCTGCTCGTCAGAGCTTACAATCTAATAAAGACAGACAATTCAATAGCTGAGAACAAGGGTACAACTAGGGAAAGGTAAGGACACACATAGGAGAACAAGGGATCAGGATCCAAAAACAACCTCTAAGAGGTGATTCTTTAACATGGATCTGAAAAAGGGCAGAGATGACTATCGGAGTCTGTATGTCAAATACAGACTTCGATAGTTTGTTCCAGGCATAAGGAGCAGCAAGGTGCAAGGATCGAAGTCTGGAGTTGGCAGTGGAAGAAAAGGGCATAGAGAAAAGCAACCAGCAGAAGAGTGGAGTTCACGAGGAGGGGTGTAGGGAGAGAGGAAATGTAGTGAAGAACAGTAGAATGGGTGCATTTATAGGTCAGAAGGAGAAGTTTAAATTAGATATGAAAACAAAAGAGGAGCCAATGAAGTGATTTGAAAAGACGGGCCATATGGATTATATCAAGGCTGGTGAGAGATTAGTTGTGCAGCTGAGTTCTGAACAGGTTGAAGGGGAGAGAGATGACTCAGAGGGAGACCAGCAAGGAGGAGGTTGCAATAGTCTAGAAAGGGGGTGACTAAAGAGTGGATAAGTGTCTTAGTAGTGTGTTCAGAAAGGAAGGGGTGAATTTTGCTAATGCTATAGAGAAAGAAACGACAGGTTTTAGCAATCAGTTGGATGTGTGTGGAGAAAGATGACCCCAAGGTTGTAGGATGAGTAAACAGGAAGTAGAAGAGAGTTATCCACAGAGATAGAGAAAGGAGGAAGGGGGAGGTGGGTTTAGGGGGAAAAATAAGAAGTTTGGTTTTGGCCATGTTCAATTTCAAACAGCGGTGAGACATCCAGGCAGTGATGTTAGATAGGCAGGGAGAGATTCGGGCCTGGAGTGTTATTGGCACAAAAATAGTACTGAAAGCCATGGGAAGAGATGAGAGCACCAAGGGACTGGGTATAGAGAGAGAAAAGAAGGTGGCCCAGAACAGACCCTTGGGGTACACCAACAGAGTGGGATAGCAGTAGAGGAGGAACCACCAGAATAAACACTGAAAGAGCGAAGGGAGCGATAAGAAGAGAACCAGGGCAGCACAGAGCCCCTAAAACCAAGTGAGGATGATGTGTCAAGGAGAAGGTGGTGGTCAACAGTGTCAAAAGCAGCAGAAAGGTCAAGAAGAATGAGGACTGATTAAAGGTCCTTGGATTTAGCTAGGTACAAGTCCGTGAAAACTAGACAAGAGCCTTCTCAGTAGAACGAAAGAGACAAAAAACAGATTGTAGTGGATCCAGAAGGGCTTGAGAGGAGAGAAATTCAAGGCAATGATGGAGAAATGCACATTCAAGAAGTTTGGAAATGAAGGTAAGAAGGGTGATGGGTCGATGATTAGAAAGGCAAGTAGGGTCAAGTGAAGGTTTCTTTAGGAGAGGTGTGACCACAGCATGTTTGAAGCCTGCTGGGACATGCAGTGGAGAGTGATAAGTTGAGAATATAAGAGATGGAAGGGATGACAGAGGAGACGGGATTAAGGAGATTGGTGGGGATAGGATCAGAGGAACAGATAGTGAGTTTAGAGGAGGAAAGAAGATGAGTGGTTTCCTCTTTGGAGATCTTAGGAAAGGACGAAAGGGTAGCAGAGATTGAGGGGAAGAGTGGGTATTGAAGAGTGGGAACTGAAGAGTAATCTTGTGGACTCTGTCAAGGAAATAGTCAGCTAGGGTTTGGGCAGAAAGGGAAGGAGGGGTAGGAGGCGGAGGCATCTTGAGAAAAGAGCTGAGAGTTGAAAAGAGAGCAAAGGTCAAAAGCAAGAGAGTTAGTCAGATGGATATAGTACTGTAGTTTTGCTTGGTGAGTGCTATGGCTGATTGGAAGGAAGCAAGCATGAATTTGAAGTGAAGAAAGTCAGCAAGGGTTTGGGATTTGAGCCAAATTCGCTCAGTTAAGTGGGCACAGGAACTTAGACAACGAGTAGTCGAAGACAGCCAAGGATGAGGTATAGTGCACCTCACAGGATGTAACATGGTCGGAGCAAAGGCATCCAGAGCAGAGGAGCGTGCAGTATTATAGGAAACTACAGCCTCATCAACAGACTTAGAAGACAAGATGAAAGAAAGAGGTGATAAGACAATAGTGGAGAGCGTCAATGGATCAAAGCAGGAAGATTTCTAAAAAGATAGGAGGAGATTGGGCGAGATTGAGGCTGGGAGTTATGAAGAGTGAAGCTTAGCAGGTGATGGTCAGATAAGGGAAGAACTGAGGTACAGAAATTAGAGTGTAAACAATTTGAGAAGAAAATAGGTCAAGACAGTGACCATGCTGATGAGTCGGGGCAGTAGAGCAGAGATGGAGGTTGAACGAGGAGGTAAGGGAAAGGAGCTTAGAAGCATGGGGTCAGGGAAACTGCCAACTCAAAAAACAAGGGATTTCTCTATGGAGGAGAAAAAGAGTCCTCACATTTGGGTGATGTCATCCAATGGAGCCACACACAGAAGCATTCCCAGCTCCTTCTAGAAGCTTTTAGAAACTCTACCGTGCCTGTGTGCGCCTTCCCACCTACTGCCACAACATTTCTTACCCTTAGTCTCTTTCCATAGAGCCCTACAAATGTGTTTTCTTAGCATTTATGTGTATTTGTTTTCTCACCTGCCATTGTGGTTTTGTCTATCCTTTCCTATAATCATCATAGGCTTTTGGGGCATTTAAAAGATTCCTTTATTTTCCATGATACCTCTGCCCCCTTAGGCACTTTGCATTTTGGCTGGGTATACTTTTTTCAAAATCAAGTATAAAAGTGTTCCAGCTGCTCAGGGACCATGTCCATTACGAACACACATAAATGGTGCCTCCAATGCTTGGGACCTGATTATAAGCCCTCTTTTTGCAATTTGTGTCTCTAAGTTTGAGAGAAGCAGCACAACAAGATTTCTAGTGCTTCTAACTCCAATCCATTTGCATCAGTCTTGATAGCTTCCAAGGCTGCACAAGACACTGGTAGTGCATAGACATCGAGGATCTAGAGTCCACTCTGAGCCACGCATTCATAGACCTACTAAACAAACATCGGTCATCCATTGATGCTCCCCCCGAGGATGAAGAAGGATTTGGCTTCGGCTTCGTTAACAAAGGGCAAGCACATAGAACATCAGGCGAAAGCCCTGATGCATCAGTGTTAGAGTCCTTCGAGGCATGGTGCTGAGAGCAGAGGGTTCACAGAATCGACCCCCCCAAGCTGCCCTGAAGGGAGGAAGACTCAACTTCACTGTTTCCGGAGGGGCAGTGACAGCCTTCCCTTGGTAAACAGCCTGTCGATATCCCTCCTCAGATTCCAGGAACATTGGCTGATTCTGCCGTCAGAAATAGCAGCTATGGAGAATTTGCTTCTGAAAGCTGTTGAAGAGAATCACAATGCTCTTCATCATGTGAGATGTCAGAGCCTTGATGAATGTTGCCATGCCACCTAAGGGCAATAAGCCCATCCTCGAAGCACAGCCTGCCTGTCAGAGAAGCATCAACATTGTGACTTCCAAGGGGCCTAGACACTGATTCCTGCCTGGCCGATATCACTCTCCAGCATGTTGTGGACTGTTGCGCCCCCGGTGCTTAGGAGAGTTGACCAGGCAAAGGCTCAGAAGTACTTTGTTTTCCTCTCAGAGTCAGATTCAGAAGACTGGATCACAGATGAGGAGACTAATGGCTTGTCAGAGGATAGATCACCAGAGTTTCCCTCTGATCCTTCTCCTCATGAGAGATGCAAGCCTCCTTCTGAGGATATGACGTTCCAAAATTTTCCAAGAGATATCTAACACTATACGATTTTCTTTGAAGACAGAGGAAGAACCCAGGGCAGAAGACTTCTCCATCTCAGTTCTTGCCTTATCTGACCATCAACTGCTAATCTCATCCTTAGCCCCCCCTTCATGGTCTCGCCCAATCTGCACCAACATATTCATAAATCTTCATACTATTGACCCTTCAGCTGTTTCCACTGCCGTCTTATCACCTCTTTCCTCCACTATGTCATCTGAGTCTGTTGATGAGGCAGTATATTCCTAAAACACTATATTCTCCTCTGCTCTGGATGCACTTGCTCCTCCCATTCCATGCCCTGTGAGGCATACCATACCTCAAACTGGCTGTAATCCACAAACTGCTACTTACGTTCCTGTGCCTGCTCAGCTAAGCACCTTTGACTTAAATCATGTACCCTTGTTGACTACCGAGACACAAAGAGCAAGAGGTATGGTGGTCACATGCGCTTTATTAATATTAAAATACCCCAACGCGTTTCAGCAACGCCTTCATCAGGGGGCTGAAAACTGCAAACAATAAATAAAAAAAAACATTAATAAGGCCAAACGTATAAAATGCATACAAATAAAACCAACATTAAAAATACTGGAACCTTAAAATACAAATATATAAATATAACAAAATATAATGAACCATAAATTAAATAGACATAAGTAAAAAATTGACTAAAAAGATAAAAGGAAGAAGGACAAAGGACTAATTAAAAGTAAAGGGGAAAACATATAATCCCAGGAGATACCATTATTATAAAAATACTTACGTTTCTAGAAATCATTAAAATGACGAAGCGCACAGAAGAGAACAGTTTTGAAGACCTGAATAAATCCTATGATAATTGAGCTAAAAACCATGAACATAATAATTAGCATTAAAAAAACAGTCAAACATAAAAATGATAATAATAATAAGGGAAACCCAAACCAACCAGCAAAAGACCAGAAAAGCATAATACGGAAAAAATCTCAATAAGCAATAATTAAGAATAAACCATAAAACAAATAGAAACATAGAAACATGATGACAGAAAAAGACCACAAGGCCCATCTAGTCTGTCCTTCCATAACAACAACTACAATAGTCCACTTTTTACCTTTAGAGATCCTCTGTGTTGGTCCCATGCTTTTTTGAATTCAGTTACTGTCCTCATCTCTACCACCTCCACTGGGAGACTATTCCACGGATCCACTACTCTTTCCGTAAAGAAATATTTCCGCATATCACTCCTGAATCTATCTCCCTTCACCCTCATCCCATGTCCCCTCGTCGCAGAACTTGCTTTCAATTGAAAGAGGCTCTCTCCCTGAACATTTATGCCACGGAGGTATTTAAACATCTCAATCATATCACCTCTATCCCGCCTTTCCTCTAAGGTGTACATATTAAGATCCTTAAGTCTGTCCTCATATGCTTTATAATGAAGACCACTAATCATCTTAGTAGCACCCCTCTGTACCGACTCCATCCTGTTCACATCCTTTTGAAGGTGCGGTCTCCAGAATTGCACACCATACTCCAAATGAGGTCGCACCAAAGACTTATACAGAGGCATTATCACCTCCTTTTTTCTGCTAGCCATTCCTCTCCGTATGCACCCAAGCATCCTTCTAGCTTTAGCCGTCGCCTTTTCTACCTGTTTAGCTACTTTAAGATCATCGGACACAACTACGCCTAGGTCCCGCTCTTCTTTAGTGGACAAAAGTACTTCACCTCCTATGCTGTATTGCTCCCTTGGATTGCTGCAGCCCAAATGCATGACCTTACATTTTTTAACATTAAATCCCAGCTGCCAAATTCTAGACCATTCTTCAAGCTTAGCTAGATCCCTCCTCATGTTATCTACACCTTCCTGGGTGTCTACTTTATTGCAGATTTTGGTATCATCTGCAAAGAGGCAAACCTTACCCGACAGCCCTTCCGCTATATCACTAACAAAGATGTTAAAAAGAATCGGACCAAGGACAGATCCCTGGGGCACACCACTGGTAACATCCTTCTCCTCAGAGTGAGCTCCATTTACTTGTACTCTTTGTCGCCTCCCACCCAACCAATTTCTAACCCAAGCAGTAACTTTAGGGTCCATCCCTAGGGTGCTCAGTTTGTTTATAAGTCGCCTGTGAGGAACAGTGTCAAAGGCTTTACTGAAATCTAAATACACCACATCTAGAGCTCTCCCTCGGTCCAACTCCCTGGTCACCCAGTCAAAGAAATCAATCAGATTTGTCTGACAAGACCTGCCTCTGGTGAATCCATGCTGCCTCGGATCCTGTAATCCGCTGGACTCCAGAAACCTCACTATTTTCTCTTTCAACAGCGTTTCCATTAATTTACTCACCACTGAAGTTAAACTAACCGGCCTGTAGTTTTCAACCACATCCTTACTTCCGCTTTTGTGTAAAGGCACCACATGAGCCTCTCTCCAGTCCTTTGGCACCACTCCCGACTCCAACGAGGCATTGAAAAGGTCAGTCAGTGGAGTTGCTAGAATGTCCCCAAGTTCCCTCAGTATTCTAGGGTGTATCCCATCCGGTCCCATCGCTTTGTCTACTTTGAGTTGAGCTAGTTTCTCACGAACACAGTCTTCTGAAAATTGTTCAAGATGTCCCTCGCTTCTGTTCTTATTTGTGGGTGTTTTATGAGGTCCTGCTCCTGGTTTTTCATCTGTGAACACAGAACAAAAATATTTGTTAAGTAATTCCGCTTTATCCTTATCAGCTTCTATATATTCCCCCCCTGTACCCTTGAGTCTGACAATACCACTTTTGCCCTTCCTCTTCTCACTAATATATCTGAAAAATGTCTTATCCCCCCATTTTATTGCATTGGCTATTTCCTCCTCCTTTTGAATCTTTGCCTTCTTGACTACTTTGCTAGCTTCTCTAAGTTTTTCCAAATACAGATGCCTGTCTTCCTCTCTCTGTGATCTCTTGTATTTCATGAAGGCCTCCCTCTTTTTCTTCACTTTTTCAGCTACTTCCTTCGAAAACCATAGCGGTCTCCTGTTCCTTTTGCCTTTGTTTACCATTTTAACAAAAAGGTTGGTTGCCTTTAAAATACCCCCTTTCAGTTTTGCCCACTGTTGTTCTACATCCCCCAGCTGTTCCCATCCCACTAACGACTCCCTGAGGCATTGGCCCATCATCGCAAAGTTAGTCTTCCTAAAGTCTAAGATCTTCACCTTGGAATGGATTCTAACAGCCCTAGTCCTAATACTGAACCACACCATCTGGTGATCACTGGATGCAAAATGATCTCCCACTACAACATCAGAAACACTTTCACCATTGGTAAGCACCAAGTCCAAAATGGTGTACAACAAATAATACAACTGTCATAAGTAAACTCATTTCTGCAAAACACAAATAAAATAAATGGTGGGGAAATCATCATTTTTATGTATACAAACAAGATTTGAAGTAGGGAAAATGTGCTCTAAACAAATCAATGTGGAAGAAAATTATTATGTACATGCGCATATGGCTAAGTGTAAAGTGCCACTATTGCCGATGAATGAGGTGACGTCACTAACGAAGAAGAAATGAATACTTTAAAAAAACAACTTAAAAAAACCCCAAAAGGACCAAACCTACTGATCCATATTAAAATTACGTGAATGCCAAGCAACAGTATTATGTCTGCCTGACTAATCCTCCTACGTCTGACCCTCGCCGTCTTTGCTATGCTTAATTCTCTCCTCCCCCAATTCCTCCTTCACTTTCTGCCCAGATCTTGGCTGACTATTTCCATGACAGTCCAAAAGATTAGCCTTGAATTCTCCACAGGTTCACCTCCACCTCCACCTCCCCCTTCCCTTCTTCAGTCCTAAATCCTTCCCTCATCATCTAGCACCCTTTCTTCCTTTTCTGAAATCACCAAGGAGGAAACTGCAAATCTTCTCTCCTCCTCCAAACTGACTACCCGTCCTTCTGATTCCATTCCCACCCATCTACTAAGCTCTCTCTCTTCCACAGTCATCCTTTCCATCTGTCATATCCTTAGCCTATTGCTTTTCGCTGCAACTGTTCCTGTGGCCTTCAAGAATGCTCTGGTCACATCTCTTCTCACAAAGCCCTCATCAGACTCTGCTTGTCTTTCCAGCTACTGGCTTCTCTCTCCTCCCCTTTGCTTCAAACTACTTAAAAGAGTGGATTCCCTCTCCCCTCCCCACCTCCATGATTTCCATAATCCGCTGACTTAGGGCATCATTTTAGAGACCTTTTATTTTCTTTTAAGTCAATATTTTACCGCATGGTTCCCCCTGGTAGTGCTATCGTTGCTGAATGGATATTTTTCTCTTACCCCTCCATTTTATGGAGTTTATATTAGTTTTTAGTCTTTGGTGTTCTCCCCTTTTTTATTCTATTGGGCTGATGATTATTGTTCTGTGACTTTTGCTTTTATTCTTCGATATTAGAGTGTTCTTGTTTCCAATTATCCTACACATTATTTCAATTGATCCTTGTGGGGATGCTTCCATTCATTTTACAACCGGGATCTTTTTCGCACTAAGAAAGTAATGGCACTTTAACATATGAGTACAGCATAAGAACATAAGATATGCCATACTGGATCAGACCAAGGTCCATCAAGCCCAGTATTCTGTTTCCAACAGTGGCCAATCTAGGTAATACGTAACTAGCAGTTTCCCCAAGGGACACAGGTTCCACAATGCTTGTATTGGTTCAAGCATTGATATCCTGGGTCCCTTCTTACTAATGGCTTATGGACCTTTCCTCCAGGAACTTGTCCAAACCTTTTTTAAACCCAGCTACACTAACAGCCTTTACTACATCCTCCGGTAACAAATTCCAGAGTTTGATTACACGTTGAGTGAAAAAATATTTTCTTTTATTAGTCTTAAATAGTTTACCCTGTAGCTTCATTGCATGTCCCCTAGTCTTTCTATATTCTGATAAGGTAAACAATCGATCTACGTTTACCCGTTCCACTCCGTTCATTAATTTATAGACTTCTATCATATCTCCCCTCAGCCGTCTCTTTTCCAGGTTAAAGAGCCCCAACCTTTTTAGCCTTTCTTCATAGGAGTATCCTTCCATCCCCTTTACCATTTTGGTGGCTCTTCTCTGAACCTTTTCTAAAATCGCTATATCCTTTTTAAGATACGGCGACCAGAATTGCACACAATATTCAAGGTGCGGTCTCACCATGGAACGATATAGAGGCATTATAATATCCTTTGTTTTATTTTCCATTCCTTTCCTTATCATACCTAGCATTCTATTTGCTCTCTTGGCAGCCGCTGCACACTGGGCCGAGGGTTTTAACATGGTATCCACAATGACGCCTAAATCTTTTTCCTGGGTGGTGGTTCCTAATGTGGAACCTTGCATCGTGTAACCATAGTTTGGGTTGTTCTTCCAGGTGCATAACCTTGCACTTGTCCACATTAAATTTCATCTGCCATTTTGATGCCCAGTCTTCCAATTTATCAAGATCATCTTGCAATTTTCCACAATCCTCTTGGGTTTTAACAACTTTAAATAGTTTTGCGTCATCTGCAAATTTGATAACCTCACTCGTTATTCCACTTTCCAGGTCATTTATGAATATGTCAAAAAGCAGCGGACCCAGCACAGATCCCTGGGGTACACCACTATTCACCTTTCTCCATTGGGAAAATTGGCCATTTAGCCCTACCCTCTGCTTTCTATCTTTTAGCCAGTTCCTGATCCACAATAGTACACTGCCTCCTATCCCATGACTCTTTAGTTTTGCCAAAAGTCTCTCATGAGGGACCTTGTCAAAGGCTTTCTGAAAGTCCAGATACACTATATCAACCGACTCATCTTTGTCCACCTGATTATTCACTCCTTCAAAAAAACATAACAGATTAGTAAGACAAGATCTTCCTTGTCTAAAGCCATGTTGGCTGTCTCCCATTAGGTCATGACTATCTACATGCTGAGTAATTTTATTCTTTATGATGGTTTCTACCATTTTTCCCGGTACTGATGTCAGGCTCACCGGTCTGTAGTTTCCCGGATCACCCCTGGAACCCTTTTTAAAAATTGGTGTTACATTGGCGATCCTCCAATCTTCAGGTATTAGAGATGATTTTAATGATAGTTCACAGATTACTAATAGCAGGTCTGCAATCTCGTATTTCAGCGATTAAGGATTATATGTAATAGCCAAATGATGGGTAGTTGCCGATCTCTAAAGCGGGATTTACACTTTGACTGCTGATATGGAATACGGGGCTCACTAGATTATTTTAACTATTTATAAAATACACATATGCCACTTTTACCTTTTTCTACATACAATTGATGATCCCCTTAAGATTCCCATGGTCACTCAAATTCATAATGAGGTTCGTTCCAATAAATTCTTAATTGATCTGACAGTGGGTGCAGGTTTAATGTTGAATCTACTATTTGTCCAGTAAGGGATATATGGTACTCGTTTGTTTCCCTTTAAAATATTCAGAATATTTGTTCGTATTCTTTATATTCAACACAGCACTGATATGTCATGCTATTAAGGCTGTATTCTACACTGTGGAAAGCAGCCCATTTTTGGATCACGTTTTGATTACGCTAATGGAAGGGCAAAATATTTGGAAGGATGTGTGGCTTGAGACAGTATGCTATTAAGGCTGCGAAGTGGAGATATTGGTGTTTCACGTAGTCTGCTTGATGTGCATTACACAGTCCTCCTTAACCTCATGATTCCAGTTAGATTGCACTTTAACCTGCCTTTTGGTGCAAATCCTCACTTTAAAAGCAGACTGAACAAATGACAGTGGTTTTCTGAACACATCCGTGAGATTCCATTTGCCAAGGCAGATTGTTCCAATAAAGAAACTTACCTTTAAAAACCACGATATCCCCATGAAATACCTAGGTGTGGTACTAGACTAGAAAGCGTGGTTACTCACCTGTAACAGGTGATTTACGGGAACAGCAGGAATTGCGTCTTCGCATATAGGTGAGATCGGCACCGATGAAGCCTGCACAGGAAAGCCTTTGGGAGCATCCCACTGCGGCTGCACTGCTGCCTTCTCACCTGTCCCTCCTCAGTTGGGTTTGAGATAGAGAGAGATAGAGAGAGATAGACAAGGGGAGGAGGGTGGGTTGTGAAGACTCAATTCCTGCTGTTCCTGGAGATCACCTGTTACATGTGAGTAACTATGTTATCTCCAGGAACAGCAGGAATTGAGTCTTCACATATGGGACGCCATAGCTTGGAGATACCAGGGAGATGACCCCAGAGAGAACAGTGAAACACAGGCTGAAGTGGGTCAAGTCTCCCTGGTATCGAAACCCAGGGGGGGGGGTTGGAATTGTTCTAAGTCTGAAACAGATGCTGGAGAACTGCCTGGCCAAATGAGGCATCCTGACGGGAGTCTTTGTCCAAGTAACAGTGGGCCGCAAAGGTGTGGACAGAGGACCAGGTTGTTGCTTTGCAGATTACATCAATCAACACCGAGTGTAGGTTTGCCAAAGAGGCAGCCATTGCTCGCACATTGTGTGCTGTGACATGACCTTCAAGAGAAAGTCCTTTACTCTCATAGGTAAAAGATATACAGTCTGCAATCCACTTGGAGTGTTCTCTTGAAAACTGGTAGACTCAGGTGACTGGAATCAAACGCAACAAAAAGCTGTGAAGCCCTTCTGTGCTGCCTAGTTCTCTGAAGATAAAAGGCCGAAGCACACTTGCAATTCAGAGTATATAGATTCCTTTCTGCACTAGAGGCATGAGGCCTAGGGAAGAAAACAGGAGGGTAAACCAACTGGTTCAGATGAAAAGGTGAAACCACCTTTGGCATAAAGTGAGGATGAGTCCTAACGACTACCTTATAGTGGAACCGTGTATAAGGAGGGTCAGCCACTAAAGCTTGGAGCTCACTGATGCGTCTTTCAGAAGTGAGGGCAATTAGGAAGATGACTTTCCAAGAAAAGCTTCAGAGATGTAGTGGCTAGGAGTTCGAAGGGCGGCTTCATGAGCTGTCAAAGGACAAGACTGAGATCCCATGCCACAGGTGGTGGCTTGATGGGAGGCTTAGTTAAGAGTAGACCTCTCATAAAGCATGCTACAAGTGGCTGAGAGGAGACAGGTTGTCCATCAAAGGGCATGTGAAAAGCCGCAATGGCACTGAAGTGGACTCTAACCGAAATAGTTTTAAGTCCAGAGGATGAAAGATGGAGGAGATACTCAAGTAACACCTCTACTGGAACGGAAAAAGGATTAAGTTCTTTCTTTGAACACCAGATTGAGAACCTTCTCCATTTAAAAGCATAAGCATGCCTTGTGGAAGGTTTCTTGGAGGACAAAAGGATATCTTTAACCTGTTGAGAAAGGTTGATTTCCTGGAGTTCTAAGCTCTCAGCAGCTATGCCCATCAGGTGCAAAGACTGAGGGTTCAGGTGCAGAAGCGTCCCGTTCTCCTGGGATAGGAGATCTGGAGCACATCTCAACTCCAGAGGTTTGGCTTGAGAGAGACATAGAAGCAGTGGATACCACGTCTGTCATGGCCAGCGTGGGGCTATGAGGATCATATAGCCCCTGTCTCTCTGAAGCTTGAACAGAGTCTTGGGAAGGAGGGGAATGGGTGGGTAGGCATATAGGAAGTCCTGACCCCAGTGGAGGTGGAAAGCATCCATTACATGACTGTTCTGAGCAGGAATTCTGGAACAGAAGCGGGGAAGTTTGGCATTCTGAAGATTTGCAAACAGATCTATATCTGGGGTTCCCCATATTTGAAAGATTCGAGCAATTTTCTCTGAATGGAGAGACCATTCGTGTGGCAGTAGTACTTGACTGAGTTTGTCTGCCAGGAGATTCTGCTTGCCAGGGAGATACACCGCTAGTAGGTGAATCTGAAGGCATATGGCAAAGGACCATAAGTGTAGGGCTTCATTACACAACACCTGAGATCCTGTTCCACCCTGCTTGTTCACATAGAACATGACTACCCGACTGCCTGTCTGGAGCGCAGGTAGTCCTGGAAAACTCATTGAAGATGGCTCTGAGTTCTAGCAGGTTTATGTGAAGCCGAGCCTCCTGCTGAGTCCAAAGACCCTGAGTGGAGAGATTGTCCAGATGAGCTCCCCAACCCAATTTGGACGCATCAAATAAGAATAAAGAAAATTGTAACAAGGCAGCACATAAGAATAGAGTAATGTCAACAAAACACACTGTGATGGTAGCAAAATTGTCTGCACTTAAAACAGCCACATACATGTGCACAAACATTGAGCATATCAGAGCGAGGTTAGACACAAAGCAAAGCAAAGAAATGTGCAAAAAATGTTGTACAGGTATGTATGTAAGAATAGAAAACGCAAACCGCACCATTGCAATACATGAAGACAAACACCCGATGGTGTGAAAATAAAATTCTAATAAATGAGATCCGACACTGTGGTAATAACTAGCAAATTTTTATTTCAAAGTTTAGTAAAAACACGATATTTGTCAACACAGTTTAGATTTTAAAGTCATTCTTGGGTCAATCAATCTCCTGGTGGGCCCGTTTCTTCTTCCCCCGAATGCTTCTCTTGGTGTGCTGCTTGGCGTATTTTTCATCTGGGGTTTCCCGCAGCAGCAACCAGCAGAAATCAGCCATCATAGTGGTGTTCCATCTTCCTTGGTACCTTCTCTCTGCGTCCTTGATGTCCTGGTGAAACCTTTCACCTTGTTCTTCACTGTACGCCCCCAAGTTTTCGGGAAAGTAGTTCACATGGGAGTGCAAGAAATCGACTTTCAGGCTCATGTTACAGCCTTGTTCTTTGAAGGCATTGAGCATCCTGGCAACAATATCCTTATAGTTCTCATCCCGCCTGTTCCCCAAGAATTTGAGAACAACATCCTTGAAGGAATCCCAGGCTTCTTTTTCCTTCTCAGACATCGTTTCAGCGAATGCTCCATCTGAAATGAGTTTCCTTATATCAGGGCCAACAAACACTCCTTCCTTTAGCTTTGCTTCAGAAAGTCGGGGGAACTTTGAGCAAAGGTACCGAAAGCACTCACCATCTTTTGGAAGGGACTTGATGAATTGCTTAATGAGACCCAACTTAATGTGGAGAGGTGGTAATAGAATTTTATCACGAGATACCAAGCTCTCATGAAGAACATTTTTCTCACCGGGTCTCAAATACTCCCGAATTGGCCAGTCTTTTTTCCCCCAGTGTAGGTCGCGGGCCCGGCTATCCCACAAGTAAAGGAAGCAGGGATATTTGGTGAAACCGGATTGCTGCCCTAATAGCATGGATAGAATTTTAAAGTCTCCACAAATCATCCACTTATGCTCATCATAACGAATCTTCTGAAGAATCAGGGCCAAATTCTCGTATTTTTCTTGGAGAATAACAGAGTGAGCAATAGGAACTGAAGCGAATGTGTTGCCATTATGAAGAAGAACACCTTTTATGCTGTCTTTTGACGAATCAATGAACAGCCGCCATTCAGCAGGATCATACTTGAGTTTAAACTTTTCCATCACTCCGTATATATATAGTTGCAAAATACCAAATCTTCCTCTTTGCTGAAATACTTCAAAAATTGTGTCTCGCGGTTGCGGTACCAATAAAAAGTTGTTCCTGGTGACAATAGATTTTTCTGATTAAGCCGAGAACCTAGCAGTTGGGCAGCATCTTTTGGGAGTCCTAAATCCCGGACTAAATCATTCAATTCAGCTTGAGAGAAAAGTTCAGGTTTCGGATCTGGTTCAGTTTCAAACTCGGAAGTACTGGACTCATCGGGAAAAGCCATCTGATGAGTCTCATCATGATCAGAACCGTCCACACAAATATGATCCAAAGATTTTGGTGGTTCAGGCACAGGTACTTCGTTGCTATGAGGCATAGGCCTACTTGCTGAGGGAAGGTTGGGGTAACTTATTACGTTCTTATTTTTTAAGTTGTATCCCTTCACAATGCAAGAGCAAAAATAGAAGTCACTGCTGTGGTCTCTTTGTTCACGCCACATCATAGGTATTCCGAAACGAAATGCTTGTTTTTTACCTTTCATCCATAAGCGTAGATCTTCCTCACATGTCTTGCACACTTTGTGAGGAGCCCACGGTTTGTCTTGATCGCCTAACTTCAAACCGAAATAGGCGAAATATACTTTTTTAATAAATGCAGAAATGTTCCTCTGCCGCTTTTTCACGGTATATTCCCCACAAATAAAACAAAAACTGTCCGGAGAGTTGACGCAACCTCTGGCTCTGTGAGCCATCACAAATACACAGCACTGCAAACTACAACTATAGTGAACCACTTCGGAATAAAGCTGGATTACGACTGAGCAAACAAAAGGTAATAATGAACTTGCAAGAAACTGAAATTTGACAGGAACGTTCATGTCGCAACCACCGTGTTTGAGCGAGCGAGCGAACAAGGCGAGGCGAACAGGAAAGAACATGCGCCAGCGCGAGTACTGGATTTAGCCCCCCGCCTCCCAATTGTCCTGTTAATGTATAAAATGAATACAAAACACTATAAAATATCATGAGGGAGTGTTTCTAGTTAGTTAACCATTACAACCTCTATTTTGGGCCAAGAAAATAAACTGCAGTCGGCTAAAAAGAAATTATGTGAACATTCCTTATATGGGTAAGAAATCTAATTTTGCAAGAAAACGTGACGTGATGGAACATTTTGGCTATTTTTCCTGGATTCAGCACCCCAAAATCTATAGGAATCAGTTGCAAAACTGGAGGCAGTATTTTAGTAGTGTACCTGTGTTATTATTGTGTTGCCAAATTTGCTAGCTTAATTTCTGTGCTTGACCCAAAGAAGGTTTTAATCTTCGAAACTAGTCTAAAGTTAGTCCGATACAAAAAGATTATTTTATTTTTCCATTTTTGTTTTTATTTAACCACCTAATTTCTGTTAACCTATCATCATCTGCCTGTTCATTTTTGCCAGGCAGATAGTAGTATAGTTCCCTTGCAATCCTTATAAATACAAACTTCATGTATGAAAAGTGTTACTCTCTTTGATCTTCTTTAACATATAGTGCCATTCCACCAATTTGATCCACTCTCTCATAACAATATAATTTGTACCCTGATATCACAATGTCTTTTTGGTTATCCTCCTTCCACCAGGTCTTTGAGATGCCTATTATATCTACTTCAGGTGTATATTCTAACTCTTTGATCTTAGTTTTTTGGCTTCTATCATTTTTATATAGACGGGGCTTAATTTCTAGACATAATAGAAGTGAAACCAGGGGCCAGAGCCAGAAGTGACTTGTGGGAGTGGGGCCTGGGAGCAGAAGGTTTTGTACACTTTTGTTTACAGCATTGATGAACAAGCTGTTGGGCCGATGCACTAAAAGCTGGTGCTTAAAGCTCCAGAGTAGGGTTTCATAGTGCGAATTTAATGCTAACTTTTTGCATATATGCAAATTAACATGCAAAAACCAGGAGAGCAAGCCAAACGCATGTGTACAGGAATCTGTGTTAGCAGTCCCTGTATGTTATGCAAATTTGACATGCTGTCCCGAGAAAGGGTCATCTGAAGTGAAGTTTGACACTTCGCCTGTATCACCAAGGTTGTTGTTTCAGCAAGGAGGGGCCAGGTGGAGGACGGATAGGGGGCAGCTTAAGAAGAAGAGCAGGTAGAAGTAATCCAACCAGGGAAGCAGGAGAGCGGAGATGGCAACAGGCGTAAATGGAGAGTTAGTGGATGTGAGAATTAAATCCAGAGTGTGGGTAGGGCAACAGGCATGTTGGTGGGAGGACAGGTTATCTTGAAGGGTAAGGAGAGCCCTGTCCATAGGCCTGAAGAGGGAGTTAAAGTGATCATTAAAGTTGCTGTGGATCACCAGATGGGGAGAGGGGATTCGGAAAGCGTTAATAGAAGAGCATCCCATGTCTGAACGACGTGAAGGAGAGACATAGAGAAGGAAAAAAATGGATTGGTGGAGTGGAATCTAATAGAGATTCAGTTTAGAGGAGTGTGGACTTCAGTGAGAGGAAGGGTGTCCTCTTCGGCAGTTGGTTGTGCTGCCTCATTCTTTGGGCACCTGTTGTCTGCTCCCTTTGAACTGTTGAAATGGGCTATGCTTAAGGTTCTGTCCCTTAAGACTGTCTTTTGGTCACCATCTGTTCGACGTGTTGCATGTTAAAGTTGCAGGCTCTCTCATGTGGAGATCCGTACCTTCTCTTCTTTCATGCCCAAGGTAGTTTCCACCTTTCATGTTAATCAAGTAGTTGCCTTCTTTCCTTTGCAACTGGGTAGTAAAAAGGGTAGGACAAGGATCTTCATTTAGAAGAGGTATGCAGGTGCTTTTCAGGTATCTGAAGGTCACCAGTTCTTTCCAAAAGTGGATAGATTTGTGCTTCTTGCAAGCCCTCATAAGGGCAAAGCAGCTTCTAAGGCTACCTTGGCCCATTGGATAAAGGAGGGAGTGTCCTCAGCCTACCTTATATGTCAGGGGTCTCAAACTCAAATTGCTTTGAGGGCCAAATGAGGACTTGTAAAGTAACCCGGGGGCCTCATAAGACGTGGGGGCCTCATTTGCATAAGGGGCCTCATTTGCATAAATATTTGCATAACGTTACCATACACTAACTTTTAGTAAACATGCCTCTTTAATGAGTATGGATAAAGAAAGACTAAAAGATTTAGAAACAAGAAGACAATAATTAAACTGGGAACCCCAAAAGCCAAACTTGGAATGTACAACAACACTGTAGAAATAAAACTATAAATTAATTTCCTCTTGTACTAAACAAAGCGCAAACATTAATGATGCACATTTCCCAGAGCTGACATATTCCAGTTAATAAATTCAAAATAAAGAGATATTTTTCTACCTTTTGTGCATTTTTTTCAGTTGCAATTGTTCCAGCCACTTTCTTCTGGTTTCTTCATGTCTTCTGCTAACTCTCCATCGTCTGCTGTCCATTTGCCCTTTCTTCTCTCCTAGTTTTTTTTCCATTCTCTCTCTACATCTGCTTTAACATACTAATCTTTCTCCTTTTTCTCTTTCCTCATTCCTATTTCATCCACTCAAATTTTACCCCTCCATCCTCAATCCCCACTTACTCTCCCAATACCTGGCCAATTGTAGATTTGTCTTCTCTCCCAGACAAAATATTTTTCCCCTCTCCATTTCACTTTCCCAGCTCCATCCCATTCTAATCCTCCCCCAACATCAGCTCCCTTCTAGTTCCAGCCCCACCCAGCATCCGCTCCCTTCTAGTCCCCCCATTAGTCCATTTCCAGTTCTATCCTAGCCTCACCATCAGCCCATTTCCAATCCTAGCCCCCCATCAGCCCATTTCCAATCCTAGCTCCCTCCCCTCACAGCCCATTTCCATTCCAAGCCCCCCTCCCCATCAGCCATTTGCAGTTCAAGCCCCCCTTCCACTCAGCCCATTTCCAGTCCTAGCAACCCCCCCAGCCCATTACCAGTCCTAGACCCCCCATAGCCCATTACCAGTCCTAACCTCCCCATAGCGCACTTCCAGTTTTACCCCCCATCACCCCATTTTCAGTCTTACCCCCCCATAGCCCATTACCAGTCATAACCCCCCCTGCCAATAGCCCACTTCCAGCCCTAACCCCCATTACCCCATTTCAGTCAGCCCCTCCATAGCTCATTACCAGTCCTAACTCCCCCCATCAGCCCACCTCCAGTCCTTCCTAACCCCCACCTGCCCATTTCCAGTCCTAGCCCCCACCATAGCCCATCACCAGTCATAACCCCCCTGCCAATAGCCCATCTCCAGTCATAACCCCCCCCTGCCTAGAGCCCATCACCATTCATAACCCCCCACTGACAATAGCCCATCTCCAGTAATAACCCCCCCCCTGCCAATAGCCCATTTCCTGACATACCCCCCCTGCCAATAGCCCATTTCCAGTCATAACCCCCCCCTGCCAATAGCCCATCTCCAGTCATTACCCCCCCTGCCAATAGCCCATTTCCAGTGATACCCCCCCCCTGCCAATAGCCCATTTCCAGTCATACCCCCCCTGCCACTAGCCCATTTCCAGTCATACCCCCCCCTGCCAATAGCCCATTTCCAGTCCTACACCCCCCCCCAGGTAAATTAAAAAAAAACCCTGGCTTCTGCTGCTGCAGCAGAAAATCAGCTGTCCCGCGGCCCCTTCCCCTCTGCGCGGAGAGCCCTGAGGGTGCTTCATCTGCGGCGTGCTTTTTAAGCCGCGAAGAGAGTATTTCCCTCTCGCGCGGCTTAAACCTAGTCACTTTTCAAGCCTCGCGAGAGGGAAATACTCTCTTCGCGGCTTAAAAAGCACCCGCTGATGGAGCACTCTCGGGGATCTCCGGGCAGAGAGGAAGGGGCCGCAGGACAGCTGATTTTGCTGCTTGAGCAGCAGAAGCCAGTTTTTTTTTTTTAAAAATTGACCGTCGATTCTGCCGTTGCCACGGCGGCAACGGCAGCAGCAGCAGAAGCCGTCGCGGGCCGCATGTTTGAGACCCCTGTTATATGTAATCAAATTGCCCTGGAGGGTTGCCTCCATTCAGACTCGGGCCTTGTCCTGGGTGGAGATCAAATAGTTAGCTATTTATTTATTTATTTATTTTATTCTCTTATATACCGCGCTATTCTGCATCAGTGCGGTTTACATTGAACAAACTGAAATTACATTGAACAGGGCATTATAACTTGGAGATAACTATTTTACAGGGAACATGGGCTATGGAGGGTTAAGTGGCTTGCCCAAGACCACAAGGAGCACCTGTGGGACTAGAAACCCTAGTCCTTCCGGCCCAAGGTTGCTGTCCTCTAGTGGGATTTGAACCCCCGACCTTCCGGCCTGAAGTACCTTGCCCCAACCACTAGGCCACTCCTTCACTCCTTTGTCTTGGAGGTCTGAAATTTGGTCATCCCTCTCATTCTTTAAGCAGTACTATTTGGACATATACACCAGGGTAGATGCGGCCTTCAGTGTAGGAATTTTGAAGGCAGCTGTGTCTTCTGACTTGGTGAAATCATAGCTTTGGCACTTCCTACTTGTCTGGATTGATCTAGCAGGACAATCTGGAAGATGACATTTTATTTACATGAAAATGTCCTTTCCTGGAGTGCTTCCAGACCAGTCCAGGACCCACTGTGCTCTATTTTTGTGGCTTAGCCTGGTAGGCTTTCACCTCGTGACAGATTTTCTTCATTAGTATAAAGAATTCATCCAAGAAACTTTTATCTCGATCGCACTCAATCTGAAACGTTCACCTCAAACTGCTAACCCAATGTAGCAAAAAATCTGTACGTGATGGAGCAAATTGGTTACCAGATTTGGATTCAGCGCACCAAAAAACGTAAAAATCAATCGAAACATTAGAGGCAGTTTAAAAAATTTTTTTTTAGTGTACCTGTGTAATTAACGGTTTCAATTACTCCAATACTAATGGATAAATGTAACGTCAAGACGTGCTAGGGGGAAATAACACTCCTAAATAAAATAAATGACAACTTCACGAAGCAGGTAGTTTAGGAATCAGAACGAGGAGAACTATTTTAGACCCGGTTGTTAGTGGAACATAAGATTTGGTAAAAGATAATTATGTTGGGGCCAATTAGCAGTAGTAAAAATACTGCTGACATCTGTGAATGGCAAAAATGGTCGAATACTGGAAACAGGGATAGAGGGGAAAAGACCCAGAGAAAAGATTATAACACAGATACAGATTACTACATTTGCCAATAAAGTAAAACCTGTAATTCAAACGAGAACTGTGCTTAACAAGCTACCACATTTCAGAGGTAGGCTTGGCTATTCCACAACAGGAAAATGATACAAGATAACATTAATAGTAACAACACTGTCTTCAGTAACAAAATAATACAATTAACAGCAATAACATAATAGAAAAATACCAGATGAAGAATCTAATTTTCTTAGCCTTCTTCCAGGCTCCCGCCGACGGTATTAATATAAACAACTTAATTTCCGCCCACATGTGAATCTTCTGCTTTTGCTTCCGGTATCGTTACGTCATTGGTACGCGTCACTCTCGGAGAGGACTTTGGATCAGATGTCGGCACGGTGGAGTGTAATGTCTTAGCGCAGGTACCGTGGGAAGTGGAGGTGGAGCTGATGCAGTAGTATGAGTATTCTAAGCGCAGGCGCAGTTGATTGGTTGACGGTTGGCGGGAGTGGTGGTGGTTATATAGCCGAGAGAGAACCGGAGACGGTGAGGAATAGTTTGGTGTGGAATTATGATGTTTTTGCTAGCTGTAATATGGGCTGTGGTTTTTTTTTTTGGTGTGCTATGGGAGGGAGAAAGTAGTGTGATTGGCGTGTTAGTCAACTAAAATGGTAGTTAAATACCATCGGAGGGAGAGAACGTGATTAACTTGTTTTCAAAGCTCCTCCCTCCGATATACTTTTGCTTGGGTCCACGGGTATTCATTATCTGTTGTTCATCCTGCTAGGGTTCCACTGACCAGGCCCAAAATGTATTCGTGGAATAGATCTGAACAAGATAAAAGATATGCTTAATACCTACGAAAAATACATGGGGGGAGGAGGCATTTTAGAAGATTGTCTAAATCAGAACATATGAAAAAAATACAGGTATGTCCAGGTGCCCGATTTAACAAACTTGGACGTGCCCGATAGGGAAGTCTGCAGGGGCGTCTTCTTAGACGTCCCCAGAACTGTATTTCAGATCCCAGAGGGCTAGGAAAGCATAGAAGAGCCACGATCAGGCTGTTGGGAGCAGTAGTAGGCAAGGTGGTGTTGGGGACACAGGAGGCATGAAGAGAGGGGAGGGGGCAGGCTGAAGCAGTAGCAGCTACCATTGGTCTTAGTTCTACTCCCGAGCTTAAAGAGAGTTCCTTATCAGTCATCTAGTTTAGTCCTCCACCACTGGGTAGTGCACCTCCTGCAGCTTGGAGACTGGGTATGTCCAAAAACATGACATCACTGCATGTAGTTCACCGGCTCTCCCATCAACCCCCAGTGTGTCCAGTCTCCATGCAGCAGGAGAACGTAGTGAGCCTAGGGCTGGGCTCACTTTAGGGTACTGTTAAGGAGCATTAGAGTAGCATTCCTGTAGTTTTGGGTTTGATTTGAGGGTTATTTCCTGGTTTTGATTTATTTGGTGTTCTGTCCCTTTAAATAAAAAAAAAAAAAGACGGGACATAAACTTCTTTTCTGCCTGTCCCTGCTTGCTCTCTCCTAACTTAAGCGCTGTCACTTTGCTCACAGCTCCTATCTCTCCCCCTTGCAAGTACGGGGGGGGGGAGCTCAGTTATTCTCGGTGAGACGCTGGACTGCACTCCGCCAATCAGATGCCCCGAGCCAGCAGAGAAGGAAGGCTGGTTCCTTATCGTTCCTCCAGTTTAGTCCTCCACCTCTGGGTAGTGCACCTCCTCCTGCAGTTTGGAGACTAGACCAATCAAAATCTTGACCTCACTGGATGTAGCGTGCTGGAATTCCCCATCAGCCCCAGTGTGTCCAGTCTTCATGCAACAGGAGGATGGGCTCCCTAGAGAAACTGATAAGGAGCAGGCTAGTTAGCTTAAATTACTTCAAATTTCTTGATTTGGTCTGATTTACATTATTTTAAATTATTTTAATTTTTCAATTGGGCTGTTTCTTTAAAAAAAAAAAAAAGAAAATTAAAAAGTAAAGGGTGGGGGGGGGGGTCTCTGGAGCGCTCCCTTCCCTGCCAAGCCACACAGCATTAAAATCTGGCTATTTTTATTCAGGATCTCTGGTCCTCTTGACGGTACGGGGCAGAGCACCTTGAG
The DNA here is from genome assembly GCA_033557465.1 of Ichthyophis bannanicus. Lineage (NCBI taxonomy): Eukaryota > Metazoa > Chordata > Amphibia > Gymnophiona > Ichthyophiidae > Ichthyophis > Ichthyophis bannanicus. The sequence continues at coordinate 158,913,515 of CM066039.1, read as the reverse complement.
CTGCACACAGATAGCCTGATTGCCGCGGAGCTACAGGCTACGGTTTCGGGGGCGGCTCTAGACGCCTGCCTCTGTTTCATGAGGCAGCTCTGACTTACCGTCACTAGGAGCGCGGCTCTTCTTAATTGAGCCTCGGTGGTCTGTTGGAGCCGGTTGGGAGCGGGGACGTTCCCGAAAAGCTAAACGGTTTGTCCGTTCGTGGCTGGAGGGCCTCCCTGCACAGCGCGCCAAAACGCTGTGTGGAAACTGCGGCCATTTTGAGCATGTGGTTTCCACAGCGCGTCTCATCATCGCAGCGGCAGCGCTGACCTCTGGGGCTGAAGTTCCCCCGGACGGCGGTCAGTGTCTCATCTGCAAGGTATTTTGTTGTTTTTTTGGGGTTCTTTCTGCCCTTTCTTTGTTTTTTTTTGACCATTTTTAATTTTGATTTTGATTTTGTTTTGGTCTCAGAGTAGGCTGGTGGGAGCTCATTGTGTTTCATTCAATTGGAAGTCAAGGGCAGGAAGAGTTCCTGGATAGAGCATAAAAAAAGAAAAGAAGAAAGGAGCAAAATGAAACAGGGGACAGGCATTGCAAGGCCCTCAGTGCCCTAGTTATTGGTAGCACCAGGGGATCCTAGGATCCGTCAAGGCCATTCATCCTATGTCAGCGAGTTCAGTGTGTTATTTGTGGCACTCGCAGGGGCACAAGCGCAGAGACGGGCATCTGTCAGCGCTATGCAACAGTTTCGGTCATAATGGAACAGCAGTTGGAGTGTTCCATGGCTCCCGTTTCCCAAGAAGCGGGGGCGGAGGGTGAAGCGGGGGTAGTTTATTTATTTATTTAGTAAACACTTGTATACCGCTGCTTCCTACGATCAGCAGCGGTTTACTTTACAGAATCATAATGTATTGTACGGTACATTGAGATTTCAGTTTTACATTTTGATTAGTCAATGATTACGTAACAAGGACAAGCATTTGGAAACGATACACATTTGATTAAAGCACACAGATCAGGGTATACATTTGATTTCAGTAGATTGGGGGGGGGGCCCATATATACAATTTGTACAGAATTAGTTGCCAAGGTATACAAGTTATACATGACTATATAATTGGATTACATGCTGCCGAGTGCGGCAGAGGAGATCTGGTTGAGGTATGGTATTGCAGTTAGATCAAGTTGTAGTGGGTTTGAAACAGATAGGTTTTCAGTTTTTGTCTAAATTCGTTCAGGTTGTTTGTGAGCCTTAATTCATGCGGTAGTTGGTTCCATTGGGTTGGCGCTGAGTATGTGAACGCCCTATTGCTTGTTTCGGCCTTGACAGATCTTATGCTGGTCGGGATACATAGGGTGTTGAGATTCATAGTTCTCCTGCTCCTGTTGCTAGGTTGAATAGTGATTAGGTTATTGAGGTAGGATGGTGCGATGCCATTGATGAGTTTAAATGTTGTGATGAGTAGTTTGTAGATGATGCGGACGGCCACTGGGAGCCAGTGCAGATCCTTTAGAACTGGGGTTATGTGGTTGGTGACTTTCTTTTCCATGATGACTCTTGCAGCCACGTTCTGAGCCATTTGCAGGATGCTTAGTGTGCTCTTTGGAAGCCCTTGTAGAATGGCATTGCTGTAATCCAGGTGGGGAATGATTAGTGCTTGAGCACCAGACCTAAAGTCGGATTTCTCGAGGATATTGCGGAGTGGTTGAAGGATTTTGAGTTTGTAAAAGATGGCTCGGTTAACTGTTCTGAGGTGTTTGTCCATCTTGAGGTTGCTGTCAAGTAGGACTCCTAGATACTTTATTACAGGCTTTGTATCGTATATGTTTTTGTTTAGTGTGACTGTGGTGGGCGGGATGAAATTGGCTTTCTTGGACATGAACATGACCTCTGTTTTTTTGTGATTTATTGACATGTTGTTTTGCTGAAGCCATGATTGGAGCATGTCAAGGCATTCTTCTAGTGGACTGAAGTTAGGCTGTGTTATGTCAAGCTGTGTGTATAACATCACATCGTCGGCATATATGTGGTAATTTATGTTGTATTTCTGGAAAATACTGCATACCGGCTTTATATACAAATTGAACAGTAGGGATGAGAGGGCAGACCCTTGAGGGATCCCTTGGGTTTGGGGGAAGGCATCAGCTCTGTCGTTGTTGCCTCCAGAAACGGTATCAGGTAATCCTGGTGTGATTTTGGATCTTGGATTTGCTACATAGATGGAAGACTTGTCCTGACTTTGTATTACTCATGCATCAAGCGTTCTGTCGCAGACGGCAGGGTCAGATGCTAGGGTCCTTGCCTATCCCTTCCTCTAGTGCGTGGTCGGGACTTGCGGAGTGCAAAAGTTTAGTATTGAAAGCGGCCAAGAGACCGCGGCCACCACACCCCTTCCCATTCGAAACAGAATGGCAAGAGGGAGAGGAGGCAGAGATTGACATAGATGCGGATATGGGTGAATTAGAGGAGGGGGAGATTCTTGAGCCGGAGGATCATACGAGTGTTTCGGAAGGAGGAGTTGCAGGCTCTTATTACGGAGGACCTACAGACGCTTCAATAGCTACTGAGCAGCCGGTCAAAGAGGATGATGGCGCGGATCCCATTATTCAGGCGGTGCGTCAAATGCAGGTGGTGGTTCCTATCCATAAGATGATAGATCAGATGATTCAAAACGAGTGGGATCATCCCGAAGCGGGACTCAAAGGGATAAGGATCATGAACAAGCTATATCCCTTAGTGGATAAAGACAAGGACAGGTTCTGTTCCCCGGAAATTGATGCTGCGGTTTCGGCAGTCACTAAAAAACCCCACAATTCCGGTGGAAGGCAGTGCGGCCTTAAAAGAGGCGCAAGATAGGAAAATGGATGGTTTATTAAAGCAATCCTTTGAAGCGGATGTGGTGGCTTTGCAGACCTCCATCTGTGGGGCTTGGATTGCAAGGGCCTGTCTTTGCTGGGTCCAACACCTACGGCAGTCGGCATCCTTGGAACATGACGAAGTGCATGAGCTACAGCGCTTAAAATCGGGGTCGGCTTATTTGGCAGATGTGCACTACGACCTCATTAGAGCCTTATCGAATAGTATGGCTTCATTGGTAGCGGCGCGGAGATCCCTTTGGCTAAAGTATTGGGCGGCTGATGGGTCTTCTAAGTTGCGGCTCGGCAAGCTCCCGTTTAAGGGGAAGCTGATTGGCGAAGATCTCGATAAATTAGTTAAGGATTTAGGGGACTCCAAGTGGGGCAGACTTCCGAAGGATAAGTCCAGGCAAGGAAAATCTTCATCGGCCTTTCGAGGTCAGTTTAGAGACTTTCGGAGATTTCGTTCGCCCCGTTTTGCGGGGTCCCAAAGAGGTAGATTTGCGTCTCGAGCCCGTGGGTTTCGCGGTGCAAGTAGAGGATTTTCAGCGGCGTCCTCTGGGGCCGCTCGGAAGCCACAATGAATGGCGATGGGTCCCGGCAGAAAGTCAGCCGATCGGAGGTCGCCTTCGGGGTTTTCTTTCTGCCTGGACCCACATAACATCCGATCGGTGGGTTCTAGAGATCATCCGCGACGGATATGCTTTAGATCTGGCAAAGCCGGTGTTGGACTCGTTCGTGAGTTCCCCCTGCAGAGGTCCACAGAAGGTGTTGCAGGTGTGTCAGACTTTGGACTGTCTCTTGAAGCTCAGAGTGGTTGTTCCGGTCACGTCGGCAGAATACAGCATGGGTTGTTATTCTATTTATTTTGTGGTGCCAAAGAAGGACGGCTCGCTTCGTCCGATTCTAGATCTCAAGGGAATGAATCGTTGTCTCCGGGTGCCGCATTTTCGTATGGAAACGCTGCGGTCGGTTATTGTTGCAGTTCATCGATGAGAGTTTCTGACATCTCTCGATCTCAAGGAGGCCTATCTCCATGTCCCAATCAGAGCGTCCCATCAAATGTTTCTGCGTTTCGCGCTTCCTTGGGGGCATTACCAGTTCCAAGCACTGCCCTTCGGGTTGGCGACAGCTCCACACATGTTCACCAAGATAATGGTAGTGGTGGCGGCAGCGCTGCGGAAGGAAAGGAGTCTTAGTCCATCCGTACCTAGACGATTGGTTGATTCGGGCAAAGTCCCAAGTCGAGAGCGAAAAAGCCACAGAGTCTAGGATGGGTGGTCAACCCAATCAAGTCACCTGACCCCGAAGCAGGTTCTCGAGTATTTGGGAGTGCAGTTCAATACTCGGAAAGGCTCGGTATTCCTGACAGAGAGGAGAGCTCTGGCTCTCTGGGGTGTGGCGCCAACAGCGTGGAAGTACCTTCAAGTGCTAGGGACTTTGGAAGTGGTTCCTTGGGCCAGGTTTCATATGAGGCCGTTACAGCGGGCCTTCCTTTGCCGCTGGTCCAACCAGTCCGATCCATTGAGCAAACGGCTCCACTGCTCGCTGCAGGTCCGGCAGGCTGTGCGGTGGTGGATGCGGCCTGCGGCCTTGCGAGCAGGAATGCCTTTGGAGCAGCTGGCGTGGATCCCGCTGTTAACAGATGCAAGTCTCGCAGGCTGGGGAGCGCATTGCGGAGTAGACTTTGCACAGGGTCGGTGGTCAGCGGAGGAGAGCAGTTGGTCGATCAACCGTTTGGAGCTGCGAGCTATGTTTCTGGCCCTGAAAAGCTTTGAAGCTCAAGTGATGCGGCGAGCGGTGCGAGTACTGTCAGACAATGCCGCGACTGTGGCATACATAAATCGGCAGGGCGGTACCGGGAGCACGGTCATGGAGGACGAATCCGAGAGCCTGCTCTCCTGGATAGAGTCGTGGTTGCAGGCGATATCGGTGGCGCACGTCGCCGGAAAAGACAATGTGATGGCAGATTTCCTCAGCAGAGTCCAAGTGGATGCAGGAGAATGGGAGTTGCATCAAGGTGTTTGCGCAGTTGGTTCTCCGGTGGGGAGTGCCGATCATGGATCTGATGGCCACTTACCAGACCACAAAAGCAAATCGTTTTTTCAGCAGAAGACGAGAACCCATGTCGGAAGAGATCGACGCCCTGATGCAGCCGTGGCCCTTGACAGGTCTTCTCTATGTGTTTCCTCTGTGGGCGCTTATCGGGCGAGTGATTCAGCGTATCAAAACGCATCGGGGGCGAGTGCTATTAATAGCGCTGGACTGCCCCAGGCGCCCGTGGTATGCCGATCTGATAAGATTGCTAGACGGAGTTCCTTAGCGTCTCCCATTGTCGCCGGAGCTTCTGCTGCAGGGTCCGCTTCTGATGCCACAGGTGGAGCGGTTCTCGCTTATGGCTTGGCCATTGAAAGGGCGCGGCTGAAAAAGAAAGGTTACTCCAGTTCGGTCATGGCGACATTGCTTCAGGTGCGGAAGTGTTCGACTTCGCTGGCATATGTTCGCGTCTGGCGGATCTTTTGAGGACTGGTGTTTGAGACATCAGGTCCGTGCTGCCACGGTGTCGGTACCAGTAGTATTGAATTTTTTGCAGGATGGCTTCGATAAGGGGCTAGCCGCCAGTTCCTTGAGAGTGCAATTAGCGGCTCTAGCCTGTTACAGAGGTAAGGTACAAGGCGTGGCCCTAGGAGCACACAGCGATGTAGTTCGTTTTCTTAAAGCAGTTTCCAGATTGCGTCCAGCACGTCGGATTTCCGTCCCGCAGTGGGATCTTAACTTGGTTTTAAGGGCACTGGGAAGAGCCCCGTTTGAGCCCTTAAGCCAAGTCTCGGTCAAAGATTTGACTCTTAAAGCTGTGTTTTTGGTTGCTATTTGCTCGGCAAGGCGCATTTCGGAGCTGCAGGCTCTTTCGTGTAGAGAGCCTTTCCTATGTTTTTCTACACAGAAAGTGGTTCTCCAGCCAGTGCCTTCCTTTTTGCCAAAGGTGTCTTCCCCCTTTCATGTGAATCAAACAGTGTCCCTCCCAGTTTTGCGGGCGGAAGGAGAGCAAGCTGCTGATTGGGGCCTGAGTCGCTTGGACATAAAGAGAGTGTTGCGTCGTTATTTGTCAGTCACTGAGTCCTTTCGCAAGTCAGATCGTTTGTTTGTGCTGTTTGGGGGTCCCAGGAAAGGGGAGCCTGCGGCAAAGGCATACATTTCTAGGTGGATTAAGGAAACCATTGTCTTGGCCTACTTGTTGCAGGGGCGTCCAGCTCCTGTGGGTTTGAGAGCTCACTCTACTAGAGCGCAAGCAGCTTCCTGGGCGGAACACGGTCTAGTGCCACCAGCGGAAATTTGTAAGGCGGCAATCTGGTCGTCGCTACATACTTTCAGCAAACACTATCGGCTGGATGTGCTGGCAGTGAGGGATGCCTGTTTCGGGTCGGCGGTTTTGCATGTTGGCTGCAGGGTCCCTTCCATTAGTACTGCTCTGTTACACCCCAAAGGTGGAGGACTAAACTGGAGGAACGATAAGGAAATAGAAATTACACTTACCTGGTAATTGTAGTTCCTTGAGTGACGACAGTTTAGTCCTCATTCCCGCCCTCGGATTTATAGGTTGGCTCAGCACACGGTCAGCCTTGAGACACGGCTATACAGGTGAGTGTTTCGTCATGATACCAAGTTCTTATGTTCATTCTGTCTTTTGTGACTTCTCTCTTCTTTCACTAGCTGTTTTTTTTGGCTCGGCAGGAGGGAGAGAGTTTAATTGGGGAAATCTCACCCTTTTGCAGGGAAGGATTTTTATCTTGTTAAGAATTCAGTTTGTTTTTAATCTGTTAGCTACTTGTTTGTTGCTCTTTTGAGTCTGCTTTGTCAATAGTTCACTGGGGCCGATGGGGAATTCAGCACGCTACATCCCAGTGAGGTCAAGATTTTGATTGGTCCAGTCTCCAAGCTGCAGGAGGAGGTGTACTACCCAGAGGTGGAGGACTAAACTGTCATCACTCAAGGAACTACAATTACCAGGTAAGTGTAATTTCTATTTAGCGGGTAGCTCGTCTGGCGGCTCCTCGCTCGTTTCGGACTGAGCGGAGCCCCGCAATGGCGGCAAAGAGCACTTGAGTACAGCGATCCCAGGTAGGCAGGGGGGGGGGGGGGCGAGCAATGCGAAGTCTAAGGCCGAGTGCCTGGGCTGTGGAGCGTCGAGGGATGTTTTGGCGCCATTCTTCTGTTTCTGTCAGTGGTGGCCATTTTAACCTCGTGACAGCCATGTGCAGACAGCAAGCGAGTGTGAGCACATCACATATGGAGGACGAAGGCAGCGTTCTCGGTCAGCCCACGGTAGATTCATTTCTTTAGTTCCTTTCTTTGCTGTTTGGGGCTCTGGTGGGAAGGAGTCCGTTTTTTGATTTGGGCCTAGAGTGTTTTTTCTGGGGGGTAGGTTAAACTACTTTTCTTATTGGACAGCAGTGTTTTTTGTCTGGGGGGGGCATTTTGTGCTATTTCTTGGCAGGATTAGTACTGTCAATAGAAAAAAACCAAGGAGATTGTTGCTGTCTCCTTCGGGGGAGATTTTTTATGGCGGCACGCCCTCAGTGTGTGGTGTATGGCAGCTGCAGAGGGGTGATTGCGGAGTCCGGAATCTGTCAGGGGTGTACGGCAGTCTCCGCCAGTCTGGAGCACCAGATGGAAATGCAGTCGTCCGAGCTGCCAGGCATGGGAGCTGGGATGGAGGGGGAGTCTCTCTCTCCTGCTGGTCAGGGGGTTCCCCGGAGGGGCAGTTATTGGCTTCCCTGCCGGTGGGATCAAGTCAACAGCTCGGAGGTTTTTGCCCAGATTTTGTATTAATTATGCATCAAGCGTTCTGTTTGTGGCGGCAGGGGAAGGTGCCGGGTCCTTTGCCGTTGGCCACACCGAGTCCACAGGGTACTTCTGCTGGGTTGGGCAGCGGGGTCCTGAGACCACCCAGGAGAGTCAAGGTTCGCGACCGTTCGCCTCTGGAGGTGGAGTGGCAGGACTCGGAGGAACGGGTGTCAGAGCTTGAGGCCGGTTTGGAGGAAGGAGAAATTCCCGAGCCGGAGGATCAGGCGAAGATTATTAGGTTGTTCCGGAGAGAGGAATTGGTGGCACTTATCACAGAATCCCTCCAAACACTGAAATTGACCACGGAACAACCGGTGGAAGACGAAGGTGGCAAAGACCCTATTATTCAGGCAGTAAGACAGTCCCAGGTGGTCTTCCCCATGCATCGGATGGTTGACCGAATGATTCAGGATGAATGGGACTTGCCAGAGGCAGGACTTAGGGGAATTAGGACTATGAATAGATTGTATCCCTTGGCAGATAAGGACAGAGAGTTTCGCTCCCCTAGGATTGATGCAGCAGTCTTGGCGGTAACGAAGAAAACCACCATTCTGGTGGAGGGCAGCGCAGCGCTGAAGGATGCGCAGGATAGGAAAGTGGATGGTTTGTTGAACCAGTCCTTTGAGGCAAATGCTTTGTCTCTTCAAGCTTCCATTTGCGGAGCTTGGGTAGCCAGAGCTTGTCTCAGATAGTCCCAGGGTTTACGCCAGGTTACTCAGCTAGAGCAAGAGGACCTGCGGGAGTTAGACCGCCTGGAGTCGGGTGCGGCCTACTTGTCCGATGTGCATTATGACTTAATCAGGGCCCTGGCTAATAGTATGGCCTCTTTGGTGGCCGCTTGAAGGTCCCTATGGTTGAGGAATTGGGCGACGGACGGTTCTTCTAAAGCGCGGCTCAGTAAACTTCTATTTAAAGATACTCTTTTGTTTGGTGAGGATTTAGGCAAGCTGGTTAAGGATTTGGGAGAGTCTAAAGGGGGCAGACTTCCCGAAGATAAACCTAATCAAGGGAAGTCATCGCAGTTATTTTGAGGTCAGTTTCACGATTTCAGGAGATTTCTAACTTCTCGGTTGGGGGGCTTCCAATGAGGAAGATTTGCTCCGCGAGCATAGGGATTTCAGGGGTTTTGTGGAGCCAGAGGCTTTTCATCGGCTCCCGCTAGGAAATCGCAATGAAGTGAGGCAGGCCCAGGTCGGAAGCCAACTGATAGGCGGGAGACTTCGGGAGTTTCTTCCTGCTTGGGCCCAAATAATGACGGATCAGTGGGTTCTAGAGATAATGCGAGGTGGCTATGCTCTGGAGTTCGCTCGGCCCATACAGGATTCCTTTGTGCTGTCTCCCTGCAAGGGCCAAAGGAAAACTATGGCGATCCGTGGCACTCTGGACCGTTTGTTGCAAATGCAGGCAGTCGTTCCCGTACCTGTGGACGACTATGGCAGGGGTCGATACTCCATTTATTTCATAGTCCCAAAGAAAGATGGCTCAGTACGCCCTGTCTTGGATCTAAAAGGAGTGAACCGCTGTCTCCGAGTACCGCATTTCAGAATGGAGCCCTTACGGTCCGTCATTGTTGCAGTGCGGCAGGGGGAGTACTTGACGTCTCTCGTTCTTACGGAGGTGTATTTGCATCTCCCAATCAGAGAGAGCCATCGCAGATATCTTCGCTTTGCCCTTCAGTGGGGCATTATCAGTTCCAGGCCTTGCCCTTTGGTCTCACAATGGTGCCACGAACCTTCACCAAGATTATGGTGGTGGTGTTGGCGGCGGCATTGCGGAAGGAAGGAATTCTGGATCATCCATATCTCGACGATTGGTTGATTCGAGCGAAATCCGAAGCCGAGCGTGTTCAGGTCACAAACAAGGTGGTACAGTTTCTCGAGGATCTCGGTTGGGTGGTCAATCTTGACAAAAAGTCACCTGGTACCGTCACAGGATCTCGAGTATCTGGGGGTACGGTTCGACACTCGCAACGGGGCAGTGTTCCTGCCGTCCCAGCGGATGCAAGGCCTAACAGCATTGGTTCGTCGCTTCTTGGCTACTCCGGCATCTTCAGCTGCTGGGGACCATGGCGGTGACGTTGGAGGTGGTGCCGTGGGCCAGGTTTCATATGCGTCTGTTTCAAGGAGCTTTGCTTCGCCACTGGTCCCACCAGGAGAACTCGCTGAACACGAGACTTTCTTGTCCCCTCAGGGTCAAGAGGGTGCTACACTGGTGGCTGCTTCCACGCTCGGGGATGCATCTGGAACAGCTGGAGTGGCTTCCATTGCTGACAGACGCAAGTCTCGTCGGCTGGGGAGCGCATTGCGGGCAACTCTTCACGCAGGGGCTCTGGTCAGCTCAGGAGGCCACGTGTTCGATCAACAGGTTGGAACTGAGAGCGGTGATGCTGGCACTTCAAGCATTTGAGTCCACCGTGATGGGAAGAGTGATCCGAGTGCTATCCGACAACTCGGCGACAGTAGCCTGCATCAATCGCCAGGGCGGCACGGGAAGTGTGCCCATGGAGGCGGAAGCAGAGGCGCTCTTCGAGTGTGTGGAAACTCTGCTGCTGGCGATTTTCAGCAGCGCATATCGCAGGGAAGGACAATGACTGCGGATTTTCTCAGCAGGGTGCAAGTGGATGCCAGAGAATGGGAGTTGCATCCGGACGTGTTTGCACAGATGGTCCAGAGATGGGGGGTCACCGATCATGGATCTCATGGCGACCTTTCAGTCAGCGAAAGAAAGTTGATTTTTTTCAGCAGACGGCGAGAAAGGATGTCGGAGGGAATCGACGCTCTGATGTAACCTTGGCCAACGTCAGGTCTCCTCTATGTGTTTCCTCTGTGGGCACTAATCGGCAGGGTGGTGCAACGGATCGAGGCCCTTCGAGGGAGAGTGTTGGTGGCTCCGGACTGGCCAAGGTGTCCGTGGTACGCAGATCTCATTCGTCTACTCAGCGGGAATCCGTGGAGATTACTGGCATCCGAGAGCCTATTGCAGCAAGGTCCGCTTCGAATGCCTCAAGTGGATTGATTCTCACTTACGGTCTGGCCATTGAACGGCGAGGGGCTAAGGAAGAGAGGCTATTCGGGAGCGGTTATCTCAATGTTACTTAAGGCGAGAAAGAAGTCTACATCTTTGGCGTACATTCGCGTATGGCATGACTTTGAGGATTGGTGTTCCAGGAGACAAGTACGGGCGGCGACGGCATCAGTTCCGGTGATTCTCAGCTTTCTGCAGGACGGGTTTGAGAAGGGATTGGCTGCTAGTTCGTTAAGAGTACAGTTAGCGTCTATGGCATGCTATAGGGGCAAGGTACAGGGTGTGTCGCTCAAGGCGCATCCGGATGTGCTTTGCTTTCTGAAGGCTGTTACTAAGCTGCGTCCTGCTCGTAGATTCATAGTGCCTTCGTGGGATCTTACTTTGGTTTTAGGGGCCTTAGTTAAAGAGCCCTTTGAGCCTTTGCACAAGGCATCGGTGAAGGATTTAACTCTAAAAACTGTGTGTTTTAGTAGCCATTTGTTCAGCAAGTTGGATCTCGGAGCTCCAGGTGCTATCTTGCAGAGAACTGGTTTTGTCCTTCTCTAGAGAAAAGGTGGTGTTGAGGCCATTTCCTTCCTTTTTTGCCAAAGGTGGTCTCTCCGTTTCACCTGAATCAGACAGTGTCTCTTCCAGTTCTAGGTTCATTGGACGGCAGTGCTGCAGATCGTGGTCTGCACCGGTTGGACTTGAAGCGAGTGCTGCAGCGCTATTTAAAGGTGTCCGAGTCCTATCTCAAATCGGATTGATTGTTTGTGTTATTCGGAGGTGTCCGTAAGGGGGAAGCTGCGGCTAAGGCATCTATTTCGCGGTTGATTAGGGAAGCCATTGCTTCCGCTTATCCTTTAGATTGCAGAGTGGTGCCGGCAGGCTTGCAAACTCATTTGACCAGGGCACAGGCTACTTCTTGGGCAGAATATAGCCTGGTGCCTCCTGTGGAAATTTGTAGGGTGGCCACCTGGTCGTCTCTTCATACTTTCAGTAAACACTACCGCCTGGATGTGCTTTCAGCAAAGGATGCTGTATTGGGGACGGCGGTGTTGCAGGCCGGTTGGAAAGGTCCCTCCCAATAGTTACTGCTCTGTTACATCCCAGTGGTGGAGGACTAAACTGGATGACTGATAAGAAAATAGGAATTAGACTTACCTGGTAATTGTGGTTCCTTTAGGGAATCCAGTTTAGTCCTCATTCCTGCCCGGGATGGTATAGGGAGCTGAAGGGATTCGGGTCAGGGCCGGTTACTGGTAGGTAAGAGTTCTTTTCTTGCTTGCTTTTTCTGTCTATGACTGTTACAAGAGCTCAGATGCAGGCATAAGGGAAAAAAGGCCTGTCTGCATTCAAAACGTACATAGATAAATAAGAGTATGAGAAATTATTTCTTGTTTTTATTTTTACAGGTTTATGGTTATATAGTCAATGGGAAAGACGTGATTCTAGTTCTTCCCCCAGTAGCCCCTCTGCCTTGCTCCTTCCCATCCCCCCCAACTTTTGGGAGGGGACCGGAGGTGGTAGGACTTAATGCTTGTCTGCTTTCTCTATTTTTCCCTTCTTTCCCTTGCTGCCGGTTCAGCCGCTAAAGTTAATTGGAAAAAAAAGAGAGGCAAGAGGGAACAGGAAGAAGCAGCACACATCACTTCTGATCGGGGATCCTGAACGGTCTCCCATGGTAGGGGGGCACCCAGATAAGTCCTTTCAAACCCCGGTGAGTCTGCTTGGTTTATTGCTTTTGCCTGAGTGCGGGTGTTCTTCAGTGTCGTGGCCACATGGAAAGGGGCCAATGTATGCTGTGCGACAACCGCAGGGCACAGCTCTCTGACATTGGGCTGTGTCGTGGCTGCCAGAAAACAGTAGAATCAGCAGCAGATGAGCTGCAGGGGACCCAGGAAGGGTCTGAAAGTGATGTAGGTGTTTTTTTTTTTTCAGGCCATGGGGAGGCCACTGTGATGGCGGTCCTGTGGTTTTGGTGGGAACCACTTCCATCTTGGACAGCACATTACAGGTCACAGTGGAAGGCCTGGGGCCTCCTATTTTGCACTGTGCCTGCGAATTTCCTGTCAGTATGGTCCCTGATAGGCCTGTGGGGCCTGGGGTAGTGGGTCGACCCCCCCCCCCCCTTTCCCCTGAGTTTGTGCTGCTACGTCATCAGACTTTTCTGATGAAGCAGGGGAAGTGTCCCCTCCAGCCCCATGGTGGCGTAGACAGGGAGTAACTCTGGCAAAAGGTCCACGGAGGAATCACCTTGATGAAGAGCATGACATTGACTCCTCAGCCTCCCTAGAGTCCCTGGGCCCCATGGAGGGTCTGGCAGACCTACTTGAGCAGTTCCAACAGGAGCTGCAGGAAGGGGAACTTCCTGTGGCGGAGGATTCGATGGCTGTTACGATCTTCCATCAGAATGAGCACCTGGCTGGAGGAGAGTGGAGTCCTGACCTTGTCCGGTAGCTGTGATCACCTGCGAGTGCTGTGTGCAAATTGCTGATGTCAAGTCCTGCCTTATTTAATCTGTGCTGCACCGCACCGCAGGAGCGTCCTACGGGCGTGTGCCCGAAGGGGCGTGACCAAAGGGACAGGTCACGCCCGTTTGGAGCCCCTTCGGAGCACTGCAGAGCTGAGGAGGTGTTAGTGAGTGTTACTCCGTAATGGGGAAGAGAAGGAAGAAGAGTGTGCCAGCTGCATCGACTATGCAAGGCCTCAAAGAGTGAGGGTCTTTTGGATAATCACCTAATAAGGCGGGTTTTGTTGTTTGAGCAACCTGACGTTTTTAAGGTTGCCAATTTGTATTATGTTCCTAGGTTTAAGAAAGTGGTCAGTGATGAGGAAGGCGGGGTACCTGTCCGGTTAACATCCCCTCAAAGCTTGGATTTATCAGAATTTCTTGAATCCTCTTCAGATAATATTTCCGCTCAAGCAACCTTTGATTATTACTTTTATTTCTGAATTGGGCAAGAATTCTGTATTGAAGGCTTATTTTCCTTAAAAAGATGTTCTTTTTTTGTGGGCAGAAAGTCACTCTCTTCCCTGATGTGTCTCGTACAACTCTGATTCGCCATAAGGCTTTTTTTGGAGTTGAAAGCTCGTGCCTTAGCTATGGGGGCTACTTTTTTTCTTAAGTTCCCATGCAAGTGTGTAGTAGACCATCTTGAGAAGCGTTGTGTCTTTTTGGAACCAGATCAATTGGCGGTTTTTCTTAATAAAAACGAGTCTCAGTCTACAGTGACGGGTTAGTACAATAGGGTTGTTTTTGCTTTTTTGCATGCTACTTGTGACTCTTGGTGTTTTTCTTATGTTTTTTCTTTCTTTTTGGATTTCTACTCTCTCATAATGTGGACTTGTATGTGTTTTTATGTGGATTTATAAGATAACCACGTTTGGTTGGTGTTCTTAGAATTATTTTATGTGATCTGTATTTCCTACATATTGCTTTTTGTTTATTGTATGGAATAAGACCAAAAACTTAAACAAATAAATAAACAGAATGAGCTCCTGGCATTAATAATGGAGTCACTTGTGGCTCTTCAAATCGCAGCCAGAGCTCGATGAGACCCTCTTATGGAGGGTATCGGGTGGCCCCTCTGTGCTTTCCAGACCATAGAGCCCTAATGGGCGATGATATCTGAGAAGTGGAGTACTCCGGGTGCATGCCTGCGGGTGGGGCGTAGCATGGCGAGGCTCTACCCCATCTCCAAGTGGACGCTTTGCTGGTGGTGAAGCGGAAAACCACCATTCCTGTAGAGGGGTGCGACCCTAGATCCGGGCACATGGAGACTCTTCTCAAGCTGGTTTTTGAGGTGTCTGCCCTGAGCTTGCAGGGTGCTATCTGTGGGGCCTACGTGGCCTGAGCTTGTCTTCACTAGTCTCAGGGCTCACAAGAGGGCGATGGCACTAGGATTTTGGTCCAGCCTTCTGATGCCTGTTTTGGAGTTAGGGACTACTTTCCTGGTGGACCTGCTCTACGACCTCTTGCGGGTCTCCGCCAAGAGCATGGCCACTGTCATGGCAGTTTGCTTCCTTTGTGGCTGACATGGCCTCTAAGACTAAGCTCAACAAGCTCACCTTTGTGGGTAAGTTGCTCTTCGGAGAGGACTTGAAGTTGAAATCCTTGGGGGAGTCCAGGGTCCCCCAGCTTTCGGAAAACAAACCCAAGGCAGGGAGAGGCAGCCTAGTGTGGGGCCGTGGTAGAGATTTTCGGGGGGTTTGGCCTTCACGGAGGGGTGGACAGGGAAACCCCAAGAGGACCTGTAAGCTCAGCCTCCAAGCAGCTGGAGGGAAAGCAGTAAGCCAGGGGTCAGGGCTTACTGGAGAGACAGTTAGGCCTTAGGGGTTTAGTTTTTAGAGCTCCTGGGCCTTGGGTTTAGCTTTTTGTTTTTAATTTATTTGATTTTTGGAAGATAACTCAATTTTAATTAAATCAAATTAAGAGATATTTGGTTTCCTCTCACTCGGTCCTCCAGGATAGGGGTGAGCCCTCTTCCCCCTACTCCCCTCATCCCCCGCCACCGGTTCTTTCCTCCACTCGGGCTCAGAGAGGAGGAGGCTTGCCGGCAGCTCCATCGGGGCAGTGAGCGGGAGGAGAAAGCAAGCAAAGTCCCCCTTCTTGGTGTGTGGTCGAGGGAGTGCTGGCCGCTACACATCGGAGACCTGCCTGCCTGTTCCGCCTAGCGCTGAAACCCAGCAGGCAGCTGAGCGCGGGGCAGAAGAATCATCAATGACGCAGGTGAACAGCTCTTTGAAAACAAGGAAATCCTGGCAAAAGAGCTAGAGGCAGGCGGGGACAGCGGCAACCAGCCACGTGGCTCAGCACGGCCTGCTCCAGCACGTGTGAACAGCAGCTGCAGGAGGTAGGTGCTTGGTTTCTTCACATGCCTTTGCGCATCCTTTGGAGGAAAGGTAGAGTTTTTGGGTTCCCTTTCTCAGGGTGCATTTCGGGCACTTGGTCTGAGTTGGTTTAAAAAAAAAAAAGGGGGGAGGGGAAATAAAGTTACAGACATAGGATATTGAGATATCTCTAGGATTGAAAATTGGTCTTAAAGGCACTGCACCATGCCGGGTAGGCCGCAGGGCACGTTGTCGGAAGCAGGGGTCTGCAGAGGCTGCTTCAGTGGAACAGGAAATGCAAGTGGATATATCCCAGGAATTGTGGATTCCTACTCCCAGGGGTCAGGGGATCCTCTGGAAGTGGGAAGTGAGTGGGCCTCTCCCCTACCCTTAACTGTGGAACTACCGGGCCTTTCTCTGTCGCAGCCCACGCCGTCTATGTCCTCTGGGAAGGTGGTGGATGGGGGGGGGCTTCTCCCCTGAGTTTGTTCTGCTGCTGCACAAGACATTTTGTTTGCGGCAGCAAGGGGAGTTCACCGACAGCGCAGGCACGCGTGCCTTTCAGGAAGGAAGGGGCTAAGGAGCAGGAGGTGGGCGTCCCACCTAAGCATGCTAGGCTGGGGAATGAGGAGGGTCTCGCGTCTCCTCTGTCTGAGACTCTAGAGGGAGAGGCCTCAGACAGGGAATGGGGTGAAGATGAGCAGGAACTCGAAGAGGGTGAGATTCCGGAGGAGGAACGAGCCCGGATAGTTAGGGTTCCTTATCGTTCCTCCAGTTCAGTCCTCTACTCCTGGGTTGTCAACCTCCTCCTGCAGCTGGAGACTGGTATGTCAGAATGACGACATCACTGGATATAGCCTGCTGATCTCCACCTCTCCTTCCAGTGTTACCAGTCTCCTTGCAGCAGGAGGACTTTGTGAGCCCGTGAGAGGGCTCACTGGAGGAACAGATAAGGAGAGTTAGGTTCAGCCTAGAGTAATTAATTTATTTGGTTGGTTGGTTATTTTGTCTGGAGGGAAGGTTTTCTTATTAAGCATATACACCAAAAAAAAAAAAAAAAAAGTCAGTAGACCCGGAGAGCCAGTTTACTTAGCTTGCTTGCCTCTGCCTGTTACCAGATCCACCGGTGCGGTGTGCAAGGGAAGGGCTTGGTTCTTGGCGGCAGGAGTCTCTCTCCCCCCGGACTTTACGGGGGAGAGCCCTCTTTGACCGTGCTGTGCGCTGCATTACCGACAAGCCTGCTGCTTTCGGTATCGCGCGTCTCTGTGCCTGCAGGCAAGTTGTGTTTTTTTCAGTACTGCTGCATTCCGGGCTGTGCACGCGGCTCCGAGAGTGCAGAGGGGAATCCCGCAGACCTGCCCGGTCAGCCTTTCACTGGCGGCAGGCTGCGGCGATGACAGAGACAGTCCCGGGTCAGTGAAAGCGCGCTGTTGCGTTTGGCGCCCTTTTCACTATATGCTCCCGGCGGCCATTTTAAGCAGCATGGGAAACCGCGTGGCTGCTCAGCGTCACTGGGCTTGAAGCAGGTAGGCAGTCTTCGGTTTTCTTTGGGCCCTTTCTTTTGGAGGTTGCGATTTTCTTTTTGTTTTCCCTCCGTGGATTTCTTTAGTTTCTTTATTTCAGACGAGGCTCTGTGCCGGTCGCTGAGAGGGGGGGGGGGGCTCTTCCTCGGGGCGGCTGCAGCCCGGGCTGTTAGTCAGGTGTTCAGACACTGTAGTTTGTAGCTGGTGATTTCTTCTGTTCTGTCAGCTAGCTGTGCTTTCGGTTTTCGATAAAAAAAAAAAAAAAAAAAAGCAAAAACCAAGAGAACAGCACAGATTCTCAGTGCTGTCGGCTAAGAGCTGTTGAGCTGATCACACTTATGGCGGGTCGCCCCCCAGTGTGTAATCTGTGGGACCCGAAGGGGCACGGTGGCTGAGTCGGGGGTGTGCCGTGGCTGTGCCTCCCTGTCGTCCTCGGTGGAGCAGCAGATGGATCTTAAAGAGCCTGTGGAGCTTCCGGAGGGACTGGAGGGGACTTGGGCTGAGTCGCCTCTTGTCCCTCTGCAAGAGGGTCTCGTGGAGGAGTTAGCGGGATCTTCTGTGGCGTTACTAGCAGAGCAGACTGAGGTGCTCGCGGACTTTTGTCCTGAGTTCATCCTGATGCTTCATAAGGCGTTCTGTTTACGGCGCCAAGGTAGAGCGACTGATGATTCACACACAGCCGGGCTGGCGGCCCCAAGCGTGGCCTCTGACGCCGGAGAGGGCCCCTCGGCGCCTAAGGTCAAGGCCTCCCGAACGGTGCAGTTGGTGTGGCCAGACGTCGAAGAATATGACGGCGAAATGAGGAAGGGCTGCAGGATCTGGAGGAAGGGGAGATCCTGGAGCCCGAGGAGCAGTCTAAAATTATCAGGGTCTTCCTTAGAGAGGAGCTCCCGGCGTTGATCACGGAGTCAATGCAGATGTTAAAACTGGCAGCTCCGCCGTCGCAGGAGGACTACGTTGAGGATCCGGTTATTCAGGCGGTCCGGCAGAACCAGGTGGTGTTTCCAGTCCATAAGGTGGTTAAGATGATTCAGGATGAATGGGACCAGCCGGAGACAGGGCTCCGAGGCGTCCGCACTTGAATAGGCTGTACCCTCTGGCCGATAAGGACAAGGAGCGGTTTCGGACACCCCGAGTGGACGCTGTGGTGTTGGCAGTAACCAAAAAGACAACCATTCCAGTAAAGGGCAGCGCAGCACTGAAAGATGCCCAGGACCGTAGAGTAGACGGTCTCCTCAAGCAGACCTTCGAGGCTGACTCGCTCTCGTTGCAAATATCTATTTGTGGCGCCTGGGTGGCTAGGGCGTGTTTGCGCTGGGTGTAACGGTTGCGTCTTTCCCCTCATTTGGATTTGGAGGAGCTCAAGGAGCTGGGGCGTCTTGAGTCCGGTGCGGCTTATTTGGCAGATGTCCACTGTGATTTGATTAGGGCACTCGCAAATAGCACGGCGTCCGTAGTAGCTGCCCGCAGATCTGTGTGGTTGCGGAATTGGGCGGCGGACGGTTCTTCTAAATCTAGGCTTAGTAAGCTTCCTTTCAAAGGTAGGTTATTGTTCGGGGAAGATCTGGATAAGTTAGTTAAGGACCTCGGGGAGACTAAGGCGGGTCGGCTTCTTGAGGACAAACCGAAGCAGGGAAAGTCCACGCAGGGATTTAGAAGCCAGTTTCGGGACTTCCGCAGATTTCGGTCCCCGCGCTACGGGTCCTTTCAGAGGGGTAGGTTTGCTTCCCGAGCGCAGGAGTTTCGGGGAGCTAGTAGGGGTTTCTCCTCCAGCTCCGCCCCAGCAGCTCGCAGACTGCAATGAGATGAGGCGGGTCCCGGCAGAGGAAACTTCCATAGGGGGGCGGCTCCGGGAATTTCTATCCGCCTGGACCCTTATCACGTCCGATCAGTGGGTTCTAGAGGTGATTCGTCAGGGCTATGCGCTGGAGCTCGCGCGGCCCATACGAGATTCTTTCATCATGTCTCCTTGCAGAGGTCGAAGGAAGTCTTTGGAGGTCCGCAGCACTTTGGTCCGACTGCTGCGCTTAGGGGCAGTCGTGGAAGTCCCGAAGGCGCAGTACGGTTTGGGTCGGTATTCCATTTATTTTGTGGTGCCAAAGAAAGGTGGAGCGCTGCGGCCTATCTTAGATCTCAAGGGCGTGAATCGCTGTCTCCAGGTGCCTCACTTCCGTATGGAAACATTACGGTTGGTGATCGTGGCGGTGCGTCAGGGCGAGTATCTGACGACATTGGATCTGACTGAGGCTTACTTGCACATTCCCATTCGGGAGGCTCATCAGCGATGGCTAAGGTTCGCGTTGCCCTGGGGGCATTATCAGTTCCAGGCGTTGCCCTTCGGCCTCGCGACGGCTCCGCGCACCTTTACCAAAATCATGGTGGTGGTAGCAGCGGCGTTGCGCAGAGAAGGTGTCTTGGTGCACCCTTACCTGGACAATTGGTTGATTCGGGCAAAGTCCGAGACGGAAAGTCGTCAGGTAACTGGAAGGGTGGTAGACTTCTTGCAGAGTCTCAGTTGGGTGGTCAATCCGATGAAAAGCCGGCTCCAGCCTTTACAGGTACTGGAGTACTTTAGGCGTGCAGTTCGACACTCTTAAGGGGCAGGTGTTTTTGCCGGCCAGAACGGCATGAGCTCTCCGCAATCTGGTACGCAGCTTCAGAGCTACTCCTGCTCCGACGGCATGGATGTATCTTCGCGTCCTCGGTACGATGGCAGCGACGCTAGAGGCGGTGCCTTGGGCCAAAGTTCATATGCGCCCCTTACAGAGGGCCTTGCTCCAGCGCTGGTCGCATCAGCACGACCCCTTGAGCAAGCGTCTCCCCTGTCCCTTCAAGGTTCGGCAGTCGCTCCGGTGGTGGTTGGTACCGGCTTCGTTAGAGGCCGGAATGCCACTGGAACAGCCGGAATGGATTCCATTGATGACGGATGCCAGTCTGGCGGGATGGGGAGCACACTGCGAGGGCCGCTTCTCGCAGGGGCAGTGGTCTCCCCTGGAAACGACGTGGTCGATAAATCGTTTGGAGTTAAGAGCGGTAGTCAGAGCCCTGCAGGCGTTCGAGGACTTCGTGTTCGGATGTCCAGTTCGGGTGCTATCCGACAATTCCGCCACGGTCGCCTTCATAAACCGTCAAGGCAGCACGGGCAGTGCTGCGATGGAGGAGGAGGAGTCGGATTTGCTGTTCGCCTGGGTGGAGAGTCGGCTGACGGCGATTTCAGCGGCACACATTGCGGGGAAGGACAATGTGATGGCGGACTTCCTCAGCAGAGTTCAGGTGGATGCCGGGGAGTGGGAATTGCACCCCGAGGTGTTCCAACAGTTGATCCTACACTGGGAGCTGCCCGTCATGGACTTGATGGCATCCTTTCGGACAGCAAAGGTTCTGCGGTTCTTCAGCAGGAGAAGAGAAAGAATGTCCGAGGGCATAGACATGCTTTTACAGCGGTGGCCTACCGGGGGTCTCCTATACGTTTTCCCGCCGTGGGCGTTGATCGGTCGGGTGGTTCAGCGGATAGAGAGGCACAGGGGCAGAGTGCTTCTGATTGCGCCCGACTGGCCCCGGCGGCCGTGGTACGCGGATCTGGTGCGCCTGCTCGACGGGCTACCTTGGAGACTTCCAGTTCGGTCGGACCTGTTGCGGCAAGGGCCCCTTTTCATGCCTCAGGTGGATCAATTCTCGCTTACGGCATGGCCATTGAAAGGGCTCGGTTAAGGAAGAAGGGCTATTCAATGTCTGTTATTTCTACGCTACTAAGAGCACGCAAGCATTCCACTTCTTTAGCGTACGTGCGCATCTGGCGTATTTTTGAGTATTGGTGTTCGCGCAAGCAGATCCGGGCGGCGACAGTCTCTGTAGCTTCGGTACTCAGCTTCCTGCAAGAGGGCTTTGAGAAAGGATTGGCAGCTAGCTCCTTGCGAATACAGTTGGCGGCGCTGTCATGTTATCGTGCTAAAGTTCAAGGCATAGCTTTGGGGGCTCATGCTGATGTGGTGCGTTTTCTGAGGGCGGTGACTAGGCTGCGTCCCTCGCGTAGAGTGACGGTACCGTCCTGGGATCTTAATTTGGTCTTGTCAGCTTTGGTGGAGCCTCCCTTTGAGCCCTTATATCGCTCGTCGTTGAAGGATTTAACTTTGAAAACGGTGTGTTTGGTAGCGATTTGTTCAGCGCGGCGTATTTCAGAGTTGCAGGCCTTGTCTGCTAGGGAGCCGTTCTTGGTTTTCTCAAAAGAGAAGGTGGTTCTTCGACCTGTTCCGTCGTTTTTGCCCAAGGTGGTTTCTCCCTTTCACTTGCAGCAGTCCGTGTGCCTGCCGGTGCTGGGGTCCTCGGAGGGTAATGCGGGGGACCGCAGCTTATGGAGGCTAGATGTCAAGAGAGCACTGCGTCAGTACTTGAAATCTACGGAATCTTTTCGAAAGTCAGATCGGCTTTTTCTGTTTGGTGGTCGGCGCAAGGGGGAAGCAGCGTCTAAGGCTTCCATTGCAGGGTGGATTTGGGAGGCGATCTCCTCCGCCAATTTGCTCCGCGGTCGTGCTGCTCCGGTGGGTTTACGAGCTCATTCCACTAGGGCGCAAGCGGCTTCGTGGGCAGAGCATGGCTTGGTGCCTCCGAGTGAAATTTGTCAGGCGGCCACTTGGTCATTGCTTCATGCCTTCAGTAGACATTACCGTCTTGATGTGGCAGCATCTCGGGATGCTTGTTTCGGGGCACCTGTGTTGCGTGCGGCTGGAAAGGCCCCTCCCAATGAATACTGCTCTGGTACATCCCAGGAGTAGAGGACTGAACTGGAGGAATGATAAGGAAATGATAATTATACTTACCTGGTAATTGTAGTTCCTTGAGTGACGACAGTTCAGTCCTCCATCCCGCCCAGATACTTTGGTTTCAGTGAAGGGGCAGCCGGATGACACAGGCACGATTGATACAGGTGAGTCGATTTTTCCTTGTTTGCGTTGCACGTATGCCTTTGCCTCGTGGGCTTGGTGACAGGGCACGATGTACGCAAGCTAGGTTTGTAGAAAGTTCTAATACCATAGTTGTCTAGAGTTACTTATTTACATGAGTTCAAACTACTTATTTGTTGCTCCTTTGAGTCTGTTTTGTTAATAGTTTACACTGGAAGGAGAGGTGGAGATCAGCAGGCTATATCCAGTGATGTCGTCATTCTGACATACCAGTCTCCAGCTGCAGGAGGAGGTTGACAACCCAGGAGTAGAGGACTGAACTGTCGTCACTCAAGGAACTACAATTACCAGGTAAGTGTAATTATCATTTTTTCATTTTGAGGAGCTCCCAGTGCTGATTAATGAATCACTGAAGGTGCTCAATATGACGGCAGACACGACAGCGGATGAGGAGGTGTTCGAAGATTCACTGATTCAAGCCATCAGGAAATCCCAGAAGGTTTTCCCAGTACACCGGGTAGTTCCTTTGCGTCCCTCTAGTCCAGTCCCGGAACCATAGAGTTTAGAATCTCCTCCAGCAGCTTTGGAGCCTGAAAGACATCATCGCTTTGCTGGCACTGGTATATATAGACAAGGACTGCCCCCTTCCTCCAGTACTTTCAGTCTCCAAGCAGCTAGAGGAGATTCTGAGCCTGGGACTGGGCTCAGTTAGCACAAATAAGCAGAGCTTGAATTTCTAGATCCCCTTTAAATTTTAAGGAGTAATTTAGTTTGAAGTGGGGGTTTTTCTTTAAGATTTTTCTTTAGGTTTTGTTTTATGATTTGGTGTTTTGTTTTGGCAGGTGGAGTGTTGCTTCTGAAGGGGATTCAGCTCCTTTCTTTGGCTCCATCTTCCTTCCTCCCCCCCCCTCCCCCGCGGTATTTTCCCCATCGAGTTAACGAGCACTGGGGGGGGGGAGAGAGTGATTTATTAGCCTCCCTGCTCCCGAACCCGCAACTAAGGGTGAGGAGCAGGTTGCAGGCTCGTTCACTGCGCCACGGGGCCTGAAGGCGGTCCAGGCTTGGCCACACAGGATTTAACAGCGCCAGAGCTGAAGCCGCGGTCCGGCTGTGCTCAGCGCGTGTGTGCCTACTCGCAGCACCGGCAAACAGACGGGACGGTGAGTGAGTTGGCCGGCAAAACGGGCCTTTTGACTTGCATTTGGGGAGGGGAATTGATATCGGGGAATTAGCCTCAGGTGAACAGGCTTGGATTTCTTAGCGGTTTACGTCGGCTGCGTGTATCCGTCCGGGAAAACGCTTGGCGGCCATTTTGAAAACAAAGTTTAAGTTCCCCTTGTTCAATGCCTTAGTTACCCATGTTAGAAGCTTCGTTTTCGGGGGTGACTAGTCAGCCTTGCCTGGTACCTCTAGGGGTAGGTTAAATGTAAACAAACAAACAAAAACAAAACAAAAAAAACCGGAAGGCATAGGTGTTAACTCGGGGGGGGGGGGGGGCTGAGGAATTTCAGCTTAGGTAGGTTTCCCAAATTCCCTCCATAAGGTACAGTATTGGGAGTGTGAAGGCTCGGGCTACTGAGATTGGGTAGCGCGGCAGTTGCAGTAATATGCCTGCGAAACCTCGTTGTTTTAGTTTGTGGCATGAGGCGTGGCGCTGTGCAGGACTCAGGGGTGTGTAGAGCTTGCACTCTGGAGGCAGAGGTTATGGACCCGGCGCCAGAGGAGACCACGGCGGGTCGGGAGGCAGTTCCTCCGGAAGGAGGGGAGGTCCTGCCTCCGTCTCTCAGCCCCGTGGAGCCGATGACGGGGTCATCCTCGGATGAAGACTCGTCTATGTCTTTGGGGCCGGGTCAGGTGGGGGCTGCTCCACTGATCCCGCCAAATTTCTTTTCCCTCATGCAGCAGGCGTTTGCCTTGCTGCAACCAGCGATGACAGCTCCTCCTCAGGGGTCGCAAGGGCTGAAGCGGCCGGGGTCTTTGGACCGTCCTGCGGAGGGCGCTCCCCCGGCTAAGAGAGGTAGAGGGGCTGGGGATGAGAGTCCGGTGTCTCAGCTTGGGGAGGACCTGGAAGAGGTAGACGCAGAACTGGAGGAGATCTCGGAGGACGAGTTGGAAGAGGGAGTGTTGCCTGACTCGCAGCAGAGCCGAGTGGTCAGGGTGTTTCGGCGCAAAGAGCTGCCAGCCTTGATTACCGAGACCCTCAAGATGCTGAACATGCCCTCAGGGGGGGGGGGCGGCAGCGGAGGAAGCCTTGGAGGATCCGCTGTTACAGGTGGTACGGATGTCCCAAAGGGCTTTTCCCGTGCATCGAGTATTTCGGAGTATGATTCAGGAAGAATGGGACTTGCCGGAGTCGGCCCTGAAGGGTTCCAGGGCCTTGGCTCGCCTTTATCCGCTGGCCGACCAGGATAGAGAACTCTTTTGTTCTCCAAAGGTAGATGCTGTGGTATCGGTGGTTACTAAGAAGACTACGATTCCGGTTGAGGGTGCCGCGGCCCTGAAGGATGTACAAGACAGGAGATTAGATACTCTGTTGAAGCGGGTGTTTGTTTGCGCCCTCTCAATGCAGGCCTCGATAGCGGGGGCATGGGTGGTGAGAGGCTGTTTGCGGTGGTCCCAAAGGTTGCAAGGGGATCACTTGGAAGGGCAGTTACAGGACGTAGCACGGCTGGAGTCTGGAACCGCATATTTAGCGGACATCCATTATGATCTCATCCGCGGCTTGGCTAAGAGTATGGCCTCTGTAGTAGCGGCTCAGCGGTATCTCTGGTTGCGTAATTGGTCGGCTGACAGTTCGTCTAAGACTCGCCTCAGCAAGCTGCCGTTTAGGGGTAAGCTCTTATTTGGAGAGGATTTGGAGAAGTTAGTCAAGGATCTCGGAGAGTCTAAGGGGGGTCGACTTCCGGAAGATAAGCCCAAACAGGGCAGGAGTTCTTCTGGGTCCCAGGGGACTCCGAGGAATTTTCGTAGATTTCGGTCCTCTCGCTTTGGCCAGTGTCGGCGTGGGAGATTCCTGGCTAGAGGCCAAGGCTTTCGAGGTTTCCGGGGAGCAGGCAGAGGGTTTGCTCCTTTCCAGTCCTCAGCCATTAAAAAGTCACAATGAGATAAGGCGAACTCAGGTGGAGGTAGTTCCCGTGGGAGGTCGGTTGCGGGAGTTTTACCCTGCCTGGGTCCAGATTACGTCGGACCAGTGGGTCCTCGAGGTCATTCGAGAGGGTTATGCACTAGAACTCCATCGACCCCTATTAGATTCCTTTGACCTGTCTCCTTGCAGAGCTCCGCTCAAGTTGCGGGCAGTCTCGGAAACTCTGCAGCGGATGCTGCAGCTCAAGGCAGTGGTGCCCGTTCCTTCGGATCAATGCGGGTGCGGTCGATACTCCATCTACTTTGTGGTGCCAAAGAAGGAAGGCACGTTTCGGCCGATTCTGGATTTGAAGAGGGTAAATCGGTGTCTCCGGGTCACCCATTTCCGTATGGAGACTCTGCGTTCCGTTATTGCGGCAGTCAGAGAGGGAGAGTTCCTGACGTCGCTAAATCTCATGGAAGCTTATCTCAATATCCCAGTTCAGCAGGAGCATCAAAGGTTTCTGCGGTTTGCGGTGCCTATGGGGCATTTTCAGTTTCAGGCGTTACCCTTCGGGCTGGCTACCGCGCCTCGGACGTTCACCAAGATCATGGTGGTGGTGGCGGCAGTGCTCCACAAGGAGGGAGTGCTGGTGCATCCGTACTTGGACGATTGGCTGATTCGGGCAAAGTCAAGGGAAGAGAGTACCGCGGCCACCGCCCGGGTTGTGCAGATGTTGGAAAGCCTGGGTTGTGTGGTCAACTTTGCAAAGAGCAGCTTGGTTCCCTGTTACATCCTCTATGGTTCCGGGACTGGACTAGAGGGATGCAAAGGAAGATGAAATTAGACTTACCTGCTAATTGTTGTTAAGGAACTCTAGTCCAGTCCCGGATCCCACCCTGCGTTTAAGGGGTTGTTCAGCCTGAAGTTCCTGGGAAATGTTGAATGATGAAATGATAAAGGGATAAAATTTAAAAAAAGAAAAAATTTCCTTCATTGAATGGGGGTTCTCGGAAGACGCAGAGTGGAGCCATGGAGAGAGCCCTTCCACAGCACTGTCTGGTGGTGTTTTCTCGCCTTTATATATAGTATATAGATATCACACCTCTAATTTGGGGTATTTACTATTTCCTTATCGTTCCTCCAGCTTAGTCCTCAACGTATGGGTAGTGCACCTCCTCCTGCAGCATGAAGACTGGACCAATCAGATTTCAGCTCCTCTGGAACCATCATACCAGGCATCTCTGGAACTCCAGTGTGTCCAGTCTTCATGCAGCAGGAGGACGTTAGTGAGCCTAGCTGGGCTCACTAGTTGATTAGTTAGTTGTATTTCTTTCCCTAGCTAACCTTTTGGGTCTTTCTTTTTTGCCCTCTTAGGGCTTATTTTCATTTAGTTAATTTAAGGGTTCCTGTCCCTTTAAATTTTGCTTTTCTGATCACGGCACTCCGTGGGGGGGGGGGGGGGCCTGAGGAAGGTCCCTCTCCTGCCCAGCCTTTGCCGCTACTGTGTTCTGGCCTGTCTCCCTTGGGTAATTAGGATCTCTGCTCCAGGGATCTTCGGGGCAGAGCTCCTGCGGCGGCTGTACTCCAACTCCTCTCCGGAGGGTTGGTGAGTGCTGACGGCTGCGGGAGATCAGGACTGCTGCTGAGCCGAGTTCTGTGCTCTGCCCGGCCGTTCTGGGATCCCTTAGTGCTTGTGGGGTTTGGTCGGGGGGCTCCCAGGTTCGCGGTATTCGGGGGGTGCGGATTTATTCTCGGGCAGTGTTTGCCTTCCCTTGGGCTGTTTTCTCGACGGGAGAAAAAAGCTCGCCAAAGTTGCCTGGCTGCCGCGGCCATTTTTTCTTGACTCGCGGTTTTTTTCTTCCTGTGTCCCGCGGTAGATTTCTTTGATTTCTTTTAGATTATTTGCTTAATTTCTGTTGTTTCCTTTTAGTTTCTGTTAGTTTTGGCCTTCTTTCATTTCGGCCCTTTTGTCTCGGACGGCAGCGGTCCCGTGGCTAAGGGGGGGGGGGAGATTGAGCGTGTCCTCTCCTCTTCCTTTGCGGGGCGGTTGTTGTCTCCTCGGTTGGTATGCATTTTCTTTTTTTTCAGCCCTCGGGTGTCCTGGGGTGAGCTATTAAAAAAAAAAAAAAAAAAAGAATAAAAAAATAAAAATAAATAAGGGGGCCAGATCTAACGAAAGCCACAACTGCTTATTGCTGGGCAAAGGGGAGGCGTTCTACCCTCCTCCCTTCAGAGGCTTTCTATTACCAGCTACTGCCCAGTTCCCGCATGGTTCTTCTGGGTCAGTGAGTCAGTTCTTTCCTTTCAGCATTGCGAGGTGCCTTCTAGCTCTCAACGGCGCAGGGTCACCAATGCCAGGGGGATCTCTTTGTCTCATTTGTGGATCTCGGCGAGGCGCCGACGCGGAGACCGGCGTGTGCCCACGCTGTGCCTCCCTGTCTCGCAGTATGGAGCAGCGCCTGGAAAGTTCTTTGGCTGCGACGACGCAGTCCGGTGCCGCAGCAGGGGACTTGGAGTCGCCTCTAGAGGGACCCTCGGGACTACCTTCTACCGGTCCCTTGGCGTCTGCGGGACCGTCGGACCTCGGGGGGGCCTTGCCCTTGGAGGATTTTTCTCCCGATTTTGTTTTGCTCCTGCACCAAGCGTTCTGCCGTCGGCGCCAGGTTATGGGGGCTGCGCCACTTCCAGCGCAGGGGGTGTCTGCCCCGCCCACTTCGGGGGAGCCTCCGTTGTCCGGCAGCAGGGCCCCTAAGCGACCACGGATGCACGAAACTTTTCCTTCGGAGGCTGAGTGGCCTGAAGGTGATGATCCAGAGTTCGACCAGGAGGTAGAGGCAGACGGCTTGGAAGAGGGCGAGCTTCCTGAGCCGGAGGATCAGGCAAAGATTATTCGCGTGTTCCGCCGAGAAGAGCTGCCTGCTCTTGTTTCGGAGGCGCTTCAGACTCTGGGTTTGGCCCCTACTGCTCCGGTGGAGGAGGCGGACGGGGCAGATCCCATTATTCAGGCGGTTTGCCAAACTAGCGTGGTTTTCCCCATTCACAAGGTTATTGACCAGATGATTCAGTCCGAGTGGGACACTCCTGAATCGGGTCTCAAGGGGGTTAAGATCATGCGTCGGCTTTACCCTCTCTCGGACGCAGATCTAGAGCGTTTCCGATCTCCCAAAGTCGACGCGGCCGTGTCGGCGGTGACTAAGAAGACCACCATTCCGGTGGAAGGGAGTGCGGCCTTACGTGAGCCGCAGGACCGGAAAATGGACGGGCTGATAAAGCAATCCTTTGAGGTGGACGCGATTGCATTGCAGGCTTCCGTTTGTGGGGCTTGGGTTGCCCGTGCCTGTTTGCGCTGGGTTCAGCGACTTCAACAGACTCCTTCCCTGGAGGCCGACATGCTGACTGAGCTCCACCGCTTGGAATCTGGTGCGGCGTATTTGGCGGATGTCCAGTATGATCTCATCAGAGCTCTCTCCAATAGCATGGCATCCGTGGTGGCATCACGCAGAGCCCTTTGGTTAAAAAATTGGGCGGCCGATGGGTCTTCCAAGTCGCGGTTGGGCAAATTGCCTTTTAAAGGTAGACTGCTCTTTGGTGAGGATTTGGATAGGTTGGTCAAAGATCTGGGAGACTCCAAAGGAGGTCGCCTGCCGGAGGATAGACCCAAGCGGGGAAGGTCGCTTCCGGTCACTCGGGGGCAGTTTCGGGACTTTCCGTAGGTTCCGGTCGCCCCGTTATGCGGGCTTCCAGCGTGGCAGATATAGCTCCCGGGCGTCGGGTTTTCGCGGCTTTCGGGGAGCCAGCAGAGGATTCACGGCAGCTGGTCCTTCGGCCGCTCGCAAGCCCCAATGAAGGGCAGCGGGTCCAGGTGGAGCTGCCTGTGATCGGAGGGCGTCTTCGACGTTTTCTCTCTGCTTGGACCCAAATTACTTCCGATCAGTGGGTTTTGGACATCATACGAGACGGGTATGTCCTCGATTTGGCCCGTCCCGTGCTCGATTCTTTTGTAGCGTCCCCCTGCCGGGGAGTCCGAAAAACCCTTCAGGTCCGGCAAACGCTCGATCGTCTTGTCCGGCTGGGGGCGGTCATTCCCGTGCCGCAAGCGGAATATGGTCTGGGAAGGTACTCCATCTATTTCGTGGTGCCAAAGAAGGGTGGCGATCTTCGCCCCATTTTGGATCTCAAAGGAGTGAATCGTTGTCTGCGGATCCCCCACTTTCGGATGGAAACGCTACGGTCTGTGATAGTCGCCGTCCGCCGGGGCGAGTTTCTCACGTTTCTCGACCTCACGGAGGCTTATCTGCATATCCCTATTCGAGAGGACCAGCAAAAGTATCTCCGCTTCGCGCTGCCGTGGGGTCATTTCCAGTTTCAGGCTTTGCCCTTCGGTCTTGCGACCACGCCGCGAGTCTTCACCAAAGTCATGGTGGTTGTAGCGGCAGCCTTGCGCAAAGAGGGGGTGCTAGTTCATCCCTATCTGGACGATTGGTTGATTCCCGGGAAAGTCTCGCGCAGAAAGCTTGGCGGCGACGGCAAAAGTCGTGGCGCTCTTGCAGTCTCTCGGCTGGATGGTCAACCCACACAAGAGCCATGTGGTTCCGACGCAGCTTCTCGAATATTTGGGGGTGCGGTTCGAAACGTGCGTGGGATTGGTATCTCTTCCCGAACGCAGGATAGTGGCTCTTCAGTCTCTGGTACGGCGGTTCCGAAAGACTCCGGCTCCGTCGGCCTGGCACTACCTGCAGTTGCTGGGGACGATGGCAGCTTCCCTGGAGGTTGTACCTTGGGCTCGTTTTCACATGCGTTCGCTCCAGCGGGCCTTGCTCCGTCGCTGGTCCAACCAGTCCGATTCCCTGAGCAAACGTCTACCTTGCCCGATGGCAGTTCGGAGAGATCTGCGTTGGTGGCTGAGCCCATCCTCGCTCCGAGTGGGGATGCCATTGGAGCAGCCGGACTGGGTTCCGCTCTTGACGGATGCCTGCCTGACGGGCTGGGGCGCGCACTGCGGGGGCCAGTTCGCTCAAGGTCTCTGGTCCCCGGAAGAGAGCGCTTAGTTGATAAATCGCTTGAAACTTCGAGCCGTTCGATTGGCATTACAACACTTCGAGACCCGGATATCGTCTCGGGCGGTTCGGGTTCTCTCCGACAATGCGGCGACTGTGGCCTACATCAACCGGCAGGGCGGTACCGGAAGCGTCGGCCTGGAAGCGGAGACTCGGACGTTGTTCGAGTGGGTGGAGCCCCGGCTGCGGGCCATCTCGGCGGCGCACATTGCCGGAAAAGACAACGTGACGGCGGACTTTCTCAGCAGAGTTCAGGTGGATTCCGGCGAATGGGAACTCCATCCGAGGGTGTTCGCGCAGCTGGTTCAGCGTTGGGGCCAGCCGGTCATGGACTTGATGGCCACGTTCCGCTCAGCAAAGGCAGCTCGGTTCTACAGTCGTCGGAGAGAGCCGATGTCCCGAAGGTCTGGATGCTCTTTTGCAGCCTTGGCCCTCTGCGGGTCTTCTCTACGTGTTTCCTCCGTGGCCCCTACTGGGGCGCGTGATTCAGCGTATCGAGGCTCACCGGGGTCGGGTGCTGTTGATAGCGCCGGATTGGCCTCGTCGTCCTTGGTATGCCGATCTGATGAGGTTGGTGGACGGTTCTCCGTGGAGGCCTCCCTTGGTTCCGGATCTGTTGTGTCAGGGTCCCCTCCGCATGCCTCAAGTGGGGAGATTCTCGCTTACGGCCTGGCTATTGAAAGGGCTCGGCTAAGAAAACGGGGTTATTCCCGGTCTGTCGTGGCGACCCTGTTACAAGCGCGCAAGAGATCCACGTCGCTGGCCTATGTACGGGTTTGGCGTATTTTTGAGGACTGGTGTTCTCGGCATCAGATCCGAGCGGCTACAGCCTCTATTCCGGTGATACTGGATTTTTTACAGGACGGTTTTGCTAAAGGGTTGGCCGCCAGTTCTTTGCGCGTGCAGTTGGCGGCGCTGTCGTGTTACCGAGGAAAGGTTCAGGGCGTGTCTTTAGGTGCTCATGCTGATGTCGTTCGTTTCTTGCGGGCTGTTTCTAGACTGCATCCGGCCCGCAGAGTCTCAGTACCCTCATGGGATCTTAATTTGGTGTTGCGGGCTCTCAGTGCAGCCCCTTTTGAGCCTCTTTCTCGTAGTTCGGTAAAGGATTTGACTCTCAAGACGGTGTTTCTAGTGGCGATTTGTTCGGCACGCCGTATTTCCGAGCTCCAGGCTCTTTCTTGCAGGGAGCCTTTCTTGTCTTTCTCGGCTCAAAAAGTGGTTCTGCGGCCTGTACCTTCCTTTTTACCTAAAGTGACTTCTCCTTTCCACTTGAACCAGGTCGTCTCCCTTCCGGTATTTCCGGAGTCGGACGGACGTGCTTCTGATCGCGGTCTAAGTCGGTTGGACCTCAAGAGGGTTTTACGACGCTATTTAAAAGTTACCAGCGATTTTCGTAAATCGGATCGCTTGTTTGTACTGTTTGGCGGCCCTCGCAAAGGGGAAGCGGCGGCGAAGGCCTCTATTGCTCGGTGGATTAAAGAGGCGATTGGCTCGGCTTATCTGTTACACAGTCGGATTCCGCCTGTTGGATTGCGCGCTCATTCTACGAGGGCGCAAGCAGCGTCCTGGGCGGAGTTTAGTTTGGTTTCGCCGGTGGATATCTGTAAGGCGGCCACGTGGTCTTCTTTGCACACTTTCAGTAAACATTATCAACTTGATGTCTTGGCGGCAAGTGATGCCGGTTTTGGCTCAGCGGTTCTGCGTGCCGGCTGGAAGAATCCCGCCCGTTAGGCTGCTTTGATACATCCCATACGTTGAGGACTAAGCTGGAGGAACGATAAGGAAATAGTAATTACACTTACCTGGTAATTGTAGTTCCTTGAGAGACGACAGCTTAGTCCTCCTGCCTCTCCCTGTCTCATTTCTTTTAGCGCGGCACGCCTTGGGTTCAGAGGTCCGTATTCCCAGGTGGGTGCGTTTTCCTTGCCTTTTTTCCTTTCGCTCCAATGTTTTCCTTTTCTTCTCTCTCTCTGCTTAGGCTGTGGCAGGGGCGGGACATTCCATCCCTGTTGGTTGTGGCCTTTGGCTACAGTTTAAAAAAAACCCCAAAAAAACAAAAAATAATAACCTGAAAAAGGGACCATATTAAAGGTTAGCTACGTGTTTGAGTTTGCTTTGACAGTAGTTCACTGGAGTTCCAGAGATGCCTGGTATGATGGTTCCAGAGGAGCTGAAATCTGATTGGTCCAGTCTTCATGCTGCAGGAGGAGGTGCACTACCCATACGTTGAGGACTAAGCTGTCGTCTCTCAAGGAACTACAATTACCAGGTAAGTGTAATTACTATTTTATCTACTTATTTGTTGCTCTGCTAAGTTTGCTTTGTCAATAGGTACTGGAGGAAGGGGGCAGTCCTTGTCTATTTATACCAGTGCCAGCAAAGCGATGATGTCTTTCAGTCTCCAAAGCTGCTGGAGGAGATTCTAAACTCTATGGTTCCGCGACTGGACTGGACTAGAGTTCCTTAAGGTACAACAATTTCATCTTTTCTCAGATGATTCAGGAGGAATGGAATCAGCGAGAATCCAGTTTAAGGGGGGGGGGGGGTTACGTTCAATGGCTCGTTTGTATCCCTTGCCAGAGTTGGACAAGGAATTGCTGCGATCCCCTAGAGTGAATGCTGCAGTGTCAGTGGTCACAAAGAAGATGACTATCCCAGTTGAGGGCAGTGCGGCTCTGAAGGATGCCCAGGATAGAAAGCTGGATACGTTGCTAAAGCAGGCTTTTGATGTCGGTGCCCTGGTGCTACAGGCTTCGGTGTTTGGGGCTTGGGTAGCCAGGGCTTGTATGAGGTGGTCACAGCAGCTTCAGGTAGCTGGCGACCTTGCCGGAAATGCACAGGGGGAAGTGGCCAGGATAGAGTCGGGGGCGGCCTAACTTTTAGATAGTCAGTACGACCTCATTAGGAGCCTAGCAAAGAATATGGCCTTGCTGGTGGCAGCTCGGCGATACTTGTGGCTGCGCAACTGGGCGGCGGATGCTTCCTCGAAGGCCCGTCTCAGCAGACTCCCCTTTAAGGGGAAGTTGCTTTTTATAGACGATTTGGATAAGTTGGTGAAGGAGCTAGGCGAGACTAAGGGAGGCAGACTCACGGAGGCCGAAGCAGGGCCATGCCCCCGCTCCCGTGTGTAGCCAGCCATGGGACTTTCGGCTATTTCGGGTGGCTAGGTCAGCGCCCTTTCAGAAGGGCCGTTTCCCCTCAAGGGGACAAAGCTTCCGGGGTTTTTCGAGGAGCAGGAAGGGGTTTTGGGGCCTCTTCCTCCTCCTGCGGGTCCTAGGAAAACACAGTGAGACAACGGGGGCCCGGGAGGAAGTTCTGCCTGTGGGCGGCCAGCTAAGGCAGTTTTTTCCCGCCTCAGCCCGGGTCACGTCCGATCAATGGGTTCTGGAGGTGGTCCGAGAAGAATATGCCCTCGAGTTGGTGAGACCAGTTCAGCCTGCATTTGTACAGTCCCTTTGCAGATCCCCGGCAAAGGTGGCGGCATTGGAAGACATGCTCTCGTAGCTGCTGTTAGGGGCAGTGGTACTGGTCCCTTTAGGCCAGTATGGTTGCGGTCGATACTCAATTTATTTTGTAGTGCCCAAAAAAGAAGGGGCTTTTCGACCAATCCTCAACTTAAAATGGCTCAATCGGTGTCTCAGAGTGGTGCATTTTCGGATGGAAACTCTGAAGTCGGTGATTGTGGCCGTTTGGCAGGAAGAATATCTGACATCGCTAGATCTTACAGAAGCATATTTGCACATCAGCAGTTTCTGCGGTTTGCGGTGGCAAGGGGTCATTTTCAGTTTCAAGCTTTGCCATTCAGCCTGGCGACGGCCCCATGGACTTTCACCAAGGTGATGGTCGTGGTAGCCGTGAAGCTTCGCAAGGAAGGAATCTTGGTACATCCATACCTCGATGACTGGCTAGTCCAGGCGAAGTCCGAGACAGAGTTTCAAGGTAACGGCCAGAATGGTCGAACTCCTGAGGGAGTTGTGGTGGGTTATCAATCTGACAAAGAGCAGATTGGTGCCCACGCAGGAACTCGAGTACCTTGGAGCAAGGTTCGATGCCGTAAGAGGCAGGGTGTTCCTGCCGGCTCAGAGAATAAGGGACCTGAGACGTCTGACGCAGTTTCTAGCATTGCAGGTGCTGGGGACTATGGCAGCAATGATAGAGTTGGTGCAATGGGCCAGGGCTCACATGCGGCTGCTTCAACAGGCCCTGCTGCGGCGATGGTCCCATCAGCATCAGCCCTTGTCCGTGGTGCTACCCTGCCCCCAAGCGACCAAGGGGGCCTTGCGATGGTGGCTCTGCCCGAGCAATCTAGAACGCGGAATGCCTCTCGAGCCTCCGCAGTGGGTGCAGCTGATGATTGATGCCAGTCTAGCCAGTTGGGGGGCTCATTGCGAGGGCTGTTTTGCCCAGGGTCTCTGGAATACGGTGGAGGCCCAATGGTCCATCAACCGATTGGAGATGCAGGCGGTAGCCTTGGCTCTCAGAGCGTTCAAGCGTTTGGTCCATCAAAGGGCGGTCCATTTGCTGTCCGACAACGTCACAACAGTGACCTATATCAACCGTCAGGGGTGAACAAGCAGTCCTCCATTGGAGGAGAAAGCGGAGATTCTGTTACAGTGGGCCGAAGCCCATCTAATAGCCTTGTCGGCATAGCATGTGGCCGGAGTAGAGAACGTCACGGCGGATTACCTGAGCAGATACAAGATAGACCACGGTGAGTGGGAACTTGGTCAGGAGGTGTTCGAGCAAGTGGTAGCCCGTTGGGGGATTCCGATCATGGATCTCATGACACGATGGGAGTCGGCCAAAGTGAGCCGGTTTTTCAGCCGGAGAAAGGAAAGGATGTCGGAAGGCCTGGATGCTCTGGTCCAGAAATAGCCCAAGGAAGGCCTCCTGTATGTTTTCCCACCTTTGGGCTCTCATAGGAAGAGTTCTGCAGCAGGTGGAAGCCCACCGAGTATTGGTGATTCTCATAGCCCCAGACTGGCCTCGGCGACCGTGGTATGCAGATCTCGTGAGGCTGATGGCCGATCGTCCGTAGCAGCTTCCCTGCAGGGACGATCTCCTAGTGCAGGGACCCGTGTGGATGCCCCAGGTGGGTCGGTTCTCGTTTACGGCCTGGCTATTGAAAGGGCAAGACTCCGTAAGCGAGGATATTCGGGAGCAGTGATTTCAACCTTATTGAGTGCACGCAAGCGCTCGACCTGCCTCTCTCATGTGAGAATCTGGCGCATTTTTGAGGCCTGGTGTGCGGTTCAGAAGAAGAGACCCCTTGCGGTCTCCGTGCCAGAGATTTTTGGAGTTTTTACAGGCAGGTTTCGAAAAAGGCCTGGCAGCCAGCCCCTTACGGGTTCAGTTGGTGGCTATTTCCTGTTACAGGGGTAAAGTCCACGGAAAGGCCTTAGGAGAACACACAGACATAAGTAGGTTCCTGAGGGTGGTTTGGCACCTGCGGCCTCAGCAGAAGTCATTGGTCTCTCCTTGGGATCTCAATCTGGTGGTAAATGTGTTAGCTGGAGAACTTTGAGGCGGTAGGGAAGGCTTCATTGAAGGACTTAACCCTCAAGGCAGTTTTTCTGGTGACTATCTATCTGTTCCGCTAGGCATATTTCGGAGCTTCAGGCTCTGTCGTCTCTTCCGTCTTTTCTTTTCTTTCTTTCTTTAAAGAGAAGGTGGTCTTGCGAACAGTGCCTTCTTTTTTGCCGAAGGTAGTTCCTTTGCGTCCCTTTAGTCCAGTCCCGGAACCATAGAGTTTACAACCTCCACCAGCAGCTTTGGAGACTGAAAGATATCATCGCTTTGATGTCACTGGTATAACTTGGCTAGTACCGCCCCTCTTCCACCAGTACTTTCAGTCTCCAAGCAGCTTGGAGGTTCTGAGCCCGGGACTGGGCTCAGTAGGAACAAATAAGCAGAGTTTTTCTTTCAGATTTTATTTTTAGTTGGGTTAATTTGTGCCTTTTGGATTTATTCTAGGAACAGACCTGCTGCTGCTCAGAGGATTCCTGCTGGTTGTGGACCGGTTTTCTGTTTCCTTCTCTTCTCCCTCTTTTCTCTCTTTTCACTCTTTTCCTCTCTTACTGTTGTGAGCCCCAGCGTGTAACGAGCATTCTTAGCGTTGCTCAGAGCCTCCCTGCTCCCGAACCCGATTAAAGGGGTGAGGAGCAGGTAGTAGGCGGGAAGACTGTGCTGAGGCACAGCGGGGGATTGTGAGCCGGTGCCGGTTTTTCCCTGCCTGGCAGAGGGAACATCGGTCTTCCTCCATTGCCTCCCTGCTCCCGAACCCGCTTGAAAAGGGTGAGGAGCAGGTAGCAGGCAGATCGGCAGAGCAGCGGCAGTAGGGGGCTGAAGGTCAGTGCCTTTATTTATTTTACTGAACGCTTACAGTACCGCCGCCGGGGCTGCAGCCGCGAAGGCAGTGCCCCGAGGCAGGTGGGTCTCAGTTGCGCCCCTTTTCTGTTTTCTTTAACTTCGGATTCCGGCAACAGTGAGTCTTGGCCCGAGGCAGGCTGTTTTTAAGCGCCCCCCGTTTGTCGGGCGGTTGGAGCCGCCACGTGGTTTTTAGTATGAGGTCGGCATTTTGAGCGGGAAGCCGGTGCCAGCGGCCATTTTAGGGCTGTGTTTTCTGACAGGACAGCCATTGGGTGTTTTTGAGCCTAGGGAGCCTCGTTTCGTGTTTTGGCAGGGAGACTTTCTTTAGATATGTGGTTTCCTCGCTTGGACATCTAAAAAAACAAAAACAAACAAAAAAATATATATATAGAGATAGAGATAGATATAGGTAGATAGATATATAAAAATAATAAGAGGAATAACACAGCGCTCATTCAGTGTGGGGCCCACAGGATAGCTGGGGTTCCTCCTGCTTCCCACAGTGTTGTCCGCTCTGTTTTCTGAGGGGACATTCATTAAAGAAGAGAATTCTGCGGAAGATGCCGGCTAAACCCCGCTGTCTTGTTTGTGGGGTGCGCCATAGCGAGGTTCTGGAGTCAGGAGTGTGCAAGGGCTGTTCTTTGGAGGCAGCAGTAATGGAAAAGGCGCTCGGGGGACCGGCTGCGGAGCCGGCAGCGGTCCCTCAGGAGGTAGGTGACTCAGCCGCCTGCTTTGGATCTTCCGGAGCCGGTGGCAGGGCCAACCTCCGGGGCGGATGCGTCTGTGCCGGCGGGAGGCCTCCAGAGCGCAGGAGTGACAGGGATTCCCCCGGATTTTTTCTTTCTTATGCAGCGGGCGTTGGCCTTGCTGCAGCCCAGCCTGGACGTGCAGTCTCCCAGACCAACGGGTCAGAAAAGGCCCGGGGGTCTTCTGGAGGAGGAGGCAGAGCCGGTGAAAAGGCGAAAAGAGGTCGTGGAGGCGAGCCCGTCTTCGGTGGTGGAAGACGAGGGACAGTTCTCGGAGGTCGAGGTGGAAGGTATATCCGAGGGAGGCCTAGAAGACGGGGAGTTGCCGGACGCGGAGGAACAGAGTAGAGTGGTCCGGGTGTTCCGTCGCGAGGAGCTGCCGGTGCTGATTGCCGAAACCCTAAAGACGCTCAATATGCCCGCTGTGGTGCCGTCGGCAGAGGAGGTGTTAGAGGATCCTCTCTTGCAAGCCGTTCGGAAGTCTCAACGCGTATTCCCGGTTCATAGAGTATTTCGGGACATGATTCAAGAAGAGTGGGACGTGCCGGAATCGGCGCCGAGGGGCACTAGAGTGTTGGCTAGGTTATATCCCCTTTCTGACCAAGATCGAGAGATGTTCCGGTCCCCGAAGGTGGATGCGGCAGTGTCCGCGGTGACGAAAAAGACCACGATTCCGGTGGAGGGCGCCGCGGCGTTAAAGGACGTGCATGACAGGAAATTGGAGACTCTGTTGAAGCAGGTCTTTGATGTGTGTGCCCTTTCCTTGCAGGCCTCGATAGCGGGGGCGTGGGTCGCCAGAGGCTGCTTACGGTGGTCCCAGCGGCTGCAGGAAGGGATCCTGGACACAAAGGCAGCTGAGTTGGCGCGGCTGGAATCGGGCACGGCCTATTTGTCAGATATCCACTATGATCTTATTCGAGGTCTCGCCAGGAGTATGGCCTCGGTGGTGGGGGCTCGTCGCTATCTCTGGCTGCGCAACTGGTCGGCGGATGCGTCTTCTAAGGCGCAGCTTAGTAAGCTACCTTTTAGGGGAAAGCTTTTATTTGGTGCGGACTTGGATAAGCTGGTTAAGGACCTGGGAGAGTCCAAGGGCGGTCGGCTCCCGGAGGATAGATTAAAGCAGGGCCGCGGGATGTCTGCTTCCAGGGGACTCTCGAGGGATTTTCGTCGGTTTCACTCCTCGCGCTTTGGCCAACATCAGCGGGGACGTTTTCCTCAGAGAGGCCAGCCATTTCGGGGATTCCGAGGGGCGGGTAGGGGTTTTGCCCCCTTCCACTCTTCGGGTGCTAAGAAATCACAATGAGATATGGCAGACCCAGGTAGCAGAAGTTCCCGTAGGAGGCAGGTTGCGGGAGTTTTACCCTGCCTGGGTCCAGATTACCACGGATCAGTGGGTGTTGGAGGTCATTCGCGAGGGGTATGCTCTGGAGCTTCATCGACCCGTCTTAGATTCCTTTGTCCTTTCCCCGTGCAGAGCTCCCTGCAAGTTGCGGGCGGTCGCGGAAACCCTTCGACGGCTCCGGCAACTTGGAGCGGTGGTGCCTGTGCCCCTGGATCAATACGGGTGCGGTCGATACTCCATCTATTTTGTCGTTCCGAAGAAGGAAGGAACCTTCCGACCGATTCTAGATTTAAAAAGGGTGAATCGTTGCCTTCGGATTACCCATTTTCGAATGGAGACCTTGCGCTCGGTCATTGCAGCGGTCAGGAAGGGGGAGTTCTTGACGTCTTTGGACCTCACGGAGGCGTACCTGCATATTCCTGTGCGCTCAGAGCATCAAAGGTTCCTGCGCTTTGCGGTGCCCATGGGGCATTTTCAGTTTCGGGCGTTGCCCTTCGGGCTGTCAACGGCGCCGCGAACGTTCACCAAGGTCATGGTGGTGGTGGCGGCGGCGCTGCGCAAGGAAGGGATTCTGGTGCATCCTTACTTGGACGATTGGCTCATTCGGGCGAAGTCCAGGGAGGAGAGTGCTACGGCCACTTCTCGGGTCGTCGGGTTCTTGCAAAGCCTCGGATGGGTGGTCAATTTTGCAAAGAGCAAGCTGGTTCCGGCTCAAACCCTAGAGTACTTAGGAGCTCGGTTCGAGTGGTGTTTCTCCCGAGCACGAGAGCTCAAGCCTTAAGGGATCTCGTGCAGAGGTTTTTGACGTACCGAGCTCCGACGGCGTGGCAGTATTTACAGTTGCTCGGAACGATGGCGGCCACGATCGAGGTGGTTCAGTGGGCTCGGTTCCATATGCGGCTGTTGCAGAGCGCTCTTCTCCGGCGTTGGTCTCATCAGCAGAACTCCTTGTCTCAGCGTCTTGTTGTGCTCTCTACAGGTGAGGCAGGAGCTTCAGTGGTGGCTGCGGCCTGGAACGGGGCGTGCCGCTGGAAGCTCCGTCATGGAGGCTGGTGACTACGGATGCCAGTCTCGTGGGCTGGGGGGCACATTGCGAAGGGAGTTTTGCCCAGGGGACATGGCTCCGGAACAGCGGTGGTCTATAAACCGGCTGGAGATGTGCGCGGTGTATCTGGCGCTGCGGCAGTTTCACAGGACCTTGGGTTGTGTGGCAGTAAGAGTGCTTTCTGACAGTGCGATGACGGTGGCTTATATCAATCGCCAGGGGGGCACCGGGAGTGCGTCGCTGGAAGAGGAAGCCGATCAGCTGTTGAGTTGGGCCGAACAGCATTTAGTGGCGTTGTCGGCGCAGCACGTGGCCGGCATGCAGAATGTCGAAGCGGATTTTCTATGCCGCCGCAGAGTGGATCCAGGGGAGTGGAGCCTTCACCTGGAGGTCTTTGCAATGATAGTTCAGTGCTGGGGGGGGACTCCGGTGATGGATCTCATGGCACGCGTCGGCGAAGGTGGAAAGGTTTTTCAGCAGGCGCAGGGAGCGAATGTCGGAAGGCCTTGAT
This sequence comes from Ichthyophis bannanicus, assembly GCA_033557465.1. Lineage (NCBI taxonomy): Eukaryota > Metazoa > Chordata > Amphibia > Gymnophiona > Ichthyophiidae > Ichthyophis > Ichthyophis bannanicus. Next base: position 158,873,438 of record CM066039.1, on the reverse strand, counting down.
GCCTTGGCGCTGCGGTGGCCCGTGGAAGGTGGTCTTTATGTGTTTCCCCCTGGGCGCACATAGGAAAAGTGGTTCAACGCATCGAGCGACACGGAGTAGTCGTTCTGATAGCGCCCGATTGGCCCAGACGGCCGTGGTATGCGGATCTGGTTCGGCTGCTAATAGACCGGCCATGGAGACTCCCGCTGCAGGGGGACCTCTTGCTGCAGGGCCCGTTGCGCATGCTGCAGGTGGGTCGATTCTCGCTTATGGCTTGGCTCTTGAGGGGGCTAGGCTAATCTCCCGAGGTTATTCGGCGGCTGTCATTTCCACCTTGTTGAAAGCACGGAGGCGTTCCACGTCGCTTGCGTACGCCCGGGTGTGGCGGGTGTTTGAGGCGTGGTGTCAGGAGCGCGGTCTTCAGCCTTTACGGGCTTCGGTATCTCATATCCTGTCGTTTTTGCAGGCTGGTTTGGAGAAAGGTCTGGCGGCTAGTTCGTTGCGAGTGCAGTTGGTGGCGATCTCCTGTTTCCGAGGGAAGATTCAGGGACAGTTGGTTGGGGCACACAGCGATATTCGGCGATTTTTGCGAGCGGTGCTCCTTCTGCGGCTGCCGCGACGCCCGTCCATTCCTCCGTGGGATCTCAATGTGGTGCTAGAGGCGTTGATGGGAGCGCCATTCGAGCCGTTAGATGAGGACTCTCTAAAGGACTTGACATTGAAGACAGTGTTTCTGGTGGCTATTTGCTCCGCAAGAAGAATCTTGGAGTTGCAGGCGCTGTCTTGTAGAGAACCATTTTTGTCTTTTTTCGCTCACAAAGTGGTTCTGCGCACGGTGCCATTGTTTTTGCCTAAGGTGGTGTCGGGGTTTCACGTTAACCAAGTGGTGGGGTGTGTCCTGGTTTTTTCTCTGGAACAAAAGTCTCAGTCGGGCGGTCGGTTGCATCGTTTGGACGTTAGGCGGGTACTTAAAAGGTATCTCCTTAGAACGGAGTCTTTCAGAAAGTCGGACCGGCTGTTTGTTGCTTTTGGGGGGCCGCGGAAAGGAGAAGCAGCAGCAAAGTCTTCGATTTCTCGGTGGTTGAAGGAGGCTATTGCTTCGGCCTACCTGTTGAAGGGTAAAGTGATTCCAATGGGTCTGTGTGCGCATTCGACCCGGGCGCAAGCGACGTCTTGGGCAGAATTCAGTTTGGTGCCGGTGGAGGACATTTGTAAGGCGGCGACCTGGTCCTCGTTGCATGCTTTTTGCGAGGCACTATCGGCTGGCTGTTCAGGCACAAGGGGATGTGCGTTTTGGTTCCGCTGTACTTCAGGCTGGGCTTGTGGGTCCCTCCCGTTGATTTTAACTGCTCTGTTACATCCTCTATGGTTCCGGGACTGGACTAGAGGGACACAAAGGAAATGAGAATTAGACTTACCTGCTAATTGTTGTTCCTTGCGGAACTCTAGTCCAGTCCCGGACCCCTCCCTGGGGTATTCACTGTACACAGCCTGAAGTTTGGAAACGGGTACATGAAGAGACAGAGGAGAAAGTTAGAAGAGTCTTTCTTTGTCAGGACGGTGCACAACTGAGTCGCAGTAAGGTCTTTCTTGAGCAGCAGGACCGGGGGGGGGGGGGGCTCGGGGGCGCCAGGGACCAGGCGTCCGGAGCCTGTAGGTTTTTTCTATATCTTTTTCTTCCATAGTTTCTAAGTGCTGATTATGGTTATGCCCTGTTTCTGATATTACTTTGTTTTCTAGTTCCTGCTTATTTGTTGCCCTGCTTAGTCTGCTTTGTGAATAGGTACTGGTGGAAGAGGGGCGGTACTAGCCAAGTTATATCAGTGACATCAAAGCAATGACATCTTTCAGTCTCCAAAGCTGCTGGTGGAGGTTGCAAACTCTATGGTTCCGGGACTGGACTAGAGTTCCGTAAGGAACAACAATTAGCAGGTAAGTCTAATTCTCATTTTCTCCCTTTCATGTGAATCGGTCTGTCTCTCTCCCTTCCTTTCCTAAAGAGGATCTGGAGGCGGACGATGCGAGGCTACGCCTTCTGGATGTGCGCAGAGTGCTGAAGCGTTACCTGAGTCGCACGGTGCCGTTTCGTAAGTCCGAGCGGTTATTTGTCCTGTTCGGGGGGGGGGGGGGGCCGCATAAGGGTGAAGCAGTGGCCAAGGTGTCCATCTCCAGATGGATCAGGGAAGCCATTGTGTCGGCCTACATCCTGAAGGGGAAGCGGGTCCCAGAGAGCTTCCGGACACATTTGACTTGAGCCCAGGTGGCCTCGTGGGCGGAGTATAGTTTGGTTCCACCGCTGGACATTTGTAGTGTGGCCACTTAGTCGTCTTTGCATACCTTTTGCCAGACATTATAGGTTAGATGTTCAGGCGGCAGCGGATGCTGGTTTTGGGAGAGCGGTGCTTCGGTCCGGGATTGCGGGTCCCTCCCAGACTTGAACTGCTCTGTTACATCTCAGAGGAAAGGGACTGGACTGGAGGGACGATAAGGAAAGAGTAATTAGACCTTACCTGCTAATTAGTGTTCCTGAAGGAACTCCAGTCCAGTCCCTGATCCCGCCCGGTTTTCTTTTCAGGATTAAGTTTCAGGGAACATATCACCGGACCAAAGTTTGTTAGGGGAGTGCAGAAGATGTTTGAATGCTCTCGCGGAGGTTTTTGGTGGTGAGGTGGTATGGACTGGCAGGGGCCCTGCTGAGTGGTTAGGTAAGGGCTGGTGCGGATTAAGGTAAGCCTACTCCTCTTCCCGGGGGGTGGGAAGTTCCTTCCGGGGGTGATGGGAGGGGATATTCTGGAGTTTGACAGTTAATTTTGAAGTTACTATTACTTGTGTCTCTGTTAAGTCTGCTTTTTCAATAGATTGCTGGTGGGTGGTGCCAGTGGTATTTATACCAGAGGGTCATCAAGTTGATGATGAGCTCAGCCTCCAAGCTGCTGGAAGGGGGAGGACAACCCAGAGGAAAGGGACTGGAATGGAGGTCTAATTACTCTTTTCTTCTCCTTCACTGATGAACCTGTTGATTTTGCCAGTTGTCATGATCTTTGTCTTCTTTACATTAAGGTGCAGACCCATTTTGAGACTATATTCTTTGATTGTGAGAAGCAAATGTTTCAGATCATCTTCATTTTCAGCCAGTAATGTGGTATCAGCATAGCGAAGGTTGTTGAGTCTTCCACCAATCTTCACACCTCTGTTGTCTTCATACAATCCCGCTTCTCTGATGATTTGTTCTGCATATAAATTATACAGGTAGGGGGAAAGTATGCAGCCTTGTCTTATACCTTTGCTTATTTTAAACCATTCTGTTTCTCTTTGTTCCGTTCGAACTGTTGCTTCTTGATCAATGTACAGATTGTGCAAGAGAACGATCAGGTGTTCTAGTATACCCATGCTTCTTAATGTGGCCCAGAGTTTCTCATGGTTTACACAGTCAAAAGCCTTGCTATATTCAATAAAGCACAAATAAATATCCTTTTGGTATTCTTTAGTCTTTTCAAGACTTCATTTCACATCCGCAGTGATGACTTTTGTTCCTCGCCCTTTCCTGAACCCTGCTTGCACTTCAGGTAGTTCTTGTTCCAGGTATGGTTGTAGTCTCTTTTGAATAATCTTCAGTAGAATCTTGCTGGCATGTGGGATCAGAGCGATTGTGCGATAATTTCCACAGTCGGTTGGATCACCTTTCTTTAGTATTGGTATAAACACAGATCTTTTCCAGTCAGTTGGCCATGATGTTGTCTTCCAAATTTCTTGGCAGAGCCTTGTAAGTATGGTAACAGCTGCATCAGATTGCTGTAATACTTCTATGGGAATGCCATCAATGTCTGGTGCTTTGTTCTTTGATAAGACTTTCAATGCTGCTTCAACTTCTTCTTTCATCACCAATGGTTCCGGATCATAAAGTACAGGTTGAAATGGCTGTTGGTCCACTTGATCTTTATCATATAAAAACTGTATATTCTTTCCACCTTTTCTTGATCTTCTCAGCATCATTCAACTTATAACCTTGTAACATTCCAATTTGAGGCTAGAATTTTTTCTTTAACTTTCGTAGCTTTAGGAAATCCGATCTTGTTCTTCCTCTGATAGTTTCTGCTTCTAGTTCCTTGCATGTGTCATTGTAGTTCTCTTCCTTGTCCTGACTTGCTGCACGTTGGAAATCTCTGAGGTCTGTGATTCTTTCTTTCTCCTCTGGCTTTAGCTTCTCTGCGTTTCTGGGCAATTTTCAGTTTCTTCCGTCATCCATTTTGGCCGTTTTTTGCTTTTTCACATTTTGTAGAGATTTGTCGCTTTCTTCCAACACAGCCTTCTTGATGTCATTCCATAGCTCTTCTGGAGCTCTGTCATTTGTATCTAAAGTAGCAAATTGTTCCTGATCGTGTCCCAGTCTAGTCTCGGAACCTCTGGGTTCCCCATCTTATCCAGCAGCTTGGAGACTGAGAAACGCCTTCTTTTGTGACATCATCAGTATATCTCTCCGGAGCCTGCCTGAATCCAGCAGTTGCCTCAGTCTCCAAGCAGCTGGATAGATGGGAGCCCAAGGGTTTTGTGCTCGCTAGAGAAACAATTGAGAATCTAGACTAGTTTAAACTTTTTTGTTGTTATAGCTTGATTTTTCTTTATTTCTTGTTTTGGTTTTATAGGTGCCTGTGACTTTAAAATTTCGTTGCGAGTTTGCTGCTCCCCCCCCCCCCTCCTTGCACTGCCTGCTTGCGAACTTAGCCTGCCTCAGAAGTTCTGTTACCTGGCTTGGCAGCGCTGTGGTTTCCAGTGCAAATTTGTCTCCTTTCTCCTTGTCTATCCGTCTGAGGGGGACACCTATTCAGCGCCAAACAGAGGAGCCTGCCTGCAAGCGTGCTTGAGTTATTACCGCCGCCCGGACCTTGGCCTCTGAAAAGCTGGGCAGTCGCGGGCGGCGCGTTCCGTACCTCTTGTGGAGGACTTGTGGCTTTTCAGGCCATCCAGGGTGCACGGCCTTCCCTTCAGGCGCAAATCCGCAGAAGGTAAGAGGTTTTTCAGGCTGCTCTTCGTTTTTGGAGCGCCGCGATTTTGGCGCGTTTTTTGCTGACGGGGCCTAGCTGCGTGGCGGCGGTGCAGCCTAGTGTTTGTTTAGATAGCGCGCCATTTTCGGAGACACGGGAGTCCCTCCGGGTGCGTGGTCATTGCTAACGGTCAGCACCGGCTTTGAGTTTTTTATTTTCGTTTTTTGTTTTTAGGGTACCCTGTGTTTTTCGTCGGGTTCCTTTACGCGACTGGGGGAGTTTGCCTAGTTACATCTCCCTTCGGGGGAGTCCATCACTGTGCAGTTTGCAGAGGGGAGCAGTTGCATACTATTTTTTGCTTTGTCACAATGCCTTCCAAGCCCCTTTGTATGGTGTGTGGGGTCAAGAAGGTTTCCAGTGCAGGGGTCTGTAAGGCCTGTGTGGGGGAGGCGGAAGAATCGGAAAGGTCTCCCACACAGCCAGACAAGAACCCGGGGAGCATCTTAGAGGCCTCTGCGGTGCCCTTGCCTAGTATGGAACAAATGGAGCCGGTGGCTGGTCCCTCTTCCGGCATTAGCCCTCCCTCTTCTCAGATGTTTTTTCCAAAAGAGCTGTCTGCCATTTTTTCTCCACAGTTTGTGGCTCTGCTGCAACAGTCCGCGGCTGGCGCTGTTCTGCATCAAAATGTTGCGGCAGGTTCAGAAAGGGACAGGAAGCGTGCTGCTTCTCCTCAAATCCAGTCCTCCCCCTGTCACGGTAAGAGGCCTAGAGGCGACAGGGACTTGTCAGATCTTATGGGTGTTTCGGAGGACCCCTTGTCCGATGAGGAGAACCCCAGTGTCGCTATGGAGGAGGACTTCGAAGAAGGAGAGATTTCGGAGCGGGAGGAGCAGGCACGAGTAGTGAGAGTCTTCTGGAAAGAGGAATTGCCGGCTCTCATTGCAGAGTCACTTAAAGCGCTTAACATGCCGGTCCCTGGAGCGGCAGAGGATGATACGCTGGAGGATCCTTTGTTGCAGGTGTTCAGGCGGACTCAGAGGGCCTTTCCGGTCCATAGGGTGTTTACAGAGATGATTCAGGAAGAGTGGAACGCCCCAGAAGCTCCGTTGAGAGGGTCCCGGGTTATGGGCCGTTTGTACCCATTGTTAGACCAAGACATGGAGGTCTTTAAGTCACCCAGGGTGGACGCGGCTGTCTCGGCCGTGACCAAGAAGACTACCATACCGGTTGAAGGTAGTGCGGCCCTCAAGGACGTGCAGGATCGGAAGTTAGACGTGCTCCTGTGACAAATTTTTGACATCAATGCCATCTCCCTACAGGCGGCCATTTGCGGTGCTTGGTTGGCAAGGGCCTGTCTCCGCTGGGCCCAGCAGGTTCAGGAGGGCCAGCCGACTCCTTTTGGCGGACGAAGCGGCGCGGCTGGAATCGGGTGCAGCCTATCTCGCCGATGTGCATTATGACCTTATGAGAGGCCTCTCCAAAAGTATGGCTTCGGCAGTAGCGGCTCGTCGGTACTTGTGGTTGAGGAACTGGGCGGCGGATTCTTCCTCTAAAGCGAGGTTGAGTAAGCTTCCTTTTAAGGGCCGCCTACTGTTCGGCGAGGATTTAGATAAGCTAGTTAAGGATCTCGGAGAGTCTAAAGGCGGCAGATTGCCGAAAGATAAGCCCAAGTTGGCTCGGGGGGCTCTGGGTGCTCGGGGCCCGTTTCGAGACTTCCGCCGGTTTCGGTCTCAAAGGTTCTCGGCGAGCCCGAGGGGCCGTTTTCCCTATCGAAGCCAGGGGTTTCGAGGTTTCAGAGGTGCGGGCAGAAGTTTTGGTGCCGCCTCTACCTCTGCTTCCATTAGTTTCAAGAAACCACAATGAAGTGCGGAGGGCCCAGTCGTCCCTTCTTCCCGTGGGGGGTCGTCTGCGGGAGTTTCTTCCTGCCTGGGCCCAAATCACTTCAGATCAATGGGTGCTAGAAGTCATTCGGGAGGGTTACGCCCTGGAGTTCTTGCATCCAGTGCGGGCGGCCTTTGTGCAGTCTCCCGGACGGTCTGTAGCAAAGTGTGCGGCGCTTCGGGAGACGGTACAAAGGTTGCTGGACCTGAGAGCGATTGCTCCCGTTCCGGCAGACCAGTACGGCTGCGGTCGGTACTCCATTTATTTCATTGTTCCCAAGAAGGACGGAGGTGTCCGGCCCATTCTGGATCTCAAAGGCGTCAATCTGTGCCTGCGCGTGTCGCATTTTCACATGGAAACTCTCCGATCCGTCATAGTAGCGGTGCGACAGGGGGCGTACCTTACCGCTCTGGACTTGTCAGAGGCGTATCTACATATTCCAGTACGGTCAGACCATCACCAGTTTCTCCGGTTTGCGGTACCCTTCGGTCACTATCGGTTCAGGGCTTTGCCTTTTGGGCTGGCTACTGCCCCGAGGGTTTTCACCAAGGTGATGGTGGTGGTGGCCGCAGCCTTGCGCAAGGAGGGCATCCTTGTTCACCCGTATCTGGATGACTGGTTGATCCGGGCCAAGTCGCGAGCAGAGAGCGAGAGAGTCTCGGCTCGAGTGGTGCAGTTCTTGGAAAGCCTCGGGTGGATAGTCAATCAGGCCAAGAGCCGCTTGCAACCCTCTCAGGATTTGGAGTACCTGGGGGCGCGCTTCGACACGAGCATTGGCAGAGTTTTTCTCGCAGAACACCGCGTGCGGGTCTTACGGAGCATGGTAGAGCGGTTTCTACAGCTCAGGGCTCCCTCGGCGTGGCGCTACCTGCAGTTATTGGGCACCATGGCGGCCGCAATAGAAACTGTGCCGTGGGCGAGAGCCCACATGAGACCCTTGCAGAGAGCGTTGCTTCGCCGCTGGTCGCATCAGTTGCATCCGGTTGTCCCGAAAACCCGTGTGCCCGGAGGAGACTCGTCAGGCCCTGCTCTGGTGGTTGGTTCCCGCCTCGCTGGAAAGGGGGAAGGCCCTGGAGGCGCCCGAGTGGGTAGCCTTGATGACGGACGCCAGCTTGATGGGCTGGGGGGCTCACTGTCAGGGCAGCTTCGCGCAGGGTACCTGGAGTTGGCAGGAGAAGCAGTTGTCGATCAATCACTTGGAACTACGAGTGGTGCTCCTAGCTCTGCGGGAGTTTCGGCAGACGCTGGCGGGACGAGCGGTAAGGGTGCTCTCGGACAACGCAACGGCGGTTGCTTTTGTCAACAGACAGGGGGCACCAGCAGCGCGGCCCTCGAGGCAGAGGCCGGCGCACTGTGCGAATGGGCGGAAGCGAATCTCCTAGATCTGTCGGCGGCCCATGTGGCCAGAGTGGACAATGTGGAGGCCGATTATCTCAGCCGGGTGCGGGTCGATCCGGGAGAATGGTCGCTGCATCCTCAGGTGTTCGAAATGCTCGTCCGCAGATGGGGGACGCCGGTCATGGATCTCATGGCGACTCTCACTTCGGCAAAGTGCAGCCGCTTCTTCAGCAGACGCCGGGAACGGATGTCCGAGGGCTTGGACGCTCTGCTCCAACCTTGGCCGGAGGGGCAACTGCTTTATGTCTTCCCTCTGTGGGTTCTGATAGGCCGGGTCCTGCAAAGAGTGGAAAAGTTCAGGGGTCAAGTCCTTCTGATAGCGCCGGATTGGCCACGGCTGCCCTGGTACGGAGACCTGGTCAGGTTGCTGGTGGCAAAGCCTTGGCGGCTCCCCTGCCGGGTCGACTTATTGTCTCAGGGGCCCCTGTTCATGCCTCACGTGGATCGATTCTCGCTTACGGCCTGGCTCTTGAGCAGGCGCGGCTGAGTTTGCGGGGTTACTCGTCGGCGGTTATCTCTACCTTGCTGAAATCCAGACGGCGTTCTACTTCTATGGCTTATGTGCGGCTCTGGAGGATTTTTGAGGCATGGTGTACGGCTCGATCTCTGGAGGCTCTCAAGGCTAATCTCCCGCAGATCCTGGAGTTCCTGCAGGATGGCTTTGCTAAGGGCCTGGCGGTGGCGTCACGGGTGCAAGTGGCTGCTCTGTCTTGCTACAGGGGACGGTTAGCTGGCCGATCGCTCGGGGAGCAGCGTGATGTAAAGAGGTTCCTCAGGGCGATGGCATTGGCTAGGCCGCCGTCGCGACCAGTGTTTCCCAAATGGCATCTTCCGTTTGTGTTGGAGGCGTTAGAACGGGAGCCGTTTGAACCTCTGATGCGGGCGTCGCTGAAGGATCTTACGTTGAAAGTGGTTTTCCTGGTGGCTGTTGCTTCGGCCAGGAGAGTGTCTGAGCTGCAAGCCCTCTCCTGTCTGGAACCTTTCCTGTCTTTCTTGGCCTCTAAGGTCGTTTTGCGGCCGGTGCCGGCTTTTCTCCCCAAAGTAGTTTCGGCGTTTCATGTTAATCAGGAGATTTCCCTGCCGGTTTTTGCCGGGAGCGCGGATTCTTCTTTCTCGAAACGGCTTCACCTCTTGGATGTCCGCCGGGCGTTGAAGTATCTCAAGCAAACGGCGACTTTTCGGAAATCTGACAGACTTTTTTTGTCCTCTTCGGAGGGCGTCGGAAGGGGGAAGTGGCGTCCAAGGCCTCCATTGCGCGCTGGATCAAAGAAGCCATTGCGTCGGCTTATGTGTTGCGTGGTAGGGCGGTGCCAGAAGGGTTGAGGGCCCATTCCACGAGGGCACAGGCAACTTCCTGGGCGGAAGTTCGTTTGTCGCCGGTTGAGATTTGTAGAGCGGCGACATGGTCGTCTTTGACCTCTTTCGTGAAGCACTATCGGCTGGATGTGCAAAGGGAGGAGGAGACTTCCTTTGGTTCCGCAGTCCTGCAAGCGGGTTTGCCGGGACCCTCCCGTACTTAACAATTTCACTGCTCTGGTAAGGACCCAGAGGTTCCGGGACTAGACTGGGACACGATCAGGAAGATGAAATTAGACTTACCTGCTAATTGTTGTTCCTGGAGTGGGACCAGTCTAGTCCCGGGCCCCTCCCGGAGTCCCTCGGCAAATGTATCTACGGGTCACGGCCCTGTGGTCCAGGTAAGAGTTTTCCTCCAGGGGTACAAGATGAAAAAAAAAAAAATCAGTCCACTTCCTTCCGAGTGTGGTTTCTATGCAGAGAGGAGTGCAAGGAGCTACGGGCGAGGGGGCTCTTTGCAGCTGTTTTTGTTTGCGTTTATAGTCACAGCAAGGTTCCTCCTGTTCTTCTCTTTAGCTACAGTTTTCATTTCGGCATATAATTTCCATGCTGAATCGGTTTTGATTCCTTTGATTGGATGGATACTTACTTGTTTCTCCGGTGAGTCTGCTTTGTCAATAGCTAACTGCTGGATTCAGGCGGGCTCCGGAGAGATATACTGATGATGTCACAAAAGAAGGCGTTTCTCAGTCTCCAAGCTGCTGGATAAGATGGGGAACCCAGAGGTTCCGGGACTAGACTGGTCCCACTCCAGGAACAACAATTAGCAGGTAAGTCTAATTTCATCATTTTGCAGGCAGTCTTTAAATTCCAGTGGTATATTCTCAAGGACATATTTTGCTGCATTCTTGAGTGGTTTGCTCTTTTTCAACTTTAGCTTGAGTTTGCATACTAATAGTTCTCTACATAGTAAGTGGCAAATACCGGCTCTGTCCAGGGGGCACAGACTATTTATACTGGTCTAAGAGTTTTTCTCAGTCTCCACCTGCTGGTTGGCGAGCATAACCCACTTGTCTGGACTGGACTGAAGGGACTACAGCAAAGAAAATGAGCAGGTAAGTCCTAATTCCTTATCGTTCCTCCAGTTGGGTAGTGCACCTCCTCCTGCAGCTTGGAGACTGGGCATGTCAAAGTCGTGACATCACCAGATATAGCCTGCTGGTATCTTCCATCAGCCCCAATGTGTCCAGTCTCCATGCAGCAGGAAGACGTAGTGAGTCTAGGTGCTGGGCTCACTAGAGAAATAGAAAAGGGGCAGTTTAGTTAGGGGCTAGAAACAAGGTTTTTAAACTTTCAGTTCTAATTGGCTAATTTTCAATTAACTATGAATTCAATTTCAGAATTTTTATTTTATTCCTTTAATTTAAGTTTCTTTACTGGGTGATATTCCTTTAAAATAAAAAAAGACCTTGGGCTAAACTCTGTTCTCCCTTTCTACTGCGCCGAGCCAGATCAGTTTTCGGGATCTCTCCCCCTAGACGGCACGGGGGAGAGCTTCTCGGAGGACGCCTGCGCTCATGCGCTTCGGAGGAGCGTCTGATCGCCAGCTTAAGGAAGACCCCTTATTTCGGCAGGGCTGCCCTTGCTGTGGACATTGCTCGCAGCAGCGCTGAGCGACGTCGCGGCTGGAAGGGCTGTGCTGCTTTCACGGTAAGATCAGTTTGCTGCTTCGTTTGACGGCGCAGTGCAGGGGAATAGAAGTTTGCTTTGGAGCAGAAGCTTCAGTTGGTCTTTTGGTGCCAAAAGCTTCTGACACGATGCGCGGCCATTTTGTGCGCGCATTTCCATTGTGTGTCAGCTAAGCACGGAGGTTCGCATTGCGGAGCGCACCAGGACTCTGTCTTGAGCCAAGTGCCTTAATTTACTTTAATTTAGTTTACTTTGATTTACTTTAATTTAGTTACTTCATGTGTTTTTTCTTAATTTCATTTCGGGGGGGGGGTCTCTGTTTCAGTATAACAGGGATTTCCTGTGAGAATACTTCTTGTGCTTCAGTTTGCATTTTCCCGGGGGGCAGGGGGGAAGCAATTTAACAGGGTCAGCAGTGTCATTGGCGGCAGCGCTTTTAGTTCTGTTGGTCCCTTATGGAAGGGGGCCTGTATTTATTTATTTATTTAGGGTCGTCATGTGTTGGCCTTTCAATGGCTGAATTGGAAGGTCTTGGTCTCTAGGATTTGCCTTAGTGGCGGAGCACTTGCAGATATAAATGACTGGGAGCCGTGGCTGTTAGGCACGGCAGTGGAGATGACAGGTGCCTTTTTCCCACACGTGGGCCATGGCGCGGATAGACCGTGGTTTTTTGACAGTGTTTTTATTTTCTTTTAGCCACTTAGGGCAGACTTTGCTTATTTATTTATTTTCCTTAAATTGCTAAGTTTAAAGGCTAAGTTTGAAGCGTGTGAAGATGTTAGTGTCCGTGTCTTTCAGCTCCACATGGACAGCAGACAAGTTTAGCACCAATTTGGCTTATCTAAGAGCTTACCTGCAAACTATCTAATTTCGGCCATTCAGTGGGAGCTGAGGTCATTTTTGGTTTTCAACTTCTAAACGCTATAAGCCAGAATCGTTTCTACTTCTTTAGGGGTAGAGGACTGGGAATGCTCAGCAAATTGGGTCCCTATTTGCTTGGCTCGAACCAGGTCAATGGCCTTGAATAAGTTGGCGAGTCTGTGGGGGCACTGTGTGCCTTCCACATAAATACTTGCATTCATTCACTCAGTCTATAAGTAGGACAGTAATTTCTTCCGTGTACAGACACATTTTTTGACTTTCCTTGCATAGACTAGACTAGGCATATTTTGCTAATGCCGGATCATTCGCAAGGGGGAGATTTGGGGACATATAGTGGAAGCTAGTAGATCGGAGTATAGGATTTAAAAAAAGATTTAAAAAAACCCCACACTTTCTTGATGATTTCCGGCCTTCTTTTCAGATGTTCTGCATATAACTGCTGTATGATGTCTGCTAAGCTGCCAAGCAATCTCTCCCCCAAGCAGGCTCGCAGGAGCTTTTAATGCCAAATTTCAGATCTCAAAAAGAAAATAAAAAAAAGCACTAATGATGGGGCTAAGCGTGGCGCCAGAAGATTCGGGTAAGAGACAGTTAGGAGGAAGAGGCTCCTGTCCTACCTTCGGCTCAGTTGCTGGCAGCAGATGATGGGACAGAGGACCCTCAACAAATTTATACATTGACGCTACCATGACTGTCTTCTGCTCCGCCAGCTTGGCATTTCTCGGGCCACGTCCTTTCAGCATCTCCTACGACAAACCTCAGGATAAACCCCAAGAGGGTACCAAGGGGGCATATGCCTTTGATCGTGCGCTCCTACGGGCATACGACTGCACCACAAATGGCTGTCACGTCAATTGCTACAATGTAAAGTAAAAAAAAAAAAGGAAAACAGCCAGTGCAAGAAGGCCCTCTCAGCGGTAGAGGTCCATGTGTCAGGGTAGCACTGCGGATCGCAGGGTGGCCGAGGGCAGCAGCGGAGGTCTCCGTGGGGGGGACAGTGTCATTCCCTGGGGTTACTTGCAAGTGGTGTTGAGTAGGAGCAAATGTTGCAGCACTTTTAGTGTCGGGGCTGGGGAGTTTTTCCAGCCAGTGCTTGGCTAGGTCTGATGCTGCTTGGCTGTTCAACGCATACACAGTGCGGATCCTGGGGGAACCAAGTCCCCAGCATTCTTTTTGTACCTGGTTTCTGTGTTCCCTTATATTTGCGGGGACAATAATTTGTTATCGGGGGAAGGGAGGAAGGAATAGTCATTCGTTAATTGGGTTTCCATTTGGGGTCTCCCTGGATTCCCTTGATTGCAATTTGTTGCTCCGAGGTATCCGGTACCTTCGCTTCAAATTGCTATGGACATTTGAACTGCGATGCCGAGGTGTCAAATTGTTAATCGACAAGTAAAATCCCTGCAGTCTTTCTATTTTGTATACGTGGCATGTTGTCCATCAAAGTTTCGGCTAAGATTTATTTTTCCTTCCTGGGTCTTGCGAAATAGCATTTGCGCTTTCAGACCCCAATGTGCTAGACATCTCTGACTTCAGGCTAATGCATTGTGCCTGGCTACTCCATTACAAATACGCTTAATACCAGCTTTCTAAGGCAAATATATCTCCAGGAACAAGCAGGAATGAGTCTTCACACGTGGGAGACGTCGCCGACGGAGCCCGCACGGGAAAATGCTCCCCAGCATCCAATCAGAAAGCCTTTGGGAGCATCCCCCGCGCCTGCGCGGTGGCTTCCCGCCCTTCCTACTGCCTCTCCCCAGTTTTTCGTTTTCCGCGGAGCAGGCAGGATGTCCCTCCTGCCACCGCAGAAATTTTTCCTTTTTTTTGTAGTCGCGGCTTTCCCGCCGACGGTGGCACCTCCGTGCCCCCCCCTTATTTCTTTCTTTCTTTTCTTTTAATTGTTTTCATTTAATTTTCATCGCCCCCTTCGGGTGCTGAGGACCGGGGCATGGAGCCTTCTTCCCCCCAGCCTCACGGCGGGGACTTAATTTTCCACGTGGACTCCAATGCCCGGTGCCTCTCCTGTTTGGGGCCTGACCCTTTTTCCCCAGATTCCCCGGGCTACAGTGTCGGGAGAAGACCCTCCCTCTTTCAGGTATCCCTCGACGACATCTTTGCGCCAAAGGCGCGGTCGTCGGGTTGTCCTTCTCTCCAGGATCAGGTAACCACACAACAGTCTGTTAAGACTAGCCGAGTCTTGAGGGGCGAGTCTCATGCGCGGCATAGCGACGGCTCCGGCCAACCCCTCAAGTCCTCCTTGGCTGATATACCCTGGCGGGAGTCCTCGGGCTCCAAAGCATTTATGGGGTTTCGGGATGTTCCTGAGGTTCGCTCCTCACAGAACATTCCCGAGCCATGCCCGAGGGAGGTACCCGCTTCGAGCGGTGCCGATTCCCCGGCGTCGGCGTCGAGTGTTTCACTCTTCGCCAGGGATCGTCAGCCGGCGCCTTCGGGGCCAATCGACTCGACCGGGTCTGACCTCCCTACATCCAAGCCATCCTCGGGCGTGGTAGCCACTCCGGGCGGTACTGAGCCCCGGGCATCGGCGTCGGTGTCGAGTGCTCCGCTCCTCACCGAGGATCGTTGGCTGCTGTCCTCAGCACCTCCGGGGCTGATCGACTCAGTCCAGCCTGGCTTTCCTTCAGCCCTGCCATGCGTGTGGGCGGTACCCACTTCGGGCGGTACCGGCCCCTCAACGTCGGTGTCGAGCGTTCCGCTCCTCACCGGGGATTGGCGGCTGCGGTCCTCGGCGCCTCCGGGGTTGACCGACTTGCGCCGGTATGGCGTTCCTACGGGGGTGGTATCCGCTTTGGGCAGTGCCGACCCGTCGATGTCGAGTGACCCGCTCCCCTCCGGGGATTGCCAGCTGCTGCCCTCGGCACCTCGGGGGCCGATCGACTCGACACTGTCTGACGCCTACGTTTAGGTCATGCGCGGGGGTAGTACCCGCTTCGAGGGCGCGGGCGTCGGTGGTTCCATCCTGCGCCGGGGATGGTCATCTGGCCTCCCTCCCCTCGGGGCCGCTCGCTTCGACCCGTGCCGGGTTCGAGCGGCGCCGCTCCGCCGGCGACGGCAGGGGCGTCGAGCACGAGGGACCGCCATCGACCTTCCCCGGGAACCTCGGGGTATGTCGGCCAGCGCACGGGTGACTCCCCGGCATCGACGCGGCCGTCGAGGGCCCCACCCTTCCCTAGAGAAGGGGCCTCGGGGTCTTCGACCGCTTCGACCCAATCTGAGTCTGCGCCGCCCCGCTACGGTACCCCGACGTCGGCGCAGGGGCTTTGCACCCCCCCCCCCCCAGAGGGACTCGTCGTCGGGTGACCGGGGTCCCCTCGGGGATGGGCCGTATGCCCCGGAAGGATTTCTCTCCGGGTCAGACGGGTTCGAGAGGGAGCCCGGCACCGGGCAGTGCCCGCCGATCGGCGCCGGCGTCAGATGACCCCCTCTCCTCCAAGCACCATCCTCGGGGGCCCTTGATGTTCGCGGCACCGGTCGGTGCGGTTCCGATCCGCGCTACGGGATCTCCACCACTGGCACGGTCACTCCCGCCGGGGGCCTCGATGACGGAGTCTATCTCCTCACTCGGTTCGATGCCCAGCCTGGAGTTGTTGTCCAGCCTTGAAAGCCTGGCCACGGCACGTCTCGGGATCGGCCCCTGTCCTCTCCCGCAGCACAGAGCAGAGACCGCTGGCCCCTGCCCTCCGGCTGCCGCGGATTCGCTCCAGTCACGGGGGGAAGCGCTGCCCCCGGGTTCGGGGCCGAGGCAGGTTCCTGCGGCGCCGTCGGTGCCATCGACTTCTTCGATGCCTAGCTTGGAATCAATTCCAGGAGCTGACGACGCCATGTTGACTGCCCCAATCCGGGTCGGTTGGTCCCCTCCTCTGCCCAGCGGCCTCTTAGTGCCTGGGCGGCCTCTCCCGCCATAACTGCCCCGGCAGAGCCGCCTTTTCAGGATTTCCTCCTTGACATGGCGGACTTGCTGGCCATCCCTATCCTGGATCCGAGCCCAGGCCCTGCGGAACAGGCAACCGCGATGCTTCCTTGCATCCCGCCCTGCAGGATCTCCTGCTGGGGGCTTGGCGGTCGCCTTTGAGGGTTCCGGCGCCGCCGACTGCGATGCAGGCTCTGTACCGGGTGCCTCCGTCCCCGGGGTTTCAGCAGCACCAGCTTCCACATCGGTCCATTGTGGTGGAATCGGCGCTGAGGAAGGCCGGAAGCAAGGAGAGTCATGCTTCTTGCCCTCCCAGGCCACGCCTCAGACGCTAGATACTCTAGGACGTCAAGCCTTCCAAATGTCTATGCTGGCGGCCAGAATTATTTCATATATATTTTATATGAGTCTGTTGCTTCGGGAGGTCACCGAGAGGTTATCTCGGTTATCCACCTTCGTATCTGCAACCAAGGCCTTTGAATATTCCCTGCTTCTTTATCATTGCAGGAATATCTCCGGGTTCCTTTCTCGTGCTTCGCTGGACTCCTTCCGGTCGGTCAGCAGAGCCTCTGCTGTTGCCATTAGAACATGCCGCATGGCATGGTTGCAGGCGTCCGAGTTGTGTCGATGGGCACAGCACATCCTGGGTAATTCTCCCTGCGACGGAGATCACCTCTTCAATAGCGAAGCCTTACGTCAGGTCGCACGGTGCTTCGCTAACCTTCCCAGAGTTAGCAGCCAGCCTAGGGCCCGGCTTCACCCCGGTGGTGGTAAACGCCCCTCCAGACCCCCCTTCCCTAGGAAGAGGAAATGTCAGCCCTCCGCCCACCCTCCAGGCGCGCCCAAGCAAGGGACCTCTCACCCCGGGTTGATGTCCCCGGGCCCGCGCCAGGACTCTCATACTAAGCATTTTTAGGCTCAGGTGGGCGACTGCCTGCTCTTAACCTCCTTACCAGACGTTTAGACTAGAGCTCTACTCTGGGGCTCGTCCAGTTGGAAAATGGTTCGGGGACTTATCTAGGGGTTCAGGTCTTCTCCTCCGTGGGAAAGGGAGACCACCTTACGCCGTGATCGCTCTGGCCCACGGTCACCCTACTTACTCTTCGGTACGTCCCCGAACCCCTCTCAGCCAGTATCCTCTTGCTGATTGCTTCCGTACTGGAATTCCCCTCCAGCCGCTATAGTCCCCCTATACTCACCAGGGACTATACCCTCATGTCCCCCGATTGTGCGGGGGACAATTTCTACACGCAGGTCCTGGGGACACATTAGGGCCTCCAACCCCTGCGGCATTCTACCGGACTGATGCTATCCTCCGTCCCCCGCGCTAACGCGCTCTTAGCTCGCCGATCTGCCCTTGCCCTCCGGGAAAGATCCCTCCCCTGACGGATCTTGCGGCCACCTCTCCAGGTGGACGTTCTGGGGATCGATGGCAGATCCACCTTACCTGAGTGCTGCTCATGGAGGCAGGCCCCCTGGCGTGCCTGCGTTAGTACCGGAGGGGGCGTCCCCATGTCCACCGGCTTAGATATACTAGATATCACCTGCTTGGCAGGCGCCTTTGGGGGATCCCCACAGTACCTGTGTTTACCGCCTTTTTCCCCCTATGGCCGGTGCTCACCCCCCCCCCCCCAGGGGGTCCGGCCAGTCCGCCTGCCTATTCCCCGTCGGGCCGCGGACTGGTGGCACCCTACTGCTGTGAAGTCAACAGTCCCCTTTTCAGTTAGGTCCTCCTCCTGGAGGTCCGGACCCTTTTCTCCCTATCTCTCGCTAGGGCAGACTGTGTACCCCTTCTGCTCCGGGGTACACCTCTACTCTTCTCCGGGATAGGCTCTCTAGTTCGGCCTGTCTTCCACTGTTGGTCCTCTGAGTTATGGACTCTACTCCTAAGGGAGTGCTCAGCTTGCCGTGAGCCCCCTGGAAGACCTGCCGTCCTTCTCCTGACCCAGCTGACGCCTGGATCCCATGGCCTTCCGGATTTGGAACTTCCTCCTCGCTGCGGTGAAGTTTCCTTGATGACCTCGCTTCTGCGTCTACAGTGCCTTCATCACAGGACTACTTCCGACAACCCGGTGGGTAAGCAGTACAGGGTTCTAAACCATTAATTCATTAGAAACTTAATGGCCGGTAAGCTCTGTATGGTACTAGGTCATTTACTCATTATATGCTTAATGATTCTCTTCATGCACCCCTCTGCCTACTCCTGTAGCCTGGGTTTTTTTTTTTGCTGTATCCTAATGGTACCTGTTCTGCACTCTAAAGACTTGCCTCCGTAGTCTTTGGATTCGCTGTTCCTCTTTTCAACTCCTGCCCTCCATCCCTCAGGGGATGCCGGAGATTCAGGCTGGGCCAATGCCATCCCGTCTGGGCTGCGCTTATGGGATCTCCCCGGGCATCCTAAGGTAGGGAGTCCCCACGTGTGAAGACTCGTTCCTGCTTGTTCCTGGAGATAGCACAGTTACTTACCTGTAACAGGTGATCTCCGGAACAGCAGGAATTAGTCTTCACAACCCGCCCACCTCCCCTGGGAGTTGTATCTCTCTTTTTCTCTATTCTTTCCTCTCCTCTCCTGCCGGCTCAGCTATGAAACTCAACTGGGGAGAGGCAGTAGGAAGGGCGGGAAGCCACCGCGCAGGCGTGGGGGATGCTCCCAAAGGCTTTCTGATTGGATGCTGGGGAGCATTTTCCCGTGCGGGCTCCGTCGGCGACGTCTCCCACGTGTGAAGACTAATTCCTGCTGTTCTGGAGATCACCTGTTACAGGTAAGTAACTGTGCTTTCTCTTCTCAGCTACTCTGGTGGCAAAGTGTATTACTCAAGGCATTGGATGCTTGTTGGTTAAAACAAAAAAATTGTTTCTTTACTTCTGAATGAGGACATTGGTTTAACTGGAGTGCTGTGCACTGAGACGCAGAAGTCTGGCATTGGATTGCTGGACCAATGTCTCCTCCTCTGTCAGGGGTTTCTGCAGAGGTATACTTCGCAACTCCTGGAGAGAAGGAATATCGCTCAACACTCAACAGCAAGGTCTCGTGGCCAGACATTGGCGGGATCTGTAGGGAGCTGTAGCTGGTGGCTTCAGGATGATTAGTGCCAGTGTAATAGCTGGGAAGAAGCTACAGATCAGTTGAGACACCAAGCTAATTGCAAATGAGGTCTTACAGGCTCATCATCCGATGAAGACCAGTTCCGGTTGCGCTGGATGCTCCAGGAATTGAAGGGAAATGGCAGGTCCATGGAATAACACCCCTTTCAGGTATAGCAATACCACTGCACATCGGAGCTTCTCATCTGTCTGTTCCGTGAATACCGATAGGTCAACGGAAAACCCTGGCAGTTCGCGTTACGCTAGATCGCCCTTTACAAATGGAAGCAGTTGTTCCGGTGGCAGTTGCAGACTACCGCGTGGGTCCATGCTCCGTTTAGCTCGTGGTGCCATAGAAAGACGGAGTCTTGCGCCCTATATTAGATCTAAAAGGGGTCGAACGATGTCTTCGGGTACCGCGTTTCACGATGTAATCGTTGCAGTTGGTCATTGTGGCGGTGCGCGGGGAGAGTACTTGACTTCCCTCAACCTTATGGAGGCATACTTGCATATTCCCATCAGAGCGGCTCAGCAAAGTTTTGAGGTTCGCTCTGCCTTGGGGACGCTATTAATTCCAGGCATTCCCTGCGGTCTGGCGACAGCACCGCAAACCTTTACCAAGATTATGGTGGTGGTAGTAGTGGCGGCATTACGCAAGGAAGGGATTCTCGTTCTTACATGTCTCGACGATTGCTTAATTCGAGCCAGGGCCGAGATGGTTCATGTTACGGACGCAGTGGTAAAGTTTTGCAGAGTCTCGGCTGGGTGGTCGACCCGACCAAAAGCCGCATAGTACCCTCCCAGGAGCTAGAGTATCTGGGGGGACGGTTCGACACGCAGGGAGGACAGGTTTCTACCGGACGGGCGAGTTCAAGTAATTTGGCAATTGGTGCACAAGTTCAGGGCCATTCCGGTCCTCTCAGTGTGGATATATCAGCGTGTGCTGGGAATAATGGCGGCGACCCTGGAAGCGGTGCCTTGGGGCCAGATTTCTTATGCAGCCTCTGCAGAGAGCACGGCTTTGCCAGTTGTCGCATCAGTCCGATTTGTTGAACAAACGGCTCCCAGGTTACCTCAAGGTCAGGCAGTCTCTCTTCAGTGGGGTCGGAGTTCGAGCTTGCTGTAAGCTGGAATGTCTCTGAAGCAGCCAGAGCGGACGCAGTACTTTGGCTTCAAACTTTAATGGTCTCAGAACGATTTTTTTGTGCTGTTTGGCGGTCCTCGTAAAGGGGAAGCAGCGGCCAAAGCATCTTTTTCCATAGGGGTCCGGGAAGCTATGGCGTTAGCATATATGTTGCAGAGCTGTCGGGCACTAGAAGGTTACAGGCTCATTCTACTAGAGCGCAAGCGACGTCATGGGTGGCACGTGCCTTGGTCTCGTCAGTGGAAATTTGCAGAACCGGCTACTTGGTCGTCTTTTCATAAGTTCAGTTGGCACTGTCACTTGGACGTTATGACAGCACATGAGGCCTGCTTTGGGTTGGTGGGCGATCCGGATGAAAAGGTCCCTCCCAGTGATTACTGCTCTGATACATCCCAGAGGTGGAGGACTAAACTGGAGGAACAATAAGGAAATGGAAATTACACTTACCTGGTAATTGTTGTTCCTTTAGTGACTCCAGTTTAGTCCTCATTCCCGCCCCGGGGGTGATCAGTTTATGTGGTTCTTTTCAGATGGGGAGGAGTTTCCGTCTCGTGGAATGGAGAAATCCTTTCAGTCTCTGGATCGCAGTGAGTATTGGTCGATGACCTGTTCTACTTTCTCTTCTCTGATTCGGCTTAAGGGGTGGAACAGGGAGAGTAAAAGCCTAGGAGCAACGTGAACGTGCAAAACAAAAAAAGAGTCGGTCCTTCTTATTGAGGGATTGGTAGTTTAGTTCACTTTTTGTGATTGTTTCAGTTAAAGTTATGTTATGGCTACTTATTTGTTGCACCTTTGAGTCTGCTTTGTTAATAGTACACTGGGGCTGATGGGAGATACCAGCAGGCTATATGCAGTGATGTCACGACTTTTTGACATGCCCAGTCTCCAAGCTGCAGGAGGAGGTGCACTACCCAGAGGTGGAGGACTAAACTGGAGTGTCACTAAAGGAACAACAATTACCAGGTAAGTGTAATTTCCATTTTTGTCATTTCCTTCTTATTAAAATTCAAAACCAGTTTATTGTGAAACATCCATGTTTAACGTTCTAATGCATAAAGCAACAAAGTCAAGAGCATTTTCTAACATGGAAGTGATGGGAACAAAAACTTGGATATCATCAGCATAGATCCAGTAAGCAAGGTCCAACCCAGCAAGTAACTTGCAAATTAGTGCATTCTAGATGTTAAATGCCAAGAAGAGTCCACCATTTGATCTGCGAGTGGTTTCACTGAATAATGCTTTTCTGCAAGATAAAATTTGTGTGAATACTAGGTTGTGTGTAATGTTTAATATTTACTTTTTTTTTATTTAAGTTTTAAAATAAAAGGCAAACTGAAGAAACCTCTGGAGGTAATCTAGAATAGGAAAAGAATGCCAGGACCTCAGGAGTCATAGAAAGAAAGAAAGCTGGAAGAGGTCTCTGAAAGGATCATGTAGTTGGTCCCCTCTCCCTCCTCCCTTCCTCCCTCCCCCCCCCCCCCAACCTTACGGACGTAATCCCTGTACTTTAACAAATCTGAGTCAAGGCATATACCCAACCTGCTTTTAGAAACATTTAACTATGGAGATCCTACTACCTCAGAGTATCTGCTGCCATTAAACATCTTTCTAAATTCATATGCAGCACTCAGTTTTATGCTTCAACTCTTGCAGAACAGAATTTGTCAACATGTCATCCACATCCCAGAAACATCGGGACTTCGTAGCAGAGCCCATGGGGGATAAACCAGTACGTTGTCTGGCCGGCATTGGTGATGCATTGGGCAAGAAGCTGGAAGATAAAGGCTTTGACAAGGTGTGTACATAATTTTCTGGCAAGCTGAAAAATAGTCAAGAACAATCTGAAAGCTGGAATTTCCGGGGTTAAGCATTGCTGCTGCTCTCACTTCCACAAATCTCTGTTGCCTTCAATTCTTTCACTGTGCTTTAACAAGTGGGGACAGCATGCAAAGCATGTCTCATGGAATTCTTTCATCCCCTTGGTGTGTGTGTTTGCTTCTCTGGGAACAAGCAGAAAGTCGGTCCTCACATATTGACGTTGGCACCGACTGAGCCCTCGCGGAAGCATCCCCCAGCTTTCAAAGAAAGCCTTTGGGAGATGCTACCACGCATGCGTGGTCCCCTTCCCGCCCAAGGGTGTCATCTTGCTCAGTCTCCTTTTTCCCGCGGAGCACTTCAGATGTTGTCTGGCTTTTCCCCGGAAAAGTTGATTATTTTGTTCCTCGCGTTTCCAACTCGCCTCCGGTATTGCACCGGTACTCTTCCTGCCTACAGGCCTCAGTGTCGGGGTCTGTTTCTAAAATTTATTTTTTTATTTTTTTAGGTTTTCCATTATTTTCTTTTTCTGACGCCTTCGCATGCTTTTTGTCCCGCTGACAGCCCGGAGAGTCTTTGACCTCACAGGGGTACTTTTTTCCCCCATGGCTACCAGTGATTTTAAGAAGTGTGATCGGTGCTCTAAAATCATGTCTTTGACCAACACACACGACTGCTGTCTTCGTTGCCTGGGCCAGATCACAACCCGGCGACCTGCATTCTCTGCAAGAGGGTGTCCAGCAAGGCCCTCCAGCCGCCAGCAGCAGCACAATAAGTTCTTCCCCGAGTCCCCGGTGCCGCCGAAGGCCATGGCCTCATCTGAGGCCCCGACACCTCAGGCGGAACTTTCTGAGCCCGAGCCTCATCTTGGGTTCTCAGAAAGTAGGCCTCTCTCTCGAGGGAACCCAGAAAGAAACCCTCAAAGGCAGCGTCCTTGGATGGTTCTGGCCGGGAGCTCCCCGGGCCCTGTCCTGCAATCCGAGATGCTTGTCCCAGGCAATTCCTGGGCACTGAGTGTAATCGGGAAGGGTTAGCTCCTCCACCTGGCTCAGACACCTCCCCCTTATTTCCCGGGAGAGCCCCTCAGGTGTCCCCTACACTGGGACCTCCTCCTGAAGGAGTTGGCAGGTCTTCTCGAGGACAAGGCTGTGGAACTGGTGCCCCACCACTTCCAGGGCAAGGGGGTTCTACTCCAGATACTTCCATGTCCCAAAGAGGTTAGGGGGCCTAAGGCCCATCCTCGACCTGTGCAACCTCAACAAATTCCTGGTGAGGAAGAAGTTCAAGATTCTCCCCCTTGGTACATTGCTGCCATACCTCCAGCAGGGAGACTGGCTATGCTCCTTAGACCTCAAGGATGTGTATAATCACATCTTCATCCACCCCAACCACAGACAGTACCTGTGATTTGAAGTAGGGGACAGGCATTTTTAATACAGGGTGCTCCCCTTTAGCCTAGCCTCTGCCCCAAGAGTCTTCACAAAATGTCTGGCAGTCGTGGCCGCCTTCCTGCGGCTCCAGGGTATCTTCGTTTTCCCCTACCTGGATGACTGGCTTATAAGGAGAGGCACAGCCTCGGATGTGCAACAGGCCACAGCTCGCACCATCCAGGTCCTGCAACACTTGGGCTTCGTCATAAACTGCCCCAAATCTCACCTTTTCCCGACACACTGCCTGGAGTTCATCGGCGCAAAGATCGACACCCTCCAATCGAGGGCCGCCTTGCCCAAGGACCAAGCCGATCGGCTCTGGTCTTTGGCTTGGGACATACAGCACTGTCCCTCAGTGCCTGCCTGGCTTCATCTGTGCCTCCACCGTCCACGTCACCTCAGAAGCTCGCCTCCATATGAGGACGGCGCAGTGGTGTCTCCGGGACGAGTGGTCTCGGACCACGGGCCATCTCCGGGACCGAGACTCGGTGACCCACCAGTTGGCAGATTCCCTGTACTGGTGGCAGTCGCCCCAGCATATCGAAGTGGGCATGCCTTTTCAGGCCCCAAGTCACTCGAGGGTCCTCACCACAGATGCTTCCCTGCTCGGCTGGGGAGCCCACTGCGGAGATCTCTGCACTCAGGGCAACTGGTTGCCAGACGATAGCACCCAACAGATCAACTTCCTGGAGCTCTGATCCATACACCTTGCCCTGAGGGTTTTCTGTCACTACCTACGTCACCAGCCAGTGCTGGTCCAGGCAGACAAACAGGGGGGCACTGGGTCTCGTGCCCTTTGTCAGGAGGTACTGGTTCTCTGCTCATACACAATCCATCAGGGCATGCTCCTACGGGCAGTGTGCCTGCCAGGCTAGGACAACCTGCTGGCTGACACACTCAGCAGAGTTCTCCAGCCGCATGAGTGGCAGCTGGACCCCAGAGTAGCCAGTCAGCTTTTCCGACTGGGGGGGGGAACCTGTGATGGACCTGTTCGCTAGTCCGGACAATTTTCAGTTGCCCCGCTTCTGCTCCTGGCAGGCCCACTCCTCCAGGGTTGGCAGCAGATGCATTTCTGGTCTCATGTTCGGAAGGCCTCATGTACGCTTTTCCTCTGCCGCCGCTGATCTCCAAGACCCTATTCAGGGCACTCCACGACAGGGCCTCGCTCATACTGATAGCTCCTCGGTGGCCCAGGCAGCCATGGTTCCTGCTGCTTCTGAGGTTGGCGGCGGAGGTCCCCATCCCCGCTGGGGACTGCCCCGGGTCTCCTATGTCAGGAGTGGGTGGGGCTCTCTCCTGCACCCCAACATCGGGTCTCTCTTGCTGACAGCGTGGCTGCTGAGAGGGTGACTCTGGCCCCTCTCAACCTTCTGGTTGAGGTGGAGGACATTCTTTTGGCCTCTCGCAAGACCTCTTCTAGGAAGGCTTATGCCCTAAAATGGCACAGGTTCTCTGCTTGGTGCCCCCAACATGGGGCTGATCCTTTCTCCTGCCAAATGGCTCTGATGTTACAGTAGCTTCTCCACCTTTCTCAGTTCGGGCTCATCTGTCCGGGTGCACCTTAGTGCCCTGGCATCACACCACCCGATGGATAATAAGTCCCTCTCGGTCCATCCGTTGGTGACCTGTTTCCTTCGGGGCCTGCTCTTATCGAAGCCCCCGGTTTGCCCTCTGGCAACCGAATGGGACCTCAACATAGTGTTGGGGCAGCTCGCTCGTTCACCCTTTGAGCCTCTGGGTACCTGCCACCTTCGCTGCCTTTCCTGGAAGGTGGTTTTCCTGGTTGCACTCACCTCCACTCGCAGAGTTAGTGAGCTCCAAGCCCTTGTGGCGGAGGTGCCTTATACTAGATTCTACAAGAACAGAGTGGTGCTTTGCACACACCCCAAATTCCTGCCGAAAGTAGTGTTGCCCTTCCATCTTAACCAGGAGGGGGTGCTTCCTACCTTCTTCCAAAGACCTCACTCCAGTCGGGTGGAGACGGTCCTTCACACATTAGACTGTAAGAGGGCATTGTCCTTCTATATCCAACGCACTCAGTCGCCACAAGGCTTCTCAGCTTTTTATCTCCTACAACCCCAATAGGCTGGGGGAGGCGGTGAACAAGCGTACACTGTCCACCTGGGTGGCGGACTGTGTTGCCCTCGCTTTTGAGCAGGCAAGGCTCCTGCTGGAAGGCCACATCACGGTGCACTGTGTCAGGGCCATGGAGGCTTCAGTGGACATCTGCCGGGCCGCCACATTGTCTTCAGTCCATAACTTCGCAGCCCATTACTGCCTGGAAAGAGAATCCCGATAGGACAGTGCCTTTGGCCAGGCTGTGCTCCATAACCTTTTAGGGGTCTAGGCAACTCCTACCCTCCGACCCTTCTGTGTTCAGGCTATTGGAGTGCTGGTTCGTCGGATACAGGGGTCCTACTGTGGTCTGTGGACACACTCATTTGCTGCTGCTTGCGGCTCCCCTTGGGGGAGTCCTATTTTTGCTATGGGTTTTCGGTAGCCTGTAGCTGGGGAGTCCCTTATGCAAGGACTGACTTCCTGCTTGTTCCCAGAGAAAGTGTAGTTAATCACCTGTAACAGGTGTTCTCCGGGTACAGCAGGAATCAGTCCTCACAACCTTCCCTCCTCCCCTTAGAGTTGTTCCTTTACCATCTTCTGTTTTTGCTGTCTTTTAGCAATGTCATCTGACTGAGCAAGATGGCACCCTTGGGCGGGAAGGGGACCATGCATGCGTTGTGGCATCTCCCAAAGGCTTTCTTTGAAAGCTGGGGGAATGCTTTCACAAGGGCTTTGTTGGTGCCAACATCACCCATATGTGAGGACCGATTCCTGCTGTCCCCGGAGAACACCTATTACAGGTGAGTATCAACTCTGTATGTATGCATGATCCCTGTTTGTATTTGTGTTGCCTATTGGGGTGTGTGTGTATGTATGCTTGTCTTGTGTATGTGAACATGTTTATCACTGTATGTGCTTCCATATGTGTCTCTCTGCATGCAATGAGATGTTAGTGTGTATGTATTGTATGTATATCTGTGTTGCTTCTCTGTGTATATGTGAGAGGAGGGCTGTTGGAAGATGCAATTCCGTAGACACTGTTACTGTGAATCAGTGTTTGTATACTCCAGCTGTTAAAACAATTTTTCGTATAGAAATATATTGAGGCATTTTTGGAGGGGGGGGATGCAATACTTTATGTATTTAGCAATGCTTATACCGCTTTTCACCAGGTCAAAGCGGTTTAAATAGAATGAAGGTTATCTGAGATTATATGGAACAATTATCTTATATACAATCAACTTATATACATTGGTTGCTTGTTACATACAGTGGAGAGGTTAGGGCAGTCTGAATAAGTACAATGTAAAGGTAAAGGGGTTTGAACATAGAGGGAAATAACTGTACTTAGCAGAAGGAATTGCGGCGGGGGGGGGGGGGGGTGGGAGGTAGGGTTTAGGTGGAGGTGGCAGTGGCAGGTTTTTAAGTGTTTGCAGAAGATGTGTAGGTCCGTGATATTGCAGATTGTGTTTGGAAGTGTGTTCCAGATGGTGCATATAATTTGAAGGAGTGAGCGCAAGTTTGAATACTACTTGGTTTTGTGTGTGGGGTTACAAGTGTATTCTTTGTGGACTGTCTTCTGGTTCTGTTAGGCTGAAAAGTTCGGATTAAGGTGTGTAAGTGGAATGTGGGGCAGCAGTGGATGTTTTGTGTGTCAGAAGGAGAATCTTATATTTGATTCAGCTGTTCAGAGTTAGCCAGTGCAGTTGGTTAAGGATGGGTGTGATGTGGTTCTATTTTGCTGCCCCTTATAAGATGCAGGCAGTTGTAAATAAAGCTGTGCGTAGGGGAAGGAGGGTGGATTGTAGAAGACCTTGGTAGATGTAATTGCAGTAGTCGCGGTGTAGGAGGCTTTGGCCTAGAGTGCGGAGCAAATGTCTGAGGGTTTGAGGAGAGGACAAAGATGTTTGCGTGTTCTCTCCTTGTGATCAATTGCTTTGGCAGTTTTGTTTGATTTTTGAAGAAGAGTTGTTTGGTCCAAAGTGGTGCCGAGATATTTCACTTAAGATTGTACTTTTACCTGGGAGGTGGTTAAGGGATGAAGGATGTGGTTGTGAAGCTGTTGTCTCTCACAATAAATAGGGCTTCCATCTTCTTGTAGTTGAATGCCACTAATATACTTTGATGAAGCATTGTAGGTATGTGGGTTGCCTTGTGTTGAATGATCTGTAGAGCATAATGTCATTGGCATAGATATGGAAGTTGGTGTTATGAGATCTAATGAGAGTGCAGAGAGTCTGGAGGTATATGTTGAAAAGGAGTGAGGCATGCCTTGAATTTGCTAGTAGGGAGTGGATATGTTAGTTCCTTATCGTCACTCCAGTCCAGTCCCTTTACTTCTGGGTTGCGCAACCCTTCCAGCAGCTTGGAGGCTGAGCCCATCCTTTTTGAGGATGGTGCGGTATAAATACCACTGGTACCACCCACAGATCACAGTATTCTCAGCCTCCAAGCAGCTGGAGGGTTCCGTAAGCCAAGGGCTTACTGGAGTCTTCCTTTCTTTATTTTAACCTTAGATTTTAGTTAATTTTATTTTTTATTTATTTATTTATTTATCTATTTCTTCTATACCGCCCCTTCCAGAGATCAGGGGCGGTTTACATGGAACAATTTAACAGTTTTGTATACGTTCGTATAACATTACATTGAACAAGAACTTTTTAACTTTTTACATATAACAGAACAGTAAATTGTTAAAACTATTTACAAGGTGTATACTTTAATTTTAATTTACTTTAATTTTAATTTTACTTTAATTTTAATTTAATTTTGTTCATTTTCTTACTTTTGCGTTTGATTTTGGTAAGGAGCTGTGATTCCCACAATAGGCTGCTGCTCCTTTAAATTTTTTCTTCCTCCATCCCCCCCCGCCACCCCTCCCCCCGCCCATTTCCAAGCTCCATGGAGGAGGTGGTTTGCCTTCAGGGAGAATTGCGAAGGCCCCTCGCTCACTCCAGAACGGCCGGCTACCCGCAGCTGTGGTGCTGTCCTTCACCCAAGCCGGTCCT
Organism: Ichthyophis bannanicus; assembly: GCA_033557465.1. NCBI lineage: Eukaryota > Metazoa > Chordata > Amphibia > Gymnophiona > Ichthyophiidae > Ichthyophis > Ichthyophis bannanicus. Next base: position 158,844,861 of record CM066039.1, on the reverse strand, counting down.
GCCTCGCGCCGAAGCCCTCCGGCGGCTGAGCGCTTGAGGCAGCAACAAGTGGTTCCCCCGCATCCTCCGTTGTCGAGGAGCTGATCCGGGACCCTCGGGGAGCTCGAAGCCTGTTCCGGAGCCGGTTCCAACGCCGTCCAGATTTCGGCATTGGGAGTTTGCTTGGTGGTGCGAGCAGAGCCGCCAACCTCCGGCTAGGCCTCCATGTGCCTGAGGCCTACCACGTGTGAGCCTCCGGAGCGCTCCCCTCTCCAGTGGAGATTCGCAGAGCATCAACAACAAACGCAAGTACTGGGGAGTTTTCTTCATGTTTGGGTGCTAGTGTTTATTTTAAGTTTATTTTATTTATTTCTTTATTTATTTCCTTACCCCTGAATGGGATAGTTAGTAATTTAGGGGGTTGGGGAGGGCTCCATTGTATTTCCCTCCTAGAGGCCTCTCTACTTATTCCCGTTGAGATTGGAAGCATTTTTGGAAATCATGTTCTTTTTTATTAGGGCATATTCCTTTTCAGGCAGAAGAACCCTCCCTAAAGTGGATATGACTGGCAAAACAAGGTGCCCGTCTTGTGGCACTCGCAGGGGCACTGATTCAGAATCAGGAATCTGCAGGGGTTGTGCTGCAGAAGCTGCTTCGGTGGAACAAAGTGTTCTATTACCCATGTCCCAATCCACTCAGGGGTCAGGGGACCTCTCGGAAGGGGTGAGGGTCTCCCATCCCCCCCCCTCCTTCTACCACGGGTTTGCCGGTTTCTTCTGTCTCCTCCCCCCCCCCCCCTCGGCTGTGGAGGAGGAGAGTACCGGGGACCCCTTCTCTCCCGAATTTGTTCTTTTACTGCACAAGGCCTATTGTTTGCGCAGACAGGGGCTAGAAGCGGGTGAGCCGAGTGTAGTAAAAGGGAGTGAGGGGGGAGGAGCTCCCAGGACTCAGGTATCCCTCTTAAGCGTGCACGGCTAGTGAATGAGGAGCCTCTCACATCCTTCTTGCAGGACGCTCCTGATGAGGAGGTTTCGGATAAGGACTTAGGGGAGGATGGGGAAGAACTCGGAGGGAGAGATTCCAGAGGAGGATCAATCCCGCATAGTGCGTGTTTTTAGGCGAGAGGAGCTCTCAGCGCTGATTGAGTCCCTCAAGGTCCTCAATGTGACTTCGGACATTCCAACAAAGGAAGAAGGGCTGGAAGATCCTTTAATCCAAGCTGTGAGGAAGTCTCAAAAGGTCTTTCCTGTGCACAGAGTGGTGCGTCAGATGATCCAGGAGGAATGGGATCAACCAGAATCCAACTTGAGAGGAGTACGTTCTATGTCTCGTCTGTACCCTTTGCCAGAACCGGATAAAGAACTGCTGAGGTCCCCCAGGGTGGATGCAGCGGTATCTGCAGTGACAAAAAAGACGACTATTCCGGTCGAGGGTAGTGCGGCATTGAGGGACTCTCAGGATAGAAAATTGGACACATTACTGAAGCAGGCCTTTGACGTTAGTGCTATTGCCTTACAGGCCTCGGTTTCCAGGGCTTTGGGTAGCTCGGGCCTGTTTGAGGTGGTCCCAACAACTCCAGCTAGCGGAGACTCCCTCAGGGGACTCCCAATCTATTTCGGCTAGATTGGAGTCCGGGGCTGCCTACCTGGCGGACAGTCAGTACGACCTCATCAGGAGCCTAGCTAAAAACATGGCCTCGGTGGTAGCAGCTAGACGATATTTATGGCTCCGTAATTGGGCAGCAGATGCCTCTTCAAAGGCGCGCCTGAGTCGTCTTCCCTTTAAGGGGAAGCTACTGTTTGGTGAAGACCTAGATAAGTTGGTTAAGGATCTTGGTGAATCTAAGGGAGGCAGACTCCCGGAGGACAGACCAAAGCAAGTTCGCTCGCTAGCTCCATTGCACAATCAGACAAGGGATCCCCGGAGATTTTGCCCGGCCAGATCGAATCCCTTTCCCAGAGGCCGTTTCCCTTCGAGGGATCAAAGCTTCAGAGGGTTTCGGGGGGCAGGTAGAAGTTTTGGGACCGCCTCCGCGGGACTTAGGAAACCTCAGTGACTATCCAGGGGCCCACGAGGGCGGCCTACGGGTGGGGGGCCGTTTAAGGCTGTTCTTCCCGCCTGGTCCCGGGTCATATCCGATCAATGGGTCCTGGAGGTGATCCGAGAGGGTTATGCCCTCGAATTTGCAAAGCAAATACTGCCAGCCTTTATTCAGTCTCCCTGCGGTTCCCCAGTAAAGAGGGCAGCGATAGAGACAACTCTTTCACGGCTCATAGCACTCGGAGCGGTGGTCCCTGTCCCTCCAGACCAATGCGGTTCCGGTCGGTACTCGATTTACTTCGTGGTACCAAAGGAGGAAGGTTCCTATCGGCCGATCCTGGACCTAAAGCAAGTCAATTGCTGCCTCAAGGTGCCTCATTTCCGCATGGAAACTCTAAGATCAGTCATTGTAGCCGTAAGGAGCGGGGAGTTCCTGACATCGTTGGATTTGACGGAAGCCTACTTGCATATACCAGTCAAAGTCCCATCAACAGTTCCTGAGATTCGCGGTGCCAAGAGGTCATTTTCAATTCCAGGCTCTGCCCTTCGGCCTAGCTACGGCTCCCAGGACTTTCACCAAGGTGATGGTGGTGGTGGCGGTGGCCCTACGAAGAGAGGGTATATTAGTGCATCCCTATCTGGATGATTGGCTGATACGGGCAAAGTCAGAAGAGGAAAGTCGCTCGACCACTGCCAGAGTGGTGGAGGTGCTGGAAGAGTTAGGGTGGGTCATCAATCGGGTAAAGAGCAGGTTGTTGCCCTCCCAGGAGCTCGAGTACCTCGGAGCGAGGTTCGACACCAGCAGAGGCAGGGTGTTTCTCTCCAAGTCGAGGTCAAGAGACCTAAGGATCCTGGTCACACAGTTTCTGGGCAGGCGAAGTCCTACAGCGTGGCATTACCTTCAATTGCTGGGAACCATGGCTGCGACAATAGAGGTAGTACCGTGGGCCAGGGCTCACATGCGGCCCTTACAGCGGGCTCTATTACGTCGTTGGTCCCCCCAACATCATCCATTGTCCATGCAGTTGCTCTGCGCTCCTCGAGCCAAGAAGGCCCTCCAGTGGTGGCGATCCCCAAGGAATTTGGATTGCGGGATGCCTCTCGAGCCTTCCCAGTGGTTGCTGTTGACGACGGATGCCAGCCTGACAGGCTGGGGAGCTCATCGCGAGGACCAGTTCGTCCAGGGCCTCTGGACGCCGTTGGAGTCACAAGGGTCCATCAACAGGCTGGAATTACGGGCAGTAGCCCTGGCCCTCAGGGCACTCGAGTCATTAGTGCGACGAAATGCAATTTGCGTTCTCTCCGACAATGTCACCGCAGTAGCTTACATCAGCCGCCAGGGCGGCACAAGCAGCCCCGCCTTGGAGAAGGAGGCAGACGGGCTATTCCAATGGGCCGAGCTCCGGTTGGAGAGGCTCTCAGCACGTGGCCGGCACGGACAACATGATGGCCGATTACCTCAGCAGGTTCAAGATAGACCACGGGGAGTGGGAACTGGATCAGGAGGTCTTTGACCAGATAGTAGTCCTTTGGGGCCCACCAGTAATGGACCTCATGGCACGGTTCCCTTCCGCCAAGGTAAGCCGATTTTTCAGTCGAAGGAAGGAAAGGATGTCCGAAGGCTTAGATGCTCTGGTACAGAAATGGCCTTCAGAGGGTCTCCTATATGTGTTTCCCACATGGGCTCTCATCGGCAAGGTGCTGCAGCGGGTGGAGGCTCACCAAGGTTTGGTAATCCTCATAGCTCCGGATTGGCCTCGCCGTCCCTGGTATGCGGACCTGGTGAGGTTGCTCGCCGACCGGCCTTGGCGGGTTCCCTGCAGTCAGGATCTACTGAGGCAAGGTCCGGTCCGGATGCCTCACGTGGATCGATTCTCGCTTACGGCCTGGCTATTGAAAGGACGCGGCTCCTGAAGCGAGGGTATTCGGGTTCGGTAATCTCGACTCTGAGTGCTAGAAAGCGCTCAACCTGTCTCTCCTATGTAAGAGTTTGGCGCATCTTGGAAGCATGGTGTGCGGAGCATCGGAGGGATCCTTTGTCGGCCTCTATCCCGGAGGTCCTGGAGTTCTTGCAAGCGGGTTTTGATAAAAGTCTAGCGCCCAGTTCCTTACGGGTTCAGTTGGCAGCCATTTCTTGCTATAGAGGTAAGATCCGCGGAAAGTCATTAGGGGATCACGCGGACGTGTCCAGATTCCTAAGAGCGGTCAGGCGTCTACGTCCACAGCAGAGATCAGTCATCCCTCCTTGGGATCTCAACCTGGTATTAAATGCCTTGACCAAGGAACCCTTTGAGCCGGCAAAGGAAGCCTCTCTAAAGGATTTGACACTGAAGATGGTTTTTCTGGTCGCTATTTGCTCGGCCAGACGTGTCTCCGAACTTCAAGCGCTGTCCTCTCAGCCCCCCTTTCTGTCATTCTTCAAGGATAAAGTGGTCTTACGGACGGTACCTTCTTTCTTGCCCAAGGTCATCTCCCCCTTTCATGTGAATCAGACAGTTACGCTCCCGTCGTTTTCAGCAGAGGGGCAAGTGGGGAGAGACAGGAAACTGCGCCTCCTGGACGTTCAGAGAATCTTGAGGAGTTACCTATCCCGCACGGCGTCTTTCCGAAAGTCCGACCGTCCATTCAGTTTGGAGGGCCGCACAAGGGGGAGGCGGCGGCCAAGGCTTCCATCTCCAGGTTGGATCAGGGAAGCTATTGCTTCCGCCTATATCCTCAAGGGGAAGCAGGTTCCAGGGGGGCTGCGCGCTCATTCAACGCGAGCGCAGGCCACCTCCTGGGCAGAATATAGCTTGGTGCCGCCGTTGGACATTTGTAAGGCGGCTACGTGGTCCTCGCTACATACCTTTTACCAGACATTACAAACTGGACGTTCAGAGTTCTGCTGATTCTCGATTTGGGGACGCGGTACTTCGGTCCGGGATAACGGATCCCACCCAAGCTTGAACTGCTCTGTTACATCCCAGAAGTAAAGGGACTGGACTGGACTGGAGTGACGATAAGGAAGAAGTAATTAGACCTTACCTGCTAGTTAGTGTTCCTGAAGGAACGACAGTCCAGTCCCTGATCCCACCCGGTTTTCTGTTTTGACGTAATGTCCTAGTGGATATGTGAGGATCAGCGGACCGAAGTCAGGACCAGGACAAAGTGGATGGGTCCCTTGATACAGGTCCGACCGACCGGGGTGAAGGATGGCTCGGTCAGACTCAGATAAACCTCCTCCTTCCCCATCCCTTTTCTTCCTCCTTTAACAAAAAAAAAAAAAAAATTAGGACTCCTTGAGTGAGTTGGTTTTATTGTTATTTTATATAGGCTATTAATGGAATTTTCGTTAAGTCTGCTTTTTCATTAGATTACTGGGATCTGTGGGTGGTACCAGTGGTATACCGCACCATCCTCAAAAAGGATGGGCTCAGCCTCAAAGCTGCTGGAAGGGTTGCGCAACCCAGAAGTAAAGGGACTGGACTGTCATTCCTTCAGGAACACTAATTAGCAGGTAAGGTCTAATTACTTCTTCCTAGTTTGATCTGTTATTGCCTGTTGGTCAAGTAGGATTGGCACCATTGTAGCACAGTGTTTTGGATACCTGTGGACTGTAGTCATTGGAGGAGGATGCTATATACCGCGCTATTCTGCATCAGTGCGGTTTACATTGAACAAACTGAAATTACATTGAACAGGGCATTATAACTTGGAGAGAACTATTTTTTACAGGGAACTATGTTGGTTGCTATGGTTGACAATATCAAACACTACAGAGATATCCAGGAAAATTAAGATGTATGTTTGCTGTGTCTCTTGGATTTTTTTCATTTTGGGTGTTTGAGAGAGAACATCAGCGTTTCTACTCCATGGAGGGGTCAGAATCCGTGTTGGGGATCAAGGAGGGTGTCGATGCGGTCTTGGGGCTGTTGTTGTACGGCTTTCTCAATGATTTTTGCTATGAAGGGGAGACTGTCGATTGGTCTGTAGGAGGCTGGATCGGAGGGGTTGAGATCAGGTTTCTTGAGGGTGGGATGTATGGAGGAGAGTTTTAAGTAATCAGGCATTTGTCCTTGTTGAAGTGCTGATTGGGTGATTCTTGTGAGTATGGGACTAAGTTCTCGTTTAACTGCCTTGGTCCAGCTTACTGGGCATGAATCTAGAGTAGGCGGGTTTTCTTAGGGAGGAGATGATGGATTCTATGTTGTCCTTGCTGATGGAGTCGAAGGTGTACCATGTGATGGAGGGGCAGGGTTGGGGTGGGGGATTAGGTTGGGAGTGAAGTTTTTTTTTGTAGTGGTTGGCAAGTAGTTAAGGGCTGAGGTCAGTCTGTAGTGCTGGCAGGGGATTTTGTGACTTGTTTGAGGTGAAATAGCTCTCTGGGGTGATTGAGAGAGCTATTGATTAGTTTTGTATTGTAAGCACAATTGGCGTTGTCAGTTGCAGTGTAGTATTCGTCCAGTAGTTTCATGTAGAAGCTTCTATCAGCGTTGAGTGTGAGATTGTGCCATTTACGCTCAAGTCTTCAAAGTTGGGTTTTAAGTCTTTGGAGGTTGGGGGTGTACCAAGGGGCTTTCGGTTGTTTGTTAATGGACTGAGGTGAGGCGGGGTGGCAATTGCGGTTGCAGCTTTTCCGACGATGGCGTTCCAGTTAGTTGAGAGTGTGTTGGGGTCATTTGTTTCAGTTTCCAGCTGAGGGTGGATGTTGTTGAGGAAGTTATCTTTGTTAAATTGTTTGAAATGTCTCTTGGTATGTGGATGGATGGTGTATTTTTTTTGAGGGCATTGAAGGGCAGGGAGAGGCTAATCAGAACAGTGCATCACAGCTAGGAAATGTATTTGTAATCCTAGGGGGGTGGGGGGTGGTCATAATGTGTGTGTTTTCTGAGGAAGGTGAGGAGGTTGTGTGTTGTATATGCTATGTATGTGTTGCATCTCTGGTGGGGTAGACAACTGGAAGTGAATAAAATATGTCTGAGGGATGCAATTTTGGGGGGTAAGGACAGATTTAGAGAGGTAGTTTGGGGGGTGGTTGAGGTGTGGCGCTTTTGAGGGGATAGAGGGGGATTTTCTTTTTGTAGTGGACTAGTTTCAGAGGAATAGTACTGGGGGTGGGGCAGTTTTCAGAATGGTGGGGGCAAGTGGTAGATTTTTGGGGTTGTGGCAAATGTGGAGAGCAGTTGTAGGGGTAGTTGGGGTACGTTTTGGGGGTGAGGCAATTAGGATTGTGGGGCAGTTAAGGGTAGTTGGTAGTGTAGGGGGAGCGCAGTCAGCTTATTTTTTGGGGGTGAGGCAGTTGGAAGGGTGGGGGAGGGCAGTAGGGACTATTTTTGGAGGGTTGAGCAGTAGGGTGGGGTTTTTGGGGCATTTGGTGTGTTGGTAGGACAGTTGCAAGGGAGTATTTTTTTTTTGGGGGGGGGGGGGGTGGGAGCAGCTTAAGGGTATAGAAAATAGAGAACAGGAAGACAGTTTGAAAAGAATTATGTAAGCTATGTTCCTTATCGTTCCTACAGTTCAGTCCTCCACCTCTGGGTTGTGCACCTCCTCCTGCAGCCTGGAGACTGGACTTGTCACAACTCCTGACGTCACTGGATGTAATCTGGTGCACACCCCCATCTTCTCCAGTGTGTCCAGTCTCCATGCAGAAGGAGGACTTACTGAGCCTAGGTGCTGGGCTCACTTGAGGAACTCAGAAGGAGCCTTAGGGGTATGTTTACTAAACCGCGCAATTGTGCGGGGCGCACTTGAGCGTACGCTAAGGTACCTTAGCGCACGCTAATAGTGCTTTTTTGTGCCCCGCACACGTGCGCGCTGCACTAACGGGCCCGCACAAGTGCGCGGCGCGCTGATGTGCGATAGAGGCGTGGAAAGGCATTCTGAGGGCGGAGGAAGGCTCCCGAGGGGCGGAGGGACGGGGTCAATGGGTGGAGAGTGGGAGGGGAGAGGCTCCCCCGCACAGGAGTGGGGCTGAAATTCAACTAAAAAAATACCGCGAGTGAAAACCTCTCGGTAGAGCCGATTTAAAGGGAAGAGAAACCATTTCTGTCAGCAATGTACAGCAAAACCAGGGAAACCTACAAAACGTGAGCAGTGTGATACATGTGCACAGAACAAAATAGCAAATAAAAATAGAAAATGACCACACATAAATTCTAAAAAATGATAATCCAGCTGGACAACAGTGATATCAATGGGCAACAATAAAAAACACTCCCAGGAAAGCTCCAAAAAAAGGAAATGATTTTTGGAAGGGTCTATGCTCCGTAGACCCTTTCAAAAAGCTCTTTTTTTTTTGGAGCTTTCCTGGGAGTGTTTTTTACTGTTGCCCAGCTTGGTTATGTTTTATTTCCCTTTTTTTCGAGGCCATTTCTAATGTTTATTTGCCCTTTTCTCTCCATACAAGGTGAATGAGCCCACAGTGAAATTGTGCAGAGCAGGGTTTCTGATTTCTTTGGCCAGGTTCCTATCTCCAAGGACTGCACTGTCTCTGTGGCCACAGTGTGGTGCAGTGAACACAGACGGTGTGTTCAGGAGCCAAAGGTCAGCAGCTCAAGTCCCAGCTGGGGCCCCTGCAAACCCAATCCCCATATTTTACCCACCACTAAACCGTGATAGTAACGACCAACCTTTTTTGCAGAGAACATAAGCATGGTCCAAACACCTGTATTTTACCCTACAGAGCACAGACACCAGAAACATGCGCATTACCTAGACCACAGTCCCCTAAATGCAGTCCTGGAGGGCCACATATCATTCAGCTATGATGCTGTGTCCAATATAAGGCCATGTCAGCATGGTGGCGGAAGGGTACCGTTGGTAGAGGGGGCAGTGGCTGCCGCCCACAGCAGACGGTGGCCTAGCCCCTTCACGTGGGTGCAGTGAACTCCAACAGACAGGCCCTGTCTGACAAACAGCCATGGACTCCCCAGGGAATGCACTGTTGTCATGCTAAGACGGTGGTGCAGCGAACACAGCCAGTGCCTTTAGGACCAGAAGGTCACAGGTTCAAATCCCAGCTGGGGCTCCTGCCAACCCAGTCCCTTTATTTTACCTATGCAGAAAACATGGTAGTAAAGACTGAACCTTTATTGCTGAAAACATAAGCATGGGTCAAACACCTATATTTTACCCCACACAGCACAAACATCATAGAAATGTGCATTACCTAGAGCAGAGTCACCCAAATGCAGTCCTGGAGGGCCAGACACCATTCAGGTTCCATGCTGCCTCTAATAAAGATGCCTGTGCTGCATATCTATGCACCACCCCCATGGTATGCAGATGTAGCTCATGCATATTCATGAGGGACAGCATGAAAACCCGAACAGTGTTTGGCACACCAGGACTGGAGTTGGGAACCTCTGCCGTAAAGCAGCAGCCACCAAGGGCAGACACACCCACACCCACAGGCCCCATTAGCCAATGCCTCCTGGAGAGGCAGGACATTGGGCCCTGCGTGCATCCCCCAATACTAGCACTTGCATACCTTAGCAATGCCACCCTACACCTGGGTATACGGTACACAGCTATCAAACGTTTTTTATGATTACTGCCAGATAGCGATTTCTACGTTAAGCACAGTTTGCTGTTTGAGCTCCATCATAACAATCTTTCGGATGTCTGTGGTGTGTGCTTCAGGTCTGGTCTCTGACAGTGTTTACCACCCTGGGGAGTGCCCCCCAACAGTATTGCGTACCATATCCATGCCTGTACTGTGCCCAGGACTAGTGTGGTGGCCAGGGCTGATAGTAGCACAATGCTGGCATAGGTGTCAGAGTATGTGTCTGTCTATACAGTGTGTGGCTGCAAACACCTTCCACAGCCCACACTGCCAGCACTGTTGCCAGTATTGGCCTGCCAATGTGCATAATGAGGAGCAAGGTACCATGGGTATAGCCCAGACAGGGTGGCCTGGCCAGGGTGCATCTGCACAGGGCATAGGGCACTGACTGGGACATTTTAGTGCCTGGCCACCACCTACACAGACAGGGTGACCTCAGTATGTCCTGCTGGGAGATCACTCTCACCCTGACTGTGCAGTGACGACAGCATGGCTAGGCACCCCCATAGTGCTATATAGTATTTTTGTCATGTGATATTTATGGGTTTCCTTTTGGGGGCCAGTCACTGACTTATCTGCTTGTTGTGTGTGCTGCCATCCCAGTTCTGGGTGCATGCATTTCCACCAGGAACATGCACTATGGACTAACTAGCAGACTGTTTGCAGCTGGTATGTGTCTTGATGGAGCGCCTTGCAGGGTGCAGCGGCTGAAGGCTTGCTGCATTAGAATATCAGATAGTGGTGGGGTGCAGCTTAGCATATACAGGCCTAATGTCTGTCTGCTATTGTGTTATGGATATGTACAGAGCTGCATTGACTTCCCTGAAGGGTGTCTTTTCCACAGCAGGACCAGGGTTGATGGTCCCTTCTACTGCCACCATTGCAGGGAGGTAGAATGTGGATCTGTTGATGGGAGACCCTGTTTACCACCCTCAGCCCTGGAGGAGGAGGGTGATGGTACATAATCCTCCTGGGGGTCCATGGGGGCTACACCTGACTGAGACAGACAGATATATCCAAGGTGTTTCTGCAGAAACTACCTATCTCACACATTAACACTGCTTTGAACCTGCATCATGGCCTATTTCTGTCATGGAAGGTGCTGTGGACCTGGTGCTGGGTGCCTCACCGCACCATCAGGGTGAGCACAGTACCCGCACAATGTGACGGTGTGTAGCTACTCTGTGCCAGTAAAAACACACGGTCTGTACAAGGCCGAGGTGCTGTGGGGGTGCACATGGTCATTTCCCCCTACCAGGCCGAGGTGTTGTGGTGGTGCATACCCCATCTTGTGTTCATCTGTGGACAGCTGATTTGCATGTGCAGTGCATCATGGGTACGGGTGTGCTAACCCTATCCTGGTGACCACAACAGACTGTCTGTGTGGTGACGTGCAGGCTCTCTGCAGCCAGCCAGGGGCTTGCTAGTAGCTATAGAGCTGTAGCCCAATGGTTACTTCACTGCCTGTGAAGCCAGAAGTCATGGGTTCAAACCCACAGTGGGGTTATTTGATAGGGCTGCCCAAAGCATTATCTCTTTTTAATGTACATTTTTGCTGCCAGCAAAAACACCCTCAGCGTACTGTACCCATAAGGTGCCTCTTAGGGCGCTTTATAGGGCGCCCTATAGGGCACCTTATGGTTCCCGTCCATATAAGGTGCACTATACATTATCCTGTGGCACAACTTATAGGGTGCCCTGTAGGGGACATTTTAGGGTGCCGTGGCGGACAGTGCACTTTATAATGTGCCCTATGGAGTGCCTTATAGGGTGCCTTATACGGCACCTTCAATTACGGCACGTGAGGGCGTGTTTGCTGGCAGCAATTAATAAAATAAAAATAAAGTGCTGCAAGAAACCAAACGTACATTGCAAAGCTGATGCCTCAGCCAGCCGTATGTATTAGGCACACTGGGGAGCAAACTCATGACCCCTGTATCAGCAGTCAGTGCCTTAACCATTGTGCTCCACTGCTGCTCCTCCTTGCATGTCAGTGCACCTACTTATGCTTTTCATTCCTTAAACTGCACAGTGCTGCCATCAAAAACAGTACTCTGACCTTGCGTTACCTCATACGGCACTCTATAAAGCGCCCTATAAGCAACATTCTAGGGTGCCTTGGCGGACAGTGCACTTTAAAATGTGCCTTATGGGGCGCCTTATGTTAACACGCTTTGAGAGTGCGTTTGCTAGTAGTGATAATTAAAATAAAAAACTGCCTCCTAAAGCAATCTTCCCCATAATACGTAATGCCTCAGCCAGCCTTGTTCATTGGGCACTGTGGGGGATTGAACCCCTGATCCCTGCACCATTGGTCAGTGTCTTAACCATTGTGTTGTGGTTCTGTTCCTGTGCTTGCACATCAGCGCGCCGCCTTATGCCTCCCAATATTAAAATGCCTCCTAAAGCAATAGCGCACCGCCTTATGCCCATCAGCGCGCCGACTTATGCCGCCCAATATTAAACTGGCTCCTAAAGTAATGCCTCAGCCAGCCGTCTTCATTGGGCACTGTGAGGGATTGAACCCCTGATCCCTGCACCATTGGTAAGTGTCTTAACCATTGTGCTGTGGCTCTGCTCTTCTGCTTGCACATCAGCACGCCGCTTATGCCTCCCGCGCAGCTTTCTCATGCGCTAATGTGCGGGGCGCACATGGGCACCGCGCACCTTAGCGCATATTTAAATCCCGGTTTTGCTTTTTCAGAAAGAAACGCCCACTCCTTATATGGCACCCGCACACTAGTGCGGCCCGCACATTACCGGGGTTTTAGTAAACATACCCCTTAGAGTAGTTAGCTGTTAAAATTTTTCCCCTTTCATTTCAATTTGTATTTGATTTAATTTGGGGGGTACTGTCTCTTTAAAAATAAAATACAATACAAAAAGCAAGGATCAAGCAGTGCCTATAGGTACCGGTCCTCCCTGCCTCTGTTTTCCGGGGCTGTGGGCTCATAGTTTGGTCTCTCCTCCTGGACTGGACGGGGGAGAGCCCTTGTGCAGGACCGTGGCATTATCCTCTGCTGCGGCGAGGAAACGCATTGCCCTAAGAAGCAGCAGCAGTCGGATGGGAGATCTCGCCGGCGGTAGACTGCTCAGCTGAGAAAGCAGTCCCGCGGGCTTGAGCCCTGTCGAAGGCACGTAAATTGGGGGACATTTGACACGTTAGGAGGGTTCTGAGAGCAGTTTCGCTTTCCCCGACAGCCACACGGGAAGCCTCCAACATTTTGGGGCTCACGCGGCAGATTTTGGTGCGCTTTTTAGCCGCGTGACGGCGGCCATTTTAAGGTCCGGGGCATTGTGCGGCACAGCTCCAGACGGCGGTTTTGAGTAAAGCCAGAATTAGGTGGCTTTGGGGCGCCGCGTTTTGGGGTGCAGCGCAGAAGTGGTTTTTCTGTCAGGTTTCAGTCCCGGGGGAGTAGTTTAGTTTAGTTTAAAAAAAAAAAAAAAGAAAAAAAAAAAAGAAAGAAAGACAGTCCCATTCAGAAGATTCTGCAGGTTTCAATTCTTTATTGGGGTTGAGTAAGGGGTACCAGAGTTTCCCTAGTTGTGTGGATGGTCCAAGATGGCGTCCCGGCCCCAGTGTGTCCTCTGCGGAATCAGGGGTCTGCACGGCTTGCGCTTCGGGTTCTGCCAGCATGGAACAGCAGATGAAAGCGAAGCCCAGTCAGGACCTGCAGATGGGGGCAGCGGGCCCGGAAGAGGGGATAGTTGTGGCTCCCACCCCGGGGGGTTCCCAGGAGGTGGTAGCTACTCTACCGGCATCCTTGCTGGGCAGGGAGGTCGCTGCCCAGTTTGGAGATTTCTGCCCCGATTTTGTGTTACTTCTGCATCAAGCTTTCTGTAGGCAGTGCCAAGGATTATTACCGGAGGCCCTGCCTAGGGCTACAGCCGCTCCGGGGTGGCCAGTGGCGGGGTTCTTTCTCCTAGACCTTCGAAGAGGGCCCGGCCTCGCGAGTGTTCGCCCTCCGTCGGGGAGGGGAATGACTCTGAGGAGGCTGACCTAGATTTGGAAATAGATATGGAGGATTTAGAGGAGGGGGAGATTCAGGAACCGGAGTATCAGGCTAAGATCATCCGGGTGTTCCGCAGAGAGGAGCTCTCGGCACTCATCATGGAATCCCTCCAAATGTTGAACCTGGCAGCGGTCTCTCCGGCTGAGGAGGTGGGGGTTGAGGACCCCATCATCCAGGCGGAGAGGCAGCCACAAGTGGTGTTCCCAGTCCACCGGGTGGTGGATGAATGGGACCAGCCAGAGGCTGGCCTCCGGGGGGGTGAGAACAATGAACAAGCTCTAGCCTCTGGCGGATAAGGACAAGGAACGCTTTAAGTCCCCCCGCATTGATGCGGCAGTCTCGGCACTTACCAAGAAGACCACTATCCCGGTGGAAGGTAGTGTCACATTAAAGGATGCACAGGATAGGAAAGTGGATGGTCTTTTGAAGCAGTCCTTTGAGGCTGACGCCTTGTCCTTGCAGGCTTCTATTTGCGGAGCTTGGGTGGCAAGGGCGTGTCTTCGGTGGTCTCAGCGTCTCCAGCAGTCTGCACAGTTGGATCAAGAGGGGACTGCGGAGCTGGATCGGTTGGAGTCCGGTACCGCGTACTTGGCGGACGTCCATTATGATTTGATCAGAGCGCTTTCTAACAGCATGGCTTCCTTGGTGGCGGCTCGCCGTTCCTTGTGGTTGCGGAATTGGGAGGCGGATGGATCGTCAAAATCGCGCCTCAGCAAGCTGCCGGCGAAGTTCGTCGAAACCGTACTCTCGTCGAGGCTGCACTCGCGAGAGTGCCGGCGCCAGGCCCAAGGTCCTTGGTGCTCATGCCAAAAGCTGCGGAGCCTCCTGGCTTGGAAACCAGAATGGCATGCCTTGGAGCATAACATTACTGTTATCCTGGCCCTGCAGCAGGCAATGATGGCTGGTTCGTCCGCATCATCTGCCCTGACGATCAGGCCCCTGACTGCGGAGGCGAGTCCCTGATTGTCAAGCCAAGCTTCGAGCACAACATCGGTCACGGGTAAGCCCTCTGCACCAGTCAAGATCTCTGTCCTGTTCTTCTGGCATCAGATCCTCCCCGGCCATTTTCCGCTACTCAGACCTTATGGAGACCGCCGGTCACTTGGCCCGGCTTCGACATTGAGTCGCAGGGCCTCAGATTTGTCACCGCTCAACTCCAAATGGGAGACCAATAACGAAGCGTCCCCGGAAACCAAGCAGCACAGATTCCCTCTGACCCAGTGCCCCGATGCCATTCTCCTCTGGAAGACGTGGCCTTCCATGACTTTGTCAAGGATATGTTGTAGTAGCTGATAAGCATGCAATAAATAATACCCGGAGTCAGGCAAAGATTCAAGCCGGTTTAATGTGCACAGACTCAGATTGCAGTAGCATTCAAAATGGTCTGAGCACAGAGCTCAGAAAAATGACACTTTATATACTTTTCTTCTCCAGTCTAATACAGGCAAAACTCCTCATTGGCCACCGTGGCCCACTTACTCTCATCCAATAGACATCTCTGACCGGGCCCAGGACTCGCTCCCCCTGCTTGGGTCTTACTAGCCACGGGTCAGCAACTAGACATAACACTAAACATAATACTTTTACTAAAGTATACAGTATATTTCGCTATTCTTGCAAGGTCAGTTAGCCACAAAGATAGTGGAAGGCATATCAGAAGCATTCTTAACAAAAGCAAAACAAAGTGAGGCCAAACATAGCAAGGTTAAGACGTATCTCTAGCCTTGGCTCAAAACACTAAACAATCTTCATAATGCTAGACAAAATATTCTTACACTGTTCAGTTTCTCTGCTATATTTTCATCCTAATTACGAGGTCAGTGCACAATCAGCAAAGATACAGTGGCGCGGCATTCTACTGAAAGAGACATCTGACTTACCTAAACAATAAACAGTACCAAGGTTTAATTCTCTTATCTCCAGGAGAGCAGAACATGTTATCAAACCAGAATAGAACAGTATTTCTTTCTAACAGCTAACAGCATTCTGCAATTTTCCAAAATCAGCAATAACATTTTAAAGCAGGAGAAAAAGGGCTTTAGACCTAGCTCTGCTACATGCTAGGCCATCGCCTATCACATTGTACCAACAAAAAAAGCACTGTGCCATGCTAACCAGGAGCCCAAGTCCAAAAATGTAGCACCAAGAAGGCATTGCTTCCAAAATTTTATTTTTATTTCTATTAGAAATTGCGTGCCAAAGACCCTACACAGGCCGTGTTTCGCCACCACTTCGTCAGGGGTATTGGCATACTAAAACCATAAAACAAACATAATTAAAACACATATAAATAATCATAAAGTACATTAAAATCATAAATATTAACCAGTAAAACATATACAATATATAAGAAACCATGAAGGAAATTCATGTAATAATTTTATTTATTTATTTATTTATTTAGTATACATTTTGTATACCGCTACTTCCAGCGATCAGCAGCGGTTTGATTACAGATTGGAAATTGTCAAATCATGACAGGAAATTTTTGAGGTATAAACACATTGATTAGACAGGAAAGCACAGCACACAGAGAACTATTTTACAGGGAACATGGGCTATGGAGGGTTAAGTGGCTTGCCCAAGACCACAACGAGCACCTGTGGGACTAGAAACCCCAGTCCTTCCGGCCCAAGGTTGCTGTCCTCCAGTGGGATTGGAACCCCCGACCTTCTGGCCCGAAATACCTTGCCCCAACCACTAGGCCACTCCTCCCACCTAGTGTATATGTACCTAGGTGTATATGTAATTCATATACACCTATGTATATGTATTGCTTAATAAATGCTAAATGCATTATTACTAAAAAATACATACCATTAAAATCTTTATAATATATGAACACATTGAATTAAAGATGAGACAACAACTAGACTCTCATAAAAACTATGAATAATGCAAATACCTCTCTTGGCTGTCTTGTGCAGCATTTGCTATTAACTCTTGAAAAATTTACCGATTTTCACTTTTGGAGAGTTGTGCCAATTGTACACAATTGTCATGTGCTAAGATACTAAAATTATAAAGTAAAATGAAATAAATAACTAAATGAGCCAAACATAAGAAGATAAAACAAAAAAGGATTGAACCATAAAAATGTAAAAAGATAAAATGAAGAAAACGATTAACAGGAAGCAGGAGTGAATTGCCCACGTGAATATGACAGACCTTGTATAAAAAACTTGTATGAAAACACTTGTCTAACCAGCTGTAGGATCGCAAACCTCAATGAGTGTTATGTCTATGCGTTAGGGACATATTTGTTTTTATCTCTTCTTTAAATCAAAAAGGATGGGAGAACCCATCTTCATATACTCAATAACATGTAGCGTGCGGTAATGAAATTTGCACAAACAACCCATAGGGTTTTAAGCTTTATGTGCATATATATTTTTATGTTCTTTAGACAGAGCTAACTTATTGTGTAATAATCTTTCCACCGGTATATCCATAATAACTCTGAGCTCCTTTTATTGAGCCATAATGCCTCTAACGGACCTCCAATATTGTTAAAAACTGTATTTTTACAAATTTGAGTGTAAGTACTAATGTGACACCAAAGTTGCCTCACAGATCAATACCCGGTTAACCTGGTAGGATGATGAATAATTATAACGTTTTAAAAGATCACTGTGGCACCATGATTGCCATAAGGGTAAGTGTATAATTATCCATATAGCTTTATGAATTTTTGCAACGTTTTATATTTCAAAAGACCACTGTGGAAACCTATGCACCGTGCTCGTTATTAACTAATTGTAAGTCTCACATGTATAGTTATAGAAGCCTATTATACATAGAGTCCAGTTTTCCAGCAAATTATCTATAACCGATTGTCTTATTATTGCTCTTCTTCCGCTGTGCTGCACCATCTCAGGCACGATCGCACTTCACTTGCTTAAATTGCAAATATTTTGAACGCCGGCTCATGCACTCTACTAAATACTCTCAACGGCGGGAAAAATGACGTAATCTGTTACCAGGAAGCACATATTCTAAATAAACTCTCTTCTAATGCAAAATACTTGCGATCGTGAAAAACTGACATTGCAATGCTCCTTATAAAATTTCTAAACAATAAGTAAAACTATCTATCAAATTGACTGTGTTGCCCTATGTAGTACAACCCTATTTAAAGAAACCTTCTGTACAATCATCATTATAGTTAAACTTATTAAATGACATTCACCAGACTCTCTATGGGTGACTATGATGCAGTGTTTCTATACTATTTATCTATTATGATGTAACATAGTTACTTGTGCTGCTACAATTAACTCTATTGTGCCCCTCCTATTGCAATATACACTACCATTTATAATGGCAAAAAAATACTATTGTTATTAATTGTATTATGTAAAATTATAAACACAAACAGGATTATTTATATATGAGATTCCATTTATATGCAATTCATTTACTATACTAGGTAGCGGAGTAGAAACTATAGTTTATAAGTCCATAGAAATTGCATACTATATCATCCATGTGCCTAACCATCCTACTTAAAGGAACACAGATAAATCTCTCTCCATGTTAAGTCCTCCTGAGTTTAGAGTATTCAGCAGAAAGATGTACCTCTGTTCTAAGTGCATTATTGTTTTATTTAAATCTCCTCCTCTCCAATTTTGCTTTACTTTTTAATTACAAAGAACTTCAAATCTGTTATCTTATGCGATTTTTCTTGTCAGTGTATAACCAACGGCTTATCTACTAGGCCTCTCCTAATGCAGCTTTTGTGTTCTATGATTATTACACGTATACTGCGATTGGTCTTTCCGACATATAATTTATTACATGGGCACTGAATAACATAAATGGCATGAGTAGTTTCACAGTTTGCATAATCGTCTATGGTAAATTTATGTTTAGTAATAGGATGAATATAAAAATTACGAACTGGCCATGCGTGCACACACAGAACAGTGTCCGCATTGGTATTGACCTTTGTATTTTAACAAGACTTTTCGTTCATTAAGAGCAGAGGGCACTAACAAATTACGTAAATTGATATTCCATTTATGTGCTATTGTGAGGATTACTGTTTCAAACCCAGGGATAGATTGAATAAGGTGCTGTTCCTTTTTTAAGGATATTTATAATATTATGTGATTTAGATGAATAGATGAGTGGGCATAGCATGCCTGTCTCTTCCTTATTTCTGGGTGCTAGCAATGTTTCACGAGAAGATTCTTTAGCTCTTTTATATGCATTGTTAATATGTTTAATTGGATATTCATGTGCCACAAACCTATCTCTCATGATTGTAGCTTGTCTCTCAAATTCTTGTTCCATGGTACAAATTCTTTTCGCTCTCAGAAATTGTCTTACTGGCAGATTCTTTTTTTAATGCTGGATTATGAAAGCTCTGGTAATGCAATAAAGGATTTTGATCTGTAGGTTTTCTACATAATGTAGTAACAAACTTATTGTCATCTTTCTCTATTAGACGATCTAAATGTGGAATATGCTTGGGATCATACATGATCTCAAACCGCAAATTATCATCCAAACTATTTATCCATACGTTAAATTCTGAAAGTGCTGCTACCCGACCCTTCCTATAATACTAAAACATCATCGATGTAGTGAATCCAAAGTTTAACATTATTCTGATATGGACAATTATTCAAAAACGTATCCTCGAATCGAGAAACACATAAGTTGGCAATGTCTGGGGCCATCGATGATCCCATTGCTACCCCTTTTATTTGTTTAAAAAACAAGTCTCTGAAACAAAAATAATTCTCACATAATGCTATTTGTGCTAGTTCTAACAAGAAAATGGACGGTATCCATTTATGGGTCTTTCTAGTTATGAGACCTTCTTCAATTATAATAAGTGCTTCTGCCTGTGGAATGTTCGTATATAGTGACTCTACGTCTAAGGATATGGCCAGAGCCCTTCTCGGTGTAAGCCAAGGTGGATGAAGATCTGCACACCAAGAAACTGGAGATTCTCCAGTATAAGTCTCCACCCAAGGAGACTCACGGTGGCGGCTGCTACTCAGAATGTGGGCGACGCCGGCCTCTGTGCCAATGGTGAGCCAGCGTCTCGATGCCATCTACCACGTCTGGAAGGGCCCAGGGTTCCACAAGCCCAACTCCTACATAACTCCATGGTCGCCGAGTCAGAAACTTAAGCGCCAGAAGACCCATTCTTTGGTCCCTCGGGCGCAATTGTTACCAGGGTTCCATGCTGGGTTGCAGGATTCAAGCCTTTGAATTCTACTTAGGCATGTACCTGAAAGCCCTAACCCAGGAGTTGTCTGGGTTTTTAGCAGGGCTTACTAGGGAGCCCTTCCAGCGGTTCCAATCCCTGACCTCTGAGATCAAGGACTGTTCTAAGTTCCTTTCCCGAGCAGCTTGTGACTGCTTTGAATCAGCAGTTAGGGTAGCAGCGGCCGGCATCAGCAACTGCATGGCTGCAGTCCTCAGACCTCGAGCAATGTGTCCAAGACAAGCTGCCCAATGTCCCCTGCACAGGGGAGAACCTGTTTGGCAAACAGATCGCTGACAAGGCGACCAAAATCGACTCAACAGAGGTTCTCCGAGAAGACCTCGTCCTTTCCCCGTAAGAAACCATCGGGGAAAAGACCCGTGTTCCTGATGAAAAAGGGGCCCTTTTAGCAGAGTCACCACTACCAGCCCTTCTCGGGCCAGCAACAGGGTTCTCACCCTAAAAGAAAAAGCCATGGAGCACAGAAGCCCCAGGCCCCAGCTTCTGCCCAGCTCGGGGGGAGCTTTTGACTCCCATGGCAGGGCCTCCCCTCCCCTGGGAGATCTTCACCAACCCACAGAGGGGGGCCGCCTGGCACTCTTTGCCAGCAAGTGATCCAATGTCACCTTGGACCGGTGGGTACTGCAGGTGGTAAGGGAAGGATACCTCCTCCACCTACATCAGGTACTACTCAGGTACGACCTCTCCTTCACAGATCCTTCTGCTCTCAGAGATAGTAGGTCTGCTCGGGGACAACGCAGTGGAGCCTGTACCCAAACATCTATGGGGAAAAGGCTTCTACTCCAGATACTTCCTTGTCCCAAAGGTAACTGGAGGCCTCAGCCCATACTAGACCTGAGAAACTTAAACAAGTTTCTGGTGAGGGAGAAGTTCAAGATGCTCTCCCTTGGAACACTGCTGTCTTATCTCCACCAGGGAGATTGGCTGTGCTCCTTGGACCTAAAGGATGCGTATACTCACATCCTGATCGCCCCCCTCCCACAGGCAGTATCTACGGTTTGTGGTGGAAGGGAGAGCACTACTAATACAGGGTGCTACCCCTCCATCTGGCCTCCTCGACAAGGGTCTTTTACCAAATGTCTGGTTGTGGTAACCGCCTGCCTGCGCCTACAAGGGGCTTTCGTCTTCCCATACCTGAACGACTGGTTCATCAGGGGCGGTATGGCCTCAGAGGTCAGTCAGGCTGCAGAGCGTGCAACCCTCTTTCTGCAGCACCTGGGGTTCATCATCAACTACCTTAAATCCCATCTCTTTTCAGCCCAGAACCTGGAGTTCATAGGTGCTCAGTTGGACACAAAGGCCACGTGGTCTTTTTCTGCTGTCATGTTTCCATGTTTCTATCTAGTCTGCCCTTCCATATTGGCCACTACAACAGTCCCCCTTTTCTCTTTAGAGATCCTCTGTGTTTGTCCCATGCTTTTTTGAATTGAGATACTGTCGTCATCTCTACCACCTCCACTGGGAGACTATTCCACGCATCTACCACTCTTTCCATAAAGAAATATTTCTGCATATTACTCCTGAGTCTTTCCCCTTTCACCCTCATCCTATGTCCCCTCGTAGCAGAGCTTGCTTTCAATCGAAAGAGGCTCTCCTGTGCATTTATGCCACTGAGGTATTTAAATGTCTCTATCATATCTCTATCCTGCCTTTCCTCTATAGTATACATATTAAGATCCTTAAGTCTGTCCTCATGCTTTATAATGAAGACCCTAACCATTTTAGTAGCCACCCTCTGTACCGACTCCAACCTGTTTATATCCTTTTAAAGGTGCAATCTCCAGAATTGCACACAGTACTCCAAATGAGGTCGCACCAAAAACCTATACAGAGGCACTAACGCCTCCTTTCTTCTGCCAAATATACAAACCCCTGAATGTGAACCCAGACAGTTTAGACACCATCATTGAAACTGTCTGCACCTCATCAAATAAGAAGCCACTCATCCTCTTAGGAGACTTCAATCTAGCCTCTTTACACAACACCAATGCCACTACATTCATAAATTCTATGACAGATATGGACTACCACCAAATAATCAATGTCCCCACCCACACCAGAGGAAATACTCTAGACTTAGTATTCAAACCCAACAATATCTTCAAATACTTCCAACCCTCTCCACAAGTACAACAGGTCCCAGGGTCAGACTACCACCTAATAAAATATTTCAGCTGCCATCTCATCTCCCTACCACTCCTCCATAAAACACCAGGGAAACTCCTACCAGAAGATTTAAGCCATTTGACAAGGATAATTACCTAAATGAAACACTCATATAATTTAACCGTAACCCAAAAGGACCTAGAAGAAACAATAGCCAACTTGAATGACGTCATAGGCAATGTTGCTACAGTAAAGACCTCGCACCAGATTAGGAAACACAAACACCAGGCAGAATGATACTCTCAGGACCTAAAAAAGATAAAATCTCCCTACTGAAGATCGAACGTGCCTGGAGGGCCACAAAGTCCACCGAACACAGATCCCTCTATATGAGAGTACAACAACACTACAAAACCTCAATCGATAATAAAAAGAGAGAATACTATTCCAAATACTCACCAAATCCCTCAACCGCCCTAGGGAATTATTTGAGATCGTAAAAACTCTGACCTGCAATCCTAACGATAACAAAATTAAAAAAAAAAAAAAAAGCACAAACTCTGGCTAACCACTATAAGGGAAAACTAAAACTACCAACAACAGATTCCACTCCGCCACTAGATTTCAACATCATAACCAAGAATACACTTGGACAACATTTTTACAGATCAAGCTAGAAGCGCTCTGCAATACACTAACCAAAATCAATACTACAACAACCAGCCTAGACCCATCGCCGGTCAGCTGACACCAATCCTCAGCTGTTGACTGCTATATCCCCAGTACCTTGGTCTGACCATAATCTCCTCAACTTCCACATACCAATTACATACCACCATAAGACCAGTGACAGGGCCAGCACCCCCAACCCCGGAATACTAACAACACGATTTCGTCCACTCGACAAGGAAGATGTACTTATCAAGCTACTGCCACGCCTCGATGTTCCTATCCTTGACCCTGACGAACTTGTAGTGAATTGGAACAACAGTATCAGAGCTATAGCCTGTATCCCATCCACCAACAAGGTACCCAGGAAACGTGCGCACGCCCCCTGGTACAATACTGACCTTCGAGCTTCCCTCTTACAACTACGTAAACTTGAAAGACGATGGCGCAGGAATCAGACTACAGTAGCCTATCACAACTATAACTCACATCTAGCTCTACACAGAGAGACAATAAGTGAAAAAAGGAAACAACATCACTCAACCATTCTAAAACGGTCTTTGAATAGGACACATGACCACTGTTCCCTCTAAGCTGTGCGCATGTGCGCGCGCACACACCTCACCGAGTGAGCGCACATACTTTACAACAGAGCGCACAAAAATTATGGTTCTGATTCTGATAGAAAACACAGACGTCTTAAAATTTAAAAGTTGTGATTGAAATTACTAGAAATTTTCCGCTTCATTTAGTAATCGCCTATTTTCATTTAATTTGATTAAAATCAATGTGGTGTACATACTGTATTCTGATGTGTAGTCAAATTTTAAAGTATGTAACTCCGAGTGTCATTATGTGGCGCACAAAAATTTAACCTTCCTTCAAAAGCTGCACAGCTGATTTTTTATGCGCACACAAACTACAGAAAATTAGAGGGAACATTGCACATGACCTATTTAATATAGTAAAATCACTAACAGGGGACCCAGCACCAGTAAGCCCACTCATGCCTCAACCACAGGATTACTCGAACTACCTGCAATCAAAAATGATTCAATCTAACATGGTTCCATCCACCTGTAACCCAACCATTGCAACAAGTACACCAAAGCCTACCCTACTACTCAATTTCTCTGCAGTATCTACTAAAGAAATTGAACACACCATTACCTCCATTAATCTCACCACGGCCCCAAATGACCCTTGCCCAGCAAGCTGGATAAAGGAACTTCGACATGAACTAAGCCACTCATTATGCAACATAACCAACCAATCACTACTAAGAGGCGTCTTCCCACAAAGCTTAAAACACACATCAATCAGGCCCCTACTAAAAAACAGCCGCCTTGATACATCCAAAGTTGAATCCTACAGACCCATATCAAGTATTCCCCTGCTTGCCAAGATCATCGAGAAAATAGTCCAGCGACAGATCCAGCAACACGTTGACACTGAGTCACCTCTCGACCCAGCTCAACATGGCTTCAGAGAATCGCATGGGGTAGACACCATCCTAACTACCCTCTTCGACAAACTAATCACAGGAATTGATAATATACACCAAGGTTTCATCCTCATCTTTCTCGACATTGCAGCCGCCTTCGATTCTGTGAACCATAAGATACTATTACAACGTCTCCAAGAAAAAGGGTTACAGGATACTGCACTACAATGGTGTGAATCATACTTAACTAATAGATGGCAGCAAGTAAAAACAGGCAACACTTCCTCCGAGCCTTTCCTACAGAAGCAGGGAGTACCCCAGGGATCATCCCTGTCTGCTTTACTATTTAACATTTATATGCAGCCTATCTGTTCCCTGATCCGCTCCCTAAATGTAGAATGCCTGGTGTATGCCGACGACATACTACTATACATTCCATTCACTATTGAGCAGCCTGATTTCTCCCCTATCATCAGATGTTTTGATGCAGTTGCTGAATGGCTCCTCACTCAAAACCTGAGGATCAATCATAGCAAGACTGATGTCCTCTTTATCACTAGGAACCAGAAATTCGTCACACCTCCATACCTGCAAGTTAAAAATGCTGAACTCAAAACAAGAGACACAATCCGATATCTAGGAATTACCCTAGATCGGCGTCTGGACATGACAACCCATGTAAAGACCGTTGCAAGATCAGTTTACCACAAGATACGAACCCTCCGCCTCCTCCGCCCACTACTTTATTTTTTGGACTATCGAACAATATTTCAGGCCCTAGTATTCCCACACCTTGACTTCGCAAACATCATCCTCCATGGCCTCCCACAGGCAACCCTCAGCCCGCTTCGGCTGGCCATGAACTCAGCTGCTAGGGTTCTAACAGGTGTATCAAAATTGGGACATATAACACCAGTAATGAAGGAGTTACACTGGCTACCACTACAAGCCCGAATCCAATACAAGGTACTAGTCATGACTTTCAAGGCACTGAACAACCAGTCTCCCACACCTATCAGCAATCTGATTAACAATATCCCTGAGAACAGAATAAGACGACCTGCACTACTCAACATGTTAATAGTACCCAAATTTACCACAAGGTGCACAAAAACAACTACCAATAGAGCTTTCTCGATTTATGCTCCGACAGCCTGGAATGAACTTCCCACCTGGATTCGATCCATACCAAGCCTCACCACATTCAGAAAAGAAATAAAACACCATCTGTTTCAAATCTACTATCCTGAAACCAGTCCTGAAAAACACAAGACACAAGCATTCAGCCCTTGCTCTAACTATCCCAACGCCCTAACCCAACATGAAAATGGTTAGCCGCCCCTCCCCCTATAGCTGTATCCTGTTCCTCAGCCGACCTAGCTATGATCATATGAAGAGCTTAAATATTCAGTTGTATATAACTCTGTGTAAATTTTATGTGTATATATCTTATAAATAGTTTCCCCGTTATTCTCCCATTATGACTGTACCCCTGTTCTATGTAAGCACATTGTGTTATGTAAAAGCATTGCTGCATTGTTCAGTTGTAATGTAAACCGCACTGATCTTAATAGCGCGGTATATAAGAAAAATAAATAAATAAAGGCAACTAAGACATAGCTTTCACCCATCATACTCACTATTGTAAACTCATTCCTGAAACAAGGACACACACCACCATTACTAAAACAAGCTATGATCTGCCCCCTCTTGAAGAACAACTGCCTAGATAAAAATAATCCCACATCATATCGACCAATATCAGGTCTTCCTTTTTATGGCGAAAGTAATTGAGAAAATAGTTCAAATCCAACCTCAAGACCACGTGGACTCACACTCCCCCCAGATGAACACCAATATGGCTTCAGGCCGTACCATGGCGTAGAAAACCTTCTTGTGCTAATCGACAAACTGATATGTGGTATAGATAAAACCAGACAAGCATTCATTCTTATATTCTTAGATATTACCGCCGCATTTGACAGTATCAACCACAATATAATGCTTAACAGACGTCAACAAATAGGGGTGCGATACTACAGTGGTTCCAGTCATACTTGTCAAAATTGGACAACACACATCGGAACCATACAAGCAAGAACAAAATCTACCACAAGACTACCCTATCGGCTGCTCTTTTAAATATATACAGCCAACCAATATGCACCATTTTTAGAAAATTCCACGTATGTCTTATCACATCTATGCAGATGAAATAATGCTATCTCCCAATCAACATCAATACCCCCCCCCCCCCCCAATCACAGATTGCTTCAGGGAAGCATCAAAGTAGTATAACAACCATAATCTCCACATCAACTAAAGTAAAATGGAGGTGATGTATATAAACCAGGAACCAAAACCTTTCACCCCCCGTCCCCCCAGAAGTCAGCCTTAACGATACAGATCTCCCTATAAAAAATGAAGTAAAATATCTTGGGGTCACCTTAGATCAGTCCTTTAGTATGACCACACACACAAAACTTACAGAAAAGAAAATCTATTACAAACTCAGAATGATACAACAGCTAAGATCCTTACTCCAAAATCATGGCTTTAGATCAATCCTCCAGGCACTAATCATCCCACACTTCGGCTTCTGCAACAGTATCCTACAAGATCTATCTAAATGAGCCCTAAACCACTCTAGACGGCCCAGCATGTTGAGGCACGAATAGCCTGGAAGGCACATATAACAGAACACATTTCACCTGTTCTGTATAACTTACACTGGTTCCCAGTCCGAATAAACTAAAAAACACTAATAGAAACATAGAAACATGATGACAGAAAAAGACCACAAGGCCCATCTAGTCTGTCCTTCCATAACAACAACTACAACAGTCCACTTTTTACCTTTAGAGATCCTCTGTGTTGGTCCCATGCTTTTTTGAATTCAGTTACTGTCCTCATCTCTACCACCTCCACTGGGAGACTATTCCACGGATCCACTACTCTTTCCGTAAAGAAATATTTCCGCATATCACTCCTGAATCTATCTCCCTTCACCCTCATCCCATGTCCCTCGTCGCAGAACTTGCTTTCAATTGAAAGAGGCTCTCTCCCTGAACATTTATGCCACGGAGGTATTTAAACATCTCAATCATATCACCTCTATCCCGCCTTTCCTCTAAGGTGTACATATTAAGATCCTTAAGTCTGTCCTCATATGCTTTATAATGAAGACTACTAATCATCTTAGTAGCAACCCTCTGCACCGACTCCATCCTGTTCACATCCTTTTGAAGGTGCGGTCTCCAGAATTGCACACCATACTCCAAATGAGGTCGCACCAAAGACTTATACAGAGGCATTATCACCTCCTTTTTTCTGCTAGCCATTCCTCTCTGTATGCACCCAAGCATCCTTCTAGCTTTTGCCGTCGCCTTTTCTACCTGTTTAGCTACTTTAAGATCATCGGACACAACTACGCCTAGGTCCCGCTCTTCTTTAGTGGACAAAAGTACTTCACCTCCTATGCTGTATTGCTCCCTTGGATTGCTGCAGCCCAAATGCATGACCTTACATTTTTTAACATTAAATCCCAGCTGCCAAATTCTAGACCATTCTTCAAGCTTAGCTAGATCCCTCCTCATGTTATCTACACCTTCCTGGGTGTCTACTTTATTGCAGATTTTGGTATCATCCGCAAAGAGGCAAACCTTACCCGACAGCCCTTCCGCTATATCACTAACAAAGATGTTAAAAAGAATCGGACCAAGGACAGATCCCTGGGGCACACCACTGGTAACATCCTTCTCCTCAGAGTGAGCTCCATTTACTTGTACTCTTTGTCGCCTCCCACCCAACCAATTTCTAACCCAAGCAGTAACTTTAGGGTCCATCCCTAGGGTGCTCAGTTTGTTTATAAGTCGCCTGTGAGGAACAGTGTCAAAGGCTTTACTGAAATCTAAATACACCACATCTAGAGCTCTCCCTCGGTCCAACTCCCTGGTCACCCAGTCAAAGAAATCAATCAGATTTGTCTGACAAGACCTGCCTCTGGTGAATCCATGCTGCCTCGGATCCTGTAATCTGCTGGACTCCAGAAACCTCACTATTTTCTCTTTCAACAGCGTTTCCATTAATTTACTCACCACTGAAGTTAAACTAACCGGCCTGTAGTTTTCAACCACATCCTTACTTCCGCTTTTGTGTAAAGGCACCACATGAGCCTCTCT
This sequence comes from Ichthyophis bannanicus, assembly GCA_033557465.1. NCBI lineage: Eukaryota > Metazoa > Chordata > Amphibia > Gymnophiona > Ichthyophiidae > Ichthyophis > Ichthyophis bannanicus. The sequence goes on along the minus strand of CM066039.1, from coordinate 158,816,645 downwards.
CCAGTCCTTTGGCACCACTCCCGACTCCAACGAGGCATTGAAAAGGTCAGTCAGTGGAGTTGCTAGAACGTCCCCAAGTTCCCTCAGTATTCTAGGGTGTATCCCATCCGGTCCCATCGCTTTGTCTACTTTAAGTTGAGCTAGTTTCTCACGAACACAGTCTTCTGAAAATTGTTCAAGATGTCCCTCGCTTCTGTTCTTATTTGTGGGTGTTTTCTGAGGTCCTGCTCCTGGTTCTTCATCTGTGAACACAGAACAAAAATATTTGTTAAGCAATTCCGCTTTATCCTTATCAGCTTCTACATATTCCCCCCCTGTACCCTTGAGTCTGACAATACCACTTTTGCCCTTCCTCTTCTCACTAATATATCTGAAAAATGTCTTATCTCCCCATTTTATTGCATTGGCTATTTCCTCCTCCTTTTGAATCTTTGCCTTCTTGACTACTTTGCTAGCTTCTCTAAGTTTTTCCAAATACAGATGCCTGTCTTCCTTTCTCTGTGATCTCTTGTATTTCATGAAGGCCTCCCTCTTTTTCTTCACTTTTTCAGCTACTTCCTTCGAAAACCATAGCGGTCTCCTGTTCCTTTTGCCTTTATTTACCATTTTAACAAAAAGGTTGGTTGCCTTTAAAATACCCCCTTTCAGTTTTGCCCACTGTTGTTCTACATCCCCCAGCTGTTCCCATCCCACTAATGACTCCCTGAGGTATTGGCCCATCTTCGCAAAGTTAGTCTTCCTAAAGTCTAAGATCTTCACCTTGGAATGGATTCTAACAGCCCTAGTCCTAATACTGAACCACACCATCTGGTGATCACTGGATGCAAAATGATCTCCCACTACAACATCAGAAACACTTTCACCATTGGTAAGCACCAAGTCCAGTATGGCCCCTTCACGTGTGGGGTCTGTTACCAATTGCCTGAATAGTTCTCCCTGTAGAGAATCCAGGATCTCCTTACTCCTAGATGATACTGCAGCAGGAAAGTGCCAATCAACATCTGGCATATTGAAATCTCCTAGCAGTAGCACTTCCCCTTTCCTAGCAATGCTGCGTATGTCTTCAATTAACTCTCTGTCCACCTCTTCCTCTTGTGAGGGAGGTCTGTACATCACACCAATGCAAATAGATTTCTCTTTCCCTCTTTCTAGTTTAACCCACAATGCCTCCTCTCTCCCTTTTAAGCTCTGTAATTCCAAAGCTTTAATAGTAGTTTTTACATATAGTGCTACTCCTCCTCCCCTTCTTCCTACCCTGTCCTTTCTGAATAAAGTATAGCCAGGTATAGTTACATCCCAGTCATGGTTTTCTGTGAACCATGTTTCTGTAACTGCCACTAAATCTAAGTCAGCCACTCCCACCAAAGCTTCAACTTCAGAGATCTTATTTCCCATGCTACGGGCATTAATACACACTGCTTTCCATATGTTACCCCTGTTACCCATTTCCATAAAGGTATTTAATGTATCACTTACCTGGGGGCTTTCACTTACCTTAACTCATTAGGGAAATAGCCCCATCCTACCTCACCTCACTCATTGCCAAACCAGAAGACTCACCACTAAAAAGAGGTTGCACAGAATAAACTAGCAGTCCCATCAGACTTCCATAAATCCATCCGAGCTACTAACAGAGCATTCTAACTCTTTGCACCTATTCTATGGAACAAATTACCTGATGAACTAAGAGCAGTCAAAGACCTATCCACGTTCTGCAAAGAACTAAAAACACATCTTTTTAAACTGCACTTTGGAAACTCATACAAACCCATAAACACTGATCCAACCTAATACCACACCTAAATACATAGACCACAACCACATACCGCAAGAATTTTCCCACTGTAATTAGCTCAGTACTAGACTATAAGCTTAGACCCAACTAATGTTTATTGTATATAGTTCATAACAGGACTGACAAATTAGTCCCAAGTTTTGTTCATTGTTTACTGTACATAGTTATTAAACCGACCTATTACTCTTGTTCAATGTAAACATTTGATCCCTGGAAAAAGCAGTATATAAATGCAAATAAATAAATACATATTCCCCCCTTCTACATATTCTTCCCCTTCACCCTTGAGTCTGACAATACCACTTTTGCACTTCCTCTTTTTGCTAACACATCTGAAAAATGTCTTATCCCCCTATTTTATTGCATTGGCTAGTTCTTCTTTTTGTACCTTTGCTTTCCTGACTGCTTTCCTAGCTTCTCCAAGTTTTTCCAAATATTGATGCTTGTCTTCCTCTCTCTGTGATCCCTTGTATTTTATGAAGGCCACCTCTTTTACTTCATCTTTTTCAGGTACTTCCTTTGAGAACCATAGTGGCCACCTTTTTCCTTTTTGCATTTATTTACCTTTCTAACAAAAAGGTTTGTTGCCCTTAAAATATCTCCTTTCAGTTTTGCCCATTGCTTTTCTACATCTCGCCCCCCCCCCCCCCCCCCCCCCCCCCCCCCCCCCCCCCCCCCCCGCTGTTCCCATCCTGCTAACGACTCCTTGCGGTATTGTCCCAGCTTGGCAAAGTTAGTTTTCCTAAAGTCTAAGATCTTCTTTTGAATGGGTTTTTGTCAGCCCTAGTCCTAATACTGAACCACACCATCTGGTGATCACTGGATGTGAGATGATCTCCCACTATAACATCAGAAACACTTTCCCCATTGGTAAGCACCAAGTCCAGTATGGTCCCTTCACGTGTGGCTTCTGTTTCCAGTTGCCTGAATAGTTCTTCCTTTCTTCCTGTAGAGAATCCAGGATCTCCTTACTTCTAAATGACACTGCAGCAGGGATGTGCCATCAACATCCGGCATATTGAAATCGCATATCGCTAGCACTTCTTTCATGGCAATACTGTGTATGTCTTCTGTTAAATCTCTGTCCACTTATTCTCCCTGTTAAGGATGTCCCATTCCCTTGTTCTGTTTTAACCCAAAGTGCCTCCTCGCTCCCTTTTAAGTTCTGTAATTCTATAGCTTTAATGTTTTTTTACATATAATGCCAGACCACCTCCCCTTCTTCCTACCCTTTCCTTCCTGAATAAAATATAGCCTGGTATAATTACATCTGAGTCATAGTTGTCTGTGAACCATGTCTCATAATCGCCACTAAATCCAAGTCAGCCTCATCAATTAAAGCCTTGATGTCTGGGATTTTATTTCCCATACTACGAGCATTTATGCACACTGCTTTCCAGATGTTGCCCCTTTTTACCCATTTTGAGGTGTTTATTTAATGTTTTACTTTCCCAAAGGCTTTCTTCTCTCATCTCCAATGAACCTAGTTCAAAGCCCTCTTCAGTAGGTTAGCCAGTCTGCTGCGGAAAACACTTTGACCCTTCTTGGATAGGTAGACATCATCTCTGCTTTGCAGCCCTTCAAAAATCATTCCATGGTCCTCTTGAACTGCTCCCTCAATTTAATTCTCCCTTTTTTTTTCTCTCCCCCTCATAGTTGCTTTCTACTCCTCCCAATTTACCTCCCAGAAAACTTCCCTGCTAGTATTCAATTCAAAAGATTATTTTGCAGCCCCTATTTTTTAATTACCTTTTTATCCTCCAATAAATTATCATTAAATTTGCAAAACTTTACTCCTCTGTCCTCCCCACCCCCTAGTCCATTTTCACTCTAACTCAACAAAAGGCATGGTCAGACCACATAATTGTCTATTTCTCTTTCCCATAGTCTGGAAACACTTTCTTTTCCAACCCAAACCATATCCAGTTTGAGAGTATGTTCCATGGTCTGCTGAAAAGCAAGCATATTGCCTTGATCATGGGAGAAGTACCTGCTATGCATCCTCCACACTCAGCTCCCCTATAAAGCCTTTGAACTTTCTTCTTTCTGCCCCCGCCCTTTATCTCCTCTGTACCATTCTTTGTTGGGTCCCAGGTTTACATTAAAATCTCCCCCAGGATCAAAATTACCTGTTCCTAATTTGGTATCGTCTCACCAGTGACCTTAAAAGAAGTTTCCCTGAGAGCTATTCTGTTGCATAGATTAGATTAAAGCTCTTTTCTCTGTCCCGCACATGTACTATAATAAAAAGGCCTGCCGTGTCTTATCCCATAACATGGTTCCTATCGCAACACTAAGCTCATATGAAAAGAAAATTCCTGCCCCCTCCCTTCTTTCCAGTATATTTGACACAAAATGAACTTTGCTATACTTCGGGCTTACTAGCTTCTCATGAGCCTTCACTAGATGTTTCTTGTATCATATACAATTGTGGTCTACATTATGGCACTCTTGCTGTTCAACCTCTTAATGTCCAATAGCTCCTTCAATTTAAAAAAAAAAAAAGTGGCCAGTGAAATGGCTTTGACACCGTTCCTCACAGGCGACTTATGAACAAACTGAGCACCCTAGGGATGGACCCTAAAGTTACTGCTTGGGTTAGAAATTGGTTGAGTGGGAGGCGATAAAGGGTACAGGTAAATGAAGCTCACTCTGAGGAGAAGGAAGTTACCAGTGCTGTGCCCCAGGGATCTGTCTTTAGTCCGATTCTTGTTAACATCTTTGTTAGTGATATAGCAGAAGGGCTGTTGGGTAAGGTTTGCCTCTTTGCAGATGATACCAAAATCTGCAATAGAGTAGACACCCAGGAAGGTGTAGATAACATGAGGGATCTAGCTAAGCTTGAAGAATGGTCTAGAATTTGGCAGCTGGGATTTAATGTTAAAAAATGCAAGGTCATGCATTTGGGCTGCAGCAATCCAAGGGAGCGATATAGTATAGGGGGTGAAGTACTTTTGTCCACTAAAGAAGAGCGGGACCTAGGTGAGATTTTCTCTGATGATCTTAAAGTAGCTAAACAGGTAGAAAAGGCGACAGCAAAAGCTAGAAGGATGCTTTGGTGCACAGGGAGAGGAATAGCCAGCAGAAGAAAGGAGGTGATAGTGCCTCTGTATAAGTCTTTCCTTTTCGTCCCTCTAGTCCAGAACCGGAACCTGAGAGTTCTGTACCTCCTCCAGCAGCTTTGGAGACTGAAACACGTCATCGCTTTGACACCAGTATAAGTAGGCAAGGACCGCCTTTCCCCTCCAGTAGTTTCAATCTCCATAGCAGCTGGAGAAGGTGCTGAGCCTAGGTTCGGGGCTCAGTTCAGTGACAAATAAGCAGAGTAGGCTTTTGTTTTGAATTGGAAGTCTTGTTTTTTCTGTTTTCTAGGTTGGCAGGGGCCAGAAGTGGCAGGGGAGAGCAGAGCTGCACAGGATATCTTGCCGTCTCTCTCTTTTTTTTTTTTTTTTCTGTCCTCCCTCTTGCCCCCCCCCTCCCTCTTGCCCCCCCCCCCTTGGGGCAGGCAATTGCAGCAGCGATCAGGGCCCGGCAAGAAGAGCCTCCCTGCTCCCGATCCCGCTTGAAAGGGTGAGGAGCAGGTGGCAGGCCCAGCCGGCAGCGTATTTGATTGCAGGCCGGAGCGCAGCAGTGTGTCTCTCAGCCCGGAGCCAAAGCTGCTGTCTCGGCTGAGCTCCGGAAGTGGATTGAGCCCCCGGCGTGTGGAGAGCTGGTAAGCGTGCAATTTTTGGTGTGGGGGGGGTCTACCACGTGAGGGGAGGCCGGGGAGCACGAATCGCGGCATTTTTTCACTGTGATCGGGTTCGCCGTGCCAGCCACATGGCGTTCGCACGGGAAGCGTGAGAGCGGCCCTTTTCTGATTTCTTCGGGGGACAGGCTCACACAACCTGTGGGGGGAAGTGGTAGTTGGCTTCCAGGAGGTTGTTCGTGGGCTGGGGTCTCTGCAGGTTCGGTAGAGGCCTAATAATTAAAAAAAAAAAAAAAGTACAAGATCCGGGTTTTTATTTTAAGCCCCTAAGGGAAGGCATGCCGGCTAGACCTCGTCTGGTCTGTGGCACTAGGCGAGGCTCGGCCCTAGAATCGGGGTGAGAGGCTGCACCCAGGAAGCGACCTTGATGGAGCAGGTGCTTGAAGGTGGGCAGGGGGGTCTGTCTCAGAGCCAGGAGGACGTCCTGCCTCTGTCCTTGTTCCCATCAGAGCCCTTAGCGGGGCCGTCTGCAGAGGGGGGTCTGTCTCTTCCTCCGGGACAGGGCTCCGCAGGGGGGCAGCCTATGGTGCCTCTGGATTTCTTTGCGCTGACGCAACAGGCGTTTGCTCTGCTGCAGCCTGGTATGGCCACGCTGCCTGCCAGGGTGCGGGGGAAGAAGCGCCTCGGAACCCCCTTGGGGCTGCAGTCTACTGGTACCCCTGCTAAAAAAGAGTAAGGGAGTGGGGGTAGAGCTGTTCGCAGCTACATCTTCGGAGGACCTGGAGGCGATAGAAGGAGATCTCGAGGAAGATTCGGTGGAGGAGCTGGAAGAAGGTGAGCTGCCTGATGCAGAACAGGCCCGGGTAGTCAGGGTGTTTAGGCGGGAAGAATTGCCTGCACTGATTACCGAGACCCTTAAAGCGCTTAATATGCCGGCCGCGGTTCCCGCAGAGGATGAGGCCTTGGAGGATCCGTTGTTATAAGCCGTGCATACGACGCAGCGGGTTTTTCCTATTCATAGGGTCTTCCGGAACATGATTCAGGAAGAATGGGATTTGCCCGAGTCAGCGCTTAAAGGATCTAGGGCTATAGCTAGGCTCTATCTGTTGTCTGAGCATGACGGGGACCTCTTTCATTCCCCAAAGTTCGATGTGGTGGTGTCGGCAGTTACAAAGAAGACGACGATTCTGGTAGAGGGGTCGGCTGCGCTTAAGGATGCGCAGTATAGGAAGTTAGATACTTTGTTGAAACAGGTGTTTGACATAAGCGCTCTTTCCATGCAGGCCTCCATCGCGGGGGCTTGGGTAGCGAGGGCTTGTCTGCGGTGGTTTCAGCGGCTGCAGGTGGATCCGGCAGGTGAGCAGGTGGATGAGGGGTTCCACCTATTTGTCGGATATTAATTATGACCTGATCCTGGCTAAGAGTATGGCGTTGGTGGTGGCAGCCCGGCGGTATTTGTGGTTGTGAAACTGGGCGGCGGACAGTTCTTCCAAGGCGCGGTTTAGTAAGCTCCCCTTTAGGGAGAAGCTGTTGTTTGGTGAAGATTTGGACAAGTTAGTCAAGGATCTCGGAGAGTCGAAAGGGGGTCGGCTGCCGGAGGATAAACCAAAGCAGGGCCGCCTTTCTCCAGCTCCCAAAGGATCGCAGAGAGTGTTTCGTAGGTTTCGGACACATCACTTGGGGCACTTTCAGCAGGGGAAGTTTCCGGTACGATGCCAGGGGTTTCGTGGATTTCGAGGGGCAGCTAGAGGTTTTTCGCCCTACTCGTCCCCGAACCCTAAGAAGCCACAATGAGATAAGGGGGGCTCGGGTAGGATGCGTTCCCGTAGGGGGACGGCTGCAGGACTTTTACCCTGCCTGGGTCCGGATAACGTCGGATCAGTGGGTGTTGGAGGTTATACGAGAGGGCTACGCTCTGGAGCTCCAACGTCCAGTGGTCGACTTGTTTGTCCAGTCTCCGTGCGGGACGCGGGTCAAGTTACGGGCGGTGCAGGAGACACTTCAGAGGTTGCGGCAACTTCGAGCGGTGGTGTCGGTACCGCCGGAGAAGTGTGGGTACGGTCGGTACTCCATTTATTTTGTAGTGACAAAGAAAGATGGCGCGTTTCGGCCCATTCTAGATTTAAAGGGAGTCGATCGCTGTCTCCGGGTGTCTCATTTCCGAATGGAGACGTTGCATTCCGTGATTGCGGCGGTCCGAAAGGGGGAATTCCTTACGTCGTTGGATCTGACAAAGGCCTATTTGCATATTCCCATTCATCGGGAGCACCAGCAGTTTCTTCGTTTCGCGGTGCTTATGGGGCACTTCCAATTCCAGGCCTTGCCATTTGGCCTGGCAACGGCACCAAGGACGTTCACCAAGGTTATGGTAGTGGTGGCAGCAGTTCTCCGCCAGGAAGGAGTACTGGTGCATCCCTATTTGGACAATTGGTTGATTCGGGCGAAGTCAGAGGAAGAGAGCAGAAGAGCCATAGCCCGGGTGGTGCAGATGTTAGAGAGCCTGGGATGGGTGGTCAGCTTCTCCAAGAGTAAGCTGATCCCGTCGCAGTCACTAGAGTACCTAGGAGCGCAGTTGAACACGGCGCAGGGGAAGGTTTTTCTTCCAGCGGGTTGGTTGCAGGGCTTGAGGGAGCTGGTGAAGTTTCTAGCGCAATCAGCTCCCACAGCGTGGCAATTTCTGCAGTTGCTAGGAACGATGGCGGCCAAGATAGAGGTGGTTCCATGGGCCAGGGCTCACATGAGGCCGTTTGCAAAGGGCCCTTCTTTGGTGTTGGTCACATCAGACAGATGCGCTGTCTCAGCGGTTGGCAGATTACTTGAGTCGGCGCAAGGTGGATCCAGGAGAATGGGTGCTTCACCTGGACGTGTTTGCACTGGTAACAGAACGCTGGGGAACGCCGATCATGGATCTGATGGTGACCTTCGAGTCAGCGAAAGCGGCTCGGTTTTACAGCAGGCAGCGAGAAAGGATGTCGGAGGGTCTCGATGCTTTGATGCAGAAGTGGCCGGTCAAGGGTCTTGTCTACGTGTTTCCGCCTTGGGCGCTCGTCAGTCGAGTGGTGCAGCGCATAGAGCGTCACCGGGGTCTGGTGCTTCTGGTGGCTCCGGATTGGCCGAGGAGGTCGTGGTACGCAGATCTGGTTCATCTACTCATGGACAGTCCCTGGCGGCTCCCGTTGCGGGAGGACCTGCTGCTGCAGGGGCCTCTTCGCATGCTGCAGGTGAATCGATTCTCGCTTACGGCTTGGCTCTTGAAAGAGCGAGGATGAAATCCAGAGGGTATTCAGCGGCAGTCATTTCTACGTTGCTGAAGGCGAGGCGCAGGTCTTCTTCCTTAGCTTATGTACGGGTTTGGCGCATTTTCAAGGGCTGGTGTGCGGACAGGTGGTTATGGCCCTCGGCAGCGTCTGTTCCACAGATCCTTTCGTTTTTGCAAGATGGTTTTGAGAGAGGTTTAGCAGCTAGTTCTTTGCGGTTGCAGTTAGCAGTGATCTCGTGTTACTGAGATAAGGTTCAGGGAGAGGTCTTGGGGGCACACACGGACGTGAAGAGGTTTTTACGGGCCATGCGGCTCCTGAGGCCTCCTCGCCACTGCTCGGTTCCCTCGTGGGACCTGAATCTAGTTTTGGAAGCCTTGATCAGAGCTCCTTTTGAGCCGTTAGGTGCGGCGTCCCTGAAGGATTTGACTTTGAAGACCGTTTTCCTGGTAGCCATCTGTTCAGCTCGCAGGATTTTGGAGTTGCAAGCCCTGTCCTGCAAGGAACCGTTCCTGTCATCTTCGGATCAGAAGGTGGTGCTGCGAACGGTGCCTGCCTTTTTGCCCAAGGTGGTTTCGGTCTTTCACGTCAACCAGACGGTTTCATTACCGGTCTTCTCTGAGGAAGAGAAGCAGTCTATGGGAGGCAGATTACGTCTTTTGGATGTTCGTCGGTCTCTGAAGAAGTACCTTTGCCAGTCGTCGGCCTTCCGTAAGTCGGAGCGGTTATTTGTGCTGTTTGGAGGTCCGCGGAAAGGGGAGGCTGCGGCTAAGGCGTCCATTTCCAGATGGTTGAAGGAAACTATTGCAGCTGCATATATATATAGATATAGATAGAGAGAGAGAGAGAGTTTTGCAATACAATCCAGAAAATACAAATCTGAATTAGATGTAACAACGAAGAAAAGCGAAGAAAGACCAAGGTCAATCCTATTAAAAAAAACAAACAAACAATCCTGGAATAGACCACAACACGTTGCCCCACAATATGATCCAAGAAAAAAGAAATGAAATCATACTGGTGAAACCAACACCCAAAGGTAACAAAAAATATCATAGGAGCATAGATGACGACATATGGCAGCCGATATGGGAGCTTCCCCACCTCCCCCCTCTTCCCTACTCAAAAGAAATTGTAACAGTTGTCTGGACTCAAAAAAGATATATTGTTTAGATTGAAAATTAACCATACACTTACAGGGATATCTTAACTTAAACTGCGCTCCCAAGGTGAGCGTTCTCTGGCACAAGGCCAGGAACGCCTTCCGCCTTTTTTGCGTATCCCTAGCCAAATCAGGAAAAATAAGAATTTTTGAGCCCATAAACTGGGTAACAGACAATTTACGAAAGTATAGTTTAAGTACAGTATTCCTGTCAGATTCAAAGGCAAAATTAACTAATAGAGTGGCCCTACTTGTGACCACCTCCAAAGAACTCTCCAAAAATTCTGATAAACAGAGGTGGACCAGAATCCGCAACAAGCGCCCGCTGTTTCCCAGACTCAAATGTAGATATTGAAACATATTGAGCCCTCACGACTGGTGGCAGCAAATCAGCAGGCATCTGAAGAACTTCAATAAAAAACTTACGGACCAGGTCCATAGGAGCTATCAAAGGGGACCGAGGAAAGTTCAAGAGTCTAAGATTATTCCTACAAAGTTGGTTATCTAGGAACTCAGTATGTCTTGAAGGACTAGAAAAAGGGATTGTTACTTCTGGAGATGGATCTGCAACTGTGAGTATATACTTCTGGTAATTTTCTAAAAGGAATTCTTTGTATTAAAGCTAATTAATTTGTAAACCCACTATTTTTTGTTGAATCAGTCAGGGCCTAGTAGCAGCAGTTTAAGTTTAAATTTAAAACACAGAGGAGAACTTTCTGGTTACATTTCATACCCAGCAGAGAGCTTGTAGTTTAAATTTAATAGTTACTCAGGGCCTAGTAACAGCAAAGTACTTTTAGTTTAAATTTAAAACACAGAAGAGAGCTTTCTGGTTACATTTCGAACCCAGCAGAGAGCTTGTAGTCTAAATTTAATAGTTACTCAGGGCCTAGTAACAGCAAAGTACTTTTAGTTTAAATTTAAAACACAGAAGAGAGCTTTCTGGTTACATTTCGAACCCAGCAGAGAGCTTGTAGTCTAAATTTCATAAGACGTTGGAGCCTAGCAGCAGCTAAGAGCTATAATTTAAATCAAATCAGAATATAGCTTACCTCAGCAGCACAAGACAGGGTACTGTGTAGCAGCCCTCTTTTAATAAGTGTTATTTCCTCCCCTCCCTCCCCACACCCACCCACCCCTAGGATAATCATAGCTTTATAGGTACTTACACATCTTAAAAGACAGGAGGTGCTCTCAGGTGAAGCTCATTACCCAAATCAGTCATACACTAAGGACCTGAGATTAGTTAAGCTTCAGGTGAACAAGGTATATTACACGTATTAGGTACAGTTTTATTAGTATAAATATCCATAGCAACCCTTAGTAAGTAAAGAACTTAGATCTAAACACAAACCTAAAACTAAGATGCAGACAGCAGTCCAGCAGCGGGATGGGGGCTTTCCAGTCTTTTGCATTGAGTGTCACATGTATGATTTTCTCCCAGTTGGTGAGAGGTCTTACGTGTGCACTAGGTGCAAGGAGCTCTTTGCTCTCAGGGAACGAGTCCGTTCTCTAGAGGCTAAAGTAGCAGACTTGGAATGCATAAGACAGAGAGGTACATAGACGAGACCTACAGGGATATAGTCCTGAAGTCCCACCTCCAGTCTGGCAGCATCCCTGTTGCCATGGAGGAGAGAGGTCACGTGACAGGAGAGCATCACCCTGGTGTGGCAGGAAGTGATCCTGTAACTAGGACCTGTCCTCCAGGTGATGTAAAACCCTCTCGCACCGAGGACGTTTCTCCAGGGCCATGTGCTCATGAGGGAAGGGTTAGGACAGCCGTTATAGTTGGTGATTCAATCATTAGGCATGTAGATAGCTGGGTGGCTGGTGGACGTGAGGATCGCCTGGTAACATGCCTTCCTGGTGCGAAGGTAGCGGACCTCACGCGCCACCTAGATAAGGTCTTAGTGCTGGGGAGGAGTCTGCTGTCTTGGTACATGTCCGTACCAATGACATAGGAAAATGTGGTAGGGAGGTTCTGGAGGCTAAATTTAGGCTTTTAGGTAGGAAGTTGAAATCCAGAACTTCCAGGGTAGCTTTCTCCAAAATGCTTCCTGTTCCACGCGCAGGACCCAAAAGGCAGGCAGAGCTCCGGAGTCGCAATGCGTGGATGAGACAATGGTGCAGAGATGAGGGTTTTGGATTTGTTAGGAACTGGGGAACATTCTGGGGAAAGGAGGGACTCTTCCGAAGGGATGGGCTTCACCTTAACCGGGATGGAACCAGGCTGCTGGCATTAACCTTTAAAAAGGAGAGAGAGCAGCTTTTAAACTAGATATTAGGGGAAAGCCGACAGTCGCCCAAGAGCGGATGGTTCAGAAGAATGTATCTTTGAAGGATATTACCAAAAGTAGAGAGGTTCCACAAAAGAGTAAAGTAGCCCAAATGCCCTCAAGTATGGAGCAGACAGAGCTTACAGATCCCAAATTACCCATGTCTAACATTAGCCAAATTAATATGAATAAAATGCATTCTCTAAAATGCTTGTATGCAAATGCTAGAAGTCTAAAAAATAAGATGGGAGAATTAGAATATATAGCACTAAATGAAAGGTTAGATATGATTGGAATATCAGAGACATGGTGGAAGGAGGACAACCAGTGGGACACTGATATCTGGGTACAAGCTATATCGAAATGATAGAGCTGATCAAATTGGTGGAGGGGTTGCTCTCTGTTAGAGAGGGCATTGAGTCAGAAAGGATTAAAGTTTTGCAGGAAACAAAATCTGCTGTAGAATCTATATGGATTGAAATTCCTTGTAAAAGGAGGAAGGTAATGGCAGTGGGGGGTGTACTATCGAGCGCCTGGCCAGAATGACCAAATGGATGATGAAATGCTCAAAGAAATCAAGGAAGCTAACAAAAGTTACAGCGCAGTAATAATAATGGGTGATTTCAACTACCCCGGTATCGACTGGGTCAGTGTCACGTCAGGACATGTTAGGGAGATAAAGTTCCTAGATGAAATAAATGACTGCTTCTTGGAGCAGCTGGTTCATGAACCGACCACAGGGGAAGCCATATTAGACCTAGTCCTTAGTGGAACACCAGATCTAGTGCAAGAGATAAGGGTGTTCGGGCCACTTGACAGTAGTGATCATAGCATGATCGCCTTTGATTTAATTAGTGGAGGTGGGATAGTAAGGAAATCCACAGTACTACCTTTTAACTTCCGAAAGGGAGACTATGATAAAATGAGGAAAACAGTTAAGAAAAAACTAAAAGGAGCAGTTGCAAAGGTTAAAGACGTACATCAGGATTGGCTGTTGTTGAAAAATACTATCTTGGAAGCCCAGACCAGCTGTATTCCACGCTTTAAGAAAAGTGGAAGGAAGTCCAAAAAACTGCCAGCATGGTTTAAAGGTGAGGTCAGAGAGGCTGTTGCCAAAAAAGCATCTTTCAGGAAATGGAAAAAAAGAGCCAAACGACGAAACCTGGAAACAGCACAAGCACTGGCAAGTCAAATGCAAGGCCATTGATAAGGCAGGCAAAGGGAGAATTTGAGAAGAAGCTTGCTGTGGAAGCAAAAACGCGAAGTAAAGACCTTTTCAAGTACATTCGTAGCAAAAAAACCTGTGAGAAAGTCAGTTGGTCCATTAGATGATAAAGGGGTTAAAGGAGCACTAAGAGGCGACAAGGCGATAGCGGAGAAACTGAATGAATTCTTTGCTTCGGTCTTTACTGAGGAAGATGTAGGGATGTTACCCATGACTGAAGTGCTATTTAAAGGTGTGGAAGAATTGAAGGAAATATCGATACATTGGGAAGATGTATTACAACTGTTAGATAAACTGAAGAGTAGCAAATCACCTGGGCCGGATGGTATACATCCAAGAGTGTTGAAAGAACTGAAATATGAGATTGCAGACCTGCTATTAGTAATCTGTGAACTATCATTAAAATCATCTCTAATACCTGAAGATTGGAGGATCACCAATGTAACACCAATTTTTAAAAAGGGTTCCAGGGGTGATCCAGGAAACTACAGACCGGTGAGCCTGACGTCAGTACCGGGAAAAATGGTAGAAACCATCATAAAGAATAAAATTACTCCAGCATGTAGATAATCATGACCTAATGGGAGACAGCCAACATGGCTTGTGATAAGGAAGCTTATCATAGCTCAGGTAGGAGCTATAGAAAAGATGATGTGACTCTGAACAAGCAACCTGTCTGTTCTGGTAGAAGTAAGAAAACAGAGTTTTCACATAAAAGACTACCAGTCCCAGAATGCACCAGGTTTCCAGCAGCCATGAGGGGGGCTGAAGTGAGAAAACATGTGTGCAATCAAGAGAGCTATGAGGTAATCCCTAAGCACGCATCTCAAAGGGCAGGGCCTGATTCAACACTGCTGCGCTGTGTTAGGGAGGAGCACACATTAGGACAGAATAAGAATAGAGCTTATTCTACAGATAATAGCTTCAGACACAGATACAGCAACAGCTTCAAGCTCAAGCACCAACATCATCTCGAGAAGCAGAAGCCAAGCCAAGCGGATAGAGAGAGAAGGAAATTCTCTGGAAGGGAAGAGAAGAAGGGCCATTGGAAGGTCTGGGAGAGTCCAAGGCAGTACCCATACTGGGAGGTATTCCAAGTGCCAGCAGAGTCCATTGGACTGGAGTCAGCCAGAGGAATGGAATGGCAGAGATAGGAATCACCAGTGGCTACCTGGGAGAGAGAAGACTGCACCTGGAAGGGATTTCCAGACCTATGCCAGAAGGTATGTGAGAGAAGATCCAGTGTCCAGGGATCAAGCTTGGAAGGCTGGACATCAGAACTGGATTACATACTGGCCAAGCTATACAGAGAGGAATTAAGATAGCAGGAGAGGCTCAGGTATGAACACTGATCCAGACCCTATCTATAATAGTGAATGGCAGCAAGGGAATAAGCATTCTCATGATAGTGCCTTATGGAAAGACTCGTCTGTGCCAATGTATGATAGTGACCCTATGCTGATTGATGAAGGGGGAGATACAGCAGATGAAACTATTAATTACATGGACTGTTCTCTATCTAAATGCTATTGCTAGCTTTCTGTGAGCAAACACATCAGCCATCACAAAGAAACCTAACTTTGTTCATTATTCCACTGCAAACAGCTCCTAAAGCAGGATTTTGAGTTCACACAGTAGCAGCCAGCCAGCTAAAGGGTTTCAGCTGGACAATTGATAGTAATTAAAGCTGCACCTGATTGTGTGTGTGAGCAAGGGAAAATCACTGCTGGATCTGCGTGGAAAATAAGCAGAAGTTAACCTAACCAGCAAAGTTTATTCATTTCTTTGTGCCTTTTTTATTTGGTAATTATTTGCTAAGAAAACATTAGCTAATTGCCTGACAAGCTGAAGGTTGTTTTCTGATTTGCTTTGTGACTTTGTTATCCATTTAAACACTGCAAGCAAGTAACCTCATTTATATTGCTACCAAGCATACTTGTGCTGGGTGAATTAAACCCCATCAATAAAAGAAGTATTTTATTGGCTTTACCACTGGTTACACAACTCAATTATTGTCTTCAGCTGTGTTTGGAGTGAAAGAACTACATTACCCACAATACCTTGCAAGAATCATATGAATATATGCATCGTCAAGATTGTGTAAGTTCTCACCCTAGGCAGCCGTCTGACAGGCTTTAGACAAGGAAGATCTTGTCTTACTAATCTGTTTTTTTGAAGGAGTGAATAATCAGGTGGACAAAGGTGAGTCGGTTGATATTGTGTATCTGGACTTTCAGAAAGCCTTTGACAAGGTCCCTCATCAGAGACTTTTGGCAAAACTAAAGAGTCATGGGATAGGAGGCAGTGTACTATTGTGGATCAGGAGCTGGTTAAAAGATAGAAAGCAGAGAGGGTAGGGCTAAATGGCCAATTTTCCCAATGGAGAAAGGTGAATAGTGGTGTACCCCAGGGATCTGTGCTGGGTCCACTGCTTTTTGACATATTCATAAATGACATGGAAAGTGGCATAACGAGTGAGGTTATCAAATTTGCAGATGACACAAAACTATTTAAAGTTGTTAAAACCCAAGAGGATTGTGGAAAATTGCAAGAGGATCTTGATAAATTGGAAGACTGGGCATCAAAATGGCAGATGAAATTTAATGTGGACAAGTGCAAAGTTATGCACCTAGGGAAGAGCAACCCAAACTATGGTTACACGATGCAAGGTTCCACATTAGGAACCACCACCCAGGAAAAAGATTTAGGCGTCATTGTGGATACCATGTTAAAACCCTCGACCCAGTGTGCAGCAGCGGCCAAGAGAGCAAATAGAATGCTAGGTATGATAAGGAAAGGAATGGAAAATAAAACAAAAGATATTATAATGCCTCTATATCGTTCCATGGTGAGACCGCACCTTGAATATTGTGTGCAATTCTGGTCGCCGTATCTTAAAAAGGATATAGCGATTTTAGAAAAGGTTCAGAGAAGAGCCACCAAAATGGTAAAGGGGATGGAAGGATACCTCTATGAAGAGAGGCTAAAAAGGATAGGGCTCTTTAACCTGGAAAAGAGACGGCTGAGGGGGAGATATGATAGAGGTCTATAAATTAATGAACGGAGTGGAACGGGTAAACGTAGATCGATTGTTTACCTTATCAGATTATAGAAAGACTAGGGGACATGCAATGAAGCTACAGGGTAAACTATTTAAGACTAATAAAAGAAAATATTTTTTCACTCAACGTGTAATCAAACTCTGGAATTTGTTACCGGAGGATGTAGTAAAGGCTGTCAGTGTAGCTGGGTTTAAAGAAGGTTTGGACAAGTTCCTGGAGGAAAGGTCCATAAACCATTATTAAGAAGGGACCCAGGATATCAATGCTTGAACGAATACAAGCATTGTGGAACCTGTGTCCCTTGGGGAAACTGCTAGGTACGTATGACCTAGATTGGCCACTGTTGGAAACAGAATACTGGGCTTGATGGACCTTGGTCTGACCCAGTATGGCATATCTTATGTTCTTATGTACCTTGGACTGTAAAAGAGCTCTAGCCTTTTACTTACAAAAAACAGAGCAACATAGGAAGTACTCTCAACTCTTTGTTGCTTTTGATCCTTCTCATTTGGGACTTCCAGTCTCCAAGAGAACACTATCTAACTGGATTGCTCAGTGTATTTCCTTTGCCTATCAGAGTAAGAATCTTTCTCTGGAGGGACATGTCACAGCTCACAATGTGAGAGCCATGGCAGCCTCAATGGCTCATCTGCACTCTGTGTCTGTTGACGACATCTGTCGAGCAGCCACTTGGGCCTCGGCTCATACCTTCACAACCCATTACTGCTTGGACAAGGACTCCCGCGGGGATGCCTTGTTTGGTCAGGCTGTTCTCAAACACCTGTTCCATGCCTAATCAACTCCTGCCCATCATCCCTGGTAGGATGCCAGAGATCCATAGGGGGAAGTGGAGCCCTTTTCAGGGACACACAACTTCTGGGGTCTCTCCCTGGCACCTAAAGTTAGGGAGTCCCCATATGTGATGACTACATTCCTGCTTGTTCCTGGAGATAGCATAGTTACTCACCTGTAACAGGTGATCTCCGGGAACAGCAGGAATTTAGTCCTCACAACCCATCCACCTCCCCTAGGAGTTGTAGCTCTCTATCTCTTTCCTTTTCCTCTCTCTTTGTCTAAGCTTTAAAACTCAACTGGAGAGAGGCAGTTGGGAAAGGTGGGAAGGCAGCACGCAGGCGCTGTGGGATGCTCCCAAAAGCGTTCTGATTGGATGCTGGGGAGCGTTCCCATGCGGGCTCCGTCGGTACCGACGATACCCATATGTGAGGACTAAATTCCTGCTGTTCCCGGAGATCACCTGTTACAGGTGAGTAACTATGCTTTCTCCATCAACAAGCAGGAAGTCAGTCCTCACATATGGGTGACGTCGGCGCCGACAGAGCCCTGATGCAGAGCAATTCCCCAGCTTTCAAAGAAATCCTTTGGGATTGCATCGCGTATGCGCGATCCCTTTCCCACCCAAGGGTGTCATCTTGCTCAGTCTCCCTTTTTCCGCAGAGCCCAATGGACGTAGTCCAACTTCCCTTGCTGAAAAAGTGCATCAAAATTCCAGAAGACTTTTTTCTTCGGCCTGGTTCGACGCCGGTTCCCCTTCCCCTTCCCTCCTTGGATTCAGTACACCGGTATCGAGTCCGGTCTTATTTTCGTTTTTGTCCTTCGTGATTAGCGTTCGCGCTTTTTTTCTTTTTCACTAGCAGCCTGGTCTTTCGACCTCGCAGGAGCCCTTTTTCCCCTGATGGCTGCTAGCGGGTTTAAAAAGTGTGATCTGTGTAAAAAATTAATCTCTCACCGACACACATGACTGCTGCCTCGGGGCCGGCCATGACCCGAAGGCCTGTGGCTAGTGCAGCAAAATGTCCTCTAAGGCACTTAGAAGTAGGCAGCAGCAGCGTGAAAAGATTTTCTCAGAGTCCGAATTCACCTGGGTCCGGATCTCGTCAGAAGCCTCGACGTCTCGGGAGCTGTCTGACTCCGAGCATCGTCGTGGGTCTTCTGAACGGGGGTCTCCCTCGCGGGAACACCGGAGGATTTAGAAATCTGTGAGGACGGCAGAGTCTTGACCACCGCCCCGGGTCCTCGGAGCCGGAGTGTCCTGCAAAAGTACCTCACACGGAGCCAGAGACGCCGAGGAAGGTAACTGCTGTTGTCCTTGTTGACTCTCCTCTGGAAGAACCGGCATCCGAGCTGGAGGCTTTGGAGTCTTCTGAGCTCGGTCTCAGGATGACAGCCTTGGAGAGTAGCATGTCTGCTTTCATGGAGCAGCAGCGGGCACTGATGGTCAGTCTCACCGGTCCGTCTGCCCCGACCACCGGGACCTCGACGTCCAAGTCGACCCCGGAGGTCAAGCCGACAACCTTTTTGGCAAACCTATGACTGAAAAGGCTGCTGAAATCGAGACCGAGTACTTGACCCGGACAAGACTCTCCAAAAAGACTTCTGCCCCTTCCAAAATGAAGGGCCCGGGTAAAAAGTCCTTTTTCCTGAGGAAGGGTACTGCTTACCATAACTACCCCACTCACCAGGCCTCCCTGGCTCCCCAGCAGGGGCAGCAGGCCAAGGGACAGGGGCATGGTCCGCGTAAGCAGAAGACCCCCAGGCACTGGCTCCTTCCCAACTGGTAGGGGGTTTTTGACTGTCGCAGCATAGTCTTTCTCCAGTCAGGGATGAGGCCTTGCACATTAGGAAGGTTGGCACTGTACGCCCACAGGTGGCCTGCAATCACCACCGATGCCTGGGTCTTACAAATAGTCCAAAAGGGCTATTTGCTCCACTTCAACCAGTTACCTCCCACCTACCTTCCAGGAAAGCCTCTCGGACCCCCTCTACACAGGAACCTCCTCGTACAGGAGTTGGCCGGTCTTCTAGAGGATCAGGCAGTGGAGCCGCTGCCCCACAGCTTGCTAGGACAAGGCTTTTACTCCAGGTATTTCCTGATACCAAAGAGAACAGGAGGCCTCAGGCCCATCCTCAACCTGTGAAACTTAAACAAGTTCCTGGTGAGGAAAAAGTTCAAGATGCTTTCCTTTGGAATATTGCTGCCTTACCTCCACCAGGGAGACTGGCTATGCTCTTTAAACCTGAAGGATGCTTATACACACATCCTCATACATCCAGACCACAGACAATATCTCAGATTTGTAGTAGGAGGAAACCATTTTCAGTACAGAGTATTTCCGTTTGGCCTAGTCTCTGCTCCCAGAGTGTTTACCAAATGTCTGGCGGTAGTGGCGGCCTTCCACAGGAATGAAGGGATTTGTGTCTTCCCTTACCTGGACGACTGGCTCATCAGGGCCCAGTCGCCTCAGGAGGCCCAACAGGCCACAGCTCGCACTATCAACATATACTGCAGCATCTAGGCTTTGTCATAAATCAAGTAAAGTCCACTTTGCTCTCCACTCAAGACTGAGTTCATAGGAGCAAGGCTAGACACCCTTTGAGCTAGGGCTTACCTGCCAGAGGACAGGGCACAGAGGCTTCTGGTGCTGGTGCACCAAATCAGCCACAAGTCTCATATATCAGCAAGGCACTTTCTATGCCTTCTAGGACACATGGCCTCCACGGTTCATGTGACCCCCAAAGACCCGTCTTCACATGAGGACGGCTCAGTGGCGCCTCAGAGATCAGTGGACACAAGCCACAGGAAGACTCCGAGACAGGATCAGTGTGTCCAAGTGACTACTGAAGTCATTGACCTGGTGGCTTCAGCCATCCAACCTGTTCAATGGAGTTCATTTCCAGCCTCCCTCGTACACAAGAGTACTGACAGATGCATCCCTGCTGGCCTGGGGAGCCCATTCCCAGGACTTATGCACTCAAGGGTTGTGGTCTGCTCAAGAGAAGACGCAACAAATCAATCTCTTAGAGCTCCGGGTGATAGGCCTAGCTCTTCAGACCTTCTCTCATGTTCTCTCACATCAGTCTGTCCTAGAACAAACAGACAACCAGGTAGCTATGTTCTACGTGAGCAAGCAGGGAGGGACAGGGTCCCGCATCCTGTGTCAGGAGACACTGGACCTCTGTTCCTTTGCAATCCGACAGGGTATGTCTCTCAAAGCAGTTTACCTGCCGGGATAGGAGAACTACCTAGCGGACAAGCTAAGCAGAATTCTCCAACCTCACGAGTGGCAACTGAATCTGGAAGTAGCCCAGCAGATCTTCCAGTGCTGGGGACATCCAATCATAGATCTCTTTGCCAGTCCGCAGAATCATCAGTTGCACAACTTTTGCTCCAGACAGCCACACCCCCAAAGGATGGCTGCAGATGATTTCCTGGTCCGTAGGCCTCCTGTATGTGTTTCCTCCCACACCTCTGGTGGCCTGGACTGTATTCAAAATCCTTCGAGACAAGGCCACAGTCATCCTGGTAGCCCCCAGATGGCCACGGCAACCTTGGTTTCCGCTTCTCCTCCAGCTGGCGGTAGAAACCCCACTCCCTCTGGGGACGCAACCCGACCTCCTGTCCCAGGAGCAGGGCTGTATCTTACACCCCAACCTCAGGTCCCTCAACCTGATGGCATGGCTGCTGAAAGAGTAGTGCTGGCTTCTCTCCTCCTGCCTAAGAATGTGGAAGAAGTGCTACTGGCTTCAAGGAGGCAGTCCATTAGGAAAACCTATGCCTTCAAGTGGCGTAGGTTTGAAGTATGGTGTAACCAGCACAACGAGAACCCTTTCTCTTGTCTAGTACCAGTAGTATTACAGTATTTGCTTCACCTCTCAGAATTAGGCCTCAAGTCTAACTCTGTCCGGGTCCATCTGAGTGCTTTGTCGGCACACCACTCTCCAGTGGAAGGACAACCTCTGTCGCTTCACCCCTTGGTGTCCAGATTCCTCAGAGTTCTACTCCTACTAAAACCCCCGGTTCGTCCCCTGGCAACCGAGTGGGATTTGAATGTGGTCTTGCAACAGCTTACTTGCCCACCTTTTGAGCCGATGAGCGCTTGCCATCTGCGCTTCCTCTCCTGGAAGGTGCTCTTCCTGGTGGCACTCACATCTGCCAGACGAGTGAGTGAGCTACAAGCTCTTGTGTCAGAAAGACCGTACACACGGTTTTATAGGAACAGGTTGGTCCTGCGCACCCATCCCAAGTTACTTCCAAAAGTGGTCTCTCCATTCCACCTCAACCAAGAGGTGGTTCTTCCGACGTTCTTTCCCAGACCGCATGCCAGCCGGGCAGAGGCGGTGCTGCATATCCTTGTTTGTAAGAGGGCACTAGCCTTCTACCTGGAACATACGTGGGGACATCGAAGGGCTATCCAGCTCTTCGTCTCTTATGACCCCAGTAAACTGGGGCTACCTGTCTCCAAGCGCATGTTGTCCACCTGGGAGGCAGACTGCATTGCCTGGGCGTACAGGGCGGCTGACCTCCCATTGCAGGGTCGAGTCACGGCCCACTGTGTCAGGGCTAAGGCCGCATCAGTGGCTCACTTCCTCTCTGTTCCGCTGGCAGACATCTGCCAGGCTGCAACCTGGTCTTCAAGCCAGACTTTTGCAGCCCATTACTGCTTGGATGGAGAGTCCCGACGGGACAGTGCTTTCGGCCAGGCGGTACTCTGTAACTTATTTGAGGTTTAGGCAACTCCTACCCTCCGGCCCTCTGGTGTCAGGCTACCGGGGGTGTGGCGTCTCCGCTGAATTTCTATCACAGCTGCTGCAGCTCTTCTCGAGGGAGCCATTTTTCAGCTAGAGGTTCTCGGTAGCCTATAGCTAGGGAGTCCCATATGTGAAGACTGACTTCCTGCTTGTTCCTGGAGAAAGCATAGTTACTCACCTGTAACAGGTGTTCTCCAGGGACAGCAGGAATCGGTCCTCACGACCCTCCCTCCTCCCTTGAAGTTGCAGTCCTACTATTGATTTTTATTCATTTTGCCGTCTTTTTAGCTATGTCATTTGACTGAGCAAGATGGCACCAATGTTCCCTCTAATTTTCTGTAGGCTGTGTGCGCATAAAATATCAGCTGTGTGCAGCTTTTGAAGGAAGGTTAAATTTTTGTGCGCCACATAACGACACTCGGAGTTATATACTTTAAAATTTGACTACACGTCAGAATACAGTATGTACACCACATTGATTTTAATCAAATTAAATGAAAATAGACGATTACTAAATGAAGCGGGAAATTTCTAGTAATTACAATCATAACTTTTAAATTTTTAAGACGTCTGTGTTTTCTATCAGAATCAGAGCCGTAATTTTTGTGCGCTCTGTTGTAAAGTATGTGCGCTCGCTTGGCGATGTGTGTGTGCGCGCGCGCGCACATGCGCACAGCTTAGAGGGAACAGTGGATGGCACCCTT
Organism: Ichthyophis bannanicus; assembly: GCA_033557465.1. NCBI lineage: Eukaryota > Metazoa > Chordata > Amphibia > Gymnophiona > Ichthyophiidae > Ichthyophis > Ichthyophis bannanicus. The sequence continues at coordinate 158,793,929 of CM066039.1, read as the reverse complement.
GGGTGGGAAGGGGATTGTGCATACGCGATGCAATCCCAAAGGCTTTCTTTGAAAGCTGGGGAATTGGTCCGCATGAAGGCTCCATCGGCGCTGACGTCACCCATATGTGAGGACTGATTCCTGCTGTCCCTGGAGAACACCTGATCTCCAGGAACAAGCAGGAATGAGTCTTCACATATGGGTACATCGGTACCGACGGAGTCCGCACGGGAATGCTCCCCAGCGTCCAATCAGAACGCTTTTGGGAGCATCCCACCGCGCCTGCGTGCTGCCTTCCTGCCTTTCCCAACTGCCTCTCCTCAGTTTTAGTTTTTCCGCGGAGCCGGCAGGACGTACTCCTGTCACCGTAGAAAATTCTTCTTTTATTTTTGTTTTCTTGTGGTCGCGTCTGCCTTCCCCAACGCCACCGGTAACCGCCAGTGTTTCTTTTCTTCTTTTTTCTTACAAAATTTCCTTTCTGAGGAATATTTTTTTTCCCTGTTAGTGCCTGACGGTTTTTCGGCCTGCTAGGCCTACTCACTCTCCTTCATGGAAATACCAGCCACTAACCCTAAGAAATGTTTAAACTGTGGTGGTACCAAATTAATTGTAGACACTCATAATTGGTGTCTACCCTGTTTGGGTCCTGACCACCATCCGCTGGAGTGTTCCTTCTGCAGCGGTATATCCAGAAAAAGTCTTCAGCATCGAGCATGTCTCGATACGCGGTCCCCATTAAACTTCACGGTACCAGCCAACGCTTCTTCTTCACAGGATCAGGTAACCCATAAACAGTCTGTTAAGACTAGCCAGGCCTCGAGTGGTAGATCTCATGCTCAGCATAGAGATGCCTCCGGCGTTGCCCTCGAGAACACCTTGGCATTAAAACCCCGGTGGGAGTCTTCGGCCTCCAAGCCATTTATGGGGTTTCAGGTTGTTTCTGGGGTTCTCACCTCTACGAACATACCTGAGCCATGCTCAGTGGCGGCATCCGCTTGGGGCGGTACCGATACCCCGGCATCGGCAATGGTGTTGGATGAAACATTCCTCACCAAAGATCGCAGTCTAGCGCTCTCGGTTCCTTCGGGGCCGACTGAGCCGCTGCTGACCGATCTTCCAGTATCGGTATTGATCCCGGTACCGGTACTGGTATCCACGTCGGTACCCTCCAGATATGCATCGATAGACTTGCTTCCTTCGATGCCGAGTCTGAAGTAGATCTCTAATCTGGATGACTGGGTACCGACTCGTCTCGGTACCAACTTCAAACGGTACCGAAGACATTCTACCAATGATCAAGGTCTGCCACGTTCGGTGACTTCGGTACCGATAGAGCTATCACAGACTGATCTTCATGTATCGGTATCAACGACGGTACCGGTATCGACATCAGCATTGGTGTCGGTACCTCCCATGCTCGTTTCAACCGGCTCGCTTCCTGCCATACCGAGTTTGGAATCGATCCCTAGCATGGACGATTTGCTACCGACGGGTTGCGGTACCGGCTTCCAGCGGTACCGACAACTATCCTTTAAGGACAATCCGATGCTCCACCCCTTCAGATCTTCTATTCTAGAGAATCTGAATGAACCGGTCGGTGCTAGAGCTAGTTCTTCAACAGATCTAGTTCTTACTCCTCTTTCTAGAGGACTCCCTTCTGGGGAAATTTCTTTTCAAGCATTCCTGCTTGATATGGCAAAGTTACTTGCCATTTCTATACCTGGTCAGTATCCTGCACCAGGGGATCCAGAACCTCTGCAGATCCCCTGCAATCCAAAGGAAGTCATTATGTTTCCTTTGCATCAGACCTTGCAGGATCTCCTATTTAGAACGTGGGAAGCTCCTTTAATGGTATCCCCACCTTCTAGGGCAACTGATCTTCTATACATGGTGCCCCCTTCTCCAGGTTTTCAAAAGCTTCAGCTCCCTCATCATTCTATTGTTGTAGAATCAGCAATGAGGCGTGTTAAGAGTACTAAGAAGCACTCTTCTTATCCGCCAGGTCGTGAGGCTAAGACTTTAGATGCCTTTGGACGCCAAACCTTCCGGGCATCCATGTTTTCAGCAAGAATTCTCTCACATATTTTCTATATGGGATTATCTCTTGAGGAGGTCACAAAGAATTTAATACTTTTGACCCCTTTTCTTCAAGAGCCTAAAAGAGCAGATTTTTCTGTACTAGTCAATCATGCTCAAAATATTTCTAGGTTCCTTACTCGTGCTTCCCTGGACTCTTTTGAGTCTGTTAGCAGAACTACTGCTATAGCCATAGGGGCACGACGTAGAGCCTGGTTCCAAGCTTCAGACTTGGACAAATGGGTACAAGATAGACTGGGAAATACTCCTTGTACTGGAGAGAATCTCTTTAACAAGGAGGCTTTACTCCAAGCTGCTCAGTTAACTACTGACACTATTGCTTTCAGAGGCTTGTCTACGCCTTCCTCTATCCCAGTTTGTAGGAGATCTCCTAACAAACCTTTAAAGGGGAGAAAGTTTTTTATTCATCTTCTTCCAATCATACAGATGTTCCCAGACAGGGGGAAACATCCAACCAGGCTAAGGAAACCACAACCTCAACAGGTTCAGCAAACCCAGCATCCGCAGGGCTTCTGATATATTATCACATCTTTCTTTCCTGTTTTGGGGTTTAGAACCTGTAGTCTGCTTCTTCTTAATAGACGCATCTACACTGTTTCCATCCTAAACTCTAGACATGGATCTCTTCTCAATAGACATCCATTCTTTTTGTTCTATGAGCTCTCAGGATGATCATGCTTATAAGTAACAGGGGTTTTTCCTCTTCCTCCTGAAAGGGAAAAGAGGTGTAACAACTATCAATAAGATACATGCTGGAACAGGAAACTATCATCATACCTTTTTCAGAGACTTACCATATCGTAAGTCTCCTTCAACTCTGCCTTTACCTACCCTCTTACTGAAACATTTCGCCTGTAAGAGTGGTACCATTTAGCTGGAGGGTTTTTTTTCTAAAATCCCTGTAGGTTTCTACCTTTTTCAGTAAGGGGTTTCCTTTTCCGAGTTCTCCCCCCCCCCCCCCTTTTTCAATCTTACTTGGGGCAGCTTATTAGTCAGTAAGGGAGTCTTGCCACTCCTTCTTATGTCTGTTCATTCTTTTCTGCTGCCTTGGTAATAGCTGCAACGGCAGGAGTTCCTAGTGGTTACCCTCTTGTTCTATTTACCAAGTAAACAAGGTTTGTCCTCCATTAGCAATCCTTTCTGGCCTTAGTAGTAAGTCCAAAACAGGTTATCGACCTTTCTTTTGGAAACTATATTAACTACAGACCTATCAGTTTCATTTCTATTCCTCGCCATCTCCAATTCCCTTGGCATTGGCAGAATAGTTTGTTACGCACTGGCTTTTAAACAGCCAGTTTTTTCTTCTAACCAACCTGCAGCATGCTCTCTGCAACTCTACAGAGTAGCTCTGCACTATGGGCCCTTGCTAGAGAGCATTTGAATCTTCTCCAGGACCAAGCAGGAAGTCAGTCCTCACATATGGGTGACGTCGGCGCCGACGGAGCCCTCGCGGAGCAATTTTCCCCAGCTTTCAAAGAAAGCCTTTGGGAATTGCAGCGCGCATGCGCGGTCCTCTTCCCGCCCAAGGGTGCCATCTTGCTCAGTCTTCTTTTTTCCGCGGAGCCCTACAGACGTTGTCTGTGAATCCCCGCTGAAAAGTTGATTTTTTCTCTTTTTTCTTCGGTTCGACGCCGGTTCTTTTCCCGCCCGGACTCTCGACACTGGTTGCGAGTCCGTTCCTTATTTTTCGGTTTTTTGTCCTTTGTGACAGATTTCGCGCCTTTTTCCTTTTTCCCTGGCAGCCCGGTCTTTCGACCTCGCAGGGGCCCTTTTTCCCCCGATGGCTGCCAGCGGCTTTAAAAAGTGTGACCTCTGTAAGAAACTCATGTCTCTTACAGACACTCATGACTTCTGCCTCCGCTGCCTCGGACCCGATCATGACTCCATGATCTGTGGTCCGTGTGGCAAAATGTCCTCCAAAGCTTTGAGGAGTCGGCAGCATCAGCGGGAGCGTATCTTCTCTGACTCCGGCCGGGCTCGGACCTCGTCAGAGGCTTCGACGTCTCGGGACTCTGGTCCTGAGCATCGTCGAAGTTCCTCTGAAAGGGGGTCTCCTACCCGGGAACATCATCGGAAGAAGAAACCCGCGAGGGCGGGATCGGTGGACGCTCCTGGTCCCTCGAGGGCCAGGTCGCATAGCCCCGATTCCCGTCCCGGGTCCTCGGAGGTGGAGAGGCCGTCAAAACATCCTCGACTCGAGGTGGACTTGCCCGCTCACGTGAGTACTGTTGTCCTTGTTGACTCGCCTCCGAAGGACCTGACGTCGGGCCCGACGCCGTCGGGGCCCGAGTCGGGGGCTGCTGGGTCTCCTGAGCTCGGACTCAGGTTGACGGCCTTGGAGAGCAGTCTGACTGCCTTCATGGACCAGCAGCGGGTATTGATCGCTGGCCTCGCCGGTGTTTCTGCCCTGACCGCCGGGACGTCGACCTCCAAGTCGACCCCGGAGACCGAGCCGATCCTCGAGTCCATGAGGGCTCGAGTCGATCCTCGGTCGAGGTCTCCTTCGGCCTCCCGTTCGGGACCGAGGTCGTCAACGCCGACTCCCTCGGCGTCGGAGCAGATAGCATCGGTGCCCGCCCGACCGGAGCCGCTCGACTTCTCCTCCTCGGAGTCGGCCTGGGAATCCAAGGACGAAGAGTCACCTGGTTCCTTTCGGACTCTGTGTGTCCCTTCGGACTCCCCCGAGTCCGAACCTCGGAGACGGTCCCCCCCGGAGGATACCCGGTTCTCGGACTTCGTGAGGTATATGGCCAAGGCTTTGGCCTTCCCCGCGGATCCCGAGGAGGAACCTCGAGTCGAAGAACTCGATGCCCTCCAATATGACTCTCCCCCGAAGGAGGCCTTTATTGTACCGGTTCCTCCGATGCTGGAACGACTTCTCTTCCGCATGTGGGAGAGCCCGGCGTCGTCGCCGGTGTTAAGCAAGCGGGTCGATTCCATTTATCGAGTCCGCAAGAGCCCCGGCTTCCAAAAGGCACAACTACCGCACCATTCCATGGTGGTGGAATCGGCCATGCATAGACTGAAGAGTCAAAAAATGCACTCCTCGGTGCCCCCTGGTAGGGAAGCCCGAAGCCTGGATGCCCTCGGTAGGAAGTGCTTTCAGGGCTCTATGCTTGCTTGTCGAGTCCAGACTTACCAGCTCTACATGGGCATGTATCTCCGAGACCTGGCTAAAGAAATAGCCGGGTTCTCTGCTGGTCTCTCCGACGAACCTTTGCAGAGGTTCCAAACCTTGTCTACTGGTATTCGAGAGTGCTCCAAGTTTATCTCTCAAGCAGCCTATGATGGTTTTGAGGCTTCGGCTCGAGTAGCTGCGGCCGGCATCGGTGGACGCCGCCAGGCTTGGCTTCAGACGTCCGACCTCGAGCCCTGGGTGCAGGACAAGTTGGTCGATGTCCCCTGCCGAGGTGATAACCTCTTTGGCAAGCCCATGGATGAGAAGGTTGCACAAATCGAGACGGAGACTCTCACCAGGACTCGTCTCTAAAGGAAGACCTCTGCCCCTTCTCAGAAGAAGAAGGGCTCAGGGAAAAAGCCCTTTTACCCGAGGAAAGGTGCTGCCTATAAATACTACCCTCAATATCAGGCCTCAGCAGCTCCCCCACAGGGAAAGCAGGCCAAGGGACGGGGTAATGGGTCCCGTAGGCAGCAAGCCCCCAAGCCTGCACCACCGGCCCCTGCTCAGCAGGGTGGGAGCTTTTGACTTCCTCAGCATAGCCTCTCCCCCTCAGCTGGTTTCTCTCTGCACAGGAGGCAGGCTGGTCCACTTTGCCCAAAGGTGGGCCAGCATCACCACAGATACCTGGGTCCTTCACATAGTTCAAAAGGGCTATCTTCTTCACTTTCACCAGGTACCTCCCTCCTACTTTCCAGGGGAGCCTCCCAGACTCCCTTTGCACAGGGACTTACTCCTTCAGGAGTTAGCAAGTCTTGTTCAGGAACAAGCCGTGGAACCGGTGCCCCACCACCTGAAGGGCCAAGGATTTTACTCCAGGTACTTCCTGATTCCAAAAAGAACGGGAGGCCTCAGACCCATCCTAGACTTGCGAAACCTCAACAAGTTCCTTGCAAAGGAAAAGTTCAAGATGCTTACCCTTGGAATCCTGCTGCCCTACCTCCAGCAGGGAGACTGACTATGCTCCTTGGATCTGAAGGATGCGTATACTCATATCCTCATTCATCCAGACCACAGGCAATATCTCAGATTTGTTGAGGGAGGAAATCATTACCAGTACAGAGTACTGCCCTTTGGCCTATCCTCCGCCCCCAGGGTGTTCACCAAATGCCTAGCAGTGGTGGCGGCCTATCTGAGTCTTCAAGGTCTGTTTGTGTTCCCATACCTGGACGACTGGCTCATCAGAAATCCATCTTCAACAGAGGCCGCTCAGGCCACTCATCGCACTGTGGCTCTGCTCCAGCACTTGGGTTTTGTCATAAATTTCGCAAAGTCCACTTTGCTCCCCTCTCAAAATCTCGAGTTCATCGGCGCCAGGTTGGACACACTTCAGGCACGGGCCTTCCTCCCTCTGGACAGAGCCAGGCGGCTCATGGATCTCGCCAGCCACTTTCACAGCAATGTGCTGGTCTCCGCCAGGCACTTTCTGCGACTGCTCGGCCATATGGCTTCCACGGTCCATGTGACCCCCAATGCCCGACTGAACATGCGTCCCGCTCAGTGGTGCCTTCGCAATCAATGGCATCAGGCCACGGGGAGCCTAGCCGACTCTGTGCAGATCTCCGACCAGCTGGTCTCATCTCTGCGATGGTGGCTTCATCTACCAAACCTAGTGCTAGGGGTGGCTTTTCAGCCACCTACGCAGTCTCAGGTCCTGACGACCAATGCTTCCCCTCCTGGGTTGGGGAGCACATTGCCAAGGGTCATGTACTCAAGGCCTCTGGAATCCTTGGGAGTCTGCTCAACAGATAAACTTCCTGGAGCTCCGGGCCATCCGCCTAGCGCTCAGAGCCTTCTCTCACCTGGTGTCCCACCAGTCGCTGCTGATACAGACGGACAACCAGGTTGCCATGTTCTACGTAAACAAACAAGGCGGAACAGGCTCCTTCCTCCTCTGTCAGGAGGCACAACAGCTCTGCTCTTGTGCAGTCCGCCACGGCATCCTCCTCAGGGCTGTCTATCTCCCAGGTCAAGAAAATTACCTGGCCGACAAGCTCAGCAGGATCCTCCAACCACACGAGTGGAGGCTGGATCCGCTGGTGGTTCAGCGAATCTTTCTCAAGTGGGGTCTCCACACCATGGATCTGTTTGCCAGTCCTCTGAACCGGCAGCTGCCCAGATTCTGCTCTCGACAGCCGCATCCTCTCCGAGTAGCGGCGGATGCTTTTCTGATTCCCTGGTCCACCGGCCTCTTGTATGCCTTTCCTCCCATGCCACTGGTGTCTCGGACTCTCTTCAAGGTTCTCAGAGACAAGGCATCGATGATATTAGTGGCTCCTCGGTGGCCGAGACAACCTTGGTTCCCGCTTCTGATGCAGCTGGCGGTGGACACTCCTCTTCCACTGGGGTTTCAGCCCGACCTCCTGTCGCAGGATCAGGGGACTCTCCTGCACCTCAACCTCTGGTCCCTTCATCTGATGGCCTGGCTGCTGAAAGGGTAGTCCTTGCTCCTCTGCAGCTACCTCCAGATGTGGAGGAGGTCGTCTTGGCCTCCAGGAGGCCCTCCACCCGGAAGTCCTACGCTCTAAAGTGGCGTCGATTCTCCGTCTGGTGTACTCAGCAGTCTCAAGATCCCTTCTCCTGTTCAGCATCAGTGGTCTTGCAGTACTTGCTCTCTCTCTCTAACCTTGGACTTAAGTCCAACTCGGTCAAGGTCCACCTTAGTGCTCTTTCGGCGCATCACATGCCGGTGGATGGTAGACCTCTATCCAACCACCTTCTAGTGGCTCGTTTTCTCAGAGGCCTTCTTCTCCTTAAGCCACCTTTGCGCCCGCCAGCCCCGGACTGGGATCTCAATGTGGTTTTGCAGCGGATTACCTGTCCGCCTTTTGAGCCTATGGCTACCTGTCCAGTACGTTTTCTTTCATGGAAAACCTTGTTCTTGGTGGCCCTCACTTCTGCTAGATGCGTTAGTGAGCTGCAGGCCCTGGTGTCTGATCCTCCTTACACTAGGTTCTACAAGAACTGGGTAGTCCTACGGACTCACCCTAAGTTTCTTCCCAAAGTGGTATCCCCTTTTCACATCAACCAGGAGGTGGTACTTCCGACCTACTTTCCCAGGCCACACTCCAGCTGAGCTGAAATGGTCCTGTATACCCTGGACTGTAGAAGGGCGTTGACCTACTACCTTGACCGTACGCGGGAGCACCGAAGGGCTGATCAGCTCTTCGTGTCTTATGACCCCAACAAGTTGGGGCTCCCTGTCTCCAAGCGTACTCTGTCCATCTGGATTGCTGACTGTATCGCTTGGGCTTACGAGGCAGCCGGCCTCGTGTTGGAAGGTAGAGTCACAGCTCATCGTGTTCGGGCGAAGGCTACGTCGGTGGCTTACCTCCGCTCTGTTCCATTGGCAGACATCTGCCGGGCCGTTACTTGGTCTTCAAGCCAGACTTTTGCAGCCCATTACTGCCTGGAGAGGGAGTCCCACAGGGACAGTGCTTTCGGACAGGCAGTCCTCCATAACCTCTTTGAGGTATAGGCAACTCCTACCCTCCGTCCCGGATGTTGGGCTACCGGTTGGAGACGTATTCAGAGAAGATTCCTTCCTTCTGTGCTACTGAGCTTGAGGGAGCTCATTTTTGTGCTTAGGGTCTCCGGTAGCCTTAAGCTTGGGAGTCCCATATGTGAGGACTGACTTCCTGCTTGGTCCTGGAGAAAGCGTAGTTACCCACCTGTAACAGGTGTTCTCCAGGAGCAGCAGGAATCAGTCCTCACAACCCTCCCTCCTCCCCTTGGAGTTGCAGTTTCTATGCTTTCGTTTTTTGCTAACTTTTTGCTGTCTTTTAGCTATGTCATCAGACTGAGCAAGATGGCACCCTTGGGCGGTAAGAGTACCGCGCATGCGCGCTGCAATTCCCAAAGGCTTTCTTTGAAAGCTGGGGAAAATTGCTCCGCGAGGGCTCCGTCGGCGCCGACGTCACCCATATGTGAGGACTGATTCCTGCTGCTCCTGGAGAACACCTGTTACAGGTGAGTAACTACGCTTTCCTAGCAGATAATCCCAGATGGTTAGGAAGGCCTCATCCAGTCATGCCCCTTCATGACTGGTAGGGTTTCCCTACCTTTACCATCTCTCGTAAGGTCTCCTTTTAAAACGAAGGACACATGCCTTACATCACGTGAAAACCTAAAGAATTGCTCAGTTCCCTGGCTTCGTCCATGTCTCCACTGGACTCCTTCACCAGGGATATTTTTCTTTTTCGTGCAGCTCGTCCTTATATGGTTTTCACTTTCCATTGCGTCTTTTATCCAGTTACCATACTACAGTTCTAAAAGGACCTGGACTTGCTGCCTGCAGATTGAAGATATCATCTGCACTTTTTTCACGTAAACCATCCTGGTTATTCAAGGGCTAGATTCCTAAATGAATCTAGACTGCTCCTTGTCAGAGAGAGCATTCCCCTGACTCTCTCAGTCATAACCAGGGACAAAAGTTTTTCTTGCATCTCTTCAAGCAGGTATTACCTTTCTTGTTATTAGATGCACCTTTCTCTCTCCACATGCTCCTATGTGGGTATAGTTATATAGACATGTCTCTACCTACATATGTGGAGACATGTATATATCTATATGCAGATAATATATATATATATCTATATGTATCTATGTATATTTATGCCCATGTATATCTCTATATATGTATATCTCTATACATATATATGTATGTGTGTGTATATGTATATCTCCAGGAACAAGCAGGAATAAGTCCTCACATATGGGTACGTCGGAACCGACGGAGCCTGCGCGGGAAAGCTCCCCAGCTTCCTAGAATGGAAGCTTTTGGGACCTCCCACTGCACATGCGCGCTGCCTTCCCGCCTTCCTGAACAGCTCTCCTCAGTTTCTCTTTTTCCGCGGAGCCAGCAGGTCGTGTATCCTGTCACCGCTGAAGAAATTGTAGTTTTTTGTTTTGTTTCTTTAGACAGTCCGCCATGCCGGAACCCAGGCCTTCCTCTTCTAAACGCAAATCGGTACCGTATGGGCTTTCGCTCCATACCGCTTCCATACCCGGTACGCCCGATGTCGATACCGATCGGTATGCGTATCGTGCGTTGGAGGAAACTAGAGAATACACCGATTCCTCTGAGGATTTTGGCTCCTCTGATGAGTCTGCAGAGCTCTCCCTTGACCTTCCTGAGGAACCTTCTTCTCCAAAAAGGAGAATGTCTCCTCCAGAGGATTTGTCCTTTCAGGACTTTATTTTAGAAATGGCTAAAGGCCTTTCTATCACTACCTCCTCTGAAAGGGAACCAAGGTCAAAAAGATTGGATATTTTAGGATACTCTAAGTCTCCTAAAGAAGCAGTTACCCTGCCTATCCATGAAATCCTTCAGGAACAATTGATGGATTTCTGGGAGAACCCTTTAACTCTGTCTCCTTATTCCCGTAGGTTGGACACCATGTATCGGGTCCCTCCTTCTCCTGGTTTTCAGAAAACTCAATTGCCTCACCACTCTATTGTGGTAAAGTCTGCAATGAAAAAGATCAAGAGTACTAAAAGGCACTCTTCTACACCTCCAGGAAGGGAATGTAAGACACTGGACTCTTTTGGTAGGAAAATCTTCCAGGCTAGTATGCTTATAGCCAGGATTAATTCCTACAGCCTCTATATGGGCATGTTCCTAGGGGAACTTGCCAAGAAAGTGCGGCATTTTGCCCCCTTTATCCCTGAGGATAAACAGGAGGACTTCCTTTCTGTTGTGAAACAACTTTCAGATGTTTCTAAGTTCTCCAACAGAGCTGCCTTTGATTCCTTCGAGGGAGCCAGCAGAGCTTCTGGCATTGCTATTGCAGCCAGACGTCTGGCTTGGCTCCAGGCTTCTGATCTGGAACCCTGGGTTCTAGATGGCTTACGGAATCTGCCCTGTACAGGTGAGAACTTATTCGGTGCAGAGTGGCAAGTTAAAGCCACTCAAATGGACGCTGAAAATGCCACCTTAGAGAGACTTTCTAAGTCCACTTCTACTCCCACTAAGAAGAAGTCTTTCAAGAGGCCTTATTATAAGAAGGCCAGATATGCTTCCAATACTGGCCAGCAATCTTCTCAACCTCATTTTGCGGCTAAACGTCAGCAAACGAAACAAGCAAGAGCAAAGCCTGCAGCAGCTACTGCAGCTCAACAGGCTCCACCCCCTCAGGGGTTTTGACTTGCCCCTAGAGAACTTGCCATTCCTGGTTCTGGACCAACCAGAACCTCTCACCATACCTGGAAGGTTAGCTCACTTTGCTCCCAGATGGGAACAAATCACAACAGAGCAATGGACCCTCTCTATCATCCGAGAGGGTTACAAACTTCATTTCTCCAACCTTCCTCCTCATCACATGGTGAGACCCTTCAATTCTCCATCTCCTCTCCTAGCCCTGTTGGATCGGGAGATCTCTTCTCTGCTTGCCCAAGGGGCCATAGAAGAGGTTCCTCTTCATCAACAAGGGTCAGGTTTCTACTCCCCCTATTTTCTCATTCCAAAGAAGACAGGGGGATTCAGACCAATCCTAGATCTGAGAGAATTGAACAAATTTCTGTACAAGGAGAAATTCAAAATGCTCTCTTTGGGCATTCTCCTTCCATACCTTCAGAGTCAGGACTGGCTTTGTTCTCTAGACCTGCAGGATGCGTATACACATCTACTCATCCATCCATCCCACAGAAAATATCTTCGCTTTCTGTTCAGGGGAAGTCATTACCAATACAGAGTACTTCCCTTCGGTCTCGCCTCTGCCCCAAGAGTCTTTACCAAATGCATGGCAGTCGTAGCCGCATTTCTCAGAAGCATGGGGATTTTCGTATTCCCATATCTGGACGACTGGCTCATTCGAGCTCCAACTCAGTCGCAGGCCCAGATTTCCCTAGACCGCACAAGGAGCCTTCTGCAGTATCTGGGACTGGTGGTAAACCTTCCCAAGTCTCAACTCAGCCCTACTCAGTCTCTAGAATTCATAGGGGCCCAGTTGGACACCACCACTGCAAGAGCCTATCTTCCACTGGTTCGGGGTCAGCGTCTGCTGAGCTTGGCCTCCCAAGCCCAGTCCAGTACTCACTTGACAGCCAGGGAAATGCTACGCCTCCTGGGCCATATGGCCTCCACAGTACATGTGGTGCCCTATGCTCGTCTTCATATGAGAGCAGCTCAATGGACCCTGGCCACCCAGTGGACTCAGGCGTCGGGAGCACTCTCAGACCAAATACAAACCTCAAACCGTCTGTCTTGGTCCCTCCATTGGTGGATATCCACCAAGAATCTGTTGTTGGGGGCTCCCTTTCAGCCCTTGCTACCCCAAGCAACCCTCACAACAGATGCCTCCCAATTGGGGTGGGGAGCCCATCTGCTAACTCTCTCCACTCAGGGCACTTGGTCTCCACAGGAGGCCACCCTTCATATCAACCTCCTGGAACTGCGAGCAATTTACCTTGCCCTCAAGGTCTTCTATACCCTCCTTGCCAACCTGACTGTCCTGGTTCAGACAGACAATCAGGTGGCCATGTTTTACATAAACAAACAAGGAGGGACGGGCTCTCTGTCGCTTTGCAACGAAGCTCTCAGATTATGGGCCTTCGCCAGAGAGCACCAAATTCATCTGCTAGCAGTGTATCTTCCAGGAGTTCAAAACTCTCGAGCAGACAGGCTCAGTCGAGTTCTGCTGCCACACGAGTGGTCCCTACACGTGGACCAGATAACCAGAATCTTTCAGGAATGGGGGACCCCGGACATAGACCTCTTTGCAAGTCCGTGGAATGCCAAACTTCCCCGGTTCTGTTTCCAGGACTCCGTGTCAGGAAGCTCAGGCCACGGACGCCTTTCTCCTCCATTGGGGTCAGGCGTTCCTATATGCCTTTCCACCCATTCCGCTGATTCCCAAGACTCTGTTCAAACTCCAGAGAGATCACGGCTCTATGATCCTCATAGCTCCACGCTGGCCACGCCAAGTGTGGTTCCCTCTGCTTCTACAGCTCTCCCAGGGATCCTCCCTGGACTTAGGAGCTGCACCAGACCTTCTGTCTCAGGAGGAGGGGACTTTGTGGCACCCAAACCCCAAATCCCTACATCTCCGAGCTTGGTTACTGAAGGCTTAAGTCTTCAAGACTTTAATCTTTCTCAACCTGTGAAAGATATCCTTCATGCCTCTAGGAAACCTTCCACGAGGCGGTCTTATGCTTTCAAATGGAAACGTTTTTCCATTTGGTGTGCTCAGCAGGGCCTTGACCCTCTGGCACTTCCTTTGAATTCCCTCTTAGACTATCTCCTGCATCTTTCCAATGCAGGCCTTAAGACGAATTCTGTAAGAGTCCATTTAAGTGCTATTTCAGCATCCCTGAAACCTGTAAATGGACAACCTATCTCCTCTCATCCTCTTGTTGCAAGATTCATGAGAGGCCTGACTCTCACAACCTCCCATCAGACCCCCCCCGGTCGCATGGGATTTGAATCTAGTGCTTGGTCAGCTTATGAAGCCACCTTTTGAGCCGTTATTTTCTACCTCCTTGAAATTTCTTTCCTGGAAGGTACTATTCCTAATTGCAGTCACTTCCGCTCGCCGCATCAGCGAACTGCAGGCTCTAGTGGCTAATCCACCTTATACAAGATTTCATCATGACAAGGTGGTCCTTAGGACGAATCCCCACTTTATGCCCAAAGTGGTCTCGCCTTTTCATCTTAATCAAGAGGTATATCTACCGGGTTTTTTCCGGCTCCTCATGCCTCCAGTGCAGAGAGGAACCTTCATACTCTGGATTGTAAAAGAGCTCTAGCCTTTTACCTTAATAGGACTCAGCCACATCGAAAGTCTTCTCAACTTTTCGTGGCTTTTGATCCTTCACATTTGGGACTTCCAGTCTCCAAGCGTACACTTTCCAATTGGATTGCTCAGTGTATTTCCTTTGCTTACCAGAGTAAAAACATTTCTCTGGAAGGCCATGTCACAGCTCACAATGTGAGAGCCATGGCAACTTCTATGGCTCATCTGCACTCTGTTTCCATTGATCAGATCTGTCGAGCCGCTACCTGGGCCTCGGTTCATACCTTTACAGCCCATTACTGTTTGGACAAGGACTCCCGCCGGGATGCCTTGTTTGGCCAGGCTGTCCTCAAACACCTGTTCCATTCTTAGACAACTCCTGCCCACCTTCCCAGGATGGATGCCTGAGATCCATACGAAGATGGCGAACCCTTGGAGGGGGATCTCCCAGGCATCTCAGCTAGGGAGTCCCCATATGTGAGGACTTATTCCTGCTTGTTCCTGGAGATAGCACAGTTACTTACCTGTAACAGGTGATCTCTGGGAACAGCAGGAATTAGTCCTCACAACCCACCCACCTCCCCTAGGAGTTGTATCTTCTATCTATCTGTCTTCCTGTCCTCTCTCTATTGTCTCAGCTATAAACTCGAAACTGAGGAGAGCTGTCCAGGAAGGCGGGAAGGCAGCGCGCATGTGCAGTGGGAGGTCCCAAAAGCTTCCATTCTAGGAAGCTGGGGAGCTTTCCCGCGCAGGCTCCGTCGGTTCCGACGTACCCATATGTGAGGACTAATTCCTGCTGTTCCCAGAGATCACCTGTTACAGGTAAGTAACTGTGCTATATATGTATGTGTGTGTATATGTATATATATTGTTAGACGGCTGCCTAGGGTGAGAACTTACACAATCTTGACGATGCATATATTCATATGATTCTTGCAAGGTATTGTGGGTATTGTAGTTCATTCACTCCCAAACACAGCTGATGACAATAATTTGAGTTGTGAAACCAAGTGGTAAGATCAATAAAATACTTCTTTTATTGATGGGGTTTAATTCACCCAGCACATGTATGCTTGATAGCACTATAAATGAGGTTACTTGCTTGCAGTGTTTAAAGGGATAACAAAAAGTCACAAAGTAAACCAGAAAACAACCTTCAACTTGTCCGGCAATTAGCTAATGTTTTCTTAGCAAGTAATTACCAAATACAAAGGCACAAAGTAAAGAATAAACTTTGCTGGTTAGGTTAACTTCTGCTTATTTTCCACGCTGATCTCAGCAGTGATTCTCCCTTGCTCACACACACAATCAGGTGCAGCCCTAATTACTATCCATGGACCAGCTGAAAGCCTTTAGCTGGCTGGCTGCTACTGTGTGAGCCCAAATCCTGCTTTAAGAGCTGTTTATAGTGGAAATAAAGAACAAAGTTAGGTTTCTTTGTGATGGCTGATGTGTTTGCTCATAGAAAACTAGCAATAGCATTTAGATAAAGAACAGTCCATGTAAATAGTTTCATCTGCTGTATTTCCCTCTGCATCAACAATCATAGGGTCAATATCATACATTGGCACAGATGAGTCTTTCATTAAGGCACTATCATGAGAATACTTATTCCCTTGCTGCCATTCTCTATTATAGATAGGGTCTGGATCAGTGTTCATACCTGAGCCTCTCCTGCTATCATTATTCCTCTCTGTATAGCCTGGCCAATATGTAATCCAATTCTGATGTCAAGCCTTCCAATCTTGATCCCTGGACACTGGATCTTCTCTCACATACCTTCTGGCCTTGGTCTGAAAGTCCCTTCCACATGCAGTCTTCTCTCTTCCAGGTAGCCACTGGTGATTCCTATCTCTGCCACTCCATTCCTCTGGCTGAATCCAGTCCAATGGACTCTGCTGGCCTTTGGAATACCTCCCAGTATGAGTACTGCCTTGGAATCTCCCAGACCTTCCAATGGCCTTTCTTCTCTTCCTTCCAGAGAGTTTCCTTCTCTCTCTATCTGCTTGGCTTGGCTTCTGTTTCTCCAGGTGATACTGGTGCTTGTAGCCGTTGCTGAAGCTCTCCCCTCTGTATCTCTTCCTGAAGCTGTTCTTGAAACTGTTGCTGAAACTGTTATCTGAAGAATAATCTCTATTCTTATTCTTTCCTAATGTGTGCTGCTCCCTAACACAGCGCAGCTGTGTTGAATCAAGCCCTGCCCTTTGAGATGAGTGCTTAGGGATTACCTCATAGCTCTCTTGATTGCACACACATTCTCTCACTTCAGCCCCTCTCATGGCTGCTGGAAACCTGGTGCATTCTGGGACTGGTAGTCTTTTATGTGAAAACTCTGTTTTCTTGCTTCTACCAGAACTGACAGGTTGCTTGTTCAGAGTCACATCATCTTTTCTATAGCTCCTACCTGAGCTATGATAAGCTTCCTTATCACAATATGTATGTGTGTGTATATATATTAAGACATATCATCATAGGTAGATATGTACCTAGAAACTTATCTATCTGTCTAGGTTCATATATACATATATTCCTATATGACTCTGACAGCTGGGCACTACCCTTATCAATGCTGTGCCAGCATGCATAGGGTTCTACATATACAGCAAATCTCTGTGGTAATTAACAAATTTCTTACCATAACCCTTCAGGTTTAGGTACCTCTGAAGCTCTCCATGTATCATTATCTTTCCTACCTAACATCAATTAGGAAAGATGTTACTGATCTTCAGTTAATCAGAGGTTATAACGTCTTGGACATCTGTCCTTATTTCTTATCGGATACAGGGGTCTTCAATACCCCTTCTCTTCTACAAGGACTATTTTCTATTTGTCCGTCCAAATTGGTCAAACGTATCTCCTTTTTGTCCTAGGATTGTGCTATTCTCGAACCAAAAGACTTTAAGCCTTGTCTGATACAGCCTTCTGCGTTTTCCGCTGAAGTCCTTCCTCATTGCACCACCCAGTTTTTCCCTGGGGCTACTCTCACCCTAGAGGGTTTCTAACCTTCACCTGTCCTTCTGCAGTTTGATTACCTCTACTTCACAGTGAGGTACTCCTTGAGGGTTTTCTACTGGTTCTTACTAACAGATCCATGTGAAACTCAATAAACATTTTGCAATACCACCAGGTGAGGTCCATATTGGAATTTTACTCTCCAATATTTACTTATTATGATCATCTACACCTAGACTCCCATCCGGAAGTCCTGGTTTTGTTTAGCTGTTTCACAGCGTGTCTCTTTTTATTTCAACTCCTACCCTCCATCCCCAGGATGCCTGGCGTTCTGAGGGAAAGCATGGCTCATCTTAGATTTGCAGCATGCTAGGACTCCCTCCGGGCATCTTAGCTTGGGAGTCCCCATATGTGAAGACTCATTCCTGCTTGTTCCTGGAGATAGCACAGTTACTTACCTGTAACAGGTGATCTCTGGGAACAGCAGGAATACGTCTTCACAACCCCCCCACCTCCCCTAGGAGTTGTATCTATCTATCTCTCTCTCTCAGCTTTAAAACGTAACTGAGGAGAGGCAGTTGGGAAAGGCGGGAAGGCAGCACGCAGGCGTGGTGGGATGCTCCCAAGAGCGTTCCCGCATGGACTCCGTCAGTACCGATGTACCCATATGTGAAGACTTATTCCTGCTGTTCCCAGAGATCACCTGTTACAGGTAAGTAACTACGCTTTCTCCTCTTCCCCCCCCCCCCCCCATTAGATGCGTTTCTTGTAATAAGATTGTCACCATTTAATCTAATAGCTTCTTTATAGCACTACTGCCGCTTCCTGTATGAGTTTAGGCCCCTCACTATCAAGGATACAATTCGGAAAGCATGTCTTATACCACCTGCCATATTCCTCTGGGTAGACCTTTTTTATCTCCAGCTTGTAAGGACTCCCTCCCCTCCTCCCTCGCCCCCCCCCCAAACTCCCACCTTTCTCCCCTCCCCCCTCTCCACCCCCCCACTCCAATCTTCCCTTTTTTGATACAAAGAGATCCACCCCTCTCCATGCCAGTGAGTTGTGGGTCACTACCAAGAAACTATTGTGTTACACTTCCTCCCCCCTTTTCCGTTTTCTTCTTTTCCTTTTCACATACAACCCGGAACTTCCCTGTACTATTACTCCAAACAAGCACCCCATTTTTACAAGACTGCATTGTCCTTTTTCATGTTTCACCCGGATGCTTGACGTTTTTTGAGTTCTGGCATCTCAGGCGTCAGCTCCCCTGCGTCGCTCGCTGCCACTCTGTGCTCACATGTCCCAGCCTCTTCTGCTCATTTTCTTTTCCCATGGGGACCTCCGGTAAATCCAGTCACCCTGCTGCCTCCATTCCTTTAATGGTCTCCTCTATGTTACGCGCAATGGTGGTTGTCCCCATAATACTAAATTGCAGTCCAAAGGGAAAGAGCCACTTGTAGCGGATCCGTTCTTCTCTCAGCCTTGAGGTGATAACCTTAAGAAGGAGGAGAGCATTTAAGGATATTACCGAAATGTCAGCGTATAGTTCCACTGGTTGATCCTCCCAATGCACTTTGCCCACTTTCCGTGCAGCTTGCATGACCGCCTTTTTTGTGCTGAAATCGTGGAAGCACGCCACAATATCCCTTGGCAGGCCTTCTCACCTAGAGCCCAACATCCTATGTGCTCTATGTCAAAGCACAGATTGTCCATTGGTGTTTCAGCTTGTCTTAAAATAGCTTTACACAGCCTTTTTTAGTTACGAATCCCCTCTTTCTCTGGGATACCTCTCAGGCATATGTTAGAGCGTCGCGTTCTGTTTTCCATATCCTCCAACTTTGTCCATAATTCCCCCCAACTCCACTTTCGCCAGCTCACTGCTCTTTCATATTATGCAGCAGCCCTTCATGCTCCTCTACTTTCTGCTCCATTGACTCTACTCGTTGTCCAAGCTCATGGATATCATCACTCAACTCTCTGACCCACGATTTTGCTTCTGCCTTAAAGTTGGCCAGATCTTGACGAATAGTCCCAAACCACTCTTTCAGCTCCTCCTTATGTGTGTTTAACTCACTGTCCCCCGGCACCCGGGCCACATTTGACAAATTTTTCTCTTCCCCCGCAGTGTCGTTTGGCGCCATTTTTGCTCTGGTTCCCGTTGCACCTGGGGTCGCCTTAAACTCAAAGGTTTTCAGGTCCGGGCTCGGGGTGTTTTTGTGCCATTTTCTACTAAACCACTCCACCGGGGTTCACCGACTCCTTTTAGAACTTTTTTTCCGGGCGTTCATGCTATTTTGGTTGATCTTGTCTTCCCGACCTCGGGATCTTCACATTGCAGCTGCCATCTTGGTTAGTGATGTCACCGGACCCCTCCCTCTCCCCCTTCCCCCCAGACTGATTCTTTTGTGCCACCTGGAAGGCCTGGACCCTTGATGCTCTCAACCGGAAGGCTTTTCAGGGCTCGATGCTGACTTGCCGGATCCAGTCCTACCAGCTCTACATCAGCATGTACCTCAAGGAGCTGTTGAAGGAGCTTGGTGGATTCTCGACAGGGAGCCTCTCCAGAGGTTCAAGACTCTGGCCTCGGCGCTCAAGGAGTGCTTGAAGTTCTTGTCGTGAGAAGCCTATGATTGCTTCGAGTCTTTGGCCAGGGTCGCTGCTGCGGGCATGGGGGGCCCGATGCAAAGCATGGCTGAGTCGTCTGACCTCGAACAATGGGTTCAGGACAAATTAATTGATGTCCTCTGCATTGGAGAGAACCTCTTTGGGAAACCCATGGCAGACAAAGCTGCAGAGAATAGAGACAGAGTTCCTAACAAGAACCAGACTCTCGAAGAAGACCTCGGTGCAGCCCCTTAAGAAGGCCCCAGGCATGAAAACCTTCTTCCTGAGGAAGAAGGGGGGGGGGTTTGGAAATAGCTCGCAATTTCAGCCCTTCTCGGACCCACAGCAAGGCCAACAGCATAAGGATCAGGGGCTTGATCCCTGTAAGCAAAAGACCCTTAAGCAACAGGCCTCGGCCCAGCCTCGAGGGAGCTTTTGCCTCCCTGGGCGTGACCTCCTTTCCCCAGAAGGTCTCCTGCAGCCCACAGGAGGGCATCTGGCCCTGTTTGCCCACAAGTGGTCCGCCATCACTGTGAGAAAGGAAGGACTGACCAAGGCCCCAGAACAAGGTTAGAGACTATAGCAGAGACTGATGAGCTTTTGTGTGATAAGGCAACTTACACTAATATAAATCATCCTATCTACGGCAATCTTGATTTGGCCATGGATAGTGACGACCCTATTTTTGGTACTCTTGAGATAGATACGGACAGTGATGCAAGCACAGATAATGATGAAGAAACAGGGCTGTGAAGGTGGCTATAGCCATATACCTTTTACTCAGGTAAAAATATATGCTTATTGAAATGCTAGGCTGAACTGCAAAATATTAATTTTTAGATAGAAGTTTCTGCCTCTGAAAAAACTGCTGACAGCTATTGCAAAAGAGATTAACTAACAAATTGTGTACACACAGCTACTGTGACCAAAGGTTAGCTTCTGCAAATTTTAGGGACTTTCTGTAATCCCTCCGCCCTTCTTGTGGTAAATGATGGGTCAAATTGATAACAACTAATGTCAGCACTATTGCATGAACTTTCTGAGAATCAGAGACCTTAGGTCGACATATAACTGGAAATCAAATAAAAGCTCACCAAGGGTCTTCACAAAGTGTCTAGTGGTGGTCGCAGCCCCACCTCCGCCTCCAAGGGGCCTTCGTCTTCCCTTACCTGGATGACTGGCTCACAAAGGGAGGCATAGCTGCAGAGACGCAGCATAGCACAGGGCACACCATCAATACCCTGCAGCACCTGGGGTTCGTCATCAACTACTGTAAGTCTCATCTCTCTCTGGCTCAACACCTGGAGTTTATAGGGGCTCCTCAGGAAAGATCAGGATACCTCAGGGAACTAGCTACAGAGGTACAACGCCGCCAGTCGCTACCTGCCTGGCGGCTTTTCCTCCTGCTGGGCCACATGGCCTTCATGGTCCATGTGACCCCTTTTGCTCCCTCTCAGGTCCGGTCTAGTATTGTTTATCTCCAGGTCCAGTAGGCAGGCGTCTGGTAGTCCTTTGAGATCCCTCTGGTGGTGGTCCTGGCTTAGCCCGCTCTCTAAGAAGAGTCCAGGAACCACCCTTTATGGCCTCCCGTAGCAGGCAGGTCTATCTTTGGGGTTCCCCTGTATGTTTGGGACTATTCGATCACTCGCTCTAAGTCCACGTTTGGTGGGATCCCTTCTGGCAACTGTTCCCTCCCCAGGTCCAAAGTAGCCCTCACCAGGATCCTTTGTATCAACACACAATGTGAATACTATACAAATTAAGTCAGAAATATGCAAATGACGTCTTTCTAATGTCCTTCAGTTTATACAAATATAGATGTCCAATATCACAATAAATCCCCCCCACCCCCTTGTGAGTGATTCAACCGGGATGCATCCTGAGTGTGGCATTACCTGGATGCTCCACCACCTCCCACGTAGCTGCTTGTTGTTGTTACCACCCCAAGTCTGGCAGGTTATCCATTGGCTGAATGTCCATGGGGGGTCTCTTCAGGGACTAGCTGTTGCTCATTTCCCAGCTCTATCTCCTCCATTAGGGGTCCCTTTGATCC
The DNA here is from genome assembly GCA_033557465.1 of Ichthyophis bannanicus. Taxonomy (NCBI): domain Eukaryota; kingdom Metazoa; phylum Chordata; class Amphibia; order Gymnophiona; family Ichthyophiidae; genus Ichthyophis; species Ichthyophis bannanicus. Next base: position 158,772,334 of record CM066039.1, on the reverse strand, counting down.
TCCCCAAGGGAGTCTGGGCCAAGTCCCTCACCTCCCTTTCCACCTCCCTCTCATCCCAGGTGTTAGGGAGCCAGGCCCTATATCTCCTGGCCAGGGAGGGAGCAGGGATTCCGGCCCTACCTTGGCTCCTGGGTGTCCTCATCTGCCACTCTAGGGGGCTCCACCTGGATGGGTCCATACCTCCAAAGCAGGAACTGACATTGGTTCCCCGGGACTCCAGCAGTAACGGGATGTACGCACCGTCACAACCCCATATGCCCAACTGTACATGAGAGCAGCTCAATGGTGCTTCCATTCTCAGTGGACACAAGCCATGGGCAAGCTCTGGGACAGAGTGATCCGTCAGCTGGTGGATTTCCTAGATTGACAGATTCCTCGCCACCCCCCAGAGGGTTCTCACCATAGACACCTCCTTGCTACGCTGGAGAGCACATTGCTGGGACTTCCAGACGCAAGGCAGCTGGTCCGAAAAGGAATCACAAATGCAAATCAACCTTCTGGAGTTCCAGACAATATTTCTGGTTCTCTGAGCCTTCCACCACCGACTACAGAACCAGTCTGTGCTGATCTAGTCTGACAACCAAGTCGCAATGTTTTGCATGAACAAGCAAGGGGGCACAGGGTTGTATTCTGTCTGCCAGAAGGCTGTTAGCCCTCTGCTCCTATCGACTTGCAGCGGGATGCTCCTAAAGAGCGGTCTACCTCCCAGGCCAAGACAGTGCCCTGGTGGATAAGCTGAACTCCCGGCTGTTTCAGTTCTGGGAAGCAACCCTAGTGGACCTGTTTGCCAGCCTGGACAACACGCAGTTACCCTGCTTCTGCTCCCGCCAGCCGCACCTGTCCTGGGTGGCAGTGGACAATTTCCTCAATCCATGGATGGAAGGTCTTCTTTATGCCTTCCCGCCAGCACCACAGGTCACCAAGACCCTTTTCAAGGTCCAGTGTGACTGGGCATCACTAATACTGATAGCTCTCTGGTGGCCTGGGCAACCCTGGTTCCTGCTACTCCTCTTCCTGTCAGTGGTGTCGTAGATTTCCCTGGGCCGAGACCCAGGACTATTCCCACAGGAGCAGGGCTCTCTCCTGCACTCCAACCTGGAGTCCCTGTCACTCACAGCTTGGCTCCTGAAAGGATAGCTCTAACTCCCTTTAACCTCACATGGGACGTGGAGGAGATGGTTCTTGCCTCACACAAGGCCTCCATGAGGAGGACTTACGCCTTTAAATGGTGTCGGTTCTTGGTGTGGTCTGCTGAAAGATGGGTGAACCTATTCTGCTTGGTACAGGTGGTACTCCAGTACCTGCTTCACCTGTCGCAGATGGGACTGAAGTCCAACTCAGAGTGCACATGAGCACTATCACAGCGCACCACCATTCCATCGAGGGTAAACCTCTTTTGGCTCAGCCCCTCGTATTTTGGTTCTTGTGGTGCCTCATGCTGTCCATACCCCCTTCCCCCATCCGCCCTCCTGCGGCTAAGTGGGATCTCAATGTGGTGCTCTCGCAGCTCACTAAGCCACTGTTTGAGCCCTTGGCTACTTGCACTTGAGGTACCTCTCCTGGAAGGTAGTCTTCCTTGTAGCACTCGCATCAGCTTGCAGAGTCAGCGAGCCCCAGGTTCTGATGGCAGAGCACCCCCCCCCCCTAAACGAGGTTCTACAAAGTGGTGCTCTGTACACACCCCAAGTTACTGCCGAAGGTGGTATCCCTATTCCACCTCAGTCAGGAGATGGTACGCCCCACCTTCTTCCCTAGGCCTCACACTGGCAGAGCAGAGACTGTTCTCCATACTTTGGATTGTAAAAAGGCCCTGTCCTCCTATCTGCAACAGATTCAGTACCTCAGCCTTTTGTATCCTATCACCCCAGTCATCTGGGGGCTCCCAGTGACTAAGCAAACTCTGTCCGCTTGGGTGGCGGACTGCATTACCCTCGCCTATGAGCAGGCGGGGGATTTCTCTGGACCAGAGGGTCACAGGACACCATGTCAGGGCGATGGCTACTTCCATGGCAAATCTACATTCCGTCCCTGTGCCAGAAATCTGCCGGACCACCACCTGGTCATCAATCATACCTTCGCAACTCACTACTGCCTGGAAAGGGAGTCCCAACAGACAGCGCCTTTGCCCAAGCTGTACTCCGTAATCTCTTCAGGGTGTAGGCAACTCCTGCCCTCCGACCCGTCTGTTCAGGCTTCCGGAGTGCTGGTTCCCCACCAGACACTTGGATCTTGCGAGAGTCTCTCAGTAGTGACTCAATTGCTGCTGCTCGCAGCTCTCCCTTTGCAGGTCACCGTGGCGTTTTTACAGGTTCTTGGTAGCCTGTAGCTGGGGAGTCCCATATGTGAGGACTGACTTCCTGCTTGTTCCTGGAGAAAGCGTAGTTACTCACCTGTAACAGGTGTTCTCTGGAGACAACAGGAATAAGTCCTCACAACCCTTCCTCCTCCCCTTGGAGTTGCTTCTTTACTGTATTTTAATTTTTGCCATTAGACTGAGGCAGGATGGCACACTTGGGTGGCAAGCGTAGTGCATCTCCCAAAGGCTTTCTTTGAAAGCTGGGGAGATGCTTCTCTGTGGGCTCTGTCAGTGCCGATGTCACCCATATGTGAGGACTGATTGCTGCTGTCCCCGGGAACATCTGTTAATGTGAGTAACTATGCTTTCTCCTCCTTCAAGACCTCTGTTCAGTCCCCATCTATCTGTAAGAGATTCTCTACCTTTGACTTATAAGGATCAGGGGAGGTTTCTACATTTCATTGTCAAGCCCCTAGCCCTCCTAGTTTGCATGTTGATTCTAGAAGTCAGATCCCTGAACTTTGCCAGTTGGGGGTAGTCAATGTCATGTTGGCTGCCAGAAGAGTTTCTTACATTTTCAAATGGCAGATGTTTGCCATCTGGTGTGAGGGTCAGGCCTTAGATCCCTTCTCTTGTTCCACACAAAAAAACTGCTTCAGTACCATCTACGGCCTTTCACAGTCTGGTTTGAAAGCCAGCTCTGTAAGTGTTCATCTCATTACGAGTGTATCAATATGTAGAGGGCAAACCCACTTCTTTATAGCCTTTTATTTGTCCACTTCCCTTGAAGCCTTCCCTTAAACCACTAGTGGTGTCACAGAGACATCAATGTGGTTTGGTATCATAGTAACATATAGTATATGACAGCAGATAAAGACCAGCATGGTCCATCTAGTCTGCCCAGCAAAGTAACAAGTTGGTGGATCTGCTTCTTGCAGGTCACCTCTCCCCATGCCTTTCTTTAGGGGGATACCCACTGCTCTGTGCAATTCACCACTTTTGAGATGTAAGAGATAGTTACGTTTTATTTTGATTTTATCCTTTTGCTACAAAGGGATTCATTGTGTCTGTCCCATACCAATTTGAATTCTGTCTCTGTATTTGCCCCCACCACTTCCATCAGCATGGTATTCCAAGCATCCACCACTCTTTCAGTGAAAAAGTCTCAGCTTATGAAAGCTCCCTTTGTGCTATGGAATACCTATGGACTGACGTTTCTAACCTGAAAGTGTTTTTGATAGCAGTTACTTCAGCATACATTGTAAGAACATAAGATATGCCTTACTGGTCAGACCAAGGTCTATCAAGTCCAGTATCCTGTTTCCAATAGTAGCCAATCTAGGTCACAAGTACCTAGCAGTTTCCTCAAACGTCACAAGTTCCACAAGGCTTGTATTGGGGCAAGCAGTGGATATTCCGGGTCCCCTTTAATAATGGTTTATGGACCTTTCCTCCAGAAACTTGTCCAAACCTTTTTTAAACTCTGCTACACTAACAGCTTTTACTACATCCTCCGTTAACGAATTCCAGAGTTTGATTACATGTTGAGTGAAAAAATATTTTCTCTTATTAGTCGTAAATAGGTTGCCCTGAAGTTTCATTGCATGTCCCCTAGTCTCTCTATATTTTGATGGCATAAACAATCAATCTACGTTTACCCATTCCACGCCATTCATTAATTTATAGACCTCTATCATATCTCCGCTCAACCGTCATTTTTCCAGGTTGAGGAGCCCTAACCTTTTTAGCCTCTCTTCATAGGTGTATCCTACCATCCCCTTTACCATTTTGCTGACTCTTCTCTTTACCTTTTCTAATATCTCTGTATCCTTTTTAAGTTACAACGACCAGAATTGCACAAAATATTCAAGATGTGGTCTACAGATACAGAGGCATTATAATATCCTTTGTTTTATTCTCTATTCCTTTCCTTATACCTAGCATTCTATTTGCTCTTTTGGCTGCTGCTGCACACTGGGCAGAGGGTTGCAACATGTTATCCACAATGACGCTTAAATCCTTTTCCTGGATGATATTTCCTAATGTAGAACCTTGCACTGTGTAACCATTGTTTTGGTTTGTTCTTTCCTAGATGCATAATTTTGCACTAGTCCATGTTAAATTTCATCTGCCATTTGGATGCCCAGTCTTCCAGTTTATCAAGGTCCTCTTGCAATTTTTCACAATCCTCATGTGTTTTAACAACTTTGAATAATTTTGTGTTCTATGCAAATTTGATTACCTTGCTCATTATTCCCATTCCCAGGTCATTTATGAATATGTTAAAAAGCAGCAGACCCAGCACAGATCCCTGGGGTACTCCACTATTCACCTTTCTCCATTGGTAATATTGGCCATTTAGCCCTACCCTCTGCTTTCTATCTTTTAACCATTTCCTCATCCACAATAGTACACTGCCTCATCCTGTGACTTTTTTTAAAATTTCGCGAAGAGTCTGTCATGAGGGACCTTGTCAGAGGCTTTCTGAAAATCCAGATACACTATATCAAACATCTACCTCTTTATTTACTTCTTCAAAAAAATATAACAGATTAGTAAGGCAAGATCTTCCTTGTCTAAAGCCATGTTGGCTGTCTCCCATTAAGCCATGACTATCTACATGTTCAATAATTTTGTTCTTTATAATGGTTTCTGCCATTTTTCCGGGTACTGACCTCGGGCTCACCAGTCTGTAGTTTCCCAGATCACCCTTGGAACCCTTTTTAAAAATTGGCCTTACATTGACCACCCTCCAGGCTTCAGTTATTACAGATGATTTTAGTGATAGTTCACAGTTTACAAATAGTAGATCTGCAATCTCATATTTCAGTTCTTTCAACACCCTTGGATGTATACCATCAGGTCCAGGTGATTTGCTACTCTTCATTCACTACTACTACTACTAATCATGCTGTACAGACACATGAAAAAGGCAGTCCCTGCTCATCAGAGCTTACAATCTAGTCAAGACAGATAATACAACAACTGAGGAAAAGGATATATCTAGGAGAATGGTAAGAAAACACATAGGAGGATGAGGATCCAAAAGTGGCCTTGAAGAGGTGAGTTTTCAGCCTAGATTTGAAAAGGGTTAGAGATGACACCTGACATACAGACTCAGGTAGTTTTGTTTCATGCATAAGGAACAGCAGTGTGGAAGGATCAAAGTCTGAAGTTGGCAGTAGAAGAGAAGGGCATAGATGAAGCAATCTGCCAGAGGAGTGCAGTTGCCAAGGAGGGGTGTAGGGAGATAAGAGAGGAAAGGTGGTGAGGAGAAGCAGAATGAGTGAACTTATAGGTCAGTAGGAGAAGTTTGAACTGGATACGGAGATGGACAGGGAGCCAGTGAAGTGACGAGAAGATGGGTTATATGAGCCTATTGAGGCTAGCGGAAGATTAGCCGCACAGCTAAGTTTTGAACAGATTTTGGGGAAGAAAGACTATTCAGAGGGAGATCAGCAAGGAGGAGGTTGCGATAGTCTAGAAGTGAGGCAACTAAAGAGTGGATAAATGTCTTAGTAGTGTGTTCAGAAAGGAAGAGGAAAATTTTGCTGATGTTATAGAGAAAGAAACGACAGGTTTTAGATATTAGTTGGATGTGTGCGGAGAACTAGAGGGAGGAGTCAAAGATGACCCCAAGGTTGCGAATTGAGGAAAGGGGGGGGGAGGGAGTAGAGCGTTATCCACAGAGACAGAGAGGAGGAAGGGGTAATTTTTTTTTTAAATTATATATTAAAGCTTTTAACAATACATTCAAGAACAAGTTTCGTACAGAAAAAAAGAATTCCCAGAAGGCATTTACAAGGGAATCACAAATGAAAAGTACTCCCCGACTGCAAAACACCAGATTTTTGAAGCAAAATTTGCTTCCTCCTCCTTTGTCTCTCCTTAGAAATATCCAGAAACATAGCAATTTTGAAACCACAGAAAGTAATCCATTCTCTTTTTATAAACATTTTAAGTATCCATTATTTATCTGTAGCCAATGCACAGGAGACCAATAAAGTTGCTGAGTGATATTCCTCTGATCCAGAAGCCTTGAGAACACTAGATATATTTAAAATATTTATATCAGGTACTACTTTTACCCCAGCTGACTCCTTTTTACCAGCAGGAAGATAGTAGACCTTAGCTAGATGTAGTATGAGCTCTTGCGGAACCTTCAGTACTTCCATTAAATACCATTTGAACATATCTAGGGCCGAAACCCCCCTGAATTTAGGGACATTCAGGATCTGCAAATTCATAGATCTAGTAGAATTTTCTAAAGTTTCTAGCTTTTAACATAAATTGGTATTATCTTTAACCATCATAGTGTTCATTTCAGATCAAGTTGTCAGTTGGCGTTTATGGTCATCCAATTTTAATTTGAAATTGTTCAGAGTATACTCACTATAGATGTAACCAAGTCAGAGTTTTTCTGCACTTTAACAGAAAGATCTGCCGTCTGCCTTGACACGGCCTCAGATCACTGGTCAACAAATTTTTACAAGTCATGTTACTGAAATAAAAATATTCATTTCTTAACAATTTTTATATGCTGAACACGAATATGACAGTGAAATTGCAAAGTTGGCTCTAGTTTTTTTGTAATCTACAAGAATTAATGTTTACATCACGACATGCATGTCAATAGTAAATTAATAGGCCTTCGGTTAATACCTGTAAAAAACCAAGTCATAGACGACTACTTAGATTTTTTTCGCCTGTCTCTTGTACAGCTGTTCAGGAGCTTCTCTGGGGAGTGTCCAGCAGTAGTCAGCCAGCATTGTAGTGGACCATTTTCCCTGGTATCTTTGCTCCATCGTTGCGATATCCTGGTGAAAACGTTCGCCCTGTTCATCACTAACCATACCACAGTTGTCAGGAAAGAAATTGAGATGGGAATCAAGGAAATGGATCTTTAGAGACATATTGCAGCCAAGTTTCTGATACTGCATCAGCATGTCTTCTACTAGTTCCTTGTAGTTTTCTGCCCTAACATTCCTGAGAAAGTTTGACACTAGGCAAAAAGCATTCCATGCTTGTTTCGCATCACCCTGCAGCAAGTTGTTGAACCAGTCATCTTTGAAGAGCTCTCGAATCTGAGGACCCACAAAAACTCCCTCTTTAATCTCTGCTTCGCTGACTCGAGGGAATTTTTCATGTAGGTATCGGAAAGCTGGTGAAGTGCGGTCCATGGCTTTCACAAAGTTTTTCATCAAACCTAGCTTAATGTGAAGGGGTGTTAGCAGGATTTTGTGAGCCTCAACCAGAGCTGGGTGCTGGATATTCTTCTCTCCAACTGTTACATTTTGTCTGTGATTCCATTCTTTCTGCAAGTAGTGCTAATCCCTTGCTCGGCTATCCCACTCACATAAGAAACACATGTATTTTATATATCCCTGCTGCAGTCCCATTAAAAGGGCAACTACCTTCAAGGCACCACAGAGGTGCCAGCTGTACTTTTTATAGTTAAAGGAAGTCAGTAAATGCTTTAAGTTATCGTATGTCTCTTTCATGTGGACGGCATGCGCTACTGGAATAGATGGAAGACAGTTTCCATTGTTCAGAAGCACAGCCTTCAGACTCCGTTTCGAAGAGTCTATAAATAGTCTCCAGTCTTGTGGGTCATGACTGATTTTTAAGGCATTCATGAGGCTTTCAATATCGGAACAGAATACCAGATTACTTTCCTTTCCAACTGCGTATAGTACACTGCTGACGGTCAGATGGCTTCAGCAGCTGTCTGGCAGTAGTATTGCATTGCATCAGAAAATAATGCAATCAACTCTGGATGGATGTGTGCATGCTAGTATTATGCAGTGTGAAGCAATATTACATCATTCAAGGCTTATTTGGGATGTTGTTGATGTCCTCCTGGATAAATTTACACGGTGAAACGTCAAAAATGAACTACATGCAATATCTTCAAAATGAGAGCCAATATTTTTTTTTTAATGTTATATTCGTGTTCAGCTCACCAAGATACTACAGATTAGGGTCTTATAAAGTCGGTAACGATTTCAATGTTGAACAGTGTAATGTAATAATGGCTGCCCAGATTACCTCCAACATGAACTTCTTCACCATGATAAGGAGAACACAGAAGGAGTGAAAGTTACATCTGCGAGTATTTCAAAAGGTGCTTGGCCACCAGCAGCAGGACTCTTGACCGAAGATGTTCTGGCCACCAATACAACCTCTGGGGACACACCAGCTACCTTAAGCTGAGCCCACCATTGGGAACTGCAGCACTTCCCCGAATGGAGTACAGGACATCCCCCAACCAATGAGTCAACTGGCTCCAGATCTGAGGGGTATGGCGGCCGGCACTCCTGGGGGGGGGGGGGGAGTTTCAGAAGCTGTTTTGGCCATGTTCAGTTCAAACAGCGGTGAGACATCCATGCAGCAGTGTCAGATAGGCAGGCAGAGATCCGGACCCTGGTTGCTGGAGATATTTCAGGTGTAGAGAGGTAGATCTGAGAGTCGTCATGGTACTGAAAACCATGGGAGGAGATGAGTGTACCAAGGGACTGGGTATAGAGAGAGAAAAGGAGTGGACCTAAGATAGATCCTTGGGGTGAGCAATCTGCGAGTGGGATAGCAGTATAAGAGGATCCATACAGAGTAAGTGAGCTCCAGGCTCTAGTAGTAGATCCACCCTACACTAAGAGATTATTTTTTTTTTCCCACAACAGGATGGTGTTGCATACTCATCCAGAATTCCTTCCTAAGATGATACCAGATTTTCACCTTAACCAGTCAATTGTCCTACAAACATTTTTCCGCAAACCTCACTCCCACAAAGCTGAAAAAGTGCTTGACTTTATCTCCAGGAACAAGCAGGAATGTAGTCATCACATATGGGTAACGTCAGTACCGACGGAGCCTGCGCGGCAACGCTCCCCAGCGTCCAATTAGGAAGCTTTTGGGAGCATCCCACAGCGCCTGCATGCTGCCTTCCCGCCTTTCCCAACTGCCTCTCTCCAGTTCTTCGTTTTCCGTGGAGCCAGCAGATCGTGTTCCTGTCACTGCAGAAAATTTCTTCTTTTTTGTGGTTGTGTCTGCCTTCCTCGACGCTTTACCGGTACCGCTGGTTTTTTCTTTCTTCATTCTTTTCTTAAAAAAAAATAAAAAATTCTTAGTACTTTTTCCTTTTCTTTTCAGGTGCACGTGCCATTTTGGGCCTTAGGCCCGGGATTTTTTCCATAATGGAGAAACCCTCCTCAGGTTTTAAAAAGTGTACCAAGTGTGGCGGTACCATCTCCGTCACAGACACCCATGAGTGGTGTCTAATATGTTTAGGTCCTGACCATTCCATCTCAGAATGTATGGCCTGTGCCATGATGTCCAAGAGAGGTCGACAGAACCGAGCTGCCAAGCTCAGTACCCTGTTTTCCTCTGATGCAGCTTTGGTAGCATCGACATCTTCCAGGGCTTCGTCTTCCTCCCGTGGATCTCAGGTAACTAAACATAAGTCTAGCCAGTCCTCAAAGGGTAGATCTCCTTCTAAGCATCGAGATGCCTCTGGCGTTGCCCTTGAGGATTCTGCACCGGCAAAATTGCCCCGGCGGGAGGCTTCGGCTTCCAAAGCATTATTGGGGCTCCAGGATGTTCTCGAGGCCTCGACCTCGGCAGAACTACTGGTGCCATGCTCTGGGGTACCGGCAGTCTTCTCCGGTACTGACATCCAGGCATCGGTAGACCAGAGAGTCCTGGCTATTGAGCGCAGTCTGGCGGCTCTCCTTGCGACGTCGACGCCCTTGGAACCGCGACAGGCAATTCAACTGGTACCGGTACCGATAGCATCGACATCGGTGTCTGCATTGCCGGTACCTAGTCATCCGATGCCTTCTGGTATCGATACTCTGGTACCAATTACTCCTGGTACCGACTTCGGTCAGTATGGGTATCGGGCTCTTCAAGAGCATCCGGACAGACGGTACTTCGAGTCCTCAAAAGAATCTGAGGATTCTGACAGTTCTGTCGATGCAGGAATGCTTCTCCCAGAGGGGCCCTCCTCCCCTAAGCGCAGGATGTCTCCTCCAGAGGATATTACCTTTCAGGATTTTATCAGGGAGGTGGCTCGGGGTCTGTCCATTACTGTTTCCCCTGAAACAGAGCCCAGAGCAAAGGAGTTGGAAATTTTACAATATCCCAAAACTCCCAAGGAGGCAGCTACCTTGCCCATTCATGAGATTCTTCATGATCTCATGTTAAGAATGTAGGAGACACCTCTTACCACCTCTCCTCACTCTCATAGACTGGATACTATGTATCGAGTCCCTCCTTGTCCTGGTTTCCAAAAAACTCCGCTTCCTCACCACTCTATTGTAGTGGAATCAGCTATGCGAAGGATCAAGAGTGCAAAGAGGCATGCCTCTAATTCTCCAGGATGTGCATGCAGAACTCTGGATGCTTTTGGACGTCGTGTCTTCCAAGCTTCCATGCTTTCTGCCAGGATCAGTTTCTATAGTCTATACATGGGAATGTTCCTGAAGGAGGTCACAGGTGATTTAGAGGCTTTGACTCCTATTCTTCCTGAGGATAGAAGACAGGATTTTCTCACATTGGTCAAACATGCCCAAGATGTTTCTAAATTTGTCAACCGTGCAGCTTTTGACTGTTTTGAGTGCATAAGCAGAACCTCTGCCATTGCTATAGGTGCACGTAGAATTGCTTGGCTCCAGGCATCTGATCTGGAGCTCTGGGTACAAGACAAATTGGGAAAAATCCCTTGTACTGGTGAGAACCTGTTTGGTAGAGATTGGCAGGAAAAAGCCAATGAGTTGGATGTTGACAACTCCACCTTGGATAGATAATCCAAGTCCACAGCTGATCCTGCTAGAAAGAAATCTTTCAAGAAACCATTCTTTTCTAAGAAGAAAAGATATTATCCTGCTTATGCTCAGCAGGGACGTTCTGCAGGTCAGCTTGTCAGGAAAGGTCAGCAACCACCCAAACAGAAGAAAACAAAGACTGCTAAGCCTCAGCCGTCCCAGCAGTCTCAGCCTCCATAAGGCCTTAGACTTTCAGCTAGAGAACTTAGCCTTCCTGGCTCTTGTGGGACCAGAGCCTTTCACCATTCCAGGAAGGTTATGTCACTTTGCCCCCAGATGGGGGCAAATAACAGCAGAGCATTGGACACTCACCATCATAAAGGAGGGGGGTACAAGCTTCATTTTTCGAGCATACCCCCTCCCACAATAATAAGGCAGTTCAATTCTCCGACCTCTCTCATCAGCCTGTTAGGTCAGGAGGTCACTATTCTTCTTGCCCAAGGGGCAATAGAAGAAGTACCCATCCATCAGCAGGGTACAGGGTTTTACTTCCCCCTATTTCCTTATCCCAAAGAAAACAGGGGGTTCCTGTTCGGTAATCCAGTTTAGTCCTCCAACATCGGGTAGTGCCCCTCCTCCTGCAGCCGGGAGACTGGACCAATCAAATCTTCTGTAGTATATATGCAGCAGGAGCTCCCAGAAGTCCCCAGTGTGTCCAGTCTCCCTGCAGCTGGAGGACTTCTGTGCCCTTGCTGGGCACGCTAAGTGACATTTGAAGGAGCAACACTAGTTAGTTAGTTCTTTTGGGGTTTATTTCTGGTCCTTTATATTCTATTTCTTTTGCTAGATAGCTGTATCTTTAAAAAAGAAAAAGACACAGGAGACTTTCTGGGGAAAGCCAGACCTGCCTTGGGCTCCTGCCTTTCTGCCTGGGAATCTCTGAAGCCTGGGTTGAGCTCTCCCCAAGGCTGTTCGGGGAAGAGCCATACCGGCTGCAACATTGCCTGTCACTTGGAGAAGTGGGCTGAGTTCCTTGCTGTTCCCAGAGCTGGTAGGAATTTTCCTTGTTTTAAGCTCTCTGTTCTTTGCTTGGGCAGAGGCTCTGTCGGCTCCCCTGGCTTCCAAATTGCACTTTTTCCTGCTTTTTTTCGCTTGCCCTGTATTAGAGGGTCGTTTTCTTTCTTTTCCATATTATTTGGGTACCTTTGTATTTTCGCGCCGTTTTTTACCGAGGGTGAAAAAGTGCGGCGGCCATTTTGGATTTCTAAAGTGTGCTTTTTAAGGGCACTTTTTAACACTTGCGCACGGGTTCCCCTGGTGGTTTTGGGGTTTCTTTTGCTGGCGATTTTGCTCAGGGCACCCCTAGGATTCTGGGGAGTATTTTGTTTACTGTAAAAAAAAAAAAGTTTTAAATTTAATACTGTGCTGAATTGAATAAGGTTAGTCCCCTTGGTGTGGGCTTCCCTGTTCCTGTTGCCTTATTTTTCCCTGAGAGCAGGTGGCCTTGGCATGGCTGCCAAACCTCAGTGTGTAATTTGTGGGTCCCGCAGAGGTACAGTGACTGACTCTGGAATCTGTAAGAGCTGTGCTGCAGTTTCTTCACAACTGGAGCTGCCTATTGAAATTAAGGAACAGCATGTGCCCGGGGACCCTTCCCTTTCGGGGGACAGTGTCCCTTCACCGAGCATCCTTCCTTCTGGTCTGGGCCCGGCGTCTAGTACGTCGGTCCCTGAGCTCCAGCAGGCGGCTATGGTAGCGTCGCCTATAGACTTTTCCCCGGATTTTGTTCTTCTCATGCATCAGGCCTTCCGCTTAAGCCGGTCTGGTCATTTGCCGGAGGCTTGGCCCGCCTCTCTCCCCCCAGCATCCACGGGGGGGGTTCAGCGGTCTTCCCAACCCGCGGTCAAGCGGCCCAGGTTGGGGGACCAGGGTCAGGACGCCCTTTGCCTCCCGGATTCCGAGACTGAGGGGGATCCGGATATTGAGGCGGAGGAGTTAGAAGACGGAGAGCTTCCAGAACTGGAAGATCAGGCTCGCATCATTCGGGTGTTTCGAAGGGACGAGCTGGTACCTTTGGTCACGGAGTCTCTCCAAGCACTTAACCTCTCTGCGGTGCGGCCGCTGGAGGAGGAGGGTCTCGAGGATCCTCTCATTCAGGCGGTCAGGGATGGCCAGGTAGTTTTTCCTGTGCACCGAGTAGTTGAGCAGATGATCCATGCGGAATGGGAGCAACCGGAATCCGCTTTGAAAGGGATTCGGACCATGAATCGTCTTTACCCCCTTGCAGACAAGGACAGGGACTTGTTTAAGTCTCCACGGGTGGATGCTGCCGTTTCGGCAGTGACTAAGAAAACCACCATCCCGGTTGAAGGGGCCGCGGCCCTGAGGGATGTTCAGGACAAAAAGGTTGATAATTTGTTGAAGCAAGCCTTCGAGACCAACGCCTTATCGTTACAAGCTTCTATTTGTGGGGCGTGGGTAGCTTGAGCTTGTTTGCGATGGTCGCAGCACCTGCGCTCGGGGTCCGGTATGGACCAACAGGGGCTGTTGGACGTTACCCGCGTGGAGTCGGGATCGGCCTACTTGGCGGATCTGTGTTATGATTTAATACGCTCCCTAGCTAATAGCATGGCCTCCATGGTAGCGGCACGACGGTCCATCTGGTTGCGCAATTGGGCGGCGGCCGACGGTTCTTCCAAGTCTCGCCTCAGTAAACTACCCTTTAAGGGCAGGTTGTTATTTGGTGAGGCTCTGGATAAGTTGGTGAAGGATCTCGGTGAGTCGAAGGGTGGTCGGCTTCCAGAGGATAAGCCTAAGCTTAATAGGTCGTCCACCTCAGCGCGCGGCCAGTTTCGGGATGCGCGCAGATTTCGTTCTTCCCGGCTGTGGACTTCGCAGCGTGGCCGTTTTGGAACCCGTCATCAAGGGTTTCGTGGTTTCAGAGGAGCGGGAAGGGGCTTCTCCGGAGCCGCCTCTTCCTCGGCCTCTTCCTTTAATCGCAAGCCACAATGAAACGAGGCGGGCTCTAGAGGAAGACCCGGTCATCGGGGGTCGTTTGCGCGACTTTCTTCCTTCTTGGGCCCAAATTACGTCAGATCGGTGGGTGCTGCAGATTATAGAAGAAGGTTATGCCCTAGAGTTTGCGCACCCACTTCCGGATTCGTTTGTTCTGTCTCCCAGCAAGGGAGCTCAAAAGGCGCGGGACATCCGCGTGACCCTGGATCGGCTTCTCTCTCTGGGGGCCGTGGTTCCGGTCCCGCCTTTGGAAAGAGGCGCAGGTCGCTACTCCATCTATTTTGTGGTTCCCAAAAAGGGCGGTTCCCTTCGTCCGATCTTGGATCTCAAAGGCGTGAATCGCGCTCTCAGAGTACCGCACTTTCGCATGGAGACCCTGCGGTCATTCATCGTAGCGGTGCGTCAAGGGGAATTTTTGACATCCCTCGATCTTACAGAGGCCTATTTACACATTCCCATCCGGCCTCCCATCAACGGTTTCTCCGCTTTGCGCTCCCGTGGGGCCATTTTCAATTCCGGGCCATGCCGTTCGGACTCGCCACGGCTCCCTGCACCTTCACAAAGGTAATGGTTGTAGTCGCAGCGGCGTTGCGCAAGGAGGGCATCCTGGTCCATCCATATCTCGATGACTGGTTGATTCGAGCGAAGTCCAGTCGGGAGTGTGTGCAAGTCACGAGCAGGGTGGTGGATCTCCTTCGGTCCCTCAGATGGGTGGTGAATGAATGCAAGAGTTGTCTGTCTCCGACACAGGATTTCGAGTATCTGGGAGTCCGCTTCGACACAGCAAGGGGCTTGGTGTGCCTTCCGGAGCGACGCGTGCTGGCGTTACGGGCTCTGGTCCGTCTCTTCCGGGGGATGCCAGCTCCGTCGGCGTGGTGGTACCTGCGGTTCCTCGGCACGATGGCGGCGACCTTGGAGGTGGTGCCTTGGGCGCGCTTCCACATGCGTCCGCTGCAGAGTGCTCTTCTGCGACGTTGGTCCAACCAGTTCGACTCGTTGAACAAGAGATTGCCTTGCCCAAAGACGGTTCGCCGATCCCTCCGGTGGTGGCTCTCCGCCTAGAACCTGTCGTGAGGGATTCCCTTGGAGCCTCCTCTGTGGGTTCCGTTCACGACGGATGCGAGCTTAACCGGCTGGGGGGCTCACTGCGAGTTCCGCTTTGCTCAGGGGGAATGGTCTCCCCTGGAGGCCTCTTGGTCGATCAACCGTCTCGAATTGCGGGCAGTCCGGCTAGCCCTGGTGGACCTGGAGACCCTGGTTCTCGGACGGCCGGTGAGAGTCCTGTCGGACAATGCGTCCACTGTAGCTTACATCAATCGCCAAGGGGGTACCGGCAGCGTGGCCCTGGAGGCAGAAGCGGCGGCCTTGTTCAACTGGGTGCAAACTCGCCTTCCAGCGATCTCGGCGGCTCACATTGCGGGCGTAGACAATGTCCAGGCCGATTTTCTCAGCAGAGTGCGGGTGGACCCCGGAGAATGGGAGCTAAATCCACAGGTTTACGCACAAATCGTCCGGCGGTGGGGTCCACCCATCATGGATCTCATGGCGACCTTTCAATCAGCCAAGACAGGGCGCTTCTTCAGCAGGCGAAGGGAGCGCATGTCCGAGGGGCTCGACGCTCTCATTCAGCCGTGGCCCACGTCCGGTCTTCTTTATGTCTTTTCTCCGTGGGCTCTGATCGGCCGGGTCGTACAACGTATCGAGAGCCACCGGGGTCACGTGTTACTGGTGGCCCCGGATTGGCCCCGGAGGCCCTGGTATGCCGATCTGGTCCGGTTGCGCGACGGCGTTCCTTGGCTCCTGCCCGCTCTACCGGATCTTCTTCTTCAGGGTCCCTTGCGGATGCCCCAAGTGGATCGATTCTCGCTTACGGTTTGGCCATTGAGAGGGCTCGGCTGAAAAGGAAGGGCTACTCCCCCGCGGTGATTTCTACCCTTCTGCGGGCGAGGAAAACGCCCACTTCTCTTACTTACGTTCGGATTTGGAGGATTTTTGAAGACTGGTGCTCCCGGCGGGGAGTCCGGGCGGCGACGGTTTCCGTGCCCGTCGTTTTAAGTTTTCTTCAGGATGGTTTCGATAAGGGCCTTGCGGCTAGTTCTCTAAAAGTCCAGCTGGCGGCTATCTCGTGTTACCGCGGCAAGGTTTTGGGTCGTCTGCTCGGGGCTCATCCGGATGTACGCCGATTCCTTACGGCTGTTTTTCATTTGCGGCCCTCCCGCAGAGTTTTCGTTCCTCCTTGGGACTTGAATTTAGTTCTGAGGGCCCTGGTTCGTGAACCTTTTGAGCCCCTGCGCAGGGCGTCTCTGAAAGATCTCACGCTGAAGGCGGTTTTTCTTGTAGCCATCTGTTCGGCACGGCGCATTTCAGATCTGCATGCATTGTCCTGTCGAGAGCCTTTCTTGTCTTTTTCCGCGGATCGGATCGTTCTCCGTCCGGTTCCTTCCTTTCTGCCAAAGGTGGTGTCTCCCTTTCACATGAATCAGGCAGTGTTTCTTCCAGTGCTTTCTTCGCAATCTGTCGGGTCAACGGACAAAGGTCTTCTCCGGCTCGATGTGGGTCGTACGCTCCATCGTTATTTAAAGGATACCGAGTCTTTTCGGAAATCTGACCGGCTTTTCGTGCTCTTCGGGGGTGCGCGTAAAGGGGAAGCGGCAGCTAAAGCCTCCATTGCTAGATGGCTCAAAGAGGCGATCGCGTCCGCGTATCTGTTGCAACAGCGGTCTGTTCCGGAGGGTCTGAGGGCTCATTCCACTAGGGCTCAGGCGACCTCTTGGGCGGAGTATAGCCTGGTTCCGCCGGCAGATATCTGTAGGGCGGTCACTTGGTCGTCTCTGCATGCTTTCAGTAGACACTATCGCTTAGATGTGTCAGCGGCTCGGGATTCCTGTTTTGGTTCGGCGGTTCTGCGCGCCAGATGGCAAGGTCCCGCCCGGTCTTAACTGCTCTGTTACATCCCGATGTTGGAGGACTAAACTGGATTACCGAACAGGAAATGGAAATTACACTAACCTGGTAATTGTAGTTCCTGGAGGGTCCAGTTTAGTCCTCCTTCCCTCCCGACTATCTGCTAATGTGGTGCGGCGCGCCTTTCCGAACGGTTGTTATTAAGACGGTTCCTCTTGCCGTTCGGTCCCTCTGTGGCAGCCGCGTTTTTTGCAGAGGCTCTTCCCTGTCTCGGGGGTTCAGGCAGCTCCTGAACTTCTGGTGGGGAGCGGTGTTTTGATTCCTGAGGCGTCGGTGCCGGCGCAATGCAGTGTTCTGACTTCCTCGTTTGGGGAGGGGGTTGGATATTCCTTGGGGGGGAACAAATTGTTCTTTAATTAGGTCATTTTATATATTAATCTAATGTGTTGCTTCGTTAAGTATGCTTTGTTACTAGTACACTGGGGACTTCTGGGAGCTCCTGCTGCATATATACTACAGAAGATTTGATTGGTCCAGTCTCCCGGCTGCAGGAGGAGGGGCACTACCCGATGTTGGAGGACTAAACTGGACCCTCCAGGAACTACAATTACCAGGTTAGTGTAATTTCCATATACAGACCTATCTTGCACCTCAGAGAATTGAACCAATTCCTTGTCAAAGAGAAATTCAAGATTTCTCTCGGAACTCTGCTGCCGTACCTTCAGAGTCAGGATTGGCTTTGTTCTCTAGATCTCAAGGATGCGTACACCCATGTTCTCATCCATCCAACTCACAGAAGGTTCCTTCGGTTCCTTTTTCAAGGAAAGCACTACCAATACAGGGTGCTTCCTTTTGGCCTGGCCTCAGCTCCAAGGGTGTTCACAAAATGCATGGCTGTGGTAGCAGCATTTTTCCGCACTCTAGGGATATTCGTCTTACCCTACTTAGACGACTGGCTCATTCGAGCCCCCACAGAGTCAGAGGCCAGGACTTCTCTATCCTATACAAAGCGTATCCTTCAGTATTTGGGTCTGGTAATAAACATCCCAAAATCCAGTCTAACTCCCACTCAGTCTTCAGAGTTCATAGGAGCTTTGCTGAATACCAGAAAGGCAAGGGCCTATCTCCCCCAGGCCCGCTGCCTTCGCATTGTGCAGTTAGCTTCTCAAGCAGTGCTAAAGCCTCATCTCACTGCCCAAGAAATGCTACAACTACTAGGCCACATGGCATCTACTGTGCATGTGGTTCCCTATGCTCGCCATCATATGAGGGCAGCCCAGTGGACTTTATCCACTCAATGGACCCAGGCATCAGGACAAAATAGCAAACACAAGTCGCCTTTTTTTGTCCCTCCAATGGTGGAAGTCCACTCAAAACCTGTTGCTGGGGTCCCCTTTTCAACAACCCTTACCCCAAGCAACTCTCACAACAGATGCTTCTCCGATGGGTTGGGGAGCTCATCTGCAAGACCTCTCCACCCAAGGCATCTGGTCTCCACAGGAGACTCATCTACATATCAATCTCTTGGAGCTCAGAGCAATCTTCCTTGCCCTTCGAGTGTTCCACATCCTGCTCAGCTACAAGACAGTCCTCATTCATACGGACAATCAAGTAGCCATGTTCTACGTGAACAAGCAGGGGGGAATAGGCTCTCTGTCGCTTTGCAACGAAGCTTTGCGACTATGGGCCCTCGCCAGAGAGCATCAGATTCATCTCCTGGCAGTGTATCTTCCAGGCATACAAAACTCTTGGGCAGACAGACTCAGTCGAGTTCTGCTTCCACACGAGTAGTCTGCATGCAGACCAGGCGGCCACGATTTTTCAAATTTGGGGAACCCCGGACATAGACCTCTTTGCAAGTCCGTGGAATGCCAAACTTCCCCGGTTCTGTTCCAGAATTCCGGCTCAGAAGGCTCAGGGCAGGGATGCTTTCCTCCTTCACTGGGGTCAAGACTTCCTGTATGCCTTTCCACCCATTCCCCTAATTCCCAAAACCCTGTTCAAGCTTCAGAGAGACAGAGGCCACATGATTCTCATAGCACCACATTGGCCGCGGCTTCTACATCTCTCTCAAGCTCCCTCCCTGGAGTTAGGGTCTGCTCCAAATCTCCTATCCCAGGAGGACGGAATGTTATGGCATCCCAATCCCCAGTTTCTGCGTCTCAGGGCTTGGTTGCTGAAGGCCTAGATCTCCATGATCTTAATGTCCCTCAGCAAGTAAAATATATTCTTTTTGCTTCCAGAAAACCTTCCACGAGACGCTCTTATGCTTTCAAGTGGAAAAGGTTTACCATATGGTGTTCGCAGAAGGGTCTTAACCCCCTTGCGATATCTCTGGAATCATTGCTGGAGTATCTCCTTCATTTGTCCAATGCAGGTCTTAAGACTAACTCAGTAAGAGTCCATTTGAGTGCTATTGCAGCTTTCTTTAAGCCTCTAAATGGACAGCCTATTTCCTCTCATCCTCTTATAGCAACATTTATGAGAGGCCTTCTTCTAACTAAGCCTCCCATTAGGCCACTGCAGGAGATAATCCGGACAGATGGAAGAGGGCTATGCGTGCCGGAAAAAACATCATTTATTTTAAAAAAACATATGTTGGATCTTTAAAAGCAGAACTATATCTTTATATTTTAAACACCTACAAAAAGGCATGGAGAAAAAGCAACAATTACATTGTGATGATGCGCATATAAAAAGTGATAAAAAGAGAAAACAAGCCTTTACAATAAAATTTGTATACAACGTTTTCTTTCAAAAGCTTCTGTAGTACAAGGTGACATAACGATCATCATAAAATATAAAAAGACCTAAAATAGGCCGAAAGAGTAAATAAAAAACATAAGATGAAACTGCGAGAAAACCATCAGTAAAACCAAGTTATATTAAAAGCAGATCTGAGCAGTGTGAAAGAAGGCAAAAGAATGTATATATAAATATGTCAGAATTTAGAGCTGAGGCGAATGCTGAAGATAAAAGCCCATAGGTAAAAGCAGTGTGCAAAAGCACAGCCAAAACAGAAAACTTTACCTGCAAAACTGCCAGAGGCAGAAGAGGCATAAGGAAGGGAGACAACGCTCCTCCCACCGAAATCGTCATATATGACTGACTGACAAGGGGGAACAAAAAACAGACCAATATGCCATACTGAGTGAACACGGTGAAACTGAAATATTGCAAAAGAGGCAAATAGAAGAACCAAATAAAATTAATCATGGATACATCTAAGGATGAAGTAAAATGAGAAAAGATGTATGGACTGCACAGGTATATGAAAGCAAATAGCTTATAAAAATACATTATATTCAATCTCTTTATTCAGTCCACCAGGGATTACTGTATTAAATTGAGAAATGAACCTTTGTTCTTGAACTAAAAGACGACCCACATCTCCACCTCGAGGGGAGGGAGTGACTTTTTTAATGACACAAAACTTTAGATCTTCAAGACTGTTGAAATTGGATCCATTGTTCAACGAGGGGGGCTGTGCTTATTTTCCTTTTAATACAACTCTTATGTTCTTGTATGCGTGTTTTGATGGCTTGAATAGTTTTGCCAATATAAAGAAGAGAACAAGGGCAGATAATATACACTACATGTGAGGAAAGAAAATTTGTCCTGGTGTATAATTTATAATGTTTATTAGTATATGGATGCATAAATGTATCATTCAGCACACTGGCATGTTTACAAACTGAACAGTTATTACATTTATAATGTCCCTTTTTTAGATGGTACAGAAATGGGAACTGGAGGCATATAAGAGGAAACTAAAGTATCCGCTAAATTACATTCCCTATTGTATGCAATGGTCAATCTTTTGTCACAGAAGCAAGAGCGCGTCTGAAGTATATGCCAATGTGTTCTCAAACTGTTTTGAATCTTAGAAGAAAGGTGTGAAAAACGAAGAATACACACAAATTTGTCATCTGGAGTTTTGTTTTTAGGTAAGAGGAGATCTTGTCTAGAGGTAGAACATGCACGACTAAAGCCTTTATTAATGCAATCAACAGGATAACCTCTTACATAAAAACGTTCAGCCATATCATAAGATTTATTCTTAAATTCTTCATAATCGGTACATAATCTTCGAAGACGTAAAAACTGTGAAATGGGTAAATTCTTTTAATTGGCTACTGTGAAAACTATCGAACCAAAGTTATTTATTTCGATCCGTAGGTTTATGAAAAATAGTGTTGAAGCCAGTAGGAAATTTTCTGATAAGTATATCAAGAAACTGTAATTCTGTGGAATTGAATTGCATTTTAAACTTGAGATTTCCATCTAAACTGTTGAGCCATAGATGAAACTGTTGTAATTCACTGTGAGTACCCTTCCACAATATAGGGATATCATCTATATACCTTTTCCAGGATATGACAGAAGATGAAAAAGGAGAACCTTTCAGATGAGTTTCTTCAATTTCTGCTACATATAGATTAGCTATGTCTGGTGCCATAGCGGCACCCATTGCTGTGCCTTTAATTTGTTGAAAAAATTGGTGGTTAAAAAGAAAATAATTGCGAGTCAAGGCAACCTGTGCCAAGCTAACCAAAAAATGGGTAGGTATATGAACAGGTGGTGTACGTAAGTTCAAATATTTAGTAATAACTGCAAGAGCTCCTTCCTGAGGGATATTTGTATACAGAGATTCAATGTCGAGCAACACCAAGGTGACTTCGGAGAGATTTCCATTAAATCCATCTAAAAAAGAGATGACATCCGCTGAATCTCTAATGTAGGATGAAATGCAGGGAACAAATGGCCGTAGAAAAAAAATCAATGAATTTAGAAAGTGGTTCTAAAACAGAACCTATACCGGAAACAATAGGTCTGCCTGGAGGGGGAAGTAAGTGATTTATGGATTTTTGGGATGTTATATATAATGGGAATGACAGGATGTGTTACCATTAAAAAAGAATATTTACGCTGCGTCAAATAACCAGCATTAAAACCATAAAGCAGAAGAGAATCAATTTCTTGTTTTATGGCAGTGGTAGGATCATAAGATAAAGGTTGATAAAACTCTTTATCGTTAAGCTGGCTTGAAAGTTCCTGTATATAATAGGGTCGGTCTAAAATAACAATACCACCACCCTTATCCACTGGTTTTATAATAATGTCGGGCTGTTGTTTAATGTTATATAGTGCAGATCTTTCTTCATGTGAAAGATTAAAAAATCTACATTTAGATTTACTTTCCAAATTTTTTACATCTCGTAAGACACAATCCATAAGAGATTGTATAGCGGGATCGATAGGACCTGGTGGGTACCATCGAGACTTGTTACGTAAAACCGAGGAATCAGTAGAAACACTGGGTTTATCTGAAAAAAACTTATTGATTTGCAGCTTACGAAACATTTTATGAAGGTCTATATGAGTTTGAAATGCATCATATCTAGCTGTTGGAACAAAGGAAAGGCCCTTCTGGAGAAGGTCAATTTCTGATTTCGTAATAGTGACAGAGGAAAGGTTCGAAACAGGAAGATCAAGTGGTAAAGAATTGCGTGTGCATCTAGAATTAGTGTTACAAGTTAATAGGGGTCATGGGAGCGATTCTGAAAGGACCGATACGTGTTGCCTCTGCCTCTTCCTCTCCCTCTGAACTCTAAACGGGGGTGAAAGGATTGTTTGTTGTTGTTGGGTTTGTACCGTGCAGATTCTTTTTCCCAAAGGTCTTTGAATAAAAAATCTCTGGAGGTGCCAGGAGATGTAGGGAGAGCTGTAGAGGCTGGAGAGGCAAATAAATCTGAATCGCTTCTTATGTGTTTCTTACTCCTTTCTTGTGTGTTATCTTATCTACATGCGGGTGAATCATTTTTCTTAGATGTAGAAAAACCATCATATCTACTTACAGAATGTTCAAATTTTCTAAACTCATTACCGTAATTATCATATTTCCTTGATTTATAATTATCAGACTTCATTGATTTGCCATTATTATAATTACTATGATTATCTTCTTTAAAACTGACTTGACGTTGACCATTATATGGAGCTCGAGGCTTCAACCACAAATATACATCATCATTCTTATAATTTAGTTCATCACGTTTGTTTTTCCAATTTCCCTTTCTTGGTATCTCTGCGGTATTCTTCCAATTTCTTATTATAGTCTGCAATAAGTCTGTCAGTGTCTATCATCGGACTTAAAGAAATTCCATTTTCCTCTCAGCTTCTATCCTAATGTTCTCAGCCTTCTTCTTAGCAATTTCAGCTAAAAGGACCATAAGGTCAAGAGAGCATTTATTTAAAATGGCACACCATCTATCCATAAAGGGTTTTTCATCTCGAAACATATTTGGTTCTCTTGTCATTCTTAATCCTCTTGGTATTCTTTTGACCCTGCAATATTGCAACATACTTGCATAATGTAATTCATATCTTATGACCGCTTTTTTGGTGCGAATCATGTCTATCCACTGATCTGCGAAACTGGCATCTTCAGGCTCATCTTCAACTAATGGTGGTTCCTGTAGAAGATGATTAAGATGATCTTCCGAATAACTGAAGATATTGTCCCACTGAGTGTAGGCCATGGTGTTCTTCAAGGAAGAAAACAAAAAAAGGGGGAGAAGGATGCCTTCCGCAATATATTGTTAAAAAGTAGCGGAGGACAAGAACCACGGCCAACACAAGGATTGTCAAAAAAAAACTTTATTGAAGACCCAACTTAACAGTTTCGGCCATAGGCCTTCATCAGGGGTCTATAAACAGACATATAAAAACACAATTAAAATATAAAGATATAAACCTTCATATACAAACAAAATGAACAAAATCATTAAAATATAATACATTACCAAAATAAATATATATACACAAAGGACATAGAAACAGTCCGGGAGATCGGATCAGTATCAATTTCTCCCAATCTAAAACAAAAACATAAAATTAATCAAATAAAAACAAACATGGTATAATTGTATACAAAACAAATGTGTCAAATTCTGTTACTTTAAAAAAAACTTTTAAACTAATACAGGAAACATAAGTATAGGCAAAACAGAAACATATAAAAGATATATATGGAAGAGAAAGGGGCATTATAGCATAAATAATTAAAAAATGTATATATTTGCAATAAATATGGTACATATATATATATGATAGACTAAAAAATACTGCCCAACAAATACAAACAATACATGACAAATGTATATAAAAAGAATATGCTTATCAAGCAGTAAAAGCATGTGTGGCTATAAAGATATACATTCTTTTGCCTTCTTTCACACTGCTCAGATCCACTTTTAATCTTTTTTAGTACCTGTTTTATAAAAACACATAGGCACCTTATGTGTCTTTACAAAATACTAGGGGTAAACCAGCAGAAATTGTGGGTAGATTGATGATGTGAATATTTACGCCTGCTCAGGAGCAGGTGTAAATGTTCGTGTGTATTTTATAAAAAGCGTGTTAATCATAACTTCACCTATGCTCCACCCAAACTCCTCTCCTGAACACACATTTAAAGTCAAGTTCAAGTACATGCCTAATTGCACCATGTGGGCTTTTACATGAGAGGTAATTTTATGATACCCTTTTTTTGTATGTATGCTGGCATTTAGGCTATTCTATATTTTTAATATACCGCCTTTAGTAGGCCTTACAAGACGGTGTTCAATTAAAATTTCGGAAAAGAAAAAACGCCAATAAAATAGGAAAGAAAACACAAAAGTTAAAAAGGGGAAAAAAATGCACAGAAGAAGCCATCATAAGCTGCCTTCATCAAAGGCTAGACTCAAGAATAAGCACCATCAATCATGACCCAAAAGCCAGCTCCAAACAGATGAGTTTTTAACTTTGTGTTTTCTCCCCATTCCCCATAGCTGTATCCCATGTCTACAGCTACTGTATTGTCTGTCTTGACTAGATTGTAAGCTCTGATGAGCAGGGACCATCTTTTACATGTATCTCCAAGAACAAGCAGGAATGTAGTCTTCACATATGGGTGACGTCTGTACTGAAGGAGCCCGTGCAGGAACACTCCCCAGCGTCCAATAGGAAAGCTTTTGGGAGCATCCCACTGCACCTGCATAGCTGCCTTCCTGCCTTTCCAACGCTCCCTCCTCAGTTCTTCATTTTCCGCGGAGCTGGCAGGAAGCAAATCCTATTTTTATGGTTCGCGTCTGCCTTTCCATTGACGCTGGTACCGATTCTCTGTCAGTTCTCTCTTTCTTTTTTCTTTACAAAAAAAAAAAATTTTTTTTACTTTCTTCAGGTGCATCAACCCTATTATAGGCCCAGGCCTTCCATTTTATCACTGACACACTGGAAAAACCAACCAGTGGGTTTAAGAAATGTTCTAAATGTGGCAGTACCATCTCTGCCACCAACACCCATGATTGTTGTTTTTATTTATTTATCATTTCTTATATACCACCTTTTATGATATCAAGGCGGTTTACATTGAACAAACTGAAATTACATTGAACAGGGCATTATAACTTGGAGATAACTATGAGTGTTTACAGGGAACATGGGTAATGGAGAGTTAAGTGGCTTGCCGAAGACCACAAGAAGTACCTGTGGGACTAGAAACCCCAGTCCTTCCGGCCCAAGGTTGCTGTCTTCTAGTGGGATTTGAACCCCCGACCTTCCGGCCTAAGGTACCTTGTCCCAACCACTAGCCCACTCCTCCACTCAATGTCTCAAATGTCTAGGTCCTGACAACCATCTATCAGAGTGTCCCCTCTGCAGGAAGATGATGAAGGGAGGCCTACAGAATCGGGCTGCAAAGGTAGGCACACTCTTTGCCTCCGACGCTGTCTCTCTTGCATCGATGTCATAGAGGGCATCGTCTTCCTTCGATGGATCTCAGGTATCGAAACATAAATCTTCAACGAAGACTGGCCATCCCCCCAAGGGTAGACCTCCTAAGCATCAAGATGCCTTGGCGTTGCCCTGGAGGGGGATAGACTGGCCAAACAACCCCGACGGGAGGACCTTTTCTCCAAAGCTATCAAGGGGGTCCCAGGATGCTCCCAAGGCCTCCACCTCTGGAGAGCTCCTGGTGCCATGCTCAGGGACTCTAGCCTGCAATTCCGGTACCGATATCCAAGTATCAGTAAACTTCATGGATCAGCGCATCCTGGCCATTGAGTGGAGCTTAGCAGCCTTACTGGCAACCTCTGTTCCAGTAAAATCTTTACCATCTTCAGCACCGTCGCAAACCACATCAGGTTATATACTGCTTGCTACGCTATCACCCACGCCTTCTCTCAAGTCCATCTCCAGTACTGAGGTTCCGGCCAAACAGATTTCATGTACCGACTTTGATCAGTACTAGGTTCTGGTGGAGCAGGAACACCCCGTCCATCGATACTTCGAGTCTTCGGAATGGAATTCGTTGGATGATGAATCGGCCAATACTCGAGGCCTACAGAGTCTACCGGAGGACCAGTCTCCTTCCCCACAACGTCGCATGTCCCCACCAGAGGACATGTCTTTTCAAGACTTTATATGTGATGTTGCGAGGGGCCTTTCCATAACAGTAAGATGGGAGAAAGAGCCTAGAACTGAAGAATTGGAGATTCTCCAATACCCATCAGCTCCTGCGGAAGTGGCTACACTTCCCATTCACTGCATTCTCCATGATCCCATGCTCTGTATGTGGGAGACACCTCTTACTATTTCCCCACATACTCAACGGCTCGATACCATGTATTGGGTACTGGAATGTCCCAGTTTTTCAATTGCTGCACCATTCAATGGTAGTAGAATCGGCAATGTGTCGGATCAAAAATGCTAAGACACATTCCTTTAACCCTCCAGATAGAGAATCGAGAACCTCGATGCTTTTAGCCGATGTTGCTCAGAATGTCTCAAGGTTTGTCAGTAGGGCAACTTTTGATTGCTTTGAGTGCACCAGTAGAGCTACATCAATCTGCATCGGTGCACGCAGAATTGCATGGCTTCAGATCTTCAGCAATGGATTCAAGATAAGTTGGGTAATATTCCATGCAGCGGTGAAAACCTTTTTGGCAAGAATTGGTAAGACAAAGCGTTTCAGTTAGAAGCTGAGAACACTACCTTAAATAGACTTTCTAGATCCATTGCCAACCCAGCTAAAAAGAGGGCAGCAGCAAAGAAAACCTTCTTGAGTAAAAAGTAGCATTATCCTTCTTACACCCCTGCTTCTCAGTGTCAACTATTCAAAGGGGACAACAGCCTCCAAAACAGCAAAGGAAGTCACAGACTCCTAAGACGCAGCCAGGTCAGCAGACCCAAGCTTCTCCTGGTTTTTAACTCCTTCCTAGAGAACATAGCTGCTCTGCCTCTGGAGAACCCTCTTCCTCTCCACATTGCAGGTAGACTGTGTCAGTATGCCCACAGGTGGCATCTCATCACCTCAGAACAGTGGACATTAGGGATAGTGAGAGAGGGGTAGAGGCTTCATTTGCAAAGCCTGCCCCCTCTACCTCAGTAAGAGAATATCGTTCTCAGCCCCCTCTTACTGCTCTGCTATTTCAAGAGGTCACCTCTCTTCTACTACAGGGCGCAATAGAAGAGGTTCCAACATCCCAGCAGGGAATGGGCTTCTATTTTCCGTACTTTCTCATCCCAAAGAAAATAGGAGGATACAGGCCCATCCTGGACTTCAGAAACCTAAACAAGTTTCTCATATGCGAGAAGTTCAAGATGGTCTCTCTAGGAACCCTTCTCCCCTATCTCCAGAGTCAGGACTGGATCTGTTCTCTAGACCTAAAGGAAGCATACACTCGTATCCTTATTCATCCAGAAGACAGAAAATTCCTACGCTTCATGTTTTAGGGAAGACACTATTAATACAAGGTCCTTCCATTCGGACTGGCCTCTGCCCAAAGAGTCTTCACAAAGTGCATGGCAGTCGCAGCCGCAGCCGCATTCCTAAGGACTCTAGGGATATTTGTCTTCCCTTACTTAGACGACTGGCTTATAAGGTCAAGCACCTTTTCAGAGGCTAGCCTGTCTCTCTCACACACCATGCAGGTGTAACAGCATTTGGGATTTATCATAAATCTTCCAAAGTCCCCACTCAGATTCTAGAGTTCACAAGGGCTTTCTTAAACACTTAGCATTTGAGGGTATTCCTGCCCCAACTCCTCTGCACTTGACTCAATCAGCTAGCATCTCAGGCGCATCTCAGGGACTGTCTCACTGCCTGAGAAATGCTGCAACTTCTGGGTCATATGACATCAACGGTATATGTACTCCCCTATGCCCGTATCCACATGCGGACAGCCCAATGGACTCTGGCCTCCCAGTGGATTCAAGCTTCAGGCTGTCTTGGGGACAAGGTACTAGTATCTGCTCCTCTGGCATCTCTCCATTGGTGATGTTCCCCTGAAAATCTCATAGGGTCACCTTTTCAGATGCCTCCACATCAATGTACCCTAACAGATGCATCCAAACTGGGCTGGGGAGTCCATCTAGGGCATTCGGGGCCTCTGGCCACAACAGGAGTCATGACTCCAGATAAATCCCAACTAGCCTTCAAATCTTGTAAATAGTTGCCAAGCAACTCCGGTCAACACCATACATAGATGACCTGATTGCTGAGCCTGTATATAGTTACCCTCGTTATTCCCAAGTTACAACACCTGTTCATTGTAAGTACAGCGCATACCCCACCTGCACTGTACAAGTTATTGTTACCTGTAAACCGCAGTGATTCTAAAGAGCGCGGTATAGAAAATATTTTAAATAAATAAATAAATAAAATAAATAAATCTCCGGGAGCTCCGAGCCATCTTCAATGCTCTGAGTGTTTCAAGAACACCTCTGTTACCGCAGAGTGCTAGTCCAAACAGACAATCAAGTGACCATGTTCTGTATGAACAAACAGGGTGGAACAGGTCCTTAATTCCTCTGCAGGGAGGCTTTTACATTTCTGGTCCTTTGCCATTGCTCATCGAATTCACCTACAAGTGGTGTATCTTCCAGGCAAACAAAATGTCTTAGCGGACAAACTGAGTCTGGATCCTCCTTCCCCGCGAATGGTCTTTCCATGTAGACACCATATTCTACATCTTTCAGACTTGGGGGACTCCAGAGATAGACCCCTTTGCCACTCTGCAGAATGCCAAGCTTCCAAACTTCTGCACTGGGACTCTCATGTCAGACAGTCATCCACCTCCACTGGGGACACTGCCTACTTTAGGCCTTCTCCCTCCCCCCCCCTCCCATCCCCCATTCCCCTGATTCCCAAAACTCTTTTCAAACTCCAGGCGGACAGGGGCTTCATGATACTCATAACCCCATGCTGGTCATGTCAACCATGGTTCCCTCTCCTACATCTCACAAGGACTCAGCCTATAGATCTCTGATCTGCTCCAGATCTACACTTTCAGAGGGAGAGGGACGCTGCTCCATCCCAATCCTCAGCCTCTCCACCTCACAGCGTGGCTGCTGAAGGCATAGCTTTTCAGCATCTTAACCTTTCTCAGGAGGTTACGGACATCCTTTTTGCTTCCAGAAAGCCATCCACCAGACATTCTATGCCTTTAAGTGGTGTAGGTTATCTTTCTGGTGTTCACAAAGGATCTTAATCCCTTCTCTGCTCCGGTGGAGATACTTCTCCAATAACTCCTTCACCTTGCCTCATCTGGTCTCAAAACCACCTCAGTAAGAGTGCACTTGTGCAATTGCAGCCTCTCATCATCCCTTAGGTGAGCAGCCCATTTTTCACAGCTGCTCGTCTCACGTTTTATGAGAGGACTTCTGTTAACCAAGCCTCCCATCAGACCACCACCAGTGGCATGAGACCTTAATGTTGTCCTAGATACAGTTACCATAGCCAACAAATACTGCTCCATCAACCTAATGTACAGAGCACCATCAACCTCCCCTGATGACCTCTCAACGATAATCGACCTGGCCTGCAACACCCCAACCTGGCTACTAGGGGACTTCAATCTACCAACCCTGCAGGACACACAAGCCGTAGCCTTCCTCGAAGCCCTCAAGGAACTAGGTTTCCAGCAACTAATCAATGAACCCACTCACGTAAAAGGAAACATATTGGACCTGATATTCGCCCCACAAACAGCCTTTGAAAATGCCCACGTCCCTTCACCGTCCGTCACTGTGATACCATGGTCTGATCACAAGCTAATCAACTTCCAGATACTAGTATCGAGCCACCACCAGAAGTACTCCAGAAGCCTGAGTAGCACCACCAGGACACCATCACGGAGTTTCCGACCTTACGACAAGGAGACTATCCTGACCAAATCCCGCTCACTCCTTGCCCTGACAACACCTAACCTCGACGAGCTGATCTCCAGCTGGAATAACAGCCTCAGTACCATTGCACAACGCCCTCCATCAAACAAGCCTCCAAGGAAATGAGCCACTGCATCCTGGAACTCCACTGAGTTAAGAACATCTCTCCTCTGCCTAAGGAAGCTCGAAAGATGCTGGCGGCGTTCACGCTCCTCGGCAGACCAGAAAGCATATAATAGTCACCTGGCAAAATACCGTGAGGCAATCACAGGAAAGATAAGGCAATTCCACACCGATACTCTGAAACGCTCACTAAGCAAACCACATGACTTATTCAACCTTGTCAAGAACCTAA
The DNA here is from genome assembly GCA_033557465.1 of Ichthyophis bannanicus. NCBI lineage: Eukaryota > Metazoa > Chordata > Amphibia > Gymnophiona > Ichthyophiidae > Ichthyophis > Ichthyophis bannanicus. The sequence goes on along the minus strand of CM066039.1, from coordinate 158,741,790 downwards.
CAAAAGAACTGGGACCGGAACAATCAAGTATGATTCACCCTCAAGAACTCGCAGATTTCCTGCAATCAAAGCTATGCCAGACCAACAAGTCCTCGGTACCCACCACCGCCCCTAGAACCAACATACACAACACCACTGACCACCTTCTCCACCCTGTCCAAGAAGCACATCGAAGACACAATCACCTCGATCAACACCCACGGCACAGACGGTCCCCTGTCCTGCCTTCTGGATAAAAGAGCTATGTAGCGAATTCAGCCCGTTCATAGCCAGACTCATGGACCTGTCTTTCGCAACCGGCTCATTCCCCCAAAGCCTCAAACAAACACACATCCATCAGGCCATTGCTGAAAAATAACAAGCTCGACCCTCAGAAGGTTGAATCGTACAGACCTATATCGAGTATACCACTTCTAGCCAAAATAATTGAAAAATAAGACCAACGCCTTCAGAGGACTCAAGGGCACCGAAAGGCTTCCCAATTTGACCCTAGTCATTTGGGGTTGCCAGTATCAGAGTACCCTCTCCATATGGATAACAGATTGCATCACCTTTGCTCATGATGTGGCAGGACTATCCCTTGAAGGTCATGTCACTGCCCACAGTGTTCAGGCCGTGGCCACCTTGATGGCAAATCTACGCTCTGTGGCTATTGACAAGATCTGCAAAGCAGCAACTTGGTCTTCGGTCCATACCTTTACTGTTCAATACTGTCTGGACATCCATGGAGGATCCATGACTTCTTTTAGCCTCTCCTGAGGCAGACAACTACTGGTTCCAAGGTCTCTCTCTGGTATCTTTCAGCTGGGGAGTCCCATATGCGAAGACTACATTACTGCTTGTTCCTGGATATAGCATTTTTACTCACCTGTAACAGGTGATCTCCGGGAACAGCGGGAATTTAGTCATCACAACCCACCCTCCTCCCCTAGGAGTTGTAAGTATTCTTTTCCTCTCCTTTTTATCTCAGCTACAAACTCAACTGAGGAGGGAAAGGTGGGAAGGCAGCTACGCAGGTGCAGTGGGATGCTTCCAAAAGCTTTCCTATTGGGCGCTGGGGAGCGTTCCCGCATAGACTCTGTTGGAAAGCAATGTCACCCATAGGTGAAGACTAAATTCCTGCTGTTCCTGGAGATCACCTGTTACAGGTGAGTAGCTACACTGTCTGTGCAGTGCTGCATATGTCTTGCAGCGTCATACAAATGTTCAGCAGTAGTAGTAGTAACTGAGCCTTAAAGGTTTTATAAGAGGTTTCAAGCCACAACTGTACTGGTAGTGCATTCCATAAAATTGGAAATAGGGAAACAGAAAGGAGATTGATGGGTTCTTTCCCTTCTTCCCTGAGATGCAGAGGGAATATGTAAATTTTTATTATCATGAAAAGAAACGAAGCATTCTAAACAAAATATGAACAGTTACCTGAGAAGCAAGATTCGCATGGGAACCAGGATAGAGAGCCTTGTATATCTGTTAGAACCTTATACTGGATGTGATATATCAAAAGCAGCCAGTGCTGCTGATAAAGCAATGGCATTAAATGATATAACTTGGCACAGTTCAAAATTCGAACTGCATCCAGCACAGCCTGCAGTCGTTCAAAGGCTGCGATTGAAAGATCCGCATAGATTACCTTACAATGGTCTAACCTCGTTTATGACATCTTCCATTTTCAGCTAGTTAGAATTTAATGGTGAACACTGGGGATAGAGCTTGCAGTCCAGGACAACTTGGCAGAGTCTGGCTACTTAGTGGCTCATCTATGGTTTCCTTGGCAGGCTATCTGCTAAATGTGAAAATTGCTCATGAGACTTTAAGAAAGAGCTCTCTAAAACTGTGAGTGTGGTACCGCTTCAGCAAATGAAGAAAACCACATTTGATAGCTAATTCCAGTCTCTTCTGTTTAGAAGAAATAATACAATTTAACTTGTCTTGGTTTGTTCCTTGCAAACATTGGACCATATGACACTGTAGTGCAAGTTGTACGAGGTGCGATCAAAAAGCATAGAGACTTGTATAATACAAGAAGTATAACACTGACAGTTATTGCACTCAGTCTCCTTCAAAGTAGTCCCCTTCCGATAAAACACACTTCCTCCTGCATTTCTGCCGCTGATGGAAACAATTTTGAAATTTTTCGTTATGCTGTGATGCTGCGATGTTGAAATTTGCTTATTGGTCTCCTGAGTCGTCGAATCTGCTTCCTTTCAGTGATAATTTCAGTTTTGGAAGCAAGAAAAAGTCATAGGATGCAAGGTCGGGTGAATACGGAGGTTGACGGACTTGCTCGATTTAGTGTTTGGCCAAGAACTGCTGGACAAGATGTGATGGGTTAGCTAGGGCATTATCGTGATGAAGCAACCATTCACCATTCCTGTGCAACTCTGGCCACATATAACAAACTGCATCTCTCAAATGAGTCTCAACTTGGACTTAGTATTGATGGTTTGGCCTTTTGGAACATGTTCATGATAATCAAAGAAAACTGTAAGCATGAGCATGACATTGCTTCTCACATGACGGACTTTCTTGGGTCTGGGAGAGTTCATAGTCTTCCATTGTGAGGATTGAGCCTTAGTTTCTGGATCATAACCATAAACCCAAGATTCATCACCAATAATAATCTTTTTGCTGAAATCTGAGTCATTTTCAATGCATTCCAACAACTCCCTGACTGCAGACAATCTATCTTCTTTTTGGTCAGGGGGGCAGGGGTTTTGGCACAAATTTTGCAGACACACGTCTGACAGCTTTGCTTCAGACCATGTATAATGATGGGCATCTAAAATCATTGATCATTTTTGCATCCTAGCAGCTAATGCTTCCAGTATCAACTGGGGAGGATGTTTCTGTTCTTGTCTGATGCAGAGAGCCTAGTCAAAAGCTAAAAGATTGCTCTCAACTCCAACTCAACTCATCAGTGATTGATGTAGAGCAATCTTTTATTCCTTCTGAATGTTTACCCATCATATTTAGGATCAGTCAGTGCTGATCCAGACACACAAGCTGGTTATCACATTTTATGTCAAACAAGGAAGCAGCACAAATTTGACTTTCCACTCCCATACAAATCAAGCCTGCTTACATACCAAGCAAATCAAAACCACGTAACAAACAAGCTTAGCAGAGTTCTTCAGCCCTATGAGTGGCCTCTAAACTCAAATGATACAGGATATTCTCTGGGAACAAGCAGAACATCAGTCCTCACATATGGGTGATGTCGGCGCCAACGGAGCCCTCGTGTGGAGCAAATCCCCAGCTTTCAGAGAGAGCCTTTGGGAGTTGCATCACGCATGTGCAGTCCCCTTCATGCCCAAGGGTGCCATCTTGCTCAGTCTCTTTTTTTCCGCGGAGCCCTTTGGACATAGTCCCCGTGAAAAAAGTTAAAAATTCTCTCTTCTTCTACCGGTTGATACTGGTTCCTCTTCCCGCCTTCAGCTCAATACACTGGTATCGAGACCGGCTTAATTTTTTCGTTTTTTGTCCTTCGTGACTGTCGTTCGCGCCATTTTTCTTTTTCTCTGGTATCCCAGGTCTTTGACCTCACAGGGTCCCTTTTTCCTCTGATGGCTGCCAGTGGGTTTAAAAAATGCGATCGGTGTGTAAAACTTATGTCTCTCACCAATACGCATGACTGATGTCTCCAGTGCCTCGGGCACGACCATGACCCGACTGTCTGCGGCCCATGTAGGAAGATGTCCTCTAAAGCCCTGAAGAGCTGCCAGCAGCAGCATGATAGGATTTTTTCTGGGTCCTTGCCTCCGAGAGCCCGGACCTCATCTGAGGCCTCTACATCTCGGGGGGAACATGCCGCGCCTGAGCAGCGTTGAGGTTCCTCAGAGAGGGGGTCTCTCTCGAGGGAACAAAAGAGGAAGAAAAAGTCCTCAAAGGCGGTGTCGATGGATGGCTCCGAGCAACCCGGCTCCTCCCGGTGCCTGTTGCAGAGCCCTGAGCGCCGGCCGGGATCTTCTGAAACGGAGCGCCCAGCAAAGGTTCCTCATTGGGAGACGGATCAGCCGAGGCAGGTAATAACTGTCCTCATCGAGGACTCCCCTCCAGGGGAACTGGCGTTTGGGCCCGACTGCGTCGGGACCAGAGCTGGTGGCTGCGGAGCCTTCCGGACTCAAGTCCAGAATGGCGGCTTTGGAGCACAGTTTTACTGCCTTCATGGAGCAGCAGCGGGTGCTGATTGCTGGTCTGTCCGGTTCTTCCATCCCAACCACCGGGCCATCAACGTCGAAGTCGACCCTGGAGGTCGAGCCGGTCCTCGAGACCTTTCGAGCTCGAGTCGATCCTCGGCCGACTCGGGACCGAGGTCGTCGCCGCCGCTGAGCCTCCCGGCATCGGGGCGGTCGGAGCCGGGGCCCTTGATGCTGGAGCCCCTTGATTCCTCTTCAGAGGCTTCAGAATGGGAGGAAGAGGAGTCCCCGGACACCTGTCGGCAAAGGGATGTCTCTTCTGATTCCCCGGTGTCCGAACCTCTGAGAAGGTCCCCTCCAGAGGATACGAGGTTCTTGAACTTCGTGAGAGATATGTCCAAGGCTTTGACGTTCCCCACGGAGTCCAAGGAGGATCCTCGAGCCGATGAGCTCGAGATCCTACAGTATGAGACCCCCCCCTCGGGAGGCCCTTACTGTACCCGTGCCTCCGATCCTGGAACGACTGATGCTTCACATGTGGGAGACACCGGCGTCGGTGCCGGTCATCAGCAAATGGCTCGACTCGATGTATCGAGTTCGCTGGAGCCTTAGATTTCAAGAGTCACAGCTGCCGCACAACTCCATGGTTGTGGAATCAGTCATGCGCAGGCTGAAGAGCCAGAAGATGCACTTCTCGGTTCCTCACGGCAGGAAGGCCCGCAACTTTAATGCCCTCGGCAGAAAGTGCTTCCAGGGTTCCATGCTGACTTGTCGAATCCAGGCCTACCAGCTGTACATAGGCATGTACCTGAGGTACCTGAGAGACCTGGAGAAGGAACTCGCCGGGTTCTCAGCTGGTCTCTGAGGGGCCTTTGCAGCGCTTCTGGAGCCTGTCCACCGCCATCCGTGAGTGCTTGAAGTTTGTCTCGAGTGGCCTATGATGGGTTTGAGTTGTCGGCCCGGGTAGCCGCGGCTGGCATCGGTGCACACCGCCAGGCATGGCTGAAGTCGTCTGACCTTGAGCAATGGGTTCAGGACAAGTTGGTCGATGTCCCATGCCAAGGGGAGAACCTGTTTGGCAAACCCATGACCGACAAGGCCACAGAACTGGAGACCGAGTACATGACAAGGACACGGCTCTCCAAGAAGACCCCTGCCCCTTCTCGCAAGAAAGGCTTGGGTAAAAAGCCTTTTTACCCGAGGAAGGGTGCTGCTTACCGAAGCTACCCCCATTTTCAGGCCTCCTTGGCTTCCCAAAAGTGGCATGGCAGCATAAGCAGAAAGCCCCCAAACCCCAGGCACCGGCTCCGGCCCAGCCTGGCAGTGGCTTTTGACTTTTACAGCATGGCCCCTATTCCCACAGGGGACAGGCAGTGCACAGGAGGCAGCCTTGCCCTGTATTCCCACAGGCGGACAGCCATTACTACCGATGCCTGGGTCTTGCAGATAGTCCAAGAGGGCTACCTCATTTGCCTAGCCCAGGTGCCGCCTCCTTACTTCCCGGGAGAAACCCTCGGGTCTCCCCTTCACTGGGACCTTCTTCTGAAGGAGTTGGCGGGTCTTTTCGAGGATCAGGCGGTAGAACCGGTGCCTCACCACCTGCAGGGCAAGGACTTCTACTCCAGGTACTTTCAGGTACCAAAGAGAACAGGAGACTCATCCTCGACCAGCGCACTCTAAACAAGTTCCTGGTGAGGGAGAAGTTCAAGATGCTGTCCCTTGGAATTTTGCTGCCTTACATCCACCAGGTAGACTGGCTATGCTCCTTAGACCTAAAAGATGTGTATACACACATCCTAATACACCCAGACCACAGGCAGTATCTATGCTTTGTGGTGGGAGGCAATAACTACCAGTATAGGGTACTCCTCTTTGGCTTCACCTCGGCCCCCAGGGTATTCACAAAGTGCCTGGCGGTGGTGGCCGCCTTTCTCAGACTCCAAGGGGTCTTTGTCTTCCCCTACCTAGACGACTGGCTCAAAGGTGTTTCAGCCAGTGATGTCCACCAGGCCATATCTCGCACCATCCAGGTGCTCCAGCATCTGGGGTTTGTAATCAACTACCCCAAGTCCAGCCTTGCTCCAGTTCAGCAGCTGGAGTTCATTGGGGCCAGACTCGACACCCTTCACGCCAGGGCCTATCTGCCTGCAGACAGGGCAAGTAGGCTTCTGGTTCTGGCACGTCAGGTAAGTTGCAGGTCCATAGTGTCAGCAAGACAATTTTTGCGTCTCCTCTGGCACATGGCTTCCACGGTCCATGTGACCCCAGACACCTGCCTCCACATGCGGAATGCTCAGTGGTGCCTCAGGGACAAAATCACATTGTCCAGGTGGCTAGTACAGTCCCTGCACTGGTGGCTTCAGCCACTCCACTTGGAGGCGGGGATGCCTTTCTAGGCTTCTCTACACACGAGGATCCTGACCACGGATGTGTCCCTGCTGGGCTGAGGGGCCCATTGCCAGGGGTTCCGGACTCAGACAGTGTGGTCCCCAAACGAGAGAGCACAACAGATCAATTTCTTGGAGCTCCATGCCAGACAACCAGGTGGTCATGTTCTATGTGAACAAGCAGGGTGGCACGGGGTCCTGTCTCCTATGTCAGGAAACCCTGGATCTGTGCTCGTTTGCAACCCGGCATGGCATTCATCTGCAGGCCTTCTACCTGCCAGGCCAGGACAACTGGTTAGCTGACAGGCTAAGCAGGATTCTCCAGCCTCATGAGTGGCAGCTGGACCGTGGGGTAGCCAATTGGCTTTTCCAGACCTGGGGACGGTCAGTGATGGATTTGTTTGTGAGTCCGGTCAATCACCAGTTGCCCCGGTTCTGCTCCAGGCAGCCGCACCCGCACAGGGTGACCGCCGGTGCCTTTCTGATGTCATGGTCCGTGGGCCTGCTGTATGCGTTTCCTCTGATGCCTCTGGTGGCCAAGACTGTATTCAAGATCCTCCAGGACAAGGCCTCTGCGCCCCGCGGTGACCGAGGCAAATGTGGTTTCCACTTCTACTTCAGCTAGCAGTGGAGGCCCCCATTCCCCTGGGGTCCTCCCCAAGCCTCCTGTCCCAGGAGGGAGGCACTCTTCTGCACCCCAACCTCAGCTCCTTTAACCTAATGGCATGGCTGCTGAAAGGGTGATGCTCGCTCCGCTCCTCCTTCCAAAGGATGTTGAAAAGGTCTTGCTGGCCTCAAGGAGGCCGTTGACTAGACGGGCCTATGCCTTGAAGTGGCATAGGTTTGTGACTTGGTGCAAGGGGCAGGGTGTGGATCCTTTCTCCTGCCAGGTTGGAGTGGTTTTATAGTACCTTCTCCACCTCTCGGATTTGGGCCTCAAGTTAAACTCCATCGGAGTGCACCTCTGTGCCCTTGCAGCGAACCACTTCCTGGTGGAGTAGAAGCCCCTCTCGGGCCCCCCCCCCCCCTTGGTTTCTCATTTCTTGAGAGGCCTGCTTCTTTTGAAGTCTCCGGTCTGCCCTCCGGCGACCGAGTGGGATCTGAATGTGGTTTTGGGGCAGCTTACTCGGCTGCCTTTTGAGCCAATGATGACCTGCTATCTTCTCTACCTCTCTTGGAAGGTGGTTTTCTTGGTGGCACTCACATCGGCTCGGCGGGTGAGTGAGCTTCAGGCCCTGGTGTCAGACAGGTCTTACACTAGGTTCTATAAGAACCAGGTGGTGCTTCGCACGCACCCCAGGTTCCTTCCGAAAGTGGTCTCCTCATTCCACCTCACCCAGGAGGTGGTGCTTCCTACCTTATTTCCCAGGCCGCATGCCAGTCAGGCAGAGGCAGTGCTGCATACCCTGGACTGTAAGAGGGCATTGGCTTTCTATATCCAGTGTACGGAAGCGCATAGAAGGGCTCCTCAGCTCTTTGTGTCCTGGGGATGGCTGTTTCTAAGCGTACACTCTCCACCTGGGTAGCAGACTGTCTTGCCTGGGCATACAGGGCAGCCGAGCTTCCTTTGGAGGGCCGTATCACGGCTCATCAGGTCAGGGCCATGGCGGCATGAGTGGCTCATTTCCGCCAGACCGCCACCTGGTCTTTGGGCCAGACTTTAGCAATCCATTACTGCCTGGATAGGGAGTCCCGACAGGACAGTGCTTTTGGCCAGGCTGTACTCCATAATCTTTTCGAGGTCTAGGCAACTCCTGCCCTCCAACTCTTCTGTGTCAGGCTATCGGAGTGCTATTCTCTTAGTTAGATTCCTATTGTGGCTGCTGGCGGCTCTCGTAGAGGGAGCCTCTTTTTCAGCTGTGGGTTCTCAGTAGCCTATAGCTGGGGAGTCCCATATGTGAGGACTGACTTCCTGCTTGTTCCCAGAGAAAGCATAGTTACTCACCTGTAACAGGTGTTCTCCAGGGACAGTAGGAATCAGTCCTCACGACCTTCCCTCCCCCCCTTGGAGTTGCAGTCCTATTATTATTTTTTTTGTTCTTTTTGCTGTCTTTTTAGCTATGTCATTTGACTGAGCAAGATGGCACCCTTGGGCAGGAAGGGGACCGCACATGTGTGATGCAACTCCCAAAGGCTTTCTCTGAAAGCTGGGGATTTACTGTGCACGAGGGCTCCGTCTGCGCCGATGTCACCCATATGTGAGGACTGATTCCTGCTGTCCCCGGAGAACACCTGTTACAGGTGAGTAACTACGCTTTTTTGAACCAAGTGCACTCCTCAAATAGACCTATTGTGGCGCTCCCTACTGTCTAGGTGGTTGCCTAGAGGCAGGGGCGTACCATATAATGTCCCTTTTTAATATGGGTTCCAGAGCTAGTGCTTCTGGGGATTGTAGTTGTGTGAAAATAAAAAGGAATCCGAGGGTTGAAGGCAAACACAGGAATTTATTGTGTCTTTTCCTTTGCAAAGAACTTTCTTTGAAGCTCAACACATGTTAACAAAAATAGGTTGTACTCTCCAACAAAAGAAGTTCCAGTCAAACAGGATTCTGGCTGTGATAAATGTTACAATTGCTTCATGCAGCTTGCTACACCAAAAGTGTTTCTTCCCAAAGTCCAACCGTTAGAAAAACAGCTTAGCTGGTTGCAGCCAGCTTCCAGCAAAGGCATCAGCCTTTCCAAACTGAATAAAACTTTAAACAAAGCTTCTTTTGCTTCTAGCTGTTTCTTAATCATTCAAATCAACCTTGAATCATTTTCTCTCAGCTCTAAACACCAGCAAGTCTCCTTTTAAACATTTCCAGCATTCAAGACATAAGACATTCAGGTAAAATGGCTTCTGGCTTTTTTTTCTCAGTTTAAAAAAAACCCTACAGCCTCTTCAGTCTGTCTTCATACAAAAACAACAATCCATCAAGGAGTCTAAAGAGTCTTGTTCCATATCAGAAGGCTCTGTCTGCATATCTTCATAATCAGACTCTACTGTCTCCTGGCTTAACTCGGGCTGAGGGGATGTAGGCTTAATCTCCTCTAAGAGTTTTAAGACCTTTTCCCATTGGGACTTCTCTCTGTGCTCAGGGTTTTTAGAATGGCTGTAGAGACCCTTATCTCTCAACAAGCTGGACCAGGCTTCTAACTGGCTCACCTTGTCTTTCGTGACCCTTCTCTTCACAGACCTTTCCAGAGGTAAAACATCTGCCACAGACTTATGCAGGGCTGCTCCCCTACCTGGACTATAGTCAGCAACTCTCTCAGGATAGAGTCTCCAGACCGTGCAGCAATGGCTTTACAGCATGGGCTTCTCCCTGGACTGTAGTCCCCAGTGTGCTGGCTGCCTTGGGACTCTCTTCTGTGGCGGTCTCTGGAAAACCTCTCTCTTTCCTTTCCCCTGAAGGATCCTTTCCCTTCAGTTTGCCTCAGGAGTTCTTCTCCCTCCTCTCTCTTGGTAGGCTCCCTTCTTTCTGTTCCCTGGAGCTTAAATGTGTGTAGCTGCTCTCCCCCTTCCAACTCCTCCCACAGGTGCTTCCTATTACCTTCCTGGGTTGCCATGGAGCTTGGGCGTGGCCTGGACTCAGCAGCTCTGTGTGTGTGTGTTTTTTATTTTGGCTGCAGTTTCAAACCCCCTGCTCTCTGAACTATCTCTCTGCTTGCAGGTAAAAGTTTGTTTTCCAGCTATTTCCATGGGCTCTGATGCCCCTTCATCACCACACTATTTGCTATCAATGAAAATACAAAACTGGCCTTCTGTTAAGTACATTCATTTTCAGATCACCTAATAAGCGATGCACTAGCAATAAAACTCTTTTATTTGCCGCTCCTTTACATTTATCCACCCATTCCTCTAATAGCAGAATCTTTCCATAAACTTCAAAGGAGGACCAGCATAGTGCTTCTCATAGCATTATACTCGGTCTGGTCAGGCTTGGGTTCCTCTTCTCAAAAGACTCAGTGGGTGGTTCTGTGCAAGCTGCAAATCTTTGACATTGATAAGGCAAAATAAGAGCACCCTTCTGTGTTCGAACATCAAGTCACTAGCACAGTCAATGTGGAAATTCAGCAGTATGTAGTAGTGTCCTTGGGACTTTCACCTCAGATCCAAAACATTTTGGTGGTAGCAAAAAAGCATTCTACCAGACATGCATGTATGTTTAATTGGAAAAGGTTTTTACTCTGGTATTTCACTAATGATCAGCACACCTTTAACACTAGAAGCCCCAAAAGGAATTTTACCTAGAAACCCCAAAGTGTGTCAATTGACGCATTATCACGACTGACTTGGGCGTGGCCCTTAGGCGGGGACCACAGGCGCCCTTGGCTCTACCTGACCAACGCAGCACCAGCTGATCACCTGGGTAAGCTGCTGCAGCTTCAAGGAGCCGAGCGGGTAGAGATGCTCCTCCTGTTCGTCCCCCATGGCCCCACCATCACCCACACGAAGTAGGCACTCCCCAGTCTGCTCCACTACTACCCCATTGCTACTCACAGCCTCCTGTCTCCATTGCTACCTCATTACTGCTACCATATTGCCCTCGACTACCTTTGCTGCACATCCTTAGACTCCACTGCTACCCCACTACCTCATTATTGCTTCCTCTCTGCCTGCAACTAACTTTACTGCACAGCCTCTCTGCTGTTTCATTGCTTATACTGTATCCATATGCTGCACAATGTGTCGACCCCACTACTTCATTGATTATACCTCATTGCTTGTAATGTAACATACAGTCTCCAGGAACAAGCAGGAATGTAGTCTTCACATATGGGTATCGTCTGTACTGATGGAGCCTGCGCGGGAACGCTCCCCAGCGTCCAATAGAAATGCTTTTAGGAGCATCCCTCAGCACATGCGCACTGCCTTCCCGCCTTTCCAACTGTCCCTCTTCAGTTTTTCGTTTTCTGCGGAGCCAACAGGACCCATACCCTGTCACTGCAGAAAATTCCATCTTTAAAATTATCTTCTTGTGGTCGTGTTTGCCTCCGCACGATGCCTACTGGTACCGCCGGTTCTTTTCTTTTCTCAAAAATTGTTATACAGTCAAACCTCGGTTTTCGTGTGCCCCGGTTTTCGTTGGTTTCGGTTTTCGACGTCTTTTCTAACTGAGATCTTGTCTCGGTTATCGGTTTTCGCCTCGGTTTTCGTCAGGAACCAGTGCTGCCAGATCTGAAAATCTACACCCTCGCGCTGGTCTGCCCGCCCAGTCCCGGCAGCACTACCCCCCCCCCCCCCGGACTCACCCGATCGCGTGTTGAGAAGCCAATGTCAGCTGAGCAACATCCTCGAGCCAGAGATGCAAGGATTGCACAGAGAGGAAGGCCCCGATCTCTCCACCGCCTGCCTGTTCTCTGGAGCGCCCCCTCAGGCTCGGAGGTAGCAGGGTAGCTGTCAATGTAAGCAGGAGATGTTGCATGGATGTGGGAGGCAGCGATCATATTACAGTGCCGTACAGTACAATATCTGTGTGTTTGCTGTCCTGTGGACGATCGGGCAGGTGAGAGAAGTGACAGGAGCTGGGTGTCTGGAACGGATTACATTGAATTTACATTATTTCCTATGGGAAATATTGCTTCGGTTTTCGTACGTTTCGGTTTTAGTCAGACTGCTTAGAACGGATTAATCATTAAAACCGAGGTTTGACTGTACTTTGAACTGTTCATCTTCAGAAACTTTTCTTTTTCGGTGCTAGGCGCCATTTTGGCCATTATGCCTCATTTTCCTGAAACATGGAAAAACCAACTAGTGGTTTTAAAAAATGTACTAAGTGTGACGGTACCATTTCTGTCACTGACACCCATGATTGGTGTCTTAAATGTTTAGGGCCTGAACATTCTCCATCTGAATGTCTCTCCTGTACGGGGATGACTAAGAGAGGAAGACAGAACCGGGCTGCAAAGCTCAGTACTCTCTTTTCTTCGGATGCCAGATCCATTGCATCAACATCTTTAAGAGCCCCCTCTTCCTCCCATGGATCTCAGGTAACTAAACAAAAAAGCCGGTCCTCAAAGGGTAGCTCTCCTGCTAAGCATTGAGAGGCCATTGGCATTGCCCTTGAGGGAACCACACCGGCAAAACAGCCTCGGCGGGAGGCTTCGGCTTTCAAAGCATCAAGGGGGCTCCAGGATGTTCTCGAGGCCTCGACCTCGCAAGAACTACTGGTGCCATGCTCAGGGGTCCTGGCCGTTTTCACCGGTACCGAAACCAGGCATCGGCAGTGTCGATAGACCAGAGGTTCCTCGCTATCGAACGCAGCATTGCAGCTCTTCTTACAGCTGCGGTACCGTTGACACCTATGGTTCAACAGGCACCGGTACCGACATAAATACTGATGCCGGTACAGACGACGATACCGGCCCCGGAGGGAATTCTTCCCACGCCATCTTTGGCTGGAATCGACAGATCAGTACTGGATCAACTCGGTACCGACTTCGATTGATACCAGGACCGTGCTTTGCCATGAGCACTGTGATCAGGAATACTTCAAATCCTCTGATTCCGAAGACTTTGACAATTCTGCTGGTACCAGAGGGTTTCTCCCGGAAGATCCTTCTTCTCCCCAACGCACAATGTCACCTCCAGAGGACATGTCTTTTTCAGGATTTTATTCGTGATGTGGCCAAGGGCCTTTCAATAACGGTAGCTCCTGAACAGGAACCCAGAGCAAAGGAATTGGAAATTCTCCAATATCCTAAAGCTCCAAAGGAGGCAGCCACTCTGCCCATCCATGAAATTCTGCATAACTTGATGCTCAGAATGTGGGAGACACCTCTGACTACATCTCCTCATTCAAGGAGGCTTGATACTATGTATCGAATCCCGCCATGTCCTGGATTTCAAAAGACTCAGCTGCCACACCATTCAATGGCGGTGGAGTCAGCCATGCGTAGGATGAAAAGTGCAGAGGCATGCATCCAATCCCCCAGGTCGTGAATGCAGGACTCTGGATGCTTTTGGTCGCCGAACTTTTCAGGCTTCCATGCTTTCAGCCAGGATCAGTTCATATATATTATATATGGGAATGTTTCTCAAAGCTTATGAGCCCACTTCTCCCAGATGACAAGAGACAAGACTTTCTTGCTCTAGTTAAGCATGCTCAAGATGTCTCCAAGTTTGTCAATCGTGCAGCCTTTGACTGCTTTGAATGCATCAGCAGAACCTCTGCTATTGCCATTGGGGCACAACGGATTGCCTGGCTTCAGGCATCAGACTTGGGTACAGGACAAGTTGGGCAACATTCCTTGCATGGGAAAGAATCTCTTTGGCAAGAACTGGCAGGAAAAGGCTAACGAGTTAGATGCTGACAATACCACTCTAGATAGATTGTCAAAATCTACAGCCACTCCAGCCAAAAAGAAGCCTTATAAAAAACCCTCTTTCAGCAAAAAGAGGAAATTTTATCCGTCCTATACCCAGCAGAGTCAAACTCAAGGTCAGGTTGCCCAAACGGGACAAACTAGACAGCAATAGAAGCCAAAAGGCCCGAGAGCCCAACCATCTCTGCAGGTTCAACCCCCTCAAGGGCTTTGACTCCTTCCTAGAGAGCTTAGCCTTTCCTGCCTCTGAAGGGTCCCCAACCCACCAGTATCCCAGGCAAGTTATGCCAGTTTGCCAACAGATGGCATCAGATAACAGCAGAAGATCGGACTCTGTCCATTGTATGAGAGGGGTACAAGCTCCATTTTCACAGCATGCCCCCTCCTACAATTCTAAGGCAGTTCAATTCTCAAACCTCCGCAGACAATCTGCTAGATCACGAGGTCTCAACACTTCTTGCCCAAGGGGCAGTAGAAGAGGTACCCATTCTTCAATGGGGTGCAGGGTTCTACTCCCCCTATTTTCTTATTCCAAAGAAAACAGGCGCACACAGACCCATTCTAGACCTCAGAGAATTGAACAAATACCTGTTCCGAGAGAAGTTCAAAATGATTTCTCTAGGAACTCTTCTGCCACACCTTCAAATCCAGGATTGGCTTTGCTCTCTAGACTTAAAGGATGCATACACTCACATTCTGATCCATCCAGATCACAGGAAATTCTTACGATTCCTTTTCAAGGGAAAACATTTCCAGTACATGGTTCTTCCCTTTGGTCTGGCTTCAGCACCAAGAATATTCACGAAATGCATGGCAGTAGTAGATGCATTTCTGCGAACCCTGGGGATATTCGTCTTCCCTTACTTAGACGACTGGCTCATTAGAAAAAGTACAGAGAAGAGCCACCAAATTGGTGAAGGGGATGGAAGGCTACTCCTATGAAGAGAGGCTAAAAAGGTTAGGGCTCTTTAACCTAGAAAAGAGACGGCTGAGGGGAGATATGATAGAGGTGTATAAATTAATGAATGGAGTGGAACGGATAAACGTGGATCAATTGTTTACGCTATCAGAATATAGAAGGACTAGGGGACATGTAATGAAGCTACAGGGTAAACTATTTAAGACAAATAGGAGAAAATATTTCTTCACTCAACGTGTAATCAAACTCTGGAATCTGTTACCGGAGAGGATGTAGTAAGGGCTGTTAGTATAGCTGGGTTTAAAAAAGGTTTGGACAAGTTCCTGGAGGAAAGGTCCATAAACCACTATTAAAAAGGGACCCAGGATATCAATGCTTGGCCTAGTACAAGCACTGCAGAACCTGTGTCTTTTGGGGAAACTGCTAGGTACGTATGACCTAGATTGGCCACTGTTGGAAACAGGATACTGGGCTTGATGGACCTCGGTCTGACCCAGTATGGCATTTCTTATGTTCTTACAGTTGCAGAGCCCAGCACTGCACTGTCTCGCACAATGCGAATCCTCCAATACTTGGGGTTGGTAATAAACTTCCCAAAATCCCAACTTGTTCCTTCCCAATGCCTGGAATTCATAGGGGCCTGTCTAGATACCAGACAGACAAAGGCTTTCCTTCTACAGGCCCGGTGTCTTCGCATAATGCAACTAGCTTCTCAAGCAGCAGGGAAATCCTTCTTAACTGCTCGGGAGCTACTACAGTTGCTGGGACATATGGTATCCACAGTTCATGTAGTCCGATATGCTCGCCTCCACATGCGAGCAGCTCAGTGGACCCTATCCACACAGTGGACACAGGCCACAGGACATCTATCAGACAAAATAGTAAACTCTCAACGACTAATTTTGTCCCTACAATGGTGGCAATCACTAGAAAATCTGACAGTGGGGTCTCCTTTCCATCAACCCCTTTTTCAGGCCACCCTAACAGATGCATCACAGGTGGGTTGGGGAGCACACCTGAATCATCTCTCTACCCAGGGCACCTGGACTCCACAGGAGGCTGGTCTACACATAAACCTCCTGGAATTAAGAGCAATCTATTTAGCTCTTCGAGTATTCCACGCCCAGCTCAGCTACAAGACAGTCTTAGTCCAGACGGACAATCAAGTAGCCATATTCTATGTGAACAAGCAGGGCGGGACAGGCTCTCTGTCGTTATGCAATGAAGCTTTACGACTGTGGGCCCTCGCCAGAGTATCAAATTCACCTTCTAGTGGTATATCTGCCAGGTATTCAAAACCTTTGGGCAGACAAACTCAGTCGAGTACTGCTGCCTCATGAGTGGTCTCTCCGCCTAGACCAGGTGGCAAAGATTTTTCATCTCTGGGGCACTCCAGACATAGACCTCTTTGCAAGTCCACTGAATGCCAAACTTCGCCGGTTCTGTTCCAGGATTCTGGCTCACAATTGTCAGGCAAGGGATGCCTTCCTCCTTCACTGGGGTCAGGACTTCCTTTATGCCTTCCCACCCATTCCCCTCATCCCCAAAACACTCTTCAAGCTTCAGAGAGACAGGGGTCGTATGATTCTCATAGGCCACGATGGCCACGCCAAGCGTGGTATCCTCTGCTTCTACATCTCTCTCAAGCTGCACCTCTGGAGTTAGGGCATGCTCCAGATCTCCTTTCCCAAGAGGACGGGACGCTATGGCACCCGAGTCCCCAGTCCCTGCATCTCATGGCCTGGTTGCTGAAGGCTTAGACCTCCAGGATTTCAACCTGTCCCAACAGGTAAAGGATATCCTTCAGGCTTCTAGAAAACTTTCCACAAGAAGATCTTATGCCTTCAAGTGGAAACGTTTTACTATATGGTGCTCCAAGAAGGGATTAAACCCCCTTGTCATACCTTTAGAATCGATACTAGAGTGTCTCCTTCACTTATCGAATTCTGGTATAAAGACCAATTCGGTAAGAGTCCTTCTTAGTGCAATTGCAGCTTCTTATAAGTCTCTGAATGGACAACCAATTTCCTCTCATCCACTCATATCCAGATTTATGAGAGGTCTTCTGTTGACCAAAACTCCCATTAAGCCACCACCGGTGGCATGGGATCTAAATCTAGTTCTCGGGCAGCTCATGAAACCGCCTTTTGAGTCTTTAGCCACTACAGCCCTTAAGGTCTTTTTGACCTGGAAGGTCATCTTCCTAATTGCAATCACCTCTGCACGTTGCATTAGTGAACTGCAAGCTTTAGTGGCTGATCCTCCTTATACTATAGGTTTCATCATGATAAGATTGTTCTTAGAACTCATCCACACTTTCTGCCAAAGGTGATTTCGCCTTTTTCATTTGAATCAATCAATTTATCTTCCTGTATTTTTTCCGAGGCCTCACACCTCTAACGCAGAAAGAAAACTTCATACTTTGGATTGTAAAAGAGCCTTAGCCTTTTACCTACAGAGAACACAGCAACATAGAAAGTCCTTGCAACTTTTTATAACTTTTGACTCTAGTCATTTGGGACTTCCATTCTCCAAAAGAACTTTATCTAAATGGATTGCCCAATGCATATCCTTTGCTTATTGAGAGTAAGGGTCTTCCTCTTCAAGGCCATGTTACAGCTCATAACGTGAGAGCCATGGCAGCTTCCATGGCCAATCTCCACTCCGTGTCTTATCAATGACATTTATCGAGCAGCCACCTGGGCTTCGGTACACACCTTCACAGCCCACTACTGCCTGGATAAAGCCTCCCATCAGGATGCCTTCTTTGGCCAAGCTGTTCTTCAAAATCTCTTTCAGACCTAATTCAACTCCTACTCACCAACCCTGGTGGAATGCCAGAGATACATGGGAGGAAGGATGCCTACCTTTCTAGGGTGGCACCTTCCTGGGGCCATCTCCCTGGCATCTTCAGCTAGAGAGTCCCCCATATGTGAAGACTACTTTCCTGCTTGTTCCTGGAGATAGCGTAGTTACTCACCTGTAACAGGTGATCTCCGGGAACAGCAGGAATTTAGTCTTCACAACCCACCCACCTCCCCTAGGAGTTGTATCTCTCTCTCTTTGTCTCTTTCCTCTCTCCCTCTATCCTTTCACAAACTTAACTGAAGAGGGACAGTTGGAAAGGCGGGAAGGCAGCGTGCATGTGCTGAGGGATGCTCCCAAAAGCGTTCCTATTTGATGCTGAGGAGCATTCCCACGCAGGCTCCGTCGGTACCGGCGATACCCATATGTGAAGACTAAATTCCTGCTGTTCCCGGAGATCACCTGTTACAGGTGAGTAACTACGCTTTGCTGCATAGTCCATTGCCGCCTCATTGCTTGTAGGTTACCATCTGCTGCTTGCCTGGTCATTGCTTACATTGAACTTGATATCCATTCCTTACATTGATCTTTGCTGCACAGGCTATAGTCTCCCCACTACCACTGCTTGTATTTTAACCTATAGATATTTTAGCCCTCCTCATTGCTGTAAGAGAACATACACTGCATAGCCCCCACCACTCCTCTTCTATGGTCTGACATCTCATTGTCCTTCTCTTCCTCATACTCCCCAACTGCCTCCTCTCCCACCAGCACCCACACTCCTCTCCCCCCTACGCTCCCTCCACCTTCCTCACTTCTCCCTTCATTCTGTCTTCTCACCTAGCATCTACTCTTGAGCTTCATCACACCCTCCCCCTCATTCAACCAAATCCCCTCTCTTTAAGGCAACCTCACCCTCGCTTCCACCGCACTGCCTCCCCTCTACCCTGCTCTCTACTCCTCCTCCTCTCATCTGGTAATATCAACCCCAACCCTGGCCCCCCTCAATTTCTTTCTCACTCTAAGAAGAGTTCCTCACATACCTTATCTAATCTCATCTATATGCCTCTCCTTTCCCCTTCCACCCTCCCTCACTCATGCCCCATAAGAACATAAGATATGCCATACTGGGTCAGACCAAGGTCCATCAAGCCCAGTATCCTGTTTTCCAACAGTGGCCAATCTAGGTCATACGTACCTAGCAGTTTCCCCAAAAGACACAGGTTCCACAATGCTTGTACTGGGTCAAGCATTGATATCCTGGGTCCCTTCTTAATAATGGTTTATGGACCTTTCCTCCAGGAACTTGTCCAAACCTTTTTTAAACCCAGCTACACTAACAGCCTTTACTACATCCCCAATCACTCATCCAGAGATATCAACCCCTTCTCCAGGACCAAGCAGGAAGTCAGTCCTCACATATGGGTGACGTCGGCGCCGACGGAGCCCTCGCGGAGCAATTTTCCCCAGCTTTCAAAGAAAGCCTTTGGGAATTGCAGCGCGCATGCGCGGTCCTCTTCCCGCCCAATGGTGCCATCTTGCTCAGTCTTCTTTTTTCCGCGGAGCCCTACAGACGTTGTTTGTAATTCCCCGCAGAAAAGTTGATTTTATTTGTTTGTTCTCGGTTCGACGCCGGTTCTTTTCCCGCCCAGACCCGCGACGCCGGTTGCGAGTCCGTTCTTTATTTTTCGGTGTTTTGTCCTTCGTGACAGATTTCACGCCTTTTTTCTTTTTCACTGGCAGCCCGGTCTTTTGACCTCGCAGGGGCCCTTTTTCCCCCGATGGCTGCCAGCGGGTTTAAGAAGTGTGATCGGTGTAAGAAACTCATGTCTCTTACCGACACACACGATTACTGCCTCCGCCCCGATCATGACCCGATGATCTGTGGTCCATGTGGCAAAATGTCCTCAAAAGCGTTGAGGAGTCGGCAGCATCAGCGGGAACGTATCTTCTCTGACTCCGGCCGGGCTCGGACCTCGTCAGAGGCTTCAACGTCTCGGGACTCTGGTCCTGAGCATCGTCGCAGTTCCTCTGAACGGGGGTCTCCTACCCGGGAACATCATCGGAAGAAGAAACCCGCGAGGGCGGGGTCGGTGGACGCTCCTGGTTCCTCGAGGGCCAGGTCGCATAGCCCCGATTCCCGTCCCGGGTCCTCGGAGATGGAGAGGCCATCTAAACATCCTCATCTCGAGATGGACTCACCCGCTCCCGTGAGTACTGTTGTCCTCGTGGACTCGCCTCCGAAGGACCTGACGTCGGGCCCGACACCGTCGGGGCCCGAGTCGGGGGCTGCTGGGTCTCCTGAGCTCGGACTCAGGTTGACGGCCTTGGAGAGCAGTTTCGCTGCCTTCATGGACCAGCAGCGGGCATTGATCGCTGGCCTCGCCGGTGCTTCTGCCCTGATCACCGGGACGTCGACGTCCAAGTCAACCCCGGAGACCGAGCCGATCCTCGAGTCCATGAGGGCTCGAGTCGATCCTCGGTCGCGGTCTCCTTCGGCCTCCCGTTCGGGACCGAGGTCGTCGACGCCGACTCCCTTGGCGTCGGGGCGGACGGCATCGATGCCTGCCCGACCGGACCCGCTCGACTCCACCTCCGAGGAGTCAGCCTGGGAATCCGAGGACGAAGAGTCACCTGGTTCTTTTCGGACTCGGTGTGTCCCATCGGACTCCCCCGAGTCCGAACCTCGGAGACGGTCCCCCCCGGAGGATACCCGGTTCTCGGACTTCGTGCGGGATATGGCCAAGGCCTTGGCCTTCCCCGCGGATCCCGAGGAGGAGCCTCGAATCGAAGAACTCGACGCCCTCCAATATGATTCTCCCCCGAAGGAGGCCTTTGTTGTACCGGTTCCTCCGATGCTGGAATGACTTCTCTTCCGCATGTGGGAGAGCCCGGCGTCGTCGCCGGTGTTAAGCAAGCGGGTCGATTCCATTTATCGAGTCCGCAAGAGCCCCGGGTTCCAAAAGGCACAACTACCGCACCATTCCATGGTGGTGGAATCGGCCATGCATAGACTTAAGAGTCAAAAGATGCACTCCTCGGTGCCTCCCAGTCGGGAGGCTCGGAGCCTGGATGCCCTCGGTAGGAAGTGTTTCCAGGGCTCTATGCTTGCTTGTCGAGTCCAGACCTACCAGCTCTACATGGGCATGTATCTCCGAGACCTGGCTAAAGAAATAGCCGGGTTCTCTGCTGGTCTCTCCGACGAACCTTTGCAGAGGTTCCAAACCTTGTCAACTGGTATTCGGGAGTGCTCAAAGTTTATCTCTCGAGCAGCCTACGATGGTTTTGAGGCATCGGCTCGAGTAGCCGCAGCCGGCATCGGTGGCCGCCGCCAGGCTTGGCTTCAGACATCCGACCTCGAGCCATGGGTGCAGGACAAGTTGGTCGATGTCCCCTGCAGAGGTGAAAACCTCTTTGGCAAGCCCATGGATGAGAAGGCTGCACAGATTGAGACCGAGACTCTCACCAGGACTCGTCTCTCAAGGAAGACCTCTGCCCCTTCTCAGAAGAAGAAGGGCTCGGGGAAAAAGCCCTTTTACCCGAGGAAGGCGGCTGCCTATCAACACTACCCTCATTATCAGTCCTCCGCAGCTCCCCCACAGGGTAAGCAGGCCAAGGGACGGGGTAATGGGTCCCGTAGGCAGCAAGCCCCCAAGCCTGCACCACCGGCCCCTGCTCAGCAGGGTGGGGGTTTTTGACTTCATCAGCATAGCCTCTCCCCCTCAGCTGGTTTCTCTCAGCACGGGAGGCTGGCTGGTCCACTTTGCCCACAGGTGGTCCAACATCACCACAGATACCTGGGTGCTTCACATAGTTCAAAAGAGCTATCTTCTTCACTTTCACCAGGTACCTCCCTCCTATTTCCCAGGGGAGCCTCTTCGACTCCCTCTGCACAGGGACTTACTCCTTCAAGAGTTAGTAAGTCGTCTTCAGGAACAGGCTGTGGAACCGGTGCCCCACCACCTGAGGGGTCAGGGGTTCTACTCCAGGTACTTTCTGATACCAAAAAGAACCGGGGGCCTCAGACCCATCTTGGACTTGCGCAACCTCAACAAGTTCCTCGCAAAGTTAAAGTTCAAGATGCTTACCCTTGGAATCCTGCTGCCCTACCTCCAGCAGGGAGACTGGCTATGCTCCTTAGATCTAAAGGATGCCTACACTCACATCCTCATTCACCCCAGCCACAGACAATATCTCAGGTTTGTTGTGGGGGGCAATCATTACCAGTACAGAGTACTACCCTTTGGCCTATCCTCCGCACCAAGGGTGTTCACCAAATGTCTAGCAGTGGTGGCGGCTTATCTGAGACTTCATGGCCTCTTTGTATTTCCATACCTGGACGACTGGCTCATCAGAGCGCAGTCTTCCCAAGAGGCCATTCACGCCACGCACCGCACTGTGGCTCTGCTCCAGTACTTGGGCTTTGTCATAAACTTCGCAAAGTCCACTTTGCTCCCCTCTCAGGATCTCGAGTTCATCGGCGCAAGATTAAACACGCTTCAGGCGCGAGCTTTTTTGCCTCTGGACAGGGCAAACAGGCTCATGGATCTTGCCAGCCACTTTCGCAGCAATTCCCTGGTCTCTGCCAGGCAATTTCTGTGACTGCTCGGCCATATGGCTTCCACAGTCCATGTGACCCCCAATGCCCGCCTAAACATGCGCCCTGCTCAATGGTGCCTTCGCACACAATGGCATCAGGCCACTGGGAGCCTAGCGGACTCCGTACAGATCTCCGACCCGCTGGTCTCTTCTCTACAGTGGTGACTTCATCTGCCAAACCTAGTGCTAGGAATGGCTTTTCAGCCTCCTCCGCCTTCTCAGGTCCTGACGACCGATGCTTCTCTCCTGGGTTGGGGAGCTCATTGCCAAGGGAAATGTACTCAAGGCCTCTGGAC
Organism: Ichthyophis bannanicus; assembly: GCA_033557465.1. Taxonomy (NCBI): domain Eukaryota; kingdom Metazoa; phylum Chordata; class Amphibia; order Gymnophiona; family Ichthyophiidae; genus Ichthyophis; species Ichthyophis bannanicus. Next base: position 158,719,341 of record CM066039.1, on the reverse strand, counting down.
TCCTTGGGAGTCTGCTCAGCAGATAAACTTCCTGGAGCTCAGAGCCATCCGCCTAGCACTCAGAGCCTTCTCCCACCTGACTTCTCAACAGTCTGTGCTGTTCCAGACAGACAATCAGGTTGCAATGTTCTACGTGAACAAACAAGGCGAAACAGGCTCCTTCCTTCTCTGTCAGGAGGCGCAGAAACTGTGCTCTTGGGCCGTCCACCACGGCATCATCCTCAAGGCTGTCTATCTCCCAGGTCAGGAAAATTACCTGGCAGACAAGCTAAACAGGATCCTCCAGCCACACGAGTGGAGGCTGGATCCGTTGGTGGTTCAGCGGATCTTTCTCAAGTGGGGCCTCCCCACCATGGATCTGTTTGCCAGTCCTCTGAACAGGCAACTTCCCAGATTCTGCTCTCGACAACCGCATCCTCTCAGAGTAGCGGCGGATGCTTTTCTGATTCCATGGTCCACAGGCCTCTTGTATGCCTTTCCTCCCATGCTGCTGGTGTCTCGGACACACTTCAAAGTTCTCAGAGACAAAGCCTCGATGATCCTAGTGGCTCCCCGGTGGCCAAGACAACCTTGGTTCCCGCTTCTGATGCAGCTGGCGGTGGACACTCCTCTTCCTCTGGGGTTTCAGCCCGACCTCCTGTCACAGGATCAGGGGACTCTCCTGCACCCCAACCTCCGGTCCCTTCATCTGATGGCCTGGCTGCTGAAAGGGTAGTCCTTGCTCCCCTCCGGCTGCCTCCAGATGTGGAGGAAGTCGTCTTGGCCTCCAGGCGGCCCTCCACCCGGACGTCCTACGCTTTTAAGTGGCGTCGGTTCTCCGTCTGGTGTGCTCAGCAGTCTCAAGATCCCTTCTCCTGTTCAGCATCAGTGGTCTTGCAGTACTTGCTTTGCCTCTCCAATCTTGGACTTAAATCCAACTCGGTCAGGGTCCACCTCAGTGCTCTTTCTGCGCATCACATGCCGGTGGATGGAAGACCTCTTTCCAGCCACCCTCTAGTGGCTCGTTTTCTCAGAGGCCTCCTTCTCCTTAAACCACCTTTGCGCCCACCAGCCCCTGACTGGGATCTGAATGTGGTTTTGCAGCGGATTACCTGTCAGCCCTTTGAACCTATGGCTACCTGTCATCTTCGTTTTCTTTCTTGGAAAACCTTGTTCTTGGTTGCCCTCACTTCTGCTAGGCGCGTTAGTGAGCTACAAGCCCTAGTATCTGATCCTCCTTACACTAGGTTCTACAAGAATAGGGTAGTCCTCCGGACTCACCCAAAGTTTCTTCCCAAAGTGGTTTCCCCTTTTCACATCAACCAGGAGGTGGTACTTCCGACCTACTTTCCCAGGCCACACTCCAGCCGAGCTGAAATGGTCCTGCATACCCTGGACTGTAGAAGGGCGTTAACCTTCTACCTTGACAGTACGCGGGAGCACAGACGAGCTGTTCAGCTCTTCGTCTCTTATGACCCCAATAAGTTGGGGCTCCCTGTCTCCAAGCGTACTCTGTCCATCTGGATTGCTGACTGTATCGCTTGGGCTTATGAGGCAGCCGGCCTCTCGTTGGAAGGTCGAGTCACGGCTCATCGAGTTAGGGCGAAGGCTACGTCAGTGGCTTACCTCCGCTCTGTTCCATTGGCAGACATCTGCCGGGCCGCTACTTGGTCTTCAAGCCAGACTTTTGCAGCCCATTACTGCCTGGAGAGGGAGTCCCGCAGGGACAGTGCTTTCGGACAGGCAGTCCTCCCTAATCTCTTTGAGGTTTAGGCAACTCCTACCCTCCGTCCCGGATGTTGGGCTACTGGTGGGAGGCGTATTCAGAGAAGATTCCTTCCTTCTGTGCTACTGAGCTTGAGGGAGCTCCTTTTTGAGCTTAGGGTCTCCGGTAGCCTTAAGCTGGGGAGTCCCATATGTGAGGACTGACTTCCTGCTTGGTCCTGGAGAAAGAGTAGTTACTCACCTGTAACAGGTGTTCTCCAGGAGCAGCAGGAATCAGTCCTCACAACCCTCCCTCCTCCCCTTGGAGTTGCAGTTCTATGCTTCGTTTTTGCTAATTTTTTTGCTGTCTTTTCGCTATGTCATCTGACTGAGCAAGATGGCACCCTTGGGCGGGAAGAGGACCGCGCATGCGCGCTGCAATTCCCAAAGGCTTTCTTTGAAAGCTGGGGAAAATTGCTCCGCGAGGGCTCTGTCGGCGCCAACGTCACCCATATGTGAGGACTGATTCCTGCTGCTCCTGGAGAACACCTGTTACAAGTGAGTAACTACTCTAACCCTATCCCCCTTAGCGTTCTATCTCGCTCATAAAAGAGATCCTCACGTAACCTATCTAATATCATCAAGACCCCCCTTCATGCCCCCTCCTCTTTCCCTCCCTCATGTCCCTCAGGGAGGGTACACTCATCCAGAGACACTCACCCATACCCCAGCCCCTCTAGATCTTTGTACTACTCTGGAAATTGATCCTCATATAACGGCCCCCCTAGACCCTTGCCTTACTCTTGTAAGAAATCTTCACGTAACTTGTCCAACCTCATCCATATCCCTCTCCTTTCCCCCTCCACCCTCCCATTCTCATGTGCCCTGTGGAACTCATGCTCAGTCTCTAACAAACTTCCTTTTACTCTAAATCTCTTTATCTCTAACGCGCTACACCTTCTGGCCGTAACTGAGACCTGGCTCCTCCCAGATGATACCGCATCCACTGCTGCTCTCTGCCACGGGGGCTACCAGTTCACCCATACACCTCGATCCACTAGCCGTGGTGGTGGTATTGGGCTTCTATTTTCTCCCTCTTGCCAATTCCAACTCCCCCTGCTGCTTCAGTCACACTCCTCCATCTCTTTTGAAGTCCACTCCATTCGCCTCTTCTCACCACTTCCCCTACGAGTAGCTGTTATCTATTGTCCACCCGACAAATCCAAATCGACCTTCTTTACTGACTTTGACTCTTGGCTTTCCGTCTTTATGGATCCCTCTTCCCCACCCTTATTCTTGGCGATTTTAACATTCACATCGATAATCCCTCCGATCCCCATGCTTTAAAGTTCCTCGCCCTCACCTCCTCATTCGGCCTCCAATTCTACTCCACTGCCCCCACCCACCTGCATGGCCACTGCCTTGACCTGATACTCTTCTCCAATTCCTCTCCCTCAAACCTCCACAACTCAATCCTTCCCTCATCAGACCATCACCTTTTAACCTTTAATCTTCAGTTTCAACTGTCTCCCGCTCGTTCTGTCTCCCCCAACCTATTTAGAAACCTTCATAATATTGATCCCCTGACTCTCTCCTCCCACCATTTCTCCATCCCTTTCCTCCATTATGTCCTCCAAATCCGTTGACGAAGCAGTTTCTTCCTATAATGCTGCACTATCCTCAGCTCTTGACAGTCTTGCTCCACTCACCCCATGCCCTGTCAGGCGTTCTACTCCCCAGCCATGGCTCTCATCTACAACCCGCTATTTACACAACTGTGCCCGTTCTGCTGAACGTGCTTGGACCAAATCCCGCTCCCCTGAAGACCTTCTACACTTCAAATTCATGCTTGGCTCCTTTCAGTCAGCCATAGCACTTGCCAAACAAGAATACTGCATCCATCTAACTCCCTTGCCTCCGATCCTCGCCACCTCTTTAATACTCTCAATTCTCTCCTCAAGGTGCCCCCGCCCCCAGTCCTGCCCTCCCTTTCTGCCCAAACCCTAGCCAACTACTTCCACGACAAAATTCACAAGATTACCCTCCAATTCCCCACTTCCTCATCTACCTCTCCCCCTCCTCAATTCTCCCATCCATACTTACCCTGCTACCCTCTCCTCCTCCTCTATGATCTCCGAAGAGGAAACCACACTCCTTCTTTCCTCCTCCAAACCCACCACCTGTTCCACTAACCCTATCCCCACCCATCTCCCCCACCATTGTCCCCCCCCCCATCTCTCACATTCTAAACGTTTCACTATCCACTGCAACTGTCCCCGTAGACTTCAAACATGCCGTTATCACACCTCTCCTCAAGAAACCCTCTCTTGATCCCACCTGTCCTTCTAACTATCGACCCATCTCCCTCCTTCCCTTCATATCTAAACTACTTGAATGGGCAGTCCATCGCCGCTGCCTTGACTTCCTCACCTCCCAGGTCCTCCTGGACCCACTACAATCTGGCTTATGTCCCCTACACTCCACTGAAACGGCTCTTACAAAAGTCTCCAGCGACTTGTTCTTGGCTAAATCTAAGGGCCTTTACTCAGTCCTCATCCTTCTCGACCTCTCTGCTGCCTTTGACACTGTTGACCACAGTCTTCTCCTCACCACCCTCTCCTCGCTTGGTTTCAGGGGCTCCGTACTATCCTGGTTCTCCTATCTCTCCCATCGCTCCTTTAGTGTGTGCTTTGGTGGATCCTCTTCTTCTCTTACCCCACTCCATGTTGGTGTACCCCAAGGATCTGTCTTGGGCCCCCCTCCTTTTCTCTCTCTATACCCAATCCCTTGGCGCACTTATCTCCTCCCATGGCTTTCAGTACCATTTCTATGCCGACGACTCCCAAATCTACCTCTCTACACCTAATATCTCTCCAGCAATCCAGACCAGGATCTCTGCCTGCCTTTCTGACATCACTGCCTGGATGTATCACTGCCGTTTGAAGCTGAACATGGCCAAGACTGAACTCCTTGTCTTTCCCCCAACTCCCCCCCCCTTCTCACTCTCCGTGGATAGCACTACGATCCTTCCTGTTCCTCGGCCTGCAACCTGGGGGTTATCTTTGACTCCTCTCTCCTCCACACATATTCAGCATGTAGCTATGACCTGCCGCTTCTTTCTCTACAACATTAGCAAGATCTGCCCCTTCCTTCCTGAACACACTACCAAAACCCTTATCCACTCCTTAATCTCCTCTCGCCTCGATTACTGCAACCTACTCCTTGCTGGTCTTCCCGCTAGCCATCTCCTTCCCCTTCAGTCTATACAAAATCATGCTGCTCGACTAATCTGCCGTCATCCTCGCCATGCTCACATTGCTCCTCTTCTCAAGTCGCTTCACTGGCTCCCTGTCCAGTTCCGCATCCAGTTCAAACTTCTCCTGCTGACCTATAAATGCATTCACTCTGCGGCCCTTCAATACCTTTCATCTCTTATCTCTCCTTACACCACCTCTCGGGAACTTCGCTCTGCTAACAAATCACTTCTATCTAGGCCTTTCACTCGCACCGCTAACTCCCGACTTCGCTCTTTTCACCTTGCTGCATCTTACGCCTGGAACAGCTTACCTGTGTCTGTGCGCCAGGCACCCTCCCTGGCCCTCTTCAAATCCAGATTGAAGACCCACCTCTTCACTATCGCTTTCAGATCCTGACAACTTTTATCTTATCTCAACCTGACTCCTGTCACTTTTCATGACCAAATTGTAAAGACTATACTGGACTTTTGCACCAAATTGACTATTGCTCTGTATTGTCTCAACTAGATTGTAAGCTCTGACCAGCATGACTCTGAGCATCTGACAAGCAGGGACTGTCTCTTGTATGTATACCTGTACAGCACTGCGTGCGTAGCGCTATATAAGTGCTAAATAATAGTAGTAGACTGCAGATGTGAATTAATGTGAAGTTACTTATTTGTTAAATACATACAGTATGTGACGGCATTACATGATGTCATCGTGTGTTTATTGTTTGTAATGTCGGAGTAAAACTGTAAACAGTGATTGATATGCGCCACCTAGTGGGAACCTGAATTTATACCTAGAAGCCCCAAAGTATGTCAATTGATGCATCCAAGACAATTGAGTGCGTCTGTTGACGTACTTTGGGGCTTTTAGGTATAAATTCATTTTCCCGCTAGGTGGTGCATCTGTCATTAATTTTCGATGCACATATTTGAACATCTTGACCTTACTAACAAAGTCATGGAACATGACTGACATGATTCTAGCAGTGGCGCTAGTATAGAACTTCGAAGATGCACTTGCGTCAATTGACACACTTTGGGGCTTCTAGTGTTAATTGTCCATATTGTAATATATATGCTATCTTTATGATGTAAGGTTGCAAATGTCCTTTATTAAAGTACATAAAAACATAGGCCATGTGGTCTTTTTCTGTTATCATTTTTCTATCTAGTCTGTCCTTCCATATATAACTGGAAGTAGATTGCCAGGCCTTTTCTTCCGAGGCAATGGAGGATTAAGTGACTCGCCCAGGTCACAAGGAGTACCAGTTGGAATCAAACCCTTGATCTTTTGGATACTAGGCAGCTACTCTAACCACTAGGGTTCTCCTACATATTGCAGCATACTCAGTCTGTCCAACAGGTCTCTAACTTCCCAGGGCCCAGTGTCAGTAATTTCATGAAAGCATTTCTTCCTGTTAAACCCTCAGTAGGGAAGCAATTTGTGTTACCAAGTAAACAGTCCTTTGATTTTTGTAAACCGACATGATTGGAATGTAACCAAAATGGCGCTATATACATTTTTTATAAATGAAATGAAATGGGGCTTTAATATCGTTCATACTGTCACCAGCAGTGGCTGGACTGAGGCGTAGGCAGCCAGTCACACTGCTGGGCCTGACCCTTCTATATGAAAAGGAGTAGTTGAGACTGAGTGGTCAGGTTGAAAAAGGATTTTTATTCCCCTCCCGGGGTTTGGATTTTCAAAACAGCACAATACACAAGAACTTAAGAGGTAGCCATACTTCTGGCAAAACTGAGGGTGAAAAGAAACACAGCTTCTTGCTTGAACAAAAACAGGGATTATAACAAACAGAAATCAGGTAAAAATGCTGACAGTTTCCTCTGTGCACGTTCAGCTCTCTACAAGGCACTCTTGTCTTCAGCTAGCGCAGAGAACTTATGTCAGTCATTACCAAAGAGCAGTCCATGTCTTCAATATAAGGAGTTAAACTACTTGGCTCCGTAATCATGGGCTCTTCAACCACCTTACTTTCTTTAGGGCAGAGAGTTTGGAACTTCCTTAAATCAGTCCCTGAACTTTCTTCACAGCTCTCTTCACAATATGGCAGGTAGTTACCAGATAGCTTATAAAACTGCCCTGTTCTGTTCCTGACAGACTTTTCTCTTTGCAGTCTTCTGCAGGGCTTTAGAGACACACATTCATCTTCTTCACTCATACAAATATCTTCAATTGAATTACTTTCCTTTTCCCAAGGTTGCAAGTATTTCAAGCAGCTCTGCCTTTCTATTATATATGGTTCCTTACCAGCTGCCTTCCGTTCCTTCCACTGAGCTCTGTGTCTGGGGAAAATCTCCCTGCGTCAGAGGTGAGGGTTTCCTGTAATTAATCCCTCTGCTGGCAGATAGCTTTCTTTCCCTTTTCAAATCCCTCCTTGGCTTTCTGCTCCAAGGCTTAAATAAAACAGAGTCAGCATGGGAGTATTCTGAACCTCCGTCTGAGACCTGCAAGTCTCTTCTTACTTGCCAAGCTTCCTGTTCCTCGTGAACTTCCTGCTTGCCTCGGTCTCTCTGAGCTCCCTGCTCTTCCAGATCCAGCTCCTCCAGATCTCTCTGATCCTCCAAATCCCTCTGAGCTTCCAAATCTAACTCTGTTTGCTTTACACGTTTTTTATACAGGTTTAGGGGCGTTTTCCTGCCCATGTGCAAACTGTTCTCCTGATTACTTGGGGAGTGTTTGTTAGCTAGGTGTGCCTTCAGACCTCGTGCCTCAGCCTGCTTTGGTTGCCCATGGTAACTGGGAAGCGTTTGATCTCCCTGCCTGTCAGAATCTGTGCTAAACCCAGCAGATTTCTGTGTTTTAAAGGCACAGGGCAGATCTTCGGTGTTACACATCCCCCTCCTTAAGATATTACGAGCTGCAGACGTCCTCGTTGGACAGCGCGTAATTCTACTCAAAGCATCCGCATTGCCATGCAGCTTTCCTGCTCGATGCTGTACTTCGAAACTAAAGGCTTGCAAAGCCAAGTGCCATCGCGTCAGACAGGCATTGTTATTGCGCATTTGGCTAAGCCATTTTAACGGCGCATGATCCGTTACTAACAGGAAATTACGCCCTGTCAAGTAAAATCGTAGTGCTTCTATCGCCCATTTGATGGCTAAGCATTCCCTTTCTACAGTTGAGTACTTCCGCTCTGCATTGGACAGTTTCCTACTTAAATAGGTGACTGGATGTTCCACCCCTTCGAATCTCTGGGACATGACTGCCCCCAGTCCAGTCTCAGAGGCGTCTGTCTGGACTATAAATGGAAGTCTAAAATCAACCCCCCTCAAGACAGGAGCCTTACATAATTTCTCCTTAAGGGAGATAAAAGCCTCCTCTGCCTCGGGGGGCGCTCGTGAGCCCGCTGCGAGATGGCTGCTTCTTGACTGAGCTCCGTCTTAGCCACCCCAGCTAACATGCGCTAATTGTTGCAAATTTATTAAAAATCACCTACCCCGGATCGGCGTAAGCAGGCGGGATCCCGTGGAGACCTGAATTAACGTCCGGTGCAACCTCCGGTGACCGGGGGACTGTGGAATTCGTTCCTGGAAGGAGGCCTGCGGCATACACTGCATCGCCGTCTGCATCGGGCCTGGAGCGCCCCTCAACTGACCCCGATGATTCAGGTGTATTCACTGACCGACGTGAGAGCGAGCTTCCCCGAGCTGCCTTCTGGATTTCTGAACTGAATCGGTGCACGTGCGGCAGCGTGTTGCCGGGTGAAACACTTCTACCGGGGCTGGCCTGCATACACGTGGTCCCGGACCCCTTTTAACGGGGCCGGAGAGGGGATCTGGACTCTGTGCGGTAGTTGCTAGTGCCCATTCCATCTTCCGACTGGCGCCCCTTCCCTCTGGAGGGGGTAGGTGTACAGGCTGTCCTTCTCCTTGACGAACTTTGGAGCCTCCGATCCAACTGCAGTGTCACCGGCAGTGTCAGTCTGCTAGAGGCCTAGTGTTCCATCGAGGCCTGTACTATTCAACGTGGACCCCGCGTGCCTTGCTGGGCGGTCTCTGAGCTTTCCCTGGCTGGAATCCTTTCTCAATCTGCACACCTCGCAACTAAGGGCACCTTGTATTCTGTCTCCAGGTAACCCCGCAGAGCTCTTTGCGCATTGCACTTGGCTGCTCACCTATTTGGGAGCTTCAGAGCAGTTCATCATCTTCTTGCATTGCTGTTTCCTCAATGATCTGATTCTTTGCAGACATTGCCTGTGCTTTTCTCCTCCCACTGTGAGACAGTGACTGGACTGCGGGCTTGTGGAGCTGCGCACACTGTCACCTCTCTATTGCCTCTGCCCTTGCTGACATTGACTGGAACTTTCTCCCAACACTGTGCGGCAGTGGAAGCCTTGCGGGATGGCCGCCAAAGCTAAAAACCTCGACGCTCGGGAAGGGATGCGCTCCTCCCAGCGCCTGCAGAGTAAGACCAGAGTCTCAAGCAGTCCACCCGGCCAATCTCCCACATTAGGTTCTGATGATGACACTGTAAGTGAAGAGGAACTGGATCCTCATAAGCAACTCTCCTCGGCTCAACTCAAACAAGAGCTCCGTAAGGGCTTCGCAGAATTAGCCAATGAGCTCCGCACGCTACGGGAAGACCTGATGAAAGATGTCGCAGAACTCCGAACCGAAGTTAAAGAACTGGGAGCCCGAGTAGAGGACGTGGAGACCAAAGTGGTTGATCATGATGGGACTCTGATGGATTTACAATGTGCTCTTGACAGGCAGCGCGCGCAGGCTATGGAACTGACCTATAAAATTGATGACATTGAAAACCGCTCCCGTCGCAACAATGTGCGCTTCCGTGGAATTCCAGAGGCAGTGGGGGGCGGAGAAGACTTACCAACTGTGCTTAAGCTGCTGATAGCGGAGTTGCTCCCGACGGAGGAACTGGCTGCACACGCTCCTGGAATGGAAATTGAGCGAGTTCACCGTGCTCTGGGAAAACCTCCCAACAACCAACCACGTGATGTCATTGCAAGATTCCTGCGCTATTCAGATGCTGAGCTCCTTATACGTCGGGGCCGGGAGAAAAAGACGGTCCGCTTCCAGGACGCGACAGTGTCCATCTACCAGGATCTCTCGACGTTCACTCTGGCACGCCGGAGAGAGATGAAACCAGTCTCGGCGGTCTTGAACAGCAAAGGGATCCGCTATTCCTGGTCCTTCCCATTTCGGATGAACTTTCTCTTGGGCAATAAAAAGATCTCTGCAAAGGACTATTCTGAAGCTTGGCGGGCTCTTCGCCAGGCGGGCCTAGTTGATGATCATGCTCAGCCTCACCCGCCGCCCCCTAAACCCCAGCACTCCAAGTGGACTCGGGTAGGCAAGTCTGCCTGACGCTTTAAGCCCGCCTGACACTCTTGTGGATATTGAAGAGCTCCTTTTATCTTCTCTCTTTTAGGGAGTCTCGACCAGTGGGTCCCCTGATTTTTGGATAACTGGTGGCAAAGATTAGCCTGGGGTTCCCACTCCATTCTCCATGGGGGGCGGCGGTTGACCTGCAATTGTTTTATTGATGTTACTGTTCTGGTGGGGGGACACGATGGGATTGATGATCCGGGATGGGTGGGGGAGTAATGGGGGTAATGTTTTTCCATGTTTAAGTTGAGTTTTCACTTTCTGGGGTTCTGGGGGGTACGGGGTTTGTGGTCAATTTACCGTGTCCTGTATTAACTTAGACAGGCAGGTGGTATTGATGGGAAGGGGGGGGGCGGGGGGGTCTCTCAACATGGATCTGGGAGGTATGTTTGGGCTGGGGGAGTGAGTCTATGGCTTTGGTTCTTGGAGGGCGGTCTAGGTGGGCTCGATTAACTAATTTCCTGGGTTCGCTGGGGGGAGCCCCCGCTGGGACTTTCTGGATGGTCAGCGGATGTGTGGGGTTAGGTTGTAGTTCCTAATGGTGCGCTTTATCTCTTTGAATGTTAAGGGTCTTAACTCCCCGCGGAAACGGTCCCTGCTGTTCTCAGAATTGCGCACTTTGCAAGGGGATATTGTTTATTTGCAGGAGACCCATCTTCAAAACTCCAAGCAGGGCTGGTTAAAGCGATCCCCATACACTGAAGTGCGGGTGGCCTCCGATACGCAGGGCCGGAAGAAGCGGGGAGTGGCTCTACTATTTCACCAGAGCCTCTCCTTGCAGATTGAAGAGATAAAGCGAGATGCCCTGGGGAGGTGGCTTTTCCTGAATGTTCGTCTAGACGGACACTTACTAACCTTAGCTAATATCTATGCACCAAATACGGGTCAGGGGCCCTTTTTTACACGACTGAAAGCCCTACTGGCGGATTTTGCAAAAGGCCCCATTGTTTTGGGTGGGGATTGTAACACGCATCTAGTGCCCCATTTGGATTCTACGGGTCGCACTGGGGGGGGAATGGGGGGATCGGCAAGAGCCCTTCAGCGCTTGATGGTCGACTTAGGCCTACGGGATATATGGAGGGACACCCACGCGGGAGAGAGGGGTTACACTTACTACTCCCCGGTCCATCAGGTCCACACTCGCATTGATTATTTTTTATTGGATCAGCGCCTGATGGACGGGAGAGTGCAGGCTGGACTTGGAGCGCTGACCTGGTCAGACCATGCCCCGTGCTGGCTCATCCTCCCGGACGGCACGCATAGTGAGTACCGCCGTCTTTGGCGTTTAGACACAAGGTTTCTACGACGGCAGGGTGCAGTACAGGATCACGCCCACTTTATTAAGGAATTCTTTGAGTTTAATGATACTGGGGATGTTCCCCTTCCCACGGTGTGGGATGCTTATAAGGCCACAGCCCGCGGTCGGCTTATGGCTGAGGCAGCCCGCACGTGCAAAATGTGGACACGTGATCATGATCATCTGGTGAGGGAATCTGCTCGCCTAGGCTTGGAGCACGCCCGAACCGGGTCGAGGCAGGTCCTACGTCAGTGGCGGACGGTTCGAGCGAATTTAGATGCATGTATGCAGAGAGAATTAGATAATAAGCGTCGGAAATTAAGGCAAACTTTTTATGAGCATGGGAACAAAACTGGCCGCCTTTTGGCTTTGCGCCTGCAGTCCTCGAGAGTGGTCCGCGAATTACGCGACGCTGGGGGACAGACGAGGGTCATTTCCCGGGAGATCCGTGATCTTTTTGCTGATTATTTGGAGCGGCTCTACAAAGCAGAGCCCACTGGTAGGGATCAAGTGCAAGATTATCTTCAGCGGACCGCTCTACCATGTCTCTCTGACTCTGACCGGGCTCAGTTGGACTCGGAATTTACGATTGACGAAGTGGAAAATGCAATCCGGCATCTGAAAACTGGTAGCGCGCCGGGTAGTGATGGTTTTCCGGCGGAATACTATAAGAAGTTCCGATCACAATTGGCGCTATCCCTGACCTGTTTCTTTAATGAGGTCCTGGGGGCAGCTTCCCTTCCCCCATCCCAACGTGAGGCATTGATTGTGATGATACCCAAGCCCGGTAAACCCTTGCATGATGCGGCTTCGTACCGCCCCATCTCCTTGTTAAACGTTGACGTTAAAATCTTTGCTTCTGTGCTGGCCGCGCGTCTGAATCGGGTTCTTCCGGGTTTGGTTCAACCAGATCAGGTTGGCTTTGTGCCGGGTCGCCAGGCCGCCGACAACATCCGGCGTATGTTGCAGATTATTCATGTGGCTCAACGGGACCCACAACCAGCGTTACTAGTGGGGATTGACGCAGAAAAAGCATTCGACCGGGTGGATTGGGGATATCTATGGTGTGTCTTGGAGATAATGGGCTTTGGCCCTAATTATATTGGTTGGGTTCGCAGCCTTTACCAGCAGCCCCAGGCGTGCGTTCGGATTAATGGGGGTCACTCGAGACACTTCTTTTTGGAAAGAGGCACACGACAGGGTTGCCCTCTCTCGCCCCTGCTTTTTGCCCTAGCAATGGAACCTTTGGCTCAGAGCTTTCGAGATCATCCAGGTTTGCGAGGGGTCCGCATCGGTATTGCGGAATATCGGATCGCGCTCTTTGCGGATGATATCATCTTACCCCTGGTGAACCCGTCCGCTTCTCTCCCAATCGCAATGCAGCTGTTCGCCAATTTTTCTCGAGTCTCCGGCTTCAAAATCAATTATACTAAATCGGAGATCTTGAATGTTGGGGTCTCTAGAGCGGTCTGTGCGGAACTTCAAAAGGCTTATCCTCTTCGCTGGGTGTCCGGTGCCCTGCGCTACTTAGGGGTGAACCTGACCGTGGAGCGGGCGGATCTTTTCAAAGCTAACTATGATCCCTTGCTTCGTCAGGTTCGGCGGGACTTAGAAGTTTGGAACGGCCTGCTCCTCTCCTGGTTTGGGCATATAGCCGTAGTCAAGATGGTGATTGTCCCCCGCTTCCTTTATTTTTTTCAGGTTCTCCCGCTCCCCATCTCGCGAGCTACTCTGGCGACCTGGCAACAGTTGCTTATGAAGTTTGTGTGGCATTATCGTCGCCCGCGCCTAGCGCAGCAAGTTTTTTGCCCGCACGCGTTCCGGCGGTATGGGCATGCCCAATTTACAGTGGTATTATGCAGCGGCGCAATGTCGGGCGGGAGTGGAATGGATGATTGCCGATAGCACTAAGCGATGGGTGCAGATGGAAATGAGCTTGGCGGGGGGAGCGGGGTTGGGGGATTGGCTGTGGCTTGGTCCAAAGCTTCGCCGCGGCAAATGCACCAGTAATCCCTACATTTTTCATACCCTCTGTTGTTGGGATCGCCATTTTCGAGCCCGTGACGTGGATCTATCCCCTTTAGCCCCTATAGTTGATAACGCTTCTTTCCCACCGGGTTTGAGTGACGTGGCTTTTTGGCAATGGGGGCACCTTGGCCTCAGCCGGGTCGGCCAATTTTTTGTTGATGGTCGGCTACAATCCTTTCGTGCATTGCGGGCCGAGTTTGACCTCCCGGCTGGGCATCTCTATCGTTATATGCAAGTGACACATTGGGCCAACTCTAGGTCCGTTTGGCCCCAGGTTGCTCGGGACCTGACGGATCTGGAACGCTACTGTGAGGGGTGTACTACTACAAAGGGTCTTGTGGCGACATTATATGCCCATTTGCAGGGGGCCCAGGCGTGCCCCACACGTTACAGGGTGCTTTGGAACTCTGACTTGAGTCTTTCTTATACTGATCAGCAGTGGGAGGCAATGGAAGCCCGCCTGTGGAAGAGCTCAATAGCGACTAATGCCCGAGAAACAAATTATAAACTGCTGTACCGGTGGTATATGACTCCGGCGCGGATTGCTCGTATGTTTCCCGGGGCTGGGGACCTATGCTGGCGTAACTGTGGGCAATGGGGTACCATGGGACACATTTGGTGGACGTGTCCCCGCATTCGTGCTTTTTGGAGAGGTGTACAATTCCAGATGCAGATGCTTCTGGGACTGAGCATCCCTTGGGATCCGGGGATTTTTCTCTTCGGAACCTCCGTGCCGGGAGCCCGGGCTTTGCAACTTGCCTTACTCCGGCATGGCCTGAACGCGGCCCGACTATCCCTGGCGGCAGCCTGGAAGCATGTTTTAGCCCCCTCTTTCCAGGTCTGGCTGGAACGAATGTGGGATACATACTCTATGGAACGGGGGTAGCGGTTAGCAGGATGCGTTTGGCTCGCTTTGAATTGGTGTGGGCACCCTTTGTTTCTCGCTATGGCGCGTGATTGTTCTTGATAATTGGGGGTGATATGCTGGCCTCTCTGGAGGTTTGTTTCCTCAGTGTGTCTCTTAACTCACCTCTGTCTCGAGCCCTAGCCCTAGCAAGCCATAGTTGGGGGGGTGGGGAGACGGGGTGGGGGGCCCCGGGATCGGGGTGCCCTTGGGGGGGGGAAGGGAGCTTGGGGGGGGGGGTCTTGGTTTCTCTATTATAAACAAGTAAAAATGAAGACATATCGTAGATTATTATTGAGACCTGATGTTGTGTTGACACTGTTGCATCTTTTTCTTGAAGATCTTTGTGGTTTTTGTATCTTTGTAATCTTTGGAAGTCTTTCAATAAATAAAAAAAAAAGCCTCCTCTGCCTCGGGAGTCCAGCGCACCTTATTTGGGGCATTTTTTTTAATCATGTCAGTAAAAAGACTACTCTCCTCTGCAAACCTGGGGATAAATCTCCGATAGTAGCCTATCAGGCCTAAGAAGCTACGGACATGCTTCTTCTCTATCGGTCTTGGGAAGTTTCGCACCCTTTCAATTTTGTCCGCTAGGGGTTTCACTAGCCCATTCCCAACCAGATGTCCCAGGTATTTGGCCTCCCTAGCCGCAAAAAGACATTTTTGGGGGTTTAGGGTGAGACCAGCTTTCCGGATGGCCTGTAGTACCGCCTCTATCCGGGATAAGTGTTCAAGCCACGTGCCGCTATGGATGATAACGTCATCCATATAGGCTAACGCATATTCTTGGTGCGGCCTTAGGACCTGGTCAAGACGCTGGCATGTTGCCGCCGCGCCGTGTAGCCCAAACGGCATACGTCTAAATTGGTATAGGCCTATTGGAGTAGAAAAAGCTGTCTTCGGCTTAGAATCCCTTGTTAATGGGATTTGCCAGTATCCCTTGCTTAAGTCTACGGTTGTTAGAAACCTGGCCTGTCCCAACCGATCTAACAGATCATCAATTCTCGGCATGGGGTATGCGTCGAACTGTGATATCGCATTAATCTGCCTAAAATCTATACAGAAACGGAGTGTTCCGTCTGGTTTTGGGACTAGGACTATAGGACTAGACCATGGACTATGGGACTCCTCAATTACACCCATTTCCACCATTTCCTTAACCTGGGCAATGACTTCGTTTTTCTTTGCCTCCGGCAACCTATACGGACACTGTCTAATTATCTTCCCCGGGATCGTGATGACCTCATGTGCCACTAAGTGTGTTTCGCCGGGCACAGCTGTCAGGACATCGGAGAACTTCCGTAACAGCCTGGCTAAATCTGCCTGTTGGTGCTCTGACAGGTCCGTACCTGTACGTATCTCGGGTTGTTCCCTCCAATCTGAGGGCTGGGGACCTAAGTCCTCCTCTTTCTTTTCCTCAGCAATGGCTGCTAAGCCCTTAACATCCTTCATCCCTGTGGAGCCAAACCCTCCAGACCCACGGCTTGTGGAAGTTAATGAGGGTGTCTCTTCTAACACGGGGAAACCCACCCGTTCACAGATTAACTGGGCTATTCTTTCACCCCTTTTTACTGCGAAATCCTCTTCACCGAAGTTGAAGAGTAGGGCCTTGACCACACCACGGTAATCAGGGTCTATTACCCCCGCCCCGATGTCAATTGAATGTTTGACTGCTAGGCCAGACCGCGGTGCTATGCGGCCATAGCACCCTTCAGGGATTTGAATTTTTACCCCTGTGTCAATGAGGGCCTTCCCTCCCTTGGGAACTATTACGTCCTCGTTACTAAACAGGTCATAGCCTGCTGAGGCTTCGGTAGCTCTTTGTGGGCCTTTTGCATGTGGGGATGTTTTTGTGAATTTTAACACAAACTTCTTTTTAACTGAGGGACCCCCCTTCTACCCGTGGTTTCCCAAATAAAGCACTCGGGATCTTTTGGGCAATAGCCTCAGTTTTTGGGGGTCTCAGGTGGTGCCTTTTCTCCTAGAGGTCCTACCTGACTGGGGCCTAACTTTCCCTTGAGGCCTTTTCCCATTTCTTCCTCAAATGGGGGCCAGTCACGCCCTAGGACTACCTTAAAGGGAAGTCGGGGGACAACTGCCATGTGTACCTTCTCCCTAGTATTCAACCCATTCACACACATCTCATATATTGTGTAAAAAGAGGAGGCACCATGCACGCATCTAACTTTCACCCGTCCATCCACACAATTCAACAGGGAAGGGTTATGGGCCTGAATGGTCTTCCACATTTCTTGTGAGACCATGCTCTGATCTGCTCCGGAGTCAAGGAGCGCTACAGCATCCACACCCTCCACCTGGACATCTATAACAAATTCTTCCCCACCGTGTCTCTCCCTTCCTGATACAAGGGCTATGTGCTCTTTACAGTCCCTGCGCATGTGACCACTTTTCCCGCATTGAAAACACTTCATCACATCATCATATTTCCTTACATTTTCCCTCTGTACCTTATGAGTATAAGCCTTCTTTATACCTGGCATTCTTTCCATGCCGGTTACTCTTAGCATGCTATCCCTGGAAGCTCCGGCTAACTCAGCTTCAAAATAACATTCTGTCATTTCAGCTGCTTCCCTAGTGGATTTGCATTTCTGCAACAACAAGAAAGCTTTTACTTCAGGTGGTACAGCCTCAAAATATTGCTCAAGGAGCACAGCATCTATCAAGGATTCCACTGTTGCCTTCTCTGGAGCAAGCCATTTTGTTGCTAGACCTTTAAGTTGCTGCATCAAAGCTTTCGGCGTCTCTTTAGGCAAGAGGCTTGCCTCTCTAAAAAGATGTCGATAGTGCGTAGGTGTTAAACCTAGCCTATCTCTTACCGCTAGTTTTACATCCGGGTAATTGGACGCTAGGCCCGCGGGCATCGCCTTGTAGGCCGCCAATGCCTCTCCGGTTAAAGACATGGCGAACCTAACGGCCCACTGATCTAGTGGCCATTTAGCCGCCTCTGCAATCCTTTCAAAGGCATCAGAGTAGTCGTCAAAATTGTCATTCTTTTGCAAAGGTCCTAGTGCCAATGCACTACAGTTCTGCAGTCCTACCACAGGTGGTACCGGTACGCCTTCCTCATCTGTGGTAGGTGTCCTCTTCAGCAGCGCTGTTAGCAAGTCCAGGAGTGGCTTCTGCTGCGCAGCCAGTGCTGCCATAGTCCTTTCCTGGGCTTGTCGTGTGAGCTCATTCTGGGCTTTCCACTGTTCTTCCATCCAGCGAAGCATGTCCTGGGGATCCATCCCGGCGTTGAGGTATAGCTGTATGGGCGAGAAAAAAAAACAGGGCTCACCAAGTGCGGCACAATATATATCTTTTTTTCCTTATCCCTGTCTGCCTTTAGCAAGGTATCCTTCGTCCCCCTTTCTCAGCAATCCCTACCCCCGTGCCCACCTACTTATACCTTAGCACGGTGTAGGATCTCGCGTTGAGAAAGGTTCTCTGCACGCCTCCTTCAGGTCAGCCTGTGGATGTCCACTCACTGTGTCAGGATTTCCTCTTTCAGGATTTTCCTTTTTCACTGCTGTTTTTTTTTCTTTTTTTTTTTTTTATTTTTATTTTCAGCCACTTGTATCCTCTCCTAGGAAAAACCTTGGGTAGTACTTTGGATTTTTGAAAAAAAAAAAAAAATTACTACGCCATTTATGTCACCAGCAGTGGCTGGACTGAGGCGTAGGCAGCCAGTCACACTGCTGGGCCTGACCCTTCTATATGAAAAGGAGTAGTTGAGACTGAGTGGTCAGGTTGAAAAAGGATTTTTATTCCCCTCCCGGGGTTTGGATTTTCAAAATAGCACAACACACAAGAACTTAAGAGGTAGCCATACTTCTGGCAAAACTGAGAGTGAAAAGAAACACAGCTTCTTGCTTGAACAAAAACAGGGATTATAACAAACAGAAATCAGGTAAAAATGCTGACAGTTTCCTCTGTGCACGTTCAGCTCTCTACAAGGCACTCTTGTCTTCAGCTAGCGCAGAGAACTTATGTCAGTCATTACCAAAGAGCAGTCCATGTCTTCAATATAAGGAGTTAAACTACTTGGCTCCGTAATCATGGGCTCTTCAACCACCTTACTTTCTTTAGGGCAGAGAGTTTGGAACTTCCTTAAATCAGTCCCTGAACTTTCTTCACAGCTCTCTTCACAATATGGCAGGTAGTTACCAGATAGCTTATAAAACTGCCCTGTTCTGTTCCTGACAGACTTTTCTCTTTGCAGTCTTCTGCAGGGCTTTAGAGGCACACATTCATCTTCTTCACTCATACAAATATCTTCAATTGAATTACTTTCCTTTTCCCAAGGTTGCAAGTATTTCAAGCAGCTCTGCCTTTCTATTATATATGGTTCCTTACCAGCTGCCTTCCGTTCCTTCCACTGAGCTCTGTGTCTGGGAAAATCTCCCTGCGTCAGAGGTGAGGGTTTCCTGTAATTAATCCCTCTGCTGGCAGATAGCTTTCTTTCCCTTTTCAAATCCCTCCTTGGCTTTCTGCTCCAAGGCTCAAATAAAACAGAGTCAGCATGGGAGTATTCTGAACCTCCGTCTGAGACCTGCAAATCTCTTCTTATTTGCCAAGCTTCCTGTTCCTCGTGAACTTCCTGCTTGCCTCGGTCTCTCTGAGCTCCCTGCTCTTCCAGATCCAGCTCCTCCAGATCTCTCTGATCCTCCAAATCCCTCTGAGCTTCCAAATCTAACTCTGTTTGCTTTACACGTTTTTTATACAGGTTTAGGGGCGTTTTCCTGCCCATGTGCAAACTGTTCTCCTGATTACTTGGGGAGTGTTTGTTAGCTAGGTGTGCCTTCAGACCTCGTGCCTCAGCCTGCTTTGGTTGCCCATGGTAACTGGGAAGCGTTTGATCTCCCTGCCTGTCAGAATCTGTGCTAAACCCAGCAGATTTCTGTGTTTTAAAGGCACAGGGCAGATCTTCGGTGTTACAATACATTTTTTTTCATGAAATCTCTATTTGAGCCCATGGAATTCTTCTCTCTCAAGTATCTTATATGGAAAGAACTCTTTCTAGTAGCAATATCTTTGGCTACAAGAATCGGTAAACTAAAAGGCTTAGACCAGGCCTTAGCAAAATTTCTTGGAATTTCAGAGCCAGTCACCAAGACTGCTGTCACCATCACTGTTCCCTCTAAGCTGTGCGCGTGTGCGTGCACACACACCTCGCCGAGCGAGCGCACATACTTTACAACAGAGCGCACAAAAATTACGGCTCTGATTCTGATAGAAAACAACACAGACGTCTTAAAATGTAAAAGTTATGATTGTAATTACTAGAAATTTCCCGCTTCATTTAGTAATCGTCTATTTTCATTTAATTTGATTAAAATCAATGTGGTGTACATACTGTATTCTGACGTGTAGTCAAATTTTAAAGTATATAACTCCGAGTGTCGTTATGTGGCGCACAAAAATTTAACCTTCCTTCAAAAGCCGCACACAGCTGATATTTTATGCGCACACAGCCTACAGAAAATTAGAGGGAACATTGGTCACCATCCCCCTTTCCCCCTCCCCCTCTCCCCAAAAAAGTTCAGAACATAAATTCCATACTGGGTCAGACCAGAGGTCCATCAAGTCCAGTATCTTGTTTCCAACAGTGGCCAGTCCACGCCACAAGTATCTGGCAGGTTTCAAAAAAGCTACACAGGTCCCACAAAGCTTGTCCTGGGGTAAGCAGTAGAATCCCGGGTCCTCTTTAATAATGGTTTATGGACCTTTTCTCAAAGGAACTTGTCTAAACCATTTTTAAACATAGCTACACTAACAACTTTCACTACATCCTCTGGTAATGAATTCCAGAGTTTGATTACACATTGAGTGAAAAAATATATTTTCATTTAGTCTTAAACTGGGTTACATTGTAGCTTCATTGTATGTCCTCTAATCTTTCTACTTTTTGATAGCGTAAACAACTGATTTACGTTTACCTGTTTCACTCCATTCATTAATTTATAGACCTCTATCTTATCTCCTCTCAGCTGTATTTTTTTTCTAGTTGAAAAACCCTAACCTTTTAAGCCTCTCTTCATAGGGTTATCCTTCCATTCCCTTTACCATTTTGGTGGCTCCTCTCTGTACCTTTTCTAATTCTGCTATATCCTTTTTAACATATGGCAACCAGAATTGCATACAATATTCAAAGTGCGGTTGCACCGTGGAATGATAGAGAGGCATTATAAAATCCTTTGTTCCTTATCCCTCCAGTCCAATCCCAAACCTCCGGGTAATGCACCTCTTCCAGCAGCTTGGAGACTAAGCATGTCATCTTTTGATGACAGTAGTAGAGCGAGCACCGCCCCTTCTCTCCAGTACAATCTGTCTCCAAGCAGCTGGAGGTGGTGAGCCAGAGGGCTGGACTCACTGAGGACAACTAAGGAGCACGGGAGCTTCGGCGCCTGGGTCGGGAGTTTCTTGGGAGGCCAGAGCCCACAGCATGGCATTACTTCCAACTCCTTGGCACTATGGCAGCCACTCTCGATCTGGTACTGTGGGCGAGGGCGCATATGCGGCCCCTTCAAAGATCTCTGCTACGGCGGTGGTTGCACCAGTCTGCTCTTTCCCAGAGACTCCCCTGTCAGTGAGGGGTCAAGAGAGCCCTCAGATGGTGGCTCACGGGGGGGGGGGGGGCATCTGAAGAAAGGGATTCCCCTCGAGTCACCAGCTTGGATTTTGTTGGTGACGAATGCCAGTCTCTCTGGCTGAGGGGCCCGTTGCGAGGGGCAATGGAGTCCGCAGGAGACTTGTTGGTCGATTAACAGGCTGGAAATGCGGGCGGTTGCCCTCGCACTGCGGAGCTTTGAGGCGGGGTTGCAGGGGGCGACAGTGCGGGTGCTGTCAGACAATGCAACAATGGTAGCCTACATCAACCAGCAGGGTGGCACGGGCAGTGAAGCCCTGGAGGCGAAAGCCAAGGCACTGATTGGACTGCGCGGAAGATCACCTCCAGGCATTGTCGGCGGTGCATATGGTGGGAGTCGACCATGTCACAGCAGATTATCTGAGTCTGGTGCGAGTAGACCCAAGAGAATGGGTGCTCAGTCAGGAGGTGTTCAACTTGCTCATTTGCCGCTGGGGAGCTTCGGTCATGGATTTGATGGCAAAGTTAGACAGCGCCAAGGCGAGTCGATTTTTCAGTGGAAAAAGAGAGAGAATGTCGGAAGGTTTGGACACCTTGGTGCAGCAATGTCCGGTGGAAGGGCTCCTCTATGTATTCTTGCCCTGGCCTCTCATAGGCCGGGTAGTACAAAGGATCAAGGCCTATCGGGGGATGGTGATTCTCATCGCCCCAGACTGATCGCGACGTCCATGGTATGCAGACCTGGTGAGAAGTCTCGTGAATCAGCCGTGGCATCTCCCGGGTGAGCAAATCTCTTGTCATAGGGACCCCATGCCTCAAGTGGATCGATTCTTGCTTATGGCCCGGCTCTTGAGAGAGCGAATCTGAAGAAGAAAGGCTACATGGGGCTGGTGATTTTGACATTGTTGCAGGCAAGGAGGTGGTCTACTTGGTTGGCCTACATTAGGGTCTGGCGTGTGTTTGAGGCATTGTGTGCCAACAGGCAGGTAAGGCCAGCCTCAGCCTCCATGCCCATTGTCTTAGAGCTCTTTTAGGCCGGTTTTGACAAGGAGTTGGCCACTAGTTCCTTGAGAGTACAGCTGGCAGCAATCACCTGTTATCGAGGAAAGGGCTAGCGTTGGGCACGCACTCGGATGTGGCATGCTTCTTGAGGGTGGTTCTTCATCTCCGTCCTCCGCGGCAGGTAGTGGTTCTGCTGTGGGACCTCAATTTGGTGCTGACAGCACTTTGTGGGGAGCCCTTTGAGCCTTTGGCTCGGGCATCTCTTAAGGACTTGATCCTTAAGGCTGGATTTCTGAGTTACAAGCCTTGTCATGCCGGGAGCTGTTCCTTTCCTTTTCCAAGGAGAAGGTGGTACTGCGTCCTGTTCCTTCTTTCTTGCATAAGGTGGTTTCAGATTTTCATGTGAATCAGATGGTCTCCCTGCTGGTGTTCAGAGCAGAGGAGCCTGGCACTCTCCTTCCGCTGTGATATTTGGACATGCGGCACATTTTGCGGCATTATTTGAAGAGTACAAGAGAGCTCAGTAAGTTGGATCGCCTATTTGTGCTGTTTGGTTCCTGCAAGAGCGAAGTGGCGGCTAAAGTGTCTATTTCTAGATGGATCCGGGAGGCAATCTCATCTGCATATATCCTCAATGGTAGGCCGGTGCCAACGGGATTGGGGGTGCATTCGCCCAAGAAGCCGCTTGTGCTCTTGTAGGAGTACAGTTTGGTACTGCCATTGGAGATTTGTAGGGCGGCCACCTGGTCGTCGCTGCCTACCTTCACGAAGCATTATCGTCTGGACGTTCAGGCTGCCGTGGATGCTTGTTTCGGTTTGGCGGTGCTGCGGGCCGGGCTTAACTGCTCTGTTACATCCCAGAGGTTTGGGACTGGACTGGAGAGATGATAAGGAAGACAGAATTAGGTCTGCCTGCTAATTGTTGTTCCTTGAACTCCAGTCCAGTCCCGCATTCCACCCGTTTAGTATTAGTCAGAATATTGGTCTGTGGTGGTTTGGCAGGATGGTCTGTCTCTCGTGCAGTGCTTGAGTTCGGGACCCGGTTGCGTCACAGTAAGTTCTCTCACCCTGGGGGGGGGATGAGAATCAGCCCCTTCTCCGGGGCAGGAGGGGCTGTTGTCTATAGTTCTAGTAAAACTGTTAGGTATTGTTGTTCTTAACTACTTATTTGTTGCTCCTGTAAGTCTGCTTTGTCAATAGGTTACTGGAGAGAAGGGGCAGTGCTCGCTCTATTAGTACTACTGTCATCAAAAGATGACCTGCTCAATCTCCAAGCTGCTGGAAGAGATGCATTACCCAGAGGTTCGGGACTGGACTAGAGTTCCTCAAGGGACAATAATTAGCAGTTAAGTCTAATTTTGTCTTTTTTTCTCCATTCCTTTCCTTACGATTCCTAGCGTTCTATTTGTATTCTTTGCTGCCGCTGCACACTGGGCAGAGGCTTTCACCATATCGTCCACAATGACGCCTAAATCTTTTTTCTGGGTAGTGGTTCCTAATGTGGAACCTTGCATTGTGTACCATAGTTTAGATTTTTGTTTCCTAGGTGCCTAATTTTGCACTTGTCCACACTAAATTTCATCTGCCATTTGGATGTCCAATCTTCCAATTTATCAAGGTCCTCTTGCAACTTTTCACAATCCTCTTGTGTTTTGACAACTTCGAATAATTTTCTCATCTGCAAATCTGATCCCAAGATGGTAAACTGGATTAGAAATTGGTTGACTGACAGACAACAGAAGGTGATGATACATGGAGCTCACTCGGATGAAAGGAAGGTGATTAGCGGGGTGCTCCAGGGTTCGGTCCTGGGTTGGCACTGTTCAATGTATTCGTGAGTGATATTGCTGAAGGACTGAATGGAAAAGTCTGTCTTTTTGCAGATGACATAAAAATTTGCAACAGAGTGGACTCCCCCGAGGGAGTGGTTAACATGAGGAAAGATCTACAAAAGCTGGAAGAATGGTCTAATGCTTGGCAACTACGATTTAATGCGAAAAAGTGCAGCGTCATGCACTTGGGTAGCAGAAATCCAAGGGGAAATGTATGCGATAGGGGGCGAGAGGTTGGTGTGCACGGTTCAGGAGAAAGACCTTGGTGTGATTATCTCTGATGATCTCAAGGTGGCAAAACAGTGTGACAAGGCGGTGGCAAAAGCCAGGAGTATGTTGGGTTGCATATAAAGAGGGATTACCAGCAGAAAGGAAGAAACATAGAAACATGATGACAGAAAAAGACCACAAGGCCCATCTAGTCTCTCCTTCCATAACAACAACTACAACAGTCCACTTTTTACCTTTAGAGATCCTCTGTGTTGGTCCCATGCTTTTTTGAATTCAGTTACTGTCCTCATCTCTACCACCTCCACTGGGAGACTATTCCACGGATCCACTACTCTTTCCGTAAAGAAATATTTCCGCATATCACTCCTGAATCTATCTCCCTTCACCCTCATCCCATGTCCCCTCGTCGCAGAACTTGCTTTCAATTGAAAGAGGCTCTCTCCCTGAACATTTATGCCACGGAGGTATTTAAACATCTCAATCATATCACCTCTATCCCGCCTTTCCTCTAAGGTGTACATATTAAGATCCTTAAGTCTGTCCTCATATGCTTTATAATGAAGACCACTAATCATCTTAGTAGCAACCCTCTACACCGACTCCATCCTGTTCACATCCTTTTGAAGGTGCGGTCTCCAGAATTGCACACCATACTCCAAATGAGGTCGCACCAAAGACTTATACAGAGGCATTATCACCTCCTTTTTTCTGCTAGCCATTCCTCTCCGTATGCACCCAAGCATTCTTCTAGCTTTTGCTGTCGCCTTTTCTACCTGTTTAGCTACTTTAAGATCATCGGACACAACTACGCCTAGGTCCCGCTCTTCTTTAGTGGACAAAAGTACTTCACCTCCTATACTGTATTGCTCCCTTGGATTGCTGCAGCCCAAATGCATGACCTTACATTTTTTAACATTAAATCCCAGTTGCCAAATACTAGACCATTCTTCAAGCTTAGCTAGATCCCTCCTCATGTTATCTACACCTTCCTGGGTGTCTACTCTATTGCAGATTTTGGTATCATCCGCAAAGAGGCAAACCTTACCCGACAGCCCTTCCGCTATATCACTAACAAAGATGTTAAAAAGAATCGGACCAAGGACAGATCCTGGGGCACACCACTGGTAACATCCTTCTCCTCAGAGTGAGCTCCATTTACTTGTACTCTTTGTCGCCTCCCACCCAACCAATTTCTAACCCAAGCAGTAACTTTAGGGTCCATCCCTAGAGTGCTCAGTGTGTTTATAAGTCGCCTGTGAGGAACAGTGTCAAAGGCTTTACTGAAATCTAAATACACCACATCTAGAGCTCTCCCGCGGTCCAACTCCCTGGTCACCCAGTCAAAGAAATCAATCAGATTTGTCTGACAAGACCTGCCTCTGGTGAATCCATGCTGCCTCGGATCCTGTAATCCGCTGGACTCCAGAAACCTCACTATTTTCTCTTTCAACAGCGTTTCCATTAATTTACTTACCACTGAAGTTAAACTAACCGGCCTGTAGTTTTCAACCACGTCCTTTCTACCGCTTTTGTGTAAAGGCACCACATGAGCCTCTCTCCAGTCCTTTGGCACCACTCCCGACTCCAATGAGGCATTGAAAAGGTCAGTCAGTGGAGTTGCTAGAACGTCCCCAAGTTCCCTCAGTATTCTAGGGTGTACCCCATCCGGTCCCATCGCTTTGTCTACTTTAAGTTGAGCTAGTTTCTCACGAACACAGTCTTCTGAAAATTGATCAAGATGTCCCTCGCTTCTGTTCTTATTTGTGGGTGTTTTCTGAGGTCCTGCTCCTGGTTCTTCATCTGTGAACACAGAACAAAAATATTTGTTAAGCAATTCCGCTTTATCCTTATCAGCTTCTACATATTCCTCCCCTGCACCCTTGAGTCTGACAATACCACTTTTGCCCTTCCTCTTCTCACTAATATATCTGAAAAATGTCTTATCCCCCATTTTATTGCATTGGCTATTTCCTCCTCCTTTTGAATCTTTGCCTTCTTGACTACTTTGCTAGCTTCTCTAAGTTTTTCCAAATACAGATGCCTGTCTTCCTCTCTCTGTGATCTCTTGTATTTCATAAAGGCCTCCCTCTTTTTCTTCACTTTTTCAGCTACTTCCTTTGAAAACCATAGCGGTCTCCTGTTCCTTTTGCCTTTATTTACCTTTTTAACAAAAAGGTTGGTTGCCTTTAAAATACCCCCTTTCAGTTTTGCCCACTGTTTTTCTACATCCCCCAGTTGTTCCCATCCCACTAACAACTCCCTGAGGTATTGGAAGAGGTACTTATGCCACTGTACAAGTCACTGGTGAGGCCTCACTTGGAATACTGTGTTCAGTTTTGGAGACCATATCTTGCAAAAGATTTTAAAAGACTGGAAACTGTTCAGAGGAAGGAAACCAAAATGATTTGGAGCCTACGTCAGAAGCCTTATGAGAAGAGACTTGAAGACCTAAATATGTACACTTTGGAGGAGAGGAGGGACAGGGGAGATATGATTCAGACCTTTAAATACTTAAAGAAAAATTATGAACAAACAAACCTCTTCCAAAGACGAGGAAGCTGTAAAACTAGAGGGGCATAACATGAAGCTGCATGGTGGTAAATTGAAAGGCAGTGTCAGGAAATATTTTTTCACTGAAAGGGTGATAGATGCTTGGAATGCCCCCCCCCCCCCGATGGAAGTGGTAGGGGCAAACACGGTGACGGAATTCAAAACGGCATGGGACAAACACAGTGGATCCCTTTACAGCAACAGGATAAAAACAAAATTAAACTGAAACATATAACTTCTGAACCATCTAACGTCTCAACAGATAGGGGTGTCCTACATGGAGTGGTGTGTTCACCCCTAAACAACGACATGAAGAGGGGTGGCCTGCACCTACTCTTGCCATCTTTCTGGGCAGACTAGATGGACCATGCTGGTCTTTATCTGCCGTCATCTACGAGTGTTACTATGATCACTTCACTCGTTGTTCCTATTTCCAGGTTATTTATGAATAAGCAGTGGGCCCAACACAGATCCCTAGGATACTACACTATTCACCTTTCTCGACTGAGAAAATTGGCCATATGCCGTACTTTCTACTTTCTATCTTTTAGTCAGTTTGTGATCCACAGTAGTACACTACCTCCAATCTCATGACTTTTTAATTTGGCCAAGAGTCTCTCATGAGGTTTTCTGAAAATCCAGATACACTATCAACCGGCTCATCTTTGTCTACCTGTTTATTCACACCTTCAAAAATACAACAGATTAGTAAAACAAGACTTTCAACTTGGCTAACTCCATGTTGGCTTTCTCCCATTAAACCATGACTGTCTACATGTTCAGTAATCTTATTCTTTATATTGATTACTACTATTTATAAGAGAATGTAAATAAGTAAAATAAAAAAATGTATCCTGGTACTGACGTCAGGCTTACCGTTCTGTAGTTTCCAGATCAACCCCTGGAACATTTATAAAAAAATGGAGAATGGCCAACGTAACACCAATCTTCAGGTATAACAAATAACTTTAATGATTAGTTCATATTACTAATCTGCATTCTCATATTTCAGCTCTTTCAGCATTCTTGGATGTAAACCCATCTGGTGCAGTGATTTACTACTCTTTAGTTTATCAAATAGTTGTAATATAACTTCCCAGTTTATTGATATTTCTTTCAGTTCTTCTGATACATCACTTTTAGATACCATTTCAGGCATGGCTAACTTCCCTACATCATCTTCACTAAAGACTGAAGCAAAGAATTCATTCAGTCTCTCCGCTATGACTTTGTCCTTCCTTAGTGACCCTTTTACCCTTCTGTCATCCAGAGGTCCAACTGACACACAGGTTTTTTTGCTATGAATAACATGAAAAAGTTTTTATTATCCGTTTTTTTTTTTTGCTCCCACTGCAAGCGTTTTTTTTTCTCCAAATTCTCTTTTCCTGCCTTATCAATGCCTTGCATCTAACTTGCAAGTGCTTATGTTTCCTATTTTTTGTTATTTGGCTCCTTTTTTCATTTCCTGAAAGATGATTTTTGTGGCTACAACAGCCTCCCTGACCAGTTGTATTGCAGCCCCCTATTTTATGGACATGTTTAGTGTTTTCCCATTTTCTGTGGGAAATTGTGCAGTGCTGAGAGAAGGTGGTGACCCTTCTCATCTCCCTCCTGCCAGCCCCAATGAGTACATTCTTAGCATATTGGTGAAAGTTTATTGCTGCACCTGGTAATACATAAAGCTAAAGAGTCTCTCATAGCCCCGCCCCAGCCATCACACAGTCTGTCATAGCCCCCAAAGCCTTCACCCAGTGGGGGGGTGTATCTCTCTCTCTCTTACAGCCCCTCACAACTTTTGCCCAGTTTCTCTCTCCCATAGCTCCCCCAACCTTCACACTGTATGTTCTGTGTCTCAGCCTGTCCACAACCTTCATCCAGTCTCTCTCTCATAGCCCCCCATAGCCTTTGCACAGCCTGTATCTCTTTTATAGGGCCCCCCTCCTCCGCCATCACACAGTGTCTCACCATTTGTCTTGTGTTGCTGTTTGTGACTGCACTGAAAAGGTTGTGCTGCTTTCTCACCACAATCGCTCACCATAATCAGCTCACTGCAAGGAGCTTGAGCTGCGTAGTGAAGGAGGTTTTGTCTGATTTCATGGGTTTCAAGTCTCTCGAGACTTAAAACTGCAAGATGAGCTGCACAGTGGAGAAAGTTCAGGCTGAAGCTTCCTGCAGAGAGCCCATTACAGTGGATGAAAGAAGCAGTTTGGCTTTTGGGAGGCAGCACCATTGCATACAGAAATCTTTCCAGGGGTATGAAATCTCAGGCATCAGAGTGCAATTTGTAGGCCATGATGTCCTAGCGCCTGGGATTTTTTCGAACCCTGCCTTAGCGTATTGAAAGAACTGAAATATGAGATTGCAGACTTACTATTAGTAATCTGTGACCTATCATTAAAATCATTTGAAGTAATTTTCCCTGATTTCTCGAGGATAACCCAAAAGACTGATTTAAAAACCAGGGCCCTTGCTATGGGTGGGTTTATTTTGTTAAAATTTCCTTGTAGGGGTGTGATTTTTCCTGAGTGGTAAGCAATTTCTGTTTTTTGACCCAAAACAATTGGTAACCTTGCATGGGCGTGAGGGTGGTTCTGCAGAGGGTTAGCTTCTGAGAAGGCTGACTGTGTGTCCCGGTGATAGATAAATTACTTTTGATTATTAAGGGGTTTTTTTCCTTTTTCTTGTTCCACTGTTTATTTGTGGTCTAATATGAAACTGTGATATGATATTGTTGTTTTTGGTATATACAGGGTGGCCCAAAAAAAGTGAGAACATCTCTTAAATTAAAAACTTAAATAGTTTACTTATTTAACTTTTTTAGCTATATAACGTCTTTATTTTGACAATTTCCGCTCGCCATCTTTTTTTTTTTTTACATTTGTCAATCGTTTATATCTGTCTTTTTGAATTTTTAAATAACTTATATGCTACGAGATGTCCTCATTTATTTTGGGCCACCCTGTATATATTTTTTTTATTGAATATGTAACATATCTATGTGGATTACCTTATCTCTATATTGGGATGTTATGTTGTAAAATGATTAAAAAAAATCTGTAGTACCTGAGGATTGGCGAGTGGCCAGTGTAACTCCAATTTTTAAAAAGGGTTCCATGGGTGATTTGGGAAACTACAGACAGGTGAGTCTGATGTTTGTACCGGGCAAAATGGAATAAAGAAGAAAATTACTGAACCTATAGATGACCATGGTTTAATAGGAGAAAGCCTTCGACAAGATCCCTTATGAGAGACTCTTGGCCAAATTAAAAAGTCATGAGATTGGAGGCAGTGTAGTATTGTGGATCAGGAACTGGGTAAATGATGAAAAGCAGAGAACAGGGCTATATGGCCAATTTTCTCAATCAGGAAAGGTGACTAGTGGAGTCCCCCAGGGATCTGTGCTGGGCCCACTGCTTTTTAGCATATTCATAAATGACCTGGAAATAGGAATAATGAGTGAGGTTATCAAATTTGCAGATGCCATAAAATTATTCCAAGTTGTTAAAACACAAGAGGATTGTGAAAAATTGCAGGAGGACCTTGAAAAATTGGAAGACTGAACATTCAAATGGCAGATTAAATTTAATATGGACAAGTGCAAAGTTATGCACATAGGAAAGAACAACCCAAACTATGGTTACAAGATGCAGGGTACAACCTTAGAAACCACCACCAAGGAAAGAGATTTAGGTGTCATCATGGATAATATGTTGAAAGCCTCCACCCAGTGTGCAACAGTGGCCAAGAAAGCAAATAGAATGCTAAGAATCATAAGGAAAGGAATGGCAAATAAAACAAAGGATGATATAATGCCTCTATCATTCCATAGTGCAACCGTGCCTTGAATATAGTGTGCAGTTCTGGTCACCATATCTTAAGAAGGATATAGCAGAAATAGAAAAGGTACAGAGAAAAAACAACAAAAATGGTAATGGGCATGGAAGGATACGATTGTGAGGAGAGGCTTAAAAGGTTGCAGCTCTTCAACTTGGAAAAAAGACAGCTGAGGGGGAATATGATAGAGGTTTATAAATTAATGATTGGAGTGGAATGGATAAATATAGATTGGATGTTTTTGCCATCAAAACGTAGAAAGACTAGAGGACACACAATGAAACTACAATGCAACCCATTTAAGACTAGTAAGAGAGAATATTTTTTTGCTCAATATGTAATCAAACTCTGGAATTCGTTACTACTACTGAGCATTTGTAAAGCGCTACAAGTCGTACGCAGCGCTGCACAGACATGTAAGAGACAGTCCCTGCCCATTAGAACTTACAATCTAACTGGGGGATTATAGTAAATGCTGTTAGTGTAGCTGAGTTTTAAAAAATTTTGGACAAGTTCTTGGAGGAAAGGTCCATAAACCATTATAAAAGAGGACCCAGGAAATCCACTGTCCTGGAACAAACCGCGTGGAATCTGTGTGCCTCTTTGGGAACCTGGCAGGTACTTGTAGCCTGGATTGGCCACTGTTGGAAATGCGGTACTGGACATGATGGACCTTGGTCTGACCCAGTAAGACATTTCTTATGTTCTTATGTAACCTTTCACCCGGTGTCAACAGTAGTGTGTGCTGCTATGTACTTAGTCTAAGTTCCAGTCAAACGTAGTCACACAATTTTATGCAAATGAAAACATAGGACTGCCCACATTCTCTCCTAAACTGCAGATATCCTTGCAAGAAATCCTTCCACACTCTGGACTGCAAATGGGCTCTCATTTGAACAGAAGCCACTTTGAAGACTTTAACTAGACAACTGTTCGTTGATCTCAACAGACTGGCATCGAGTAGCAAAGTGGACTCCTATCTAGTGTCCTATATTCAATTCTGTTATTAAAAGACTAGTATCCCTTTAATCCTGGAGTCACCAGGCTTTTCAAATGGAGAGTCACATAGGGTCTTCTTCCCAACAACATCTGACATCTCTATAGTTTGAATCTGTCTTAAAGAAGAGTTTGCTGAACAAGAGCTAATCTGCAATTGTAGTGATCAGGGATAAGTTCAATTCATTTTTGACAGGTTTAGTAGTGCTCAGTTTGGAGGCACTGGCTATTCTTGGATGCATTACTCACCTTATTCATGGAGCTGTTACATCTCTCCTGACAGAAGAAAGGTGAAGGAAAATCAAGCAGTGGGACAGTTTGGCATGGAGAGGAGGATCATTGAGACTGAAGCTGGGGTGCTTGCAGGCTCAAAACCCTGGACTGCAAAAGTGTATTGGCAAAAAAATTTGCTCTGGGAGCCAGATCCAATCTGGGGACAAGAAGAGCATGGAGCATCAAAAATGTTTGATCCTGGAATTGCATCCACGCCACTGATCTTGCTTCAGGGCCAGGGCAACTCGCCTAGGGTGGCAGCTTTCAAGGAGTGGCAAAGAACAGCTGCTGTCAAGGAAAAACAGTTGTTTGTTTAGCTGGTCAGATCTAAAAGCCATCGGCATATTCTTTTACCTAGAGAAAGCAGGCACACGCATACATACAAAGCAAAGTATTATGATGTCCAGTTTATAAATTTTTACAGGCTTATTGTGCGAAGGGTAGTGGTAGGATGATCATGATTGTTGAGTTTAGCAAAATTCCAGGGGTGAGGGTTAGGCATAAAGCTGAAGGTTTGCCTAGGGCGCCCAATAGCCTTGTACCAGTCCTGCTTATTAGTCAAACCTTTTCAAATCAGAGCCTCTGTCAACTGCCTGTCTGTTTTGAAATGCTTTACTGAACAGCATACTTAGTCTTTCCTTCATATTCTCACTTGGACCAGACCTCCATCAGGGACAGTGCTTTTAGTTAAGCTATAGTGACCAACCTTTTTTTGTAATCTGTGCAAATCTCACATTGTCTGATTAATAAGCTCCTTACCAATATTATGAATTATCTATAAAGTTGAGCCAGATTATATCCTCCTCAGTATATTTATTAGGTTCATGCCTTTCTCGGAAGCTCAAGGTAAGTTACATTCAGGTACGGTAGGTGTTTTCCTGTCCTTGGAGGGCTTACAATCTGCTTGTACAGTTGTGGTCAACATTATTGGCACTCTTGCAGTTCAACTCCTTAATGTCCAATATCTCCTAAAAAAAAAAAAAAAAGTGGCCAGTGAAAATGACTGGACTATATATGCACACGTATCTGACACATAAGAGTCAAATAAAAAAAAGACCAATTAAAAAAGGAAATAGTAGGAAATAATATAAAAAATGGGACATTGCTAGGATATGATTATTGGTACCCTTATAAAAAATTCAAATCAGTTTGAACAGAAGAACCACATTCCCATTGCAGTAAAATTAGATGCACCTGTGATCAGTTGTCAGTACTCACATGACTTTA
Organism: Ichthyophis bannanicus; assembly: GCA_033557465.1. Classification (NCBI taxonomy): domain Eukaryota; kingdom Metazoa; phylum Chordata; class Amphibia; order Gymnophiona; family Ichthyophiidae; genus Ichthyophis; species Ichthyophis bannanicus. Next base: position 158,686,281 of record CM066039.1, on the reverse strand, counting down.
ATCAACCAATAAATGATGGCTCTAATATTTAAATGACCACATTCAGTCCCTGTTCCATTTTCACAATGGTGAAGACGAGAGCTGCCTGAGACAGGTAGAAACATTATCACCAAACTTCAAAGGGGTACAAGGCCATCTTCAAAGACTCTGGGATTCTCTGGGAACAAGCAGGAGGTCATTCCTCCCCTATGGGTGACGCCGACAGAGCCCGCGCGGAGCAAATCCCCAGCTTTCAAAGAAAGCCTTTGGGAGTTGCCACCATGCATGTGTGGTCCCCTTCCTGCCCAATGGTGCCATCTTGCTTAGTCTCCTTTTTTTCCACGGAGCCCATTGGACGTTGTCCCTTGTGTCCTGGAAAAGGTTGATTCTTTTCTGTACCTTTTTGGCCTGACCGGTCGACACCGGTGTCCTTAATGCCTCCAGCCTCAGTACCCTGGTGTTGGGTCGGTCCTGTTATTGTTTTTGTACTGATTTTACCTTTGAGGGGTCTTTGCGCCTTTTCTTCGCTGGTGGCCCATAGGGTCTTTGACCTAGCTGGGGTCCTTTATCCCCTGATGGCCACCAGTGGTTTTAAGAAATGCGATCGGTGCTGTGCTGAAAAATTATGTCCCTCACTGATATGCACGACTGCTGTCTCCAGTGCCTCGGGCCAGACCACAACCCGGCAGTCTTCCCTCTATGTAAGAAGATGTCGTCCATGGCCCTGCAGAGCTGCCAGCAGCAGCACAACAAGATTTTTCCTGAATCCCCTGTGCCTCCGAGAGCCAGGACCTCATCTGAAGCCTCGACGTCTCGGGGGGGGAACACTCCGAGCCCGAGCATCGTTGGGGCTCCTCAGGGGGTCTGTCTCGAGGGAGCACATGAGGAAGAAGAAATCCTCGAAGGCGGAGTCTTTGGATGGCTCCAAGCAACTGGTGCTCCGCGACCGGTCTCGTGAGGAGCCCAAGCGCCTGCCTGGATCGTCGTAAAAGGAGCGCCCGGCCAAAGTTCCTTGCCGAGAACCGGACCAGCCAAGGCAAGTACCGACTGTTCTGGTCGAAGACTCCCCTCTGGGGGAACTGGTGTCGGGGCCGACCATGTCGGCGCCCGAGCTGGTGGCTGCAGAGCCTCGAACGCGTGTCCAGGATGACGACTTTGGAGCACAGTTTTACTGCCATCATTGAACAGCAGCGGGCACTGATGTCCGGCTCCTCGGCCCTGACCACCGGGCCCTCAATGTCAGTCGACCCTGGAGGCCGAGCTGATCCTCGAACTTTCGGACTCGAGTCGATCCTTGGTTGAGGTCACACTTGGCCTCCTGTTCGGGACCGAGGTCATCACCGCCGAATCTACCGGCGTTGGCACGGATGGCACCAGGGCCCTTGATGCCTGAGGGGCCCCTCGATGCCTGAGGAGCCCCTCGAGGAGTCCTCGGAGGCCTTGGCCTGGGAGACGGAGGACAAGGAGTCCCCAGATACCCAGAGGCATAGGGACGTCCCCTCAGATTCCCCCCCCCCCCCGTGTCTGAACCTCAGAGAAGGTCCCCACCGGAGGATATGGGTTTCCTGGACTGCGTGCAGGATATGTCCAAGGCGTTGGTTTTCCCCACGGAGTCCGAGGAGGAGCCTTGAGCCGACGAGCTCGAGATCCTCCAATATGAGGCGGCCTCCTCAGGAAACCCTCGCGGTACCCGTTCCTCTGATCCTGGAACGACTCATGCTCCGCATGTGGGAGACACTGGCGTCAGTGCCAGTGATCAGCAAATGGCTCAACTAATGTATCAAGTCCGCTGGAGCCCTGGATTCCAGAAATCGCAGCTGCCGCACAATTCCATGGTTGTAGAATCGGCCATGCGTTGGCTTAAGAGCCAGAAGACTCATTCCTCGGTGCCCCCCCGGCAGGAAGGCCTGAAACTTGGATGCCCTCAGCAGAAAGTATTTCCAGGGTGCGATGCTGAATTGTCGAATCCAGGCATGCCAGTTGTACATGGGCATGTACCTGAGGGACCTGGCGAAGGAACTCGCCAGGTTAACGGCTGGTCTCTCCGAGGAACCTTTTGCAGTGCTTCAAGGGCCTGTTCAAAGCTGTCTGTGAATGCTCCAAGTTTATGTCTCAGGCGGCCTATGATGGGTTCAAGTCGGCGGCCCGAGTAGCCGCAGTGGGCATCGGTGCGCGGTGCCAGGCTGGGCAACAGTCGTCTGACCTCGAGCAATGGGTTCAGGACAAGTTGGTCGATGTCCCATGCCAAGAGGAGAATCTCTTTGGCAAACCCATGATTGACAAGGCAGCAGAGCTGGAGACCGAGTTCATGATGAGGACACGGCTCTCTAAGAAGACCTCTGCCCCTCCTGATAAGAAGGGCTCGGGTAAAAAGCCCTTTTACCAGAGGAAGGGAGCTGTTTACCAAAACTACCCCCCTTACCAGGCCTCCCTGGCTCCCCCACAGGGGCAGCAGGCCAAGGGACAGGGGCATGGCCCGCGTAAGCAAAAGTCCCCCAAGCCCCAGGCTCTGGCTCTGGCCCAGCCTGGTGGGGGCTTTTGACTCCAGCAGCATGGCCTCTCTCCCAGCTGGAACTGGGCAGCCCACAGGGTGTTGGCTGGCCTTGTATGCCCACAGGTGGCGGGCCATCACCACCGATTCCTTGGCATTGCAAGTGGTCAGTGAGGGATACCTCCTCCATCTAGCCCAGGTGCCTCCACACTACTTCCGAGGAGAACCTCCAAGGTCTCGAGACCCCTTCACCGGGACCACCTTCTGAAGGAGTTGGCAGGTCTTCTCGAGGACCATGCGGTGGAACCAGTGCCCCACCACCTTAAGGGCAAGGAGTTTTGTTTTGTTTTTTTTTTCCTCAGAAATTCTTACATCTAAGTTGCACAGACATCTATCTTTTTTTTTTTTTTTTTTTAACATACTATTAAAATATTATGACAGACAGTTGGAATATTTCCAATTATTTCTCAAGATATTGTACCTAAAATTCAAGGGTGCCAATAATGTTGACCACAACTGTACTGAGGCAGTGAAGGGTTAAGTGACTTGCCCAAGATCACCGGGAGCTACAGTGTGATTCAAAACTGGCTTCCCTGGTTTTCAGCCTGCTTCTGTAACTATTGGGCTACTCCTCTACTCCACAGTAGCATTAGTCGGGTACATCATCCCTCTTACCGCCTCAAAAGTTGCATTAGTATTGAGTTATGGAAGCAGCTGATGAGAATGAAATAGCTGCTGCTGACTGGCAGAATTGTGCACACTCAGAGCTCTAGGAGAGCTGTTTCAGTGTTGTGGGATGATGTCGCCCATTTGTTTGCCTAATTTAATATTGCTGTCCACAGAGCACCTGTTACAGGTATGCAACTTTTCCTTTCCATGTTTCTGAGACCTGTTGACTCAAAGGAGATGGGTCTTATTGATAGCTATTATAATGTTGATTTAGCTATTGTGGTGTATAAACAGTTCTTCAGGACCAAGCAGGAAGTCAGTCCTCACATATGGGTGTCACCAGTGCTGATGAAGCCCCAGCGGAGCATTTCCCCAGCTTTCCATGAAAGCCTTTGGGAATGCTGGCACGCATGTGCGGTTCCCTTCCCGCCTAAAGGTGCCATCTTACCTCAGTCTCTTTTTTTCCGAGAAGCCCGCCGGACATGTGTCCTGTTCTCCCGGATAAAAGTGATTTTTTTCTTTGGCGATTTTTTGCTATTTTTCTCCGGTTCCACGCCGGTTCCCCTCCCGCTGGGTTTGGTACACCGGTATCGAGCCCGTTTATTTCTTTTTTGGTTTTTGCCCTTCGTGGCTGGCGTTCGCGCCCTTTTTTCATTTTTTCCCTGGAAGGCCGGTCTTTTGACCTCGCTGGGGCTCTTTTTTTCCCCGATGGCTTCCAGTGGTTTCAAAAAGTGTGATCGGTGTAAGAAACTTATGTCTCTCACTGACACACACGACTGCTGCCTTCGGTGCCTCGGCCCTGACCACGACCCCAAGTCGTGTGTGCCATGTGGGAAGATGTCTTCCAAGGCACTCAAAAGTCGACAGCATCAGAAGGAAAGGTTTTTCTCGGACTCTGTCTCCGGCCGGGCCAGGACCTCGTCTGAGGCCTCGACATCTCGGGATTCCGATCCCGAGCGCCGTCGAAGCTCCTCGGACAGGGGGTCCCCCGACCGGGAACGCAAGAGGAAGAAGCGGCTCGCGAGGGCGGCGTCGGAAGAGGTCCCTGGTCCCTCGAGGGCCAGGTCTAAGACCGCCGTCCCGAGCCCGTGGACCAAGAGAAGCCTGCCAAAGTTCCTCGCGTGGAGCCGGAGTCTGCTGGACACGTAAGCCCCGTAGTCCTCGACACTCCTCCCAGAGAGCTGATGTCGGGCCCGGCGCCGCCGAGGCCCGAGTCGGTGGCTGCTTCGTCTCCCGAGCTGAGTCTCAGGATGACAGCCTTGGAGTGCAGATTGTCTGCCTTCATGGAGCAGCAGCGGGCACTGATGGCCAGCCTGTGTGGTGCATCTGCCCCGACCACCGGGACGTCGACTTCGAAGTCAACCCCGGAGACCGAGCCGATACTCGAGACCCTCGTGGCTCGAAGTCGTCCTCGGTCGAGGTCTCCCTCGACCTCCCGTTCGGGACCGAGGGTGTCGACGCTGGTGCCCCCGGCATTGGGGCGGGTGCCTCGGGGCCCCTCGGGGTCGGACCCTGACTCCTCCTCGGATGAGTCCGCCTGGGAGACGGAGGATGAGGAGTCTCCCGATACTTTTAAGACTCGGTGCGTCCCGTCGGACTCACCGCAGTCTGAGCCCCGGAGTAGATCCCCTCCGGAGGGCACTAGGTTCTCGGAGTTCGTCCGGGATATGGCCGCTGCCTTGGCTATCCCTGCCGATCCCGAGGAAGAGCCTCGAGCTGAGGAGCTCGATGCTCTACAGTATGACTCTCCTCCGAAGGAGGCCTTTACTGTCCCGGTTCCTCCGATGCTGGAACAGCTCCTCTTCCGGATGTGGGAGGCACCGGCTTCTGCGCCGGTTCTGAGCAAGCGAGTCTATTCCATCTATCGACTCCACAAAAGCCCTGGTTTCCAGAAAGCACAGCTACCATACCATTCCATGGTTGTGGAATCGGCCATGCATCGTCTGAAGAGCCAGAAGATGCACTCTGCGGTGCCCCCCGGCAGGGAGGCCCACAACCTCGATGACGTTGGTAGGAAGTGCTTCCAGGGGTCTATGCTTGCTTGCCGTGTCCAGTCTTACCAGCTGTACATGGGCATGTACTTGCGAGACCTGGCCAAGGAGTTGGCCGGATTCTTTGCTGGTCTCTCCGGGGAACCCTTGCAGAGATTTAAGACCTTGTCCTTGGGGATTCGGGAATGCTCAAAGTTCATTTCCCGCGCCGCCTACGATGGCTTCGAAGCTTCGGCCAGAGTTGCGGCTGCCGGCATCGCGGCTCGACACCAGGCGTGGCTGCAGTCATCGGACCTCGAGCCATGGGTTCAGGACAAGTTGGTCGATGTCCCCTGCCGAGGTGAGAACCTTTTTGGCAAACCCGTGACCGAGAAGGCCGCTCAGCTCGAGACCGAGCACCTTACCCGGACAAGGCTGTCGAGGAAGACCTCTGCCCCTTCACATAAAAAGAAGGGCTCGGGTAAAAAGTCCTTTTACCCGAGGAAGGGCACTGCCTACAAACGGTACCCTCAGTATCAGGCTGCCCAAGCTGCCCCCCAGAGTCAACAAGCCAAGGGCCAGGGTAATGGGCCCCGTAGGCAGAGGACCCCCAAGCCTCAGGCCCCTGCTACCACTCAGCAGGGTGGGGGTTTTTGACTCCTTGAGCGTAGCCTCTCCTCCACTGCTCCCCCAACCCTGCACAGGAGGTCGCCTCGCCCTCTTTGCCCACCAGTGGCCCCTTATCACCGAGGACAGTTGGGTGCTGGAGATAGTCCACAAGGGCTATGCCCTCCATTTTCACCAACTGCCTCCACCATATTTTCCAGGGGAGCCTCCAAGGCCTCCCCTGCACACAGACCTTCTTCTACAAGAGCTTCATGGTCTGTTGGTGGACAGGGCGGTGGAGCCTGTGCCTCCCCACTTGCAAGGTCACAGATTCTACTCCAGGTATTTCCTGGTACCCAAAAGGACCGGTGGTCTTCGACCCATTCTGGACCTCAGGAACCTCAACAAGTTCCTAGAGAAAGAAGTTCAAGATGCTTACTCTTGGGACACTTCTGCCCTACCTCCAGCAGGGAGATTGGCTATGCTCCTTAGATCTAAAGGATGCGTACACTCACATCCTCATTCATCCAGACCACAAAGTACCTCAGGTTCATTGTGGGAGGAAACCATTATCAGTACAGAGTACTACCTTTTGGCCTGACCTCCGCTCCCAGGGTCTTTACCAAGTGCCTGGCAGTTGTAGCGGCCTACCTGAGAAATCAAGGCATCTTTGTCTTTCCCTATCTGGACGACTGGCTCATCAGAGGTCAGACATTCCTGGAGGCCAGACAAGCCACCCTCAGAACCATTGCTCTGCTTCAAAACGTGGGCTTTGTCATAAACTTCGCAAAGTCCACTTTGCTCCCCTCCCAGAACTTGGAGTTCATAGGGGCAAGGTTGGATTCTCAACTGGCAAAGGCATTCTTGCCAAATGACAGGGCCCACAGGCTGATGGACGTGGCCAAACAGTTTCTAAACAAACCCCTGGTCTCCGCCAGACTCTGCCTCAGACTTCTGGGCCACATGGCTTCAACAGTGCATGTGACTCCCAATGCCAGGCTCCATATGAGGCCTGCACAGTGGTGCCTTCGGACTCAGTGGTCTCAAGCCACAGGCCGCCTAAGAGACAGGATAAAGGTATCCAGACCCCTTTTGGCCTCCCTCAGCTGGTGGCTACATCCACCCAATCTGCTGAAGTGGATGCCCTTCCAAATGCCAGAATACTCGGTGGTCCTCACCACAGACGCCTCTCTGAAAGGCTGGGGTGCTCATTGTCTAGACAAGTGCACTCAGGGCCTCTGGTCTCCCTGGGAAGCAGCCCAACAAATCAATCTCCTGGAACTTCGAGCTATCCGCTTGGCTCTCAAGGCTTTTTCTCTGGCCCTGGCTCACTGCTCAGTCTTGATTCAAACAGACAACCAGGTAGCCATGTTTTATGTGAACAAACAGGGCGGGACTGGGTCCAAGCTCCTTTGTCGAGAGACTCAGGACCTTTGTTCCTTTGCCCTGAAGCACAACATGCTTCTCAAGGCGGTGTACCTTCCAGGCCAGGAGAACTGCCTGGCCGACCGGTTGAGCAGAATTCTACAGCCCCACGAGTTGCAGGTGCATCCCTTGGTCGTTCAAAAGATCTTCCTGAAGTGGGGTCTCCCTTGGATAGATCTCTTTGCCAGTCCACTAAACAAGCAACTGCCCAAGTTCTGTTCCAAGCAGCCGCATCCTTTGAGGATAGCACCAGATGCTTTTCTGATGTCCTGGTCTCAGGGCCTCCTGTATGTGTTTGCTCCCACGCCCTTGGTGGCCCAAACTCTTTTCAAGACTCTTCAGGACAAGGCCTCGGTCCTGCTGGTAGCTCCCAGGTGGCCGAGGCAGCCTTGGTTTCCACTTCTACTTCAGCTGGCAGTGGATTCCCCCCTACCTCTGGGGTTACAACCCGACCTTCTCTCACAGGAGCAGGGTTCCCTTCTGCACCCCAATCTCAAAGCTCTCAATTTGATGGCCTGGAGGCTGCAAGGGTAGTTTTGGCTCCCTGGGGCCTACCTCCGGAAGTTGAGGAGGTTGTCCTATCCTCTAGGAAACAGTCCACTAGGAAAACCTATGCCCTCAAATGGAAGAGGTTCTCTGTGTGGTGTCAGCTACGTACAGAGGATCCTTTCTCCTGTACTGCGCCCGTAGTGCTTCAGTACTTACTGCACTTGTCCAATAAGGGAACTTAAGTCCAATTCTGTTTGAGTCCACCTCTCAGCTCTAGCAGCTCACCACTCACTGGTGGAGGGACATTCTCTGTCCGGTCACCCTTTGGTGTCCCGCTTTCTCAGGGGCTTGCTTTTGTTCAAGCCTCCCATCCGTCCTCCTGCTCCTGAGTGGGAGCTGAATGTGGTCTTGCAGCAACTGACTCGCCCACCCTTTGAGCCGATGGCTACTTGCCCTCTACGCTTCCTCTCCTGGAAGACTCTCTTCCTGATAGCCCTCACCTCGGCTAGGCGAGTGAGTGAGCTTCAGGCCCTGGTCTGTGATAGGCCTTACACCAGGATTTATAGGAACAGGGTAGTCCTTAGGACTCATCCAAAGTTCCTCCCTAAGGTTGTCTCCTCCTTCCACCTCAACCAGGAGGTGGTTCTTCCAACATTCTTCCCTAGGCCTCATGCAACCCAGGCTGAAGCAGTCCTACATACCCTGGACTGTAGGAGGGCCTTATCCTTCTACCTTGACCGTACGCAGGGGCATCGAAGGGCTACTCAGCTCTTCGTCTCCTTTGACCCCAATAAGTTGGGGTTGGCTGTGTCCAAGCGTACCTTGTCCATATGGGTGGCTGACTGTATCACCTGGGCTTACAAGGCGGCTGACCTTCCTTTGCAGGGTAGGGTCACGGCCCATCGTGTCAGGGCAATGGCTGCCTCAGTGGCTCATCTCCGCTCTGTGCCCTTGGTAGACATCTGCAGGGCTGCAACTTGGTCTTCAAGCCAGACTTTTGCGGCCCATTACTGTCTGGAGAGGGAGTCCCGTAGGGACAGTGCTTTTGGCCAAGCAGTACTCCGGAATCTCTTTGAGGTTTAGGCAACTCCTGCCCTCTGTTGGGCTACCGGTGGAGGTTGTGTCCTTGAAAAGCCTTTCTTTGATGCTGTGAGTAGAGGGAGTTCTCGTGTTCAGCCTGGGTTCCTGGTAGCCCAGAGCTAGGGAGTCACCCATATGTGAGGACTGACTTCCTGCTTGGTCCTGGAGAAAGAGTAGTTACTCACCTGTAACAGGTGTTCTCCAGGAGCAGCAGGAATCAGTCCTCACAACCCTCCCTCCTCCCCTTGTAGTTGCAGTTGTACATAGTTTGTTTTTACATTTTTGTGTGCTGTTCTTAGCTATGTCATTTGACTGAGGTAAGATGGAACCTTTAGGCGGGAAGGGAACCGCGCATGCGTGCCAGCATTCCCAAAGGCTTTCATGGAAAGCTGGGGAAATGCTCCGCTGGGGCTTCATCGGTGCCGATGACACCCATATGTGAGGACTGATTCCTGCTGCTCCTGGAGAACACCTGTTACAGGTGAGTAACTACTCTTTTAAGTCATTGGTTGTGAAAGCTTGCACTCCCTTTGCCCAGGTAGTAAACATCCTGTAGCGGGGGGGCCATGTGTCTGTGCGCTATAGAAAGAACCTCTGCCTATGCTTTTTAGATAGATTGGTAACCTTTTTCATAACTGTCATGCCAGAAAAAAAAAAGCAAATTTTGATGCATCTCTGATTTGCCTTTCTTGTTTCCTTCAGGCCTATGTTGTCCTTGGTCAGTTTTTAGTCCTGAAGAAAGATGAAGAGCTCTTTCGGGAGTGGCTGAAGGATATATGTGGAGCCAATGTTAAACAAGCCAGAGACTGTTTCGGCTGCCTGAAAGAGTGGTGTGATGCCTTTATGTAAATCTGGACTTCATCTCTGCCGTTCACCATCAGTATCATTGGGTTTCTGCAGTTAGCATAGAGAGCCTCTCTTTCCAGCTTGCAAATAAAGGAGACAGTTCTGTATTTGGCAGTTCACATTTAAAGATCAACCAAAGGCCTAATTTATTTCAGATTTGGTGTTGGGACTTTCACAGCCTGTGATATATAACTGAAATCTTCATAGAACATTTTTTTCCATTCAGTTTATAACTAAACTGTCTGTGCTGTTAACTCTGGCTTGTGGCTTTTAATATTGATTTTCTCATTCTGTATTTCCAACAGTTGCCTCAAGCCTTAATGATCGACATAGTGTGCAGGAAATCCAAATACCATTACTGAACAAAGCTTTTCTCCTAGGCTGTCATCCTCCCCAGGCAAAAACATTGCTGCCATATTTGAATAATGATTTTAAGTTTCTCCTTGGTATGCACTTAGAATGAATTTGTTAGAATTTGGTCTCAGAGATGGATAGTGTTTGAGACACTTTGTTTCTGAAAGTGAAACTGAAATCACTGCATAGTTTTTTAAATAAAAAGTTCTCTGATTGGTGCCTAGCCTTTTGTTTGTCATCTTTTTTTCTGCTTATGTTCTAGTCTGCAGTTAAGGAGAGCTCATGTATCCTCTGTTCTCTGGGAACAAGCAGGAAATCAGTCCTCACATATGGGTGACATTGGCACTGACGGAGCCCTCGCAGAAGCATCCCCCCAGCTTTCAAAGAATGCCTTTGGGAGATGCCACCATGCATGCGAGGTCCCCTTCCTGCCCAATGATGCCGTCTTGCTCCTTTTTTTCTGCAGAGCCCTTCAGACGTTCGTCTGGCTTGTCTCCAGAAAAAAGTTGATTTTTCTCTCTGAGTTTTCATTCTCTTCTCCGTTATCACATCAGTACTCTTCCCGTCTACCAACCTCATTGCCTCAGCGTCAAGTTCGGTCTATTTTTGTAGTTTTCGTTCTTTTCTTTTCCTGGCGTCTTCGCGCCTTTTTCTTCCACTGGTAGCCCAGACCTCGCAGGGGTACTTTTTCCCCCCATGCCTACCAGTGGCTTTAAGATGTGTGATCAATGCTCCAAAATTATGTCCTTGACTGATACACACGACTGCTGTCTCCGCTGCCTTGATCCAGACCATGAGCCTGCAGCCTCTGCAAGAGGATATCCAGTAAGGCCCTCAAGAGCCACCAGTCCCCGGTACCTCCGAAGGCCAGGGCCTCATCTGAGGCCCCGACATCTCGGGTGGAGCCTTCCGAACCCAAGCCTCATTGTGGGTCCTCAGAAAGAGGGTCTCCCTCGAGGGAACCCAGGAAGAAGAAGAAACCATCAAAGGCGGCATCCTTGGATGGTTCTGACCAGCTAGGTGCTCCCCAGGCCTGGTCCCACAGTCCGAGACGTTTGTCTGAGGCGTCGGAGAAGGGGAGAGACCTGCGAAGGACCTCTGGAAGGATCCGACCGCAGACTGGCCTCTGTCCCTAGACACTATCCTCTTTGAGGATTCCCCTTTGTGGGGCCAGCGTCGGGCCCGAGTCCCTCAGTGCCCGCGCTGAAGCCTGCAGAGCCTTCTGGCTTGGAGTCCAGAATGGTGGCCTTGGAGCACAGTTTGTCTGCCTTCATGGACCAGCAGCGGGCACTGTTGTCCCGCACGACTGGTTTATCCACCCTGACCACCGGGCCCTCAATGTCCAAGACGTCCCCAGAGGCCAAGCCGATCCTCAAGGTCCTTAGGCCTCCAGTCGATCCTCAACCGAGGTCACGATCTGAGTCCTGCTCAATGGGACTGCAGTCATCCCCGGTAAGTTTACTGGGCACTAGCTGCAGGGCATCGGGGGCCCCAAGGCCCACGGAGCAGCCCTCCTACAAGTCTTTGATGGACTATTCAGAGTGGAAGACGGAGGATGAGGCGTCACCAAATACCCATCACCACTGTGACGTCCCATCCGACTCTCCCGTCTCGGAGCCTCAATGGCAGTCCCCACCGGAGGATATGGGTTTCCTTGATTTTGTCAAGGAAATGTCTAAGGCCTTGGCATTACCAACCGAGTCGGAGGAAGACCCTCTGGCGGATGAGTTTGAAATTCTCCAATACAAGGCCCACCATGGGAATCGCTCACGGTGCCTATCCCTTCCATCCTGGATCGACTGATGCTCCGAATGAGGGAGACACCAGCTTCGGTGCCGGTGGTGAGCAAGCGGCTCGACTCGATGTATCGAGTCCGCCGGAGCCCGAGCTTCCAAAAGTCACAGCTGCCGCATAACTCCATGATAGTGGAGTTGGCCATGTGTCAGCTGAAAAGCCAGAAGACACACTCCTCTATGCCCCCCGGCAGGGAGGCCCGCACCCTGGACGCCCTCGGCAGACAGTGCTACCAGGCACAATGCTCATTGGCCGCATCCATGTCTACTAGCTGTACATGGGCATATACCTGAGAGTCTCTCTGAGGAACCTTTGCAGCGGTTCAAGAACCTGGCCAAGGCAGTCCGTGAATGCTCCAAGTTCATGTCTCAGATGGCCTATGACGAGTTTGAGTCAGCGGCTCGAGTAACAGCGGCTGGCATCAGTGTACCCTGCCAAGCTTGGCTACAGTCATCCGACCTCAAGCAGTGGGTTCTGGACGAATTGGTAAATGTCCTCTGCCAAGGAGAGAATCTCTTCGGCAAACCCATGACTGACAAGGCTGCTGAGCTGGAGACAGATTTCATGATGAGGACCAGGTTCTGTAAAAAGACCACTGCCCCTTCCCGACGGAAGGGCTCAGGTAAAAAGCCCTTCTACCCAAAGAAGGGAGCTGCTTATTGAAAACACTGCCCACCTTATCAGGCCTCCCCAGATCCACAACAGGGTCAGCAGGCCAAGGGACATAGGCCTGGCCCGCAAAAGTAGAAGGCTCCAAAACCCCAGGCACCAGCTCCTGCCCAGCCAGGAGGGAGCTTTTGACTCCTTGAGCATAGTCTCTCTACCCCAAGGAGATCAGCAGCCCACAGGAGGACGTCTGGCCCTCTATGCCCAGAGGTGGGTGCCCATCACCACCGATTCCTGGGCACTAAGGGTAGTCAGGGAAGGTTACCTCCTCCATCTGACTCAGACACCTCCCTCTTATTTCCCAGGAGAGCCCCTCAGGTCAGGAGTTGACAGGTCTTCTCAAGGACAAAGCGGTGGTGACAGGTGCCCCACCATCTCAAGGACAAGGGGTTCAACTCCAGGTACTTCCTCGTGCCAAAGAGGACAGGGTGCCTAAAGCCCATCCTCGACCAGTGTAACCTCAACAAATTCCTGGTGAGGGAGAAGTTCATGAACATTGCTGCCATACATCCAGCAGGGAAGCTGGCTATGCTCCTTAGACTTCAAGGATGCTTATACCCATATCTACCCCAACCACAGGCAGTACCTGCAGTTCTCCAGGAACAAACAAGAAGTCAGTCCTCACTTAATGGGTAACATGTGTCCAATGGGCTCCTCGGAAAAAGGGAGACTGAGCAAGATGGCACCCTTGGGCAGGAAGAGGACCACGCATGCGTGGCAGCAATCCCAAAGGCTTTCTTTGAAAGCTGGGGAATTGCTCAGTCTCCCTTTTTCCGAGGAGCCCATTGGACGCACGTCCTTGTCCCTCGGAAAAAGTTTCCATTTTTGGGCCAACAGGCATTTTTGTTTTCTGGTTGCACCAGTCCTCTACCCATCCCCCCCCCCCCCTTTCTACATTTTTAGAGCTATAGGGGATGGCCTTTTCATTTTTTTTGTTGAGGGCTTTGTGCCCTTTTTTTCTCCTCTAACTGCTGGCCACATGGGTCTTCGACCTCGCAGGGCCATTTTTGCCACCAGGGCCACCGGCTTAAAATAATGCGATAGATGCTCTAGGAACATGTCGCTTACAGACACTCACGTCTGCGGTGCCTTGGAGCCAAACATGATCCGGAGCTCTGTAAGCTTTTCAAATAAATGTCCTCAAGGCCCTGCTCAGCCGTAAGCAGAAGTCCGAAGACATTTTCTGAAAGGCTGCCTCGGAATCCCCAGTGGCACCCTCAGTCGTCTCTCCCCAAATGGGGTCCCCTCCTATGGTCCCACGCTCTCGGCAGCACTCCAACCAGGTATCCCCTGAGGTGGAGCTGTGCAAAAAGAAGGCGGGCTTGAAGTCATTGTCGAGGGCACCCGACAAGCGCGAGTGCTCCTATGCTCTGTTGCTCAGCCCCCTTCGGCATTCCAAAGTCTGACAGGGAGCGGCCCTGCACGAAAGCGGAGGCCTCCGGCGAAGGCTCCCGGTCTCCTGAGGGCCATCCTGGTGAGAAACCCCTCTCCTCCTTAACATCCAACCCAGTGACCCCAGGATCAGCGTCACAGGCCGCCCGCGTGGGAGTCCCGCATGCTGGCGCTGGAACACAGCATTTCTGCATTCATTGCTTCACAGCAGGCACTCACGGCCAGCTTTGCAAGACTCGCACCCAAAAACCGTGGGTCCCTCATGTGGGACACCGAAATCCATCCAGGAAACCCCCGAGAGCCACAGGCCTCGTGAGGGTCCTTGACGTCGGTCTCGCTCGCCCTCCCATTCCTATTCCAGAGCCTCCAGCTCCAAGTGAGCACCGGCCACTGGACAGGGCAATCTGCCCAGCTCAGACTCCTCAACTGATTTCTCGGAGGGGGAATCTGATGGGGACACCTCCCCGGAAATCTGTACCCACCGGGATCTTCCGTCGGACCCCTCCCCACCCACATTCCAGCAGCGCTCACCACCTGAGGACACCTCCTTCCTGGTGTTTGTCCGTGACATGGCACGGGCCCTTAACCTGGCCACTCAAGCTGAGGAGGACCCTTGTGTTGAAGAACTCGATATTCTTCAGTACGAGTCCCCGCCCAGGGAATCCCTTACTGTGCCGGTTCCTCCTATGCTATCTTGGCTGCTGCTCTGCATGTGGGAGGCCCCTGCCTCGGTCCCTATCGTGAGCAAGCGCCTTGACACAATGTATAAGGTACGACGTGGGCGGGGTTTCAGGAAGACCTCCCCCACACCTCTGTGGTGGTGGAGTCGGCCATGAGGAAGCAAAAGAGCTCAAAATCGCACTCGTTGGTACCGCCCGGCCGAGAGTCGAGAGCCCTTGATGCCCTGGGCCGCAAGGCCTACCAAGGATCCATGCTCTCTTGTCGCATTCAAGCATACCAACTGTACATAGGTATGTTCTTGCGCAATCTAGCCAAGGAGCTCGGAGGGTTCTCTGCAGGCCTCGAGGGCGAGCCCCAACAGATTCAGCACTCTGCTGAAATCCGTCAGACTGCTCTAAATATCTCTCCTGAGCCGCTTACGATGGGTTTGAGTCATCGGCTCGGGTAGCGTCCGCAGGCATCGGGGCCCGCCATCAGGCATGCCTCCAATTCTCGGATTTGGAGCAATGGGTGCAGGAAAAACTCCTGGACGTGCCTGACAAAAAGCCCACAATCTGGCCACAATACCACTGCTCTTTCGGTCTCTGGTCCCTCAAGCAGTGAGAAATAAGCAGAGAGTAACACAGAACACAATCACACACACAAAGTGCTACTTTCTTTGAGCTCAGAGGGAAAACAGACGGTCTATGGACGCAGCACAGTTCCATGTCCGTTTGATTCAAATTCTTCCTCCTGAAAAGCTCTTTTTATTAAAGAAAAAGGGGAAGTAACAGTCATTAATCATAACACAAGGTGTCACTAGAGTTCTTTTTACAGAGTAAGAGCTGATTACATTGTATTAGATAACATTTACTTGATTATGACAATTATTTATAATTGCAGAGTTGCAAAAATTACGCTGTGTCAGCAGGGACCTATAGTTGACTGAACAGTGAACTATGGTTGCGCAATTCATAGCCTAGGTTTACTGTTTATGCTTGCGTTAACAGTGTTCCCAAACTATTTTAAAAGACAGTTACACAGAACTCATGATCATGATATCCTATTTTATTTAAGAGGAAGTAGGTAAAAGGACAAAATTCTGAGCACATTTTAGAGATCTGCATCAAGAAATTCGTCTATCTTTATTTACATATTGGGGATTCTGGTATCCCCTTTATCTGTCCATTTCTACAGTCCTCCCTGTGATTCTATAAAGAATCATTACAAAAGAGTGGTAGCTGAAACATGTCCAAATCCAGAATAAATCTTCTACAGTAGGCTTTATTTTGCAGATGTTCCTTCAAAGTCCTAGGCACATCTGTTCCATAGGTAAGCTCCATCTTGTTCATTGGAGGAAGTTATTTATTTATTTATTTAACATTTCTTCTATACCGCGCTATTACAATCAGTGCGGTGTACATCGAACAAAACATACTACAATGCATACAAGCAACATTGAGTTGTTATACAAAATCATGTGACATTGTTTGCCTTTGCTTAGCCTCAATAAGAATGTGTACAGAGAGCAAAACTTTACCAATTATTCTTGTAAGCGCTACCTCTTCTAGCAGTGGCCAACTGCTTCTCATAGATCTATCAATAATCCAGAGATTAGTCCCTCATATCATGACACCAGTCATCACTCCAGATTCTTCAGCAGCATCTTTTCGCACCATGGGCTGTGCCATGCACATCTTAGACAAAGCTTTTTCAGTGACCGTCCACCCAGGCTTCACTGCTGCGCATACATGAGTAGTTCAACTGGAATCGCTGATCTTTATGAGGAGTCTCCATATTCAGTAGCATTATCATTCACAGTAGTTTTCTTCGGCTCATAGGATTCAGTGCATACAATATATAATTTGTAAAAACCCAACTCTCCACTACAGCATCTCTCTTGATTCCATACAATTGCAAACAAGCACAATTTTTCATCCCTAATGACAGTCTTGAATTGTTGAACAGAATTATCTATTGTTAATTACAATACATCTAATCTCCAGGAACAAGCAGGAATGAGTTGGTACCGACGGAGCCTGCGCGGGAACGCTCCCCAGCGTCCAATCAGAAAGCTTTTGGGAGCATCCCACAGCGCCTGCGTGCTGCCTTCCCGCCTTTCCCAACTGTCTCTCCTCAGTTCTTCTTTTTCCGCGGAGCCAGCAGGTCGTGTTCCTGTCACCGCAGAAGAATTTCCTTATTTTTTTCTTTATTTCTTTTCTGTCGCGTCTGCCGCCTTCGATGCTGTACCGGTACCGCCTGTCTTTGTTCTTTTCTTCTTGTAAAAAACAAAACAAAACCTTTCTCCCGTTCTTTTTCTTCAGGTGCACTTCAGTTTTGGGCCTTAGGCCCAAAACGTTTTTTCCTTAACTATGGAGAAGCCTGCCTCAGGTTTTAAAAAGTGCACAAAATGTGGTGGTACTATTTCAGTCACCGTCACCCATGAATGGTGTCTAAAATGTTTAGGTCCTGACCATTCCATAACAGATTGTGTGTCCTGTTCCATGATGTCTAAAAGAGGTCGGCAGAACTGAGCTGCCAAGCTCAGTACCCTGTTTCCCTCTGATGCGGCTTCGGTGGCATCGACGTCTTCCAGGGCTGCTTCTTCCTACATGGATCTCAGGTAACTAAACATAAATCCAGCCGGTCCTCGAAGGGTAGAGCTCCTTCTAAGCATCGAGATGCCTCTGGCCTTGCCCTCGAGGATTCTGCACCGGCAAAATTACCCCGGTGGGAGGCTTCGGCCTCTAAAGCATCATCATCGGGGTTCCAGGATGATCTCAATGGCGTGGCCTCGACAGATCTCCTGGTGCCATGCTCTGTGGTACCGGTAGCTTCCACCGGTACTGACTTCCAGGCATTGGCGGCGTCGATGGATCAGAGGATTCTGTCCATCGAATGCAGTCTGGTGGCTTTCCTTGTGGCATCGACGCCCATGGTACCGCAACAGACTACTCCGCCGGTACCGGTTCTAGCATCGCCATCGGCACCGATCCCGGTACCGGTGGCATCGACATTGGCATTGGTGTCCGCTATGCCGGTACTCTGTCCTCTGAGGCCCTCCGGTACCGATACCCCGGTACCGGTGATTCCCGATACTGATCCCGGTCAGTACGGGTATCGGGCTTTGCAAGAGCATCCGGACAGACAATACTTCGATTCCTCTGAGGATTCTGAAGAGTCGGTCGATGCAGTGATGCTTCTTCCACAGGAGGAGTCCTCTCCTAAACGAAGGATGTCTCCTCCAGAGGATTTGTCTTTTCAAGACTTTATCAGAGAGGTGGCTCGGGGTCTCTCTATTACAGTGGCACCTGAATCAGAGCCAAGGAGTTAGATATTTTACAATATCCTAAAACTCATAAAGAGGTAGCTACCTTACCTATTCATGAGATTCTGTATGATCTCATGTTGAGGATGTGGGAAGCACCTCTAACCACCTCTCCTCATTCTCGCATGTATCGTGTCCCTCCTTGTCCTGGTTTCCATAAAACTCAACTTCCTCACCACTCTATTGTGGTTGAGTCTGCAATGAGAAAGATTAGAAGTGCCAAAAGACATGCCTCTAATCCTCCAGGATGTGAATGTAGAACCCTGGATGCTTTTGGAAGAAGAGTCCTCCAAGCTTCCATGCTTGCTGCGAGAATTAATTCCTATAGTCTTTACATGGGAATGTTCTTAAAATAAGTCACTGACCATTTGCAGACTTTAAGTCCTTTTATGTCTGAAGATAAAAGGCAGGAATTTCTCACTGGGCTCAAACATGCCCAGGATATCTCCAAATTCTCCAACCGTGCAGCTTTCGACTCCTTTGAATGTGTAAGCAGAGCCTCAGCTATTGCCATAGGTGCACGTAGGATTGCTTGGCTTCAAGCATCTGATTTGGAGATCTGGGTTCAAGATGATTTGGGAAATATCCCTTGTACAGGTGAGAACTTGTTTGGCTTTTGCTTGCCAATCCTTACCAATCAGATGGATGCTGAAAATTCTGCTTTGGATAGACTATCCAAATCTACAGCTGCTCCTGCTAAGAAAAGGTGGTTCAAGAAAACACCTTTTTCTAAAAAGGGAAGATTCTATCCTGCTTATGGTCAGCGGGCATCTTCTGCAGCTCAGTTCCTTTCCAAACGTCAGCAATCCTCCAAACAGAGCAAAGCAAAGGCTGCGAGGCCTGCTTCAGCCCAGCAACCTCAGCCCCCTCAGGGCCTTTGACTTTCTGCTAGAGAACTTAGCCTTTCTGGCTCTAGAAGGACCAGAGCCCTCCACCATTCCATGAAGGTTATGTCACTTTGCTCCCAGATGGGGGCAAATTACAGCAGAGCATTGGACACTCTCCATCATAAGAGAGGGGTACAAGCTTCATTTTTCAAGCTTGCCCCCTCTCACAAGAGTGCACCAGTTCAATTCTCCTTCCTCAACCTGTTGGAGCAGGAGGTTGCCACTCTTCTTGCCCAGGGGGCCATAGAGGAAGTGCCCTTTCAACAACAGGGCACAGGGTTCTACTCCCCCTGTTTTCTTATTCCAAAGAAAACAGGGGGCTTCAGACCCATCTTAGATCTCAGAGAGTTGAACAGATTCCTAGTCAAAGAAAAATTCAAGATGGTTTCTCTAGGAACTCTGCTGCCATACCTTCAGAGTCAGGATTGGCTTTGTTCTCTAGATCTCAAGGATGCGTACACTCATGTTCTCATCCATCCATCTCACAGAAGGTTCCTTCGGTTCCTTTTTCAGGAAAAGCACTATCAATACAAAGTGCTCCCTTTTGGTCTGGCCTCTGCACCAAGTGTGTTCACGAAATGCATGGCAGTGGTTGCTGCTTTTCTGCACACCCTGGGAATATTAGTCTTCCCTTACCTGGACGACTGGCTCATTCGAGCTCCCATTCAATCAGAGGCCAAGACTTCTCTCACCTGCACAATGCGTATCCTTCAGTATTTAGGGCTGGTAATAAACATCCCAAAATCCAATTTAATCCCTACTCAGTCCCTGGAGTTTATAGGGGCGTTGCTGGATACCACAAGGGCAAGGGCCTATCTTCCCCAGGCCCGTTCCCTTCGCTTGGTGCAGTTAGCTTCTCAAGCAGAGTTGAAACCCCTACTAACTGCTCGAGAGATGTTACAGTTGCTAGGTCACATGGCATCCACCATACATGTGGTACCATATGCTCGCCTTCACATGAGAGCAGCTCAGTGGACTTTATCCACCCAATGGACCCAGGCAGTAGGCTGCCTGTCAGACAAAATAGCAAATACAAATTGCCTCATTTTGTCCCTCCAGTGGTGGAAGTCCCTTCAAAACCTGTTGCTGGGGTCCCCCTTTCAACAACCTCTACCCCAAGCAACTCTTACAACAGATGCTTCTCCAATGGGCTGGGGAGCTCATCTTCAGGACCTCTCCACCCAGGGCATCTGGTCCCCACAGAAGACTTCTCTACATATCAATCTCTTGGAACTCAGAGCAATCTTCCTTGCTCTGTGAGTTTTCCACACCCTGCTCAGCCACAAGACAGTCCTTATCCACACGGACAATTGGGTAGCCATGTTCTATGTAAACAAGCAGGGAGGAACTGGCTCTCTGTCGCTTTGCAACAAAGCTCTGCGACTGTGGGCCCTTGCCAGAGAGCATCACATTCATCTTCTGGCTGTTTATCTTCCAGGTGTTCAAAACTCTTGGGCGGACAGACTCAGTCGAGTTCTGCTTCCACACGAGTGGTCCCTACATATGGACCAGGTATCCAAGATTTTTCGAATTTGGGGAACCCCGGACATAGACATCTTTGAAAGTCCGTGGAATGCCAAACTTCCCCGGTTCTGTTCCAGAACTCTGGCTCAGGGAGCTCAGGCAAGGGATGCTTTCCTCCTTCACTGGGGTCAAGACTTCCTGTATGCCTTTCCACCCATTCCCCTAATTCCCAAAACCCTGTTCAAGCTTCAGAGAGACAGAGGCCACATGATTCTCATAGCTCCACATTGGCCACGGCAAGTGTGGTACCTTCTGCTTCTACATCTCTCTCAAGCTCCCTCCCTAGAGTTAGGGTCTGCTCCAGACCTCCTCTCTCAAGAGGACGGAAGGTTATGGCATCCCAATCCCCAGTCTCTACATCTCGGGGCTTGGTTGCTGAAGGCCTAGATTTCCAGGATCTTCATCTTTCTCAACAAGTGAAAGATGTTCTTTATGCTTCCAGAAAACCTTCCACTAGACCAGGGGTCTCAAACACGCGGCCCGCGGGCCGCATGCGGCCCGCGAGAGCATCTTGTGCGGCCCGCGAAGCACTTACCGGTGTCTAAAAAAAAAAAAAAAATCCAAACTTGCCGCCGCAGTATTAGGCGTCCCGCGGCCCTCTGCCTGCTCTGAGTCCTCTCCTCCCTGCAGCATCAGCTCAAAAAGTGGCGGCTTTCAGAGCCGCGAAGAGAGAGTTTCTCTCGCGCGGTTCTGAAGACTCGCTGCTCTTCAGAACCGCGCGAGAGAAACTCTCTCTCTTCGCTGCTCTGAAAGCCGCCACTTTTTGAGCTGATGCTGCAGGGAGGAGAGGACTCAGAGCAGGCAGAGGGGCCGCGGGACGCTTAATACTGTTGGCATTGGGATCAGGGACTGACTGCTGCCAATAGTGGCTATGGTTTTAAAAAAATAATAGTCCGGGTGAATAACTGACACTACTCAATTTTCTCTGTGGCTGACTAGGTTGTCTGTGTGAGTTTGCCATTGGTTCATAGACCCATCTGTATGTTCATGCAACTAATAGTGAGCTCATCATTTTGGAAAATAAAAGAAATACACAGTTTTAAGAAAAAAGGTAGGAGAGTCTATAAACATCAAAATAAAAGGCTTGTGCAACAGCTGGTGTAAAATGGCCAGAGTGCACATGAGCTCTTTGGTCATATCATCAGTGCAAGACTTGGGGATCCTCTCCCATTGCTCCTGAAGTAGAGAAAAAGCAAGCAACTAGCCAGAGATGTCATTCCCAAATCCACGAAAGAGAGAATGTAGTAACACAGGGCCAGGGATCCCTTCCCTGGGACCCAAAAAGAGACAGGATGAATGAAGGAACCAGAGATCCTCTCCTCACAGAAGAATAAAGCGAGCATAAAGCTGGATGCCACCCTTTGAACAGCATAAAAGGAAGATCGTGAGTATAGGATCAACATAAGCAGAGAAGGAACATGGGGCAGAAGAATCCTCCCCCCAGGACCTTGAAGGAGAGAAACTGCACAGAACCAAAAGATTTCTCTCTCCAGACATCAGGAACAGAGAGAACAGAGAGCTAGGAAATCCCCTCCTTAGGGTTTTCAAGCAGAGAATGAACACAGGGCCAGAGATTCGAGCCACAAAGGTGAGAGCATCCCCCTCCATGTGACCAGAAAAGATATGGGAGTGGACACAGGCCCAGGGCCCATTCTCCATGATTGTTCCCTTACATACAAGAGGAAATCAATTTATAGTTTTATTTCTACAGTGTTGTACATTCTAAGTTTGGCTTTTGGGGTTCCCAGTTTAATTGTCTTCCTGTTTCTAAATTGTGATTCCTTGTTTGGTGATGGTGTATGTTCTGCATGTTTACTAAAAGTTAGTGTATATGCAAATATTTATGCAAATGATGCCCTTATGCAAATGATGCCATTATGCAAATGAGGCCTGCGTCTTGTGCGGCCCCCGGGTTACTCTACAAGTCCTCATTTGGCCCTCAAAGCAATTTGAGTTTGAGACCCCTGCACTAGACATTGTTACGCTTTCAAGTGGAAGAGGTTTACCATCTGATGTTCTTTAAAGGGTCTTAACCCCCGTGCCATACCTCTGGAATCGTTGCTGGAGTATCTCCTTCATCTGTCTAATGCAGGCCTTAAGACAAATTCAGTAAGGGTCCATTTGAGTGCTATTGCAGCTTCCCTTAAGCCTCTAAATGGACAACCTATTTCCTCTCATCCTCTTGTAGCAAGATTCATGAGAGGCCTCCTTTTAACAAAGCCTCCCATCAGACCACCCCCGGTGGCCTGGGACTTAAACTTGGTTCTTGGTCAGCTTATGAAGCCGCCTTTTGAACCTTTAGCTACCGCCTCCTTGAAATACCTTTCTTGGAAGGTTATCTTTCTCATTGCAATCACTTCAGCACGTCGCATTAGTGAATTGCAAGCACTCGTTGCTAATCTACCTTATACAAGGTTCCATCATGACAAGGTGGTCCTTAGGACTAATCCACACTTTATGCCTAAGGTGGTCTCTCCTTTTCACCTCAACCAGGAGGTCTACCTACCTGTCTTTTTTCCAGGGCCTCATGCATCAAGTGCAGAGAGGAATCTTCATACCCTGGACTGTAAAAGAGATCTGGCCTTTTATTTACAAAGGACACAGCAACATAGAAAGTCTTCCCAACTCTTTATTGCCTTTGATCCTTCTCATTTGGCACAACCAGTCTCCAAGAGAACACTTTCTAACTGGATTGCCCACTGTATTTCGTTCGTTTATCAGCGCAAGAACCTTTCTCTGGAGGGCCATGTCACAGCTCACAATGTGAGAGCCATGGCAGCCTCAATGGCTCATCTGAACTCTGTATCTATCGATGACATCTGTCGAGCAGCCACTTGGGCCTCGGTTCATACCTTCACAGCCCATTACTGCTTGGACAAGGACTCCCGCCGGGATGCCTTGTTTGGTCAGGCTGTTCTTAAACATCTGTTCCATACTTAATCAACTCCTACCCACCATCCCTCATGGGATGCCAGAGATCCAGGTGGCAAAGTGCAGCCCTGTTCAGGGACACACAACTTATGGGCTCTTTTCCTGGCATCTAAAGCTAGGGAGTCCCCATATGTGAAGACTCATTCCTGCTTGTTCCTGGAGATAGCACAGTTACTTACCTGTAACAGGTGATCTCTGGGAACAGCAGGAATAAGTCTTCACAACCCACCCACCTCCCCTAGCAGTTGTCTCTCTCTCCGCTCTAAAACTTAACTGAGGAGAGACAGTTGGGAAAGGCGGGAAGGCAGCACGCAGGCGTTGTGGGATGCCCCCAAAAGCTTTCTGATTGGACGCTGGGGAGCGTTCCTGCGCCGGCTCCGTCGGTACTGACGTACCCATATGTGAAGACTTATTCTTGCTGTTCCCAGAGATCACCTGTTACAGGTAAGTAACTGTGCTTTGCTAGTACTAAATTATTGCATAGCTAGCCTGTAACATAGTAGTAAAGTATCAGCACATAGAGCTCCCCATGCAGGAAGCGTGAGACAAAGTCAGTATTGATGATCAAGTGAGCAGATAACTCAAGAGCTCTAGAAAGAGCGAACACGCCAGCTAGTTGAGCAAATAGCAAAACAGCCGACTCTGTCACAGAATCAACTCTTACAGTTGCATCAATTTTCCTTATTGCGCAAAGCAGAACCATCAGTACATAGATCAAACAGTAACAATCTAGAGCTAGAAGAAAGCTGTTGTTTTTTTTAAATTTCAAGCGTAGAAGACGTGAAAACTGAATGAGAGATATGTTGTAGTACTAGAAAATCAGTAATTTGAATTGCAAAGACTACTGCTGCCAGAGACTAAAAGTATGAAGGCATTCCTGCTACAATAGAGTAACAAAAGTCTGACAAATAGCCTAGTGGCATGAGTCCAGTGGGAAATTTCTGAGCGAGAGCACAAACAGTAGCAATAGAAGAGTTAAGCATATTGAATCTAACTCAGTGATACTAATTTAAAACTATTTCACTAGCAACAAGGCATTCGTTTCACACTTGCAATTAACAACATCAGTTCTGTAGAGGTCTTTCCATAATAACTAAAACATACACGATGTGAGAATTTAAGATCACTCCTTCAATCGACTCTTGCAGATTAGTTTAAAAGAGACTAGGAGCAATATCAGCATTTTTTTTCTGCAGACATTGTTACTCATACACTATCATAGTTGTAATTTTCAGCTAGTCTATTGTCACAAAGGAAAAATAAAACATACATATATTTACCATATTGTTTTAATTACTTAATTCACTTGTTTGAATGTAGTTGTATCATTCACTTTTTCCCTTTAATTAAACAAACTTGCTTGACTTAACTTGACAAGCAATTTAATTTTTTTTTTCAGTTAAGTAACTAACTTCTATCTTTCCTTTAAACGCTTAATTTTTCTTAACCTTTGTCACATCACACAAATCCACACAATTTATCAAATATCTAAATACATCAAAGCATGGAAGATCTTCCCATTCATTCACATCAATTATAATTAAAAATACAATTTGCAGAATATCATCAATCATTTTTCTTCTCAGAGTATCCAAAGATATAAAAAGCACCCAGGAGTACTGTTTCTAATAATACTTTTCAGCATTTGCATTATTACACATAGAATGGAATCAGTAGATAAATTCTCGTAACCAAAATAAGTTCAGATCCATGACCTAGAAAACAAAACTTATTTACTATACATACACAAGTAACGAATGGTTAATCACGGAGGGGTTTTTTAACTTCCCCCAATAAGGCTTATGGTTAGTCTAACACATAAGAAATCTTACTACGGTTGCTCAAGACTTTCTTCCTGCAAAAAATATACAGTCATGCCAAGCTGTTATCTATACTGGAGACCTCCTTCAAAACTTTGCTTGATTAATTCTATTTTGTCAGAGCAATGATTTAAGTTTTTCCCTGTAAGTTTTACTTTCTTTTATATTTACACTATTCTTCCAACCACTCAAACTAATTACTGATCAAAATCTTCAATCTCCACCTTCAGCCTTAGCTGATATTGTGCACATTCACAATTACTAGCATTAATTTCAGTTTCTGTCTGTTTAGTTAAAACACATATCCATCCTAAACACTTGATTTTTTTTTTTTTATTATTTTTAGAACATTTTTAAACAAGAACAACAATACACAAACAGAAAATATACAACTAATGATTACAATGGATTATTATCCAACATGCAACCAGAGCAAGAAAAAAAAACCCAAAACCCTACAAGACCACCCCTCACCCGCTCAATTCCCACCCTGCACCTTGCAAGCCTCTACCGATCAAGCCCTCAATCTGCAGACCCCCTATTGGGTATAGCGATCCGGAGAGTACCATTTATAACGAGTCGGCTTCAAACCCCTGCATTTGTCATACTTATCTTGCGCCCTTTCGTATTTGCAATATAAACAGACTGTATTCCACCATAAAGGCCCAGTTAGCATCTGAGGATCCTTCCAATGTGATAAAATCAGTTTGAGAGCAACAGTAATCATAAAGTTAAACACAAAGAAATCCTCTCTACTCAGCCTAGGAATATCTACCAATGATCTCAGTGCTAGGATCCTCCAAGACAGAGGGATCGATATATTAACACCTTCTGAATTTGAGACCACACAGAAAACCAAAATCCCTGAATGAGAGGGCATTCCAGAAACATGTGCCTTAGGGAGCCCGGGGCAGTGCAACAGGACCAACAGAGAGAAGAGCCTGCAGAGCTCCATTTAGCCAATTTCGTTGGGGTAACATATGCTCTGTGTGCAAGGAAGAACATAGACTGCGTTAACTTCGCTGATTTGGATACACGCACGATAGGCCCCCAGAATATGCTCCAAGCTTTAGGAGTCATCTTAAAATCGGTCTCTGCTTCCCATACTGTAGATAAACCAGAGGTTGGAAATACACTTTTTGACCTAAAGTATGCATATAGTCGAGAAATACTGCCCTTCCTTGTACAGACCTCGGACATAATTTCCTCCAGACCCCACGATGCCGCCAACTCAGATGGATTTCGCCACACTCGTGATATACAGTGCCGAAGTTGCATCCACTGAAAATAACTGGTAACTGGGATCCCAAACTCAGACTGGAGCATATGAAAAGTTTTCCACTCCACACCCTCGAAAAGCTGACCAACAGTCCATATGCCACATTTCTGCCAGGTCTCCCAGGCAACCGACACCTTGTTAATTTTGAACAGCGGATTGTGCCATATGGGAACCTGTCGAGAGGGCGGATTCTCTCTGGCAAGAAGAGGAAGCAAGCTCTGAAAGGCAGCTTGCGTAGACGTGATGACACGGCCAACTTTAGATGATTCCGCGTGCCGCATGCCCATCAACAGCCCCAATGGACAGGGATAACAGAGCCATTCTTCCAGGGCCAGCCAGGTTGGTTTTTGCGGACTATGGGGCATACCTCCCCACAGTCCCCCCTGCTTGAGCACCGCCGCAGAATGGTACCACTGAAAATCGGGAAAGTGTACTCCCCCCGCGTTCTTGCTGGCCTTCAGTTTCCATAAGGCAATTCTGGGCGGCTTACCATCCCAAAGAAAGTTGTTCAAGATTCTCTCCACATCCTTATAGACCGCTGCTGGAAACAAAATGGGAATCATTCCGAGAATATAGTTGATCTTGGGCATGAGGACCATCTTGATGGATTCCATGCGTCCCCACCAGGTAAGGTGCAAAGGGGACCATTTTAACGTAAAATATCTAGCTATCTCCTTTATTTTGTCAATATTGATTCGAATAGTTTCCTCCAGAGGGGTAGCAAAAAGGACTCCCAGATACTTAATGGCTTTAGTCTCCCATTGAAAGGAGAATTCCTGCACCATGCTGCTATGCGCCAGTTTGTTTAGGGGGAAGGCCAAGGACTTCACCCAATTAACTTTGTAGCCAGAGAGCTGGGCGTAACAAGCTATCACTTGCATTAATGGAGCTATTGACTCTGGTTGTAAAAAAAACAGAAGGTCGTCCGCATATGCTGATACCTTGATATGAAAATCCGCAATTGTGACCCCCCGAATCTCCCTTGTCTGCCGAACGAGTAAGGCAAGTGGTTCCAAAGCCAAGTTGAAAAGAAGGGGCGACATCGGACATCCTTGACGTGTGCCCCTATCTAAAGAGAAGGGGCTAGAAAGCACACGACTGGCAAGAATCCTTGCAGTCGGGCGAGAGTATAGCACTCGTATCATATTCAGAAATTCCTCCGGAAGCCCGAACCATTCCAAGACTGCAAATAAAAAGGGCCATTCAAGCCTGTCGAAGGCCTTCTCAGCGTCCACAGACAGCCCAACAAGGGGAACTTCCATGCGATCTGCTAGTCCCAGTACATTGCAGAGTAAGCGTGCATTGTCCGACGTGGATCTTCCGGCAATGAAGCCACATTGATCAGGGTGAATGAGCAGGTGGAGAACTTTATTAAGCCGGTTTGCCAGAATAGCCGAGTATAACTTGTAATCGGTGTTCAGCAGCGAGATTGGTCTGTAACTCCCTACATGCTGCGGATCTCGGCCCGGTTTTCCCAGTACCACAATTGTGGCTTCCGCGAAACTCCCAGGGTTACTCACTTGCTCTTGGAGATGAGAGAAATAAGTCAGGAGATGGGAAGAGAGACTCTTTGCAAAAACCTGAAAAAACTCCATCGGTATCCCATCCGGGCCCGCTGCTTTTCCGCTCTTCATCTCCTGAAGCCTCTCCCGAATCTCAGTGATACTTAGCGGCTTTTTGAGGTCCACAACCTGCTCCGCCTCCAATACCGGGTGACTGATGGGGACAAGAAAATCCCGTATCATGGATATTTCGCTGGACCCTTCTGAGGAATACAGTTGCTGATAGAAGCTTCGAAATTCCTCCACTATTTCAGCATTCTCGTCATGAGAAACCCCCTGTTCATCTACTATAGACACGATATGCGCTTTAGCACTGCGCGGGTTCAATTTAGAGGCCAGCAGCTTCCCAGCCTTGTTCACCTCCGTATAGTAACGGGCCTGAGAGTCGAAAGAGCTATGTTCCACCTCTCTGCTTAATAGGGCATTGAATTGATACCGTAGCTTCTGAAGCCGGTTGAGGACCACAGAACTAAACTGCCCTTGCAAAATTCGCTCCCCGGCTCTGATCTGGGAATCAAGGTCTTGCAGCTCGGCCCTCGACTTCCTATTATCAGCTATGACATAGCTGATTATTTTCGCCCTGATCGAGGCCTTGAAAGCCTCCCACCAAGCCCATATAGATGTTTCCTCTGGGCGATTGAGATCGAAATACTCTTCTATGGCTCGTTGGACATAGAGCTTGAAAGATTCTTCTGCAAGGAGAACTCGGGGAAAAAAACAGCCCCCTCCTCGAGTCGGTGCTACTCGTGCCCCTAGATCCATAATGATGGCCGCATGGTCGGAGATATGCGTACTCAGAATTTCAACACTCTCAACTTCTCTGGTAAAGAAACGAGAGACCAAAAAAAAATCAATCCTGGAATGAGAGTTGTGCGGATGAGAAAAAAAGGTGTAATCTCGTTCCGAAGGATGCCGCATTCTCCAGATATCCACCATGCCAATATTTTCAATGATAGACTCCAGCACCACAGACGCTCGCCCCCTCCTAGCAACCCTAGGGGGCTGACAGTCGATGAGGGGGTCGGGCACCATATTGAAATCTCCGCCCAACACGATAGGATGTGGAGAGAAGTCTGTAAGCATCTCTGCAAGCGATTGGAAAAATTTGGGGGAATCACAGTTAGGGGCGTACACATTTACTAACACCAACTGCCGTTTATCCACTATGATCTGTGCACTTGCCCATCTCCCTTCAGCATCTGCTCTGGTAGAGATGATCTGCGCCTGACAGGCCTGGCTAATTAAGATGAGCACCCCATTTTTGCCACCTATCGCTGGCGCTTGAGAGACCAAGCAATATTTGCCCCCAGCGAGCTTCAGAGCCTCGTGAGAAGGCAGATGTGTGTCCTGGAGCAAAATTATGTCAGCTTTTTGCTTCTGACAATATGTCAATATCTTTTTTCCGCTTCATGGGATGTTTAATGCCCTTCACATTCAGGGATAAAATCCTAAACGAGAACATCTACACAGCAAAACATTGTAGCTAGACTTCGCGACTCCCATATTGGTACTCTCTGGACTCGCATAAATGGCAACATTAGCATCAACCAATACATGTGGTAAGGCCTACAAGGTGTCATAACTTCCCCTGACAGTCAGAGGCAAGAAATACTTGGGTGGACCAACGACGGCTGCAGAGAGGCCGCACGGTACCCCCGATTAAAGATATAGGTCCCAACCCAACCCCGCTCTCACATATGCCCATATAGCCCCAGCAGCTAGCAACCCACACCCGAACATGGACTCCAGACCTAGTATAATCCCACCCTCTGAAACTGGACGTCCATCCCCACATAAAAGGAATGATAGAAAGCAACCAAAGAAGAGAACAGGGAATGGCACTTTTCTTACTATAAGAACATCACCCAAAGCAAGAGAAGGGGGGGGAGAAGGGGAAAGAGAAAAAACATCATAAGCAGTTTAGAAAATAAAACAGATTATCAGCCAATTCCCAGCAGACAGCCCATCCCAAAAAGACAATGGCATACATAGACTGTTAGTTTAGCAAATCCACGGTGGGCCATCAATCTTCAATCCTCATTAACCCAGACTTAACACCACAGACAATATCAGTGCATTTGAAGGGCCTCCTGTTCTTCTATAAATTTCATGGCCTCATCTGGGTCCTCGAAGGCCTTGGTACGATTATCCAACGTGATTTTCAGCCGAGCTGGGTAGAAGATCCCGAACCGGGCCTGTAGATGCAAAAGTCGAGGTCTCATGGCCAGGGAACTGCCGTCGCTTGTCCACCGTTGCTTTACAGAGATCCGGATAGAAGGATATATTTTTGCCTTCAAAAGTAAGGGCTGGCTGCGATTTAGCTGCTTGGAAAATTTGTATAGCTTGCTGGTGACGCAGCATGCAGAAAATCACTGGTCTAGGGCCTTTCATCTGCAGGCTCCTCTGCGCAGGAACTCTGTGAGCGCGTTCGAACTCCAAGGGACCAGATAGCTTAAACCTCAACACTGTCGGGATCATTTTCCCCAAAAAGGCAAACAGGTCGGCACCCTCCGCGCCCTCTGGGAGGCCCACCAACCGCACATTGTTCCTGCGGTTGCGGTTGCTAAGGTCTTCAATTTGCAACTCCAATCGGCCCAGCTTCTTAAAGGCCTTGCCGAGCTGCCCGAGCTGTGTGGCGTGCGAGGCAAGAATGGCTTCGGTCTTATCCACTCGAACCGTGAGTTCTGTAAAATGCCCCCTCATTTCACTCAACTCTGATTGCACTCGGGCAATCGCATCCCCGTTCGCCACCACAAGCTCCTTGACAGAACGGATCTCTCCCAATACCTCTCTGAGGGAGTCCTCCGCCTCGCGCGCTGGGGCCTGCTTATGCGGTGATAGAGGGTCTGACTTCGCCCTTTTACTGCCCGCGTTGACCGCTGCTGCGAAATCCAATTTGACGGGTTTCCCGCTCGCCATATCGCACTTTCCTTCCCCAATTCAAATCGGGTGCGGGCGTCAGTAATCGCTTGGGTCGACCACGTTTATTTCAGGATTCAAGCCAGGGGGGACCGGAGCTCTTCTCCTAAGCCGCCATCCTGCTGCCTCGCTGGCCCCGCCTCCTCTAAACACTTGATTTTTAAATTTTTCAAACACGGAGTCGGTGACTTTCTGCACCTTTTCAGCCTTAAACTGCCACCAACCATACACGACCCATTCGTGACTGGTATGAAGTCGCCCCAAATCATTAAGGGCCATCTCATACTGTAACCAACACAGTTTGTCCTGAAAAGTTCCACCCCAAGGAGAACTGCAAACGGAGGTTACTGGCAGTCATCGAATGTTAACGGCCAACATAAGGGTGCTATCACCAAACTTGCGCCTCATTTCATAATTCAGGCTTCCCTTTTTCTGCCCTATATCACGAGCTTTCTCTGCCCTATATTACGAGCTTTTACTGCCGTATTCATCTAATAGAGTACTCTGTTTAATTTTACCGGCATTATTGCCCATTTCAAAACACACGACAGAAACCTGCCTCTTAAAATTCATGACAGAAAACCTGCCACATGTATCCTGAAGACTTGAAGGACACAGTGATCCTAGAACGGCACCAACTGATGAAAACCCCGTGATCTGGCCACAATACCGTGGCTCTTTCGGTCTCTGGTCCCTCAAGCAGTGAGAAATAAGCAGAGAGTAACACAGAACACAATCACACACACAAAGTGCTACTTTCTTTGAGCTCAGAGGGAAAACAACAGACAGTCTATGGATGCAGCACAGTTCCACGTCTGTTGGATTCAAATTCTTCCTCCTGAAAAGCTCTTTTTATTAAAGAAAAAGGGGAAGTAACACAGTCATTAATCATAACACTAGAGTTCTTTTTACAGAGTAAGAGCTGATTACATTGTATTAGATAAAATTTACTTGATTATGACAGAATTATTTATAATTGCAGAGTTGCAAAAATTACGCTGTGTCAGCAGGGACCTATAGTTGACTGTACAGCGAACTATGGTTGTGCAGTTCATAGCCTAGGTTTACTCTTTATGCTTGCGTTAACAATGTTCCCAAACTATTTTAAAAGACAGTTACACAGAACTCATGATCATGATATCCTATTCTATTTAAGAGGAAGTAGGTAAAAGGACAAAATTCTGAGCACATTTTAGAGATCTGCATCAAGAAATTCATCTTTCTCCAGGACCAAGCAGGAAGTCAGTCCTCACATATGGGTGACGTCGGCGCCGACGGAGCCCTCGCGGAGCAATTTTTCCCCAGCTTTCAAAGAAAGCCTTTGGGAATTGCAGCGCGCATGCGCGGTCTCCTTCCCGCCCAAGGGTGCCATCTTAGCCAGTCTTCTTTTTTCCGCGGAGCCCTACAGACGTACCCGTCGTGTCCCCGCTGAAAAAGTTGATTTTAGTGATTTATTTCTATTTTTTTCTTCGGTTCGACGCCGGTCTTTTTCCTGCCCGGACTCGCCGTTGCGAGTCCTTCTTCTATTTTTCGGTTTTTCTGATTTTTGGTCAGTTTCGTTTTTCGGTTTTTCGCTGGCAGCCCGGTCCTTTGACCTTGCAGGGGCCCTTTTTCCCCCGATGGCTGCCAGTGGTTTCAAGCGGTGTGTTCAGTGTGACAGAAATATGTCACTCACTGACACACATGATAATTGCCTCCGCTGCCTCGGCCCGGATCACGAAGAACTGATCTGTGGGGCCTGCAGCAAAATGTCCTCCAAAGCATTAAGGAGTCGGCGGCACCAGCGGGAACGAATCTTCGCTGACCCCGGCCGTACCCGGACCTCGTCGGAGGCCTCGGCGTCCAGAGGTTCCAGCTCTGACCATCGCCGAAGTTCCTCCGACAGGGGTTCTCCCTCCGGGGACCATCGACGGAAGGTAAAACCCGCGAGGGCGGCGTCGGTGGACGCTCCTGGCTCCGCGAGGGCCAGGTCGCATAGCCCCGATAGCCGTCCCGGGTCTTTGGAGAAGGAGCACCTCCCGAAGCGACCTCGTCTGGAGTCGGAGTTGCCTGCTCGGGTAAGTCCTGTAGTCCTCCTGGACGCGCCTCCGAGGGGTCCAACGTCGGGCCCGACGCCGTCGGGGCCCGAGTCGGGGGCTGCTGGGTCACCTGAGGTCGGACTCAGGTTGACGGCCTTGGAGAGCAGACTATCTGCCTTCATGGACCAGCAGCGGGCACTGATCGCTAGCCTCGCTGGCGCCGCTGCCCCGACCGCCGGGACGTTGACGTCTAAGTCGACCCCGGAGACCGAGCCGATCCTCGAGTCCATGCGAACTCGAGTCGATCCTCGGTCGAGGTCACCCTCGTCCTCCCGTTCGGGACCGAGGTCGACGCCGACTCCCTCGGTGTCGGGGCAGCCGACGCCTCCGCCTGCCCGAGCCGACCCCACTGATTCCTCCTCGGAGTCGGCCTGGGAGTCTGAAGAGGAAGAGTCACCTGATTCGTTTCGGACTCGGTGTGTCCCCTCGGACTCACCTGAGTCCGAACCTCGGAAACAGTCCCCTCCGGAGGATGCCCGGTTCTCGGACTTCGTCAGGGATATGGCCAAGGCTTTGGCCTTCCCGGCGGATCCCGAGGAGGAGCCTCGAGCCGAAGAGCTCGACGCCCTTCAGTATGACTCTCCCGCCAGGGAACACTTTACTGTACCGGTTCCTCCCATGCTGGAACGACTACTCTTCCGCATGTGGGAGAGTCCGGCATCGTCGCCGGTATTAAGCAAGCGGGTCGATTCCATCTATCGAGTCCGCAAGAGTCCTGGCTTTCAAAAAGCACAGCTACCGCACCATTCCATGGTAGTGGAATCGGTCATGCATAGGCTTAAGAGCCAGAAGATGCACTCCTCGGTGCCTCCTGGCAGGGAGGCCCATAACCTGGATGGCCTCGGTAAGAAGTGTTTCCAGGGCTCTATGCTTGCTTGTCGGGTCCAGACCTACCAGCTCTACATGGGCATGTACCTCAGAGACCTGGCTAAAGAGGTAGCCGGATTCTCCGCTGGGCTGTCTGAGGAACCTTTGCGGAGGTTCCTAGCCTTGACAACTGGTATTCGGGAATGCTCCAAATTCATGTCCCGAGCAGCCTATGATGGCTTTGAAGCATCGGCTCGAGTGGCCGCAGCCGGCATTGGTGCCCGCCGACAGGCTTGGCTTCAGTCGTCTGACCTTGAACCCTGGGTGCAGGACAAGTTGGTCGATGTCCCCTGCCGAGGTGAAAACCTCTTTGGCAAGCCCATGGCTGAAAAGGCTGCACAAATCGAGACGGAGACTCTCACCAGAACTAGGCTTTCTAGGAAGACCTCCGCCCCTTCCCAGAAAAAGAAGGGCTCGGGAAAGAAGTCCTTTTACCCGAGAAAGGCGGCTGCCTATAAACACTACCCTCAATATCAGGCCTCCGCAGCTCCCCAACAGGGTCAGCAGGCCAAGGGACGGGGTAACGGGTCCCGTAGGCAGCAAGCCCCCAAGCCTGCACCACCGGCCCCTGCTCAGCAGGGTGGGGGTTTTTGACTTCATCAGCATAGCCTCTCCCCCTCAGCTGGTTCCTCCCAGCACCGGAGGCCGGCTGGTTCACTTCGCCCACAGGTGGTCCAACATCACTTCAGATGCCTGGGTGCTTCAAGTCGTAAGAGAAGGCTATCTTCTCCACTTCCACCAGGTCCCTCCCTCCTATTTCCTGGGAGAACCTCCACGACTTCCTCTGCACAGAGACTTACTCCTTCAGGAGTTAGCAAGTCTTCTTCAGGAGCAGGCGGTGGAACCGGTGCCCCACCACCTGAGAGGTCAAGGTTTTTATTCCAGGTATTTCCTGATACCAAAAAGAACAGGAGGCCTCAGACCCATCCTGGACTTGCGCAACCTCAACAAATTTCTCGTGAGGGAGAAGTTCAAGATGCTTACCCTTGGAATCCTTCTGCCCTACCTCCAGCAGGGAGATTGGCTATGCTCCTTGGATCTAAAAGATGCCTACACGCACATCCTCATCCACCCAAGCCACCGCCAATACCTAAGGTTTGTGGTGGCAGGAAATCATTACCAGTACAGAGTACTACCCTTTGGCCTATCCTCCGCACCACGAGTCTTCACAAAATGTCTCGCGGTGGTGGCGGCTTATCTCCGGCTTCACGGCCTCTATGTCTTTCCGTACCTAGACGACTGGCTCATCAGAGCATCGTCCTCTCCGGAAGTCACAAAAGCCACGCACCGCACTGTGACTCTTCTGCAGTACTTGGGCTTTGTCATAAACTTCGCAAAGTCCACTTTGCTCCCCTCACAGGATCTCGAATTCATCGGCGCAAGACTGCACACTCCTCAGGCACGAGCTTTCCTGCCTCTCGACAGGGCTCAACGGCTCATGGACCTAGCCGGCCGTTTTCGCAGCC
This sequence comes from Ichthyophis bannanicus, assembly GCA_033557465.1. Taxonomy (NCBI): domain Eukaryota; kingdom Metazoa; phylum Chordata; class Amphibia; order Gymnophiona; family Ichthyophiidae; genus Ichthyophis; species Ichthyophis bannanicus. The sequence goes on along the minus strand of CM066039.1, from coordinate 158,651,199 downwards.
AGTCCCTGGTCTCAGCCAGGCGCTTCCTGAGACTACTCGGCCATATGGCTTCCACCGTCCACGTGACCCCCAATGCCCGCCTGAATATGCGGCCTGCTCAATGGTGCCTTCGCAAGCAGTGGCAACAAGCCACGGGCGGCCTAGCCGACTTAGTACGCGTCTCCGGACCGCTGGCCTCTTCTCTGCAGTGGTGGCTTCATCGGCCGAACCTGGTGCTCGGAATGCCTTTTCAGTCACCTCAGCCGGCTCAAGTGCTGACGACTGATGCTTCTCTCCTAGGATGGGGAGCTCACTGCCAGGGGGCATGTACTCAAGGTCTCTGGACCACGTGGGAGTCTGCGCAGCAGATCAACTTCCTGGAGCTCAGAGCAATCCGTCTAGCTCTCAAGGCTTTCTCCCACCTGACTTCTCACCAATTCGTCCTTGTCCAGACGGACAATCAAGTTGCCATGTTCTACGTGAACAAACAGGGAGGCACGGGCTCCTTCCTTCTCTGTCGAGAAGCACAGAGACTATGCTCTTGGGCCGTCAGCCACGGCATTCTTCTCAAGGCAGTTTATCTCCCAGGCCAAGAAAATTGCCTGGCGGACAAACTCAGCAGGATCCTCCAGCCGCACGAGTGGCGCCTGGATCCCTTGGTAGTTCAGAAACTTTTTCTGAAGTGGGGACTCCCCACGATGGATCTCTTTGCCAGTCCTCTCAACCGGCAACTTCCTCGCTTCTGCTCTCGGCAGCCGCATCCCCTTCGAGTAGCGGCAGATGCTTTTCTGCTCTCATGGTCGAGAAGCCTTCTGTATGCCTTTCCTCCCATACCGCTAGTCTCTCGAACTCTATTCAAGGTTCTCCGAGACAAAGCTTCCATGATCCTGATAGCTCCTCGCTGGCCCAGACAGCCGTGGTTTCCACTCCTGCTTCAATTAGCGGTAGAGGATCCGTTCCCTCTGGGGTTTCAACCAGATCTCCTAACACAGGATCAGGGGTCCCTGCTACACCCCAACCTCAGATCTCTACATCTGATGGCCTGGCTGCTGAAAGGGTAGTCCTTGCTCCCCTTCTACTGCCGGCAGAGGTGGAAGAGGTCGTCCTAGCTTCTCGGCGACCTTCTACCCGCAAATGCTACGCCCTTAAATAGCGTCGCTTTTCCGCTTGGTGTGCCCAGCAGTCTCAGGATCCCTTCTCCTGCTCGGTGTCGGTGATCTTGCAGTACTTGCTCTACCTCTCTAATCTGGGACTTAAGTCCAACTCCGTCAAAGTTCACCTCAGTGCTCTTTCAGCACATCATGTGCCGGTGGACGGCAGACCTCTTTCCAGCGACCCTCTCGTAGCGAGGTTTCTCCGAGGTCTCCTTCTACTTAAACCACCTCTGCGCCCGCCAGCACCTGACTGGGATCTGAATGTGGTTTTACAGCGGATCACCTGTCCGCCTTTTGAACCTATGGCTACCTGTTCTCTCCGTTTTCTTTCTTGGAAAACTTTATTCCTGATAGCCCTCACTTCCGCTAGACGCGTAAGTGAATTGCAGGCCCTCGTGTCTGATCCCCCTTACACTCGGTTCTACAAAAATAGGGTAGTCCTTCGGACTCACCCAAAATTTCTTCCAAAAGTGGTCTCCCCTTTTCACATCAATCAGGAGGTGGTACTTCCGACCTTCTTTCCCAGGCCACACTCCAGCCGAGCTGAAATGGTCCTGCATACCCTGGACTGTAGAAGGGCATTGAACTTCTACCTTGACCGTACGCGGGAGCACCGTAAAGCTGCTCAGCTTTTTGTGTCTTTTGACCCCAATAAATTGGGGCTCCCGGTCTCCAAGCGTACGCTGTCCATCTGGGTTGCTGACTGCATCGCTTGGGCTTATGGGGCAGCCGGACTCTCGTTAGAAAGTCGAGTCACGGCTCATTGTGTTCGGGCGAAGGCTACGTCAGTGGCTTACCTCCGCTCTGTTCCGTTGGCAGACATCTGCTGGGCCGCTACTTGGTCTTCGAACCAGACTTTTGCGGTCCATTACTGCCTCGAGAGGGAGTCCCGCAGGGACAGTGCTTTTGGACAGGCAGTCCTCCGAAATCTCTTCGAGGTTTGAGCAACTCCTACCCTCCATCCCGGATGGGGGCTACCGGTGGGTAATAATTCAGTGAAGATTCCTTCCTTCTGTGCCGCTGAGCTAGAGGGAGCTCATTTTTGTGCTTAGGGTCTCCGGTAGCCTTAAGCTTGGGAGTCCCATATGTGAGGACTGACTTCCTGCTTGGTCCTGGAGAAAGCGTAGTTACTCACCTGTAACAAGTGTTCTCCAGGAGCAGCAGGAATCAGTCCTCACAACCCTCCCTCCTCCCCTTGGAGTTGCAATCATCTGCTTAAGTTTTTTTGCAAATTTTTATGCTGTCTTTTAGCTATGTCATCAGACTGGCTAAGATGGCACCCTTGGGCGGGAAGGAGACCGCGCATGCACGCTGCAATTCCCAAAGGCTTTCTTTGAAAGCTGGGGAAAAATTGCTCCGCGAGGGCTCCGTCGGCGCCGACGTCACCCATATGTGAGGACTGATTCCTGCTGCTCCTGGAGAACACCTGTTACAGGTGAGTAACTACGCTATCTTTAATTACATATTGGGGATTCTAGTATCCCCTTTATCTGTCCATTTCTACAGTGCCCTGCCTCTGCAAGCAGCTCTTCAGCAAGCCGATGGAGGATAAATCCGCAGAGATAGAGACAGAGTTCATCACCAGTACCCGTCTCGTGCAAGACCTCCACTCTACCCCGAAAGAAACAACCAGCCAAGAAGCCCTTTTTTCCTCGGAAGGGCCTTCAGTACCGGGGCTACCTGCCATACCCTGCTACCACCGCTCCAACCGCCCTGGCGCAAGGTAAATCCGACCAGGGGCATCGTGTGCCGAAAGCCCAAACACTGGCTACTCCATAACCCGCTCATGGTTTTTGATGCCATCAGCATAGCCCGTCGCCCTCTAGCAAAGCAGCAGCCAGTGGGGGGATGCCTGTTCCATTTTGCCCTGTCATGGGCCTCCATCACCTTCGCTTTGACAGGCTTTCACCTCCCTTCTTGCCGGCGGAGCCTCCTCAACTCCCTGTGCACCAGCTTCTACTGCAGCGGGAATTACACTCTCTCCCAACTTGCAGTCGAGAAGGTCCTTCCACACCTGCGAGGTTGGGGCTTCTATTCCCGGTGCTTCCTGGTCCCGAAAAAGACGGGGTGTCTATGGCCCATCGACCTCCGCAAGTTGAACAAGTTCTTAAATTTTAAGATGTTATTTCTTGGTGTTCTGCTGCCCTTCCTCCGGCAGGGTGACTGGCTATGCTCCTTGGATGCCCACATCTTAATCCACCCCCAGCACAGGCAGTATCTGTGCTTCAGGGTGCAGGGAGAGCACTTCCAGTACAGGGTGCTCCCCTTCGGCCTTGCGTCTGCCCCGCAAGTCTTTACAAAGTGCCTTGTCGTGGTCGCCGGCCATTTCCGGCATCAGGGCGTGCCGATTTTTCCCTACCTCGACGACTGGCTCGTCACGGGCTCCTTGGCCAAGGAAGCCCGGTGAGCAATGTCACGCACCATCCTTCTGTTGGAGAGCTTGGTGTTCTTGGTCAACTACCCAAAGTCTCACCTTGAACCGGTGCAGGCACTCGGGTTTATCGTGCTGCACCTCGATGCTCAGCAAGCAACCGCCTTCTTACCAGCGGATCGCGCCAACCACCTCTGAGCTCTGACGGCCCACGTCCAAAGCACCCACTGGGTCACATCTTGGACCATGCTATGCCTCCTGGGCCACATGGTCTCTACTCTGCATGTGGTCCCCAGGCTGGCCAGCACATGCGGACAGCTCAGTGGTGTCTCAGTGCCCAAAGGAGCCAGTCCCTCAGTCACCTCAGGGACCCCGTCAGAGTCTTTCCTGACCTCCGTTTGTCCCTGAGCTGGTGGCAAAACCTTTCTGTGGGGATTGCCCTTCCAGGCCCCGCGGCACGATGCAGTGCTGATGACAAACGCTTCCCTGTTAAGGTGAGGAGCTCACTGTGGGCCGCTATGCACGCAGGGGCAGTGGTCGCCCGAGGAGTCACAGTAGCAGATAAACTTGCTCGAACTCCGGGCAATTCGGTTGGCCCTGAGGGCGAAGACCACCTCAGAGGGAGGTTGGTTCTTGTGCAGACCGACAACAGTGTGGCGATGTTCTACATCAACAAGGAGGAAGGTTACCGGGAAGTGGTCCTCATCTGCTCTTTCGCTGTACGATGGAAGATGTCCTTCAAGGCGACCTACCTTCCAGGTCAGGAGAATGTCCTGACGGACAGACTCAGCAGAATTCTTCGCCCCCACAAATGGCGGCTGGATCCAGGAGTAGCGGGCTGGCTTTTTCTCCACTGGGGGATGCTGGCGATAGACCTCTTCGCCAGTCCCCACAACACACAGCTCCCCCACTTTTGTCGACCTGTATCGCACCCGAGCATAGAGAGCCTCGATGTATTCCTTCTGGACTGGTCATACAGCCTGCTGTATGCATTCCCTCTCATTGCGAGAACCTTTTTCAAGGCTCAGCGGGATCGGGCATTGTTGATCCGTGTAGCCCCCTCATGGCCTCGGCAGCCTTAGTTCCCGCTCCTGTTTTGGCTGTCGATGGAGCCTCCTTTTCCCTTAGGCTCTGCCCCAGGTCTGCTGACACAGGAAGAGGGGCGGGTGCAACACCCGAACCTAGCCTCCTTATCCCAAATGGCCTAGCCTCTCTGACCCTTCCAGAGGAGGTCGAGGAAGTCATCCTCGCCTCGAGGAAGTACTCCACTAGACGAGCCTACGCCTTCAAGTGGAGACACTTCTTGGTCTGGTGCTTGGAGCTCCAGACCGACCCTTTAAGAACATAAGATATGCCATACTAGGTCAGACCAAGGTCCATCAAGCCCAGTATCCTGTTTCCAACAGTGGCCAATCTAGGTCATATGTACCTAGCAGTTTCCCCAAAGGACACAGGTTCCACAATGCTTGTACTGGGTCAAGCAATGATATCCTGGGTCCCTTCTTAATAATGGTTTATGGACCTTTCCTTCAGGAACTTGTCCAAACCTTTTTTAAACCCAGCTACACTAACAGCCTTTACTACATCCTCCGGTAACGAATTCCATAGCTTGATTACACATTGAGTGAAAAAAATATTTTCTTTTATTAGTCTTAAATAGTTTACCCTGTAGCTTTATTGCATGTCCCCTAGTCTTTCTATATTCTGATAACGTAAACAATCTATCTACGTTTACCCGTTCCACTCCTTTCATTAATTTATAGACCTCTATCATATCTCTCCTCAGCCGTTTCTTTTCCAGGTTAAAGAGCCCTAACCTTTTTTAGCCTTTCTTCATAGGAGTATCCTTCCATCCCTTTTACCATTTTGGTGGCTCTTCTCTGAACCTTTTCTAAAATCGCTATATCCTTTTGAAGATACGGCGACCAGAATTGCACACAATATTCAAGGTGCGGTCTCACCATGGAATGATATAGAGGCATTATAATAACTTTTTTGTTTTATTTTCCATTCCTTTCCTTATGATACATAGCATTCTATTTGCTCTCTTGGCCGCCGCTGCACACTGGGCCGAGGGTTTTAACATGGTATCCACAATGACACCTAAATCTTTTTCCAGGGTGGTGGTTCCTAATGTGGAACCTTGCATCATGTAACCATAGTTTGGGTTGTTCTTCCCTAGGTGCCTAACTTGGTACTTGTCCACATTAAATTTCATATGCCATTTTGATGCCCAGTCTTCCAATTTATCAAGATCCTCTTGCAATTTTCCACAATCCTCTTGGGTTTTAACAACTTTAAATAGTTTTTTGTCATCTGCAAATTTGATAACCTCACTCGCTATTCCACTTTCCAGGTCATTTATGAATATGTCAAAAAGCAGCGGACCCAGCACAGATCCCTGGGGTACACCACTATTCACCTTTCTCCATTGGGAAAATTGGCCATTTAGCCCTACCCTCTGCTTTCTATCTTTTAACCAGTTCCTGATCCACAGTAGTACACTGTCTCCTATCCCATGACTCTTTAGCTTTGCCAAAAGTCTCTGATGAGGGACCTTGTCAAAGGCTTTCTGAAAGTCCAGATACACTATATCAACTGACTCACCTTTGTCCACCTGTTTATTCACACCTTTAAAAAAACAGCAGATTAGTAAGACAAGATCTTCCTTGTCTAAAGCCATGTTGGCTGTCTCCCATTAGGCCATGACTATCTACATGCTGAGTAATTTTATTCTTTATGATGGTTTCTACCATTTTTCCCGGTACTGACATCAGGCTCACCGGTCTGTAGTTTCCCGGATCACCCCTGGAACCCTTTTTAAAAATTGGTGTTACATTGGCGATCCTCCAATCTTCAGGTATTAGAGATGATTTTAATGATAGTTCACAGATTACTAATAGCAGGTCTGCAATCTCATATTTCAGTTCTTTCAACACCCTTGGATGTATACCATCCAGCCCAGGTGATTTGCTACTCTTCAGTTTATCTAGTAGTTGTAATACATCTTCCCGATGTATCGATATTTCCTTCAATTCTTCCGCACCTTTAAATACCACTTCAGTCATGGGTAATATCCCTTCATCTTCCTCAGTAAAGACCAAAGCAAAGAATTCATTCAGTCTCTCCGCTATCGCCCTGTCGCCTCTTAGTGCCCCTTTAGCCCCTCTATCATCTAATGGACCAACTGACTCTCTCACAGGTTTTTTGCTACGAATTGTTGGGAAATTTGACTTAGTCTGCCTTGGGTCTGCTTATATATGTATATATTGGCTTTATATGACTGTTCCCTTGCCTGGTGAAACTACACAGATGGCACAGAAGACAAGAAGACAATAGCTATATGAGAGTATATGCTTGCCATAAGATAATAGATGCGGCCTGCTATGGAGGATTCTGGGTAACCATATTCTGGATAGGAGTATGCAGAATATTGGGGCCTAGCAAAAGAAAGTACAGGTCAAGCTAGGAATTCAACGAATTCAAACTAATGAGCAAAAGCACTCTCTTGCCCTGCATGGTTTCAATTAGTGCCAAGAAGAAAAATACAGGAAGGGGCAGAGGTCACAGGCCATGCATAGATGAGCAGACCTAAAAGCAGATCCAGATGTATAGAGGTCACAGGCCATGCATAGATGAAGCAGATCCAGATGTATAAATGTAAAGGCATTCTCCCCTGGGGAAAAGTGTTGCAGTACGCCTGAGGCCCTGCTGACACCTAAGAAGTTATGATGGATTCACTGAAACTAATTTGAAACAGACATTTGAGACAAGGAAAAATGTATATAAATCAGCCATTTCAGGTGGGCGTGGGCAATATTTTCTCCCTTTACAGAGAGAGAGAGAGAAAGTACTGTCTGCCATTTCTAGACAGGCTTTTGCTGTTCTGCATGACACTATCATTTTGCTGTTATGCTGAAATAAAAGTTCTTGTAGCAACTGCCGTCTAAGTAATTCTTTGATTGGTGATATTTGGGCAACTGCTTGTGAGAACCAGAAGCTACAATTGGTGCCGAAACCCCTCTAAATTTTTTAAATTGCCCAAGGACTCCTCTGACTGCAGTTTTGACTTGCCTGCGTTTTTGTCAGAGGGACTACCTCCTGTTTTTCACAGAGAAAAAAAAACAGGGGATGAGAATACCTTCTCATTAGGAGAAGAGGATTCCTTCTGCTGGTACAGAAGATGGGAATACCGTTCTGAGTGACGTCGAGAGAGATTTTGATACCCTAGGACGACTCCAGCGGGTGAGTTTTGTTTTTCCTGTCTACAAACAAAGATGGAAGATTTACCCAGGTTCAATTGGTGGGTGAGTACCAAATTTACACATATGCATATGTATTTTATGTGCTTAATGTTTTGTTATGTAGAAAATTGTTAGAGTGTCTTTGCATTTAGTTGTAATGTTAGGGAAAGAAAGTTTTGAAAGTTTTGCCCAGACATTAGGTCTCTGTCTTTCCGGGATTGATTGATTGTACGCTTGAGACTGTACGTATTATTAATATGAAGTGAGTGTGTGTCTTTATCCACGTTTCCATACCCCCATCAATGCGAGGGAATTGGCTGGGTTTAGACGAAGCGCAAGAGTTGTATGTTTGTATGAGTCCTGGATTCCTAATTTCGCTCCTCTGTTAATTAAGAGGTTTGGATTGCCACCTAAAAGCGAAATTACGCGTGCCTCTGTATATAAGGAGGTTCAATTTGCTATTGGTAAAAGGCGTAGTTAATTGTCCCTATCCCTGAACAGTGAAAACACCAGGTCTACATAGCCTATAGAGAAGGGACAGCTGGGGAAATGTTTAAAAGAAAATCCGAACAGGAAGAAAATACTGAGAAAGGAACTGAGCCCGGTCCTAATCCCATAGATAGCCTTGTTAAACAGAACCCCCTACTGGAGGCTTCGATAAAAAATTGTTCTAAACAATGGGAAAAATGGACGAAGAAAACACCCTCTCTTGCCTGGCCAGCAGGGGGGTCGTTTGATCCGCTCATTTTGACCAAAATTAGGGATCATATTTTATTTAACAAATGTGGCAAAACCCAATTGGAACATTTGCGACATATTTCCCTGTGGATGCAGGCTGGTCCAGAGCTTTTGCCATCTGCCCCTGTGCCCCCACCTTCTTATTGGGCAGCCGAAAGTAAAGCTATGGCAGCCATAGGCTATTCTGACCCTGTCTTCCAGCCCAAGTCAGAACCAACTTCTCACCCAGTAGCCTCTCTACCCCCAGAACAGGTTCTGCATAAACTCTTGGACACTGAGGGAGCTTGGGCAAAGATTGAGGGTCATGTTAACTTAAAAGCCACCCCTGCCCCAGATCCCAATGCATATGCTGAGGCACAGGCAAAATTAGAAGAGTTGAAACAACAATTGACAGCAGAACATGAAGATTTAGAAAGTCAGGCTCAAGCTTTAAAACTATCTGAGGTTAAAATTACTGAGAATCTTAAAAGATGGGAGTTAGACCTAGCAGATAGGGAAAAATGTCTTAAGGTGATTATAGAAGAGGAAGAAGAGGAGAAGGTAGAGGAGGAAGTAGATGACGAAAAGACAAAAAGTGAACTTACAGTGATTTGTGGAGTTGTGCAAGGTGGTAAAACTCCTCGAGCTCCACAACCATGTATCCTTACTTTTATTACAGAGCAGGAGGATGGAAATGGTTACTATGTTTACCGATGGTCCTCCAACATGTACGGTTGGACAAAAGCCAACCAGCCCCAGATGTTACAGTGGCCCCCTAATGGATCACTAGAAACGGTACACCTTAACACCGCTCGACTCTGCATTCGCGGAGGAGTGGGAGACCCTAACTGGGATCCTGCCTATATGGAGGCAGGTCTTAGGGTTTGGGAAAAGTATGAGAATCAGGACGCTAATAAACAGCTTCTGTTTCCAGTAATCTACACAAATGAAGGAAAATCTAAATATATCCCATGGAGTTTTACTGATATGACTAATATAGCCAGTAGTCTACCTCCTCTCAGTAGAGGGGGAGAGACATGGATTCAAAAATTTGAAAGAATTACGGCTGGATATAATTTGGCTTTGGGAGATATCAAAGCTTTATTGGCCAAAATTCTGGGAAATAATGCGACAAATCAAGTGTTCGCCAATGCCGACTTAGACCAGGTGAAGGTCACAGTTAACACTTATGATGGTGCTTCCTTCAACGAGTTTCGTCCTCGTATTTGGGACGCCCTCAGGGAGATGTACCCTACTCAGCACAGTTTGGCTCCTCTCACTACTATGAGATTCCAAATAGGTGAGGATTTCAAGATTTATGGGAAGCACAAATGGGGGTACCATACGATGATGTTTGTATGAGACCTGTATTTTTCCAGACTTTGTGTAATACATTACCCCCATCCGTAACTGCAAAATTAAAGTCTATAGTAGCATTGGAGTCTGAGCCATGGCCTAAACAACAGGCCCATATTTTGCATTTATATTCGATCTTTAGAGGAGGACATTTTGAAACCTGAGAAGGATTTGAAACAGGCCCAAGCACGCTTGTTACACCTTCAACTTAAAGGGTTACAAGAAATTAAAGATCCCCAATCCACCACCAAATTACATCTTGATAAATCTAATAATGAACTTATTAGACAACTAAAACAGAAAATTAGGGAACAGCAGGAGAAAATTGATGACATGGAATATCTGGATCCTTATGAGGATGATGTTCCAGACCCCTGTGATGAGGTATGGGATAGAGATAAGGAGCGCATTTACTATAATGGAGCCCAACGACCCCGTTATCCTCAGCCACTGCGTCGAGGTCTCTCTTACCAACAAAATAACCGTACTCACATATCAGGAACCTCTGATCACAGTATATCTTAATGATGAGCCCACAGAAATGTTACTTGATACAGGAGCCACTTCCTCTGTATTAACTGCTTTACCACAGAGATGCCAGCTTAGTAGAAAGAAAATGACTACCACTGGTTTTGATGGTAGACCCCTTACATCTTACCTAACTACACCTATTTGTTTAAGAATAGGAGATCAGCAGATTTCTCATTCTTTTCTGTTTGCCCCATATTGCCCAGTAAATTTGATGGGTAGGGACTTATTGATGAAATTACAGGTTGAATTCACCTATGGTCCGCTGGGAGAAAAAGGCCCTGAGCGGTCACTGCTCCTCAGCCCTTATGGCCGAGTTAAATCACATCTGCCTGTTACCATTCATAGTAAGCCTGGCTGTAAACCACCAAAGATTCCGCAGTATCCTCTCCAACCGGAGGCCCTGCAGGGATCTCGCCAGGAGATTCAGGAGCTTGTTACAGCACGGAATCATTGAACTCAGTAACTCCCCATACAACACTCCACTATTCCCTGTGAAAAAGCCTAATGGGAAGTGGCGAATAGTTCATGACTTACGTGCACTTAACAGTGTTATTGAACCACAGTTTCCAGTAGTCTCAAACCCTGCCACATTGCTGACAACAGCTACTCTGTACAAGTATCATACTGTTCTGGACCTTTCCCATGCCTTTTTTGGGATAGAGGTCGAACCCACATCCAGGCAGTTTCTGGCATTTATTTTTGAGGGTCAGCATTATCAGTGGACCAGGTTACCCCAAGGATGCGTGGAAAGCCCCTCCATATTCTCTCAAGCACTAGTTGCTGATTTGCAATCATTCAGGGCAGAGCTGCCCAGCAATGTGTCTTTGTTACAGTATGTAGATGACTTACTGCTTTCCACAGCTGAGGCTGCAACAAACCTGGCCCTCACAGATAAACTTGTTTGTTATCTTTTGGAAAGTGGTTACCAGATTAACATGGCCAAGGCACAGATCTGCCAAACTGAAGTCACTTTTCTGGGTTTCCTAGTAGGAGATGGAATGCTGTCTCTGACAGAGAAAACTAAACAACACTGCTTGCAATTACAGATGCCTACCACTGTAAAGCAATTGCGATCTCTGCTCGGCATGATAAACTTCTGCCGTAATTGGATCCCAGGTCACAGTCAACGCACACATCCCTTTCGCAAATATTTAAAAGGGGGGGCTAAGGGGTCGACTGTTATCAGCCTGTCAGCTCCTGACCAGATTTTGCTTCAGTCTCTTTTGTCTGATGTCTCACACACACCAAGTCTCTGTCTCCCTGACTATTCAAAGGAGATGTTTCTCATTAGCTTTCACGGACATCACATGTGGGCAGCTGTGATTTATCAGGATGATGGTAAAATTGTGTCCTACTTGTCAGGGTCTTTTTCTGTTACAGAAATAGTTCTGCCTGATGTTGAGAGAGGGTTAGTAGCCACCAGTGAGGCAGTTAGGAAGACCTATAACACTTTTCATCCCTTGCGACTCACTGTGTATTGCTCCGGTGATGTAGAGGCATTGTTATGCAGTAATACTCTCCACTTTACCCCACATTGGGTGCACCAGCTGTGTGCTGCTCTGCTACGGAGTCATATTCTCATTAAGCCATTCCCTGCAAGTCACCCTTTTGGCTACCTACAAAATTTAGTTTCTGTTATTGTTGGTGAGGAAGGGGATAAGGTCCCCATTTTTTCTTTCGCAGATAATATTCTGTCTCTTCACGAAATGCCTGTCAATTCTGAAGTCTGGTTCACTGACGGTTCTGAGACGTCACTATGTTCTGGTTTCAGTGCAGTACAGATATCTCCTTCTGGTGACATTCTAGATGTTTTGCAATATCAGTTGCCGAGTACTTATAGTGCTCAAGGTGCTGAACTCTGTGCAATTTTGGCAGTCTTACTGCATCAGGAGAAACAGAACATTATCATATTCACTGACTCCCATTATGCAGCACAAGTGCTGACAGCGCTTCACCAGAAATGGTCACAAAGAGGTTTTATCACTTCCTCAGCCAGCTCAATCTCACATCTTGATGAGATACATCAAATTTATGAGTGTTTAGAGAAACGCAGAATCAACAATCTGTTTCTGTGCTGTGAATGGGTTCCTGGACATACACAGGGAGACTCTTTCCGCCAGATGGGCAATGCCCTGGCAGATCAGTTAGCCAAAGAAATAACTAGTAATGCTTCCCTGACCTTACCTGTCACCAGATCACAGATCTATTTAGTACCTGACCTTGCTGATTATCAGAAAGATGCTGTTTCTCATGAGATAGGAAATTGGGAGAGACTAGGTTGTTCCCAAATTAAGAAAATGTGGGTACATCCATCAGGAAAACTCTGTATCTGTTATGTAGCACTGAAACGCCTCACAGAACTCATTCATGATATCTATCATTCTAGTGCTGCAAATGTTTACAGCATGCTTGAGGACATTTTTTGGTGTCCACACATGAAAAATCGCATTCAGGAACTAGTAGCTAAATGTCCCGTGTGTATTCTGAACTCTCAGCCAGGGGGAAAGGCTATAGTCAAAGGTCACCTCCCGGTTCTAAGTGGTCCTTTTGAATCCTGGTATGTAGATTTCACTGACATGATTCACAGATGTGCTCAGAAGCGGTACCTTTTAGTGTGGGTTTGCCCTTGGTCTAAATGGATTGAGGTTTTCCCCTGCAATAAAGAGACTGCTGAAGAAGTAGTAGAGGTTTTGCTAACACAAATAATTCCCCGATTTGGCATTCCTAAAGTTATATATTCTGACAATGGCTCTCACTTTCGTAATGCTCTTGTGACTGCACTCACCCAGCATCTTCCTGTTCAGTGGAAGTATGTTTCTGTGTATAAACCTACTTCCAATGGTCTTGTTGAACGATGTAATGGCATTTTGAAAACTCAACTCAGAAAGATTTGCGCTTCTGGGCACATGACCTGGCTACAAGCATTACCAATGTGCTTGTTTCAGCTGCGTAATAGCCCGATCAAGCGATTACATCTGACACCTCATGAAATGGCCACTGGCCGGCGTATGCGCACGACTAATTTATCACATTCCCAGGTTCCGATTCATGATAGTCTCTCTGCTTACCTTGCAGGACTCCGGATTGCGCTCCAAGAAATTGCTGACCGAGTAGCAGTCACACAGTCTGTGTCCAGTCCATCCTTATTACCTTGCTTCCCTGTAGGGTCCACTGTCTATAAAAGAAATTGTGTTCGTGCATCCTGGGACTGCCCAACCTTTTCAGGACCCCACGTTGTCACTGCTGCTTCCCCTTTTGCTGCCAGACTGAATGATACTGATACTTGGGTGCATGTCAGCCATCTAAAAGCGTCTCCAGCTGTCCCATCTGATTAGTCAGTTTTATTTCCCTACAGAACTCACGTGTTCTCACCACAGTGCTATGTTATTAGTACCAAAGATGATCGCTGTCAAGCCTACTCCGTGGGCGTCCTTGTGCCTTCTTCTGGGAATCTCTGTCATAATTGTGCTCCTTATTGAGTGTTTACATCCAGATGGACAGCTAGCTTTGTTTCTCCAGGGATGGAACCAGACTAACCAGACGATATCTCGAGCACCCCGGGCTTTACCTGAAGGCTCTCTGAACTTGTGGAAGCAATCTGTATTACACATTGTTTCCCTGATGAACATTGCAGACTGCATTATTTGTACCCCTTTACCGAAGGGTGTATCATATGCTCCAGTACATGTTTCAAAGGTTCCCTTAAATGAGTATGCAGGACAGCTTGCTTGTGTAGATAATAATAATTTTTCTGCCAGTTGTTATGAAGCTTTTAATTGTTCCCAGACGTGGCATGCAATGAATATGATACATGACCCTTTGCGCATATACGTTGACCCGAATATGATATTTAATCTATGTTTAATAACAAATGTATCCATTGCTTTTTTAGACAGGTGTAACCTGTCGTATAATGTGATTAATGGATCCTTTCATTTTGCTAGTAATTCTGTCATGATAAAGTGGTATAATCAATCCGGTAATATAGACCCCTCCAATATGAAATATGATTGGAAAAATATTACAAGGAGCCCGGTAGTGTTTAGTGGATCTGACTTCCGCTGGTATGTGGGGGTTGGTCCCATTTACCACGATGGTTCAGCTGTGCTGACAACGGGTTCTCAGAATGAATCTCCATATACTTCATGCTATCTCCCAATGTCCAGTTTCAGGAGGGATCTTACCTCAGCTACCACGGGAAAATCTTTTGTTAAGTGGTTTGATGGGCATCATATGAGTCGCATATGGACACCTGCTACAAACCTCTTTGCTGTAGTGGGTCATTATTGGTTGTGTGGGGAAACTCTGTATCAGGTAATTAACCTCTCCCTATTACCCTGTGCTTTGGTCAAAGTTTCTTCTTTTTCTGTTTTGATACCTCTTAATGTTACCCATCATTCTGCTTCTCGCTCCGCCCTGCATAGATTAAAATGTAGCTCCTCAGCTTATGCTAGCCCCTGGGATTCCTCTATAGCCGAGGATGATGCCATTCAGGCCTCATTCGAGTATATCAATTCCACTTATCCCATGACTAAAACTCGTTTGGATGCCCTTAGCGCAACGGCCTGGATTCCCTTTGCCACCCCCGCCCTTACTGCTGAGCTTGGTATGGCTGTACGCCATTTGCAATGTTAGTTGCATATTCAAATGAAAGCTGTTACCGAATCTATCTCACGCCTAGCTGAGTCCCTTGAGCAAAATACACAAATGACTCTGCAGAATAGGCAAGCTTTGGATTTACTTTTGGCCGCTGAAGGCGGCACATGCACTTTCATTAATGCTACAAACCTGTTGTACAGTAATCGCTAACCACACGGTGTTTGTGTTAGATGCAATGAATAAGATAAAGCATCTCTCTGAATTGCATATTGATGATTTTAAAGGGGGGCTTCAACTTAATAACATCTGGGGTAGTCTTACTTCATGGTTTGCTAGTTTAGGTGTAGGACTTAAAGCCTTCTTTATTACGCTTTTAAGTATAGCTTGTTTTGCTATCATTGCCTGTTGTGCCTTATCCATTTTACTTGCCTGTTGTAAACGAATGATATCGCAAAGCACTAAAACCATGTATATTGTGTCAAGGGAACAGTACCAACGATTGCCTTTGGATGATCTATCTTTGTCTCAAATGGTTGTTATTCATGCCCCTTAGTGGGATTACTTTTGCTACCCCCCCCCCCCAAACAAAAAAAAGAAAAAGTGGAGAATGTTGGGAAATTTGACTTAAAGTCTGCCTTGGGTCTGCTTATATATGTATATATTGGCTTTATATGATGGCACCCTTGCCTGGTGAAACTACACAGATGGCACAGAAGACAAGAAGACAATAGCTATATGAGAGTATATGCTTGCCATAAGATAATAGATGCAGCCTGCTATGGAGGATTCTGGGTAACCATATTCTGGATAGGAGTATGCAGAATATTGGGGCCTAGCAAAAGAAAGTACAGGCCAAGCTAGGAATTCAACGAATTCACACTAATGAGCAAAAGCACTCTCTTGCCCTGCATGGTTTCAATTAGTGCCAAGAAGAAAAATACAGGAAGGGGCAGAGGTCACAGGCCATGCATAGATGAGCAGACCTAAAAGCAGATCCAGATGTATAGAGGTCACAGGCCATGCATAGATGAAGCAGATCCAGATGTATAAATGTAAAGGCATTCTCCCCTGGGGAAAAGTGTTGCAGTACGCCTGAGGCCCTGCTGACACCTAAGAAGTTATGATGGATTCACTGAAACTAATTTGAAACAGACATTTGAGACAAGGAAAAATGTATATAAATCAGCCATTTCAGGTGGGGGTGGGCAGTATTTTCTCCCTTTACAGAGAGAGAGAGAGAAAGTACTGTCTGCCATTTCTAGACAGGCTTTTGCTGTTCTGCATGACACTATCATTTTGCTGTTATGCTGAAATAAAAGTTCTTGTAGCAACTGCCGTCTAAGTAATTCTTTGATTGGTGATATTTGGGCAACTGCTTGTGAGAACCAGAAGCTACAGAATGTACTTGGAAAAATCTTTATTACGCGTTTTTGCTTCCGCAGCAAGCTTCTTCTCAAATTCTCCCTTTGCTTGCCTTACCAATTCTTTGCATTTGACTTGCCAGTGCTTGTGCTGTTTCCAGGTTTCTTCGTTTGGCTCTTTTTTCCATTTCCTGAAAGATGCTTTTTGGCAACAACAGCCTCTCTGACCTCACCTTTAAACCATGCTGGCAGTTTTTTGGAATTCCTTCCACTTTTCTTAAAGCGTGGAATACAGCTGGTCTGGGCTTCCAAGATAGTAATTTTCAACAACACCCAAGCTTGATGTAAGTCTTTAACCTTTGCAACTGCTCCTTTTAGTTTTTTATTAACTATTTTCCTCATTTTATCATAGTCTCCCTTTCGATAGTTAAAAGGTAGTACTGTGGATTTCCTTACTATCTCTCCTCCACTAATTAAATCAAAGGCGATCATGCTATGATCACTATTGCCAAGTGGCCCCAACAACCTTATCTCTTGCAATAGATCTGGTGTTCCACTAAGGACTAGGTCTAATATGGCTTCCCCTCTGGTCGGTTCATGAACCAACTGCTCCAAGAAGCAGTCATTTATTTCATCTAGGAATTTTATCTCCCTAGCATATCCTGCCGTGACACTGACCCTGTCCATACCAGGGTAATTGAAATCACCCATTATTATTACTGCACTGTAACTTTTGTTAGCTTCCTTGATTTCTTTGAGAATTTCATCATCCATTTGTTCATTCTGGACAGGTGGTCAATAGTACACCCCCACTGCCATCGCCTTCCCCTTTTTACATGGAATTTCAATCCATAGAGATTCTACAGCAAATTTTGTTTCCTGCAAAACTTTAATCCTTTCTGACTCAATGCCCTCTCTAACATAGAGCGCAACCCCTCCACCAATTTGATCAGCTCTATCATTACAATATAGTTTGTACCCCGGTATCAGTGTGTCCAACTTGTCCTCCTTCCACCATGTCTCTGATATTCCAATCATATCTAACCTTTCATTTAGTGCTATATATTCTAACGCTCCCATCTTATTTTTTAGACTTCTAGCATTTGCGTACAAGCATTTTAGAGACTGTATTTTATTCATATTAATTTGGCTATTGGTAGACATGGGTAATTTGGGATCTTTAAGCTCTGTTTGCTCCATACTCGGGGGCATTTGGGCTACTTTACTCTTTTTTGGAACCTCTCTGCTTTTGGTAGTATCCTTCAAAGATACATTCTTCCGAACCATCCGCTCTTGGGCGACTGTCAGCTTTCCCCTATTATCTAGTTTAAAAGCTGCTCTATCTCCTTTTTAAAGGTTAATGCCAGCAGCCTGGTTCCATCCCGGTTAAGGTGAAGCCCATCCCTTCGGAAGAACCCCTCCTTTCCCCAGAATGTTCCCCAGTTCCTAACAAATCCAAAACCCTCATCTCTGCACCATTGTCTCATCCTTGCATTGAGACTCCGGATCTCTGCCTGCCTTTAGGGTCCTGCGCGTGGAACGGGAAGCATTTCGGAGAATGCTACCCTGTAAGTTCTGGGTTTCAACTTTCTACCTAAACGCCTAAATTTAGCCTCCAGAACCTCCCTACCACATTTTCCTATGTCATTGGTACAGACATGTACCTAGACAGCAGGCTCCTCCCCAGCACTATCTAAGACCTTATCTAGGTGGCGCGTGAGGTCTGTTACCTTCGCACCAGGCAGGCATGTTACCAGGCGATCTTCACGTCCACCAGCCACCCAGCTATCTACATGCCTAATGATTGAATCACCAACTATAATGGCTGTCCTAACCCTTCCCTCATGGGCACATGGCCCTGGAGAAACTTCCTCGGTGCGAGAGGGTTTTACATCACCTGGAGGACAGGTCCTAGTTACAGGATCACTTTCTGCCACACCAGGGTGATGATCTCCTGTCACGTGACCTCTCTCCTCCATGGCAACAGGGATGCTGCCAGATTGGTGTTGGGACTTCAGGACTATATCCCTGTAGGTCTCGTCTATGTACCTCTCTGTCTTTCTTATGTTTTCCAAGTCTGCTACTCTAGCCTCTAGAGAATGGACTAGTTCCCTCAGAGTAAAGAGCTCCTTGCACCTAGTGCACACGTAAGACCTCTCACCACCTGGGAGAAAATCATATATGTGACACTCAATGCAAAAGACTTGAAAGCCCCCATCTCGCTGCTGGACTGCTGTCTGCATCTTAGTTTGAAGTTGTGTTTAGATCTTTAAGTTCTTTACGTACTAAGGGTTGCTATGGATATTTATACTAATAAAACTGTACCGAATACGTTTAATATACCTTGTTCACCTGAAGCTTAATTAATCTCAGGTCCTTAGTGTATGACTGATTTGGATAACGAGCTTCACCTGAGAGCACCTCCTGTCTTTTAAGATGTGTAAGTACCCAGGGGTGGGTGGGTGTTGGGGATGGAGGGAGGGAAATTACACTTATTAAAAGAGGGCTGCTATACAGTACCCTGTCTTGTGCTGCTGAGGTAAGCTATATTCTGATTTGATTTAAATTATAGCTCTTTGCTGCTCCTAGGCTCTAACCTATTATGAAATTTAAACTACAAGCTCTCTGTTGGGTTCCAAATGTAACCAGAAAGCTCTCTTCTGTGTTTTAAATTTAAACTACAAGTACTTTGCTGATGCTAGGCCCTGAGTGACTATTAAATTTAAACTACAAGCTCTCTGCTGGGTATGAAATGTAACCAGAAAGTTCTTTCTGTGTTTTAAATTTAAACTTAAACTGCTGCTACTAAGCCCTGACTGATTTAACAAAAAATAGTGGGTTCACAGATTAATTAGCTTTAATACAAAGAATTCCTTTCAGAAAATTCCCAGAAGTATATACTCACAATTACAGATCTCTCTCCAGAAGTAACAGTCCCCTTTTCTATTCCTTCAAGACTCCCTTCTTGTGCCCCATTCGATGGGTCCTCCAGTACCTCCTCCATCTCTCGAATGAAGGGCTGAAGTTGAACTCTTTCAGGGTACACGAGCACCATCTCGGGGCAGCCGTTAGTCTCCCACTTTATGCGGGGTCTTCTGCTTTCCAAGCCACCCATCTGTCCTCCCCCGGCGGAATGGGACCTGAATGTAGTGCTCATGCAGCTCACCCATTCACCTTTCGAACCAATGGCGATGTGCTGGAAGGTGGCCTTCCTGGTGGCGCTGACCTCGGTGAACTCCAGGCTCTCATAGCTAAAGCCTCTTACACCAGGTTCTTTCGAAACAGGATGGTCCTCCGTACCCACCCTAAATTCCTGCCTAAAGTCGTCTCAGACTTCCATCTCAATCAGGAGATAGTCCTGCCAACCTTTTTTCCGAGTCCCTATGCCGACGGCTCTCCACAGAAGGGTTCTCTCCTTCTACTTGCAGTGTACCCATACTCATCACAAGTTTGGATGGCTCTTGGTGACCTATGACCCCATTAGGCCGTGACAGGTAGTCACCAAGCACACCCTCACGGTTTGGGTGGCAGACTGCATCGCTTTCACCCATGCAATGGCTAGTACCCTGCTAGATCGTCGAGTCATTGCACATGGGGTCTGGGCTGAAGCGGCCTCTGTTGCTTCACTGCGCTCCGTTCCCCTGATGGACATCTGCCAGGCAGCGACCTGATCTTCCATGAATACTTTTCGCTGTTCACTACTGCCTGGAGAGGGCGTCCTGCCGGGGCAGCGCCTTCAGCTAGACTGAACTCCGTAATCTGTTCGGTGTATAAGCAACTCCTGCCCTCCGACCGTTCTTCACGGCTATTGAGGGCTTTGCCTCGAGGACTCTGGCTCCTTCGGGCTTCGGCTTCTGCTCACGGCCTCGCGGAGGCATTTTTTGGTTACAGGTTCGGTATCCTGTAGCTGGGGAGTCCCATAAGTGAGGACTGACTTCCTGCTTGTTCCTGGAGAAAGCGTAGTTACTCACCTATAACAGGTGTTCTCCAGGGACAGCAGGAATTGGTCCTCACTACCCTCCCACCGCCCCTGATGACTTGCTGAATTTTTTCCTTCCCTTGCCATCTGGTAGGGCTCGAACTAAGGGATCTGACTGAGCAAGATAGCACCCTTGGGCGGGAAGAGGACCACGCATGCGTGGCAGCAATCCCAAAAGGCTTTCTTTGAAAGCTGGGGAATTGCTCTGCACAGGCTCCATCGGTGCCAACGTCACCTATAAGTGAGGACTGATTCCTGCTGTCCCTGGAGAACACCTGTTACAGGTGAGTAACTGCGCTTTCATGGTGGGGGGCAGGCACTTTCAATACAGGGTGCTTCCCTTCGTCCTAGCCTCTGCCCCAAGAGTTTTCACAAAATGCTTGTCAGTCGTGGCCGCCTTCCTCTGGCTCCAGGGGGTCTTCGTCTTTCCCTACCTGGACAACTGGCTCATAAAGGGAGGTACAACCTCAGAGGTGCAGCAGGCCATCACACGCACCATCTAGGTTCTGCAACACTTGGGCTTTGTCATAAACTACCCCTCCCAACACAGTGTCTGGAGTTCATTGGGGCAAAGATTGCAGTCGAAGGCTTTCTTGCCCAGGGATTGAGCCAATCATCTCAAATCTCTAGCTCGGGACGTACAGTACCATCCCTTGGTCTCTGACCGGCTTCTCTTGCACCTCCTCGAGCACATGGTCTCCATTGTCCTCTTACCCCAGATGCTCGCCTCCACTTGAGGACGGTGCATTGGTGTCTCCAGGACCAGTGGTCTCAGGCCATGGGCCACCTCCAAGACAAAGTTTCTGTGACCTGCCAATTGGCGGACTCCCTGGTCTGGTGACAGTCGCCCCAGCATCTCGAGGTGGGCATGCCTTTTCAGGCCCCAAGCCCCTCGAGGGTCCTCACCATGGACGCCTCCCTGCTCACCTGGGGAGCCCACTGTGAAGATCTCCACACTCAGGGCAACTGGTCACTAGACGAGAGCACACAGCAGATCAACCTCCTGGAGCTCCGAGCCATACACCTAGCCCTGAGGGTCTTCTGTCACCTCCTGCGTCACCAGCTGGTGCTAGTCCAGACGGACAGCCAAGTGGTGGTGATCCACGTGAACAAACGGGGGCACGGGGTCTCGTACCCTTTGTCAGAAGGCACTGGTCTTCTGCTCATACATAATTCAACAGGGTATCCTCCTGTGGGCAGTGTACCTGCCAGGCCAGGATAGCCTGCTGGCCGACAGACTCAGCTGAGTTCTTCAGCTGCATGAGTGGCAGCTGGACCCCAGGGTATCCGGTCGGCTTTTCTGGCTCTGGGGGGTACCCATGATGTACCTGTTCGCAAGCCTGGACAGCTTTCAGTTGCCTCACTTCTGCTCCCAGCAGGCCCACCCCTCCAGGGTGGCAGTAGATGCATTCCTGGTCTCATGGTCGGAAGGCCTCATTTACACCTTCCCTCTGACGCTGCTGATCACCAAGACCTTGTTCAGGACCCTCCGCAACAGGGCTTCACTCATCCTGATAGTGCCTCAGTGGTCCAGGCAACCATGGTTCCTGTTGCTTCTACAGTTGATGGTGGAGGCCCCCATCCCCTAGAGGGGCTCTCTTCTTTTTAGATATAGCAGCGGCTTTCAACTCTGTTTGCCACGAGATTCTCATATACCGGCTAAGAGAAAAAGGCATCAGCGGATCAGCACTAGAGTGGTGCAGATCTTACCTGTCTGGAAGATGGCAACATGTTCGATCAGACGGGGCTACATCCGAACCATTTCCACAAAGTCAAGGAGTGCCTCAAGGATCCTCCCTATCATCCTTGATGTTTAACATATACATCCAACCCATCTGCAACATCATTAGATCGTTCAATGTGAGTTGTATGTTATATGCTGACGACTTGCTGTTATACATGCCAATATCACTTGACTGCCCAGACCTTACCCCTCTGACTGCATGCTTCAACACCATATCCGAGTGGCTACTATCACAAAATTTACGAATTCAACACAAGTAAACGGAGGTGCTTTTCATCTCGAGAAACCCCAATTTCACACCACCCAGTTGTTTGAAGGTAAATAATGCCGAGCTACAAGTGAAATCAGCTATACGTTACCTTGGGATGACGTTGGACCAACATCTCGACATGAAGCAACACATAGCTAACACTGTTAGAGCGATCTACTTTAAAATCAGATCCCTCAGACACGCCCGTTACTCGAACCAGATGATTTCCGCACCATTTACCAAGCCCTCATCATTCCTCATTTTGATTATTCAAACGCCATCCTACAAGGACTCCCCCGAGCAACCTTAAACCCCCTGCAACTGGCCATGAACAGTGCAGCGCGGATACTATTCGGAGCCTCCAGAAGAGAACATATCACACCCCTCCTGAAACAGCTGCACTGGCTCCCCATTCAAGCCAGGATCAGTTTTAAGACTTTGTTGATGACGTTCAAAGCTATCAAGGGGCTCTCCTCCCCCTCTCTGTCTGACTTCATACAACCACTTGCCCCCAGCAGACTTAGAAGAACCGCAGAGACCAATATGTTATCAATACCGAAAGAAACGACAAACTGCACCAAAACAACATCCAACCGAGCCTTCAGTCTCTGCGCCCCAAGTGGAACACCCTACCACCACACATCAGAGCAATCCCCAACCTGAGCCAGTTCAGGAAGGCCCTGAAACATTTCCTCTTTATCAAATATCTCACTGACAGCTCTGAACCCCAGCCACTCTCATATAGTTCGTCCCCAAAAATGTAAACCACCAAACAGGATCCTTTCCCATTTAACTTCATATGTATATAGTTTACCTTTGTTCTCCAAGTTCCATTCCCTGTTCAATGTAATGACCAGACATATGTATATTGTCGGATGTTGTTGTTCTATGTAAACCGCGCAGATTGCAAATAGTGCGGTATATAAGAATTGTAAATAAATAAATAAATAAAATAAACCTGGGGTCTCTGTCGCTGACAGCGTGGCTGCTGAGAGTGTGACTCTGGCCCCTTTCAACCTTCCAGTTGAGGTGGAAGACATTCTGCTGGCCTCTCGCAAGGCCTCTACTAGTAAGGCTTACGCCCTTAAATTGCACAAGTTCTCTGTTTGGTGCACCGAACACTGGGCTGATCCCTTCTCCTGCCCTGTGGCTCTGGTGTTATGGTACCTTCACCTCTCTCAGTCCTGGCTCAAGTCTAACTCTGTTCGAGTGAACCTTAGTACCCTGGCGCTGCACCATCATCCGGTGGATGGTAAGCCCCTCTCATTCTAACCATTGGTGACCCTTTTCTTTCAGGGCCTGCTCTTATCAAAGCCCCCGGTTAGCCCTCCGGCAACGAATGGGACCTCAGCGTAGTGTTGGGGCAGCTCACTCGCCTATCCTTTGAGCCTCTGGCTACCTGCAATCTTTGCTATCTCTCTGGGAAGGTGGCTTTCCTGGTTGTACTCACCTCTGCTCGCAGAGTTGGCGAGCTTCAGGCCCTTGTGGTAGAGGCCCCTTATACGAGGTTCTACAAGAATAGAGTGGTGCTTTGCACGCACCGCAAATTCCTGCTGAAGGTAGTGTCACCCTTCCATCTCAACCAGGAATTGGTACTCCCTACCTTCTTTCCAAGACCTCACTCCAGTCAGGCAGTGATGGTCCTTCACACCTTGGACTGTAAAAGGGCCTTGTCCTATATCCAATGCCCTCAGGGCCACCGCTAAGCTGCTCAGCTTTTCATCTCCTACGACCCCCAGTAGGCTGGGGGAGGCAGTGACAAACATACGTTGTCTACCTGGGTGGCAGACTGTATTGCCTTCGCTTATGAGCAGTCGAGGCTCCTGCTGGAAGGCCTGCCAGGGCCATGGCGGCTTCGGTGGCAAACCTGCACTCCGTCCCGATGGTGGACATCTGCCGGGCTGCCACCTGGTCTTCAGTCCATACCTTCGCAGCTCATTACTTCCTGGAAAGAGAATCCCGACGGGACAGTTCCTTTGGCCAGGCTGTGCTCCATACCTTTTCGGGGTTTAGGCAACGTCTACCCTCCAACCCTTCTGTGTTCAGGCTACCGGAGTGCTGGTTTCATCGGACACAGGGGCCCTACTGTGGTCTTTGGACATGGACTCATTTGCTGCTGCTTGCGGTTCCCCATGAGGGAGCCCCTATTTTTGCTATGTGCTTTCGGTAGCCTGTAGCTGGGGCGTCTCATAAGTGAGGACTGACTTCCTGCTTGTTCCTGGATAAAGTATAGTTACTCACCTGTAACAGGTGTTCTCCGGGGACAGCAGGAATCAGTCCTCACAACCCTCCCCTCTGAGTTGCTTCTTTACCATCTTTTATTTTGCTGTCTTTTAGCTATGTCATCTGACTGAGCAAGATGGCACCCTTGGACAGGAAGGGGACCACGCATGTGTGGTGGAATTTCCCAAAGGCTTTCTTTGAAAGCTGGGGGGATGCTTCCGTGAGAACTCCATCGGTGTCGATATCACCCATATGTGAGGACTGATTCCTGCTGTCCTCAGAGTACACCTGTTACAGGTGAGTGAGTACGCTTTATCTACACACCCTATCCAATTTCCACTTATCTCCCTCCCCTTATCCTTAATGCCACCCTGAACCTATTTGGATTCTATTATGGATTTGGTTTCCACTATCCCTATTGGTAGTAATTTTAGGCATCCATCATTATCCCAGTAAAAATATAGGGCCCAATATTCAAAGGGATTAACATGGTAGAAGACCTGCTAACCGTGTTTCCAGAGTGTTCCAGACAAGTGGATTATGCTCACCAACCCAGCACGTGGAGACTGAGAAACACAAGCTCTGTCCAGTACAAATAGCCTATGCCCACTGACCTGAGCCAGTGGTGAGCATAGCCTGTGCTGAGGTCTGCGGAGCCTTGGATTGTTGCATGTCTAGGCCCGGAGTGCAGAACCCAGAGGTTCCGGCTTTCCCCCAGTAGCCCCCTCTGGCTGGTACCCTCCTTTCCCCTCTCCAACCTTTGGGAGGAGGCTGGAGGTGGAAGCGCATTCTGGCCCTTTATTCATTTGAATCTGTTTTTATACTGCCTTATCAATAAATCAAAGCAGTTTACAGGGAACGAGAATAAGTAATACAAACAAAATAATTGATTAATAAGTAACAAGTGCAAGAACTTGAAAATTAGGTGAGCTAATTAGTTAAATAGAAATTAGAAGTAGCTTATTAACATAAACTGTACTAAATAAACAATGAGCTAAAATGATAGCATTTCAGGGCTGGAGAGAAACTATTGAGGAATGCATGATATTGTCCAGAAATGAATGATATATCATTCAGAGTTGGAAGATATTGTGAGGCGAGTGGTGTTGCAGATTATGTTGGGTCAATATTCCAGCAGTCCAGCTTAATTCCAAAATATTCTGTAAATAAGTGAGTCTTGAGCTGCTTTCAAAATGTCGAGAGCTAAGGTATATTTCTTAATCTGAGAGAGTTCCAGAGAATTGGAGAGTAGAATGTGAATGCTCTGCTACTTGTTCATTGGTTCGTTTTTCTGAAATTCGTGGGTACATTTAGGGTATTTTGAATGCAGCTTCTCCTATCTGTTGTTCAGTATTGTATATATTAGAGACTTTAGGTAAGTTGAGGATGAATTGTGTAATATTTTGAAGGTGATCATTACAGTTTTGAATTTAATTCTGCTTGTGATGGGGAGCCAGTGTAGCTGATGTAAAATTGGTTTGATATGCTCAGATCTTGGTACTCTTTGGATAAGCCATGCGGCAGTGTGTTGAGCCATTTGTAGTTGATTTACAGCCTATTTTGAAGATGCTATTAGAGAAGTCAAAGTGGGGGAAAATCGTGCTTGAAGAACTGAATGGAAATCATGAGGTGTCAGAAGTGGTCTTAGGTACTGGAGAGTCCTTATCTCTGGTTGTGTTGCTGATACGGGTGAATAAGGCTAGATTTTGATCCAGGGTTATTCCTAGGTACCTTCATTTTTACTTCCAATGTTGCTGCTTTGAAATTTACTGAGGTTGGGGGAGTGAAGGTCTTATCCTTGGTAATGAATATTACTTCTGTCTTTTTATAGTTTATCTTTATGAGAAGAGCTATTGTGTTGCTTCATTGAAACGTGGCTATTTGCTGGAGGTTGGGTTTTGATATATTGTATGGGAGGTATACATCATATCATCCGCATGGATATGGTAGTTTACATTATATTTTTGAAATATGTTACAGATTGGTTTGTAGGTATATATTAAATAGTAATGCTGAAAGGGCTGAACCTTGAGGGATTCCTTGCTGTTGATTCTAAGGTTTCGTTGTAGTTTGATCTATTTTTATTTGTTGGGTATGATCAGTTAAATATGATTTAAACCATTGTCGAGTAGTTCCATCAATTCCGATCTGTTGGAGCCTTGATATTAGTATGTTCCGTATCATCCCTCCAGTCCAGTTCCACACCTCTGGATAGTGTACCTCTTCCAGCAGCTTGGAGACTGAGCATGTCATCGTTTTGATGACATTAGTGTACATATGCAGCTGGCACCACCTACAAGCCCCAGTATGCTCAGTCTCCAAGCAGCTGGAGGAGGTAGTGAACCAAGGTGCTGGACTCACTGAAGGGATAGTGGGTTCCGCTGATGATCAATGCCAGCCTGTCAGGTTGGGATGCCCATTGCGAAGGACGCTTTGTTCAGGGACAGGAGGCCCTGTGGTTGATCAACAAGCTTGAGATGCGAGAGGTGACTTTGGCGCTAGAAAGTTTCGAGCCATGGTTTATTTATTTTATTTATTTAACATTTCTTCTATACCGCGCTATTAAAATCAGCGCGGTGTACATTGAACAAAACATACTGCAATGCATGGTTGCAGGGGAAGGTGATTCAAGTCCTCTCGGACAATGTGACTACGGTGGCCTACATCAACCGGCAAGGAGGCAGCCAAAAGGCTGTTCGGGTGGGCAGAGATTCGTCTCCAGGCATTATCGGCAGCACACTTAGCAGGAGTTGACAATGTGATGGCAAACTACCTCAGCTGAGTGTGTGTGGACCCTGGAGAGTGACAGCTTAATCAGGAGGTGTTCGAGCAGGTGGTCTGCCGATGGGGCACACCGGTGATGGACCTAATGGCAATGTTTGAGTCGGCAAAGGCCTGCTGGTGTTTCAGCAGAAGGGAAAATGTCTGAGGGCCTGGATGCTCTAATTCAGCAGTGGCCCAAAGAGGGTCTTCTCTGTTTTTCCCCCGTGGGCGCTCATAGGCTGGTTAGTGCAATGGATAGAGGTGCACCGGGGATTTGTAATTCTGGTGGCACCGGACTGGCCGACATGCCCATAGTATGCTGACCTGATTCGGATACTGGCGAATGGACTGGTGGCTTGCGGTTCGGAAGGATCTCTTGACGTAGGGGCCGTTTCGCATGCCCCAGGTGGATCGAATCTTGCTAACGGCATGGCTCTTGAAAGGGCGAGGTTTAAGAAGAAAGGATATTCGGGCTCGGGGATAGTAACCTTGCTACAGGCCCAGAGGAGGTCTTCGAACCTGGTGTGCATCTGCGTAGGGCGTATCTTTGAATTGTGGTGTGGAGAGAGGAAGGCGCGCCCTTCCACTGCCTCCGTCCCGGACATCTTGGTGTTCTTGCAATCCAGTTTTGATAAGGGTCTAGCCGCCTGTTCCTTGAGGGTACAACTGGCAATGATTTCCGGTTATCACAGGAAAGTCCACAGGGTGCCTGTTGGGTACACACCCAGATGTGCTGAGTTTTCTAGGAGCGGTGACCCACCTCCATCTGCCAAAGAGGGCGGTGGTATCACCTTGGAATCTCAATCTGGTGCTGTTGGCGCTGTCTGGGGAACCCTTTGAGCCATTGAGTTGAGCTTCCCTGAAGGATTTGACTCTGAAAATGGTATTCCTGATGGCGATTTGCTCAGCACGCAGGATTTCGGAGCTTCGGACCTGGTCATGCCAGGGACCATTTTTTTCCTTCTCCAAGGAGAAAGTGACCCTGCGCCCGGTACCTTCATTTTTGCCCAAGGAGATGTCAGAATTTCATATAAATCAGGCCATTTCCTTACCGGCTCTGGCAAGTGCGGATGTAGGCGAGAGCGGATATGGACCCTGCCACTCCACAGTTGTGCTACCTGGATAGTAAAAGAGTCCTGTGAAAAGGGCATCAGACCATCTATTGGTTCTGTTTGGCAGGCCGTGCAAAAGTGAGGCGGCAGCTAAGGTCTCCATTTCCAGATGGATCAGGGAGGCAATCATGTCGGCATACATCTTGAAGGATAAAGCAGTGCCAGCAGGGTTGTGGATGCATTCTACGAGGGCTCAGGCAGCCTCCTGGGCAGAGTATAGTTTAGTTCCGCCGGTGGAGATCTGTAGGGCGGCATACTATCTCCAGGAACAAGCAGGAATGTAGTCTTCACATATGGATATTGTCGGTACTGATGGAGCCCGCGCTTGAACGCTCCCCAGCGTCCAATAGGAACGCTTTTGGGAGCATCCCACAGCGCATGCGTGCTGCCTTCCCGCCTCTGTACCTCTCTCACTTCAGTTCTTCGTTTTCCATGGAGCCAACAGGATGTGTACCCTGTCACCACAGAAAATTTCCTTTTATTCTTTGTTTTTTTGTGGTCGTGTCTGCCTTCATTCAACGCCTACCGGTATCGCCGGTTCTTCTTCTTCTTTCTTTTTAAAAAAAAAAACCTTGTATTTCTTCAGGGGTCTTTCCCCTGTTTCTGGTGCTAGGCACCATTTTGGGCAGTAGGCCCACTTTTCTTCAGGCATGGAGAAACCAGCTAGTGGTTTCAAAAATGCTCAAAGTGTGGCGGTACCATTTCCGTCACTGACACCCATGGTTGGTGTCTAAAATGTTTAGGTCCTGAACATTGTCCAACGGAGTGTGTCTCCTGCACGAGGATGACCAAAAGGGTCCTGCAGAATAGAGCTGCAAAATTCGGTACCCTTTTTGCCGCGGATACGATGTCAGTTGCATCGACATCTTCCAGGGCTTCATCTTCCTCCCATGGATCTCAGGTAACTAAACTTAAGTCTTCTAAGACTGGCCGGTCCTCGAAGGGTAGATCTCCTTCAAAGTATCGAGATGCTTCGAGGATAGTTCACCGGCAAAACAGCCTCGGCGGGATTCTTCGGACTCCAAGGCATTAACGGGGCTCCAGGATGTTCCAGAGGCTTCCACCTCTGCAGAACTACTGGTGCCATGTTCTGGGGTCATAGCCGCTTCCACCAGTACCAACATCCAGGCATCAGCAGGAGCAATGGATAAGAGAATCCTCGCTATTGAATGTAGTCTAGCATCCCTCCTAGCAGCTTCGGGACCGCTACAGACGATTGAACAGGTGTCGGTACCGGTACCGATAGTACCTGTTTCGACAGCACTGCTTCCCTCCATGCCGAGCCTTGAGTCTATCTTGGGGATCGGGAACCGAAACATTTCAGTACCGACTTCGAGCGGTACCGATACCATGCGTTACAGGAGCACCCGGTACAGAGTGTTCTTGAGTCTTCCGATTCCGATGACTCTGACGATTCTATCGGTACCAGAGCAAACCTACTAGAGGATTCAACTCCTTCTCCTCAACGCAGAATGTCTCCTCCAGAAGATATTTTATTTATTTTTTATTTAGCAAGCATTTGTAGCCCGCTCCTTCCAGCGATCAGAAGCGGGTAGGATTACTATTGTGAAACTGCCGAATCAAGGCAGGTACAAATTTTGTTTACATACAGATTGTCAGAAAAGCACATCATACAGAGTTAACACTTCTTAGCTATGGGGGAGTTCATTTACATATATACATAAATACATATATACAGGATAAGCTTTTTGGCCACAGTGGTCAGGGGCTGCTCCATCTGTGGATTTAGTTCAGGTTGAAATGAGATTGGAAAATGTGCGTTTTGAGTTTCTTTCTGAAGTCTAGAAGGTCATTGCTAGCTCGTAGTTCTGGTGGGAGTTGGTTCCACAGTGTTGGTGCCACATATGAGAAAGCCCTGTGGCTGGTGTTAGCTTTGGCAGATCTTATATCTGTTGGAGTGTGAAGGATGTTGGAATTGTGGGTTCTTCTGTTTCGGGTAGGAGGTTGCGATCTTACTAGGTTGTTGAGGAAGGAAGGTGCTAAGTTGTGGATGAGTTTGAAGGTGGTTGTTAGTATTTTGTATTTTGTGCGAGCTGTTATGGGTAGCCAGTGTAATTGAATTAGCACTGGTGTGATGTGGTCACTTAGATTTTTCTTCATTATGACCCTGGCAGCTACATTTTGTGCCATTTGTAATATGTTTAGGGTTTTTTTAGGTAAACCTTGTAGGATGGCGTTGCAGTAGTCAAAATGTGGCATGATGAGTGCTTGGGCCACTGTTCTGAAGTCTTGGGGATCAATAATATTCCGAATGGGTTGGAGCACTCTAAGCTTGTGGAAAACTGCTCTGTTGGTCTTTCGGAGGTGTTTTTCCATCTTTAGGTCACAGTCAAATGTGACTCCTAGATACTTTATTTCTTTTTTTGTTTGGTAAGTGTTGTTACATAGTGTTATTGATGTGGGTGGGTCAAAATTCGGTTCTTTGGAGATATACATTACTTCGGTTTTTTTGTGATTAATTGACATACTACTTTGTTGTAACCAGTCTTGCATCTCTCCGATACAAGTCTCTAGTGGGTTGTAGTCTGGGTTTTTAGTGTCTAGTTGTGAGTATAGCATGATATCATCGGCATAGATGTGGTAATTAATTTCGTGTCGTGAGAAAATTTTGCATAGTGGCTGCATGTATATGTTAAACAGAAGTGCTGAGAGAGCAGAGCCTTGGGGGATTCCCTGCGTTTGGGAGAAAGGTTCTGCTTTTTCTCCGTTGAATTGAACCTGTTGTGTTCGATTTGAGATGTAGGATGAGAACCATTTTAGTGGGGTTCCTGTTATTCCTATTGATTTTATCCTATTTATGAGGGTCCCATTATTGACTGTATCAAAGGCAGCTGAGATGTCAATGAATACAAGAATGTACATTTTCTTTTTGTTTTCAAGGCCCTTTAGGAGGTTGTTAAGTAGGACTAGTAACAGGGTTTCAACTCCATGATGTTGCCTGAAGCCATATTGCTGGTCATCAAGAGGAGCATTGTCAGTCAGATGGTCTTGGAGCTGTAGAAGGACCGTTTTTTCTATGATCTTTGCCAGGAATGAGATACTTGATATGGGACAGTAGGACGCTGGGTCTTCTCCGTTGAGTGTAGTGTTTTTTAGGATCGGTCTAATGACTGATTTCTTTAATTCTGAGGGCATGATTCCTTGTTGTAGGGATAGGTTAACTATGTGTGCTATGTGAGGTGCTATGTCTTGTTTCACTGCCTTGATCCAGGATGCAGGACAGGGGTCTAGTGGGGAGGTGGTGCTTTTTAGGCTTGTGACAATGGTTGTGATTTGCTGGGTTCCTATTTTGTGGAAGTGCTCCCATAACTGGTTTTGCGTCGTGTTATTCTCACTTCTGATTTGTGGTGTTGGTGGGGGGGGTGGAGGTGGAGGGTGGAGGGTGGAGATATGTCCTTCCAGGATTTCATATGTGATTTGGCAAAGGGTCTTGCAACCACTGTGATTCCAGAAAAGGAAGCTAGGGCAGAAGAATTAAGAATTCTACAATATCCTATGGCTCCCAAGGAGGCAGCTATGCTTCCCATTCACAAGATCTTACATGATCTGATGTTGAGAATGTGGGAACCTCCTTTAACGGTATCTTCACATTCCCGACGCCTTGACACTATGTACCGAGTGCCAAGTTGTCCTGGTTTTCAAAAAACTCAGTTATCACACCATTCAATGGTAGTGGAATCGACCATTCAAAGAATCAAGAGTGCTAAAACACATTCTTCTAATCCTCCAGGCTGTGAATCCAGGACACTCGATGCCTTTGGACGTCGATGCTTTCAATCCTCCATGCTGTCAGCCAGGATCATTTCCTACATTCTTTACATGGGAATGTTCCTGGAAGAAGTCACAAAAGACTTAGAGCTCATTAGCCCTTGTGTCTCTGAGGAAAAAAAGAGCAGACTACCTTACTCTGGTCAAGCACGCCCAGAATGTCTCTAAATTTGTGAACCGTGCTACCTTTAATTGCTTTGAATGTATTAGCAGAACCTCTGCTATATCCATAGGAGCACGTCGTATTGCTTGGCTTCAAGCATCAGACTTAGAACAGTGGGTGCAAGAAAAGCTGGGAAACATTCCTTGTACAGGAGAAAATCTCTTTGGCAAGGACTGGCAAAGCAAGGCTAATCAGATTGAATCTGATAATACTACTTTGAACAGATGTCAAAGTCCACAGCCAACCCAGCAAAGAAGAAAACATTCAAAAAACCCTTTTTCAGTAAGAAAAAGAAGTTTTGCCCATCTTACACCCATCAAAGCCACTGTCCGCTTCATGTTCCCCAGAAGGGGCAACAACAGAACAGACAGCAAAGAAAGCCGCAAGCTCAGAAAGCTCAACCGGCCCAACAGACCCAGTCCCCTCAGGGTCTTTGACTTCTACCTAGAGAACTTAGTCATTCTGCCCCTGAAAGGTCCAGAACCCTTAACCATTCCAGGAAGACTATGCTATTTTGCCAAAAGATGGCAACAAATATCAGAAAACCGGACTCTGTCCATTGTACGACTGGGGTACAAGCTTCATTTTCTCAACTTGCCCCCCACCTGCAATAATAAAACAGTTCAATTCTCAGGCCCCTGCCACCAACCTCTTGTGGCAGGAGGTCACATCACTTCTCGCTCAAGAAATGATTGAAGAAGTACCCATACCCCAACAGGGTTCGGGGTTTTACTCCCCCAGTTTTCTTATTCCAAAGAAGACAGGGGGACACAGGCCTATACTAGACCTCAGAGAATTAAACAAATATTCGTTCCGAGAAAAGTTCAAAATGATCTCCCTCAGGACACTCCTACCATACCTTCAAAGTCAGGACTGGCTATGTTCTCTAGATCTAAAAGATGCGTACACGCATATTCTCATCCACTCAGATCACAGGAAGTTCCTTTGATTCCTGGTTCAAGGAAGACACTTCCAGTATAGAGTACTTCCTTTTGGACTGGCCTCTGCTCCAAGAGTCTTCACAAAATGCATGGCAGTGGTTGCAGCATTTATGAGGACTCTGGGAATATTTGTCTTCCCTTAGACGATTGGCACATTTGAGCATTGACAGCTCCAGAGGCCAGCTTCGCTCTTTCTCAAGCAATGAGAATTCTTCAATACTTGGGACTGGTCATAAAGCTCCCAAAATCTCATCTCACCCCCTCTCAATCTCTCGAATTCATAGGGGCTCGTCTAGACATACGGCAGTCAAGGGCTTTCCTGCCACAGCCACGCTGTCTATGGATAATACAGCTGGCATCTCAAGCATCTATGAAGGTGTTCCTTACTGCTCGGGAGATGCTTCAACTTCTGGGACACATGGCATCCACTGTCCATGTGGTTCCCTATGCTTGCCTCCACATGCGAGCAGCCCAGTGGACCCTATCCTCTCAATGGTCACAGGCTTCGGGTCAGCTAATGGACAAGATCAGAAACACCACACATCTGATTTCGTCCCTGCAATGGTGGCAATCTCTAGAAAACCTCCTTGTAGGCTCTCCTTTCCAGCAACCTTTATATCAGGCCACCCTAACAACAGATGCGTCCAAGATGGGTTGGGGGGCCCACTTGCATGATCACTCAGGGTCTTTGGACCTCACAGGAGGTTTCCCTTCACATAAACCTCCTAGAGCTAAGAGCCATTTTCAATGCTATTCAAGTCTTTCAGACCCATCTCAGCACCAAAACAGTTCTGGTCCAAACCGACAATCAGGTAGCTATGTTCTATGTGAACAAGCAAGGCGGAACAGGCTCTCTGTCGCTATGCAATGAAGCTTTGCGACTATGGGCCTTCGCCAGAGAGTTGCAAATTCACCTGTTTGCGGTATACCTTCCAGGCATTCAAAACTTATGGGCAGACAGACTCAGTCGAATACTGCTGCCACACGAGTGGTCCCTCCACTCATACCAGCTTGCTTGAGTATTTCAAATCTGTGGAACACAAGATATAGACCTCTTTGCAAGTCCACAGAATGCCAAACTTCCCCGATTCTGTTCCAGAATCCCGGCTCACAACTGTCAGGCAAGAGATGCTTTCCTACTCCACTGGGGTCAGGAAGTCTTCCCACCCATTCCCCTCATTCCCAAAACTTTATTCAAACTTCAGAGAGACGGAGGTCGTATAATACTTATAGCTCCACGTTGGCCACGACAAATGTGGTATCCTCTTTTTCTCCAGGACCAAGCAGGAAGTCAGTCCTCACTTAGGGTGACATCGACGTCAATGGAGCCCCCGTGCGGAGCAATTACCCAGCTTTCTAAGAAAGCCTTTGGGAATACTGCACTCATGCGCGGTCCCCTTCCTTCCTAAAGGTGCCATCTTGCTCAGTCTTTCTTTTTTCGTGGAGCCCACCAGACATCTGTCCATGTCACCCGGAAAAATTGACGTTTTTTCTTGCGATTTCATCATATTTTTTCTCCGGTTTGATGCCGGTTCCCCTTCTCGCCGGGTTCGGTACACCAATATCGAACCCGTCTTCTATTTTTCGGTTTTTTCCCTTCGTGGTTGGCGTTTGCGCCCTTTTTGTCTTTTCCCTGGAAGGCCGGTCCTTTGACCTCGCGGGGGTCCTTTTTTCCCTGATGGCTTCCAGTGGTTTCAAAAAGTGTGATCGGTGCAAGAAACTGATGTCTCTCACCGACACACACGACTGCTGCCTTCGATGCCTCAGACCGGATCATGATCCTAAGGTCTGTGTCCCGTGTGGCAAAATGTCCACCAAGGCACTACGAAGCCGCCAGCATCAGAAAGAACGGATTTTTTCTGACTCTGCCTCCGGCCGGGCCCGAACCTCGTCCGAGGCCTCGACGTCTCGGGAGTCTGACCCCGAGCACCGCCGGGGTTCCTCGGACAGGGGATCCCCCGATCGGGAACGTAAGAGGAAGAAACAGCTCATGAGGACGGCGTCGGAGGAGGTCCCTGGTTCCTTGAGGGCCAGGTCTCGGACCCCCGACCGCCATCCCGGGCTCTTGGAGCAGGAGAAGCCATCCAAAATACCTCGTGTGGATATGGAGCCCGCCGGACATGTAAGTCCTGTTGTCCTCGTGGACTCTCCTCCTAGGGAGCTGACGTCGGGCCCGGCGCCACCGGGGCCCGAGTCGGTGGCTGCTGAGTCTCCTGAGCTTGGACTCAGGCTGACAGCCTTGGAGTGCAGATTGTCTGCCTTCATGGATCAGCAGTGGGTACTGATGGCCAGCCTCGCTGGTGCATCTGCCCCGACCACCGGGACATCGACGTCTAAGTTGACCCCGGAGACCGAGCCGATACTCGAGACCATGAAGGTTCGAGGATGTCCTCGGTCACGGTCACCCTCGACCTCCCGCTCGGAACCGAGGGCGTCGACGCCGGTGCCTTCGGCATTGGGGTGGGTGCCACCACGGCCCATGCGCTCGGAGCCCCCCGACTCCTCTTCGGATGAGTCCGCGTGGGAGACGGAGGACGAGGAGTCCCCCGATACTTTTCGGACTCACCGCAGTCTGAGCCCCAGAGTAGGTCCCCTCCGGAGGACACCAGGTTCTCGGAGTTCGTCAGGGACATGGCCAAGGCTTTGGCGATTCCCATGGACCCCGAGGAGGAGCCTCGAGCCGAAGAGCTCGTGGCCCTCCAGTATGACTCTCCTCCGAAGGAGTCCTTTACTGTGCCTGTTCCTCCGATGCTGGAACGGCTCTTCCGGATGTGGGAGGCACCGGCCTTGGTGCCGGTTTTGAGCAAGTGGGTCGATTCCATTTATCGATTCCGTAAGAGCCCTGGTTTCCAGAAGGCGCAGCTGCCGCACCGTTCCATGGTGGTGGAATCGGCCATGCATCATCTGAAAAGCCAGAAGATGCACTCTGCGGTGCGCCCGGAACCTGGATGCTTTCGGCAGAAAGTGCTTCCAGGGCTCGATGCTTGCTTGCCGTGTCCAGTCTTACCAGCTGAAAACAAGACCAGGAAGCGGCAGGTTCAACACCCAACACCCCTTTATTGTTACAAATTAAGTGGCCTAAACCCAACGCAGGACCGTGTTTCGTATATTACTTCATCAGGGGTTATCAGGGCACACTGAAAAAACATATAAATTATAAAATTGCATTAGGAAACAAATACAATTAAAATTAAAACGATAAATGTTAAAAAGAAGACTAAGACAATAAATATAAACATAAGAAAGCTATATTACACATAAAAAAAGGACTATCTTGGACTATACCAGACATCTTTGCTCTCAAATGAAACCCAAAGGTGAACTAAAAAACTTCATATAACACATCAACTTTTAGTTAACTCAAAAAAAGAGATACAAGGAAAATCTAATTGAAAATTATAAGAACAATACATATCTATATTAAAAATTGTTGTAATACATCAATCAAATATCAGCCACAAACATAAAAAATGTCATGAAATACAATTAAAAATACAGAAAACATTGATTGAAAGATCAACGGGGATAATATAGATATACTAAAGGGAACACTGTTTCTCCGTTCCTTTATATGGGATCTATTATAAGTGTTCCCTTTAGTATAGCTATATTATCCCCGTTGACCTCCTCTGCACACAGACCTCCTCCTTCAAGAACTTCAAGGTCTGCTTCTAGACCAGGCGGTGGAGCCGGTACCTCCCCACCTGCAAGGTCACGGATTCTACTCCAGGTATTTCCTTGTAGCAAAGAGAACCGGGGGCCTCAGGCCTATTCTCGACCTCAGGAATCTCAACAAGTTCTTGGAGAAAGAAAGGTTCAAGATGCTTACTCTTGGAACACTTCTGCCCTACCTCCAGCAGGGAGATTGGCTATGCTTCTTAGATCTAAAGGATGCGTACACTCACATCCTCATTCATCCAGACCACAGAAAGTACCTCAGGTTCATTGTGGGAGGAAACCATTACCGGTACAGAGTACTACCCTTTGGCCTGACCTCCGCCCCAAGGGTCTTTACAAAGTGCCTGGTGGTGGTGGTGGCCTACTTAAGGAATCAGGGGGTTTTTGTCTTCCCCTACCTGGACGACTGACTCATCAGGGGTGAGACTTCCCAGGAGGCCCGGCAAGCCACCTTCATAACTGTCTCCCTCCTTCAACACCTAGAGTTTGTCATAAACTTCGCAAAGTCCACTTTGCTCCCCTCCCAGAACCTAGAGTTCAAAGGGGCAAGGTTGGACTCCCTGCAAGCAAAGGCTTACTTGCCAAGAGACAGGGCTCAAAGACTCATAGACTTGCCAAACCAGTTTCTGAACAGGCCACAAGTCTCCGCCAGACTCTGTCTAAAGCTCCTGGGCCACATGGCATCGACAGTGCATGTGACCCCCAATGCCCGCCTCCACATGAAACCTGCACAATGGTGTCTCCGAACTCAGTGGAAACAAGCCACAGGAAGCCTTACAGACAAAGTGCGAGTGTCCAAACCATTCTAGGACTCCCTGCAGTGGTGGCTACACTTCCCCCCCCAACTTATTACAGGGGGTGCCTTTTCAGGTGCCTGTTTCCACGGTGGTGTTGACCACCGATGCCTCCTTGCATGGCTGGGGTGCACATTGCTTGGACAGGTGCACCCAGGGCCTGTGGTCTCCATAGGAGGTCACACAGCAAATCAACCTCCTGGAACTCCGGGCTATTCGCTTAGCCCTCAAAACCTTCTCTCACACCTTGGCTCACCAGTCTGTTCTGGTACAGATGGACAATCAAGTGGCCATGTTCTTTGTGAACAAGCAGGGAGGCACAGGGTCCAGGCTCCTGTGTCGAGAGGCACAGGCCCTGTGCTCTTTTGCTCTCAAACACAACATATTTCTCAAGGCTGTTTATCTTCCTGGCCAGGAAAACTTCCTGGCAGACAGGTTGAGCAGGATTCTGCAACCCCACGAGTGGCAACTACACCCCTTGGTGGTTCAGAAAATTTTCCTGAGAATGGGGACTTCCATCCATAGATCTCTTTGCCAGTCCCCTGAACCGGCAGCTGCCCAGGTTCTGTTCCAGGCAACCGAATCCCCTGAGGTTAGCCGCGGATGCCTTCCTGATTTTTGGTCCCAGGGCCTCCTGTATGCATTTCCTCCCACGCCTCTGGTGGCCTGAACCTTGTTCAAGATTCTAAGGAACAAGGCCTCGGTACTTCTGATAGCTCCCAGGTGGCCGAGGCAGCCCTGGTTTCCACTTTTGCTCCAGCTAGCCGTGGACACACCACTACCTCTGGGGTGCAGCCCAATCTTCTCTCTCAGGATCAGGGTTCCCTTCTGCACCCCAATCTCAAATCTCTCAATTTGATGGCCTGGATGCTGCAAGGGTAGTGTTGGCTCCCTGGGGCCTACCCCGAGAAGTGGAAGAGGTGGTCTTGGCCTCTAGAAAGCAATTCACCAGGAAAACCTATGCCCTGAAGTGGAGAAGGTTCTCCATGTGGTGTCAGCAGCGCAAGGAGGATCCTTTGGCCTGCACTGTACCAGTAGTGCTTCAGTATCTACTGCACTTGTCCAGTCAAGGCCTTAAGTCCAATTCGGTTCGGATCCACCTCTCTGCTCTAGCAGCTCACCACTCGCTGGTGGAGGGACACTCTCTGTCGGTTCACCCCTTGGTGTCCAGGTTTCTCAGAGGCTTGCTCTTGCTCAAGCCTCCTCTCCGTCCACCGGCCCCTGAGTGGGAGTTGAATGTGGTCTTGCAGCAACTGACTCGCCCACCTTTTGAGCCGATGGCTACATGTCTTCTCCGCTTCCTTTCTTGGAAGGCTCTATTCCTTGTGTCCCTGACCTCGGCCAGGCGAGTGAGTGAGCTTCAAGCCCTGGTCTGTGACAGG
Organism: Ichthyophis bannanicus; assembly: GCA_033557465.1. Lineage (NCBI taxonomy): Eukaryota > Metazoa > Chordata > Amphibia > Gymnophiona > Ichthyophiidae > Ichthyophis > Ichthyophis bannanicus. Next base: position 158,612,069 of record CM066039.1, on the reverse strand, counting down.
CCTTACACTCGCTTCTGTAGTAACAGGGTAGTCCTTCGGACTCATCCTAAGTTCCTCCCAAAGGTTGTCTCCTCTTTCCATCTCAACCAGGAGGTGGTTCTTCCAACGTTCTTCCCTAGGCCCCATGCCAGCCGGGCTGAGACAGTCCTGCATACCCTGGACTGTAGGAGGGCCTTATCCTTCTACATTGAGCGTACGCAGGGGCATAGGAGGGCTACTCAGCTCTTCGTATCTTTTGACCCTAATAACTTGGGGTTACCTGTCTCCAAGCATACCTTGTCCATCTGGGTGGCTGACTATGTCACCTGGGCTTACAGGGCAGCTGACCTTCCCTTGCAGGGTCGGGTCACGGCCCACCATGTCAGGGCAATGGCTGCCTCAGTAGCTCATCTCCGCTCTGTACCGTTGGCAGACATCTGTAGGGCTGCAACTTGGTCCTCAAGCCAGACTTTTGCGGCCCATTACTGCCTGGAGAGGGAGTCCCATAGGGACAGTGCTTTCGGTCAGGCAGTGCTCCGGAATCTCTTTGAGATTTAGGCAACTCCTACCCTTCAGCCCTCTGGTTGGGCTACCGGTGGGGGTATGTTTCAGTGAAATCCTTTCTCTGATGCTGAGGCTAGAGGGAGCTCATTTTTCAGCTCTGGGTCCCCGGTAGCCTGAAGCTGTGGAGTCCCATAAGTGAGGACTGACTTCCTGCTTGGTCCTGGAGAAAGAGTAGTTACTCACCTGTAACAGGTGTTCTCCAGGAGCAGCAGGAATCAGTCCTCACAACCCTCCCTCCTCCCCTGGGAGTTGCAGTTGTACATAGTTTATTTTTACATTTTTGTGTGCTGTCTTTTAGCTATGTCATTGGACTGAGCAAGATGGCACCTTTAGGCGGGAAGGGGACCGCGCATGCGTGCAGTATTCCCAAAGGCTTTCTTAGAAAGCTGGGGAATTGCTCCGCACGGGGGCTCCATCGACGTCGATGTCACCCATAAGTGAGGACTGATTCCTGCTGCTCCTGGAGAACACCTGTTACAGGTGAGTAACTACTCTTTCTGCGTCTCTCTCAAACCACTCCTCTGGAGTTGAGGAATGCTCCAGATCTTCTGTCTCAGGAGGACGGATGCTTACTGCATCCCAATCCCCAGTCCCTACATCTCAGGGCCTGGTTACTGAAAGTCTAGAATTTCAGGATATTAACCTTTCTCAACCAGTAAAGGATATCCTTCTGACTTCCAGAAAACCTTCCACAAGATGTTCCTATACTTTTACATGAAAAAGGTTCTCTCTCTGGTGTTCACAAAAGGGACTTAACCCCCTTTTGGTACCTGTAGAGTCACTACTAGAGTATCTCCTCCAATTATCAACTTCTGGTCTAAAGGCCAATTCAGTGAGAGTCCATCTTAGTGCTATTGCTGCTTTTCATAAACCTTTTGATGGACAACCTATCTATTGATGACATCTGCAAAGCAGCCACTTGGGCTTCGGTACACACCTTCACAGCCCACTACTGCTTAGACAAGGACTTCCGTCAGAATGCCTCATTTGGCCAGGCTGTTCTCCAGCATCTCTTCCATACTCAATACAACTCCTACCCACTGTCCACGGTTTGGATGCCAGAGGTCCATGGGAGGAAGCATGACCCATCTCACCTGGGTTCGCAGCTTGCTGGGGTCACCCCTTGGCATCTTTCAGCTGGGGAATCCCTATATGTGAAGACTACATTCCTGCTTGTTCCTGGAGATAGCGTAGTTACTCACCTGTAACAGGTGATCTCCGGGAACAGCAGGAATTTAGTTTTCACAACCCATCCTCCTCCCCTTGGAGTGGTAGGGTATTTTTTTCTTTTTTTTTTCACTCTTTTTCTTCAGCTACAAACTTAACTGAGGAGAAGGAGTTGGGAGAGTGGGAAGGCAGTAGCGCAGACTCAATGGACTGCCACCAAAGGCTTTTTTCTGTTGGTAGCTGGGGAGCTTCCTGCGCAGGCTCCTTCAGTACCTGATATCACCCCATATGTGAAGACTAAATTCATGCTGTTCCCGGAGATAACCTTACAGATGAGTAACTACGCTATACACTCTTTTAAATAGACATAGAATTTATCAGTTTAACTCAAATCTCCCTTTTCTCCCAAGTTTTTAAGGGCAATTACTCTGCTGGTAAATACTCACAAGTGCAGATCCTTCCCAATAGTAGTAGGTCCTATCTCAGAACATTTGGATATATTTGTCTTGTATAGTAAGGGGGTACTGTAAGAGCTGGATTAAGAAGTAAAGTAGCTCTTCTTTTGCTCTGTGGTCTCTCCTCTCCAGCCTCAGTCTCTTCCTTTCTATAAGCTTTTCCCAGGACAAGAGGGGAAAGGTGAGGAACAATAGGAGGAGGTGGAGCTACATTAGAGAGCAGAGTCTCTTTGCTGTACTCCTATGCAAACAAAATGAAAATTCTGCATTAAAATTTTCAAATTCTGCATACAGTATTTGAAAATTCTGTAACCCCATTTTGCAAATAACACAACATAATTGGTGTCCTTGCGTCACAATGAATAAAACTACAATACAGAAATATATTATTTCTCAGAGATGCAGAATGTTTAGGATTTAGGGCAGAATTCCCTAAGGAGTACTGTAATATGCCCCATAACTAGAGGTCTTGATTTTGGGAGATTTTACCCAAAAAAAGCTTGGAGTTGCAGGCAGTACTAAATTCTTTGCAGTTACTAACACTGGCAGTAATACAATGGTGTCTATTGTTGACAAAAACGCTAGCGGTTTCAAGAAGTTGGTGCAGCTAGCAGTTCAGAGCCCCTCTGTCTTCATGGATTGCCTAAATAAATCCACATAAAAACAGAAGCTGTAACTATATTACAACAAACAACTGAATTTGTTGCATCTATTCTCTCCACCCCAGTGGCATTCCTAAGCTCCTCTGCACCTGGAGCGGGCTTCCCCTCACGGCACAGGCCCCCAGTGCACCCAGCATGGCAAACCCACCTTAGCGTGGTGGGTGGCTTGCTGCGCTGCCTCCGCTCCAGGGCCGGTGGCTGTTTCCTCCCAGGCCAAAGTCTTGTGGTTCATGAGACTTTGGTCAGGAGGGGTCAGCCTCCGGGCCTGGAGTGGACGCAGCGCAGCAAGCCACCCATCACACTAAGGTGGGTTTGCCGCACTGTGTCTGCTGCGTGGGCCTGGGATTCGGCATCCCCTCCAAGCCAGCACCCAGGGCACCCTCTGCCCCACCCTTAGTATGCCACTGCTCCCCCGACCCCTTCGGCAATAGACACACACACACACTCTTTTTCTGCATGTTCAGCTTGTCCTCACCAGTCTCTTCCCAGTCAACCATTCATCCCCAACAAGCCAGCCTATTCTCTGCAATCCCCCTCCAGTCAGACAGCCCTTTCCCAGCTAGTTAATTGTCACCAGACCATTCAGCCAATTCATCTCTCCTTCCTAACAGCTATCTCCACACCAGTCAAACAGCTCTCCTAAGAGCCAGCCAACCTTCCCTGTCCCCTAAGCCATAATTCAGCATGCATCCCTCTTAAGCAGAGTAGTTCACTTCCCACTTAAATAGTTTTCTCTTTTTCCATCTTCTAATCAAAGCCACCAGTCATTAGGATCAAAGAAAGCAAAACCAGTGAGGCTTCACACCAGTTAGTTTCTCCATGTCCTGCCTGCAGTTTTCCTGCAGTGCTTGGAATAGCTTATACATTTGGGCTCCATGTGCCTGTACTCTCCTGCTGAGCTCTAGTTCTCATTCTCACGAAAACAGTATGAGAAGACAGGCACTGCAAGACTCAAAGATGCTGAGAACTGTCCAATGTCCAAATATATCAGCTGTTCCAGTGCCTTGCAGTAAGACTGCTAGTATAGCAACAGAGAAGAACTAATGAGTGAGGAGGCCTTGCAGGTTTTACTTTCTTCAATCTAGGCAGCTGCCCAAATTCTATGGGCCACTGAAAAATTCTGCGAGGAGGGGGAATTCTGTGTAAATTCTGCATTGCACAGTTGTGCAGAATTCCCCCAGGAGTAGTTCTCTCCAACCTCACTTCTAGGGTTGCCAACTTTTTCACCGAGAAAAACCCGACACCTTTGACTCGCCATGCTCCACCCATTCTCCTCCCCTAGTCCCACCCCTGCCCCGCCCCCAGCCCCACCCACAAAAATTACCGAGGATACTTGTAGGCTAACTTCCTTGGTCAGATAATAATTAAACTGGGAACCCCAAAATCCAAACATGAAATGTACAACACTGGAGAAATAAAACTATAAAGTAATTTCCTCTTGCACTAAACAAAAACGCAAAGATGTTAGCAATACACACTTCCCAGACCAGACATATTCCAGTTAATAAATTCAAAATAAAAAGTATTTTTCTACCTTCTGTTTGGGCATTTCATTTTTCAGTTGCAATTGCTCCAGTCACTTTCTTCTGGTTTCTTCGTGTCTTCTGCGAGCTATCCATTTGGCCTTTCTTCTCTTTTAGATGTTTTCCATTCTCTCTCTATATCTGCTTTAACATACTGATTGTTTCACTTTTGCTCTTTCCCCCAATTCTTTCCTTATTCCTTTATCATCCATTTAAATTTCACCCTTCCATTCTCAAGCCCCTCTTACTCTCCCAATACCCGACCCATCATAGACTTTTCTTCCACAAAAAATATTTTTTCCCCTCTCCATTCTCATTCCCCATCCATTCTAGTCCTCCTCCAAAATCAGTTCCCTTATAGTTCTCTAGACCCACCCAACATCCACTCCCTTCTAGTCCCATTCTCCCATGCCTCACATCAGCCCATTTCCAGTCCTATTCCAGCTCTTCATAAGCCCATTTCCAATGCTAGCCTTCACATCACAGGCCATTTCCAGTCCTAGCCCCCGCCCTCCAATCACAGCCCATTTACAGTCCAAGTCCCCCATCACAGCCTATTTCCAGTCCAAGTTCCCCCTCCCTCCACCATAGCCCAGTTCCAGTCCAAGTTCCCCTCCCCCCATAGCCCTTTTCCAGTCCAGGTCCCCCCCATCACAACCCTTTTCCGGTCCAGGTCCCCCCCTCATCACAACCCATTTCCAGTCCAAGTCCCCCCCCCCTATAGTCCTTTTCCAGTACAGGTCCCCCCCCCCCCATCACAGCCCATTTGTAGTCCGTCCGTCCCCCCCCGTGCAGCTGCTGCTCCTGCTTCTTACTGAGCAGCAGCTGCAATAAAGTTAATTTAAAAGTAAGGAAACCTGTGAGAAACCCTCCGCTCCTATGAAACTCCTTCTGCAGGGTCCCTGGCTGAAAAGGAAGTGACATCAGAGGGGTGGGCACTGCAGAAGGAGTTTCATAGGGCCGGAAGGCCCCTCACAGGATTCCTTACTTTTAAATTAATTTTATTGCAGCTGCTGCTCTGTAAGAAGCAGCGGCTGCAAGGGGGGGGCCAGGACTGTGATCGCAATCGCAAGCGCAAAGCCGGTTTTCTGCTCTAGCTGCTCCGATCTCGCAGCCAGAGCAAAAAACCGGCTTTTCAATGGCCGGTTTCGGTTCTCTGCCGGCAGCCGGTCTGACCACAGGAAAACCAGCCAGGCTGGCTGAAAACCGGCTGGTTGGCAACCCTACTCACTTCCCCTCCTTCTGTTCTGTGCATACTACTTGGTGGGAGGGAAGAGACTGGAGCATTAAGCTGAACAGTTATTTTTTACTGTGTAAGATACCTGAGGATTGGAGGATCGCCAATGTAACACCAATTTTTAAAAAGGGTTCGAGGGGTGATCCGGGAAACTACAGACCGGTGAGCCTGACATCAGTACCGGGAAAAATGGTAGAAACCATCATAAAGAGTAAAATTACTCAGCATATAGATAGTCATGACCTAATGGGAGACAGCCAACATGGCTTTAGACAAGGAAGATCTTGTCTTACTAATCTGTTATGTTTTTTTGAAGGAGTGAATAAACAGGTGGACAAAGGTGAGTCGGTTGATATTGTGTATCTGGACTTTCAGAAAGCCTTTGACAAGGTCCCTCATGAGAGACTTTTGGCAAAACTAAAGAGTCATGGGATAGGAGGCAGTGTACTACTGTGGATCAGGAACTGGTTAAAAGATAGAAAGCAGAGGGTAGGGCTAAATGGCCAATTTTCCCAATGGAGAAAGGTGAATAGTGGTGTACCCCAGGGATCTGTGCTGGGTCCGCTGCTTTTTGACATATTCATAAATGACCTGGAAAGTGGAATAACGAGTGAGGTTATCAAATTTGCTGATGACACAAAACTATTTAAAGTTGTTAAAAACCCAGGAGGATTGTGGAAAATTGCAAGAGGATCTTGATAAATTGGAAGACTGGGCATCAAAATGGCAGATGAAATTTAATGTGGAGAAGTGCAAGGTTATGCACCTAGGGAAGAACAACCCAAACTATGGTTACACGATGCAAGGTTCCACATTAGGAACCACCACCCAAGAAAAAGATTTAGGCGTCCTTGTGGATACCATGTTAAAACCCTCGGCCCAGTGTGCAGCGGCGGCCAAGAGAGCAAATAGAATGCTAGGTATGATAAGGAAAGGAATGGAAAATAAAACAAAAGATATTATAATGCCTCTATATCGTTCCATGGTGAGACCGCACCTTGAATATTGTGTGCAATTCTGGTCGCCATATCTTAAAAAGGATATAGCAATTTTAGAAAAGGTTCAGAGAAGAGCCACCAAAATGGTAAAGGGGATGGAAGGCTACTCCTATGAAGAAAGGCTAAAAAGGTTGGGGCTCTTTAACCTGGAAAAGAGACGGCTGAGGGGAGATATGATAGAAGTCTATAAATTAATGAACGGAGTGGAACGGGTAAACGTAGATCGATTGTTTACCTTATCAGAATATAGAAAGACTAGGGGACATGCAATGAAGCTACAGGGTAAACTATTTAAGACTAATAAAAGAAAATATTTTTTCACTCAACGTGTAATCAAACTCTGGAATTTGTTACCGGAGGATGTAGTAAAGGCTGTTAGTGTAGCTGGGTTTAAAAAAGGTTTGGACAAGTTCCTGGAGGAAAGGTCCATAAACCATTATTAAGAAGGGACCCAGGATATCAATGCTTGAACCAATACAAGCATTGTGGAACCTGTGTCCCTTGGGGAAACTGCTAGGTACGTATGACCTAGATTGGCCACTGTTGGAAACAGAATACTGGGCTTGATGGACCTTGGTCTGACCCAGTATGGCATATCTTATGTTCTTATGTTCTTATAATAATTGTCTTCTCTCCTTCTACCCTAAAACTGTAGCTCTCTAGACGATCATCTAGTTTGCTTAATAGAAAAACATTCTTTTTTCTCAGCATTTCAATTTAAATATATTTTATATTCATCAGGGTTCAATGTTGCATGAAGGAGATTCCATCATACTGTGTGAGGTCAGCAGTGAGGGGAATGAGTGTGTGAAGTGAGTGATAGAAGGAAAGACCGAAACTTCACTACAGTGTGTGAAATTGGCAATGGAAGGAACTAGTGGGACTCTGTCTATGAGGTGAGTGATGGGAGGAATGAGTACGATCTCATCAGAGTATGTGAGGCTGGTAATAAAAGGAACAAGCACCACTTCATCACTGTGTGTAAGGTGAGAAGTGGGAGGAATGAGCAAGACTACATCACAGTGTGTGCGGTTGGCGATGGAAGAATCAAGTGAGACTCCATCACTCTGTATGAGGTAAGTAATGGGGGAAATGAGTGAAACTCCATCACTGTGTGAGAGATGGGAGGAAAGAGCAAGGCTCCATTGCTATGTCTGAGGTGAGGGATAGGAAGAATGAGAGAGACTTCATCAGAGTATGTGAATTTGGCAATGAAAGGAATAAGCAAGTGTCCATCACTGCATGAGATGAGTAATGGGAAGAATGAGCGAGGTTCCATCACTGTGTGTAAGGTCAACAATGGGAGGCATGGCCAAGATTTTATCACAGAGTGTGGAGTCAGCAGTGGGAGGAAGAATGAAGATCAAGTGTGTAGAATAAACAAGATTCCATTATTCTTTGTGAGGATGGTGCAGAGAGGAATGAGTGAGACTCCATTCAACGGTATAAATTTAGCAATGGAAAAAATGTGTGAAACTTCACTGCTGTGTATGACATAGGAGATGGGAGGAATGAGAGACTCCATTGAAAGAACTTAATATGTAAATAAAGCTTAAGTTTGTAAAAGTACTTTTTAAAAAAGCTAACCTTGGGAATCTGCTGGGAGTTGATTGGCTACCACAAACTTCCATTGTCTCTTATGACCAATCAGGTGAAAGATTGGAACAATTGATGTCAGGTGGATGCTGGAAGCTATCAGGGCATTCACTCGGAGAAGGAAGAGGGGGGTAAGAGACCTAAGGCATGAGAGAAATATAATAAGAGGAGAAGATAGTCAAGAGGAGGTTTCAGGACAGAGTCCTACAAGGCAGATGATCAAGCATATGAAGGGAAGGAGGGGCAGTGGAAGAGGGTGGTGTAAACATTCTGTAGAAGATGTAGAGTATCTTATGACAAAGATCAGTGTGAGAGGATCAGTTGCATATCCTGTGAGAGGGGGGCAGTATGATAGGGCTGCATGCTATCCTGTGACAAGGAAGTATTGTGTGATGGAGATTGCAAAGCATCCTGAAACTAGGACTAATATCATAAGAGCTGAAGGGCCTCCTGTGATGGGTCAAGAAAGGGAACTGCTGGACATCCTGTGATGGGGGGCAGTATGATAGGGAGACAATGCGATGGGGGCCATAGGATATTCTGTGATGAGTTAATCTAAGAGAGGGCTGCAAGATATCCTATAGCAGGGGGGCTGCAGAGAATTTTGTCACTGGGACTATGATAGACAGCATTATGAGAGGGAATTGCAGGGCATCCTATAATAAAAGGCAGTATATATCAGATGGCTGCAGGATATCTAATGACAACAGAGAGCAGGGTGAGAGGGTGCTGTAACCTCTTCAGTGTCAGTAGGCAATGTGTCATAAAAGTGTATGAGGAGGGGAGGAGAGGGAAGGAATGCAGGTAATGGGGAGAGGAGAAGAGGAGAGAAGACAGTTTTATAGGAGGCTATAGGGCAACCTGTGACTGGTGGGAGAAAGTGTGACAAATTTATGACAGAAGACTGTGCCTGGGGGTTGTGAGCCATTTTGTATGACAGGGAGATAGACAATCTTGTGATGGAAGGGAGAGGGGTAAACAATATGAGGGCTACAGGATACCCTGTGACAAGGCAGCAGTAATATGAATTAATAAGATTCTGTGTTGTCAGTGGAGAGCAGAGAGGCACAGGATCAGGGCCTGAAAGCTGGAGCCAAGAAGGTGCAGCCCTGTGGGCACACAGAGAGAAAACCTTTGCAGGTAAGTGCTAAGTAACCTAAGTAACACACAGCAACTGGCAATCCCAGACAATGCATGACATGTTCTTAGGTATAGGTTTCTTACTGTTAATGCTCCTAATTCATACTCAGTTCTGCCATCAAGAAGTGACAGTTCTCAGTGCATGAATGCCTGAAATATAAATAACACTGAGGGATTTATTGAGAATTACTTACTCTTCCCTCACAGGGTCAGTGGATTTTTCCTCTATTAATCTTTTCTTTTTTCCAGCCTCTTTAATAGCCTGTATCTTTGGCTCATTTTTAAAGTATTCTATGTCTATGTCATTTCTATAGCTAGCCTTACTACTAGTCTTCCCCTGATATTACAAAATTGAAAGGAAACAGAAATATAGAAAACGATGGCAGATGAAGACTAAAGGGTTATTTTTAAAGGGCTATTTGTGCTTTAGAGATCTGCAAACAGAGATGTCTTTGTAAGCATTTTAGAAGCCAGTTCTGGAGACATCTCCAGTGCAAGGACACCCAAGCTGTGAAGTGGGCATGGCAAATGCATGTCCAGGACATTCCTAGGAACTTGGATGTCCTCGCCTGATTCCAGAAAGGCCTACATGTTCTGAGCCGGTTATACCTGCTCTAGACACGAATGGGCATTGGAAAAGTGCTCATTTTGCCAGCCAAACATCCAGAGGGTATGGAGAAGGAGATATACTCATATCCCCTATATTTTCCATGTTGACAATGAACACTGAAAGGGAATAAGAACTCTTGTTTTGGTTTTGCCATGCTGTTGGACATCCTTGTATGCAAAATAGCATGTGTTAGACTCCCTACCCCAGGCTTTTGTAGTAGGGACATCTATGTTGGCACCGGTGTGGGCATCCATGTTGGAGACGTCTATGTTTCTATAATCAGGCCAAAACATAATGTCCCTGGCATTTTTCTAAAATGTTACTTCACATGACCTATCCAGTCTCCCTATCCACACCAACTACTTACCTCCACCATCTCTCCTCAGAGAATGTTCCATATATCCACCACCTTTTCTATAATAAAATATTTCTTTAGATTAGTCCTGAGTCTATTCCTTTTCACTTTCATTCTATGACCCCTTGTTTCAGAGTTCCCTTTCAATTGAAAGAGGCCCACCTCCACTGCATTATATTTAGAAAATATTTATATATATTTTCTTCTTTGAGCAACAAGGCATGGAGAGGGAAGAGGAGTCATTACCCTCCCCTCCTCCTACATATCCATCCCATGACAGCAATATTATCACTTCCAAGCAGACAAATCAAGAAAGAAATAATGATGCATTTCCCCCGTATTGTGCAAAATATAAAGATGTAGAGGGGATATTCAGCTGTGGTGGCTAGCTATTCTAACTTGACTAACCACCGTCACTAAAACTTAAACGTGGATATTCAATGCTGGGGTCATATACGACTACGTCATTGAATATCCAGATTGTCCGGATTGACAGGAAGCTAAACAGGCAGCAGCGATATTCAGCTGCTGCCCAGTTAGCTTCTACAGTGAAAGTTAGACCAGCCTTTGCTGCACCTTACTTTTGCTGCTTTGCTATAGCCAGATAGCAGCTCAGTATTGCTGCTGCCTGGTTATGGCCGGGTTCTGCCCCGATGCTAACTGATTAGCATCAGGGCATGCAATGGCGTCACCCGGGGATATTCAGTGGCACTAATCACGTTAGTGCCACTGAATATCCCAGATAGCGGGATTAACATGGTTAGCTAGACTAAAAACTGATAGATTCAAACTGCTAAATTGAAAATAATCTTTTTTCTACCCCTCTGCCCCCACCGATAGAATTGTGGACAGAAAGCTGCCAAACAGATGGGTGTCGGGACACAGCTCTAAAATTGGGGACAGTCTCTGAAAATTGGGGACATGATTTACAAGGTTTGCCATATATGATCAGACCAAAGATCCATCAAGCCCAGTATCCCGTTTTCAACAGTCATCAATCCAGGACACAAGTATTTGTCAGGATCCCAAAAGGTAGACAGATTCCATGCTGCTTATGCCAGGGAGAAGCAGTCAATTTCCCCCAATCCACTTTAATAATGGTTTATGGATTTTTCCTCCAGGAATTTGTTCAACTTTTTTCAATTTTATTTATTTATTTAGCTAGGCTTATATATATTGCTTTTCACTGGGTCAAAGCGGTTTACAATGAAGAAAATGTCAGTTACAGGGAACGTATAACAGTAAACTAATTGCAAACATTGAACTATGTACAACTGGTGAACTATGTACAAATGCTATGTTTAACTATTTACAGGTGAAAGTTATATCTTATTTAGCATAATTACAGTATGGGTCATGGTGGGGGGTTAGGTGGTGCGTCCATAGTATTCAGAAAATATTAGGGCTTTCAGGTGTTTGCTGGAAGAGGGAAGTTCGGTGATTTTCCTTATAGTGTCTGGCAGAGCGTTCCAGAGGGATGGTGCCTAGCATTCAAATACTCTGCGGCATGTTTACTGGTTGAACTTTGTCTTGGAGTGTGGTATGGTGAGTTTGTTGATTATAGTATATCTTCGGAGTCTGTTTAGGGTGAGTGTCTGAAGTGGGGATTGGGGGTGGGTGGCAGGGTGGGAGTGCAGTGCTTTGTGTGTTAGGAGTAAGGATTTATATGTGATTCTGCTGAGGAGGGGCAGCCACTGGAGCTGTTTAAGGATGGGGGTGATGTGGTCATGTTTAGAGACTCCCTGGATTGTGCGCACAGCAGTGTGTAGGGAGTTTGTAGTGGAAGGAGTGGAGCTTGTGGCAGGCAGGCCCTAAGAGTTTAATGGTCTACATGAGAGAGAGTGAGGGCTTGGAGTGCTGAGCCAGAAGTCTTCTGGTTCAAGGAGGGGACGGAGACGTTGTAGAGTTTTGGTTTTGAAATATATTGTTCTGGCTGTCATCGTTACTTGTGCCTTGAAAGATAGTTGTTTGTCAAGAATGATCCCAAGGTATTTTAGCTCCCGTCTAACATTTATCTGAATGTTTAGAGATATTGAAGCTGCACGTGGAGGGGGGAGGTGAATGCGGAGTCCTTTGTAATAAAGAGAGCTTCATAAGAACATAAGATATGCCATACTGGGTCAGATCAAGGTCCATCAAGCCCAGTATCCTGTTTCCAACAGTGGCCAATATAGGTCACAAGTACCTAGCAGTTTCCCTAAAAGACTCAGGTCCCACAGTGCTTGTACTGGGGCAAGCAGTGGATATCCTGGGTCCCCTTTAATAATGGTTTATGCACTTTTCCTCCAGTAACTTATCCAAATCTTTTTTAAACCTGGCTACACTAACGGCTTTTATTACATCCTCCGGTAATGAATTCCAGAATTTGGTTACATATTGAGTGAAAAAATATTTTCTCTTATTAGTCTTAAATAGTTTACCCTGTAGCTTTATTGCATGTCCCCTAGTCTTTTTATATTTTGAAGGCATAAACAATCAGTCTACATTTACGCGTTCCACTCCATTCATTAATTTATAAACCTCTATCATATTTTCCCTCAACCGTCTCTTCCAGGTTGAAGAGCCCTAACCTTTTTAGCCTCTCTTCATAGAGATATCCTTCCATCCCCTTTACCATTTTGATGGTTCTTCCCTGTACCTTTTCTAACAACACTATATCCTTTTTAAGATACAGTGACCAGAAATCCATACAATATTCAAGGTGCGGTCGAACCATGGAACGATACAGAGGCATTATAATATCCTTTGTTTTATTCTCCATTCCTTTCCTTATGATACCTAGCATTCTATTTGCTCTCTTGGCTGCCGCTGCACACTGGGTGGGGGGTTTCAAAATGTTATCCACGATGATGCCTAAATTCTTTTCCTGGGTGGTGGTTCCTAATGTGGAACCTTGCATCGTGCAACCATAATTTGGGTTGTTTTTTCCTAGGGGAATAACTTTGCACTTGTCCACATTAAATTTCATTTGCCATTTGGATGCCCAGTCTTCCAGTTTATTAAGGTTCTCTTGCAATTTTTCACAATCCTCATGGGTTTTAATAACTTTGAATAATTTTGTGTCATCTGCAAATTTGATTACCTCACTCGTTATTCCCATTTCCAAGTCATTTATGAATATGTTAAAAAGCAGCAGACCCAGCACAGATCCCTGGGGTACTCCACTATTCACCTTTCTCCATTGGGAAAACTGGCCATTTAGCCCTACCCTCTGCTTTCTATCTTTTAACCAGTTCCTAATCCACAATAGTACACTGCCTCCTATACCATGACTTTTTAATTTCGCCAAACGTCTCTCATGAGGGACCTTGTCAAAGGCTTTCTAAAAATCCAGATACACTATATCAACCAACTCACCTTTGTCTACCTGTTTATTCACACCTTCAAAAAAAATCTCAGATTAGTAAGACAATGTTCCTTATCGTTCCTCCAGTTTAGTCCTCCACCTTTGGGTAGTGCACCTCCTCCTGCAGCTTGGAGACTGGACCAATCAGAATCTTCCCCTCACTGGATGTAGCATGCTGTAACTCCCATCAGCCCCCAGTGTGTCCAGTCTCCATGCAGCAGGAGGACTTAGTGAGCCTAAGTGCTGGGCTCACTGGAGGATTTCTTAAGGAGCAGGCTAGATAATTTAAAGGGGACAATTTTTGTTTTGAATTGTTTTCAATTCTTTTCACTTATTAAACTTGTTCTATTTGTTTCCAGTGGTTCAGCTTATAGTGGAGCCGTCTTTAAGGACAAGAGAGTGTCCACCTATATGGGAGGTCCGTCTGGCGGTCAGGGTCCTGTCAAGCTTCTCAGGCTTTTAATTTGGCGGTCTCTTTCTGCAGGCTCTCTGCTCCTTGACAGTTCGGGGCAGAGCTCCTTTTCCATTGAACCACCCGATGGCTGCGGTGCCTTAGCAGTCTGTATGGCTCACTGGAGAATCAGCATTGGATAGTGTTTTCCCTTTTATTTTGATCCTTTACAGTTCTTTTATTTTTTATTCTTCAGTGCTGCCTTTTTAAAAAAACAAAACAAAACAAAAAACAAAAAAGGCACCTTCCTATCTTTGACGGTGGAAGGGCTGTGAGTTCATTTTGCAGATCTCTCCCCCTGGACTGGACGGGGGAGAGCTCTGATGCGAGAGCGACGCAAGCCTGGCCTGTTGCGGACAAGAGCCGGGAGCATGAAGGCAGGAGGCTCACCGACGGTTACTGCTCTGCCTACCGCAGTACCGCGGGTTTGGGCTCGTTGCAGATTCCCGGCAGAAGGTAAGGTCATGAGCTTGCATCTCTCACTTTAATTTGGGACAGCAGTCTGTTTTCGTCGACGGGGAGGCGTACGGCAGTTCTGGTCCTGGCTTCCCGCGTTGTTTTTGGCGCCCTTTTGGGGTGCGCGCTGATAGCGTCGGCCATTTTGGGGCTGCGAGGTGAGCTCCGGGCCGTGGTGTGGAGGCAGAGTTTTCGACATGGTGGCTCTGCGTGTTGTTGTTGTTTTTATTTTATTTTCGATTTTTCTTTATCCCTTTTGAGGCTCCGAGGGTAATTTTCCATCCTTACGCTGGGACCACTTCGTTGGGTTTCTTTGCAAAGATAAATACATAAATAAATGAACATGGAAGCCCAAAACGGCACGGTAGCTTCTAGCTGCTGATACGGCGGGGCGGCTGCAGACTGTGGAATGGTAGGGAGGTTCAGTCTCCTCCAGCTACTATCGGAACTTAGCACCGCAAGAAATGGCCTATACCTAAATCCAGCCCTCGTCGGCCCGGGGTATGACTGGTTCCTTCTGGGTGCTTTATGCTATTATTTTGGCAAATCCTGGTAACCAAATGTTAGGTAGTAAAGCAGCGCTGAGCGGTACGCATAACTCAACTGTGTTCAGCAGCAGAGGAAAGCAGCGGCAACGCTCTAATATGTGAAGCAATACGTGTTTTATTTAACAAAAAAAAAAAAAAAGACTATGTCACGGATATGGTGAGAGAGATTCCGAGAAGCAGAATTACTGGGATCAGTCATGCCTCATGAGGCCTATGGTATTAATGCCAGGGAGCTGCTTTCTAGAGGGCAGGTGTACTTTCGCTTTAGCATTTGGCTTGCAGCCGGCGCTACAGGATTCAGTTTCTCGTGGGAATAAGGAAATGGGGAAGCCTATAGAGAATAGGAGAGATGTTGGTCCCATATCGGAAGAATGATGATCAAAAAAAAACAAAAAAGACGCATACGTCTTATGGGATGCCAATACTCCCTTCCCGGCAGTGCCTTTCGGCTAAGTCACTGCCCTGACACAGCTTTGACTTGCTATCTTTCCTTCTGACAGCCAAGCAGAGTAACAGATAACTCCTATCCGCTATTCATTTCTTTTTAGAAGGTAGGGCTGTGCCTACAGGCAGGTCTCATCAAAGAGCTGTCTGGGAAAGTAAGGTACACTTCGAATTTGGGTGTCACTACCGAGTATCCCTGTTGTCGCCCTACCGCGTGCTTTCGCGATTAAATGCCGCTAAGCTTGCTACTCGCAAGGGTTAACAAACATAGCTTCGGAAACCAGGACATTGGTGGCAGTAACAACTAACCGTCTAGAGACAGATCTGCTCGGCAAGCCTCTCAAAACATTATCGAGAGTAGTGAGGAGTGTTTTTAGCAGTTCGCACAGGGAGCTGTGGGAAGGAGTACACAGGGTTCAAGTATCCCCTGAGGGCAGCAATCTCAGGCCATGGGGACTGGGATTTTTGGTCCTACGGGCACTCCTTGTGGTCTTGGGCAGGTCACTTCACTCTCCATTGCCCATGTTTTCCTGCAAGTATTAGCATACGGCGTTTACGGACCCCTTGGGTTACAGGTATCCCCCCATTGGCCGCTTGTCTCGATGGAGGGGTGCTCTAAATACAGCTAAATAGAATACATAAAGAAGGAGCTCTCAACGAGTACCTCACGGCCTTTACAAGAGAGTTGCTTAGCGTGGTCACAGCTGTTAGGCCGGAACTCGGCCATGTCCTCTATTTATAGCCAGTAGCACGACACTTTCTTTTCCCAAAAAGGGCCAAACTACATTTGTCAGGAGGGGCAGCAGAGTCCGCCCCGTTATCAAGCTCCCCTTCCCCCCCCCTTTTGTTTTCTCCCCTTCAATGGCCTCTTTAGGTTTCTAGCGTCTTCCGGGCAGTGGCAGGACGCGGGCGCAGACCCCTCGAGTCTCGGGTACAGTGGCAGCCGTTTGGCTTCAGAAGGCCTTGTTTTTTCCGGTAGGACTCGGCTGCATAGCACGTGGCTCCGGCGGTTGGGCGTACCTCTACCAGCTACTCTTCCCGGGAGCTCATACCCAACTAAGTATATAGGGTATTTATTTTATTTTTATTTATTTAGCTGTATTTATATCCCGCTTTTCACCGGGTCAAAGCGGTCAATTGGGAGATACATTTAACACGAGGGGATATGACACACATACGCTAATACGTACAGGGAACATGGGCAATGGAGGGTTAAGTGGCTTGCCCAAGACCACAAGGAGTGCCTATAGGACTAGAAATCCCAGTTCCTCCGGCCTGAGATTGCTGTCCCCAGGTGGGACTTGAACCTCCGGCCTGAAGTACCTTGTCCTAACCACTAGGCCACTCCTCCCTAAACTGAGAGAACTGTAGAGTGGTAAGGGGTAACCAAGGCTCGAAAATCTTGCGTACCAAGCTAATCCGGTAGAAAACTGAGAGACAATGCTTTCTAACTTAAGAGGGTAACATGTTCGGTAACTTTAACATGATTGGCTAATTGAATGGTTATATCTATGAAGCCCTTAAATTGCTGCAAACCATTGCAAAATTATGGTAGACATGTTACAGTGGCCTTAACTTGATAGAATGAGGGTATGGACCATTGTAGGTAATGCTTTTCCAGCCTCTAAAAAGACCCGAATTGATCTAATACGACAGATTACGAAGCATGCTTTACGCTTAGCAGACATCTGTGTATTAAATCTAAACTCAGAATCCAGCTGACAACTCAGAATTTTGACAGAATTGACAAGCAGGAACTGGTGTCCTGCTCGGCTAGGTGAAAGAGTTGGTATACCTTTGAAGGCTTAAGCTGTTTCGGAACCAATGTAGTCAATTCATTGATCATCTTTGACACGCTCTGCCTTCCCCCCCTCCCCCCTCCACTAAGGCTCGGTGACTGGATGGGAGAGGCAAGTGGACTGAGAAATAAATAATAGGGGAGAGAAGATGCGGCTCTGGGGGACAATACAATGCAGATGGTGATGTGGTGTGTACTGGGAACCGTGGGGAACACGAGTGGTTTGAGGTGTTCGGAATGTGCGTAGCCATCTAAGCCCATCACAGCGGTTTTCCTGCATTTAGGCGTTCCCTGACCTCATTTAGTAGAGCAAGAAGACAGCTTTTCCCTAAAGCCAAACTGACATGGATATCGGACATTTGTTTTTTCTTTTTCCTCAGTGACATTGTAGTTGCAATAATACTTTTTACAAGAATTTTGGCAGCAAATGGATCATTTGCTAGTTCTCCAGGATGATGGGAGAGTTTTTAATGATGGAACAGTTGACTGCTTCTTCCAAAGTCTTGAGAACATTTCCATTTAAAAACTTGCCTCAAGCTCTAGACCGCACTGCGTCGTAGGAGCCAGTCACTGGGTCATAGGGTCAAGCGCGGCCAGTTACTTCGGAGACAGAGGCCTTGTGGAGCTTCCAGTCATAGGGATGTGAGAGTTGCCAGGCGGAGGCGGCCCACACGCCTTGTGGTCCGGTATCCTGTTTCCTGGGATAGCCAATTCTGGCCTTAGGATCCTACCCAGTTTCCAAGAGGACATATAGGCTACCCGAGGCGTGTAGCGGGGCAAGCGGTGGTTGCCGTTCTACACGTGGGATACGGGTTCCGTTGCCGGTTATTTGGATGTAGCGTTCTTTTGGGTTGTGTTAGTGGAAGGAAATAAATGAATAAATAACTGAATAAAAAAATGAATATATAAATAAATCTATAGGTATATATCGGTTATATTTGTCAGCTTCTCGCTCGTCAAAGGTTATGGACTTTCCTTACGGGGGTTTGTCCAACACTTTATTTCACTCTGCTCCTTTCGAGGGTCTTTTCTCACACGACTCTTCGAGGGCGCAAGACACCCAGTGGTCATTCTCACATTGAAACTGTGAGCGATACGCAGGACGTTGCAGGCGTTCGCAGCTCGGGAGTCAGGTCGAGCGGTGCGGTTAGGTACTGCACTTGTCTGGGCAGGTCTGGTCTGTGTCCAGCGGGATGTGTTCTCGTTCCCTCCTGACCTTTCAGCTTGGTATGGCGGGAAGTCGATAGACCGCTATAGGCCTCTCTATTTCAGTTTCGGTCACGGGTTTCGTGTGTAAGGTGGAATTCTTGGTGGCCCGTCGCTCAACGAGGGACATTTCAGAGTAAAAGGCTCTTTCCTTCTGAGGTCCATTTCTTTTTGTCTTTGGGCAGGGGGTGCGTCGTCCGGTGTCTTTGGGCTGCCCAAAAGTTCTCTTCCCTGTCATTCACATCAAAAAGGGTGGCTTACAGTTTTGCGAGCGACAGGTGGTCTGGATTTGGGTGGATGCTGAAATCCGTTGGACATAAAATGGGTATTGCGTTGCCCTTTGGCGGTGTTCGAGCCTTTCGCGATGCTAATCATCGGTGATGGATACGTCCGTTTCCCGGTCCTTGCGGAGATAGTCCTTTCGGGTTGCAGGTGGCAGGAGCGTCCGCTTCATGTGCGAGATTGAGGGCTTGTTCTTGGAGGGCGCGAGCGGCGTCCTGGGCAGTGCTCTGACTTGTTTCCCCTCTGTAGTTGGGTGCGGCGGTGTTTGGTACATCGCTGATGTCTTTCGGAAACCACTCTTGTCGGGCGGTGTTGGAGGCAAGGGCTGCCTGTGTTGGGTCGCCGAAGTTGTGTGCCGGCTGATTGGATCCCTCCCGTTGGTACTGCTCTGATACATCCCAAAGGTGGAGGACTAAACTGGAGGAAGGATAAGGAAATCAAAATTACACTTACCTGGTAATTGTAGTTCCTTGAGTGACGACAGTTTAGTCCTCCTTCCCGCCCTACATTTCAACGGTCAGCTCGGCACAGGTTCGGAAATGCGTGGCACAGTTGCGGGGGAGGGTTTTCTCGTTAAGCTCAGATACCTTCCCTTTTGGTTTGCTCTCTTCAGCCTATGTCCGGGTTTTCGGGCTAGGCGGGGAAGGGCGGCCTTATGGAGCGGCTCTTGGTCTTCGGTTTAGCGGCATGTTCCTGTTTTCCTCAGATGCTGGGTTTTTCTTTTTCAAAAAAAAAAAAAAAAGAATGAAAGTTAGCTCCTTACTGGTTGTTTTCTTGAGTCTGCTTTGTCAATAGGTCACTGGGGGCTGATGGGAGTTACAGAATGCTACATCCAGTGAGGGGAAGTTTCTGATTGGTCCAGTCTCCAAGCTACAGTTGGAGGTGCACTACCCAAAGGTGGAGGACTAAACTGTTGTCACTCAAGGAACTACAATTACCAGGTAAGTGTAATTTCGATTTTGCTTTCTTCCATTAAACCATAACTACCAACATGTTTAGTAATTTTGTTCTTTATAATGGTTTCTACCCTTTTGCCTGCTACTGACATCAGTCTCACCGGTCTGTAGGATCACCCCTGGAACTTTTTAAAAATTAGCGTTACATTGGCCATTCGCCAGTCTTCAGGTATTGTATATGATTTTAATGATAGTTCACAGATTACTAATAGAAGGTCTGCAATCTCGTATTTTATTTCTTTCAACACCCTTGGATGTATACCATCCGGTCCAGGTGATTTTCTACTCTTCAGTTTATCAAATAGTTGTAATACATCTTCTCGGTTTATTGATATATCTTTCAATTCTTCTGCAGCATCACATTTAAATACCATTTCAGTCATGGGTAACATCCCTACATCTTCCTCAGTAAAGACTGAAGCAAAGAATTCATTCAGTCTCTCTGCTCTGGCTTTATCCCCTCTTAGTGCCCCTTTTACCCCTCTGTCATCTAATGGTCCAACTGACTCAAAGGTTTTTTGCTATGAATGTACTTGAAAAACTCTTTATTAGGCATTTTTGCTTCCACAGCAAGCTTCTTCTTAAATTCTCTCTTTGCCTGCCTTATCAATGCCTTGTATCTAATTTGCCAGTGCTTATGTTTCTAATTTTTGTCATTTGGCTCCTTTTTCCATTTCCTGAAAGATGCTTTTTGGGCAACAACAGCCTCTCTGACCTCACCTTTAAACCATGCTGGCAGTTTTTTGGACTTCCTTTCACTTTTCTTAAAGCATGGAATACAGCTGGTCTGGGCTTCCAATATAGTATTTTTAAAGAACACCCATGCTTGATGTAAATCTTTAACCTTTGCAACTACACCTTTTAGTTTTTTCTTAACTATTTTCCTGATTTTATCTTGGGTCTCCATTTTGAAAGTTAAAAAGTAGTACTATGGATTTCTTTGCGTCCTTCCTCCATTTATTAAATCAAATGTGATCATGCTATGATCATTATTGCCAAGTGGCCCCAACACCCTTATCTCTTGCACCAGATCTTGTGTTCCATTAAGGACTAGGTCCAAAATGGCTTCCCCTCTTGTCAGTTCATGAGCCAGCTGCTCCAATAAGCAGTCATTTATTTCATCTAGAAACTTTATCTCCCAAGCATGTTCTGCCGTGACACTGACCCAGTCGATACCGGGGTAATTCAAATCACCCATTCTCCAGGAACAAGCAGAAAGTCAGTCCTCACTTATGGGTGACGTCAGCACTGACGGAGCCCGCGCGGAGCAATTCCCCAGCTTTCAAAGAAAACCTTTGGGATTGCTACCACACATGCGTGGTCCTCTTCCTGCCCAAGGGTACCATCTTGCTCAGTCTCCCTTTTTCTGTGGAGCCCTTCGGACGCACCTCCTCATCCCTCCAAAAAAGGTTTGTTTTCCTCACCTTAACAGGCTCTCTCTTTTCCGGTTGCACCGGTCCTCTACCCTCCCTTTTCCCTGCTCTACTTTTTAGAGCTCTCGGGGATACATTTTTTTCCTATTTTTTTCATTTCGGGCTTCGCGCCCTTTTTTCTCTCTAACCGCTGGCCGCATGGGTCTTCAACCTCACAGGGGCCATTTCTGCCCCCATGGCCACCGGATTTAAAAAATGCGATAGATGCTCTAGGAACATGTCGCTTACGGACACTCATGACTGTTGTCTGCGGTGCCTGGGAGCTGACCATGACCCAGAGCTCTGTTTGCTCTGTAAGAAAATGTCCTCTAAACCCCTACTCAGCCGTAAGCAGAAGTCCAAAGACATTTTCCGAAAGGCCGCCTCAGAGTCCTCAGTGGTGCCCTCGGTTGTCTCTCCTCTGGTGGGCTCTCTCCCTGAGGCACCACGTTCCCAGCGGCACTCCGACCAGGGGTCCCCCGAGGTGGAATGGTGCAAAAAGTAGAAGGCCTCGAAGTTGCTGTCTGGGGCTCCTGACAAGCACGAGCGCTCCTGCGCTTGGTCGCTTAGCCCCCTTCGGCGGTCCCAAGAGTCGGACATGGAGTGGCCCCACAAGGTACCTCACAGGGAAACGGAGGCCTCCGGCGAAGGCACCCAGTCTCCTGAGGGTTGTTCCGGTAAGGACCCCCTCTCCTCATTGACGCCCGATCCAGTGACCCCGGTATTGGCGTCCCAGGGCCCTACTCCCGCGTGGGAGTCCTGTATGCTGGTGCTCAAATGCAGCATTTCTGTGTTTATTGCTTCCCAGTAGGCGCTTACGGCCAGCTTCGTTGACTTGCACCCAGAGACCACGGGACCTTCGCGTGGGACACCCAAATCCACACAGGAAGCCCCTGAGAGCCGTGGGCCTCGTGAGGGCCCTCAATGTCAGTTTCGCTCGCCCTCCCGTTCCTCGGAGGCGAGATCGTCCAGAGCCGCTGGCTCCAGGCCGCCGGCCATCAGACAGGGCGACCATCAGACAGGGCTCGGATCCCTCAACCGATTTTTCAGACTGAGAGTCCAATGGGGACACCTCACCGGAAACCCGTACCCATCGGGTTCTTCCGTCAGACCCCTCTCCGCCTGCATTCCAGTGGCGTTCACCACCCGAAGACACCTCTCTCTTGGTGTTTATTCGGGACATGGCTTGGGCCTTCAACCTGGTCACCCAGGCCGAGGAGGACCCTCATACTGAAGAACTCGACATTCTTCAGTACGAGTCCCCGCCCAGGGAATCCCTCACTGTGCCTGTACCGCCGATTCTATCTCGGCTGTTGCTTCGCATGTGGGAGGGCCCAGCCTTGGTCCCCATCATGAGCAAATGCCTTGACACAATGTAGAAGGTGCAGCATGGGCCAGTCTTCCGAAAGACCCAACTCCCACACACCTCGATGGTGGTGGAATCGGCCATGCGGAAGCAGAAGAGCCCGAAATCACACTCATCGGTACCACCAGGCTGAGAGTCGAGAGCCCTTGATGCCCTGGGCAGGCCTATCAAGGTTCCATGCTCTCTTGTCGCATCCAGGCATATCAATTGTACATTGGGATGTTCCTGCAGAATTTGGCAAAGAACCTGGGGGTTTCTCTGCGGGCCTCAAAGGGGAGCCCCTCGACAGATTCCGCTCCTTGCTGAAGTCCGTGGCCAACTGCTCAAAGTACATCTCTCGAGCCTCCTATGATGGCTTCGAGACATCGGCTTGGGTGGCGGCCGTGGGCATTGGGGCCCACCTCCAGGCATTGCTCCAATCCTCAGATTTGGAGCAATGGGTGCAATGGAAGCTCCTGGACATGCCCTGCCTCAGTGAACAGCTTTTTGGTAAGCCGATGGAGGAGAAGGCTGCGGAGATCAAGACGGAGTTCGTTGCCAGAACCCGTCTCTCCCGCAAGACCTCTACCCCACCTCTGAAGAAGCAGCCAACCAAGAAGCCCTTCTTCCCCAGAAAAGGTCTCCAGTATCGCGGCTATTCGCCGTATCTGGCTACTCCCACGCCAACTGCTCCAGCGCAGGGAAAGCCTGGCCGGGGGCACCGTAAACCAAAGGGTCCGAAGGCCCAAACACCGCCTCCCCCGCAACTCACTATGATGCCAGCGGCATGGCCCCTCGCCTTCCAGTGAAGCAGCAGCAGCCAGTGGGGGGGACGCCTGTCCTGCTTCGCCTCATCATGGGCACTCATCACCTTGGACACTTGGGTTCTCCATGTCGTCCGGGAGGGCTATTGCCTCCATTTTGACAGACTTCCATCCCCTTTCTCCCCAGCGGAACCTCCTCGACTCCCCACACACCAGCTTCTGCTGCAGTGGGAACTGCACTCTCTCCTTGCCCAACGGGCAGTCGAGAAGGTCCCTCCCCACCTTTGAGGTTGGGGTTTCTATTCCCGGTACTTCCTCGTCTCAAGACAGACGAGGAGTCTGCAGCTCATCCTTGACCTTCGCAGGCTAAACAAGTTCCTGGTGCTGGAGAAATTCAAGATGTTATCTCTTGGCGTGCTGCTGCCCTTCCTCCAGCAGGGCGACTGGCTATGCTCCTTGGATCTGAAGGATGTTTACGCCCATATCTTAATCCACCCCCAGCACAGGCAGTACCTGCGTTTCAGGGTGCAGGGAAAGCACTTCTAGTACTGGGTGCTCCCCTTCAGCCTTGCGTCCGCCCCACTGTTCTTCACAAAGTGCCTCATCATGGTTGCCGCTCACCTTCGGCGCCGGGGCATGCCGGTCTTTTCCTACCTCGACGACTGGCTCATTACGGGCTTCTCTGTCAAGGACGCCCGGCAAGTGATGTCGTGCACTGTCCTCCTTTTGGAGAGCTTGGGGTTCTTGGTCAACTACCCGAAGTCTCACCTCGAGCTGGTGCAGGCCCTCGAGTTCATCGGGGTGCGCCTCGATACTCAGCAGGCCATTGCCTTCTTGCCAGTGGATCGCTCCACCCACCTCCGAGATCTGGTGGCTCGTGTCCAAAACACCCACCAAGTCACCGCTCGGTCCATGCTACGTCTCCTGGGCCACATGGCCTCGACCATGCATGTGGTTCCTCACTTCTGCCTGCACATGCAAATTTATTTATTTATTTATTTACATTCTCTTATATACCGCGCTATTCTGCATCAGTGCGGTTTACATTGAATAAACTGAAATTACATTGAACAGGGCATTATAACTTGGAGATAACTATTTTACAGGGAACATGGGCTATGGAGGGTTAAGTGGCTTGCCCAAGACCACAAGGAGCACCTGTGGGACTAGAAACTCCAGTCCTTCCGGCCCAAGGTTGCTGTCCTCTAGTGGGATTTGAATCCCCGACCTTCCAGCCTGAAGTACCTTGCCCCAACCACTAGGCCACTCCTCCACTCAATGGCTCAATGGTGTCTCAGTACCCAATGGAGCCAGTCCCTCGGACAGCTCAGGGACCTCGTCAGGGTCCTCCGCTTGTCCCTGAACTGGTGTCAAAACCCCCACAACCTTCTGCGGGAACCGCCCTTTCAGGCCCCACGGCATGATGCGGTGCTAACGACAGACGCTTCCTTGTTAGGGTGGGGAGCCCATTGCGGGCCTCTCTGCATGCAGGGGCAATGGTCACCCGAGGAGTCTCAGCAGCAGATAAACCTGCTTGAACTCCGGGCCATCCGGTGAGCCCTGAGGGCCTTCGAGGATCACCTCATCAGAAAGTTGGTTCTAGTACAGACCGACAACCATGTAACTATGTTTTACATCAACAAGGAGGGAGGCACGGGATCGCGCTCGTTCTGTCAGGAAGCGGTCCTTATCTGTTCTTTTGCTGCCTGACGGAGGATATCCCTCAGGGCTACGTACCTCCCGGGTCAGGAGAATGGCCTAGCAGACAGACTTAGCAGAATCCTTCGCCCCCACGAATGGCGTCTGGATCCCAGAGTAGCGGGCTGACTGTTTCTACACTGGGGGACTCCGGCGATAGACCTTTTCGCCAGCCCCCAGAACATGCAGCTCCCTCGCTTTTGTGGCCCGGTACCGCATCCAGGCAGGGAGGGCCCTGATGCATTTCTCCTGGACTGGTCCTCCAGTCTCCTATATGCATTCCCTCCTTTCCCCCTCATTGCGAGGACTCTGTTCAAGGCTCAACAGGACTGGGCATCGTTAATCCTCGTTGTCCCCTTATGGCCCCGGCAGCCTTGGTTCCTGCTCCTGCTCCGGCTGTTGACAGAGTCTCCAGTCCCCCTGGGCTCTGCCAGGGGCCTGTTAACATGGGAGGAGAGTCGGGTGATACACCCGAGCCTAACCTCCCTATTCCTCATGATCTGGTGGCTGAACGGGTCTCCCTAGCTTCTCTGGCCCTTCCGAAGGAGGTCGAGGAAATCCTTCTTGCCTCAAGGAATGACTCCACTAGGCGGGATGCACCTTTAAGTGGAAATGCTTCTCTGTCTGGTGCTCATAACACCAGATCGACCCCTTCTCGTGCTCGGTTCGGTGGGTTCTCCAGTACCTCCTCCACCTCTCAAGGGAAGGGCTGAAGTTGAACTCTGTCAGAGTTCATTTGAGTGCCATCTCGGCTAATCATCTCCCTATCGAGGGAAAACCTCTATCGAGGCAGCCGTTGGTCTCCCAATTCATACGGGTCCTTCTGCTATTCAAGCCACCCATCCGTCCCCCTCCGGTGGAATGGGACTTAAATGTGGTACTCACGCAGCTCAACCGCCCACCCTTCGAGCCAATGACGATGTGTTTGCTCCAGCACTTATCCTGGAAGGTGGCCTTCCTGGTGGCGCTAACCTCGGCTCGCCGAGTCAGTGAGCTGCAGGCACTCATGGCTGGCGCCCCTTACACCAGGTTTTATCGGAACAGGGTGGTCCTCTGTACCCACCCTAAATTCCTACCCATTTCAGACTTCCATCTCAACCAAGAGATAGTGCTGCCGACATTCTTCCCGAGGCCCCATGCCGACCAGGCATTGGCGGCTCTCCACACCCTCGACTGCAAACGGGCCCTCACCTTCTATTTGCAGCATACCCAGACTCATCGCAAGTCTGACAGGCTTTTCATGACCTACGATCCCAATAGACAGGGACAAGCAGTCACCAAGCGCACCCTCTCGGTTTGGGTGGCGGATTGCATCGCTTTTGCCCATGCGAAGGTGGAAATCCCTCTGGATCGTCGAGTCACCACACACGGGATCCATGCCAAAGCGGCCTCAGTGGCCTCGCTGCGCTCTGTGCCCCTGATGGACATCTGTCCGGCGACGACCTGGTCTTCCACAAACACCTTCGCCACCCACTACTGCCTGGAGAGGGAGTCCCGCCGGGACAGTGCCTTTGGCCAGGCTGTTCTCCGTAATCTGTTCGGGGTATAAGCAACTCTTGCCCTCTGACCCTTCTCACGGCTACCGAGGGCTTCGCCCCAAGGACCTGAGGACTCGGGCTCCTTTGGGCTTCGGCTTCTGCTTACGGCCTCGCGGAGGTGTTTTCTTTTAGGTTACGGGTTTGATAGCCTGTAGCTAGGGAGTTCCATAAATGAGGACTGACTTCTTGCTTGTTCCTGGAGAAAGCGTAGTTACTCACCTGTAACAAGTGTTCTCCAGGGACAGCAGGAATCAGTCCTCACTACCCTCCTGCCTCCCCTGATGAGTTGCTGAATTTTTGTCCTTCCCTTGCCATCTGCTTGGTAGGGCTCGAGCTAAGGGACCTGATGAGCAAGATGGCACCCTTGGGCGGGAAAAGGACCATGCATGCGTGGTAGCAATCCTAAAGTCTTTCTTTGAAAGCTGGGGAATTGCACCATGCAGGCTCCATCGGTGCCGACGTCACCCATAAGTGAGGATTGATTCCTGCTGTCCCTGAAGAACACCTGTTACAGGTGAGTAACTACGCTTTATTATTACAGGGCTGTAACTTTTGTTAGCTTCTCTGATTTCTTTGAGCATTTCATCATCCATTTGTTCACTCTGGCCAGGCAGTCGATAGTACACCCCCACTGCCATCCTGTTCCCCTTCCCTTTTTACATGTTAATTTCAATCCATAGAGACTCTACAGTGAATTTTGTTTCCTGCAAAACTTTAATCCTTTGTGACGCAATGCTCTCTCTAACATACAGTGCAACCCCACCACCAATGCAATAAAATGGGGGGAATAAGACATTTTTCAGATATGTTAGTGAGAAGAAGGGCAAAAGTGGTACTGTCAGACTCAAGGGTAAAAGGGTGGAATATGTAGAAGCTGATGAGGATAAAGCGGAATTGCTTAACAAATAATTCTGTTCTGTGTTCACAGATGCAGAACCAGGAGCAGGACCTCAGGTAACACCCATAAACAGGAACAGAGGCAAGGGGCATCTTGAACATTTTTCAGAAGACTGTGTTCGTGAGAAACTTGCTAAACTTAAAATAGACAAAGCGATGGGACCGGATGGGATACGCCCTAGAAAACTGAGGGAATTTGGGGATGTAATGGCTCCACTGACTGACCTTTTCAATGCCTTATTGGAGTTGGGAGTGGTGCCAAAGGACTGTAGAGAGGCACATATGGTCCCTTTACACAAAAATGGAAGTAAGACAATGCTGCATGGAGCCCTTCGAGAGACGGGAAGGCTCCGCACTGGCTTCACCAGCACAGCCACAGTTCCCTAAGAGGCAGGGAGCCACGGCTGCAAAAGAAGGGAGGTGGTGAGTTTGCCGCTGCCAAGAAGTGGACTCGGCAGTGGCAGCAACTTGTGTGCTTTATTTTTTTGTTTGTTTTTTTAACTTTGAAGGCGAAGTGAGTCAGCTGTTTTGGGGGCATTTGCCGCTCTCAAAACTTTGCCGCATGAGGCAGCCACCTCACTTCGCCTCATTATAGAGCCACCCCTGGAGGTAATAAGGGTTTCATCCTCATGATGTTGTCTGAATCCTTGCTGATATGGGTCAATTGGTGCATTTTCTGTAAGATGATCTTGAAATTGTGTGAGTACTATTTTTTCAAGGATCTTTGCAATGAACAGGATGCTGGAGTTCTATATGACTTTGGGCGTGTAGGGTCAAACATGGCTCTTTTTATGAGAGGACAATAGATGATTGCTTCAGAGAGGTGGGCACTTGCCCTAGGGACAATGAAGTGCAGATAGTCTTCATTAGATAGGTGCTGAGTTGAGGGCGGGTGATTTTCACCCATGATACTGGACATGGGTCTAGCATGGAGGTTGTTGTGTTGAGGGCCTGGATTGTGTCTTCTAAGTTACGGAGTAAGGGAGGTCAAATTGTGCCCACAGCTTCTGAGATGTGACAGTGTGATCAGCTTCTATTGAGGAGTGGGTCATTGGAGGTGTGGATAGCTGTTTGGAGATTAAATGAGTGGTAAACTTATGAAGACATATGTCTTCTTGTGGTCTTCCTCTGGATTGGTTCCTTTAGGAGTATTTTCATTATGGTGAATAGTTCATATGGTTTATTTATTGTTTTGTTGATTAGATTGGTATGGTAATCCTTTATCTCCAGGAACAAGCAGGAATAAGTCTTCACATATGGGTACTGTCGGCACCGACCGAGCCTGCGCGGGAACGCTCCCCAGCATCCCAAAAAGAAAGCTTTTGGGAGCATCCACCACGCATGCGTGCTGCCTTCCCGCCCAACTACCTCTCTCACTTCAGTTCTTCGTTTTCCACGGAGCCGACAGGACGTGTCCCCTGTCACCGCAGAAAATCTTCTCTTAAATTTTATATTTTTTGTGGTCGTGTCTACCTTCCGTCGAGGCCTACCGGTACCACTGGTGCTTTTCTTTCTTTTCTTCTAAAATAACTTAATTTTAGTGCTTTCCCAGGGGTTTTTTTCCTCTGCTCTGGTGCTTGGTGCCATTTTGGGCTTTAGGCCCTCTGTTTCCTTATCATGGAAAAACCAGCCACTGGTTTTAAAAAGGGTTCAAAATGTGGCGGTACAATTTCTATTATCAACACCCATGACTGGTGTCTTAAATGTTTAGGTCCTGACCATTGCCCTACGGAGTGTCTCTCCTGCAGGAAGTTGACCAAAAGAAGTCTTCAGAATCAAGCAAATCAACTCGGTGCCCTATTTGCTTCAGACACTATGTCTGTTGCATCGATGTCTTCCAGGGCTTCTACTTCTTCCCAGGGATCTCAGGTAACTAAGCACAAGTCTTCCAAGACTAGCCAGTCCTCGAAGGGTAGATCTCCCTCTAAATATCGAGATGCCACAGGCGTTGCCCTCGAGGACACTTCACCGGCTAAACAGCCCCGGCGGGAGTCTTCGGGCTCCAAAGCTTTATCGGGGCTCCAGGATGTTCCCAAGGCCTCGACCTCGATGGAGCTACTGGTGCCATGCTCGGGGGTTGTGGCCGCTTCCTCAGGTACCAACGCCCCGACATCGGCAGTAGCAATGGACAAAAGACTCCTCGCTATCAAACGCAGTCTAGCAACTCTTTTAGCTACTTAGATACCGCTAAAGTCGCTGCAGACGGTTACGCAGGCGCCAGTGCCCTCGGTACCTGTTTCAACAGGCATGCTTCCCCCGATGCTGAGCCTGGAATCTCTCTCCAGTATGGGGGATCAGGTACCGACTTGTTTCGGTACCGACGCCATCTGCATCGGGAGAACCCGGTACTTCCTCCTTTTGAGTCTTCCGATTCTGATGACTCAGATTATTCCATTGGTACCAGAGCTGAACCTTTGCAAGATTCATCTTTCTCCTCAACGCAGAATGTCCCCTCCTGAGGATATGTCTTTACATGATTTTGTACGTGATATGGCAAAGGGTCTTGTCATTACAGTAGTACCAGAAAAGGAGCCTAGAGCAGAAGAATTGAGAATTCTTCAATATCCTTTGGCTCCAAAGGAGGCAGCTATGCTTCTTATACACCAGATCTTACATGATCTAATGTTGAGAATGTGGGAAGTTCCTTTAACAGTATCTCCACATTCTAGACGTCTTGACACTATGTATCGAGTACCACTTTGCCCAGGGTTTCAGAAGACTCAGTTACCACATCATTCTATGGTGGTAGAGTCCGCCATGAGGCGGATTAAGAGTGCTAAATGACACTCTTCCAATCCACCAGGTTGTGAGTCTAGAACACTGGATGCCTTTGGTCGTCGATGCTTTCAGTCCTCCATGCTATCAGCAAGAATCAGTTCCTATATATTATACATGGGAATGTTTTTTGAGCAGGTTACAAAAGACTTGGAGCTTTTGAACCCTTTTTTTGAAGAGGATAAAGGGACAGATTATTTGGCTTTGGTCAAACATGCTCAAAATGTCTCTAAGTTTATGAATCATGCTACCTTTGACTGTTTTGAATGTATTAGCAGAACGTCCGCTATATCCATAGGAGCACGTCATATTGCCTGTCTCCAAGCTTCAGACTTGGAGGAATGGGTGCAAGATAAGCTGGGTAACATTCCTTGCACAGGAGAAAATCTCTTTGGCAAGGATTGGCAACTTAAAGCTAATGAAATTGACACTGATAATACAACTTTAGACAGGTTGAAAAAGCTAAGAAAAAGCTAAGAAAAAGTTTTTCAAAAAACCTTTTTTCTCTAAGAAGAAGAAATTCTATCCATCTTCCACCCAGCAAACACATGTTCCCCAGAAGGGGCAACAACAAACTAGACAAAGAAATACACAAGCTCAGAAGGCTCAGCAGACCCAGCCTCCTCAGGGTCTTTGTTGTCTAGAGAACTTAGCCATTCTTCCTGTTCTAAGCCCAGAACCTTTAAATATTCCAGGCCGTATTTGTCATTTTGCCAAAAGATGGCAACAAATCACTTCAGAAAATTGGACTCTATCTATAGTGAGTCTGGGATACAAGCTTCATTTCCTCAGCTTGTCACCATCCACGCTAATAAAACAGTTCAAATCTCAACCACCGGTCTCAGACCTGTTGTGGCAAGAGGTTACCACTCTTCTGGCTCAAGGGGCTATAGAAGAGGTTCCGAAGTCCACAGCAGGGCACAGGATTCTATTCTCCCTATTTTCTCATTCCAGAGAAGTCAGGGGGACTAAGACCAATCCTGGACCTCAGAGAACTGAACAAATATTTAGTCCGAGAAAGGTTCAAGATGATCTCCCTCGGCACTCTTCTTCCATACCTTCACGAGCAAGATTGGCTATGTTCTCTGGATTTAAGGGATGCTTACATGCATATCCTTATTCATGCAGATCACAGAAAATTCCTTCGATTCCTAGTCAAGGGAAGACATTTTCAATACAGGGTCCTTCCTTTCGGGCTGGCCTCTTCTCCAAGGGTCTTCACAAAATGCATGGCAGTAGTAGCAGCATTTATGAGGACTCAAGGAATTTTTGTCTTCCCTTACTTAGACGATTGGCTCATTCGAGCACCGTCAGCTCCAGAGGCAAATCATGCTCTTTCCCGAGCAATGCAAATACTGCAGTACTTAGGATGGATCATAAACCTTCCAAAGTCCCAGCTCACCCCATCTCAATCCCTCGAGTTTATAGGGGCTCGCTTGGACACACAGCAGTCAAAGGCTTTCCTTCCTCAGCCTCGCTGTCTGCGCATCATTGAACTAGCATCTCAAGCAGTGCTACAAACCTTCCTCACTGCTCGACAGATGCTTCGACTTCTAGGACATATGGCATCTACAGTCCATGTGATTTCTTATGCACGCCTTCATATGCGAGCGGCACAGTGGACCTTGGCTTCCCAATGGTCCCAGGCCTCAGGATGCCTGTCAGACAAGATCAGAGTTACCACACGCCTGATTGCGTCTCTGCATTGGTGGCAATCTCTGGAAAACTTTACAGTAGGCTCCCCTTTTCAGCAACCCCTACCTCAGGCTGTCCTGACAACAGATGCATCCAAGTTGGGTTGGGGAGCCCACTTGGGCGATCTGTTTACCCAGGGTCTCTGGACCCCACAGGAGGCTTCTTTTCAAATAAACCTCCTAGAACTACAGGCTATTTCCAATGCTATTCGAGTCTTTTGCTTTCATCTCGTAAGCAAAACAGTTCTGGTGCAAACCGACAATCAAGTGGCCATGTTTTACCTAAACAAACAAGGCGGAACAGGCTCTCTGCAATTATGCAATGAAGCTTTGCAACTGTGGGCCTTTGCCAGAGAGCATCACATTCATTTGTTGGCAGTATACCTTCCAGGCATTCAAAACGTTTGGGTGGACAGGCTCAGTTGAGTCCTGTTGCCACACGAGTGGTCTCTCCACTCATATCAACTTGCCCGAGTGTTTCAAGTCTGGGGAACACCAGACATAGACCTCTTTGCAAGTCCACAGAATGCCAAACTTCCCCGGTACTGTTCCAGACTGCCAGCTCAGAATTGTCAGGCGAGGGATGCATTCCTGCTCCAATGGGGCCAGGTTTTTCTCTATGCCTTCCCACTAATTCCCCTAATTCCCAAAACCTTATTCAAACTCCAGAGAGACAGAGGTCGCATGATACTCATAGCTCCCTGCTGGCCAAGGCAAACATGGTATCCTCTTCTCTTAGGTCTCTCTCGAGCCACTCTTCTGGAGTTGGGGAGTGCTCCGTATCTTCTGTCCCAGAACAACGGATCCCTACTGCACCCCAATCCCCAGTCCCTTCATCTCAAGGCCTGGCTACTCAAGGCATAGAACTTCAAGATCTAGGCCTTTCACAACAAAAGAAGGATATTCTTCTGGCTTCCAGAAAACCTTCCACAAGGCGTTCTTACGCTTTTAAGTGGAAGAGGTTCTCAGTATGGTGTTCCCAGAGGGGACTTAATCCCCTCTTGGTACCGGTAGAGTCCCTTCTGGACTTCACTTATCAGCTTCTGGTCTCAAGACCAATTCTGTTAGGGTCCATCTTAGTGCTATTGCTGCATCTCATAAACCCTTTGATGGACAACCAATTTCTTCTCATCCTCTTGTTTCAAGATTTATGAGGGGTCTCCTTTTAACTAAACCTCCCATCAAACCACTTCCGGTGGCATGGAATCTTAATATTGTTCTGGGTCAACTCATGAAGCCACCCTTTGAACCTTTAGCTACTTCGGAGCTAAAGTTTCTTTCATGGAAAGTCATTTTCCTAATTGCTATCACTTCTGCAGGATGCATTAGTGAACTGCAGGCTTTAGTGGCTGACCTGCCTTATACGAGGTTTCATCATGACAAAGTAGTCTTGAGGACTCATCCTCATTTTATGCCAAAGGTGGTATCACGTTTTCATTTAAACCAATCGGTTTATCTTCCAGTCTTCTTTCCTAGGCCTCATGCTTCCAGTGCGGAAAGAAATCTTCATACCTTAGATTGTAAACGAGCTCTGGCTTTTTATCTTCACAGAACTCAGCCAATTAGAAAGTCTTCTCAGCTTTTTCTGGCTTTTGACTCTAGTCATTTAGGACTCCCAGTCACTAAAAGAACTCTCTCTAAGTGCATTGCAGACTGTTTTTCCTTTACCTATCAGAGTAAAGGAATCCCTCTTGAAGGCCATGTCACGGCTCACAATGTTAGAGCCATGGCAGCCTCAACAGCTAATCTTCGGTCAGTTGCTATTGATGAGATCTGCAAAGCAGCAACTTGGGCTTCTGTTCATACTTTCACTGCCCACTATTTTTTGGACAAGGACTCCCGTCGGGATGCCTTATTCGGTCAGGCTGTTCTACAGCATCTCTTCCATTCCTAGATCAACTCCTTCCCACCATCCACTCTTGGATGCCTGAGGTCCCTGGGAGGAAGCATGGCCCATCTTACTTAGATCCGCAACATGCTGGGTTCATCCCTAGGCATTTTTAGCTGGGGCGTCCCAATATGTGAAGACTACATTCCTGCTTGTTCCTGGAGATAGCGTAGTTACTCACCTGTAACAGGTGATCTCCGGGAACAGCAGGAATAAGTCTTCACAACCCACCCACCTCCCCTAGGAGTTGTCTTTCTCTAGCCTCTATTTTTCTTCTACATCTCTCCTTTGGTCTCAGCTTTCAATTCAACTGAAGTGAGAGAAGTAGTTGGGCGGGAAGGCAGCACGCATGCGTGGTGGATACTCCCAAAAGCTTTCTTTTTGGGACGCTGGGGAGTGTTCCCGTGCAGGCTCCATTGGTGCCGACGGTACCCATATGTGAAGACTTATTCCTGCTGTTCCTGGAGATCACCTGTTACAGGTGAGTAACTACGCTTTCTCCAGACACAAGCAAAAACTCAGTCCTCACTTAAGGGGTGATGTCGGCACCGACGGAGCCCGTGCAGAGCAATTCCCCAGCTTTCAAAGAAAGCCTTTGGTATTGCTGCCACGCATGAGTGGTCCTCTTCCCGCCCAAAGGTGCTTTCTTGCTCAGTCTCCCTTTTTCCGCGGAGCCCTTTGGACACACGTCCTCGTCCCTCGAAAAAAGTGTTTCGTTTTTAGCATCTGGCCTGTGTTTTCTCCGGTAGCACCAGTCCTCTACCTGTCTTCCCCCTTCTCTCTTTTTTCCCTTGAGCGAGGGGACGTCCTTTTGTGTGAAATTTTCCTTTTTGCAGGCTTTGTGCCCTTTTTTCCCTCAACTGCTGGTCGCAAAGGTCTTCGACCTAGCAGGGACCCTTCCCAATGGCCACCGGTTTTAAAAAATGCAACAGATGCTCCAAAAACATGTTGTTCATGGACACCCATGACCCGGAGCTCTGCTCTCTTTGCAAGAAAATGTCCTCCAAAGCCCTGCTAAGTCGTAAGCAGACGTACGATGACATTTTCCGTAAGGTAGCCCCAGAATCCCCGGCAGCACCCTCTGTCGCCCCTTCACTGGTGGGATCCTCCACTTCAGTCCCATGTTCAAGGTGGCACTCTGATCAGGGGTCCCCTGAAGTGGAGAGGTGTAAGAAGAAGACGACCTCGAAGTCGCTGTCGGGGCTCCGGACAAGCGCGAGCGTTCCTGTGCTCAGTCGCTCAGCCCCTCCCCCCCCCCAGTGTTCCCGAGAGTCGGACAAGGAGCGGCCTCGAAAGGTACCTCGTACACACACGGAGGCCCCCAGCGATGGCGTCCAGTCTCCTGAGGGTCATCCCAGTGAGGGCCCCCCTCTCCTCCTCCACACCTGACCTGGTAACCCCGGTGTTGGCGTCGCAGGGACCCACGTCTGTGTGGGAGTCCTGAATGCTGGCACTACAGTGCAGTGTTTCTGCCTTCTTAGCTGCCCAGCAGGCGCTCATGCCCAGCACGGCTGGCCACACCTCGAGACCGAGGTTCCCTCAAGAGGGATATCCAAACCTGCCCTGGAAAACCCCGAGAGCCGTGGGCCTCATGAGGGTCCTCGGCATTGGTCTCACTCGCCTTCCCGTTCATCAGGAGCGAGATCCTCCAAGGCCTCAGGCTCCAAGCGGGCTTCGGCCTCTGGACGGTGTGACCAGCTCGAGTTGGCTCCTTATCAGACTCCTTCTCGGACCTCTCGGGCTGGGAATCAGATGGGGATACCTCCCCGAAGACCCGTGCCCACAGGGACCTCCCTTCAGACCTGTCCTCGCCCGCCTCTGAGGCATTCGCCACCCAAGGACACATCCTTTCTGATGTTCGTGCGGGACATGGCAGGGGCTCTCAACCTGGCTACGCAGGCTGAAGAGTAGCCGTGAGCTGTGGAGCTCAACATCTTACAGTATGAGTCCCCACCTCGGGAGTCTTACTGTCCCAGTTCCTCCCATTTTGTCCAGGCTGTTTCTCCGCATGTGGGAGACACCTGCTTCGGTCCCCCTTGTGAGCAAATGCCTCGACGCCATGCACAGGGTCCAATGCGGCCCGGATTTCCGGAAGACCCAGCTTCCACACACCTCCATGGTAGTGGAATCAGCGATGTGGAAACAAAAGAGCCTGAAGTCACACTCTTCGGTCTCCCCGGGCAGGGAGTCTAGAGCCCTCAACACCCTGGGGTGCAAAGCCTATCAGGGTCCATGCTCACATGCCGCATCCAGGCATACCAATTATATATGGGCATGTTCCTGTGCGACCTCGCCAAGGAGCTCGGTGGGCTTTCTGCAGGTCTTGGGGGTGAACCCCTTCTCAGTTTCCAAACCCTCCTGAGGTCCGTCGCGGAGTGCTCGAAGTACCTCTCCCATGCCGCATATGATGGATTTGAGTCCTCCGCCCGAGTGGCGGCAGCTGGCATCGGACCCGATGCCAGGCGTGGCTCCAGTCCTCGGACGTGGAGCAGCGGGTTCAGGAGAAACTCATGGATGTCCCCTGCCTCAGCGCTGTTTGGTAAGCCCATGGAGGATAAGGCCGCCAAGATAGAAACAGAGTTTGTGACTCGGACCCGCCTCTCACGTAAGACCTCTTCTCTCCCGCGGAAGAAGCAGCACACCAAGAAGTCATTCTTCTACAGAAAGGGGCTCCCATACCGGGGATACCCGCCCTTCCCGCCCACCCCTGCGCCAGTTTCCGGCACACAGGGGAAGGGAGGAGCGCATGACCACCGCAAGCCTAAAGAACCCAAGGCCCAACCACCAACGACACTTCAGCCCGCTCAGGGTTTTTGATGCCGATGGCATAGCCTCTCGCCCCCAGGCAGCACCTCCGCCGGTTGGGGGACGCCTGTCCCTTTTTGCCCCGCAGTGGGCGTTGATCACATCGAACACCTGGGTCCTCTGGGTGGTACGAAACGGGTATCGTCTTCACCTGGACAGGCTCCCTCCTCTTCTCCCCAGCGGAGCCTACTCGGCTCCCCTCACACCAGGCTTACTTGCAGCGGGAGCTATTCAATCTCCTCACCCAGCGGGCAGTTGAGAAGGTACTGTTGCATTTTGAGGCCGTGGGTTCTACTCTCGCTACTTCCTTATTCCAAAAAAGATGGGGAGCCTACTCCCCCATCCTCGACCTCCGGAACCTAAACAAGTTTCTGGTGCAGGAGAAGTTCAAAATGTTATCGCTTGGAGTCCTGCTGCCTTTTCTTCAGCAGGGCAATTGGCTATGCGCCTTGGATCTCAGGGTTGCTTACGCCCACATCCTAGTCCACCTCCAACACAGGCAATATCTGCGCTTCAGGGTGCAGGGGGAGCACTACCAATACAGGGTGCTTCCCTTCGGGCTCGCGTCTGCACCGTGGGTTTTCACAAAGTGTCTCTCCGCAGTCGCCACCTCCCTCAGACAGCAGGGCATACCCGTCTTCCCCTACCTCAATGACTGGCTCACCACGGGGAACCTTGGCCGGCGAAGCATGCCTGGCGGTGTCACACACGATCCTTCTCCTCGAATGCCTTGACTTCTTGGTCAATTACCCCAAGTCCCACCTCAACCCAGTGCAGACCTTGGAATTCATCGGCGCATGCCTTGACACAGAGCGAGCAAGCGACTGCCTTCCTGCGCGCGGACCGTGCAGACTGCCTCCGGGCCATGGCGGCCCAGGTCCAGAACAAGGCTTGGATTATGGCATGGGCCATGCTGCGCCTCCTAGGACACATGGCCTCCACCGTCCATGTGGTCCCCCATGCCTGCATGCACATGCAGACAGCCCAGTGGTGCCTCAGAGCACAATGGAGCCAGGCTTCCAGCCACCTCAGAGACCCTATCCGGGTCTCCTGCAGTCTCCACATCTCTCTGGATTGGTGGCAAAACCCCCGAACCTTCCTTCGGGGAATGCCCTTCCAGACCCCACAGCACAAGATCGTCCTGATGACAGATGCTTCCCTGCTGGGTTGGGGAGCCCACTGTGGCACGTTGTGCACCCAGGGGCAATGGTTGCCTGAGGAGTCTCAGCAGCAGATCAACCTGCTCGAGCTTCAGGTGGTCCGATGGGCTGTCTGAGGGGGAAGTCGGTGCTTGTGCAGACCGACAACCGGGTAGCCATGTTCTACATAAACAAGGAGGGGAGAACAGGATCCCGCCTCTTCTGCCGGGAGGCGATCCTCCTTTGCTTCTTTGCGTTTCGCCGGGGGATGATCCTATGAGCGTTCTAATTCCCAGGTCAGGAGAATGTCCTTGCGGACAAACTCAGCAGGATCCTCCGCCCACCTCCAGCACACCCAGGCTCACTGCAAGTCTGGTCAGCTCTTTGTTGCCTACGATCCCAATCGCCTGGGACAGGCAATCACCAAACACACCCTCTCCATCTGGGTGGTGGACTGATCGCCTTTGCCCAGGCGCCCCATTGGATCGGAGAGACACCCCACACGGAGTTTGGGCCAAGGCAGCTTCAGTGCCTCTGTCGGACATCTGCTGGGCTGTGACCTGGTCTTCAGCGAATATCTTCGCTGCACACTACTGCCTGGAGAGGGCATCCTGCTGGGACAGCGCCTTCGGCCAGGCTGTACTCCATAATCTGTTCGGGGTATAAGCAACTCCTGCCCTCCGACCCTTCTTCGGCTACCGAGAACTTCGCCCCGGGGACCTGAAGACTCGGGCATCGACTTCTGCTCATGGCCTTGCTGAGGCGTTTTTGGGTTACAGGTTCAGTAGCCTGTAGCTGGGGAGTCCCATAAGTGAGGACTGAGTTCCTGCTTGTTCCTGGAGAAAGCGTAGTTACTCACCTGTAACAGATGTTCTCCAGGGACAGCAGGAATCAGTCCTCACTACCCTCCCACCTCCCCTGAAGAGTTGCTATTTTTGTCCTTCCATTGCCATCTGCTTAGTAGGGCTCTAGCTAGGGAACCTGACTGAGCAAGATGGCACCTTTGGGCTGGAAGAGGACCACGCATGCGTGGCAGCAATCCCAAAGGCTTTCTTTGAAAGCTGGGGAATTGCTCCGCGCGGGCTCCGTCGGTGCTGACAGCACCCCATAAGTGAGGACTGATTCCTGCTGTCCCTGAAGAACACCTGTTACAGGTGAGTAAGTACGTTTTCTGTTTGAGTGTTTCCTCATTGTAAAGTTTAAGTAGTTTTAGATAGGTTGAGTGGAGAAATGGATCTCTAGAGCTTCTCCATTTGCATTCTAGGCGCCTTTATTTGCTTTTTTTTTTACTTCTGCAGGGGAGATGAGAACCATGGGGCTGCTGTCCTGGGTTTCCCTGTAGATCTTTTTGGATGGGTGAGAGCAGCTTTTTATAGAACTGTTCCAGCCTCGGATTAGGCTATCAAGGTCAGCATTCGAGTCTGCTATAGTATCAAGCTGTGGGATGATGGATTTAATAAACTCTTTTTTGATGAAGTTCTTGAATCTCCGGGTGGTGTGAGATGAAGGATCTTGAGTAGCTTGGTGTGAAGTGAGGTGAAGTTGGAAAAGGATGGTCTGACCATGGTACTGGGAGGATTATAGCAGATGGCTGGTGGGATAGAAGTAGAAGGGTTAATGGCAGAAATAAAAGGTCTAAGATGTTGCCCTTTGTGTGTGTTGGACTGTTTTGGATCTGGGTGTAACCGAGGGCTTCCATTGTATCTAGGAATGCATTTGCTTATGGGCAAGATGTGGAGGCTAGATTAAGGTCTCAGAGTATTATAAGAGGTTTGTGACTGGTTGTAGTGGAACAGACAGTTTCCAGAAGAGTCAAGAATTCGGATGCATTGCTGTGGGGTGCTCTGTATGTCAAACAAAGTGATATGGAGCTATTAGCCACTAATAAGCTATCAATTTCTGTAGTAAAGTTAGTGTCAATAATTTTGAGCTTAAGGCTTTCGTTAGAGATTATGCATACCCCTCCACCCCTGCTGTGCATCCTGTTTGAGGTTAGTATTGAGTATGGAGAGGGGAGGGCGCAAAGCTGGTTTAGGAGGACTGTATCTGTGTCTGTGAACCACGTTTCTGTTATGCAGAGGGATGTAAGGTTCTTTTCACTGATTAAGTCAGTTAGTATCTGGATCTTGTTTTGGGCAGAGTGGGCATTGATGAGTTCACATCTTGTGAAGTGTGATGTGTTGGACTACCCCTGGTCTATATTGGGTGCAGCTGTTGGGATTGTTTTTAACCTACAGTGTCTTGTAAGGCATTGTGTGTAGAGCAGTCTGGGTGGGGATCTCTCATGTGGATACTTGTACATTTGAATTATGGGAATGGTGTTACTGTGGATTGAGTTAGCAGTCAGCAAGAACGGTGAATATTAGGAGGAGTAGGATAATTTGTATGGTGATGGTGTATTACAGTCTTCTGTATATTACTTCCATGTTTATAGTCTGGTATTAGTTTAGAAAGGACTGTCTGGAGGTGGTGGTTTACTGTCTTTGGCTGGGGACCACTGTGGTAGTTAATTGCTGGAGAGAAACTGTGGTGGAGATCCTTTGGAGGGTGGAGCTTTCAGCATGAGAGATTGCTCTGTTGTGTCTACAGCTGGCAGGTGAAGGTAGTCTTTCTGGCTAATATCTTGTTGCTTAATGTTTGCTGGTCAATTTGGTGGCACCTGCATTGTTCCTGTGTCTTGATCCCCACCTAAGGGCCATGCCAAAGAGTCCTCTGGCAAGGCCCTCAGGCATGGGCCTGCCAGGTGCATGTACGCCTGGAGGAGTTTAAATTTAAAGATGCTTCTGCGGCTCCCTGATTAGCCCAATAGTCCTTGTGGAAGCAATTGAGGAGAGCTCTCCTTCCCACTCACTTCTCCAACGGCAATCGGGCTTGCTGGTAGCTCTGGCGATGTTCTTCCTGCACCTGGAGGCATTTAAATTTATAGATGCTTCTGCGGCTCACTGATGACCCGATAATCCTTGTGGAAGTGATCGGGGAGGGCTCTCTTTCCTGTTCACCTCCCCAGTGGCAATTGGGCTTGCTGGCAGC
Source organism: Ichthyophis bannanicus (assembly GCA_033557465.1). Classification (NCBI taxonomy): domain Eukaryota; kingdom Metazoa; phylum Chordata; class Amphibia; order Gymnophiona; family Ichthyophiidae; genus Ichthyophis; species Ichthyophis bannanicus. The sequence goes on along the minus strand of CM066039.1, from coordinate 158,571,311 downwards.
TCTGGCCAGCACTGACATGTGCAAGGTGCCAAGGTTCCCTCTGATTTTTTTGTACGTTTATATTTGTAAATTGGCTTCTCCCGCTGCATGGATGCTTATCTCTGTGTGTACCTGCGCTTCCTAACTTGATTTAACAACATGTCTACTGTGACGGGTGGGTATATGTCAATTCTCCAGGACCAAGCAGGAAGTCAGTCCTCACTTATGGGTGTCATCGACGCCGATGAAGCCCCAGCGGAGCATTTCCCCAGCTTTCCATGAAAGCCTTTGGGAATGCTGGCACGGATGCGCGGTTCCCTTCCCACCTAAAGGTGCCATCTTACCTCAGTCTCTTTTTTTCTGTGAAGCCCATCGGACGTGTGTCCTTTTTTCCCGGAAAAGAGAAGTTTTTTTCTTGGCGTTATTTCGCTTTTTTCCTCGGATTCGACGTCGGTTCCCCTCCCGCCGGGTTCGGTACACCGGTATCGAATCCCCTTTTTTCCTTTTCGGTTTTTGCCCTTAGTGGCTAGGCGCTCGCACCAAATCTTTATCTTTTTCCCTGGAAGGCCGGTCCTTTGACCTCGCGGGGACCCTTTTCTCACCGATGTCTTCCAGCGGTTTCAAAAAGTGTGATCGGTCTAAAAAGATAACGTCTCTCACCGACACACACGACTGCTGCCTTCGGTGCCTTGGCCCGGATCACGATTCTAAAACGTGCGGGCCATCTGGAAAGATGTCTTCCAAGGCCCTCCAAAGTTGTCAGCAACAAAGTGAAAGGCTTGTCTGAGGCCTCGACATCTCGGGATTCCGATCCCGAGAAGCATCAGAGCTCCTCGGACAGGGGGGTCCCCCGACCGGGAACGTAAGAGGAAGAAGTGGCTCGCGAGGGTGTCGTCGTCGGAGGTCCCTGAGCCCTTGTGGGCCAGGTCTAAGACCCCCGACCATCGTCCCGGGCCCGTGGACTAGGAGAAGCCAACTAAAGTTCCTTGCATGGAGCCGGAGTCTGCTGGATACGTAAGTCCTGTTGTCCTCGTGGACTCGCCTCCCCGAGTACCGATGTCGGGCCCGGCGCCGCCGGGGCCCGAGTCGGGGGCTGCTGCGTCACCCGAGCTGAGTCTCAGGTTGACAGCCTTGGAGAGCAGAATATCTGCTTTCATGGATCAGCAGCGGGCACTGATGGCCAGCCTGTCTGGCGCATCTGCCCCGACCACCGGGACATCGACTTCGAAGTCGACCCTGGAAACCGAGCCGATACTCGAGTCCCTTGCGGCTCGAGGTCGTCCTCAGTTGAGGTCTCCCTTGACCTCCCGTTCGGTACAGAGGGTCTCGACGCCGGTGCCACCAGCGTCAGGGCGGGTGCCTAGAGGCCCCGCGGGGTCGGACCTCGACTCGACATCGGACGAGTCTGCTTGGGAGACCGAAGACGAGGAGTCTCCTGACACCTTTAAGACTCGGTGTGTTCCTTCGGACTCACCCGAGTCTGAGCCCCGGAGTAGATCCCCTCCGGAGAATACTAGGTTCTCGTAGTTTGTCCGGGATATGGCCGCTGCCTTATCTATCTCGGCTGACCCCGAGGAAGAGCCTCGAGCCGAAGAGCCTCCCCTGCACACAGCCCTTCTCTTCCAGGAGCTAAAAGGACTGTTGCTGGACAAGGCGGTGGAGCCTGTGCCTCCCAACTTCCAAGGTCACGGATTTTACTCCAGGTATTTCCTGGTGCCAAAAAGAACCGGTGGTCTTCGACCCATTCTGGATCTCAGAAACCTAAACAGGTTTCTAGTAAAAGAAAAGTTCAAGATTCTTACTCTTGGAACTCTTCTGCCCTACCTCCATCAGGGAGATTGGCTATGCTCTTTAGATCTAAAGGATGCTTACACTCACATCCTTATTCATCCAGACCACAGAAAGTACCTCAGGTTCATTGTGGGGGAAACCATTATCAGTACAGAGTGCTGCCTTTTGGACTGACCTCCGCTTCCAGGGTCTTTACCAAGTGCCTGGCAGTGGTGGCAGCCTACCTGAGAAATTAGGGCATCTTTGTGTTTCCTTACCTAGATGACTGGCTCATCAGAGGCCAGACTTCTCTAGAAGTTCAACAGGCCACCAGCAGGACCATAGAACTGCTCCAAAAGGTGGGCTTTGTCATCAACTTCACAAAGTCCACTTTGCTCCCCTCCCAGAACTTGGAGTTCATAGGAGCAAGGTTGGATTCTCAGCTGGCAAGAGCTTTCTTACCAGTGGACCGAGCACAAAGGCTCATGGACCTCGCCAGCAAGTTTCTGCACAGGTCCCTGGTCTCCGCCAGACTCTGTCTCAGGCTTCTGGGCCACATGGCATCGACAGTTCAGGTGACCCCCAATGAATGCCAGGCTCAATATGAGACCTGTCCAGTGGTGCCTTCGGACTCAGTGGTCACAAGCCTCCGGCAGTCTCAGAGACAGGATCAGAGTGTCCCACCATTTCCTGGCCTCCCTCACCTGGTGGTTACACCCCCCCAATCTGCTGGTGGAGGTGCCCTTTCAGATCCCACCTCATACAGTGGTACTGACCACCGATGCCTCTCTGCAGGGTTGGGGAGCACACTGCCTAGACAAGTGCACCCAGGGCCTGTGGTCTCCTTGGGAGGCGTCCCAGCAGATCAATCTACTGGAACTCAGAGCTATCCGCTTGGCCCTCAAGGCTTTTACTGCTTCCCTGGCACAACAGTCTGTCTTGATCCAGACAGACAACCAGGTAGCCATGTTCTATGTAAACAAACAGGGCGGAACTGGTTCCCAGCCCCTTTGCCAGGAGGCCCAGAGCCTCTGTTCCTTTGCCCTGAAACACAACATGCTCCTCAAAGCAGTCTATCTTCCAGGTCAGGAGAATTCCCTGGCCGACAGATTGAGCAGGATTCTGCAACCACACGAGTGGCAGCTACATCCTTTAGTGGTTCAGAAGATTTTCTTGAGATGGGGGCTTCCCTCCATAGACCTGTTTGCCACTCCACTGAACAACCAGCTGCCAAGGTTCTGCTCCAGGCAACTGCATCCTCTGAGAGTAGCAGCAGATGCTTTTCTGATTCCCTGGACTCAGGGCCTGCTCTATGCGTTTCCTCCCACCCCTCTGGTGGCCCGAACACTGTTGAAGATTCTCCAAGACAAGGCCTCTGTCCTCCTGGTAGCTCCCAGGTGGCCGAGGCAGCCTTGGTTCCCCCTCCTGCTTCAACTGGCGGTGGATCTGCCTCTGCCTCTGGGATTGCAACCCGACCTTCTCTCTCAGGATCAGGGCTCCTTACTGCATCCCAATCTCAAAGCTCTCAATCTGATGGCATGGAGGCTGCAAGGGTAGTGTTAGCTCCCTGGGGCCTGCCTCCCGAGGTTGAGGAAGTTCTCCTAGCCTCCAGGAAACAATCCACTAGGAAGACCTATGCTCTCAAGTGGAAAAGGTTCTCTGTGTGGTGTCAGCTACGTGCTGAGGATCCTTTCTCCTGTACTGTGTCAGTGGTGCTTCAGTACCTGCTGCACTTGTCCAATCAGGTTCTCAAGTCCAACTCTGTTCGGGTCCACCTCTCTGCTTTGGCAGCTCACCACTCCTTAGTTGAGGGCCATTCCTTGTCTGTACACCCTTTGGTGTCTAGGTTTCTCAGGGGCTTGCTCCTGCTCAAACCTCCCATACGTCGTCCTGCTCCTGAGTGGGAGCTGAATGTGGTCTTGCAGCAGCTGACTCGCCCACTTTTTGAGCCTATGGCTACTTGTCCTCTACGCTTCCTTTCCTGGAAGACTCTCTTTCTGATAGCCCTTACTTCGGCTAGAGTGAGTGAGCTTCAGGCCTTGGTCTGTGATAGGCCTTACACCAGGTTCTATAAAAAGAGGGTGGTCCTCAGGACTCACCCTAAGTTCCTTCCTAAGGTTGTCTCCTCTTTCCACCTCAACCAGGAGGTGGTTCTTCCTACTTTCTTCCCTAGGCCTCATGCAAGTCAGGCTGAAACAGTTCTCCATACCTTGGACTGTAGGAGGGCCTTATCCTTCTACCTTGAGCGTACGCAAGGTCACAGGAAAGCTTCTCAGCTCTTCCTTTCTTTTGACCTCAATAACTTGGGGAGGCCTGTGTCCAAGCGTACCTTGTCCATCTGGGTGGCTAACTGTATCACCTGGGCTTACAAGGCGGCTGACCTTCCTTTGCAGGGTAGGGTCACGGCCCACCCTGTGAGGGCAATGGCTGCATCAGTGGCTCACCTCCGCTCTGTCCCATTGCAAGACATCTGCAGCGCTGCTACTTGGTCTTCAAGCCAGACATTTGCAGCCCACTACTGTCTGGAGAGGGAGTCCCGTAGGGACAGTGCTTTTGGCCAAGCAGTACTCCGGAATCTCTTTGAAGTCTAGGCAACTCCTGCCCTCTGGTTGGGCTACCTGTGGAGGGTGTGTCCTTGCACAGCCTTTCCTGTGTTGCTGAGACTAGAGGGAGTTCTCTTGTTCAGCCTGGGTTCCTGGTAGCCTAGAGCTGGGGAGTCACCCATAACTGAGAACTGACTTCCTGCTTGGTCCTGGAGAAAGAGTAGTTACTCACCTGTAACAGGTGTTCTCCAGGAGCAGCAGGAATCAGTCCTCACTACCTTCCCTCCTCCCCTTGGAGTTGCAGTTGTACATAGTTTAATTTTTACATTTTTGTGTGCTGTTCTTAGCTATCTCATTTGACTGAGGTAAGATGGCACCTTTAGGTGGGAAGGGAACCGCGCATGCGTGCCAGCATTCCCAAAGACTTTCATGGAAAGCTGGGGAAATGCTCCGCTGGGGCTTCATCGGCGTCGATGACACCCATAAGTGAGGACTGATTCCTGCTGCTCCTGGAGAATACCTGTTACAGGTGAGTAACTACTCTTTTTAGACGGCACTTACACATGGTCACCTCTCTTAAAACTGAAATTGAATTGAAAATGCTTTCACATGGATGTCAATGCAACCACATAAATGGTCTTTCTAAAATGTGCCTTCACCTCAACTGGATCACCTTTATCTACATGTTTATTCACACCTTCAAAAAATATATCAGATTGGTGAGGCAAGAGTTCCTTTGGCTAAATCCATGTTGACTATCCCATTAATCCATGACTATATAGATATTCAGTATTTGTGTTCTTTATAATGGTTTCTACCATTTTGTCCAGTACTGATATCAGGCTCAAAAATCTGTAGTTTCCTGTATCACCCCTGGAACCCTCTTTAGAAACCTGTTTTTATTACTGACCACTTTTCAATATTCAGATACTATAGATTTTTGAATTCTGTCAACACCTAGGATGTATTCCACCTGGTCCAGGTTATTTGCTACTCTGGTTTGCCAAGTTGCCGTACTATTATAATCTTCTAGGATCAATGAGATTTGTTTCTCCGATTCATTGCCCTGGAATATCATTTCTGGCATGGGTATCTTTCCCTACATCAACTTCAGTAAAGACCAAAGCAAACAATTAATTTAGTCTTTTCGCTACAGCTTTGTCTTCCCTTAGTGCCCCCTTTACTCCTGTATCATCTAATGGTCCAATTGACTTCCTCACAGGCTTTTTGCTTCAAATTTACTTGAAAATGTTTCTGTGATGAGTTTTTGCTTCCGTAGCACGCTTCTTTTCAGATTGTTTGTTTCTTTTCCTGCCTTATCAGTGCTTTGCATCTAACTTGCTAGTGATTATGCTTTCCTGTTTTCTTTATATGGATCCTTTTTTCATTTTTGGAACGTGTTATTTTGACTATAACAGCCTCTCTTTCTTCACCTTTAAACCATGCTAGCAGTCCTTTTTAAAACATGGAATACATCTGGTCTGGCTTTCAAGATGATATTTTTAAGCAATGTCCAGTCCTGATATAAATTCTTAGCCTTTGTAGCTGCTCCTTTTAGATTTCTTAACCATTTTATTCATTTTATCATAATCTCCCATTTGAAAGTTAAATGTTAGTGCAGTGAATTAAAAACAAAATCACAAAAAGTATTAAAAACATAGTCCTTTGATAAAGTGATCCTTTTCCCCGTTTTTTGGGCTTTTACATATTTGTTTTTTATTTAGTTTTGGCCGTTTTTATTATTTATAGTCATCCTTTTTAAACTCTTAACTGGATGCTCATCCTTGTAAGTTTTTATCTGGATGTTTTTTACTTGTGTTTACACTTTTACTTCCCCCATCCTTCCCTTCCCCCCCTCACACCTTCCCTCTCCCCCTTTTCCCCTCCCCCTTTCCCCTCTCTTCCCCTCCCTCCCCCTTCCTTCCCTACCTGCCCCCCTTGTATAAATTCATTTATTGATTCTTATTATTTCTTAATTGGATGTTCATCCTTTTAAGCTTTTATCTGGACGTATTTTACTGTTGTTATTTTGACTTTTTTATATATTTTTTTATATATATTTACTCTTTTGGACTCCTATGATTTATCTTCTATCTCCAGCATTAGTGTCTCGTCATGGTAATGAACTATTTTCTAATGACCACTCTTTTAGCACAAAACTTGATGACAATAATGCAAGTTGGATGCAAAGGGTTTATATTCCTGTTAGACATCACTGCATACTTTAATGTAGGTTGAGGCGAGAAACCATGGCGAGAAGCATATTTGCATGGATAGATTTCTTCTTTCATTCCATTCCCTTCCTTCTCTCCCCCTCTCTCCCCCCACTTCTCCCTCTCTCGTTTTGGATCCGATGAAAGACGTTAACAGCGCCATGGTGGCCAGATTTTAAAAGTATGATTATAGGATGAGCCCATCTTACTAGTTTTAGTTTCATATTTATGGTCTAATAAGTGCATTTGATGGCACACCATTGATACTGCAGCTCCACCACGCGATATCACTAGCGGGGTTGAGAAACAGTACTACTTGCGGTCTGGGGCCGCTCCTGCTTTCGTTCTTCATTAAAATATACAAATTTTTCAACAGTGCACACTTACTTCAATTCAGCATTTTGTGTTTAAAAAGAGTTTTTACAGATAGAAGTTTATTTTTAACGCGCATGCAACTTAAGCACCTTTGACTCTTTTGGCACAAAAGAATGGTGGATTGAAAAGTACCCCCGTTCCCATGCAAGTTTTCAGAATCCTTTGGATGATTGAGAGATCGCTACGGTGTGACTATTGCTCTCCGTAGGGTAAGGAACACAATTGTTAATGTTTCTTTTTGTTTCACTTATTGCACGTTTGTGGCCGTTTTATCTCTAGCGCTTTTAATCTCATTATTTAGAACGCCTGTGGTTACATGTTTTACATTTGGCTACATCTGGCTCTGACCCTCCATTTGCTGTTCATGTCAAAACAGAACAACATTGTGTATATATAAAGTCCTTTTTTTAAACCGCCATTGGCTTGGATTTAGTTTCTCTGATTTGGTTATTGATAAATCAACCTCCCCGCTATTTCTATTTTTTGTAAGATGCGTTAACATTTAGCATAGTTCCTCCTTTGAGACAATAGCGTTGCTCTATAATCTGATTCTTGCTTTATTTTATTTTTGCAAATTTGGTTTTAACTTTATAGGCTATTGGTGTTTTTTCTCAAGATATAGTTCCCACAGTGTGCCACTGTAAGTACCAATTTATTATACATTAGAGATGGCACACACCTTAGTTCCTCCTCATCTCTCTTTTTTGTCCCAAGTTTGAGTCTGCATATATTTCCTGATTATTGTGATGTAATCAGGCAATTTAGCACGTACCTCGCCTTATATTTTTGACTTTTATCTGAGTTTTTACTGCCTTTATTTTTACTTTTGTTTCTTATTGTGTTTAAGTATTTATTTATTTATTCATATACCTGTTTATTCATATACTAGTTCAGACTATGTTTTTAATACTTCTTGTGATTTTGTTTTTAATTTCTTTGAGGATGTGTATGCACCCCCTGAGGAAGGCATTTGCTGAAATGCATAGGGGTTGTTCACCCAATAAAGCACCTATGACCTCCATACTCCACTTGCTCTGTTGTGTCTTTGCTACCCACTGTGAGGGTATTTGCTCTCCTTGTGTTCTTCTCATGATTGGAATACATGCCACGAGGTAAGGCGCCCACTCTGGGTGCAGATGGCTCTTGGAACACCACTGATTATTGCTAAGTGGTCCAATCAGCGTTACCTCTGTTTTCTGCTAAGAACTAAGAATAGCTCCTTCTCATGTCTGTTCCTGAACCAGCTGCTCTATGAAGCAGTCATTTATTTCATCTAGTAACTTTATCTCTCTAGCATGTCCTGATGTGATATTGGCCTAGTCAGTACTGAGGTAATTGAAATCATCATTTATTACTATGTTCCCAATTTTATTAGCTTTCCTAATTTCTGTTAGCATTTCATCTGTCTGTTCATTCTGGACAGGTGGACAGTAGTACAACCCCAATGCTATGTCCTTCCTCTTCTCACATGGAATTTCTATCCTTAAAGATTCTACAATGCATTTTGTTTCCTACAAACTGTTATCCTCTTTAACTCGATGCCCTTTTTAACATATAGCACCATCCCTCCACCAATTTGATCTACTCTTTCATTGTGATATAATTTGAACCCTGGTACCACAGAGTTCCACTGGTTATCCTCCTACCAGGTCTCAGAAAACCAATTATATCTACCTTTTCATTCAGTTCTATATATTCTCTTCATCTTATTTTTTAGGGGCCAGATATTCCAAAGCAGTTACACGGTTTACAGTCTAGTAAACCATGTACTATAACTGCCACTAGGTGGGATATTCAGCAGCACTGCTGAATATTCCCACATACCACTGTTATATATGCTACGATGCTACACCTGGGGATAACCAGTCATGCGGCAATATTCAGCCACTGCCTAATTTAGGTGCAGCAAAAGCTGTCCTAACGTTTGCCACCGAAGCTAACCAGGCAGCGGCTGAATATCGCCGCTGCCCAGTTAGCTTCTGTGCTGTGTGGCAAACCCAGATATTCAATGCTAGTGGCCGGATATGGTCTCTGCATTGACCATCCGGGTTAAGTCATCAGCGGCAATGGCTAGGCGCTTACTCACGCTAGCCACCGGTGCTGAGTATCGGGCCCTAGATGTCTAGAATTTCTATACAGGCATTTCAAAGTATGGAGGGGGGGGGGGGATGGTTCATATTGACAACATGCTTATCAGTTGACAGGGATAATTTGGAATCTTTCAACTCTGCTGTTTACTTAAAGGCACTTGGACTACTTATATATGTATTTCAACCTCTCTATTGGGGTTCACTATCTTCCCTATTTTGCCAGTATCCTTTAAAGATACATTATTCCAAACCATATGCTCCTGGGCAACTGTCAGCTTTCCTTCATTATCTAATTTGAATGCTGCACTATCTCCTTTTTAAGGTTAGTGTCAGCAGCCTGGTTCTAAATGTTTTATGATGGACTCCATGGACTATTTTAGTAGCTGTCCTCGGGACATAGAAACATAGAAACATGATGACAGAAAAAGACCACAAGGCCCATCTAGTCTGTCCTTCCATAACTACAACAGTCCACTTTTTACTTTTAGAGATCCTCTGTGTTGGTCCCATGCTTTTTTGAATTCAGTTACTGTCCTCATCTCTACCACCAGACTCCATCCTGTTTATATCCTTTTGAAGGTGCAGTCTCAAGAGTTGTATACAGTACTCCAAGGAGGTCTCACCAGAGACTTAAGCAGAGGCACTATCACCTTCTTTTTTATCTGCTGGCCATTCCTCTGTCCATGTAAACCAAGCATCCTTTATGGATTTTGCTATTGCCTTTTCTACCTGTTTGACCACTTCAAGATTATCAGGTACGCTCACCCCAAAAAAGGTGTGTACTTTCCCTTTAATGCTTGTGCATGGGTACAAAAGACCTACAAAACTTTGCACCTGCTTTTTGAGCTGGGTAGCACTTCTATGGAAATTAGAGTCATGTTTATTAAAGTGCAGTAAGCACTCACTGTGAAATTTAATGCATGGTAACCATTAGTGAGGGGCCCATTCTAACGGCTACCATACAGTACAAGCAACAGCATGGTAAAAATCTTTCAGTTAAAGGTTTACTGCAGTTTGGGGTGGGATTGGGGGACGGGAGGGATTAAGGGTAGAAATCGTGTATGGCCTGCTCTGGCAGCTATTGTACAGTACATTACCTATTGGTAACTATCATGATTGCCAGTAGTGCAACCATGCTATTGGCAGTCAGGTGGCTAGGAAAAGAAATATCCTGACGTCTGGACAGTCCCCCCTTACACCCAGGGGCAGTGTGACCATTAAGTGAACTAGGGAGCCACTTAGAGCACCAGTGATACAGGGGCGCTCCATTGCTGCTGCTGCCCCTCTCCAGGACCAGCATCGGCAGCAATGGCCTCAAACAGCCCCGTGGTGCTTACCTTAAAACTTCAACTTCATGTTTAGATTCTGGCTTCTCCGACATTTGATGCTGACTTCCTGTTTGTATGGGGGCAGAGATTTTACTGCCCCATACAAAGGGAAGTCAGCATTGGGCGTTGGAGGGGGTGGAAGCAAACAGCCCCACAGTCCCAAAGATTTAAGGTAAGCGCCATGGGGTTGTTTCTGGCCATTGCAACTGCTACAAGACCTGGAGAGGGGCAGCAGTTGTGGCAATGAGCCCTGGGGAGGGGGGCACTAGGGATGAGGTTCACCTAAAGCTCCTCATTCTTTGTACTTGCCCTGATCACACCTTCCCATCCTGATCCTGCCTGCTTCAATCAGATCCCCCATGCCAATTCCCCCTCAGGTATCCCTACAGAGCAACACCAGCCCAACTGATACCCCTCCAATCTGATCACCCCAACCTGAACCCTCCACTGCAGAAGCCCCCTTCAGGTCAATCTGTTAGGGGTCAATCTGCCATATACGGAGCAATTGCCTTTGTTTGGCAGAATGGCCCCCTTGTGATAGTAACATGAGATTACTATTGGAGATAATAGCTGTCATTTTGAAACCCCCCCCCAGGTCCATGGTAGGAGTGGAAGGGGACTGCTCCCACTCCGGCCCACCCAGACTATCAGGGATCTCTATGGGTGTGTGCCGGGGGGGAGGCAGAGGGGTTGATATGAAGAAGAGTTCAATTTGAGGGATCAGATTGAGGGGTATCAGTTGGGGGCACTTCTGCTTTGAGGAGGTACCTGAGATAGGGATCATAATGGGGGTGTCTGATTGGAGTGGGGGGGATCAGAATGGAAGGATCTGATTACAGGGAGGACTGCCAGAGGAGATTGCTTTGGGAGCAGCACTGAAATCTCTTTTTTGCACAGGGGTCCATGTTGTATGTCTTGGTAGCAGGGCCAGCATGACCATTATGTGAACTAGGCAGCTGCTTAGAATGCCAGTGGTTCTGGGGTGGCCCATTGCCACCACCATCCCTCTCTGGGACCTGCAGCAGTTGCAGTGGTTACAAGCAATCCTATGGCGCTTATCTTAAAACTTTGGTGCAATGACATGGTTTGCTTCTGCCCCCTTGAACTGCCCAATGCCAACTTCCTGTTTGCAAACAGGACGTCAACATCAGATGCTGGAGAGGGCGGAAGCAAACAGCCCCGAGATGCTGAAGATTTAAGGTAAGTGCAATGGGGCTATTTGCAGCCATTGCAGCTGCTGCAAGTCCTGGAGAGGGCGGCAGAGGTGACTGGGCACCAGAGAGGGGGTTGCAAGGGATGAGATTTGTTTAGGGCACCTCATCTCCTTGCACTGGTCCTGCTTGGCAGATAGTGCCTCAGCATATAACGTGTTCACCTGTGATGTCTGCACCATGTGGTAAATGCATAGCAGATCTAGCCATGCCCCCTGCATTTACTGCATGAGCTTTGCACTTACCACACCTTAGGTTTTGCATTTTAAAATGCAATAAATGCACAAACTTACTGCATTCTAGTAAACAAGCCCCTTAATGCAGGTAGATTTGAAAATACAGTCTAGGTGCATTTTCTGATCCTGCACAAAGCATGCTTCCAGGCAGCTGTACCTACCGTTGTGTGAGTGGTGTGGCTGTACAGGGTGTAAGTACAGAAGGGGAATTGATGTCATCACTGGACTTCCAGGAAGCTCATTAAGGGCAAATTCCTGCATGTGGGAGGGCAGGGGGTGCTAGGTTCCCAAGTTGCACAGGGCACATTTCTAGCTTGGTACGGTGCTGCTTCCAGAAAAACCTTCCCTCCATGTAACTGAAAGTTTGTGCGATACAGAATTCAGCACAGATTTTTATCTGAATTTAGTGATGTCATCTGCCTAAATGGGTTTGAAAATTTCTCCCAGGGAGTGCAGAAGGACATGCTGAGTCTGCATTTTGGATGTAATGCCACCATGCTTCCTAACCGGTGCTGGTGATAGGAATCATGACAATATTCCTTCATAAAATTGGCTCGCCTATATGAAGATCAAGTAAAGTCAGTACTAGTTGGCTTTTATTTTTCCTGGTCAAATAGATTTGATGATTTCACCCCAAAGCCTGGGTTCAATTCCTAGTCAGTTTTCCTTTGCTAGTAGTATAACAGGATTTTTTTTAGCCTTTATTTTTCATTTCTTTTTTGTATAACAGGGGATAAAATTTTAAGCAATACAACCCATCTATCAACAAAAAGATATCCGTTCACGTATGTTGCATGAATATTTAACACAATAACAACAACCTGTGCACCATCCCCAAGGAGAAGGCAGGTGAGAGAGGCAGGGAGGGAAGGAGAGGCGAGGATGGGTTGCTAGAGAAGCAGAATAGTCAGGAGCCTGACTGACACAGGGCACACCATCCTCATCGCGCCCGCCAGCAAGAACCCAGTGAGGACAAGTTTGAGTTGGAAAATCCAAAAACTTAACCCCCCCCCTCGCTGAAAGCGAAGGGGAAAAGGATTCGACCCAACAAGGAGGTCTAGCTGACAGGGCTAGTAGTTATATGAAAGGAGGGGCATGGGAGAGGCATGGCAAAGAGAAATGAAGCAAGCAGATAAACCAAACCCTCAGCCCACCCCCTCACGCTCCCATGCTTTCACAAACTAATCAAACGGCATCCAGAGCTTATCATGCAAGTCCATTATGCCTCTCATAAGTGCTACCCCTTTCTCATGCTACATAATCTTTGCCAGCATTGTCGACCAATCAATCAGAGTTGGGAGAGTCTGGCTGCCTCCATTTCGCTGCTATAGCAAGCCTAGCTGCTAGGAAGAAAAAGTTAAGCAACGTCTTCCTATAAAGCCATACTGAGGATAACCTGATAACCTAGTAACCTAATTGCAGGATCCATAAGGAAACCCTGTCCTGTGATCTGCTCACACAGCCACAACACTTTATTCCAAAAGGGTAGGACCACTTCACAGTCCCACATAATGTGCAGCAGGGTGCCCCAACACCCACACCCCCGTCAACATGTAACCGGATATGAATTATTCATAGAATGTAACCAAATTGAGCATATTCTGATTCAAACGCCTCTAGCGAGCGTTCTGGCTTAGGAAGGAACAGAAGTGTATCATCTGCATACATTGTAACCTTGTGTTTCACCCCCCTCCACCCCCTGACTACAATGCCCTCAACTGCCATTTGCCCTCTGAAGGGCTGCTCTTCGCCCCCCCCCCCTCACCAGCAACACTGCAGGGCTCTTGGAGTAACAGAAAACCACACTCAAAGCAATGAGAAGGAAATCTAAGAGACAGCAATAAAATACCACACACTTCTATATAGATACACCAAAGCTTTGTGGAGAGAAACAAATAGAAACAAGTTCTCTTTGTTTACTCCGCAAAGCTTTGGTGTATCTATATAGAAGTGTGTGGTATTTTATTGCTGTCTCTTAGATTTCCTTCTCATTGCTTTGAGTGTGGTTTTCTGTTACTCCAAGAGCCCTGCAGTGTTGCTGGTGAGGGGGGGGGGGGTGAAGAGCAGCCCTTCAGTTGGTGCCATGCCGGTCTACAGATTTCTCCATTCCTGGCAAGGGCAGAAGGTGTTTGTGAGTATTAAGAACATAAGAACATAAGAAATGCCATACTGGGTCAGACCGAGGTCCATCAAGCCCAGTATCCTGTTTCCAACAGTGGCCAATCTAGGTCATACGTACCTAGCAGTTTCCCCAAAAGACACAGGTTCTGCAGTGCTTGTACTAGGCCAAGCATTGATATCCTGGGTCCCTTTTTAATAGTGGTTTATGGACCTTTCCTCCAGGAACTTGTCCAAACCTTTTTTAAACCCAGCTATACTAACAGCCCTTACTACATCCTCCGGTAACAGATTCCAGAGTTTGATTACACGTTGAGAGAAGAAATATTTTCTCCTATTTGTCTTAAATAGTTTACCCTGTAGCTTCATTACATGCCCCCTAGTCCTTCTATATTCTGATAGCGTAAACAATTTATCCACGTTTATCCGTTCCACTCCATTCATTAATTTATACACCTCTATCATATCTCCCCTCAGCCGCCTCTTTTCTAGGTTAAAGAGCCCTAACCTTTTTAGCCTCTCTTCATAGGAGTAGCCTTCCATCCCCTTCACCAATTTGGTGGCTCTTCTCTGTACTTTTTCTAATAACTCTATGTCCTTTTTAAGATACGGTGACCAGAATTGCACACAATATTCAAGGTGCGGTCGTACCATGGAGCGATACAGAGGCATTATAATATCCTTTGTTTTATTCTCCATCCCTTTCCTTATGATACCTAGCATTCTATTTGCTTTCTTGGCCGCCGCTGCACACTGGGCGGAGGGTTTTAACATGTTATCCACGATGACTCCTAAATCTTTTTCCTGGGTGGTGGTTTCTAATGTGGAGCCTTGCATCTTGTAACTATAGTGTGGGTTGTTCTTTCCTAGGTGCATAACTTTGCACTTGTCCACATTAAATTTCATCTGCCATTTGGATGCCCAGTCTTCCAATTTATCCAGATCCTCCTGCAGTTTTCCACAATCCTCTTGGGTTTTAACAACTTTAAACAGTTTTGTGTCATCTGCAAATTTGATTACCTCACTAGTTATTCCCTTTTCCAGGTCATTTATGAATATGTCAAAAAGTAGCGGACCCAGTACAGATCCCTGGGGTACTCCACTATTCACCTTTTTCCATTGGGAATATTGGCCATTTAGCCCTACCCTCTGCTTTCTATCTTTTAACCAGTTCCCGATCCACAATAGTACACTGCCTCCTATCCCATGACTTTTTAGCTTCGCCAAAAGTCTCTGATGGGGGACCTTGTCAAAAGCTTTCTGAAAGTCCAGATACACTATATCAACCGACTCACCTTTGTCTACCTGTTTATGCACACCTTCAAAAAAACAGATCAGATTAGTAAGACAAGATCTTCCTTGTCTAAAGCCATGTTGGCTGTCTCCCATTAGGCCATGACTATCTACATGCTGTGTAATTTTGTTCTTTATGATGGCTTCTACCATTTTCCCTGGTACTGACGTCAGGCTCACCGGTCTGTAATTTCCCGGGTCACCCCTGGAACCCTTTTTAAAAATTGGTGTTACGTTGGCGACCCTCCAATCTTCAGGTATTACAGATGATTTTAATGAAAGTTCACAGATTACCAATAACAGGTCTGCAATCTCATATTTCAGTTCTTTCAACACTCTGGGATGTATACCATCCGGTCCAGGTGATTTGCTACTATTCAGTTTATCAAATAGTTGTAATATATCTTCCCGGTGTAGCGATATTTCTCTCAATTCCTCTGCAGTATCACCTTTAAATACCACTTCAGTCCTGGGTAACACCCCTACATCTTCCTCAGTAAAGACCGAAGCAAAGAATTCATTCAGTCTCTCTGCTATAGCCTTGTCTCCTCTTACTGCCCCTTTTACCCCTCTATCATCTAATGGTCCAATTGACTCTCTCACAGGCCTTTTGCTACGAATGTACTTGAAAAAGTCTTTATTTCGTGTTTTTGCTTCCGTAGCAAGTTTCTTCTCAAATTCCCGCTTTGCCTGCCTTATCAATGCTTTGCATTTAACTTGCCAGTGCTTGTGCTGTTTCCAGTTTTCATCATTTGGCTCTTTTTTCCATTTTCTGAAGGTTGCTCTTTTGGCAGCAACAGCCTCTCTGACCTCACCTTTAAACCATGCTGGCAGTTTTTTGGACTTTCTTCCACTTTTCTTAATGCGTGGAATACAGCTGGTCTGGGCTTCGAGGATAGTATTTTTAAATAACACCCAAGCTTGCTGTAAGTCTTTAACCTTTGGAACCGCTCCTTTTAGTTTTTTCCGAACTATATTCCTCATTCTATCATAGTCACCCTTTTGAAAGTTAAAAGGTAGTACTGTGGATTCCTTTACTATCTGTCCTCCACTGATTAAATCAAACATGATCATACTATGATCACTATTGCCAAGTGGTCCCAACACCCTTATTTCTTGCACCAGATCTGGCGTTCCACTAAGGACTAGGTCCAGTATGGCTTCCCCTCTGGTCGGTTCATGAACCAGCTGCTCCAAGAAGCAGTCATTTATTTCATCTAGAAACTTTATCTCTTTAGCTTGTCCTGCTGTGACACTGTCCCAGTCGATACCGGGGTAATTGAAATCACCCATTATTACTACTCTGTTGTGGCTTTTGTTAGCTTCCTTGATTTCTTTGAGCATTTCATCATCCATTTGTTCATTCTGGCCAGGTGGTCGATAGTATACTCCCACTGCCATCACCTTCCCCTTCATAAATGGAATTTCAATCCATAGAGATTCTACAGCATATTTTGTTCCCTGCAAAACTTTAATCCTTTCTGACTCAATGCCCTCTCTAACATAGAGCGCAACCCCTCCACCAATTTGTTCAGCTCTATCATTACGATATAGTTTGTATCCAGGTATCACAGTGTCCCACTGGTTATCCTCCTTCCACCATGTCTCTGAGAGTGCAATCATATCTAACCTCTCATTTAATGCTATATATTCTAATTCTCCCATCTTATTGTTTAGACTTCTAGCATTGGCATACAAGCATTTTAGAGACTGTATTTTATTAATATTAATCTGGCTATTGGTAGGCATGGGTAATTGGGAATCTTTATGCTCTGTCTGCTCCTTACTCAAGGGCATTTGGGCTACTATACTCCCTTTTGGAACCTCACTGCTTTTGGTAGTATCCTTCAAGGATACCTTTGTCCGAACCGTGCGCTCCTGGGTGACTGTCGGCTTTCCCCTATTTTCTAGTTTAAAAGCTTCTCTATCTCTTTTTTAAAGGTTAATGCCAGCAGTCTGGTCCCATCCTGATTAAGGTGAAGCCCATCCCTTCGGAAGAGCCCCCCCTTTCCCCAGAATGTTCCCCAGTTCCTAACAAATCCAAAACCCTCATCCTTGCACCATTGTCTCATCCACGCATTGAGACTCCGGAGCTCTGCCTGTCTTTTGGGTCCTGCACGTGGAACAGGAAGCATTTCGGAGAACGCTATCCTGGAAGTTCTGGATTTCAACTTCCTACCTAAAAGCTTAAATTTAGCCTCCAGAACTTCCCTACCACATTTTCCTATGTCATTGGTACCAACATGTACCAAGACAGCAGACTCCCCCCCAGCACTATCTATGATCCTATCTAGGCGGTGCGTGAGATCTGCTACCTTCGCACCAGGCAGGCATGTTACCAGGCGATCCTCACGTCCACCAGCCACCCAGCTATCTACATTCCTAATGATTGAATCACCAACTATAACAGCTGTCCTGACCCTCCCCTCATGGGGACATGGCCCTGGAGAAACGTCCTCGGTGCGAGAGGGTTTTACATCACCTGGAGGACAGGTCCTAGTTACAGGATCACTTCCTGCCACACCAGGGTGATGCTTTCCTGTCACGTGACCTCTCTCCTCCATGGCAACAGGGATGCTGCCAGACTGGAGGTGGGACTTCAGGACTATATCCCTGTAGGTCTCGTCCATGTACTTCTCTGTCTTTCTTATGTCTTCCAGGTCTGCTACTCTAGCCTCTAGAGAACGGACTCGTTCCCTGAGAGCAAAGAGCTCCCTGCACTTAGTGCATATGTAGGACCTCTCACCAACTGGGAGATAATCATACATGTGACACTCGATGCAAAAGACTGGAGAACCCCCATCTCGTTGCTGGACCTCTGACTGCATCTTAGTTTAAAGCTTGTGTTTAGGTCTTTTAAATCGGTATATAATAAGGATTGGTGTAGATGCTTATACTAATAAAAGTGTATCTAATACCCCTAATACACCCTGTGTACCTGAAGCTAATTAATCACAGGTCCTCTGTGTATGACTGATTTGGATTAAGAGCTGCACCTGAGAGCAGCCCCTTTCCTCTAAGATGTCCAAGTACCTATAAAACTACAATTTCCCCAGGGGTGGGTGGGTGCTGGGGAGGGAGGGGGGGAGATAAGTCCTATTAAAGAGGGCAGTTACAAGGTACCCTGTCCTGAACCCTCAGCAGGGGGATGGGGGTACCACACAAAGCCCAGTTAGTTGAGAGAGGCAAGGTAAGTACAGCTGAGAAGGCTGAACTTGCACACCACTAAGACAAACACTAAATAATTAAACAAACAACAGTTAGACAAACAGTAAATAATTAAATAAACAGCTAGAACTCACAGTAAGATGTCCCAGGAGGCAAAAATCCACTCACTAGCAGAGCTCTGTAAAAGTTCAGCCTTTCTCTGATCAGAGAAAAGCAAACTAAAACAGCCTATGCACACGTGGAGAAAACAGGAACAAGGTTACAGGATACCTCAGGGGGAGGGGGTCAGGGGGAGGAGTCACTCAGGCAGGCAAGGACAGGAAAAAGCTTAACAAACAGCAGGCTCTGGGGAGAGAGATTAATTCAAATTGGCTACCACACAAACAGGGGGAGGAGTCACTCAGGCAGGCAAGGACAGGAAAAGCTTAACAAACAGCAGGCTCTGGGGAGAGAGATTAATTCAAAATGGCTACCACACAAGGCCCAGTTAATTGAGAGAGGCAAGGTAAGTACAGCTGAGAAGGCTGAACTTGCACACCACTAAGACAAACAATAAATAATTAAACAAACAACAGTTAGACAAACAGTAAATAATTAAATAAACAGCTAGAACTCACAGTAAGATGTCCCAGGAGGCAAAAATCCACTCACTAGCAGAGCTCTGTAAAAGTTCAGCCTTTCTCTGATCAGAGAAAAGCAAACTAAAACAGCCTATGCACACGTGGAGAAAACAGGAACAAGGTTACAGGATACCTCAGGGGGAGGGGGTCAGGGGGAGGAGTCACTCAGGCAGGCAAGGACAGGAAAAAGCTTAACAAACAGCAGGCTCTGGGGAGAGAGATTAATTCAAAATGGCTACCACACACACAGGGGGAGGAGTCACTCAGGCAGTCAAGGACAGGAAAAGCTTAACAAACAGCAGGCTCTGGGGAGAGAGATTAATTCAAAATGGCTACCACACAAGGCCCAGTTAATTGAGAGAGGCAAGGTAAGTACAGCTGAGAAGGCTGAAACTTGCACACCACTAAGACAAACACTAAATAATTAAACAAACAACAGTTAGACAAACAGTAAATAATTAAATAAACAGCTAGAACTCACAGTAAGATGTCCCAGGAGGCAAAAATCCACTCACTAGCAGAGCTCTGTAAAAGTTCAGCCTTTCTCTATTGTATGGTGACAGCAATGGGTAATCTGTTGGGTAGACGGGATTTATCTCAGTTGCGTGAATGGCATGACGAAGCTAAGGTTTTAGCTGTTCAGGAAGGTAGCCCTTCTTATTGTATGCGTGAGAAGTATGGGGATATGGCTACTAATTATATTGTACACTGGCATGCAGTGACTAGTGATAATGTGCTTTTACAGTTTCCTTTGGAGGGAACTTTTTCTATAGATAAACTTCGTTATCTAAAATGTGCTTTGCAGGCTAAACATAAATTATGTGATGCCCGTGAAGGGCTAGTGTTTAGTTGGTGGCAACGAATGGCACATGATATGAAAAATGATTTGTTTGTGTTAAAGAATGCCGGTAAAGCGAGTGAATCACAGGAGACTGATAGTGACCGGGCAGGGAAATTCCCAGCCGTTCTTCCTCCAGAATATGATGCAGATGTGGCTGCATTGGTAATTGGAGCTGGAATAGTCCCAAATGCATCCCCATCGTCTCCCCCTGTTTCTTC
Organism: Ichthyophis bannanicus; assembly: GCA_033557465.1. Taxonomy (NCBI): domain Eukaryota; kingdom Metazoa; phylum Chordata; class Amphibia; order Gymnophiona; family Ichthyophiidae; genus Ichthyophis; species Ichthyophis bannanicus. The sequence continues at coordinate 158,551,308 of CM066039.1, read as the reverse complement.
TGAGAGTCATGTAGCTTCTGGAAGGGGGAGGATCACTCGTGCAGCTGAACTGAGAGAAGAGATAAGGAATAAACAGAAGATATTGGGGGATGCACAGTTTGATGATTTTAGTATTTGTAATATTTCTCAGCTTAATGAAGTGAATGCCCTTCTTAGCCGTGAAATAGAAAGTATTGCACATATGATAGAAACATTAAAGGAAATAGTAAGGAATGATATTTCTGCTACAAAGGAATTGGGAATTTCTAGTAAACTTATTGATGCTATTGAAAAAGATCTGGATAAGCCTTTTATAACTTATAAGGAGAAATGTGCTCAATTACATGATGCTATAACTTTTCTTCAGACTGTTTTATGCCAACATAATAGTCCACGTTCTGTAACTGCACAATCTGTAGAAGAAGATATAGTACCTGCATATCCTTTTCGTGTATATCCAACAGGACCTACAGGTGCAATGGCTGTGCCTGCAAATTGGAGTCCTAAAGAAGTATTTGATTTGGCTAAAACCTTTCCTGATTACAAGGAAAATTCAGGTAGATTTGTGTCCTTATGGTCTCAAATAATTAATAGTTATAATCCTACTTGGGCAGATCTAGACAATCTGCTTAGAGCTGTTTTTATTAATCCAGCTGATTTTCATAAGGTAACTCATCCAATTAGAGATTATAATTGGGTATGGCCACAGACAGACCCTTTAACAGATTTTCAAGAACAGACACAAAGAGATAGTTTTGTTCTGTGTAGAGAGAAATTGTTAGAATCTCTTAAAGTAGCATGTAAGCCTGTGAAGGATTGGTCAAAGCTTACTTCTTTAACACAGGAAAGGGGTGAGAAAGTTACAGCTTTCCACACTAGGTGTATGCTAGCATTTAAGGATTATTCTGGCGAGACAGAAGATACACCTTCAGGATTTACTAATATTTTTGTAAATGGTTTGATTCCAAGAATAAAAGAGATTTTGGAAACTTCAATAATAGATTGGCCTGCTAGATCAGCTGATGCAATTTTGGAGGGTGCACGGTACAGTGAATTAAAATATCTCAAGGAATTGCAGGAGCAACAAGCCAGATTAGAGGTAAAAAAAAACTAAACTGCTTAATTTACAAATTGCTTCTATGCATCCAGCCCTGGGAAGGGGGCGGGGGAGAGAGAGATTCAGAGGAAACTATGGGAATTCTCAGCGAGGCACTTCTCAGCGAGGGCGTGGACAAGCCAGAGGAATGCGTGCTTGTTATACATGTGGTGAGTGTGGCCATTTACAACGAGACTGTCCACAGAATCGGAATTTGGATGGCCAGAGAGCTGCGTGCCTTCCTCCCCCACCTGCTGAGTTCACTCCTGTATATCAATGTTTTTCTAACCCAGAAGACTGTGATTCTTGGGATGCATGACTATTATTGAATCTGAATGTAACCTCTCAGGGTGAGTTAGAAGCTAAACTGGGAGGCTCTACTGTGAAATTCATCATCGATTCGGGAGCTACTACATCTGCGCTGCGCCTACAGGATCTGCCTGAAGTTTATCAAACTCAACTAGCACAAGCTCCAATAGTGCATTGTGAAGGCATTGAAGGTAAGATAATTCCTCACCGTAAACTTGAGGCTTTGCCTTTGCAGATTGGAGAGACTGTATACCCTACTACTTTTCTGGTAGGAGACACATTACCAGTGAATCTTTTGGGTCGTGATTTCCTGGCTTCACATCATGCAACTTTATCTTGGATGAGTGGAAAGTTACATTTTCAGTTGTATTCTCTTTCTGAAGTGCAGCCCCCTGCGGATGTCACAGCTATTCACCCTGATCTCGGAAGACTTCCATCTACTCTGTGGGCAGTCCCAGGATCAAATGTCGGATGTCTCTCAATTCCTCCTGTGAAGATTACCGTAAAACCTGGTGTACAACTTCCTAGACTCAAACAGTATCCACTATCAGCAGCTGTTATAGATGGAATTCGACCGGTAATTGAAGATTTACAGATGCAAGGTGTCATCTATCCTACTGCATCGCCATGTAATACTCCAATTCTTCCTGTACTGAAAGCTGACGGCAAGACATATCGATTTGTGCAAGATCTGCGAGCTGTTAATAAGGTAATTCTGCCAATCTTTCCCTTGGTACCTAATCCGCATGATATCTGGACACAGGTACCTCCAAAATCTACGTGGTTTTCTTTTATAGATTTGAGTTCTGCTTATTTTTCAGTGCAAATTAGCAAAGAAAACCAATTTTTATTTGCTTTTCATTTTGACAATCAGCAGTATACATGGACTAGGCTATGCCAGGGCTACACGGACAGTCTTGCGTACTTTTCGCAGGCTCTAAGAACTGCGTTATTAGATGTGAAGCTTGACCAATCCTCTTTAATTCAATATGTGGATGATTTGCTTTTATGTTCACCAAGTTATGAGATCTGTTTAGCAGACTCATTATCTTTATTAGCTCATGTTGCCAAATTAGGACTGAAAGTCAATTTGTCTAAATTGCAATTTGTATCTCAAAATGTTACTTTTCTGGGTGGTGTTCTAGCTCCAGCTGGCCGTGCAATTACTTCTGCCAGATTGGAACCTATTTTATCATTGTCTTTCCAGCAACACCAGCATTGTTACGTAGATTCCTGGGATTGTTGATTTTCTGTAAACAGTGGATAGCTAATTTTTCAGACCTTACAGCTCCGCTTTATGCGTTGATTGGGAAAGAGGGTCCACAGGGTCTCATTGTACCTACGTTATCACAGTGGGAAGCTTTTGTAAATTTAAAGACTGCACTAAGTATTTTCCTGATATATATGTAATGACCTTTAGGTACTTAACCTCTACTTCATAAACTTATTGAGCCTTAGAGGCTAATCATAGCTACAGTATATATCTTCATTATATAAAGGAGAGTATTAAGAAGAGTAGGTATATTTTCAGTTTTGATTTAGTATATTTTTAAGTAATTATAGTTTTAGATATTTAAAAGTTTTGCTAAGAATGTTTTTATATCTAATCTTAGTTGTGCTGAGGCATAGTAGTAGTAGTAAAGCGGTGCTGCAGTTAGAACTGTGGGAATGTTATGATGAATATTCAAATATTTTCGAGTCACAGGTACACTCAGTGACAAAACATTTTAATTTATCAGATTGTGCAGTGTGTCTTCCATCTGTGACAGCTACTCAGCATGGATTTCTACCTAGGGTTAGGCCTAAGACCTTTGAGGAGTTCCGTGACATGGCCTTTAATCTAACTTCCGTACAATGGTCTCATACAAGCCCAGAACCTAGAATAGTTAGTCCTATGCCTCTGCAACATCCTCCAATATGTTTTATGGCTCAGGGTAAGGGAAGAAAGGTAGGGGATACTCCATGGAATGTTTGTAGAATAGTAATGCTGCATAATTCTTCTATTTGGTATAAGAAATCCCTTGTAGGAAACTCTTATATTTCAGTAGTACAATTAATGTCAGTTCAAGGGAACCAGATGCATGATTATGAATCACTACAATATAATAGTTCTGGCTACCCTTTGAACGCCTCTAGTTCAGACCTAGTTATACCTAACTGGAGTATCCCTTTACTAGGGTATTATCATCCCTGGAAACATAATTTGTCTGGAGGGCTTAATGAAATGGACATGACTCAGTGGGCTTTGAATAATTGTATCCAGAATATATCTTGTCCCCAGAATTTGACAATCTGGGAAGATGGCTTAGTGGCTTTAGAAGGAGATTATTTTGTGTGTGGTATGTTTGTGTATACAGAGCTTCCCAGAGGTTGGTCAGGTACCTGTTATATAGCCCATTTAGATACCCCGTGGCGATGTGTACCTTACCAGAACATTACTTTATAATCAACCCTGAACAATTCTGTTAGAAGAAAAAGGGATGTTTCTTCACAGGATAAGGCCATAGAGGCTGCTCAACAACTGGTAGACACTACAAAACCTTTAACTAAATCTCAAATAGATGCATTCACAGGTACTGTGTGGCTTTCAGCCCTTGGAGCTATAACACCCACTAGAGAATATGGTACCCAGATTATGCGACTACAGGCAGTTGTTGAACTTACAGCCCTAGATCTCACTGAGGCAATTAGTGTCTTGCAAGGTGCAGTGAACAAAGTGTCAGCTTATGCAGCCCAGAACCGAATGGCTTTAGACTATCTCCTAGCAAAGGAAAATGGTGTGTGTGGAGTAATAGTGGGTTTTTGTTGTAGTATGCTTGATAATAATGGTAAAATAGTAAAAGGCCTATTGGATAAAGTTAGAAACCGTACTTTTGTTTCAAGTGATAGTTATGTAAGTTCTTTTTCAGCTCTATTTGATTCTGTTTCTTCATTTTGGAATTCATTATCCAGGCCTTTGCAAGGCTTATTAGCATCATTGCTTGGCTTTCTGGGGATTCTCATTTTAGGAGTATTAATTCTCTGTGTAATATCAGCCTGCTGTAAGAAATCAGTGGAATCACTGACCCCTACAATGATGTTACAGATTGACCCAGAATCTAGTTTTAATTCCACTTTAATGGCAATGTCTGAGTTTCCTTACTTTAGGAATGATTCTTTACAGAATCAGAGGAGGGACTGAATGTAAGCTTGTCTGTACAGGGCGGTGTACACAACCAGACTGTCTAAGAAAACCTGAGAAAGAGTTAAATTTGTTCAGAACTTTGCTTAGAAATAAACTTCATATATTTGCTTACTAAGTAGGTAAAGAGGTACAAGTCCTGTAAATAAGAAAAGGGGCAGCTTGTCCTCCAGTCTTTCAGTCTCAGGGTTACTAGATATCAAGCAGTCAGCAGTAAACAGTTATGTCTTGGAATACATGTATGTCTCCTCATACTGACCTATGCTGATTAGAAAGTGACCTATGATGTGATGAATATGTAATACCTGACGTAGAACAATAAAGTGAAATTATGCTGTATCCTCCAAAAGAGCCTTATAAATAAAGTAAACCATAGCTGATAGTTAGAGTAAACAAAGAGAACTTGTTTCTATTTGTTTCTCTCCGCAAAGCTTTGGTTTACTTTATTTATAAGGCTCTTTTGGAGGATACAGCATAATTTCACTTTATTGTTCTACATCAGGTATTACATATTAGACAGTCTGGTTGTGTACACCGCCCTGTACAGACAAGCTTACATTCACCCTCCATTTGCTTTTAGGACCTGAGCAAAGGTCTCCAGGGATAGTGCAAACAACAAAAGAGATGAGACAACCCTGTCTCATGCCCCTGCACAGCACAAACCCAGGAGACAAGTAACTGTTTATTCAAAGTTGTGCTGTGGGTTTACTATTCAGAGCTTTGATCACCCGCAAAAAACTACTTCCAAAGTTGTATGTTTCCAGCGCGCGCAGTAGATAGGGCCATCTGACCTGGTTGAAAGCCTTCTCCACGTCGAGTGCCAAGAAAACTGTCAGCTACGCACATACCACATCACACTAATGCACTATACCCAGAAACCTGCCTTACGTTATCTGAGGAGTTGCGACATGAAATGAAACCAGTTTGGTCTATATGTATAAGATCAGACTACCTGGTTGAGCCTCTGAGCAAAGATCTTTGCAAGCAGCTTAGCGTCCATATTCAGGAGTGAAATCGGTTGATAGGAGCAGAGAGAAGCTGGGTCCTTCCTTCTTGTGTATGAAAGTAATATGAGCTTCTAGAAAGGACACTGGGAGGGACACCCCCTCTCTAACTGAATTGTACACCCTACATAATAACAGATAGAGGATCCAAATCTTTGCATTGTTGTGAGAAATCACCCCCACCTTCTGTGCCCATCTCAATATCCAGTCGCAGTGTCTGAAATTTAGAAGTTTTGCCAGCACTGGTTGGGGCCTATCCCCAGCTCCAATAGCTTTCCAGGGACATAGTGTGCCTGCTCCACTATTGAGCAGGAGTGGAGGGTCCTTAAACAAGTCACTCAGCAGACGCTCAATATAGTCCTCCAGGATCTGTCCCCCCCTCCCCCCCACACACTCTCCGGCAGGACCAGGATTCTTACATTAGACCTGCGGGAACGATTTTCCAAATCATCCACCTTAGCTAGCAACTTGTTTATCATCAGCTGATGCACCACCATATCACTCTTCAATATCCATACATCATTCTCGGTGCCAGAAATCTATTGCTCGGCCTGTTTGATGCGGCTTACTGCTACTTGGAGTTCAGCTCACACCTCCTGCAGCTCCCCTTGAATGGTGCACAATTTCTCTGCCAATTTGGCATTGTCATCCCGGATTGCTGCTAGTATTACTGCCGTTTAAGAGGAGGCAGCATTTGCCTTGCCTTCTGATTTCAGGAGCACCACTGCTGCTGCCAATCTGTCTGCGCTCAGTGATGCTCCTCCTGGGGTCATCCCGCCACCATCTTGCAGGTTCAGACATTCTGCCATAATCTGCTGGCAGGAGTTTTTTGCCACTTTCGACGAGCCTGCTGTGGCTTTAGAGGACTTTTGGGACTCAACTTTTGTCGCCATCAATATCCCGTTTCTGAAAGAGCCACCTGTGGAACCAAACTGGTATTTTTCAGCGCTACACTTAATCACTCCAGTATGAGAGAGCAGGAAAACCACGTCTTCTCCCTAGTCCGTTATCACGTGACCCCCATATAACAGGATTTAAAAGAAAAGATTTGGGCAAGTTTCTGGTAGACAGAGATGGCATTACCCGGTAAGCACGGCAGGGGGGTGCCAAAGCTGCAGCCTCAGGCTGGAGGAGAAAAACTCGTAGTCGGCAGTGGTGCCTGTGTCCGTGGAAGCAGCCTGTCCCGCGGGCACACAAACGTACTGCTGGCCTTGATAATGGCTTTCTTTTCCTCTTTGGTCTATGGGATAAACTGCTTCTGTGGGCCAAAGAGCAAAAGAAAGCCGTGATCGCAAAGAGCAGTACTTTTATGTGCCCATGGGATAGACTGCTCCCACAGGCTGAAGAGATGAAGGCCATAATCGCGGGCAGCACTGGTGCCTGTGCCCACTAGAACAGCTTATCGGTGGCACACAAAAATACTGCTGAGCCTGATCATGGCTTTCTTTTGCTCTTTGACCATGGGAACAGCCTGTCCCACGGGCCAAAGAACAAGAGAGCCATGATTGTGGCCAATGGTTCTTTTGTGTGCCTGCGAGCCAAGCTGCTCCCATGGGCCAAAGAGGTGATCGCAGCCAGCAGTCCTGCCTGTGCCCAAGGGAAAGAGAGCCAGTAATTGCCATCCCAACTACCTCCCACCCACCCTATTCCTCACCCCACCCAGCCGAGGGCTGCATTGCCTATATAGTCGTCACATACATTGACATCTATCCTTTTAATTAGGTGTTAAACCACCTTTTCTTATCCTTCTCCTAGGACCGCTAAATCAGCTTGCCATGTATTCAGTGCAATAAATGTGGTGCTTTAATTCTGAGAAGAATCATTTGGAACTTAAGAGCTTGCCCTATATGCCTCAAGTTGGCTGCTATGCATAAAGAATTGACGCTACTAAGGGAAGAATTAGCTGCAATGAAACACACCTCTTCTAGGATACAAACCTAACTAAGTCCACCACCGCTTCAACAAAGAATCAAACATCCCAGGAACAAATGGATCACAGTAGGCTCTGGTAGGTTGCAACCTGTAATGCAGAGACACCCTATGCATCAAGAAATATCCTTCATAATGCCTTCTCTGCCTTGGTTAATGAGGATGCCCAATCCATAGAAACTGAAGGGCCCTTAATTGAGACAGTCAATGCCCAATCTACTGATAAAGCACCCAATATGAAGAAAAATCACAAAACAGAAAACTACAAGTACTTGGAGATTCCATTATCAGAGGTACTAACAAGGGAACACAGCTCAAAGGAGAGAAGATAATCAAATGCCTTCCAGGCTCTAGAGCCAGCAGGAATACAAACCAAATTGTTGATGTAGTTAGCACAGAAAGTGAGCACTCCAAAATTGATGTTGTCATCCACTTGGGTACAAATGACCTGGCTAGAAACAGTGCCTCTGCAGTTCAAAGGGACTTCCAGACTCTGCGAGAGAAACTCCATTGTTAACACTGTAGCATTCTCAGAAGTTCTGCCTGTTCTTGGTAAGGGGGCAGAAAGGCTGCATCAGATAGCTTTAATACATGGCTCCAGACCTGGTGCATCAAGAAGGATTCAGATTTATATAGGCAACTGGGGAAACAGATGGACCAACAAGAGACTATACTGTGCTGATGGACTACATCTCTCTGTCGCAGGAAAAAGAATCCTAAGTGAAAAATTCCGGCAGTATGGGGACAGGCATTTAAACTAGAGAAAGGGGATGACAGATGGGGAAGGACAAGTTCAGGACGTCACTCCCGGCAAAAGCAGAACAACATCAGAAACAGCCACACTTTTAAAACCACACATCAATGATAAGTGGGAAGAAGTGGGTAGAACAAAATTAATGTAAAATACATGCAAGCCAGTTAAATGCTGGAAAGCAATGAGCACAAATGCTCGAAGCTTAGCCAACAAATTTCCTGACCTGGAAGCCCTAATGGTGGAAATGGACTTGGGCATTGTGTTCATTACAGAAACATGGTTTAATGAATCGCATGAATGAGATATAGCCATAGCTGGCTATAATCTATTCAGAAGAGATAGAGAAAGTGGAAAAGGAGGAGGAGGAGTAGCCTTATATGTCAAAAAAACAATATTAAAGCTACTGAAATGCAGGGGACATGGGGAAAAGAAGAAGCGTTCTCGATTGTGTTGTAAAGAGGAGATGGCACTGTCATCCATACTGGTGTAGTCTACAGACCTCCGACTCAAATCGAAGAAATAGATAACAAATTGATTATAGATATTGCAAAGATAGCCACTAAGGGGGAAATGATCATATTGGGTGACTTTAATCTACCCGATGTGGATTGGAGTACTCCTTCTGCAAATCTGGAAAGAAGTAAAAAAAATTGTGAATGCTTTCCAAGATGCATTACTTAGACAAATGGTGATGGAACCAACCAGGGAAAATTCAGTGCTGGATTTAGTGCTCACCAACGGAGATAGCGTGGCGAATGTCCGGGTGGGTGCCCCTGTGAGCAGCAGCGATCATCACACGGTGTGGTTTGAGATAAAAGCCAAGGTGCAGTCCAGTCATAGCAAGCTCAAAGTCCTAGACTTCAAAAACACTGACTTCAGTAAAATGGCCAAGTACCTGAAGGAGGAGTTTGCAGGGTTGGAGGGGATAAGGGAAGTGGAATTGCAATGGGCTAAACTAAAGGTAGCAATAAAAGGGGCAACAGATAAATATGTAAGGAAAGCAAATAAAAACAAGAGGAGAAGGAAACCTATTTGGTTCTCCAAAGAAGTGGCTGCTCAAATAAAGGCAAAAAACACAGCTTTCACAAAATTCAAAAGCTTGCAAACAGAGGAACACAGAAAGGAATACAGGATCAAACTAAAAGAGACAAAAAGAGAAATAAGAAAAGCAAAATCAAAGGCAGAGGAAAAGATGGCTAAAGATGTGAAGTTTGGCGACAAAACTTTCTTCAGGTATATTCGGGAGAGGAGGAAAATCAGAGGTGGAATTGCAGGACTCAGAAGTGCTGGGAACGGACTCATGGAGAGTGATATTGAAAAAGTGAAATTGCTAAACAAATACTTCTGTTCTGTTTTTACCAAAGAAAATCCTGGAGAAGGATCACCTGTGACTCCCAAATATAAAGATGGGAATGAAGTAGATACCACACCATTCACAGAAGATAATGTGTTAGAACAACTTGCAAAACTGAAAGTGGACAAGGCCATGGGACTGGATGGGATACATCCCAGGATACTGAAAGAGCTCAGAGAGGTTCTTGCAGGGCCGTTAAAGGATGTTTTTAACAGTTCCTTGGAAACAGGAGAAGTGCCTCAGAACTGGAGGAGGGCTGATGTGGTACCTCTTCACAAAAGTGGTGACAGGGAAGAAGTGACAAATTACAGGCCAGTGAGCCTTACCTCAGTGGCAGGAAAAGTAATGGAGGCGCTCCTGAAAGAGCGAATAGTGGACTTTGGTAAAACCATGTTGCCTTGGATCATGCAACCTGTTGGTTTTGAGAAAGGACAATCTTGCCAAACAAATCTGATTTGAGTTCTTTGACTGGGTGACCAGAGAACTAGATCAGGGGCATGCAATGGATGTCATCTACCTGGATTTCAGCAAAGCTTTTGATACTGTTCCTCATAGGAGGCTTATTGACTGACAGATGTCAGAAGGTGATGGTAAATGGAGCTCACTTGGATGAAAGGAAGGTGATTAGCGGGGTACCCCAGGGTTCGGTCCTGGGATCGGCACTGTTCAATGTATTTGCGAGTGATATTGCTGATGGACTGAATGGAAAAGTCTGTCTTTTTGCAGATGACATGAAAATTTGCAACAGAGTGGACTCCCCTGAGGAAGTGGATAACATGAGGAAAGATCTACAAAAGCTGGAAGAATGGTCTAATGCTTGGCCGTTAAGATTTAATGCGAAGAAGTGCAGTGTCATGCACTTGGGAAGCAGAAATCCAAGGGAAATGTATGCGATAGGAGGCGAGAGGTTGGTGTGCACGGACCAGGAGAAGGACCTTAGTGTGATTATTTCTGAGGATCTCAAGGTGGCAAAACAGTGTGACAAGGCAGTGGCAAAAGCCAGGAGGATGTTGGGTTGCATACAAAGAGGAATTACCAGCACAAAGGAAGAGGTACTAATGCCACTGTATAAGTCACTGGTGAGGCCTCACTTGGAATATTGTGTTCAGTTTTGGAGATCATATCTCGCAAAGGATGCAAAAAGACTAGAAAGGGTTCAGAGGAAGGCGACTAAAATGATTATGGAGACTGCATCAGAAGCATGAGAAGAGACTTGAAGACCTAAATATGTACACTCTGGAGTAGAAGAGGGATAGGGGAGATATGATTCAGACCTTGAGTATTAATGAACAAACAAACCTTTTCCAAAGACGGGGAAGCTGTAAAACTAGAGGGCGTAACATGAAGCTGCAAGGGGGTAAATTGAAAGGCAAGGTCAGGAAATACTTTTTCACTGAAAAGGTGCTTGGAATGCCCTCCCGATGGAAATGGTGGGGGCAAATACAGTGACAGAATTCAAAATGGCATGGGACAGACACAGTAGATCCCTCTATAGCAACAGGATAAAATAAATAAACTATCTAATTTCTCAGCAAACAAGGGTGCCCTACACGGAGCGGTGGATTCACCCCTAATCAAAGACCTGCACGGAGCGGCAGGTGCACCTACTCTTGCCACCTTGCTGGGCAGAGTAGATGGACCATACTGGTCTTTATCTGTCGTCATTTACTATGTTACTGTGTTACTATATGTTACACCACTGTGCTGCACTTCATTGTAGCAAGCAGGGACAGTTTGTCTTCATCTGAGCTGACAGCCTCCTGCAGACGGTTTGACATGTTGTTCATCTGCTTTCTCTTTAATCCAAACACACTTTCTCTGTGAGTCAGGGCTGAGGAGCATTTACATAACAGTACAGAAAAATGTGTGGGGAGAGTGTGATGTGTATATAATCTACTTTCTACTATTTGTGATAGAAAAGATGGAATTGTGAAGGCAGAGGGGAAGTTTAGGTGGAGGATGGAGAGAGTCATGTGTAAATGAGGAGCAGGGAGACAGCAGAAGGGTGGGTGTGTGTATGTGGGAAAAGGGTAGAGGATAGAGAGTGCGCGATGTGTGTGCTGCCAGGATTTTATTTATTTATTTATTTTATTTACAGTTCTTATATACCGCGCTATTCAGCATCAGTGCGGTTTACAAACAACAAATTTTGCATCAGAACAAAGCTCTTTTGCTTACATTGTAACAGGATTGGTAACTTGGGGCTGTAACAAGGGTAACTATATACAAACAACCGAGGTCATTGTAACTATTTACAATTTATATTGCAAGGTTGGATCGTAATGCAAGAGACCATATCATAAGATCGTTTTGAGTGTGCTTGAGGGTGGGTCTGTTTTGTGTATTGTCAAGAGTTATGTTGTTGGGATGTCAGAGGCTGTGTGAGTGAGTTGAGGTGCAGGAGGTGATTGTGTTAGGTTGGAGAGGCCGAAGTGAAGGCAGAATAGGTGGTGTTTAAGGGCTTTTCTGAACTGTGAGAGGTCACTGATTGCTCGGATATGAGGTGGGAGATTGTTCCAGCACCTAGGGGCATAGAATGTAAAGGCTCTGTTCCTTGTTGTTTGAGTACATTTGGTAGAGTCAAGTGGTATAGTCAGCTTATTGGTAGCTATTGACCTCCTTAGCCTGTTTGTAGGAGTGATGGTCAGGAGAGCAGAGAGGGATGGAGGGGGTATCCGATTAATTGCTTTAAATGAAAGGAGTAATGCCTTGTAGGTGATCCTGCATTGTAACGGAAGCAAGTGTAGTGCCATAAGTATGGGCGTGATGTGATCTCTTCTGGATACGTCGCAGAGAATGCAGGCTGCTGCATTCATCACCATCTGTAGTGGATTGAGGGTGCTGTTGGGGAGGCCATGTAAGATGATGTTGGCATAATCAAAGTGAGGCATTACAAGTGTCTGGAATATTGTTCTGAAGTCATCTGGGGTTAGTAGAGGTCTTAGGTGTCTTAGTGTCCGTATTTTATTATAGATGGACTTGGTGGTGTTCTTTATGTGATCTTTGAAGTTGAGCTGTTGGTCTATTGTGACACCCAGGTAGCGTATTACGGATTTACATGGAAGCTCTGCATCTCGCACCTTCAATGAAGTGGGGGGAGAGAAATTCTTGTTTTTGGTTATGAATAGTACTTCAGTTTTCTTGAAGTTTATGCGTAGATTCTGCGATAAGAGCCAATCAGTGATTGTGTTGAAGCACTCTATTAGTGGGGAGAGGTCAGGGTGCATGATTTTGATTGGTGTGAATATCAAGACATCGTCTGCATAGATCAAACTGGATATATTAAAGGAGCGGATTATATCACAAATTGGTTGCATATATATGTTGAAAAGTAAAGCAGATAGGGAGGATCCTTGGGGTACTCCTTGTTGTTGATGGAATGGTTCAGATGTTGAGGGTCCTATCCGTACATGTTGCCAGCAGTCAGCTAGATAGGATTTGCACCATTCCCAGGCCGAGCCATGAATTCCCTTTTCCTGAAGGCGAGAGAGGAGTTGCTCGTGGTTAACAGAATCAAATGCAGCGGCAATATCGAGGAAGATGAGTACAAACCCATCTTCCATTTTGTCGATACCTCTGGATAAGGTATTGATAAGTAAGGTGAGTAGAGTCTCTACACCATGGGATTCTCGGAACCCATGCTGGCAGGGGTCAAGAGGGGCTGATATGTCGATGTGTTCTTGCAGTTGCGTTTGAACCACCTTCTCAATAAGTTTGGCTAGAAGGGGTATGCTAGAGATTGGGCGATATGAGTCTGTCTTTGTTGGGTCAAGTTTATTGAAGTGTGTGTGAAGTGTGGGGTAAGCTGGGTGTGAGGAGACAGGCCATATGACACTTATCTTCCCTTTCCACTATAGGACAAATCTCCTTACCCATGCTAAAGGAAGGAGAACACAACCCCTGAGCTGCATTGGGCATTTAAAAGGCTTTTTCACCATTCCATAGTTGTATTTTGCATAGTTGTCCTACCTTGGTTTCCTCTGGCTTTTTGTCTATGTGCTGATGATTGATTTCCAAACCTTCCCATTCTGGTGAGAGTTTCTGCTGTATGGCTGGTTATTTACCATACTGTGTGAAGAGCTGAGACAGGTAAAGAGCTTCCACTCCTCCATCCCTTGGGGATTGATGGCCCCTCCTTCTCTTCCCTTACCTCCCCTGTCCCTCAGTGATGGCCATTTTCATTTTCTTCTGATGGATACTACTGCTGCTACTTCTCTTGCCTCTTGGTAAAGGCCAACTACACTTCCTCAACCCCCAGTGACAACAGACGCACCCTTTAACACAGGCCACTTTCCCAATCCTCATCCCTAGGCAAGGCCGTGGCTGTATATCGGAGGTTATCCTTTAGGACTAGCCACCTTGAGGTCAGACTCACCTTTTAGCATTGGCCATCTTCCCATTCCTCGCCCCTAGGTAAGGCCCTGTCTGTATATTATCCCTCCCTGCAGACTCTCTCCTGCTGCCTCCCCAATTCTGTTCCCTTTCCAGCCTCTGTCTTCACCTTTCATTTTCACCCCTTGCCCTGCATTCCTCTTCCCCCAGTTGCATTTTGCCCAGGGGTAACGGAAGGCCTTTTATTTTGTGGAGGCCAAAGCTCCACCCTAACTCCGCCGCAGACTCCACCCTGTGGGAAGAAACCCTTCTTGTTCTGCCTATGGGAAATCAGATCCCAACAGGAAGAACAGGAATAATCTTTCTTCTGCCCTTGGGAATGGGATCCCCACTGGCACCCTGCTGTTAATTGGCTGCAATCAGGCAAAGACCCTTCTTGTCTGCTTGCGGGAGATCCGATTCTGGCAGGCAGAACAGGAAGGGTCTTTACTATGATCATGGCCGGTAGGAAGCAGGCTGCCTGCATAGATACCATCCCCTGCAGGCAGAAGAGGAAGAGAAGCCATGATCGTGGCAGAGACCCTTCCTGTTCTGCCCATGAGGATCAACATTATTGGCACCCTTGCAGGTCAACCCCTTAATATCTCCTTAAAAAATAGTGGCCAGTGGAATGGCTTTGCACTATATATGCACGCATATTTGACACACAAAAGAATCAAATAAAACAAGACCAGTTAAAAAAGGAATTAGTATAAAAACTGGTACATTGCAAGGATATAATTATTGGCACCCTTATAAACAATTCAACTCAGTTTGAACAGAAGAACCAACTTCCCATTGCAGTAAAATTAGACATACCTGTGATAAATTATCAGTGCTCACATGACTTGAATTAACCAATAAATGATGGCTCTAATGTTTAAAATGGCCACATTCACTCCTTGTTCCATTTTCACAATGGTGAAGACAAGAGAGCTACCTGAGACCATCAGAAAAGCCATTAGCATCAAACTTCAAAGTGGTACAAGGCTATCTCCAAAGACCTTGGGATTCCTGTGTCTACAGTTCGCAATGTTAAGAAATTTTCTGCTCGTGGAACTGTCAAGAACCTTCCAGAACATGGTGCAAAGAGGAAAATTAATCCAAGAAGTCTTCGAAAGTTAATGTGGACTGTTAGAAAAACACCACACACAACATCCAAAGAGCTAAAGTTTGACCTAGAGCAAATTTGGTGTGGTGGTTTCAACCAGTACCATACTCGCTAAACAAAGAAGGATTTCAAGGGCCCTGGACCCTGCTCAAAGACAGACATAAAAAGGCATGCCTAATCTTTGCTCACACCCACCTTGAGAAACCACAATGAAGATGTATTACAACACCACACTGGGAAGATGTATTACAACTATTTGATAAACTGAAGAGTAGCAAATCACCTGGACCAGATGGTATACATCCAAGGGTGTTGAAAGAACTGAAATATGAGATTGCAGACCAACTATTAGTAATCTGTGAACTATCATTAAAATCAACTGTAATACCTGAAGATTGGAGGATGGCCAATGTAATGTCAATTTTTAAAAAGGATTCCAGGGGTGATCCAGGAAACTACAGACTGGTGAGCCTGGCATCAGTACTGGGAAAAATGGTAGAAACCATCATAAAGAACAAAATTACTGAGCATGTAGATAGTCATGGCTTAATGGGAGACAGCCAACATGGCTTTAGACAAGAAAGATCTTGTCTTACTAATCTGTTATGTTTTTTTGAAGGTGTGAATAAACAGATAGACAAAGGTGAGTCGGTTGATATAGTGTATCTGGACTTTCAGAAAACCTTTGATAAAGTCCCTGATGAGATACTTTTGGCAAAATTAAAAAGTCATGGGATAGGAAGGCAGTGTACTATTGTGGATGAGGAACTGGTTAAAAGATAGAAAGCAGAGAGTAGGGCTAAATGGCCAATTTTCCCAATGGAGAAAGGTGAATAGTGGAGTACCCCAGGGATCTGTGCTGGGTCTGCTGCTTTTTAACATATTCATAAATGATCTGGAAATGGGAATAACAAGTGAGGCTATCAAATTTGTGGATGACACAAAACTATTTAAAGTTGTTAAAACCATGAGGATTGTGAAAATTGCAAGAGGAACTTGATAAATTGGAAGACTGAGCATCAAATAGGCAGATGAAATTTAATGTGGACAAGTGCAAAGTTATGCACCTAGGAAAGAAAAACCTAAACTATGGTTACACGATGCAAGGTTCCACATTAGGAACTACCACCCAGGAAAAAGATTTAGGTGTCATCATGGATAACATATTAATACCTTCCGCCCAGTGTGCAGCGGTGGCCAAGAGAGCAAATAGAATGCTAGGTATCATAAGGAAAGGAAGGGAGAATAAAACAAAGGATATTATAATGCCTCTGTATCGTTCCATGGTCCGACTGCACCTTAAATATTGTGTGCAGTTCTGGTCGCCGTATCTTAAAAAGAATATAGCATTATTAGAAAAGGTACAGAGAAGAGCCACTAAAATGGTAAAGGGGAAGGATACTCCTATGAAGAGAGGCTAAAAATGTTAGAGCTCTTCAGCCTGGAAAAGAGACGGCTGAGGGGAGATATGATAAAGGTCTATAAATTAATGAATGGAGAGGAATGGGTAAACGTAGATCAATTGTTTACGCCATCAAAATATAGAAAGACTAGGGGGTGTGCAATGAAGCTACAGGGTAACCTATTTAAGACTGATAAGAGAAAATATTTTTTCACTCAACATGTAATCAAACTCTGGAATTTGCTACCGGAGGATATAGTAAAAGCTGTTAGTGTAGCCAGGTTTAGAAAAGGTTTGGACACGTTCCTGGAGGAAAGGTCCATAAACCATTATTAAAAGGGACCCAGAATATCCATTGCTTGCCCCAGTACCAGCATTGTGGAACCTGTGTCTTTTGGGAAAACTGCTAGGTACTTGTGACCTAGATTGGCTACTATTGGATACAGGATACTGGGCTTGATGGACCTTGGTCTGACCCAGTATGGCATAACTTATGTTCTTATGGGAAAATGTTCTGTGGACAGATGAAACCAAGCTTGAGTTATTTAGCAATGCAGACCAGTGATACATTTGCAAGCAAAGAAATGAAGCTTATAAGGGAAAAAAACACCCTTCCTACAGTTAAATATGGTGGAGATTCCATAATGTTGTGGGGCTGTTTTGCTGCCTCAGGAGCTGGAGGCCTGGAACGTATTAAAGGATTCATGAAGTCAGAGGCCTGCAAAGGTATTTTGGAGCAAAATGTGCTACCTAGTGTCAGAAAGCTAGGTCTGAGTCGAAGGTCCTGCAGCAGGACAATGACCCAAAGCAAACATCCAAAAGTTCAAAAGAATGGTTAAAAAGGAACTAATGGACTGTTTTAAACTGGACAGCAATGAGTCCTGATCTCAATTCAATCGAGAACCTTTGGAAGGAGCTGAAATCAGCCACTGGTAAAAGGAATCCTGGAAACATTCATAAGCTGGAAGAAATCACAGTTGAAGAGTGGGAGAAACTACCTGCAGACTAATGTACGAAATTTATAGATGGCTACAAAAAACCTTTGGAGGCTGTCATCACTGCCAAGGGTTGTGCAACCAAATATTAGTGAAGGGTGCCATTAATCCTTTCCAGGTCATGTTTTGTGTTTTTTTTCTCAGAAATTACTATGTCTAAATTACACAGACATCTTTTTTGTTTTGTTGTATTCCTTTTAACACTATTAAAATATTATGATGACATACAGTTGGAATATTTCCAATTAATTATGAAGGTATTGTACACAACATACTTAAAATGCAAGAGTGCCAATAATGTTGACCACACCTGTATGCTACAAAGCGCAGGCCTTCACCCCCTAGAAGGCACACAGGCACTCTTCCCCTGTACCACACACACAGTCACCCTCCCCCATACCACACAAACATACCTGGGAACCTGACCAGTGCAGCAGGCGCATACACAGGCACCCCACGCCCGCACCATCCATACCTCACACATGCATCCCACCCCTACATTGCACCACACACACACACCCACTGTCTAAAGAGAGAGGCATATATATACATAAAGCCAATTATAAAAGTTCGTCATACAGCCCTTGCTGCCATAACAAGATAACAAGAACTCTGCTTCCACACTCCTCTTTCCCCTCCAGATATGTATGATTTTGCAAATGAAGGAAGGGGAACTGCATCACTTTGTCACATAAGTGTGCTATTTTCATATGCACACACAGTTCCCTGAAAGACATACATAGCCTCGTGCACAAACGTCCTTCTGGCTTTTACTATCGCTTTTCTACCTGTTGAGCCACCTTAAGATCATCAGAAACAATCACGTCAAGGTCCCGCACTTCTTTAATGGCCAGAAGTATTTTACCCTCTATACTGTACCATTCCCTTGGATTTTGCAGCTCAAATGCATGATCCTGCATTTTTTAGTGTTAAATCTTAGCTGCTGAATTCTTGACCATTCTTCAAGCTTTTCCGACTCCCTCCTCATGTTACCTCATCTTCCTGGATGTCTACACTATCATAGATTTTGCTATCATCTGCCTAGAGGCAAATCTTACCCGACAGCCCTTCCACAATATCACCAAAATGTTAAAAAGAATCGGACCAAGGATAGATCCCTGTGGCACACCACTGGTAATATACTTCTCCTCAGAGTGAACTCTATTTATCTGTACCCTTTGTTGCCTCCCACAACCAATTTCTAACCCAGTCAGTCACTTCAGGATCTATCCCTAAGGCATTCAATTTATTTATAAGTCATCTGTGTGGAATAGTGTCAAAGACTTTACTCTGTAAAGTGTGCACTTTTCAACTTCTTTCAGCTTTACTGCAGGACACCAAACATGCCAAACCTCCTTCCTTCACTCTCATAGTGTGCAGCTAGGGTGGTATTTATCTTTATTTACCAGTCAGACAGCTGGCCACAGAGAACAGAGGGAGAGGGGGGAATTTTGAGTGCAGTACATTGGTCGGTCAGAGTCTGACATTATGTGCGCCACAGCAGAGGGCCTTAAGCTTGTGCTTAGCATCACTGGTAATTCACTGCAAGGAGCACTCTTGCTGGTTCACAAGGGAGGCTACAAAATGATCTTTCCACTTTCGTCTATCCTGGCTGTAATGCCAAGAATGTCTC
Organism: Ichthyophis bannanicus; assembly: GCA_033557465.1. Classification (NCBI taxonomy): domain Eukaryota; kingdom Metazoa; phylum Chordata; class Amphibia; order Gymnophiona; family Ichthyophiidae; genus Ichthyophis; species Ichthyophis bannanicus. The sequence continues at coordinate 158,532,190 of CM066039.1, read as the reverse complement.
TGCATGTTTCACAGTTACAGCAGCTCTAAAAGGCAGCACTCTCAAAGAAACCTCAAAATCTAGCCAAGTGGTTGTTCTCACATCGATGCTGCCACTGTCATCTGCCGACTTGAGCTTGGGGTTTGAGTTCTGCTTCTTAGTGCTCAACATGGCTTCCATTCTGCTTATACCCAGGGATAGCAGCAGCTTTCCTCAGGTCTCTTAGTAACAGTCTATTGACTTTTCCTCAAAGAATTTATCCAAACCTTTTTAAAGCCCAATTACACTAACTGCTTTTATCACTTCTCCTTATTTGTTGGATTTATAAAAGAGCTGTGCAACTGTACATGCAGAGCTAGAGCAGCGGTAGTATCTGTAGCAACAATAACAGGTAGGAGAAGAGGCAAGAAAAACTAAGTGGTTGTAACCTTTGTAGACGTTTTTGGAGTTAAATACATTGATTTTGTTTGCTTTGTTTACATTAACCCTTTGACTATCACAGCCTGTTAAGAACCTAAGAAAATAAAATATGCCATACTGGGTCAGACCGAGGGTCTATCAAACCCAGTATCCTGTTTCCAATCTGGGTCACAAGTACCTGTCAGGTTCCAAAAAGGTACACAGATTCCATGCTGCTTATCCCAGGGGTAAGCAGTGGATTTCCCTGGTTCTCTTTACATAGAAACATGATGGCAGAAAAAAGATCAGATGGCCTATCTAGTATGCCCTTCCATATCAAATACTAAAGTCCCTTCTTTTCCTGTAGAGATCTTCTGTGTTTGTCCCATGCTTTTTTGAATTCAGATACTGTCCTTGTCTCTACCTCCATTGGGAGACTATTGCATGCATCTACCACTCTTTCCGTAAAGAAATCTTTCCTCATATTACTCCTGAGTCTATCCCCTTTCACCCTCATACTATGTCCCCTTGTTTTCAATCAAAAGAGGTTCTCCTCTTGTGCATTTCTGCCATGGAGGTATTTAAAAGTCTCTATCTTATCTCCTCTATTCTGCCTTTCTTCTAACATATACATATTACGATCTTAAATCTTTCATCATTTGCGTTATAACGAAGACCACTAACCATTTTAGTAGCCACTCTCTGCATCAACTCCATCCTATTTAAGTCCTTTTGAAGATGTGGTCTCTAGAACTACACACAGTATTCCAAATGAGGTCGCACCAAAGACTTATACAAAGGCACTATGACCTCCTCTTTTTCTGTTGGCCATTCCTCTCACTATGCACCCAAGCATCCTTCTGGCTTTCGCTGTCGCTTTTTTTAACCTGTCTAGCCACCTTAAGATCATCAGAAACTATCACGCCCAGGTCCTGCTTTTCTTTTGTGGACAGAAGTACTATGTCCCCTACACTGTACCACTCCCTTGGTTTTTTGCAGCCCGAATGCATGACCCTACATTTTTTAACATTAAATCTCAACTGCCAAATTCTTCAAGTTTAGCTAGATTCCTCCTCATGTTATCTACTCCTTCTTGGGTATCTGCTCTATTGCAGATTTTATTATCATCCACAGAGAGGCAAACCTTACCCCACAGCCCTTCTGCAATATCACTTACAAAGATGTTAAAAAGACAGATCCCTGCAGCACATCACTGGTAACCTCCTTCTCCTCAGTGAGCTCCATTTGGTTAGCATCACTGTCAATCCACTGCAAGGAGCACTACTGTTAGTTTTCAAGAGAGGCTACAAAATGATCTTTCTATTTTCGTCCAGCCTGGCTGTAATGTCAGGAAAGTCTTTAATAATGGTTTATGGACTTTTCCTCCAGGAATTTGTCTAAACCTTTTTTAAACCCAGCTTCACTGACAGCTTTTACTACATCCTCCGGTAACGAATTCCAGAATTTGATTAAACATTGATTGAAAAATATTTTCTCTGAATAGTCTTAAATGTGCTACATTGTGGCTTCATTGCGAGTCCCCTAGTCTTGATGGTTTTAAGGTTTTTTGGTATAAAATAAAGAGCATTAATCTTTTAAGCCTTTCTTCATAGGGATATCCTTCCATCCCCTTTACCATTTTGATGGTTCTTTTCTGTGCCATTTCTAATTCTGTTCATACAATGCTAAATATTTACTCCTCAGTACAGATTTTTATTCCAGTGATGCATTTGCCCCATCACTGCAATTTTCTTGTTACAATATTAGATATGAAGGAGAAATACTAGCATGATGTGAACAGAGTTCATAAAAGAGTTTTGGGAAAGGAGGGAGGGGTGCAGCCTACCATTAACTGTAATGTGGGAGGAGGGGGTGCCAATTTGTAGGTTGCAGAGAAGCGCCAGAGACCCTAACACCGGTCTTGCTGGTTTATAGATTCATCAACAAATATTAAACAGGCAAACAATAGGGATCACTCCCTCTTCTGTCCTGGGCCAAGGAACAAGAATTAAATATCCCAGTTAGGATCTGACAAGTACTTCCAAATGAGCCAGAATGGCCACTGGCAAAGACGGAATGGAGGGCTCAATGAACAATTGGTGTGACTCAAGCTGCCACTTCTTATGTTCTTATATATATATATATTGCTAGAATAAGAAATAAAGAGAAGAAAATTTATATAGCTAGAAAGAGAGTAGCAAAATAAGATTGAGAACCAAAATAATATCATTTAATGAGAGCAGTGAGTGCACAGCTCTGTCTTTCTTTTCTCATGATAAAATCTAGGGTGTGGAGAAGGAAGCACCATGTCAGGGGTTTCTCAAAAGCACCAGAGATTTCTTAGAGACCGTACTGAAAACAGCCCTGTCACCTCTGTGCCAGGGATTGGAACAATTCTTGGTCATCGTCTCATTATCAAGGATTGCAAAACAGTGAGTACCATCTACTAGCACAAGATTTATTGTTAAGATTAATGAGTTTGGACTCGCATGGTGTTTATTACAAAGCAGGATCTGGAGCAGCATTACCATCTGGCTCCAGATTCGCTTTACAGTGTTATTTCATTCCGAGGTTTATCCCACTGCATGCAGAGAAGAGGAGCGCAATTCCATAATGTGCACATCTGGCCCGCGGACATGTCTAAATCAAAAACGGGCCCCCTTTGAACACAATTACACATCCACGGGCCTGAAGTCAGGGTGATAGACGTGTTCAGTGGGCACGTACAAGCACTATTCAGCCTCGGACACAGATAAACATTCTGGACGTCCCTGTGCCCACTGTATTCCGAAACGTTACACATTTTGGATCCTGCCCATCCCTTCAATGTACCTACGCATGCCACGCCTCTTGGGAAAGATGTGTATCTCCTAAGCTGCTCATCACAGACAGTAGTTTGCTGATGCACACTAGACATAAATACCAATGAGAAATGACAGCTGCTGCAACTTAGACCATATACCCCCCTCATGCCCTGAAAAGTGCTAGGTAAGCCCAGTATGTAAATGTGAACATGTATGTCAGGACATACTTTGCATCAAATGGTATATGGCATTAGGAGCTGGCTCCAGTGATGCCTGCTCTGGTAATCTCTACAAACACGCCTTAAACTGCTAGGGATGGACCCTCACCAAATGAACAAAATCCTCATCTAGCATTGCAGGTCCCCAAAGGATGCATAATATTACTGAGCAACAAATGTATGCTCCTTTTTTGCCTATGGCCTTATTTCGCCCTACATCCCTGTGGTGAAAGTGAGTTAAAGTTGACTACTGATTATGCGTCAGCAGTAAGTCAGGGGTTAATGAAACCTCAGTTTTGTAGGAAAGAAATGTCTGTGCAATTTTGTGAGAAACATCTTGCCATAACTACATCATGTGAAACTTATGAGAGGGAGTCCTAACATAGTAACATAGTATATGACAGCAGATAAAGACCAGTATGGTCCATGGTCCATCTAGTCTACCCAGCAAGGCAGCAAGAGTAGGTATACTTGCCGCTCTGTGCAGGTCACCTCTCCCCATGCCTTTGTTTAGGGGTGTACCCACCGCTCCATGTAGGTCACCCCTATTTGTTCAGATGTAAGAGATAGTTATGGTTATTTTGATTTTATCCTGTTGCTATATGATACAAGGATGTAGATAAGGAAAAGCTTCTTCCCATAGCAACTGTGCTTTTTCTCATAGACAAAATATATTGAAGGTCATATATCGATGGAGTTCTGAGTTCCTGAACCATGGAATGGGAGATGCCCCTCCCTTGAGCATTCTCAGGCACCTAGCGAGTGTCTTGATTATGTTTAATGGATAGCTGATCCTATTCTATGTATGTGTCAACCTGATGGAAAATCACTGTTTGCTCTTCGAACAAAATATAAAGAAGGTGCCTTTTTCAGTCAGAGAGAGAGAAAGGAAGTTTCACCTATGGAGTGAATGCGCACACTACCTAGGGTTTTCCCGACTGAGAATCTCTCTCCTGCCTGGCTGAATCTGGGACTTATTCAGTCGAAGTGTTGGCATGAGATGAAGTTCATAGCTCTGTTGGTGATGCATCGTCTTCTTGTATCTTGCTTTTATGCACTGCTTAACTAATTATATGTGGATAAGTGAATTACTTGCTTTCAAGTTACATTTTATAAATAAACTAATTATCTCTATTCTAAAGCGCGTTAGTGTGTTAGTCTTTATTTTACACCCTTTCTAGCATGTTAGTGTGTTGGTCTTTATTTTACACCCATGAACTCCGCTCTTTTGTCAGATTGCTTCTATCTGTGCCCTTCTCTTCTACTGCCAAGTCCAGACATCACTCCTGGCACCTTGTAGCTCCTTATGCCTGGAACAAGTCTGTACATCAGGCTTTGTCCCTGGCCCCTATCAAATCCAGGCTGAGCGCTCATACCATTGGTGCTGCTGTTGGATCAGATCTGCCTAAGCTCCCTTGTGTTTCCTGACTTTTCCCCCTGGATGTATCCTGTTGACAGCTGTTGTGTTGGCTGTCCCAACTAGATTGTAAGCTCCACTGAGCAGAGGCTATCTATTACATGTGTCTATGCAGAGCTGCATATGCCTTGTGGTGCTATACAAATGATCAGTAGTAGTTATTGTAGTTGTGGTAGGGCCTTCTGGCTATGGCATCTGAGGCCCACCTATCTGGGTACTGGCATTTCTCACAGCAGCTACACGTGTCCCATCGTGGCGTATGTTGGTCTGTATACATCAGCTACCTATTGGGCAACCATGTCTGCCTTCCACAGCCAGCTTTTTGGCACTGCTCCCCTGGTCAGGGCTGTGTGGGCATGGGAAGAGAGATTCCTATGCCATCACACCAAATAGCCAGATAACAGATACATCACCACTCTTGCAGCTCTCATTGATCCTGGCATGGGTAGGGATGTAGGCTGCACGAGACAATCTAGGGAATGGTGGCACCACATCAGTCGTGACTCCCTGTGCCAGGCAGAGCAAATGTATGGCTGCCCCGTCACACTGCCAACAATATCCGATCTAAGTAGAGTACACTATGTACATTAATCGAGAAGGAATCGGCATAAGTTCCTTATGGCTAAATGTCAAAACATATCCCTGTCAATAATAGGGGCCCTCAGAATAAGGGCATTCAGCAGTGCAAGCAGCACTGATACATGCTCAATAACAACACCATTGGTCCCACAAAATGCGCATTATGAGCATGCATTAGTGCTGCTTGCACTGTTGAGTGCCCTTATTCTGAGGGTCCCTTATCATTGATGGGGATATGTTTTGATATTTAGCTATAGTGCATCCTCTCAGAGTTTGACTGCTGAATCACACTGGCATCTAATGATGCTGTGGTCATCCATACGGTCCAGGTACTTTTTCATGTGCCCCCCTGAATTGCAGATGAGCACACCAGATCCCCCCCCCCCATGCACCCCTCAAACCACACACACACACTCTCTCTTTCTGTCACAAAAACATGATTCTGCCCGAAAGGTGCCCTGAACCTATACATAACATCTGTGACATAACATAATTGCATGGGGTACCAGAACTACAAATATGATCCCCATTTCTTACCCAAAAAGGAATCCTTTCCCTGCTCACTCCCATACTATCCCTGCAACAGCAGTCCTCTTTTTCGGAACATGGGAATTGTTAGGGTCCCATGGACTGGCTCCTTTAGCACAAACAGCACATAGGTGCATAGCCTGAATAAATGCTATTGCTCTTCTTAATATTTCTGTAAGGGTGATTAGAAATGTTTCTTTACCTTACAACATCCCCTCACATTTGCTCCCTGTACCTTAAAACTGTAGCTTGTATTTTCCAGACTGCAGTCACACCAGTTCAAAATAAACTTGTCTATGGGACGCATTGACGAGCACAGCAGAATATTTTCTAAGTCCTAGCCTTATACCATGTTTCAGCAAGAATAATGTGGACATGTCTGGGAAACAATACATACACGGGCCTTTCCTGAATATGCTTTATACGTCTCCGTGGCTGACCATGCCTCCATTCCATCCTCACCTGCCCATGTTCTGAGAGCCCCATGCTAGCGTTGTGGATGTGCATGTTAGTGTTTCAGAATATAGGCGGGGACGTTTTTGGCACATAAACGTCCCCGCCGCATGTACAAACCCTTTATTCGTGTTCTGGAATGAGCCCCTTAGTCCTGCTTTTCTTAGGGAATGCAATTTGGAAATCACAACTACAAGCCCCTGCTTGCAATGGGGTAAAGCTAGGATTGGATCAATCCTCTTGGGTGAATCTGGAGCCAGTTGGCAACTCTACACAATGACAGATAGCAGAGTGAGATTAGGACTGGGGTGTGAGGAAAATAATAACACAGGGTCATTCCAAGCCACGAATAGCAGAGATGGATGTCCCGTTGGGACGTCCATCCCCACTATTCGGCTCCTCTGCCGACCCCGACTAACTTCCCCATACATTGTACAGGGAGGTTAGATGGGGGCGGAGTTATGATGGGCAGTTGGTGATCCGTAGCCCCGGATGTACAGGACCAAGTCCAATGTTGGCCCTGTATGCCAGGGGGTTGGCTGACTGAACGGGGAAATTATTCCACCTCTGAGGTGGAATAAATTCCTCTAGTTGGTGGGGGACAGCAGGCCCGGGCAGTGGAGGAGGTAGGAGGGGGTGGAGGAGATAACCTGCAGCTCAACCCTGGCCTTGAGAGGCCAGATCAGGGGTCGGGATGTGAGGAATGAAAAATATGGTCAGCAGCTGGGGATCGTGGTTCCTGAATGGAGCTGCGGTGCCATGGCAACCGGACGCCATGGCGCTACGGCTCCATTCAGGAGCCTTGACTGAGTTAGTCAGGTTAGGCCTGTATGTGCAGGCCAATCAGGGTCCCAACATGCACATACAGGCCTGGACATGATTCTGATTCCCTCTAACTCAGTGTGTCTGGTTCTGATCGGGCGCACAGAGGGCCGGGACGTCCAGGATGGAATCTGTCCCACTAAGTATATTTTTTTAATTTATGAATTTAAACAAGATATTGCACTTGCTCCCTAACTTGGTTTGCAGCTTGTTGTGCTGTGATGGCTTGTGTGCATCAGTGATGCTGAGGGCTAAGCTATCGGTAGCTTAACTACTGGCAAGGTCTCCCAAGATGGACAGGCCTCAGCTGAGGTGCCAGACGACCAAGACAAACCACCCATCTGGGCAGTATCAGCAGAATGGGACAGTATTGGTGGCGGAGGATCACATTTCTTTGACAACGGCAACAACACTAGAATTACCTGCATGGAAGAAAGGTCTGACAATCTCCTTCCATATCTTGCCACAAAAACCCAATTGATAGTTACAACAAAGCAAATTGCAGTATAGTGCTGGAAGATGAGACCACTAGGTTGGAAGGAACTCAATTGGCTACTGGGGAGGAGCTGAAGACTTTTCAGAGTAAAGTCAAAATTATGGTGTGGTTGGATCAAAGCCCTTGGGATGTCTGATTGCTGATGTAGCTGCGCATGAAATGAGTCAGAAGCTGCAAAAATGTCTTATATATAGGGACATGGAATGTACGAAGCATGAACCAAAGGAAGTTGGAGGTGGTCAAGAATGAAATGGAACGTGTACAACGCGATCTGTTGGGTGTCAGCAAACTGAAATGGACTGACATCGGGCACTTTGCATCTGATGATCACATGGTATACTATGCTGAAAATTAAAGACAAAGAAAAAACAGTGTTGCATTTATAATTAAGAAGAACCTTGCAAGAACTGTAATGAAATACAATGCACTCAGTGAACGCTTAATTTCTATTTGTATATGAGGAATGCCCATCAACACAACCATAATTCAAGTATATGCCCCAACAACAGCTGTAGAAGAGGATGAAGTTGATGAGTTCTATGAACAAGTACAAGCTGAAATTGACAGAACACGCAAACAGGATATCCTGATATTAATGGGAGACTGGAACACAAAAGTTGACAACAAAGAAGAAGGCAAAGTGGTTGGAAAATATGGACTTGGCAACAGAAATGAATTGGAGGAAGAATTCTGGAAGACCAACGATCTATTCATCTCAAACACCTTCTTCCAGCAACACAAGTGGTGACTGTACACATGGACTTCACCCAATAGATTTTACAAAAATCAAATTGACTACATCTGTAGTTAATGATGTTAATGATGGAAAAGCTCTATAACATCAACAAATAGAAAACCTGGAGCTGACTGTGGTACAGATCACCAACTATTAGTACTGTATGCAAACTTAAGCTAAAGTTGAAAAAGAGCAAGCCACTCATGAATGTAGCAAAATATGACCTTGAAAATATACCACTGGAATTTAAGATTGCCTGCAAAGTCAATTTGCTGCTTTAGATACAAATGATAGAGTTCCAGAAGAATTGGATGACATCAAGAAGATTGTGTTGGAAGAAAGAAGTCTCTACAAAAGGTGAAAAAGCAAAATTGGCCAAAATGGATGACCGAAGAAATTCTGAAAATTGCCCAGAAACGCAGAGAAGCTAAAGCCAGAGGAGAAAGAGGCACAGAACTCAACAGAGATTTCCAATGTGCAGCAAGACAAGGAGAAGTACTGCAATGATGCATGCAAGGAAATAGAAGCAGAAACTATTAGAGGAAGAACAAGATTGGCTTTCCTAAAGTTTCGAGAGTTGAAGAAAAAATTCCAGCCTCAAATTAGAATGCTACAAGATGCTCAAGGATCTATGTTGAATGATGCTGAGAAGATAGAAAAGGTGGAAAGAATATACAGTCATTATACCATAAAGATCAAATGGGCCAACAGCCGTTTCAACCTGTACCTTATGATCAGGAACTATTGGTGATGAAAGAAGAAGTTGAAGCAGCATTGAAAGAAGTTGAAGCAGCATTATCAAAGCACTTGGGCATTGATAGCATTCCCATTGAAGTATTACAGCAATCTGATGCAGCTGTTACCATACGTACAAGGTTCTGTCAGGAAATTTGGAAGACAACATTATGGCTAACTGACTTAAAAAGATCTGTGTCTATACCTATACTAAAGAAAGGTGATCCAACTGACTGTGGAAATTATCGCACAGTCGCTCTGATCCCACTTGCCAGCAAGATTCTACTGAAGATTATTCAAACGAGACTACAACCATACCTGGAATGAGAACTGCCTGAAGTGCAAGCAGGGTTCAGGAAAGGGCGAGGAACGAGAGAGATCATCGCGGATGTGATATGTATCCTTGAAAAGACAAAAGAATACCAAAAGGATATATATATGTGTTTTATAAACTACAGCAAAACTTTTGATTATGTAAATCATGAGAAACTTTGGGCACATTAAGAAGCACGGGTATACCAGAACACCTGATTGCACAACCTTTACATTAATCAAGAAGCAACAGTTTGAACAGATCAAGGAGAAACAGAATGTTTAAAATCAGCAAAGGTGTATGACAAGGCTGTATACTTTCCCCCTACCTCTTTAATTTATATGCAGAACAAATCATCAGAGAAGCAGGATTCTATGAAGACAACCGAGATGTGAGGATTGGTGGAAGGCTAATCAACAACCTTCGCTATGCTGATGATACCACATTACTGGCTGAAAGTGAAGACAATCTAAAACATTTGCTTCTCAAGATCAAGGAACATAGTCTTAAAATGGGCCTGCACTTTAATGTAAAGGAGACAAAGATCCAGACAACTGGCAAAATCAATAAGTTCATCGTTGATGGAAAAGAAATTGAAATAGTGGAAAAGTTTAACCTATTTGGATCAACTATCAATAAAGAAACAACAAGCAGCCAAGAAATAAGGCGACACATTGCTCTTGGCAGAATGGCTATGAAGGACCTTAGACAAGATTCTTAAGAGCAGAGATTTCTCTCTCCATAGAGAGATTCAACTTGTCCAAGCCATGTTATTTTCAATCAAATAAACAGAACCCCCCAATGTCCAATGACTACAAAAATGTATCCAAAGCCGAGAGTCATTGGGAAAACCACAAGGATTCCCCCAAACACTTTCAATAAGCTTGTAAGCCCAAATTTTTGTCGGGACCAGATCGACAAGAGAGGGGAGAAGGAAACTCCCTCCTCAGCGTCGAATGGGCCCATTTTATTCAACAAGCAACAAGCAAAAAGGAGTGAAAATAGTGCAAAAACACACTTATCTGTAAAATAAGGCGAGAAGACTTCAAATTAGTTCAGCACAGCACGACATGCATGTTTCGGGCGTCGGCAGCCCTGTATCAAGTGCTCAATAATTGAACTGTAAGGTCGGACTGTATTGAGCACTTGATACAGGGCTGCCGACGCCCGAAACATGCATGTCGTGCTGTGCTGAACTAATTTGAAGTCTTCTCGCCTTATTTTACAGATAAGTGTGTTTTTGCACTATTTTCACTCCTTTTTGCTTGTTGCTTGTTGAATAAAACGGGCCCGTTCGACGCTGAGGAGGGAGTTTCCTTCTCCCCTCTCTTGTCGATCTGGTCCCGACAAAAATTTGGGCTTACAAGCTTATTGAAAGTGTTGGGGGAATCCTTGTGGTTTTCCCAATGACTCTCGGCTTTGGATGTTATTTTCAATAACATTATATGGATGTGAACATTGTACAGTGAAAAAAATAGACAGGAAGAAAATTGATGCCTTTGAATTATGGTACTGATGATGAATACTGTGTATACCATGGACTTCCCGAAGAACAAACTGGTCATAAGAACATAAGATATGCCATACTGGGTCAGACCAAGGTCCATCAAGCCCAGTATCCTGTTTCCAACAGTGGCCAATCTAGGTCATACGTACCTAGCAGTTTCCCCAAAAGACACAGGTTCCACAATGCATGTACTGGGTCAAGCATTGATATCCTGGGTTCCTTCTTAATAATGGTTTATAGACCTTTCCTCCAGGAACTTGTCCAAACCTTTTTTAAACCCAGCTACACTAACAGCCTTTACTACATCCTTTGGTAACAAATCCCAGAGTTTGATTACACGTTGAGTGAAAAAATATTTTCTTTTATTAGTCTTAAATAGTTTACCCTGTAGCTTAATTGCATGTCCCCTAGTCTTTCTATATTCTGATAACGTAAACAATCGATCTACGTTTACCCATCCCACTCCGTTCATTAATTTATAGACCTCTATCATATCTCCCCTCAGCCATTTCTTTTCCAGGTTAAAGAGCCCTAACCTTTTTAGCCTTTCTTCATAGGAGTATCCTTCCATCCCCTTTACCATTGAATCTTTTCTAATAACGCTATATCCTTTTTAAGATACAGCGACCATAATTGCACACAATATTCAAGGTGCGGTCTCACCATGGAACGATAGAGAGCAGCGGTTCTCAACCTGTGGGTCGCTTCTCGGCAGCAGAAAACTCACAGACTCCAATCTTCTGCAGCTGCGGCTCCCTGCCTCTTAGGGAACCGCAGCTGTGCCTGTGTGAGTGGAGCCTTTCTGTCTCTCGATGGGCTCCGTGCAGCATTGTCCTGCCTCCAAAGGAAGTTGTTTATCACTTCCTTTGGAGGCGGGACAATGGCATGCTGCACGGAGCCTATCGAGAGACAGAAAGGCTCCGCAACGGCTTCACTCACAAAGGCACAGCCGCAGTTCCCTAAGAGACAAGGAGCTGTGGCTGTAGAAGAACAGGGCAGTAGCAGGCAGACAGGGAGAGGGGAGGACGGGACAGGGAATCTGCAACGGGGCTGACATGAGGGAGGGAGGGGGCTGACATGGAGGGAGGGATGGATCAAGGGAGGGAGGGAGGGAGGGGGGTTGACATGGAGGAAGGGGAGAGCTGATGGATGGAGGGACAGAGGGGCTGACATGGAGGGAGGGAGGGGGACTGACATGGAGGGATGGATGGAGGGAGGGAGGAAGGGGGGCTGACATGGATGGATGGAGGAAGAGAGGGATGGAGGGACGCTGACATGGACAAAGGGAAGAGACGGGGACATACTGGACAGATGGGGGATAAATGCTGGACAGAGGGGAGAGACAGTGCGGGTTATCATTATAATGGGCAGATGGGGGGGGCTAGGACTGGTAATGGGTTGATTAGGGAAGGCTAGGACTGGGAATGGACTGATCAATGGCAGGGTTGGGACTGGTAATGTGCTGATAGGGGGTAGGACTGGTAATGGACTGATGGGGGGCTAGCATTGGAAATGAGCTGATCGGGGAGGTTAGGGCTGGAAATGGGCTGATTAGAGAAGGCTAGGACTGGTAATGGGCTGATTGGGGGGAGGGGTGATGTAGGACTGGTAATGGGCTGGTCAGGGGAGCCTAGCACTGGTAATGGGGTTGAGGAGGGACTAGCACTGGAAATGAGCTGATTAGGGGAGGCTAGGACTGGTAATGAGCTGATGAGGGGGATAGGATTGGTATTGGGCTGATTAGGGGAATCTAGCTCCGGTAATGGGGTTGAGGGGGGGACTAGCACTGGAAGCGAGCTGATTGGGGAGCTTCAACTGGGAATAGGCTGATTGTGTGGAGGGAAGGATAGAGCTGCTGGCCCTGGAAGAAAACTGAGGGTTAAGGCTACAAATGGGCTGATACGAGGAGATGGGAGAATGGAACTGGAAGGGAGTAGATCTGAGAGGGGCTGCCATGGTATTTGTACTAGAAGGGACTGGTCGGTGGGGAAGGAGGGGGACTGGAAGGGAATGGACACCAGTGGCAGTCATGGGAATGCAAGTTGACATTGGAAGGTACTGGCCTCCCTCACAAGAGGAAGAGGTGGACAGAGAGTTAATTGAAGACATACGCAGCATTGCTAGGAAAGGGGAAGTGCTACTGATAGGAGATTTCAATATGCCAGATGTTGATTGGCACATTCCTGCTGCAGTATCATCTAGAAGTAAGGAGATCCTGGATTCTCTACAGGGAGAACTATTCAGGCAATTGGTAACAGACCCCACACATGAAGGGGCCATACTGGACTTGGTGCTTACCAATGGTGAAAGTGTTTCTCATGTTGTAGTGGGAGATCATTTTGCATCCAGTGGTCACCAGATGGTGTGGTTCAGTATTAGGACTAGGGCTGTTAGAATCCATTCAAAGGTGAGGATCTTAGATTTTAGGAAGACTAACTTTGCAAAGATGGGCCAATACCTCAGGGAGTCTTTAGTGGGATGGGAACAGCTGGGGGATGTAGAAAAACAGTGGGCAAAACTGAAAGGGGATATCTTAAGGGCAACCAACATTTTTGTTAAAATGGTAAATAAAGGTAAAAGGAAAAGGAGATCGCTATGGTTTTCGAAAAAAGTAGCTGAAAAAGTGAAGAAAAAGAGGGAGGCCTTCATGAAATACAAGAGATCACAGAGAGAGAAAGACAGGCATCTATATTTCGAAAAGCTTAGAGAAGCTAGCAAAGTAGTCAAGAAGGCAAAGATTCAAAAGGAGGAGGAAATAGCCAATGCAATAAAATGGGGGGGGGGGATAAGACATTTTTCAGATATATATTAGTGAGAAGAGGAAGGGCAAAAGTGGTATTGTCAGACTCAAGGGTGCAGGGGAGGAATATGTAGAAGCTGATAAGGATAAAGTGGAATTGCTTAACAAATATTTTTGTTCTGTGTTCACAGATGAAGAACCAGGAGCAGGACCTCAGAAAACACCCACAAACAGGAACAGAAGCGAGGGACATCTTGAACAATTTTCAGAAGACTGTTCGTGAGAAACTAGCTCAACTTAAAGTAGACAAAGCGATGGGACTGGATGGGATACACCCTAGAATACTGAGGGGACGTTCTAGCAGCTCCACTGACTGACCTTTTCAATGCCTCATTGGAGTCGGGAGTGGTGCCAAAGGACTGGAGAGAGGCTCATGTGGTGCCTTTACACAAAAGCGGAAGTAAGGATGTGGTTGAAAACTACAGGCGGTTAGTTTAACTTTGGTGGTGAGTAAATTATTGGAAACGCTGCTGAAAGAGAAAATAGTGAGGTTTCTGGAGTCCAGCGGATTACAGGATCCGAGGCAGCATGGATTCACCAGAGGCAGGTCTTGTTAGACAAATCTGATTGATTTCTTTGACTGGGTGACCAGGGAGTTGGACCGAGGGAGAGCCCTAGATGTGGTGTATTTAGATTTCAGTAAAGCCTTTGACACTGTTCCAGGCAACTTATAAACAAACTGATCACTCTAGGGATGGACCCTAAAGTTACTGCTTGGTTTAGAAATTGGTTGGGTGGGAGGTGACAAAGAGTACAAGTAAATGGAGCTCACTCTGAGGAGAAGGATGTTACCAGTGGTGTGCCCCAGGGATCTGTCCTTGGTCCGATTCTTTTTAACATCTTTGTTAGTGATATAGCGGAAGGGCTGTCGGGTAAGGTTTTCCTCTTTGCGGATGATACCAAAATCTGCAATAGAGTAGACACCCAGGAAGGTGTAGATAACATGAGGAGGGATCTAGCTAAGCTTGAAGAATGGTCTAGAATTTGGCAGCTGGGATTTAATGTTAAAAAATGTAAGGTCATGCATTTGGGCTGCAGCAATCCAAGGGAGCAATATAGTATAGAGGGTGAAGTACTTTTGTCCACTAAAGAAGAGCAGGACCTAGGCGTGGTTGTGTTTGATGATCTTAAAGTAGCTAAACAGGTAGAAAAGGCGACGGCAAAAGCTAAAAGGGTGCTTGGGTGCATACGGAGAGGAATGGCTAGCAGCAAAAAGGAGGTAATAATGCCTCTGTAATAAGTCTTTGGTGCGACCTCATTTGGAGTATAGTGGGCAATTCTTGAGACCGCACCTTCAAAAGGATGTGAACAGAATGGAGTCGGTGCAGTGGGTGGCTACTAAAATGATTAGTGGTCTTCATTATAAAGCATATGAGGACAGACTGAAGGATCTTAATATGTACATCTTAGAGGAAAGGCGGGATAGAGGTGATATGATTGAGATGTTTACATATCTCCATGGCAAAAATGTTCAGGGAGAGAGCCTCTTTCAATTGAAAGCAAGTTCTGCTACGAGGGGACATAGGATGAGGGTGAAGGGAAATAGATTCAGGAGTGATATGCGGAAATATTTCTTTACGGAAAGAGTAGTGGATCCCTGGAATAGTCTCCCAGTGGAGGTGGTAGAGATGAGGACAGTAACTGAATTGAAAAAAGCATGGGACAAACACAGAGGATCTCTAAAGGTAAAAAGGGGACTGCTGTTGTTGATATGGAAGGACAGACTAGATAGGCCATGTGGTCTTTTTCTGTCATCATATTTCTATGTTTCTATGAGAGTGAGGACTGGAAAGGGGATGATACTGGGGAGGGTTATTGGGACTGGAAATAGGGCTGATGGAAAGAAAACGAAAGAAGAGATAAGAAATGGCAGATGGACAATAGAGCACAGAAAGAGCTAAGAGAAGACAGGAAAGCAGAAGTCTCAGATCGGGACAAGCATGATCAGAGAATAAATTGGTCAGACAATAAAGGTAGAAAAAATAATTTTATTTCATATCAGTGATTTGACTACCAAATCATCATAATTTTGAAATCAAATATTGTTACTTGTTATTGTGGTTTAAATAAGTAAATTTTATAAATAAAAACATATTGCAAAGGCCTATAATATATTAATAATTCAACAAATGATTACAGAGACAATGCGTTAATGATAAAGGAAGAGAGACGCATTCGATTTTATCATTGGGGGTCACCACAAGTTGACCAATGGTAAAAGGGGTCAAGGTACAAAAAAGGTTGAGACCCACTGATATAGGCATTGTAATATCTTTTGTTTTATTTTCCATTCCTTTCCTTATGATACCTAGCATTCTATTTGCTCTATTGGCCGCCGCGGCACACTGGGCCGAGGGTTTTAAGATCTTATCCACAATGATGCCTAAATCTTTTTTCCTGGGTGGTGGTTCCTAATGTGGACCCTTGCATCGTGTAACCATAGTTTGGGTTGTTCTTTCCTAAGTGCATAACTTTGCACTTGTCCACATTAAATTTCATCTGCCATTTTGATGCCCAGTCTTCCAATTTATCAAGATCCTCTTGCAATTTTCCACAATCCTCTTGGGTTTTAACAACTTTAAATAGTTTTGTGTCATCTGCAGATTTGATAACCTCACTCGTTATTCCCTTTTCCAGGTCATTTATGAATATGTCAAAAAGCAGCTGACCCAACACAGATCCCTGGGGTACACCACTATTCAGCTTTCTCCATTGGGAAAATAGGCCATTTAGCCCTACCCTCTGTTTTCTATCTTTTAACCAGTTCCTGATCCACAATAGTACACTGCCTCCTATCCCATGACTCTTTAGTTTTGCTAAAAATCTCTGATGAGGGACCTTGTCAAAGGCTTTCTGAAAGTCCAGATACGCTATATCAACCGACTCGCCTTTCTCCACCTGTTTATTCACACCTTCAAAAAAAACATAACAGATTAGTAAGACAAGATTTTCCTTGTCTAAAGCCATGACTATCTACATGCTGAGTAATTTTGTTCTTTATGATTGTTTCTACCATTTTTCCTGGTACTGACGTCAGGCTCACCGGTCTGTAGTTTCCCGAATCACCCCTGGAACCCTTTATAAAAATTGGCGTTACATAGTACAATATAGTACTAGAAGAGATCAAACCAAAGCTTTCTTTAGAAGCTCAGATGACAAGAATTCAACTTTCATACTTTGGACACAACATGCGAAGAGAGAGAGCATTAGAGAAAGACAACATGCATGACAAGGTCAATACAAAAGAGGAAGGCCAGTAATGGATCGATACAATAACAGCAGCTATGAGCCGCTTGACTGAAGACAACGTAGTTTAGGACAACTATCCACAGGGTCACCATGAGTCGATACTGACTTGATGGCACTTGACAACAACAAAAAGAATGAATTTGCTTGAAAGAATACAGCGTGCCAGACGTCAACAAAACAATCATCCGAGTAATCTATATTTGCAAATCTAATCCTTACACAAAGAGAAAAGAAATACCTCTTTCACAGTTTGAAGCTCTACTAGGGAGAGATGCCAATAAGAAATAAGGCACAAAATGTAATAATTCTTAAGAAAGAATAAAAAAAAGATAAGAAAAAGAGCAGAATAGTATATTTCTTGAATACTTGAATAGTTACCCTCACCAACTCCCAGTTATGCCACACTAGAAAGATCGGACAAAAATATGACGCACAACACAGTTCTATAGTTGAGAAAATTCTGCAGCTATTTAGAATTATAAAAAACATATTTAACATCACAAAATGTAATCAGAAAAAAAGCTTGGAAAGTGCAAAGGTTGCATCTAAAGAAATTAAATTTTGCCACTTACATAACATAAGAACATAAGATATGCCATACTGGGTCAGACCCCAAGGTCCATCAAGCCCAGTATTCTGTTTCCAACAGTGGCCAATCTAGGTCATATGTACCTAGCAGTTTCCCAAGGGACACAGGTTCCACAATGCTTGTATTGGTTCAAGCATTGATATCCTGGGTCCCTTCTTAATAATGGTTTATGGACCTTTCCTCCAGGAACTTGTCCAAACCTTTTTTAAACCCAGCTACACTGACAGCCTTTACTACATCCTTTGGTAACAAATTCCAGAGTTTGATTACACGTTGAGTGAAAAAATATTTTCTTTTATTAAATAGTTTACCCTGTAGCTTCATTGCATGTCCCCTAGTCTTTCTATATTCTGATAAGGTAAACAATCGATCTACTTTTACCCGTTCCACTCCGTTCATTAATTTATAGACTTCTATCATATCTCCCCTCAGCCGTCTCCTTCCAGGTTAAAGAGCCCTAACCTTTTTAGCCTTTCTTCATAGGAGTATCCTTCCATCCCCTTTACCATTTTGGTGGCTCTTCTCTGAACCTTTTCTAAAATCGCTATATCCTTTTTAAGATACAGCGACCAGAATTGCACACAATATTCAAGGTGCGGTCTCACCATGGAATGATAAAGAGGCATTATAATATCTTTTGTTTTATTTTCCATTCCTTTCCTTATCATACCTAGCATTCTATTTGCTCTCTTGGCTGCCGCTGCACACTGGGCCGAGGGTTTTAACATGGTATCCACAATGACACCTAAATCTTTTTCCTGGGTGGTGGTTCCTAATGTGGAACCTTGCATCGTGTAACCATACTTTGGGTTGTTCTTCCCTAGGTGCATAACCTTGCACTTGTCCACATTAAATTTCATCTGCCATTTTGATGCCCGGTCTTCCAATTTATCAAGATCCTCTTGCAATTTTCCACAATCCTCTTGGGTTTTAACAACTTTAAATAGTTTTGTGTCATCTGCAAATTTGATAACCTCACTCGTTATTCCACTTTCCAGGTCATTTATGAATATGTCAAAAAGCAGCGGACCCAGCACAGATCCCTGGGGTACACCACTATTCAGCTTTCTCCATTGGGAAAATTGGCCATTTAGCCCTACCCTCTGCTTTCTATCTTTAAACCAATTCCTGATCCACAATAGTACACTGCCTCCTATCCCATGACTCTTTAGTTTTGCCAAAAGTCTCTGATGAGGGACCTTGTCAAAGGCTTTCTGAAAGTCCAGATACACAATATCAACCGACTCACCTTTGTCGTCCTGATTATTCACTCCTTCAAAAAAACATAACAGATTAGTAAGACAAGATCTTCCTTGTCTAAAGCCATGTTGGCTGTCTCCCATTAGGTCATGACTATCGACATGCTGAGTAATTTTATTCTTTATGATGGTTTCTATCATTTTTCCCGGTACTGATGTCAGGCTCACCGGTCTGTAGTTTCCCGGATCACCCTGGAACCCTTTTTAAAAATTGGTGTTACATTGGCGATCCTCCAATCTTCAGGTATTAGAGATGATTTTAATGACAGTTCACAGATTACTAATAGCAGGTCTGCAATCTCATATTTCAGTTCTTTGAACACCCTTGGATGTATACCATCCGGCCCAGGTGATTTGCTACTCTTCAGTTTATCTAATAGTTGTAATACATCTTCCTGATGTATCGATATTTCCTTCAATTCTTCCGCACCTTTACATACGACTTCAGTCATGGGTAACATACCTACATCTTCCTCAGTAAAGACTGAAGCAAAGAATTCATTCAGTCTCTCCGCTATCGCCTTGTCGCCTCTTAGTGCTCCTTTAACCCCTTTATCATCTAATGGACCAACTGACTCTCTCTCAGGTTTTTTGCTACGAATGTACTTGAAAAGGTCTTTACTTCGTGTTTTTGCTTCCGCAGCAAGCTTCTTCTCAAATTCTCCCTTTGCCTGCCTTATCAATGCCTTGCATTTGACTTGCCAGTGCTTGTGCTGTTTCCAGGTTTCGTCGTTGGCTCTTTTTTTCCATTTCCTGAAAGATGCTTTTTTGGCAACAACAGCCTCTCTGACCTCACCTTTAAACCATGCTGGCAGTTTTTTGGACTTCCTTCCACTTTTCTTAAAGCGTGGAATACAGCTGGTCTGGGCTTCCAAGATAGTATTTTTCAACAACAGCCAAGCCTGATGTACGTTTTTAGCCTTTGCAACTGTTTTCCTCATTTTATCATATTTATTTATTTAGTATATATTTGTATACCGCTGCTTCCAGCGATCAGTAGCGGTTTGATTACATGTATGAATTTGTCAATCATGACAGGAATTTTTGTGGTATACACACATTGATTTGAAGGGAGAAGCACAGCACACGGTGAAGGACTTACAGAGAGTAATCGGAATATACATATGCACATATTTACATATTTACATAACTGCAACAATGCTTCATTGGGAGGAAACGTTTTACCCCGGGACTATATCAGATTGTATTGGCACTGGAAAAGATGTTACTTGAGTTTCTTTCTGAAATCCATAAGGTCTTTGATTGCTCTTAGCTCTGGTGGTAGTTGGTTCCAGAGGGCAGGGGCCGAGTAGGAGTATGCTCGTTGGCTAGTACTGGTTGTTACAGATCTGATATCGGGGGGAACGTGGAGTATGTTTGAGTGGAATGTTCGCCTGCTTCTGTTGGGTGGTTGCGTGCTGATAAGGGTGGAGAGAAAGGTTGGCGCAATGTTATGTATAAGCTTGAAGGTGGTTATTAGTATTTTATATTTTATCCGGGCTGCAATGGGGAGCCAGTGTAGCTCGATTAATACAGGTGTAATGTGATCAGTAAGGTTTTTTTTCATGATGACCCTAGCTGCTACATTTTGGGCCATCTGGAGGATGTTGAGGGTTTTCTTTGGAAGGCCCTGTAAGCTGGCGTTGTAGTAGTCGAGGTGTGGAATGATTAGTGCTTGCGCAACAGACCTGAAATCGTGAGGTTCAAGGATGTTCCGTAGAGGTTGTAGGACTCTAGGTTTGTGGAAAATGGCCTTGTTGGTTTTGCGGAGGTGCTTTTCCATCTTTAGATTGCTGTCAAGCGTTACACCCAGATATTTTATTTCAGTCTTCGTGTTGTATATATTGTTACATAGGGTGACTGACGCAGGAGGGTCAAAGTTTGGTTTTCTGGAGATATACATCACCTCAGTCTTTTTATGGTTGATCTCCATGTTGTTTTGCTGTATCCATTTTAACATCTCATTTAGGCATGTTTCAAGCTGAGTATAGTTAGGGTTCTCGTTATCCAACTGTGTGTAGAGCATTATATCATCCGCATAAATGTGGTAGTTGATATTGTGTCGTCGGAGAATATTACAGAGGGGTCGCATGTAGACGTTGAAAAGGAGTGCCGAGAGAGCGGAGCCCTGAGGTATGCCTTGCGTTTGCGGGAAAGCTTCTGCTTCTTCGCCATTGAAGTGAACCTGCGGCATTCTGTTGGTTATGTAAGAAGAGAACCATTTCAGGGGTGTTCCCAATATTCCTATTGATTCAATCCTTTGCAGGAGGATTCCATGATGGACTGTATCAAAAGCGGCAGAGATGTCAATGAAAATGAGTATAAACATTTTCTTTTTGTCTTCGAGGCCCTTGAGGAGGTTGTTAAGCAGTGCTATCAACAGCGTTTCCACCCCATGACGTTTTCGGAAACCGTATTGTTGTTCATCTAGGGTTTCATGTTCATCCAGATGGACTTGTAGTTGTAATAGGACTGCCTTCTCAATGATCTTTGCCAGGAAAGATATGCTGGAAATGGGGCGGTAGGAGGCTGGGTCATCCTTGTTGAGTGAATTGTTCTTTAGGATTGGTCTTATTATAGATTTCTTGAGTTGTGTGGGCATGACTCCTTGTTGCAGCGATTGGTTCACAATATGTGAGACTTGGTTCACAATATCTTGTTTTGCCGCCTTAACCCAAGCAGTTGGGCAGGGATCTAGCGGGGAGGTGGTGGTACGGATGCTTGTTATTATGTTGATGATTTTGCTGAGCATCAATGTTGTGAAAGTTGCTCCATGCTTGTTCCTGGTCTTTATTGGTCATCTCGTTGGGGCGATGTTCCAGGTAGGTTGCGTTCAAACAGTGAGTGGGTGTGGTTGCAGTGAGTTTCCTTGCGTAATGGTCTGCCAGAGTTTGGGGTTTGATTATGGTGTCACGGTGGTCTTCCAAAGATACTTTTGTCAGTGATTTCACTAGTTCGAATAGTTCACGAGGCTTATTGATGGCTTTGTTTAATAAGTTGGTGTGATGTGTCCTTTTCGCAGAGTTGACCTCGCTTTTGTATTTTGTGAGATAATCGAGGTATTCAGTCTTGTGGTCAATGGATTTGATTCGTCTCCATTTTCTCTCCAGTCTTCGGAGTTCCCTCTTCATTCTGGTCAGCGTTTCTGTGTACCAGGGTTCGGATCTGGGTTTAGTTGAGTTCTGGGGGGTCTTCCATGTTGGGTGTGATGCAGCCTGGATTCCAGTGTCCCAGCTGTTTGTTAGTAGGTCGAGGTCCATGCATTCCAAATCTATGTGGGCGTTAATGGTACTTATAAGGTCTTCCAAGTTGAATTTATTGAAACCCCTTTGTGGGTGTACCGTTCTCCGAGCCTTTGCGTCTTTGGGTAAGGATGGCAGGCGTAAGCGTAGATCAATTTGATGGTGGTCGGACCATGGTACTGGAGTTATCTTTATTAGAGGCTTCTCTTCATTGTGCTGCTGATATGTGGGTGTGAAGACCATGTCTAGGGTATGGCCCTTGTCGTGGGTGGCCTCATGTATTAGTTGTTGATATCCTAGTTGATTCATGGCTTCCAGGAAGGTGTTTGCGTGAGTAGGCGGCATTGATGCTAAATTCAGGTCTCCCAAGATGATTTGGAATTTCCTGAGTTGTGTGGAGGAGATGCTCTCTAGTGCTGTGGCAAGTGATTCATGGTGTGGCGAGGGTGGTCGGTATATTAGGCAGATTGATAGAGCTGTGTTTTCAACTTTAAGCAAGTCAATGTCCATATTTGAAAGCTGGTATGTGCTTGTTAATTGCAGGTTGGCTTTGGCGATGATGAGAACTCCTCCTCCTCTTTTGTTGGTGCGGGGGCAGTTGTATATTTTGTATCCGGGTTTATTTATCTGGTTTAATATCGCTGAGTCGGTGTCAGTGATCCAGGTTTCCGTTATACAGAGGATGTCAGGTTGCTCATCAGTGATGATGTCGTAGATTAGGTGGGTCTTGTTTCTGATAGATCTGGCGTTAATGAGGATGATGTTGCATGCATCATGAGGCATTTGTGGTGAATGTATGTGGATGCTCTGGGCTAGCATGGGTTTGTCTACATTTGTCCTTCTTGGTTTAGGGTTGCGGTGCCTCTGTGCTCTGTTATGCCTGGTAATAGAGGGTCTTGGAGATGGAGCGAGTGTTGGATCTCTGCAGGTAGTGTGGTAAGGGGTGAGTGGAGGCAGTGTGGGTGTTTTGATAGGGTAGAGAATGTATATTGGAGTGCATATGTGTGGTAGAGAGTAGTAGAAGTTGGAGATGAAGGCATATGAGGGAACCAGTAAGAGCAGATATATGCTTAGAAAAAAGTTGAGGGGTGCCATTCCACAGATGTTTGGTGGATAGCTGTATATGGGTTGTGACCTGGAAGCTACAGTCACTTCACAATAACAAATAATATTTTGCAGTCAGAGCCTCGGTATCAGCATGCACGTTACAGTAACAAATGATACTTTGCAGTCAGTTGCCTAATGCAGTCAGAGGCCTAGTCTTGTCAGACACTTTACAGTAACAAGTAATGTTTCGCGGTCAGTAGCCTAGTATCAGCATGCATGTCACAGTAACAAATAATAATTTGCAGTAGGTGGTCTAGTATTATCAGTAACAAGTAATATTGCACAGTTACAAGTAGTATTATGTAGTCAGCTGTTACTACACAGTGACAGGTAATCTTTCGCAGTCAGTGTCTCAGTATCAGTAGTCAATTCGCAGTAACAGTGTAGTGACCTAGTACTATCATTGCTCGGATCTTTGTTCTTTATGGCAGTTTCGTCTATGTCCGGGACACTGTCTTTCAGGCTTACCTCCTTGGGTGTGTCAGGACCTTTAGAATCTTTTGGCGTTCCTAGGTGGTTAGATCCAGGGAGAGTGCTCCATTCGATACACATAGTCTCCCTTTCGAAAGTTAAAAGGTAGTACTGGGGGGATCACGTGTGCACATGAGCGGGTGAGGAGCTTCCTCGTCGTGCTCCCGGGCCGTCTGTAGAAATACTGCAATTTACTCGGCAACACCGGTCCAATATTGCCTTGAGGGGCTCAGCCACCTTTGCCATACTTGTGCTACTGAGTTCGGGCAGTCTGGTGGTCGTCTTGTGCCAATGAGAGCGACAACTAAGCGAGATAAACCCGCGGGGGCCAGAGACTTGAAAATGGCGGCTGCGACCCGGGCGGGCCCTGCGCCAGACTCCCCGGGAAAAGACAGTGTTGACTCAGGCCCTGATGAGACGGCGCAAGAGGTAGTGAAAATGCTGGAACCTAAATTTGATACGGTTATGCGCAAATTAGATGAGATGGGTGAAAAGTTTGGAGAATACGCCAAAAGAATGGATGAGATGGAACAACGGGTGACTGTGCTGGAGGAGGGGGAGTTGGCGCTGGAAAGTGCAGCTGCGAAGCAGCAAAAACAACTGGATGACCTCTTACTGAAAGTAGATGATCTCGAAAACCGTTCGAGACAAAATAACTTAAGGCTGGTTGGTGTGCCCGAATCCTGGACGGGGAGTCAGTTGTTCAACTTGTTCGAGGAGTGGCTGCCGCAGGCCTTAGGCCTTGCAGATCTACGGGGCAAAATACATGTGGAGCGTGCTCACCGGCTTGGCCCATTGCGCGAGGGCCAGGGCCGACCTAGGCCGGTGCTGGCGCGCCTTCTGAACTTCCAGCATAAAGCTGTACTGCTGCAAGCCTACAGAAAGAACAGAGACCTAAAACTTGACAACGCGCTGGTCCTGCTTTTCCCGGACTACTCGGCCTCCTTGGCAGCGCGTCGCAAGGAATTCGCTCCCATTTGCAGTGCGCTAGTTAAGCGCGGAGTGAAATTCGCCCTTTTCTATCCCGCCACCCTCAAGATTTATTATAAGGGTACTACCCAATCTTTTGAGCAAGCTGCGGCGGCGAAGAAGTATGTGTCCATGTTAACTGACCCGGTGGGGGACTGAGAACTCTGGCGGAGTGGCTACTATTGCCGTGCTGGCTAATGGGACATCAACAGAGCCGCTGGACTGTGGCGGATTTTGGACCCACCATGGGCAAGAAGTCCTGTCTGTCCTCTTATCTGACTGGGGGACCTATTTGAGACTGGCTGGTTGCCATTTGGCATTTGAACATGTGCATTGCAGGTGGCCCGGAGGGGCACTGACTGTGATCTTACTCCCCTAGGGGAGTGCCCTACTTGTAGGGTTCTATATTGGATGTGTGCGGGGAGTTGGGGAGGAATGCATGGTAGTATGACTGGGGATATGGAAGGCTGTGTGTCAGGGAAGCGAGATGAATGGTTGGAGGAGTATGTATGGGGAAATGGCTGTGGTGTGTGTTTGTTGGGGGTGGGGACCGGGGGGGGGGGCGGGTGCTGGGGGGAAGGGTATGAGGGGGGGTCTGGTTGGGTTGGGACGGATGGGGGGCATGGGGGAGGGCGAGGGGGAGAGGGAGGGGGGGTAAGGCGGACTGAAGGGGGTAGGGGGGTGGGGGCTCCGATTGGAATGTGTAGAAGGCTGTTTTCTTTTCTTTTCTGCAATGGAGGAAGGTTTGTCTCCCACTCATGGTTCTTTTTTCCTCCTCTGAGCTGTGTGGGGGACACCTGGAGACAAGGCTGGGCCTCTCTAGGTGGCTTTACATTTTTGCACCTTGCTGCAGGTCCTAATATGCTGCTGATATGTTAAATGTTAAGATTGTTTCATGGAATGTGGGGGGTATTGGGTCCCCGATCAAGCGCACCAAGATACTGCAGCTGCTAAAGAGAAAAGGGGCACATCTTGCGCTGCTGCAGGAAACCCACTTGAGTGCACTTGAACACAACAAGCTCAAGCGAGATTGGGTGGAGGCAGTATATGGAGCGTCTTCTGGAGGTAAAAAGGCGGGGGTGGTGGTACTCGTAAAACGGGGGGTTCCCTTTGAGGTGGCTAAGATGCATGCAGACCCCCACAGCCGACATGTTTTGATCACAGCCAAGCTCTTCAATGAGGTGGTATGGATAGCGAATGTCTACGCGCCCAATGTCTATGATCATGAGTTTTTCAGGCAGTTGTTGCGTTTTGTGAAGGAGGCGGGGGCGAATAAGATACTTATGGCTGGTGACTTTAATTGCCCGCATGATCCTTCGCTGGATAAGTCTAAGGTGGATACGGCGGTTTCTTGGGCACGTAGGGGAGTGGCCTATCTTTGCAGAATGGGTGATCTTGTGGATGTTTGGCGTTTGCTTCATCCGGGTGTCCGGGAATATACTCATCAATCTAGAGCCCATCACACTTGGTCCCGTATTGATAACGTTTTGGTGAACGAGGGGGGACTCTCGATGGTGGTTCAGGCTGAAATTGACCCGATAGTAGTGTCCGACCATGGCATGGTGTGGGTGCTGTGGGACTGTCAGGGAATGGTGCAGAAACGGTGGCGATTCCCGGCCTACTTGGGTCAGGATAAGGAGTTTCAGGCATTCCTGGAAAAACAATGGGATGAGTATGTCGCTTTTAATGATAAACCTGATTGCTCGCCGCTCTTGTTTTGGGAGGCTAGCAAGGCGGTAATGCGGGGCGCCATCATATCCTACACAATTCAACGGCGACATCATATGGATCGTAGTATGCTGATATTGGAGCGCCGATTGCGGGACCTACAGCGGACACTCGGGAGGAGGGCCGATGGAGCCCTACAGCGAGAGTATACCCGCTCTCAGATGGCACTTAATGAGCTGCTACAACGATGCGCAGGTCTATCCATGTCCTACTATAGGCATCAGCTGCATAGGTTTGGAAACCGGACGGGACGGCTCCTTGCGAAGTTGGTCCGCGACCCGGGGGGGGACTCGGTTCATCCCTGTTCTTCGGGACGAGCGGGGCGGTTTGCAACACCAGTCTCGGGAGATTGCTAGCCTTTTTCAGGCCTTTTAGGCGAAGCTATACAGTGAAGAGGAGAGAGACTATGGAACGGGCTGTGCATTCCTGCGAGACCTGTCATTACCGCGGGTGACTACGGAGCAGCTGCAGTTATTAAATGAGCCCTTGACAGGCTCATTAAGGGCGGATGAATTCTTAACATAATGTTGGACTCCGATGTTGGCAAATTATTGTTAAAAGTACAGGCAGACGTGGCGTAAGGTTAAAACACTTGTTATGAGACTATACTTTGTCTATTAACAAAGGGAAATTACCTTTAAATTACAGGAAACGCTTATACTCGTGCTGCTTTCAACAATGTGGAATCGGGCTGGTCTTAGAAGTCACATTATAACTTTTGCTGTTCACGCCAAAATGGGAGGAGCTGAAAGGGGGCGCCCTTAATCTAGCATTAGTGTACAGCTTTAGATAGGTAATACTACTTGTGATAGTTTCACGTTTTATATTCGTTGCTAACACACTTTGGCTGCCATTTAAAACACAGTTTTAAAGGTTTCAATAGTTGCAGTATGCACATTTAAAACACAGTTTCAAAGGTTTCATTGTTGTAGTATGTAAGTCTCTTTACACACCATTTTGGAGCGAATCCCACCCAGTCTGTAGCGTTATTAGATAGAGTGAGAGGACCGACCTATTGTATCCCCAGTTTCTAATACAGTAGATGTATACTGAGAGTTCATATTTCACCAGCTTAAATTGCCAGTGGGACAGCATACCATTAGCTCCAGTCTGCAATACCTCAGTTCATCCCTTTTACAGACGGAGTATAGTTACATAACAAGCGTCTCAACCACAATGTCATAGTTATTCCCTTCAGTAAAATGCTAGTATACGAGTCCAGCATGATGCTAAGAGGCCAACCTCCCTCAATCTAACATCAGTTTACAGTCTTATACAGCCATTACGACGCACAAATCATTTGTGATGGACATATTCTTGTTAAATATACCAACGCGGCCAATAGGTATACGGTTTAAGCGTTTTAACTGATATAGGTTGTAGTTTAATTTACACATTATTTTGGCGCGGACCGTATCTAGAAGGTAATGTCAATAGATAGTGTGAGCAGACCGTTTACCTAGATTCTCAAAAGTATATAGACAAATAGTGCATTACTAGTTTTATAAATGGTAAGTCATCGCGGCATCAGTTTTCTATCTGTATCATCTAAGTTTCACAGTACAGAATAATAGTAGATATTACTATACAAGTATAGAACCTTTACAATCTGCAATTTCCCCCTTTTTTAAAAACATAGTTTCTCGTTTAATTTGTCTTACTCTATTATTAGAATGTTATCCTTGATGTGGGTTTAAAGTTACATCCACATCATAGTAGCAACGCTACATTAAGATTGCCTTCTTGAGCACTTTTATTGAGTCTTTTTCATAAGTTGTAATATCATTATATATGCATGTTCCTTGCCCATCTATATTATATACATCGCACAATTCATTAACATGGTTTTTAAAGATAATCAATTGTTTTTTGATGTTACACCTGTTTTTCGTATGACTTTTTGACCCAGTTTGTATAATCAAGTAGCCACAGTACTCACGTTATGATTATAATCTAAAGTATAAGTTTGATGGTTCTGTTTCATTTTGTAGCCTGATATCATCTATACCTATGATATACTAGGCAGTTTTACCTTGATCTACTGTGAGTATTCTTGTAAATTTATTATCTTGTCTGTTATTTTATCACTTTATTTTATCACTTTGTTTGTCTGTCTCCTGTACATTAAGTTATTGTTAATTTTATCTTTTAGACACAATTTTTAGATAATTTTTAGGTAATTTTTAATGTTATTCATTAAGAATGTCTATGTCTTTTTACACGTCTTTGATGTACCTCGTCCTACATGATATTTCAGATTTTACCAGTCTCATATCAAATTCATTTATTTATATGTATTGTTTTTAAGTTATTATTTATATATTTATTCATGTTTGCACACAACGATCTTGTTCAGTATTTATTATTGTGATAAAAATTTTTATGCTTGGTGTTTTATTTGGTATCCCCTGAGGAAGGCATTGCATGCCGAAACGCGTTGGGGATGACCCTAATAAAGAACATTTGCATCTATCCTGACGATCCTCGACTCTTGCTTCTTGTGTACCCCTCAGTCAGCTGCAAGAGCAGCGCTCCTCGTTTTGTTTTGTTTCAGATTTTGTCAGACTCCAGGGTGAACATTACTAGCAGGAGACACTATAGAGAGCTCCAGCAAATCCCACCAGAGACTATTTATATACTGAAGGGTGATAGAGGTAATATGGAAGCTAGCAGAAGAGAAGGGGAAGGGTTTGAGACAGTCTGGATGTATCTAGTCTGTTGGACAGCTCTCAGCTGGAGCCATGAGTACGTATATTTTCAGAAGCATATATAGGAGTTAGCGGCAAGCAGAGTGTGGAGTAGCGTCATGCAGTCCCTGATAAGGAAAGGAATTCTGTTCACTTCATATGTATATCTTGTCATTTATGACAAAATAACTAACATGATGCTGCCAGATCGAGTCTTCCCTCCCATACCCGTAGCAAATGAGATAAGATCAAGCAGCCATTGTGTAGAGGCCATTTTGCACTTGCTCATATCCTTTAAGGGGGTTATTTTGAAAGCCCTATTCATGCTTTTGTTGTCTGAAAATGTGCTTTGGACACCTCTATGCCCAGAGATGTCTCCAGAGCCATTTTAGGGTCTGTGGATGTCCCCAGCATGAAAACCTGCAAGTCTGAATAGGGACATAGTGGAGGTGTGGCTGCAGCATTCCCAGGAACCTGGACATCACTACCTGATTTCAGAAACTCTGGCGTTGCGTCTAAGTTTAGATCTGCTGCAGGCAGGAATAGGCTCTTCCTATTCGTCTCTCCGGGCCAGTCCAGAACATGAGAGTAGTCAACCTCCTCCAGCAGCTGAGGACTGAAAAACTGAAATCTTGTTGCCAGGTTACCTAGCTCCCCCTGGTGTCAGAAAGGCAGCAGCTGAGCTGGATGTGTGGATGACGAGTTCCCCACAGGGCTATAGAAGCTTTATTGTTTTTGTACCTTACATTTGTTTGGTAGCACTAGAGTAGAGAGCATAGAAATAGTGGTGCAAAGAGTTAACGTGAAAGAGTTGGTGCCTTGTTGCCCTAGCAGGGTAAATCTGCACAGAAAGTTTTTTCCTGCCAACGATCAATCAGATTGGAGTTCTTGTGTGAGTAAGCTGAGGAATCGGCGCGGAGATTCGAGGCAGAGCCTGTCTCTTCTTTCTCCGGTTGCTCGGAGCGCTGAGCACAGTCCTGGAGGCCCCAGAAACTGTTGCCTGCGTCCGTTCTCTCTGTTTCCTGCTGCCGCTAGCAGCGGCGTCGCGAGGAACAAAAAGTGCCACCTTGACTTTCCTCTCAGGTAATTGCATTGCAGTGGGTTCCCGCTTACTGGCAGACAAGTGCCGCCGCGTGTGTTTCTTTTTTATTGTTCAGACGGGTTTCGTTGCTAGCGGGCAGTGCGCAGATCGGTCCTGTGCTCGGGAGGTTTTTTGGCGACTATAGATATTGCAGGGATCCCATTTGGGTGGACTAAAGGACCGGCGGTATGGAAGGACAGCGAGGGGCTGAAGGAGATGAATTGGGCCATCTTCAGTCCTCGGCGGAAAGAGCGGGAACGGTGGCCATCTTGGAAGGGCCGTCCATTTCTCCCGCGCTACAGCCTAAGTCAGGGAAGCGTAAAGCTAAGTCGCACAGAGCACCTCCGGCTGAGGAGCGGGAGCAATCGTGGTTGTCAGCAGTTCCAGGGTCCTTGGACTCTCTGCTGTCTGCTGAGTTTATTTTGGCACTTCACAATGCTTACTTGCTCAAACAGTCCCAAACTTCTCTCAAAAATCCTCCTGACCCTTTTTTGGTATCTAAAGTAGGGGACTCTGTGGTGACAGATCCTGGTGAGGGGGTCTCTTCTGTAGCAAAGGTTATGGAAACAAAGGTAGAGCAGGCGACTTCTCTGGCTGAGATAGCGCAGGGTCCAGAAGGAGAGCTGCTATCAGACCCAGGGATGGAATCCTGGTCTGCAGAATTGGAGGAAGGAGAGTTAGGATCCGGGGATGATCCTAATATCTTTAGGGTTTTCAGGAAGGAAGAGCTGACGGCATTGATTGCGCAGTCTCTGGCAGCGCTTAATATAGTTCCTCCGGTGGTTCAGCAGGAGCCCTTAGAGGATCCCTTGTTGCAGGGTTTCAAGGCTGAACAACGATGTTTTCCATTGCACAGGGTGATTAAACAGATGATAGAATCGGAATGGGAATGCCCTGAAGCGTCCTTGCGTGGAGCTCGAGCTATGGCGCGTTTATATCCCGTGCCCCAAGAGGAGAGAGAGTTATTGCGTATGCCTAAGGTGGATGCGCTAGTGTCAGCGGTCACCAAGAAAACCACGATTCCGGTGGACGGGAGCACAGCTCTTAAGGATATTCAAGATCGCAGATTAGAGGTGCTTTTAAAGCAGGCGTTTGATTCCAGTGCACTAGCGCTTCAGGCGTCGGTGTGTGGGGCGTATGTGTCAAGAGCCTCTATCAGGTGGCTTCAGATGGACCCCAGGGCAGGACAGCGAAGCGGCTCCTTCGGCGGAGGGGGCAAAGCTCGAGTCTGCGGCGGCGTATCTAGCGGATGCGTTTTATGATTTGGTATGAATTTCAGCTAAATCTATGGCTTCAATTATTGCCGCCAGGCGTTTTCTTTGGTTGAGGAATTGGTCAGCGGATACTTCGTCCAAAGCACGTCTCAGTAAGCTTCCATACAAGGGTAAGCTCCTCTTTGGGGAGGCTTTAGAAAAGATTGTAAAAGATTTAGGGGACTCCAAAGGGGGTCGTCTTCCCGAAGATCGGCCAAGAACAGCGAAGGCGAGCTGCTTCCAGAGAGGTCAGGGGCGTGATTTTCGCAGGTTTTGTGGGTCTCGCTTTACTCCTTATCCACGCGGTCGGTTTGTAGCGAGAGGGCAGTCCTTTCGTGGAGCCAGAGGTACCAGTAGGGGCTATTTTAATACCCCACAGGCCTCAGCTAAGAAACCGCAATGAAGTGAGGCTGGCCCAGGGGGAGATTCCGGTAGGAGGAAGGTTGCAGGAGTTTGTCTCTGCTTGGGCCGCCATAACTACCGACTAGTGGGTTCTTCAGATTATCAGAGAGGGCTATGCTCTTGAGTTCGAGCAGCCTCTGACAGACGCTTTTGTTTTTTCTCTGTGCGGTCCTCTGACAAAGAGGATGGTGGTCCGCGACACGTTGCAGCGTTTGTTGCGGCTGCAAGCAGTAGTTCCGGTGCCGCCAGACCAGTACAGGTTCGGTCGATACTCGATTTATTTTGTAGTTCCAAAAAAGGAGGGTTCTTTCCAGCCAATCTTGGATTTAAAGCAGGTAAATCAGTGTTTGCGTGTTCCTCATTTCCGAATGGAAATGTTGAGATCAGTTATCCGCTCGGTTCGGCTGGGAGAAGTCCTTTCCTCCTTAGATTTGACGGAGACCTATCTGCACATTCCTATCAGGGCCGAGCATCAGAGGTTTCTTCGCTTTGCAGTTCCCATGGGTCATTTTCAGTTCTGGGCCTTACCGTTCGGTCTGGCGACGGCGATGCGCACCTTTACCAAAGTGATGGTGGTGGCGGCGGCAGCGGCTCTACGCAAAGAGGGAATTCAGGTGCATCCTTACCTGGACGACTGGTTGATTCAAGTGGCATCTCTGGAGGAGTCCGTCAAGGCGACAGCTCGAGTGGTAGCGTTTCTAGAGGGTCTCGGTTGGATTGTCAACCGGGCGAAGAGTCGTTTGGATCCGGTGAGACAGTTGACTTATCTCGGGGTCTTCTTCGACACGGAGAGAGGAGGAGTCCTTCTGCCCCCGGTGCGGGTTCAGAAGATTTTGTCGCAGGTGACGGTTTTCTTACGAATCAAGGCTCCGACGGCTTGGAGGTACTTACAATTGTTGGGATCGATGGCGGCGGCCTTAGATCTGGTTCCTTGGGCCAGGGCTCACATGCGGCCTCTGCAACAGGCACTTCTCTCGCGGTGGTCGCCTCAGCATCATCCTCTTTCGCGCCGGCTGGTCTGTCCAGAACAGGTGCGCGTCAGTCTTCGCTGGTGGTTACTTCCAACTCATCTTCAAGCAGGGGTTCTGCTAGATCTGCCTGAGTGGTTGTTGCTCACTACGGATGCCAGTCTGTCCGGTTGGGGGGCGCATTGTTTGTCGCAGATAGCGCAAGGATCCTGGACGGCGGAAGAGAGTCTTTGGTCGATCAATCGCCTAGAGCTGAGAGCGGTGCGTCTCGCGCTCATAGAGTTTGCAAGCCTCCTCGAAGGGAGGGCGGTGCGAGTGTTCTCCGACAACTTTGTGACGGTATCCTACATCAATCGGCAGGGTGGCACGGGCAGTGCTCTCCTCTTAGAGGAGAGTCAACGGTTGTTCCATTGGGCGGAACTACATCTCGAGGCGATTTCGGTGGCTCATGTGGCCGGAAAGGACAACGTTCAGGCCGACTATCTGAGTCGTCATGTACTGGATCCCGGCGAGTGGGAGCTCAATGCTGCGGTCTTTCACGAGCTCACGATGTGATGGGGTCAGCCGGTCATGGATCTTATGGCGACTCTGGTCAATGCCAAAGCAGCGCGGTTTTTTAGCAGACGCAGAGAACACATGTCGGAAGGCCTCGACGGCCTAGTACAACCCTGGCCGGTGGGTCAGCTGCTTTACGTGTTTCCTCCGTGGCCGTTGTTGGGTCGCGTAATTCAGAGAGTAGCGAGGCACGAGGGGATGGTGATCCTCATTGCTCCGGACTGGCCCAGACGACCGTGGTATGCGGATCTGATGCGTCTTCTAGTGGAACCGCCATGGAGGTTGCCAGCACGAGTCAACTTGTTGAACCAAGGTCCCATTCTGATGCCACAGGTGGATCGGTTCTTGCTTACGGCTTGGCTCTTGAAAGGGAGCGCTTGTGTCGCAAGGGTTATTAGGGGGCCGAAATAGCCACGATGTTGAAATCTAGGCGGTGTTCTACTTCATTGGCGTACATTCGGGTGTGGCGCGTTTTTGAGGCTTGGTGTGCGGAACGCCCAGTTCGGCCAGGGAAAACGACCCTACCAGATATTCTGGCCTTCCTTCAGAGCGGCCTAGAGAAAGGACTAGCTCTTAGCACTCTAAGGGTACAGTTAGCGGCACTGACTGTGTATAGAGGAGCGGTTCAAGGAAGGTTCAAGGAAGGCTCATCCAGATGTTCGGCGATTTCTTAGGGCGGCCAGGAACCTTCGACCTCCAGTTAGACAGGTGATTCCTCCTTGGGATTTGAATTTGGTGTTGGAGGCCTTGACGGAGCCGCCCTTTGAGCTGTGTACGTCAAGTAGTATCCGAGAATTATCCTGGAAAACGGCTTTCTTGGTGGCGTTATGTTCGGCGAGGCGAATATCGGATTTGCAGGCTCTTTCGTGTAGACAACCGTTCCTTCAATTTTCAGTGGAAAAAGTGGTCTTGCGGCCGGTGCCGTCTTTTCTGCCTAAAGTGGTGTCAACATTTCACGTGAATCAGCCGGTTTCGCTTCCTACCTTCGTGGCACCGGGAGCAGGTCATTTAGATCGTTCTCTTAGGAGGTTGGACATGGGTCGTGTACTCCGCAGATACCTTAAGGAGACAAGCGTTTCGTAAGTCGGACCGGTTGTTCGTTCTTTTTGGGGGGCCATCGAAAGGAAAGGCGGCCACCAAGGCGTCGATAGCTCGATGGGTGAAACATGCGATACTAGTAGCTTACGAATCAAAGGGCAGGACGGTTCCGGTGGGACTCCGAGCTCATTCTACCAGGGATCTGGCTGCGTCGTGCGCGGAGTTTACCTTAGTGCCGCTGGTGGATATCTGTCGGGCGGCATCCTGGTCTTCGCTTCATACGTTTACACAACAATATCGCTTGGATGTGCAGGCACGGCAGGATGCTTGCGTGGGGGCCTCGGCCGTTGTTGCGGGGCTTACAGATCCCTCCCGGGTTTAGGTACTGCTTTGGTACTACCCTCATGTTCTGGACTGGCCTGGAGAGACGAATAGGAAGGAGAAATTAGACCTTACCTGCTAATTGTCTTTCCTTGAGTTCTCTCCGAGCCAGTCCAAGACCCACCCTATATATCTCTGTCTTCTGTGAGCGGCGTGTTCTTTTCAGTTTTCAGCCATTAGTATATGTTCAAAGAGCTCCTATATATTGGAGGTTTAAAAAAAAAAAAAACAAGGGAAAGAAGAAAAGATAACTTATGGAATGCTCTTGCAAGTTCTTACACGGCCAGTAGTTAACATAGGTTTATTGTTTTGGTTCCAGTTGGAGATTATAGTTTACTGCTTTGATACTAGGAGACTGCCTTTCTGACACCAGGGGGAGCTAGGTGACCTGGCAACAAGATTTCAGTTTTTCAGTCCTCAGCTGCTGGAGGAGGTTGACTACTCTCATGTTCTGGACTGGCCCGGGGAGAACTCAAGGAAAGACAATTAGCAGGTAAGGTCTAATTTCTCCATTTTGGCTGAAATACATGCAGAGGGTGTAAAGAAGATAGCACACCATCATCCCCCATACTCTGCACAATCATAATGATAATAGCAGTGGGATTTGAACCCTGGATTACTTGGTCCTATCCCACTGCACTAACCATTAGGCTATTCCTAGATGTCCATGCTCTGAAATACTGTTTTGGGGATGTTTATGCAGATGCCTTCACAGATGTCCATATCAGGCACATCCACATTTGTGAAATTGTGTCTGCACCTGGACGTGCCTGCTTCTTTTTCAGACCACCTGACTTAGATGTCCCAGATTGCACTTGAACATCCGTTCTAAAATGCCCCTCCATGGCTGGCAGATATTAGTGTAATAGGAGAAGGGTAAGGAGATTGGGCAGTGGAGGGAAGGGGCATACATGGTGGCCAGAATTTTGGTGCCAATATTTGGAGGAATGCTATAGAGTGGAAGAGAGTATTAATACACTTTCTGCCAGCCAATCAAAGCACTTAATCCACTCAACCAAGCAATAAGCCGGAAGAAGAGCATAAGACCTGGACTCAGTGCTACTATATCTGAGGTGCCCTCCATTCCCAGCAGAATAGTCAGATTTTTCATACCAGTTTACAAGAGTCATTTTGTTTCCTTCTTCCTATCTTAGACTGCTGACCTGTTGAATGTGTATAGAACAGACACAGAAGGATTTGATGCATGGCTGAAAAAGACCTGCAGAGCCAACAAAAGGCAGCGAGCCAACTGCACCCGGGCCCTGTCAGAGTGGATGGACTGCACCTGCCAGGAAATGTAAGCAGGGAGGAGTATGGGTGGGTATTTTTTCCATGTGTGTGATGAATAAAAGCAGTCTAATAATGCAAACTCTGTTACATCACCATGTCGCTAGACTAACTTGTGATAGCGATTAACTAGATACACAATCATTAATTACACTAATTGGCTTCTGTCACCCACTGTTTTTATCATACCTACACACATATGTCTCTATTTACAAGAGAAGGTCATGTATTATACACGTCGCTCACAGTTCACATTTCTCTGATTACTTCGATTCCCCATGAATAGTCTGCATCTTTCTCTGGGAAGAAGCAGGAAGTCAGTCCTCACATATAGGTGATGTCGGTGCCAACAAAGCCTACGCGATAACCTTTCCCTAGCTTTCAAAGAAAGCCTTTGGGAGATGTACCACACATGTGTGGTCCCCTTCCCACCTAAGGGTGCCATCTTGCCTCAGCCTCCTTTTTTCCGCGGAGCCCATCGGACGTGTTTCTGTTTCCCCCAGAAAAAGTAGATTTTTTTTTTCTGTCTTTTTGTCTTGATTTTCTCTGGTCGCGTACCGGTTCCTTCCAGTCTCCTGATTCTGCTAGCCTCCGACGTAGCATTTTTTTCAGGTTTCTATTTCTTTTTCCCCTTTGAGGGTCTTTTCTCCTGTGCATGGGTTTTTGTGCCCTTTCTGGCCAGGCTTAAAGAGTTTGACTCATGGGGACCATCTTCCCCACCATGGCCTTGGTCAGTGACTTCAAGCTGTACAACTGCTGCATTCATAACAAGTCGCACACGGATTTGCATGATTGTTGCCTTCGGTGCCTCGGGCTGGATTATGATGCCTTGGTGTGTGGTCTCTGCCAGCAGATGACCCCCAAGGCCTCTGAGGCTGCAAGAAGCAGCATTAGTC
The DNA here is from genome assembly GCA_033557465.1 of Ichthyophis bannanicus. Lineage (NCBI taxonomy): Eukaryota > Metazoa > Chordata > Amphibia > Gymnophiona > Ichthyophiidae > Ichthyophis > Ichthyophis bannanicus. The sequence goes on along the minus strand of CM066039.1, from coordinate 158,495,242 downwards.
GATTTTTCCTAAGACCGACTCAGCCCCGGAGTCATCTGCGGGACCAACACCCTCAAGGGCCACTGCGGAGGCTCCCTCCTCACGTGGTGACTGTGCTGCCTCGGAGCCTCAAGGACAAGGAGTGCTGAGCTAGAGCTCCCTCAAGAAGGGATGCCCCTCGAAGAACCTGACATCGTCAGTGACCTCCTCAGGTGATGAGTCTGGGACTGTGGGGAAGTCCCATGGCACCCGGCCTCGAAGCCCTGGATGTGAGGCCGAGGCCAATGGGTGGGAGCGGCCCTCGAAGGTGCCTCAGTGGGAGAAAGCGCCATTGGCATCTGAGGATTGGTCTCGGACTTCTGAAGCCATCCTTGTTGAGGACACCCCTTCAACAGTGCTGGCGTTGGGGCCTAGGTCCTCGGTACTTGTGCTGGTGGCTGTGGAGCCATCAGACATCAAGGCCAGGATGGCGGCCTTATAACGCAGTTTGTCTGCCTTCATGGCCAAACAGCGTGCTCTGATGACTGGTTCCTCTGGGTCATCAATCCCCACCACTGGCCCCTCTGCAGCGAGGGCCTCCGATGGAGCTAATCCTCGAGCGCCAATGGCCTTGAGACACTCCTCAGGCCTAGTCCCGGTCAAGTGGAAGACCCCGAGATCCTCTAGTATAAGACTCCCCCTAAAGAAGGTGTTTTTTTGCTGACCACTGGCCTGCCATCAACACAGACGGGTAGGTTTTTACAGGTAGTGAAGGAGGGGTATCTCCTCCAGCTCAAACAGATGCCCCACCATTCCAATGCATCCCCTTCACCTGGACCTGCTTCAGCAGGAATTCGCAAACCTTATGACTGACAGGGTGGTAGAATCCGTCCCCCTCAAAATCAGAGACAAAGGGTTCTACACCCACTACTTCCTGGTGCCCAAAAGGACTGGGGGATTTTAGCCTATCCTAGACCTGCGAGACCTCAACAGACTCCTGTTGAGGGAGAAATTCAAGATGCTCTCCCTTAGAACATTGCTGCCATACCTCCAGCAGGGAAGACTGTGCTTCTTGGATCTAAAAGATACCTACACACACATTCTTATCCATCCGCTTCATGATGGGAGGCTGCCACAATTAATATAGGGATCTTCCCTTCAGCCTAGCCTCCGGCCCGAGGGTCTTCATTAAGTGCTTGGCAGTGGTTTCTGTCTTCCTGCCTCTCCAGGGTGTGTTCGTCTTCCTATAAGTGGATGACTGGCTCATAAAAGGCGGCACCGCTGCAGAAGCCTGCCAAGCGACGGCCTGCATCATTCTCATTCTGGAACATCTGAGGTTTGTCATTAACTACCCAAAGTCCCATTTCCAGCCAGCGTAATGGCTGGAGTTCATAGGGACAATGCTGGACACCATCCAGGCCAAGGCCTTCCCTCCTCCGCACAGGGCCCAGCACCTCCGGGCACTTGCAGGGCACGTTCAGGGACAACCCTCAACCTCTGCCTGCCTCATGCTTTGCCTTCTAGGCCACATGGTGTCCACAGTGCACGTCATCCCGGACTCTTGCATATGCGACCGGCCCAGTGGGCTTTCAGCTCCCAGAATTGCAGGCAACAGGGCACATACGGGACAGAGTGATCATGACATGCTCTCTGGCAGACTCCCTCAATTAGTGGCCGCAGCTCCAGCACCTGCAGGATGGTGTGATCTTCCAGGCCTCCACCCATCAGAAGATCTTCACCATGGATGCATCCAAACTGGACTGGGGAGTCCATTACGACAAACTACACACTCAGGGCAGCTGGTTGCAGGAGGAGAGCCTCCAGCAGATCAATTTCCTGGAGCTCTGAGTGGTAGCGCTCGCCCTCCGGGCCTTCCAGCTCCACCTTCAACATCAAGCGGTCCTCATCCAGACCGACAACCAAGTGGCGATGTTTTACAACAAGCAGGGAGGGACGGGGCCAATCCTCCTTTGACAAGAGGTGGTGAGCCTCTGCTCCTTCGTCAACAGCAGTGGGAATCTCCTATGGGCAGTCTAACTCCCGGGCCAGGACAACATCCTGGCAGACCTACTCAGCCGAATCTTCCAACCGTACAAGTGGAAACTGGACCCCAAGGTGGTCAGTTGACCTGTCTCTGGGGGCTCCCACAGATGGACCTCTTTGCCAGCCCAACCAATGCTCAGCTGGCCCACTTTTGCTCCAGGAAGCCACATCCCTCACGGGTGGTAACACATGCATTCCTCATCCCGTGGATGCAGGGCCTCTTTTATCCCTTCCTGCCCAAACCACTGATTGCCAAAACCTTATTCAAGGTCTAGCTCGACAGAGCCACATTGATATTGGTGGCCCTCGGTGGGTCTGGCAGCCATGGTTCCCGCTGCTCCTCTGCCTTTCCCAGGTGCCTCCGGTCCCTCTGTTGTACAACCTGGGTCTGCTTTCGCAGGAGGGCGACTCCTTCCTGAACCCCAACTTGGGATCCCTATTTCTGAGAGCTTAGCTGCTGAAAGGGTAGCCTTGGCCCACTTGGATTTCTCCAGCAAGGTGGAAGCAGTTCTCTTGGCTTCATGCAAACCTTCCACCCGCTGGGCCTATTTCTTCAAGTGGTGAATGTTCTCCGTCTGGTGTGTGGAGAGGTGGCTTAACCCCTTCTGTTCGGTTCAGCTGGTACTCCACTACCTGCTCCACCTGTCCCAGGTAAGGCTGAAGTCCAACTCCATCAGAGTTCACCTCCGCATGCTTTCAGCATGCCGTCATCTTGTTGAGGGCAAGTCCCTCTCTCCCCAGCCCCTTGTAATTCGATTCTTGAGGGGGCCTACTTCTCTCTAAGTCACCTGTTCACCCCCTGGCGGTGGAGTGTCAAAACTCACTGGCCACTGTTCGATTCTCTCGACTCGTGCCACCCCAAGTATCTCTTTTGGAAGATGGTCTTCCTTGTGGTGCTCACCTCAGCTCGCAGGTTCAACGAGCTACAGGCCCTATTGGCTCACCCACCTTACACAAGGTTCTATACTAGTGTCATGCTCCGCACGTGCCCCACGTTTCTCCCCAAAGTGGTGTCTTCATTCCACCTCAACCAGAAGGTGGTACTTCCCACTTTTTTTTCCGCAGCCCCATACCAGCAGGGCTGAGGCTGCTCTCTACACTCTGGACTGTATAAGCAGACCCTGTCCTTCTACCTGGAGCTTACTGAGGCCCACCGCCGCTCCTCACAGCTTTTCGTCTCCTACGATCCAAGTAGGTTGGGGACAGCGGTCTCTAAGCATACCCTGTCCACTTGGGTGGCAGACTGCATTGCCACCTTTTACGAGCAGGCTGGTCTTTTGCTGGAATGTCCAGTCATGGTGCACAGTATCCAGGCCATGGTGGCATCTGTGGCAAAATTGCTCACCGTCACCTTGGCGGAGATCTGCCGGGCCGCCACCTGGTCCTTTGTTCATACCTTCACAGCTCACTGCTGCCTGGAGAGTGAGTCCCACTGAGAGAGTGCCTTCAGCCAGGCAGTACTCCATCATTTGTTTAGGGTGTAAGGCAACTCCTGCCCTCCGGCCTTTGATGTGTTCAAGCTAATGGATAACTGGTTCCTCTCTGGACACTTGGGATGCTCGTGGGTTTGTTGTCTCTTGACTCAGTTGCTGCTTCTCACGGCTCACTTTTACTGGTCACCCGTGGCTTTTTACAAGTTTTTTTCAGTAGCCTGTAGCTGGGGAGTCCCATATGTGAGGACTGACTTTCCTGCTTGTTCCCGGAGAAAGCATAGTTACTTACCTGTAACAGGTGTTCTGCAGGGAGAGCAGGAATCAGTCCTCACAACTTTCCCTTTTCCCTGTGGAGTTCCTTTTCTTTTTGCCATCTTGTGCTATGTTATCTTACTGAGGCAAGATGGCACCCTTTGGCGGGAAGGGGACCACTTCATCACAATAGCATAGCATTTCTGTGATAAGACTCTTGGTTAGGCACAATATAATAAAGTAATTCACTGGAGCCACTTTAAATTTAGCACAGTGCAGTTTGTGATGCTTGTGGCAAAGCTCTGAGTTTGGAACAATATAGTATGGAATTTCTACGGGGAAAATTTTGAACTTGGCATATTACAGAATAGTCCTGTAGTAGGACACTAGTATAACATGCTATTTTTATGGGAATGGTCTGGATTTGACGCAATGCAGTAGAAATTCAGAAATGTTGTGGGATGGCAGACAAAGAAAATTAATTTATTTTATTTTATTTTGGATAGAGACTCTTGTCTTCTGTGCCTCCATGTGCCATAGCCTGGCTGCTCATTCCCCAGTTCGTTGATATTGCTGTGATATCATTGTCCATTCCTGTTTCTAGGCTCTGTCCAGTATCAACGAGTCGTACTTCAGCGCCTGTGGGGGAAGAAATGGCTAGCCAAGCAGAACCTTGTAAACCAGTATGCTATTAAGTGATATGGTGTTCCTGCTCAATAAAAGTGGATGAATACATCAAAAGCTTTTTGTTCTATGCTAAAATGAAGTGTATCATATTAAATAGGCATACATCCCCTCTTTTTCAACCATGCACTGCATCCCTCTCTCCTACCACAAATAAGCCCAGATGTAAGTGCATGGGGAAGGTGCCAAGTTGTTTGGGAAACAGCAGGATAAAGATGTCTAAGGTAGATGACCCCTGATCCAGAGCTAGATAGGAAGAACTAAATAAAGAGGCTTTACAGAGGGAGGACACTGATGAGATACAGATGGGAAGGAGTAAAAAGAGGAACCTTGTAGGGGGATGATCTCTGATAAGAGCTGAGAAGAAGAGTATCCTAAAAATGGAGGATTCATGACGAGAGCCAAATGGAAAGAAGTTAGGAAGGAGTCTCATACAGGGAAAATCACTGACAAGAGCCAGATGGAAAGAAGTAGTGTGGCCAGATGTCCTGATAAGAAAGACCTTTTATTAAAGATATCATCCCATCTCTTGTTTAAGCATACTTGATGACACACATGGGCAGATAAAGGACTTTAAAAAAGGGAAGTGCAGATCCTATGGTATATCACCCCCTCCTCTTTCCCCTGTTCATTTGTATCTGCCTTTCTGCTTTCTCTCCTCTTTTTCCTTTCCTGCTTCTTTTGTGTTTTTTGCCCTCTCCTCCCCCAGGTTTCTCTCCACCTATCCCCTCATATTTCTCCCTTTCTATCTCCTAGGTTCTTCTCCATCCTCCCCTCTTAAATTAATCTCCATCTCTTCCATTCTGTTTTTTCCTCATGCACCTACAAGTTCTTCTATACTTCCCCTGACAGATTCCTCTTCATTTCTTCCTGCCTTGGATTCTCCCTCTTTAGGTTCTTAACCAATGCTTTTCTCCCCAGACTCTCCAGCTCCACCTTCATCTCCCTTTTTCTTCTCAGATTCTTATTAGTTTGTTGGGGCACAGTACTGTTGGTCGAAAAAAATGAGTTCTTGCCTCCTGTCCCTTTGGCTGCTCTTCACTTATGGTGTGTACTTCCTTTGTGATCAAGAAGCTTTGGAGGGAGAGGAGGACTAAGTGCAGAAACTGGGAGTGGCAGTGTGTCTACATGCTGCTAAACTGCCATTGCTGCCACTGGTCTGACCGTCTGGGAAGAGGAGAGACAGCTGATGGTCAGTCTTTAAAAGGTGAAATAGGACTTACCTGCTAATTTTCTTTTCTTGAGTCTCTCCAGTTGAGTCCAGACGCATGGGGTTATGCACTTCTACCAGCAGATGGAGACTGAGAAAAAACTGGTTTGATGATGTCACCACATAAGGATCCTGTGCATTCCTCCTCTGATCAGTATGTATGTAACAAAGCAGACTCCAGAAGAAACGATTAGACATACTATAATTCCATACCTTACAAAATATATTTATCGAAAATCCACTCTAGATCTGAAATGAGTCTGGAATAAAGGATATAAACAAATCTTTTTATCTTTAAGGCCTAAATATGGGCCCCAGACTCAATGCCCTGTGACTAGCTGGCACCACACAAATGTGCTGTAGAATCACCATCATGGCCTGGTGACACTGCATTAGTACACTCGCTCACTTCAAAGGTGGCCACACCTCAGAAAAATATATGGTGCGCTCTCATCCAAAGTCGGGCATGAACCAGAAGTACTTAGGGCAGGGATTGGACTGGAGGGTCTCGAAAGAAAATTAGCAGGTAAGGCTAAATTTCACCTTCCTCATCATCCCTCCAGTTCAGTCCAGATGCATGGGATGTAATAAAGCAGTATCAAATGATGGGAGGGGAATAGAAGAGCCTATTTCTACAGAACCTGCATTCCAAAAGCATGGCATCCTCCCTGCTGGAGTTTCCTAAGGCTCCTCAGAAGCACAAAGATGATGCAGAGCCCAGCTGTGCCACTATTCTGTCCAAGAAGAACTAAAGGCTAGTGGAACCAAGCGCCACATTGCTGTAAACAACCAACATCTTTATCAACTGGCAACAGTGGCTTGGGAAACCCCTCATACTAAGCGACTCCTGCAAGACTCACCAATAAAAATATTTACAAGTAGAACCTTCATCGCTCATGCAATCCCCAAGGAACCAGAAATTGAAGCACATGTATCGTTCTGGAGACCCCAAAACAGTCTGCTTCGGAGAATACTGATGAAAAAATGAACCAGTTAGGCCAAGTGAACAACTGCACATGGCACCTCCAACCTAACCATAGGAACCAATAGCATTCTTTCTGCTCTTACTAGAATGGATCTGAAAGGTCCTCACCAACTGCCTTGATTGACTATCACACTACAGGAAGGAACACCGAAAAGCCTCATGCGAGGAAGAGGAAGATCAAGCCAACCCCTTTCCACATATCCTCCTCAACTGGAAGGAAGGGAGAGAGATCTCCTGCCCCTGATATCTAAATGGGACAATGTTGCTGCCTGTGTCCGGAGCACTATATCAACTCCAGAAATCAGGCAACTCTGACCCCAGAGATGACAAGTCCAACTCTTTGCCACTGAAATGAGATCTTTCTCTACTAAACCTATAAATGACAGGCATTCACTTTTGTTTAAAGAAAAACTACTATGACCTGTGTAAAGAGGGATGCTCATCCTGATCCCATGCACTTTCAAATGAAACACCACACAGAGCAAACCAGAATACTGCAGAGGTTTCTTAATGGCTACTAAAACAATTTCTAACCCAAGCAGTAACTTTAGGGTGCATCCTTAGGGTGCTCAGTTTGTTTATAAGTCGCCTGTGAGGAACAGTGTCAAAGGCTTTACTGAAATCTAAATGCACCACATCTAGGGCTCTCCCTCGGTCCTCGGAAATAAGAAATGCCATACTGGGTCAGACCAAGGTTCATCAAGCCCAGTATTCTGTTTCCAGCAGTGGCCAATCTAAGTCACAAGTACCTAGCAGTTTCCCCAAAAGACACAGGTTCCACAATGCTTGTATTGGGGCAAGCAGTGGATATCCTGGGTCCACTTTAATAATGGTTTATGGACCTTTCCTCCAGGAACTTGACCAAACCTTTTTTAAACCCGGCTACAATAAGAGCTTTTACTACATCCTCCAGTAGCAAATTCCAGAGTTTGATTACACGTTGAATGAAAAACTATTTTATCTTATTAGTCTTAAATAGGTTACCCTGTAGCTTCATTGCATGTCCCCTAGTCTTTCTATATTTTGATGGCGTTAATTTTGATGGCATAAACAATCAATCTATGTTTACGCATTCCACTCCATTCATTAATTTATAGACCTCTATCATATCTCCCCTCAGCCATCTCTTTTCCAGGTTGAAGAACCCTAACCTTTTTAGCCTCTCTTCATAGGGGTATCTTTCCATCCCCTTTACCATTTTGGTGACTTCTCTGTACCTTTTCTAATAACGCTATATCCTTTTTAAGATACGGCGACCAGAATTGCACACAATATTCAAGGTGCGGTCGCACCATGGAACGATACAGAGGCATTATAATATCCTTTGTTTTATTCTCTATTCCTTTCCGTATGATACCTAGCATTCTATTTGCTCTCTTGGCCAACGCTGCACACTAGGCAGAGGGTTTTAGCATGTTCTCCACAATGACGATTAAATCTTTTTCCTGGGTGGTTGTTCCTAATGTGGAACTTTGCATCGTGTAACCATAGTTTGGGTTTTTCTTTCCTAGGTGCATAACTTTGCACTTGTCCACATTAAATTTCATCTGCCATTTGGATGCACAGTCTTCCAATTTATCAAGATCCTGTTGCAATTTTCCACAATCCTCGTGGGTTTTAACAACTTTGAATAGTTTTGTGTCATCTGCAAATTTGATAACCTCATTCGTTATTCCCATTTCCAGATCATTTATGAATATGTTAAAAAGCACCGGACCCAGCACAGATCTCTGGGGTACTCCACTATTCACCTTTCTCCATTGGGAAAATTGGCCATTTAGCCCTACCCTTTGCTTTCTATCTTTTAAGCAGTTCCTGTTCCACAATAGTACACTGCCTCCTATCCCATGACTTTTTAATTTTGCCAAAAGTCTCTCATAAGGGACCTTGTCAAAGGCTTTCTGAAAGTCCATATACACTATATCAACCAATGCACCTTTGTCTACTTGTTTATTCACACCTTCAAAAAAACATAACAGATTAGTAAGACAAGACCTTCCTTGGCTAAAGCCATGTTGGCTATTTCCCATTAAGCCACGACTATCTACATGTTAAGTAATTTTGTTCTTTATGATGGTTTCTACCATTTTTCCCAGTACTGACAGGCTCATCGGTCTGTAGTTTCCCGGATCACCCCTGAAACCCTTTTTAAAAATTGGCATTCCATTGGCCATCCTCCAATCTTCAGGTATTACAGATGAATTTAATGATAATTCACAGATTACTAATAGTAGGTCTGCAATCTCATATTTCAGTTCTTTCAACACCCTTGGATGTATACCATCCAGTCCAGGTGATTAATTGTTACTCTTCAGTTTATAAAATACATAGTTGTCATTCATCTTCCCGGTGTATTGATATTTCTTTCAATTCTTCCGCAGCATCTTCTTTAAATACCATTTCAGTCATGGATAGCATTCCTACATCTTCCTCAGTAAAGACTGAAGCAAAGAATTCATTCATTCTCTCCGCTATGGCCTTGTTGTCCCCTCTTAGTGACCCTTTTACCCCTCTATCATCTAATGGTCCAACTGACTCTCTGATAGGTTTTTTGCTACGAATGCACTTGAAAAAGTCTTTATTATGTGTTTTTGCTTTCACAGCAAGCTTCTTCTGAAATTCTCTCTTTGCCTTAACAATGCTTTGCATCTAACTTGCCAGTGCTTGTATTGTTACCAGTTTTTGTTATATGGCTCCTTTTTCCATTTCCCGAAAGATGCTTTTTTGGCAACAACCTCTCTGACCTCACATTTAAACCATGCTGGAAGTTTTTTAGACTTTTTTCTTAAAGCATGGATACAGCTGGTCTGGGCTTCCAAGATAGTATTTTTAAACACCACCCAAGCTTGATGTAAATCTTTAACCTTTGCAACTGCTCCTTTTAGTTTTTTCTTAACTATTTTTCTCTTTTTATCATAGTCTCCCTTTTGAAAGTTAAAAGGTAGTACTGTAGATTTCCTTACCCTGCCTCCTCCATTTATTAAATCAAATGCGATCCTGCTATGATTACTATTGCCAAGTGGCCCCGACACCCTTACCTTTTGCACCAGATCTTGTGTTCCACTAAGGACTAGGTCCAAAATGGCTTCCCTTCTGGTCGGTTCATGAACCAGCTGCTCCAAGAAGTAGTCATTTATTTCATCTAGAAACTTTATCTCCTTAGCATGTCCTGCCGTGACCCTGACCCAGTTAATATCAGTGTAATTGAAATCGCCCATTAATATTACTGTGTTGTAATTTTTGTTAGCTTCTCTGATTCCTTTGAGCATTTCATCATCCATTTGTTCATTCTGGCCAGGCAGTCAATAGTACACCCCCACTGCCATCACCTTCCCCTTCCCCTTTTTACGTGGAATTTCAATCCATTGAGATTCTACAGTGAATTTTGTTTCTTGCAAAACTTTAATCCTTTGTGACTCAATGCCCGCTCTAACATAGAGCGCAATCCCTCCACCAATTTATTCTGCTCTCTCATTATGATATAATTTCTGGCATTTGCATACAAGCATTTTAGAGGCTGTATTTTATTCATATTAATTTGGCTATCAGTAGGCAGGGGGTAATTTAGAATCTTTAAGCTCTGTCTTCTCAGTACTTAAGGGCATTTGGGCTACTTTTGTCTTTATTGCAACCTCTCTGCTGATATGCCCTAACTTCAGTCTTTTGCTAATATCCTTCAAGGATACATTGTTCCAAACCATGCGCTCTTGGTTGACTGTCGGCTTTCCCCTATTATCTAGTTTAAAAGCTGCTCTATCTCATTTTTAAAGGTTAATGCCAGCAGCCTGGTTCCATCTGGTCTGGTTGAGCCCATCCCTTCGGAAGAACTCCTCCTTTCCCCTGAATGTTCCCCAGTTCCTAACAAATCCAAAACCCTCATCCTTGCACCGTCTCATCCACACATTGAGACTCTGGATCTGCCTGCCTTTTGGGTCCTGTTCATGGAACGGGAAGCATTTCGGAGAATGCCACCCTGGAAGTTCTGGATTTCAACTTCCTACCTAAAAGCCTAAATTTAGCCTCCAGAACCTCCCTACCACACCTTCCTATGTCTTTGGTACCTTGTCTAGGTAGCACATGAGGTCCGCTACCTTCGCACGAGGCAGGCATGTTACCAGGCAATCCTTACGTCCACCAGCCACCCAGCTATCTACATGCCTAATGATCGAATCACCAATTATAACGGCCATCTATGGACACAGAGCCCTGAAGCAACCTCCTTGGTGTGAGAGGGTTTTACATCACCTAGAGGACAGGTCCTAGCTATAGGATCACTTCCTGCCACACCAGGGTAATGCTCTCCTGTCACGTGACCTCTCTCCTCCGTTGTACTGGGATGTTGCCAGAAAGGAGGTGGGACTTCAGGACTATATCTCTGTAGGTCTCGTCTATGTACCTCTCTGTCTTCCTTATGTCTTCCAAGTCTGCTACTCTAGCCTCCAGAGACCGGACTCGTTCTCTGAGAGCAAAGAGCACCTTGCACCTAGTGCACACGTAAGACCCCACACCACTTGGGAGAAAATCGTACATGTGGCACTCGATGCAAAAGACTGGAAAACCCCCATCTCGCTGCTGGACTGCATCTTAGTTTTAAGGTTGTGTTTAGGTATTTAAGTTCTTTACTTACTAAGGGTTGCTAGGGATACTTATACTAATAAAACTATACCTAATACATTGAATGTACTTTGTTCATCTGAAGCTTAATTAATCTCAGGTCCTTAATGTATTCCTGATGAGGATAAATAACTGCATCTGAGAGTGAATATGGCACCTCCTTTCCTTTAAGAGATTTAAGCACCTACAAAGCTATTTTTTTAAATTTATTTTATTTATTAGTGCTTATTTACCGCTTTTTGTGAATCAAAGCAGTTTACAGAGAACTCAAGGATTGAACATTAAACAAAAATATATGTAACATCTTAACAGGGAGTGAAAGGGATGAATTAACTTAATTCAGCAACAGCTGATTTAAGTAATAACTATGTACAGAGAACTAAGCATATATATAAATTAGATACAATGAACTTGAAAGCATCTTGAAAAGTGTGAGGACTGTAGTTTTACTTTTTTCGCCGCAGCAACCAGCTACAACAGCTCCCCGGTCGGGGTAGAGCGAACGACGAGCGATTTTCCCGCTCCTGCAACTCCGGCCCAATCCGGGCCGTGGGAGGACCCAGCTGCACAATTTAAAAGCAGCAGCGGGCACAACTCCGGCCCAATCCGGGCCGTGGGAGGACCCAGCTGCACAATTTAAAAGCAGCCGCGGGCAAGCGCGCCCGCGCCTTGCGGGCCCGCGCCTGAGGACCTCGCAAGAGGGCCCTTTGGCGTGGCCCTTAGGCGGTGGCACGACAGCAAAAAAACAACGACTTCACTCCAACAGCTACTCCACCACAGACGGGGGACTACAAATAAGAAACAGCAGACCCGGACCCCTTTAAATAAAGCCTCCAATGACCTCCTGAGACACACACGGAGTCTATCAAGCAAGCACATCACACAAATAGCTCGAGCTCCCCTTGGGTCGAGCTCGCTTCCACTCCCAACAGACGCTCCGTTCGATTACAGCAAGTATAAAACAACAACCGATCTGACTATATTAACCTACTCAGTATATGTATCCTATGCTTTTTGTCAGTACCAAACTCCCACTCCCTCTTATTTAAAAAACACAACTGTACCACTGCCTTACTACCATATCAACTGCAATATATACCTAAAACTGTACCTAATGTTGTCAACACTCACAGCATTGATTCTACTGTTGCCAGTATTCTCAACATAGATTCAACTGTTGTCAGTACCCACTTTGGTTCTACTGTTGTCAGTACCCACTTTGGTTCTACTGTTGTCAGTACCCACATTGGTTCTACTATTGTCAGTACCCAATTTGGTTATACTGTTGTCAGTACCCAAAAATGATTTCTACTGTTTGTCAGTATAGTCAGCAACTAACCAGATAGTACTCTGAAAGTGCATTGCTAATTTAGCTAACAATCTGAAAGTACCATCATCTTAACTACAAGATAATTTTATCTATATTGTCTGTAATCACCCAAAGTAACCATTGCATTTAATGTTACAAACAAACAAACCAAGAGCAACTGTTGCAAGATCCCCCAAAATACACTAAACAATCTGAAGCCTACCACAACCTGAACCCCCTAAAACATACAATAAAACAATGCCTACTCAATCTTCATCTCCCATCAGGGCAACACTAATCTGTCTCCTCATTCTCACACTGATAAACCTAACAAAATGTATAAAAAATAATTACAACAGACCAATCCCTATAATACAAAGTACATCACGCTTTAACCACCTAATAAACTCAATATCCCCGCTCAAAAATGGTTCCAACCCCAGACCCAAACAATCTCGTCTTATATATATAACAGCCACACCTAAAAATAACCTCATACACCCACAACCACCTGATACACAGAAATACACATCTATTACCTGCCAACTTATCAATGCAAGATCCATGAGAAACAAACTACCAATCTTTACTGACATCATCAACGATCATAAAACAGACATTGTCTGTATAACAGAAACATGGCTCAAAGATACGGACTCAGTATTCTTGAACCAACTAAAGTCAACTGACTATGAGATTTTCCATACCCACAGAACATCTAAAAAAGGTGGAGGAGTACTAATAATAATAAAGAAAAACCTCAACGCAAAACTGATCTCATCCACAAATATTGAGAATGTAGACATGCTAAATATAAAAATTAAAACCACAAAAATATGCCTAATATACAGACCTCCAGGATACAACATAGACAACATTGATAACCTAATTGAACTAATGGCATCATCCACTGACACAAACCCAATAATACTAATGGGTGATTTCAATCTCCTTTCAACAACTAACAACCAATCAAATCACTTCACAGAAGCAGTAAGTAATCTAGAATTCCATCAAATAATAACAGAACAAACACATAACAAAGGAAAAACACTAGACATGGTCTTTCTACCAAATTCACTGCACAACCTGTACAACCCTGAATCACTCTCAAACATACCGGTTCCCTGGTCCGACCACTACCTTCTGAAATTTGATATTACCATCCCCAATAACACCCATAATAAACGTATTCATCCCCCACAAAATAGGAGATTCAGAAAGTTCAATGAAGAAGAATTCCTAGATCAAATAATTCCTCACCTCAACCTAACCCCCACAAACCTAGAAGAAACCATCAAAACTTGGAACAAAACTATCTCAAAGGCAGCAGAAAAAAACCCAAACCCCTCTCAACAAAATAGCAACAACAATAAAATTGATAAAAAGGATGCCCCATGGTATAACATGACACTCAAAAATATTAAAAGACAACTAAGAATAGAAGAAAAGAAATGGAGACAAAACAAATCCCCAACAACTCAAGAGAAATACGTAAATACCCTCAACATATATAAGCAAGCAATAGACAGCGCCAAAAGAAACTACCACTCTAACATACTCAACAATTCAATAAACCGACCAAGAGAATTGTTCTGTATAATACAGAAACTAACAAACAAAACATACAACTCAGACGAAATGTCCATCGAAATCTCCCCACAAGAATTAGCACAATACTATATTAATAAAACAAAAACACAAATGAATAACCCCCCAATAACACACAATGCAAAGAAGCACCCAACCCTCGATACCTGGTCCAACTTTAGTCCAATATCAAAGACTACTCTCAAAACTACCATATCTAACATCAATACCACTACATCATACCTTGACCCATGCCCAGTTGATTGGATAAAAAAGACACTCCCAATACTCTCCTCATTCATTCTCCCTATGGTCAACATATCATTAGAAAAAGGATATCTTCCACCATCCCTCAAACACGTCCAAATACGACCAATACTTAAAAATAAAACATTAGACAAATTATCCCCAAAATCATACAGACCTATATCAAGCATTCCCTTCATGGCCAAACTCATAGAAAAAATAGTCCAAACCCAACTACAGGAATTTATCGACACATCGAACCTCCTTGATGAACACCAATATGGCTTCAGACCATTCCATGGGGTCGAAACATTACTAACAATCCTTTATGACACATTACTAAGAGGAATTGATGACTCTAAACAAGCCTTCATCCTAGTATTCCTCGACATCTCTGCTGCATTTGACAGCGTCAATCATATAACAATGCTCAACAGACTTCAACAAATAGGAATTACATCCACTGTTTACAACTGGTTCAAATCCTACCTCTCAAACAGAACCCAAACAGTAAGAATTCTTAACCAAACATCTAACACTTTCAACCAAACACAAGGCCTCCCACAGGGATCTGCACTATCAGCATTATTATTTAATATTTACCTTCAACCAATCAGCAACATCTTTAAACGTCACGGTGTCTATTACCATATTTACGCCGACGATATAATGTTCTATCTCCCATTTAAAATCCCACATCCTCCACTACAACAAATAACGGAATGCTTTAAAGAAATAACATTATGGCTCAAAGACCAGAACCTACACATAAATTTTTCTAAAACGGATGTACTATATATTACTAAAAACCAAACCTACAAACCTCCAACTACTATCACCCTAGATAACCATGAGATCAACACAAAAAAAGAAATAAAATACCTAGGTGTGATACTTGACAACAAACTTAACATGGACTCACACATAAAATACCTAACAAAAAACATACACTACAAACTTAAGACACTGAGACAACTAAGACCTTTAATTCACTTGCAAGACTTCATAGCTATAATTCAAGCTATTATAACTCCACACTTCGATTTTGCAAACTTAATCCTTAATGGCATCACAAAGCAAAATATTAAAAAGATACAACTAACCCAGAACATCGCAGCAAGGATAATAAGGAACTTAAGCTCAACAGAACATATCACACCGATCCTAGCTGAACTCCATTGGCTACCCATAGACAGCAGAATAAAATACAAGATTCTTCTAACAACATTTAAAACTATAAACAACTTAGCCCCATCTGTACTCAATACTCTCATCAAAGTAGAAAATGATAAACGAACACAAAGGAGTCGAAACTCAAATACTATAACAGTACCAAAGGATTACACAAAAGCTACAAAACAAACTAACAAGAGAGCATTCTCACACTCAGCTCCCACCCTGGAATAACCTTCCTGACCACATTCGTCAACTGTCAGACATAAAGGAATTTAAAAAACAACTAAAAACCCATTTATTCTCTTTATACTACAACAAAGGAGCAGAATTCACCCAGACCACTCAAAGAGACACAGGTTAACAATCATAATACAAATCATAGCTACATGGTCTCTGAAGTATAAATTAAAATACAACCCAAGTGATAAATTAAAATACAACCCAAATGATATATACCACAATTTATAATTCATGACGTAATTTGTAAATATCAACAATGTAAATATGTTCTAACAGTTTAATGTTCCAATAATTATAATGTTAATACTTTATATTGTTACCTGTAAATAGTTCAATATGTTCTATGTAAACTGACTTGGTATGATACCACCCATACCATATAACATACTGTTCATTTGTAAACCGCACTTGATACTTGTGAAAGAGCGGTATAGAAATAATTGCTAAATAAATAAATAAAAATGTAGAATTGTCACTAGGTGACTGGTTCACCAAAGTGCTCCTTGAACAGGAATGTTTTTAGCAGTTTACGGAAGGCTTTAGGATCCTTATTGTTTCTTATGACTGAAGGAAGTGAGTTCCATAATAGAGGGTCGTAAAGGGAGAAGGCTGTCTTGGATGTAGTTGCGTTCAGTTTCTGAAATCAGCATGTACCTCAAGAGAATTTCTATTGTTTCTTCTACATGGTCTGTTTTCCAGATTGATTTGAATAAACTCTTTCAGGCAGATGGCAGGTTCTGTTTGGAGGGATTTGAATATAGTGTGGAGTGCTTTGAATTTTATTCTGCTCTCAATTGGTAGCCAGTGTAGCTGCTTTAATATTGGGTTATTCCTTTCCATTTCTCCGGGCCAGTCCAGGGAAGGTTAGGTTGTCAATCCCCTTCAGCAGCTGAGGATATGAAGACATCAAGTTTTCTTGAGCCGTGAAGCCACTCCCCCTGAGGTCAACTGCCAGTCTTTCATTCCTCAGCAGCTGAAAAGGATCGTTATTAGCTCTCTCCTTTAGGTTTTTGAAGTTGGTTTTATTTATTTATGTTAATTTAATTGGCTCTGGCAGAGCTGATTTGTTTTATAGTCCTACTTTAAATTTCTTAAAGATTTTATTCAATTGTATTCTTCCTAGCAGGGAGTCTTACATTGTTTTTAATCAATGTTCTCTTCCTAGCAGGGAGACAAACATTGCTATTGATCAATGTTCTTTTCCTAGCAGGGAGATAGACATTGCTGTTAATTACGGACTATGGCAGAGCCTGCCTGAAGTGTTCCGTCCTTTTTAAGAAGAGTGCAGTTAATCTGGGAGCCCCAGCTTTTCCTCTGCATTTAAAATTCATTGCTTTCTAAGTGTTCCGCTAGCAGCGGTTCAAACTTTGAAAAATCATGCAGGTTTGCAGTGTCCCCGATGGTCACAGATTTTCTGGATCATCGCGATTTTTATAGGGGGTTCTTGTTTTGTTTTGTTTTGGACTCTGCCGCGGCACACAAAAGAAACAGAATCTGAGGTGTGCAGATCGGCGGTTTTCAAATCAGCGCGGTGCTGATCTTTGCTCTGACACGGAAGATAAAGATTCAATTCTGCAGCATTTAAATCAGCGTTTTTCAGATCAGTGTGCTTTGCCTACTTTCTGATCTAGTGTGTTAAGATTTATAGTGTTAAGTTTAGTTTTTGGCAATATAAGTTGTTGCAATGGCAGAAAAGGTTGCCATGGAAACGGATAAACACTTGTTTAACGCTGAGAAAGCCGGTGTATCGGCCATTTTGAATTCTCCCGTTGTTTTACAATCTGATAAGCAACGACCTACTAAGAAAAAAGGCAAGTCTTCTAAGAGTGTTTTAAGGCAGGAGAAGACTAAGGATCCTATGCCAGAGGTAAAAGAAGATATATTATCTTTCTTTTCTCCGGATTTTATTTTAGCTATGCACAAAGCTTTTTTGGCAAGATCTGATGGTTCTGTTTCTACAGAGATGGGTAAAGGCTCTTCTTCACTTCCTGTAGATCTTCCTATTTCTGAGGACCCTGGGGAAGGTACTTCTCAGATTAAAGAGATCATTAAGGATCCTTTGGATCTTTTTGCTTCTCAGCTCCCTGTAGCTTTAGCTCAAGAGGAAACAGAAGCTCTTTCTGTTTCAGGTTTAGATGTGCCTTGTGAAGAGCTGGAAGACGGTGAAATTGCTCCTGGTGAGGACCCCAATATGTTTCGGGTTTTTCGGAAAGAGGAACTTTCAGCTCTCATTTCCCATTCTTTATCTGCATTAAACCTATTGCTTCCAGCTGAATCTCAGGATACTTTAGAGGATCCTTTATTGCAAGGGTTCAAAGCGAAACAGCGCTCCTTCCCAATGCACCGGGTCATAAGGCAAATGATTGAGTCCGAATGGGAATGTCCAGAAGCTACGCTTCGTGGTAGCCGTGCTTTATCCCGCCTGTATCCTTTACCGCAGGAAGAAAAGGATTTATTAAAAATGCCTAAGGTGGATGCAATAGTGGCAGCGGTAACAAAGAAAACTACTATTCCAGTTGAGGGAACAGCTGCTCTTAAGGATTTGCAAGATAGAAAGTTAGAAGTCTTTCTTAAGCAATCATTTGATTCTTCTGCTTTAGCCCTACAAGCCGCTGTTTGTGGGGCATATGTGTCTAGAGCATCCATTCGGTGGCTTCAAGGAGATATATCTGGGAATCCAGAGTTGTTGCGGGGAGCAGAAATCGCTAAGTTAGAATCGGCCGCTGCTTATATGGCAGATGCCTTTTATGATCTGCTCCGGATTGCTGCTAAGTCAATGGCAGCGCTGATTGCGGCTAGACGTTTCTTGTGGCTGCGTAACTGGGCAGCAGATGTGTCTTCTAAATCGCGTCTTAGCAAATTACCATACAAAGGGAGATTGCTTTTTGGAGAAGCACTTGACAAAATTGTAAAAGATTTAAATGATTCTAAAGGGGGTCGTTTACCTGAAGATAGGCAAAGGCCCGCTCGTGGTGTAGGAGGTTCTCGAGGTGCCGGACGAGATTTTAGGAGATTTCGAGGGGCACGAGTTGTTCCTTATTCCAGAGGTCGTGCGGGATTTCGTGGTCAGTCCTTTCGTGGAGCAAGAGGCTACGGTAGATCTTACTTCCCGTCTTCTCAAAACACATCCAAAAAGCCACAATGAAGGTCTCCTGGTCCAGGCATTTGTTCCTGTAGGAGGCCGTCTACAGAGGTTTTTAAAAGCCTGGACCGAAATCACCACAGACAAATGGGTGTTGGAGATAGTGCAAAAAGGGTATGCACTAGATTTCGCTTTCCCCTTGTCTCCAGCTTTCGTCCTGTCTCCCTGTGCTCCAGGGTCAAAGGAAAAAGCGATAATGGGGACGATTTTTCATCTATTACGCCTACAGGCTATAATACCTGTGCCGCAAGACCAGTACGGTCAAGGTCGATACTCGATCTATTTCGTCGTTCCGAAGAAAGAGGATTCTTTTCGCCCAGTACTCGATCTCAGGGGCGTCAACCGTGCTTTGCGGGTGCCTCATTTTCGTATGGAGACTCTGCGCACGGTACTTCGAGCAGTGTGCCCAGGGGAATTCCTCTCGTCAATAGATCTTACGGAGGCTTATCTTCACATTCCAATAAGGCTTTCTCATCAAAAGTTTTTACGTTTTGCACTTCCAATGGGTCATTTCCAGTTTCAAGCACTACCCTTTGGCCTTGCCACGGCTCCGCGGATTTTCACAAAACTCATGGTAGTGGTAGCGGCTGCTCTGAGAAAAGAGGGCATCAGAGTCCATCCTTACCTCGACGATTGGTTGATCAGAGCAGATTCTCATTTGGCTTCGGAAGTAGCAACGGCTCGAGTTGTTCAACTTTTGGAACAACTGGGTTGGGTCATAAATCAGGCAAAGAGTCAATTGCGGCCGGTTCAGCAACTGACTTATCTAGGGGCCTTATTCGACACTGTTCGAGGAGCAGCTTTCTTGACGGAAGTCAGAATAAACAAAATATTACAGCAGGTGAAGATGTTTTTAAAAGTCCAGGCTCCATCGGCCTGGATGTACTTGCAACTTTTAGGATCCATGGCGGCAGCTTTGGATCTGGTTCCATGGGCCAGAGCGCACATGAGACCGTTGCAACAGGCTCTGCTTTCCCGTTGGTCTCCGCAGCTTCACCCGCTGTCTCAATGTCTGTGTTGCCCAGAAGTAGTAAGAAAGAGTCTGGAATGGTGGTCGGACCCTGTACATCTGTCAGCAGGCATTCCTTTGCAGGAGCCCACATGGATTTTAGTCATCACCGATGCCAGTTTAACAGGCTGGGGAGCGCATTGTCAAACTCAAGTGGTTCAAGGTTTTTGGTCTCAGGAGGAGACCTTATGGTCGATCAACATGTTGGAGTTGCGTGCAGCTCGATTGGCTCTTCTGCACTTCGAACGTCTTCTCACGGGAAAGGCGGTCCGTTTGTTCTCGGACAATCTTGTCACGGTAGCATATATCAATCGGCAAGGAGGGACGAAAAGTTCTTCTCTTCTAAGCGAATGTCAGAAGTTAATGGCTTGGGCGGAGGGCCATCTTCTGGCGTTATCAGCGACTCACGTAGCGGGCAGAGAGAATATTCAGGCAGATTATCTCAGTCGCAACATTTTAGACCCAGGAGAATGGGAATTAAATGTGGCGGTTTTTCACGAGTTGACCTTAAAATGGGGTCAACCGGTTATGGATCTAATGGCAACTTTCAGCAATGCCAAAGCAAGCCGATTTTTCAGCAGACGAAGGGAACGCATGTCAGAGGGTCTCGATGCTCTAGTTCAACCTTGGCCGGAGAACGTACTTTTGTATGTTTTTCCTCCGTGGCCAATGGTGAATCGTATTCTTCAACGCATAGCGGGACACCGAGGTTCCGTGATTCTGATTGCACCAGATTGGCCTCGCCGTCCTTGGTATGCGGATCTAAAGCGGCTTCTAATAGCGCCTCCTTGGCGTCTGCCGGTCAGGATCAATCTATTATTTCAAGGACCCGTTCTCATGCCACAAGTGGATCGCTTCTTGCTTACGGCTTGGCTCTTGAGAGGGCTCGTTTAACACGTAAAGGTTATGCAAGTTCTGTGGTAGCTACATTGCTTAATTCTAGGAGGCCGAGAACATCTCTTGCTTATGTCCGAGTATGGAGGTTATTCGAACATTGGTGTAAACAACAGAATGTTCTTCCACGGGTAGCTTCTTTACCACAATTGCTCTTGTTTCTTCAAGAAGGCTTAGATAAAGGTTTAGCGGTTAATACTCTTAAGGTTCAAGTAGCCGCATTATCATGTTTTAGGGGATTGGTTCAAAATCGTAGATTATCGTTTCATCCAGATGTTCAAAGATTTTTTAAGGCGGCAAAAATTCTTCGGCCTCCATTACGTAAGATTGTGCCTCCGTGGGATTTGAATATTGTTCTAGAGGCTTTATCAAGTTCTTCATTGGCTGCTATTTCTTCGCAATCTCCACGAGAATGTTCATGGAAGACAGCGTTTTTAGTAGCTTTGTGTTCGGCTAGGAGAATTTCGGATTTACAGGCTTTGTCTTGTCAAGAGCCTTATTTGCAATTTCTGCCTGAACGGGTGGTGCTTCGCACAGTCCCAAGTTTTTTACCGAAAGTACTTTCTGTTTTTCATATTAATCAGTCGGTGGTGTTACCTACTTTTTCGAATTTATCAAATTCTCCGATCGATCGAGCTCTCAAGAAATTAGATCTCGGTCGTGTATTAAAGAATTACCTTAAAATTTCCAAACCCTTTCGTAAGACGGATAGACTATTTGTTCAGTATGCTGGGCCCAGGAAGGGACATCCAGCTTCAAAGTCAACAATTGCTCGTTGGGTACGATGTGCTATTACAGCAGCTTACCAAGCTGTGGGAAAGTCTCCACCGGTTGGCTTAAAAGCACATTCTACTAGGGCTCAAGCAACCTCCTGGGCGGAATTTGCTTTTGTGCCTCCGGTAGATATTTGTAGAGCAGCGACGTGGTCTTCGCTGCATACGTTTTCAAAACATTACCGCTTGGATGTTCATGCCAGGGAAGATGCAAGAGTGGGCGCGTCAGCTCTTATTGCAGGGTTGGCCGGTCCCTCCCGAGTTTAGGAACTGCTCTGGTATTGCCCTAACCTTCCCTGGACTGGCCCGGAGAAATGGAAAGGAAAATGAAATTAGATCTTACCTGCTAATTATCTTTCCTTGAATATTCTCCGGGCCAGTCCAGGGCCCCACCCTTTTAGTGTGAAGAGGAAGAGGAAGAGAAAGTATCGGGGCTTCTATGCTTTTATCTTTGTATAGATAGCTAATCGTTTATTTAAAAAAAAAAAATTTAATTATAAATTTTATGAAACGGAAGTTTATACATTCCTCTGTTTCTGTAGGACTATAGAATATATTCAGTTTATAGGAGTTGATGTTATGTTTTATTTCAGTTCAATATTAGTATGCTGCTTTGTCATAAAGAAGACTGGCAGTTGACCTCAGGGGGAGTGGCTTCACGGCTCAAGAAAACTTGATGTCTTTATATCCTCAGCTGCTGAAGGGGATTGACAAGCTAACCTTCCCTGGACTGGCCCGGAGAATATTCAAGGAAAGATAATTAGCAGGTAAGATCTAATTTCATTATATGCTCTTTGATAGAGGTTTGTGATACTCCACATAAACCACACTAAAACTGAAGTTCTAATCGTGACCAAGAACAAATCCTATATCCCCCCAACACACATAAGACTTCAAAACCAAGAAATTAAAATAAAAAAACAAATAAGATATCTAGGCGTAATTCTAGACACACACCTTACGATGGAAACACACATTAGCAATACCATAAAGAAAATTTATTTCAAACTCAAAACCCTCAAACAACTTCGTCCGCTAGTATTTACACAAGACTTTATCAACATAATTCAGGCCACCATAACTCCACATCTTGACTTTGCCAATCTAATTCTAATAGGCATATCAAAACAAAACATCAAACGACTGCAATTAGCGCAAAACGCAGCGGCCAGAATCATATTGAAAATTAACTCACTCCAACACATATCACCAATACTAGCCTCTCTCCATTGGCTACCAATTCAAAGTAGAATAATCTACAAAACAATAATAACTTCATTCAAGGCCTTATATGATATGGCCCCAACTATGCTATGTAACTTAATACACAAAGAACCATCTAAGTCCACACACAGAAAAGGACAATTGAACAGATTAAAGATCCCGAAAGATTATACAAGAACCCATAAATCAACAAATAACAGAGCCTTTTCCCACATAGCCCCAACGATCTGGAATTCCCTTCCAGAGGAGCTACGAACTCTAACGGAGATCATGGAACTCCGTAAAAAATTAAAAACTTATCTGTTCACCAAACACTATAACATAGATAACTCACAACCTGCCTTAGACAAAGGTTAAACAGGTATCTATCCGCATCAAGCAAAAACCCTTTAACCCACACAGATACCACACACTCATGATGACCTCACAGTTTATGTCCTTTCACTTCCATGTATATAAATACATATATAAAACTGTATATAGTTTATTCTGTTCTGTATTATCCCACATTGTTTAGACTGTATATTCTATATATAATATGATGTTCCTTGTAAATATGTTCTGTTATAATATGACGTTCCCTGTAAAACAAACTTGCTTTGTTAACTATTGTTCACTGTAAACCGCAACTGAACTTTGGAAGATGCGGTATATAAATGTGTATAAAATAAATAAATAAAATAAATAAATATTACTCTAGCCACTGTATTTTGAGCTAGTTGAAGGCGGTGGATTCTTTGCTTTGGGAGGCCCATTAAAATGGCATTACAGAAATCGAAGTGTGGGAAGATTATAGCCTGGACCGCTGTTTTTAAATCATTTGTGGAGAGAAGAGGTCTTAGATGTTGAAGCATTTTTAGCTTGGCATAGATAGCTTTTGTTAGGTTGCTCACATGCTTGGTGAAGTTAAGCTGATGATCTAATGTAATGCCCAAATATCTAACTTTTTTGATTTGGATGCTTGCATCTTTTATCTTCATAGTTTCTGGTGGAGTGAAAGAGTTGTCCTTTGTGATGAAAAGGATTTCTATTTTATTCAAATTTATTTGAAGATTGTGCTCTTTGAGCCATGTGCTAATGTTATTGAAACATTCCTTTATATTTTTTAGTTTCAGTTGTTTGGTGTTGATTTGGGTGAAAAGCATGATGTCATCCGCATACAGGTTGTAGTCAATGCCATGACTCTTTATAATGTTGCAGATGGGTTGGATATAAAGGTTGAAAAGGAGTGCTGACAAAGCAGAACCTTGGGGTACGCCTTTCCTTTGGTAGAATGAGCTTGACGTGTTATTACCATCTTTACTTGGATGGTTCCATTTGAAAGGTAGGATTTGAACCATGACAGAACTTTGTCTTTGAGGCCGATTTCTTGTAATCTGAGTATGAGGTAATCATGTGATATGGATTTGTAAACTGCTGTTAAGTCAAGAAAAATTAAGATGAAACCAGAATTAGGTTTTTCGATTCCTTTTAGAAGTTTGTCTGTTAATGCCATGAGGAGTGTTTCAACTCCATGACCGATTCTAAATCTGTGCTGATGTGGATTGAGCTGTGCAAAGTGGTCTACATGATTTTGTAGCTGGAGTTGAGCTGCCTTTTCTAGGATTTTTGCCATAAATGGCAGACTTGAAATAGGCCTGTAAGAGCTTGGTTCTGATTTATCCAAATTCTTGCCTTTGAAGAGGGGATGGATAGAGGCCTTTTTTAATTCTGCTCGAATATAGCCTTGATCTAATGAGGAGTTTATTAGATTTAGCATATGAGGAGTGAGACTGTCGCTAGTCACACGTATCCATGTGGCTGGGCAAGGGTTGAGAGCAGAAGTTGACGTGCTTAGAGATTTGATTATGTCTTTGAGCTGTCTTTCGGAGATGCAAGAAAAACTTTTCCAGGCCTGATTTGCAGTTATATTGCATCTGTTGATGATAATGTTCCCACCTTTTCCTTGTAATATTTGGCTATGGTGTCTGCATCTGGTGCGACCGTGGCGTTGTCCTCTTTTGGGTTAGTTGTTAGGGATTTAACTATATCAAGCATTTCCCTTGGCTTGTTCAGTGCTGACATTATTAGCTTGGTGTGATAATCCCTCTTATTGCCATTTATTAATAACTTGTATTCTTCCAGTTTGCTGAAAAAGGATGCTTTGTCGGATTCTCTTTTTGATTTTCTCTATTTCCTTTCAAACTTTCTTAGTTGTTTTTTTAATGATCTAACTTCTTCAGTGTACCATACCGCGCTTTTCCTTGAATGCGGTTTGTTATTTGTTTGACTGTTGATAACTGTGGCTGCTTGAGGGATTGTTGAGTTCCATCTCCTTATGAGCAGGTCTGTATTCTTAGTGTCTATTTGAAGCTGTGGAAGGACTTCCTTCAGGAATTGATCCTTGTCGAATTGGTGGAATTTTCTCCGCTGGTAGAAGACTGGATTCGTATTGGTTCTGCTAGGAAGGGACGGGATACTGAATAGGATAGTGTGGTGATCAGACCAAGGAATTTGATGTATCTGTACCTTTGGGACTGAAGAGCTGTTTAACTAATCTTGCTGGATAAAAATGAGGTCCAATGTATTACCTTTAATGTGGGTGGTTCTTGTATTTGTTTATAGCCTACAGCTTCCATATATTCTATGGATTTTAGGGGTGGGTGGGAGGGAAGGAAGACTTTTTTAAAAACTGCCTGCTACACAGTACCCTGTACTGTGCTTCTAAGGTAATCTGTGACCAATTTCCTGGGTGATTCACACAGCCCTTGCTTGGATTGAAGGAGTCTTGGGTTCTAAATTTTACCAAAGCTTTCTGCTGTGTTTTAAATTTAAACTTAAAGCTCTTTGCTACTACTAGGCCCTGACTGAGTATTAAATTTAAACTAGAAGCTCTCTGCTGGATTTTAAACTTAAACTGAAAGCTACCTGTTGAGTTTTTAATTTAACTAAAAGCTCTTTGCTGATACTAGGCCCTGAATGATTTAACAAATATACTGGATTCACAGATTAATCAGCTTTATTCACCAAGATTTAGGAAAATTCCCAGAAGCAAATACTTACCATTGCAGATCTCTCTCCAGACATAGCAGTCCCTTTTGTAGTTCTTCAAGAACCTGACCAAAGGGGAATCATATTACCCAAGAGTATATTAAGTCCCTCTACTAAAGCGTGCTTCCAATGCCGAACAGGCCTGAAGCAACCCTTGCAAAGCTACAGATGTTTAGGTATGCAATACCGCTACAGCGAGCCTCAACCCAGCCTGGATTTCCCTTTTACAACCAGGCAGGTTGTATACCCCACTGTATTGACAGAGAGCAGTTAGCCAGCTGTGACATCAGACCAGCTAGTGCAGCCAATGCTTCCATCGACCAAGTACCAACTGTCTTTCTGAATGCTGAGGCCGATTGATTGTGTTGGGATACACAGGCCCTTGCATTAATCCCTCATGAGTTACAAATATATAGGTCAGCCATGCTGTTAAACTGTGGGCAATAAAAGTTATATTGACCTGAGAATAAAGATATAACAATTCAGCAGTTGAAGTTGCAAAACTCTGGGCAGACGTGCTCAGAGGCTTGCATGCTAGGCTGAAGAAAGTTGCATCCAAAAAAACCACAAGCTGACAGTTGCAGAGCGATGTGGCAAAAGGGTCAATTAGCCCTGAAGAAAGCAGATGGTATTGGGTAAGTAACCAGGAGGGAGAAGTAAGAGCCTGTCCAGGATCTCGTGATTAGGACATCTTGCAAAAAATATTCAGAACGAAGAAGGTGGGAGTTATGGAGGGAGTGAGACACAAACTCATAGATTGAGAAATTATACATGATCACAGATATGCACATATAAGGAAGTACAAAAATGTATATAGGGAATGTCTTGTTAGCCATAGAGAGAGAGAAGCCTTCCGGAGGTGCCTTGTGCCCGAAGGATCAGCTTCTCTCACTTGCCCCTAATATCCATCGGTGTTATAATAAACTTCATCTATTTGGTCCTGCACTGACTTTTGGTTCTGGTTATTTGGGGCAGCCACTATGATTATTTATTTATTTATTTATTTAGCTGTATTTATATCCCGCTTTTCACTGGGTCAAAGCGGTCAATTGGGAGATACATTTAACATGAGGGGATATGACACACATACGCTAATACTTACAGGGAATATGGGCATTGGAGGGTTAAGTGGCTTGCCCAAGACCACAAGGAGTGCCTATAGGACTAGAAATCCCAGTCCCTCCGGCCTGAGATTGCTGTCCCCAGGTGGGACTTGAACCCCCGGCCCTCCGGCCTGAAGTACCTTGTCCTAACCACTAGGCCACTCCTATGGATATGGTAACTGTTTGTGGGATCCAGGGCCCCACAAATTTGTGCCGAAACCCACCCTAAATTGAGTGTAGTCACTCCCAAATTCTTCTAAATTGCCCAAGTATTCCTCTGACTCCGCTTTTGGCTGCGTTCTTGTCGGAGAGGCTCCCTTCTGTTTTTCAAAAAAAACAAAAAAAACAGGGGATATGGATTCCTTCTCGTTAGGAGAAGATGTTGGTTCCCTTCTGCTGGATCAGAAGATGAGTAGAAGATGTTGGTTCCCTTCTGCTGGATCAGAAGATGAGTATTCCTCCTGTCGGTTCAGATGTGGATTCCGTCCTGAGGGGCGAAGTTTATAGGATACCCTAGGAAGACTCTATGTTGTGAGTATTTGTGTTATCCTGTCCATTTGGTGAGGACGGAAGGCTTACCTGGTTATAGTGGGTGAGTAGTAAATTCTTACATATGCATATGTCTTTTATGTGATTAATGTTCTGTCCTGTCTGTTCTGTTATGTGAAATTGTTTAGAGTATTTTTGTACGTAGTTCTAAATATTAGGGAAAGGACGTTTTGCCCAGAACTTAAGTTTTAATATCTCCAGGATTGACACTGTGTGCCTGAGACGTACAATTGAGTACGAAGCGAGTGTGGAGTCCCGATCCACGGTTCCGTATCTCCGCGAGGGGAACGGCTGGAGAAGGACGAAGCGTAAGGACCGTGTGATTAAGTCCTGAATTTTTCTACCTTTGCTCCTCTGTAAATAAAGAGGTTTTTGTAAAAGGTGAAATTTCCAGCGAATTTACCAGCTCCTCTGTAAATAAAGGGGTTCGATCCTGCATTGGAAAAAGTGAGTTTGCTGGCAGGATTTTGCCTGTCAGTTAAGTGTCCCCAAACAGTGAAAACACCAGGTTTACTGATTATAGGCTGAGGAACAGTGAAGGAGAATGTTTAAGAGAAAAAAAAAATCCAAAGAGGGGATAGACAGTAAGAAATGGGCTGAGACCGGCCCTAACCCCATAGATTGCTTCATTAGACAGAACCCTTGTTGGAGTCCTCAATAAAAAGATTGTTCTAAAAAAGAAAAAAAATGGAAGAAATCTCCTTATCTGGGATCAGACCAGAGAGGGTGACAATTAGATCAATTGAAAAAGAACCAGTCTAGTTACATAACAATGTAAACAAGATACACATTAATTGTGATTCTGGAGCTTTGAACTTCTAAAAAAAAAAAACCCCATGAGAGTGTGAAAGGTATTTTCATTGAATATTGCCGGCCACCTGGCCAGTGACTTGGCTGTGTTTAATGGATAACTGCTCCTATATGTCGCCTGATGAAAGATAGCTAATCATCTGCATAATGGCTGGTTGTTTGATGGTTGCCTGTTTCAGCTAGAGAGAGGGAGAAAGGCTGCTAAGTGATTTCTTCTGGGAATGGACGCATTACCTAGAGGAAACTCTCGATTGAGCAGTCTCTCTTGTTTGTTTAAAATAAAGAATTCATTCAATCAAAGTGTGACAGGAGATGAAGTTCAGAACTCTTTCGGTGAAGTATTTTTCCTCTGTAATTAGCTTGCTAGCCTTCTAGGTACGAAAATGACGCCAAGAGAAAAAGAAA
Organism: Ichthyophis bannanicus; assembly: GCA_033557465.1. Classification (NCBI taxonomy): domain Eukaryota; kingdom Metazoa; phylum Chordata; class Amphibia; order Gymnophiona; family Ichthyophiidae; genus Ichthyophis; species Ichthyophis bannanicus. Next base: position 158,466,563 of record CM066039.1, on the reverse strand, counting down.
AAACTGTTTAGAAAACTTAGGGACCTGATTCTATTCTATGTGTGATAGTTATAATTGTTGTGAATGAATGGGAAGATCTTCCATGCTTTGATATATGATTGTTTTGTGGTAATATATATTCTGGAAACAAAATTGGTAATAGAGGAACAATAACAGCTATGATAACTGCAGAGTGTGATTCAAAAGTTACTTTGCTTTTGAAGCAGAATTACCAGTGCAGCCGTTTCCCTTCTGGAAATGCCTGGTTTAGTTCTATATAACACTCACACAATCAATGCTTTCTTAATTAGATTTTATGATCTCTGGAATTGAACTGCTTAGAATTCTTTGCTACTGATACAACAAAAGAAAACTTTCCGTTTTTTCTTTGACCTTCAAAGTAGAGGTTAAGAGCCCTGCAGGATAATGTGGTATTCTGGGCCAGTGGTTGCCAGATTGCAACTTGGGAATGATTTAAATCCTGAGTGAATAAGAAGTTAATCATGTTTGGATTTTGTTCTGATTGTGTATGCTATTAAGCAAAATTAAAAGTTAAACAGGGATTTTATATATTATGGCAAGCACCTCATGGAGGTCGAGGTTGGCTGTAACTCTCAGTGATTTGCTTTGAAATAACTTCAAAGGGAAGTGTTTGCATTCCAGATGTCCACCAGTCTTTTCATGAAAAAGTATCAGTTTTAAATGTCTGCTTCCCCGAACTGTAAGATTCAAGGTAAATTACTGTGTGTTGTTAAGCTCTGCACTGATGACAGATGAACAGGTCAGTGACACCATGGGCGTTCACTCATCTTCCCAGTTTTATTTGCTGTGATATTGGATTTTGGGATAAATTCACCTGTTTTTAAAGTTATGTGTTGGTGTCCAGAGCAAGGGTGTACTTTGTTTTGGAAGTCTTTTAAATTTCAGTTCCAGGAGTTCAGTCTTTAGTTGCTGTTTAGAATGAGCACATATATCCATTCAAAACTACACCAATTAAGTTAGTGGGACTGGGATACTGTTTAAGAATCTAAATTTATATTTTCTGCCTACCATTTGTTTGCCACAGTACTACTTTTAGCAGCTGTGCCAAATAAGGATACATTTGTTTGATATACATAAAAAAAACGCAGGAAAAAGTATTGTGAGGGGTAAAGTGGTATATTAAAAGAAAAGATACTAAGTTTTAATAATTGTCTAATGTTCTTAGCAACCCTGAGTTACGTGGGATTGGCAGCACTCCCAGAAGAAGGGGGGGGGGGGGTGCTGCATTCTTTTGTTTGTACTTGTAGAATTTCAGGCAACTGAATTGGTGGAGCGAGTGAAGGACATTCTGATGAGAAGATATTTCAGATCTGATGCAGCACACCTGTGGACAACAGCGACCCCTACTGCAACTACATAATGCTGACTTTTGTGTGACCTTTTGAACTGGTTCATGCTTGTTTGCAATTTATGTAGAATGGTATAATGGTATAAACAGTATTGTGTGTTCTCTCCTTCTGCTCTCTCTGGAGAGTGGCAAGTGTCTGCTGCATTATGTTTTAAATGCTATCATGTATCCAGGAATATCAGGGTTTCACTGCTGTTGTACTTAATCCTTTTTATGCCTGGAAGCTAGTGTATCAGGCTCTATTTCTGCTCTTTTTTCTAAGCCATGCTTTAGGCTTACCTCTTTAAGGCTACTTTTGAATAAGTGATTCCCACATTGTCTATTTGATTTGGCTAATTACATTAGAGAGGTTTGACCAGAGCCTCCGTGATTTCCCTTGCAGGGGCTTCGGATCGCGTTCCAAGAAATTGCTGATCGGATGGCTACTACACAGTCTGTATCCAGCTCACCATTGTCAACTTTATTTTTCATAGGGACTACTGTATATAAAAAACTGTGTCTGTGCATCCTGAGATTGCTCTACTTTCACAGGACCTCACATTGTCACTGCACTTGGACTCATGTCAGTCAGTTGAAGGTTTCTCCAACTGTCACCTCTGTTTGATCTACTTCCTTCCTGTATGAACTGTTGTTGACCAAGATGATTGCTGCCAAACCTGCTCCTTGGGCCACCATCTGTTTCCTTCATCCTGATGGACAATTAGTTTTACTTCTGCGTGTTCACAATACAACCCACGTCTCCAAAGACGTTCTCACTCCAACCCTGCCTTGAACTGAACTCTTATCGGGACATTCTGCTGAACGTTTGATACCCTTGTGTTCTCCATTGCTATTAAACGTAGGTGAGATGCTGGACTTCCTTGGTACCTTTCCAGACCCCTGCCATAACTGCTGAACTTGCTATGGCTATACGCCGTCTGCAATGCTTACTGTATGTTCAAATGAAAGCTGTTATTGATTCTATTAGTAAGTTGTCAGAGTCATTAGAGCAAAATACACAAATGACTCTACAAAATAGACAGGTACTAGATTTGCTCCTTGCATCTGAAGGAGGCCTATGCTCTTTTATTAATGCCACTAATTGTTGTATGGTCATAGCTAATCATTCAGTGTTTGTGCTTAATGCTATGGATAAGGTATGCCACCTGTCAGATTTACATATTGATGATTTTAAGGGAGGCTTAAATGTGGGAGATTGGTTTACTTCTATGTTTCTTTAACTTCCTGGTTTCATTCTTTGGGTTCTGGGCTTAAGGGTCTTCTTATAGCTGCAGGTGTTTTCTCATGTTTTGTTGTATTTATGTCTGTTATAATCTCATGCTGTAAAAAGCAATGTAACAAAGTCTCTACTTCCATGCTGCCTGTGCAACATAACTCCCGCCAAACCGTCTTCTATACTCCTGTAGATGAGTTGTGTCTCTCCCCACCCTAGCTCTGCTTTGCATTCACTCTTGAACTAAAAAAGAAAAAGAAAAATTAGTGGAGTTGTTGGGATACACAGGCTCTTGCATTAATCCCTCATGAGTTACTAATATATAGGTCAGCCATGCTGTTAAACTGTGGGTAATAAAAGTTATATTGACCTGAGAATAAAGATATAACAATTTAGCAGTTGAAGTTGCAAAACTCTGGGCAGACGTGCTCAGAGGCTTGCATGCTAGGCTGAAGAAAGTTACATCCAAAAACCCCACAAGCTGACAGTTGCAGAGCGATGTAGCAAAAGGGCCAATTAGCCCTGAAGAAAGCAGATGGTATTGGGTAAGTAACCAGGAGGGAGAAGTAAGAGCCTGTCCAGGATCTCGTGATTAGGACATCTTGCAAAAAAATATTCAGAACGAAGAAGGTGGGAGTTACGGAGGGAGTGAGCCACAAACTCATAGATTGAGAAATTATACATGATCACAGATATGCACATACACGGAAGTACAAAAATGTATATAGGGAATGTCTTGTTAGCCATAGAGAGAGAGAAGCCTTCCAGAGGTGCCTAGTGCCCGAAGGATCAGCTTCTCTCACTTGCCCCTAATATCCATTGGTGTTATAATAAACTTCATCTATTTTGTCCTGCACTGACTTTTGGTTCTGGCTACTTGGGGCAGCCACTATGAGGATATGGTAACTGTTTGTGGGATCCAGGGCCCCACAATTGTTAAATCTGCACCTGCCATTCTCTTTATTGTGAAACCACAAAGATAAAATGAAGCATGCATAAAAGGGTTAATGCCCAGCCTTGCCCACACAAGGCATTCACCAAGCCCAGTAGGGAGCATTGAAGTCAGACCTGACAGGCATACATGTTGTTCTTTTTCCTTCTTTCTCCCTCTTTTTTTTTTCTTTTCTTTTTAACAAGATACACAGTCCCAGCCTTGGGCATCATCTGAGTAGCACTGCTAAACAACCAATATAAAAAAAGAAACTGATCTAAGAACTCAAAATGACCACCTTTTGCACCAAAAAACCTTGCACTGTAGCAGAACTGGTTTGAGCCCCCCAGGCAGACACTCGCAGTGGGACAACTGTTAATTAGACTTTCCACCATTCCGACAGTCATTCCATTATTTATTTATTTTATTATTATTATTGATTTTTTTTAACAAACATGGCTGCCTGGAAAGCAAACACCGTTGTTAATGGCCCCAAATTGTTGTTCCTGCCAAAAAGGGCACCATTTAAGCCATCAAAGCTCACCGACACAATGCAGAGATAAGTGCATGTCTAGCACTCACAAAACCATGAAAATGGAGCCTCATGTTGACTCCCCCATGGAGGCAGCGAGCTGACTGATAGAGAACATAGGGGCACCACCACGGCAGGTCTGCTCCCTCTTGATGAGTCAGCCAGATACAGGACTCATGATGCTCAGTTGCTGTCCCACAAAAGGGAAAGCCAGCTGCTGATCTTGTGGTGATTGGTGAATGACCTTCCCATCAAAAGGGACGTTGGCCTCAAGTCTTGCGCTTGCCGGCTTCCTTCCCATTATCCCATTAAAATGGTCGTCAGCTGAGGACCATCTATCAGCTGATGAGAACTAGAGCAATCCACCCCACCTGCATAAGCAATCATTGAACAGACTGCCTTTTTTTTGTATCATACCTTTCTCAGAGTTTCCCCACCAGTTGGAGAGGAGGAAATCATGATCTTGCACCCTGACTATTCCCATGTCCCCTCTTAAACATTGTGGAGGAGGAAGAGGGGGATCCTCAGATCAAGGCTGTTGTTAGCCTGCCTTTAAGATCCTGAAGAGAGGTGGATGCATGGGGAGGGGTGGGACCTGGTGCCACCAGGTTCTGCACCCCAGAGCATGCTGTTGGCAAGGGCCGACCTGTGCCCCAAAGTTCTTCATCATCATCTTACTCCACTTCAGACTGCACAGGCTAGACAACCTCCATCTGCTGGAGATAGAAATACTGGTCAGAAGAGGACTGCACAGAACCCTTATGTGGTGACATCATCAAACCAGCTTTTTTCAATCGCCATCTGCTGATAGGAGTGCATAACCCCATGCATCTGAACTGGACTCAAAGGATGATGAGGAATGTGGTAATATTCAATATAACTTTTACTGAGCAGATGTCTTGTATTGTGGATGTGTGTCAGTGGCCATTGTAGAAAGGAGTAAGGAGAGAGGCCTTGTTAGAGGAGGATCCTTGATAAAAGCTAGATGGGAAGGAGTAGCGTAGTATAGCCAAGAGCAGCAGGCTGGGAACCAGGGCAGCCTAGGGTCCAAATTCACTGAAGCTTCTTGTGGCTCACTCTGCCCACAAACCACTCCCTGTACTAACCAGATAGTGCAGGAGTGCTCTGTGGAAATGTTCAGTGACACTATCCGGATAGTACCCCTGAATATCATGGTCAGCACCTTTATCTGGACCGTCTCCTGTTGACCACCTAGCTAAGGGTTCTGAATATCAGGCCCACTATTTTTATCTCAAAACCTTTTTATTATTTAACCACAAAAAAGGTCTATAAGCATTAAGTTAACAGATTTCAATGTTACAAAGTACATTATTGAACCTCAACATACCACTTTTCATCATTTATTTTCTCCTTCCTCCCTCAATCCTTCCTCCACTCCATTCAAAAGTACCTCCTTCCCATAAGCAGATAGAAGAGATAAAGGAAACATCAAACCCAGATTATGGTGTTTCTTACATACTCCAGAATTAATTTGGGGAAGTTCTGCTGGTAGCACTCTCGCAGTTCCACTCTCCCCATTCCCCCCCCCCCAGCTCTATGACAAAACCCAGTCTGCGCCATATCCTTTTACCTGAAAGAGCCTTATAGTTCCTCTCAGCCAAACTATCTCATTCAGCTTCCATTTTCCATTCACTATCAGTTATCACGTTCACTCGTATTCCTGTTCTTGTGCCCTATTCTAACTAAAATTTAATCCATCACACCTCACCCTCACTCCTCCTCACACTCTTCCTCTTCACCAGCCTAAGCATTCAACCAATTAACCAACTGGTTAATGAAGAAGCATGCCAAGGCAATAGCTCATTATCTTTTTTCATAAAATTATTTATTTTTGGTTTTCTACATGATTCCATGCCCACTATTTTCATTCATGTCATGAACAAATCTAAAAAGGATTCTGAAAAAAAGACTACAGATGTTGGGTGTCCCTACAAAGGCTAATATTAGACATGCTGAGTCAATTACTGCTACTACTATTAATCATTTATATAGCGCTACAAAGCGTATGCAGTGCTATACAAACATATAAAGAAAACAGTCCCTGCTCATAGAACTTATAATTTAATCAAGACAGACAAAGCAATACAAGACAAATAAGGGGGTATCAAATAGGGAGAACAAGGGATTAGGATCCAAATGTGGCCTCAAAGAGGTAAGCCTTTAGCATGGATTTGAAGAGAGAGAGAGAAGAGACTTGATGTAAAGATAGAGGACGTTTTCACCTTGCTGCTCCTTATGCATGGAACAAAGATCAAAGTCTGGAGTATGCAGAAGAAAAGGGCATAGAGAGAAGAAAGCCAGAGGAGAAGCGGAGTTCACGAGGAGGGGTGTAGGGAGAGAGAAGAAAGGAAGGTAATGAGGGGCAGTAGAGTAAATGCAATTATATATGTTAGAAGGAGAAGTTTGAATTGGATATGGAAACGGAAAGGGAGCCAATGAAGTGATTTTAGAAGAGGGATTATATGAGTGTATTGGGGCTGGTGGAAGATTAGCCGCGCAGCAGAGTTCTGGATAGATTGAAGAGGAGAGAGATGACACTGAGGGAGACCAGCAAGGAGGAGGTTGCAATAGTCAAGATGGGAGGTGACCAAAGAGTGGACAAGAGCCTTAGTAGTGTGTTCAGAGAGGAAGGGATGAATTTTGTTAATGCTGTAGAGAAAGAAACAACAGGTTTTAGCTATATGTTGGATATGTGTGGAGAAGGAAAGGGAGGCGTCAAAGATGACCCCAAGGTTGCAGGCAAAGGAAACAGGAAAAAGAAGAGTGTTGTCATCAGTGATAGAGAAAGGAGGAATGGGGGAGGAGGGTTTGGGGGGGGGGGGGAATAAGAAGTTCCGTTTTAGCCATATTCAATTTTAGGCGATAGTGAGACATCCAGACGGTGATGTCAGGGTAGAAACTAGAAAGCGGGGCCACACAATTTGATTTTGGGTACTTTCCCCAGAACACTTACTTGATCCCAGGTCCTTCTCCTATCTCTTCCCCTCCACCCAACTATCCCAGGCAGGGCCGGATTTACCTTGAGTGAGGCCCTACGCCAACAAAAATTGTGGGCCCCCAGCAGGGGTGGCCCAAGGGTGGTGCGGGGCCTCATTTGCATAAATATTTGCATAATGTTACCATCTACTAACTTTTAGTAAACGTGCCTCTTAATGAGTGTATGGATAAAGAAAGACTAAAAGATTTCTACATTACTATAATCCAGTGCCAACTGCCAGACACATTAGGAACTACTACAAACACTGCCCATTTAGAACCCATAGCAAACCCGCCGTATCCTAACAGTACTACCAGGACTCACAAAGCACCATACTCTACCAATCAAAAGGCAACACTGCAAATATTAAACCAATACATTTCAGAGAACAACAATACATGACCTACTGGGGAAAGAGAACAAGTGGCAATGTCAAATAGGAATTATATAAACAGAACACCTCAGCTCAGTTACACATGCAGAACATAGACCATCACCAAACAAGTAATCACAGTTTAGAAAACAGGAAGACAATAATTAAACTGGGAATCCCAAAAGCCAAACTTGGAATGTACAACACTGTAGAAATAAAACTATACATTAATTTGCTCTTGTACTAAACAAAGCGCAGATGTTAATGATGCACATTTACCAGAGCGGACATATTCCAATTATTAAATTCAAAATAAAGAGATATTTTTCTACCTTTTGTGCATTTTTTTCAGCTGCAATTGCTCCAGCCACTTTCTTCTGGTTTCTTTGTGTCTTCTGTTAACTCTCCATCGTCTGCTGTCCATTTGTCCTTTCTTCTCACTTCTAGTTTTTTTCCATTCTCTCTCTACATCTGCTTTAACATACTAATCTTTCTCCTTTTGCTCTTTCCTCATTCCTATTTCATCCACTCAAATTTTACCCCTCCATCCTCAATCCTCACTTACTCTCCCAATACCCGGCCAATTGTAGATTTTTTATCCCTCCCACACAAAATATTTTTCCCTTCTCCATTTTACTCTTCCAGCCCCATCCCATTCTAATCCTCCCCCAACATCAGCTCCCTTCTAGTTCCAGCCTCACCCAGCATCCATTCCCTTCTAGTCCCTGCATCAGCCCATTTCCAGTCCTAGCAACCCCCCAACCCAATACCAGTCCTAGCCCCCCATCAACCCACTTACAGTCCTAACCCCCCATCACCCCATTTTCAGTTTAAGCCCCCCTATAACCCATTACCAGTCCTAACCCCCCCATCTGCCCACTTCCAGTCCTAACCCCATCAACCCATTTCCAGTCAGCCCCCCATAGCCCATTGCCAGCCTAACCCCCCCCCCATCAGCCCACAGCCCATTACCAGTCCTAACCCCATCAGCCCACCTCCAGTCTTAATCCCCCCAGCCCCTTTCCAGTCCTAGCCCCCCATAGCCAATTACCAGACAGCCCCCATCAGCCTACAGCCCATTACCAGTCTTAACCCCCCCAAAGCCCATTACCAGTTCTAACCCCCCCCCAACAGCCCACAGCCCATTACCAGTCCTAACCTCATCAGCCCACCTCCAGCCTTAACCCCCCCAGCCCATTTCCAGTCCCAGCCCCAGTCCCCCCCCCAGCCCATTTCCAGTCCCAGCCTCATCAGCCCCCAGCCCCAGCCCCCCCAATAGCCCATTACCAGTCCTACCCCCCCTCCCCCCGGCCTAAAGCAAAATTTAATTTAAAAAAAGAAACCTGCTGGCTGCCGCCGCGGGGCCCCCTCTGCTGCCGTGGCAGCATGGACTGACCCGCGGGGGCCCCCTCTGCAAGCTCGATCCGTCGCTCCGTCCCTCCCTCCCTCCGTGCAGGCTGTGAGAGGCGCGAAGGGAGCATGTCATAGAATCAGCACAGGGTCTGTAAGTTGATGTGTGCTAGCAGGCCACACAGAGTGACCCTCCTGTTCTTGTTACTAAGGAGACATGGAGGGCAGTGGCAGTCAGAATATTAGTGCAAGGCTGTGCCTGTGAGCTGGCTTGTACCTGCCATGGGGGTATGAGGAGAAGGGAGATGGTAACTGGAAGCAGTAAGAGATAGAGTCAGCATGGGGCCTCTGAGCACAAGTTCCATGGCAGCAAAGTGAACTAAGGTAGCAGGACTCCTCAACCTGTAATAGGAATCTTCTAGGATGGGTAAAATTTCTCTTTCCTTATCATCCTGCTAAATCAGTCCAGACTAGCAGGCAGGGCCGGCCTGTCCATTGTGCGAGAATGTTGTTCACACAGGGCTCTGTGCGAACTTCATTTGCACACAATGGGTGGCTTCAGAGGTGAGCTGGAGAAGTCCGGAGAGCGGAGTTTTCCCTCACTCTGGCAGCTGTGTTACTGTGAAACGAGCGAGTGCTGGGAAATGCCCTTTAACCTTTCTCGTATTATAACAATCCAATCGTGGTCTTCTTTCAGAGTGGAAATATTTGTTACCACCCATAAATCCTCACTCCATTCCTATCTTAGAGATTGTTATGTATCAATATTTCTCAATTACCATATATTGATTCTCTCATACTTCTTTCCTCCTCTAGACGTCTACCACATTCTCTTTCTTCTGAGCCTCTCGGCTTTCCAATCAATGCCGCGCAGCATAAAAAAGACAATTATAAGTGAGTGCTTTAAAAAAAGTAAACCCCCTGAAGAAACTTTAAGAAGTGGAAAGCAGAGAAGGCGCCGAGGAGAGGCATTGGGGAAGACGTACGGAGTGTTCAAGCTAAGCACTTTTTTCATCTTTAATTTTCATCTCTGGATGTAGAGTTTTGTGGTTTGTGAATTGGTATCACTATTTAAAAAGGAAGGTCATTGATGCGAAACAGCACATAACATATAGACATACAAAGGTCTGGTGCCTGATGAGTCTGAGACCTCCTTTTCTCTTTAAATTTAAATTCTTCTAGAATAGGAAAGAAGTATGAGAGAATCAATATATGGTAATTGAGAAATATTGATACATAACAATCTCTAAGATACGAATGGAGTGAGGATTTACGGACTTTAACCTTTCTCGGCATTCAGCGTGCTTCACAGTAACACAGCCGCCAGCATGAGGGAAAACACTGCTCTTTACGCTGGCGGTTGTGCAGAAATGAGCCAGGGTCTCGTGCGGGCTTCCCTGGTTCCCTCTGCAATAGCTTAGAAAGCCGCAGGGCTCTTTGGGTCCAGGATAGGACAGGAAATTGCTGATGGGGGGCTAGGATTGGAAATGGGCTGATGGGATTGGGGGGGGGGCTTGGACTGGAAATGGGCCAATGGGGGAAGCTAGGATTGGAAATGGGCTGATGGGGGGGGGGGCTTGGTCTGGAAATGACTGATGGGAGGCCAGGACTGGAAATGGGCTGATGGGGGGTGCTAGGACTGGAAATGGGCTGATGCGGGGGATGCAAGAATGGGACTAGAAGGGAGCGGATACTGGGTGGGGCTGGAACTAGAAGGGAGCTGAAGTTGGTGGAGGACTAGAAGGGGATGGGGCTAGGGGAGTGAGGATAGAGAGGGGAAAAGATATTTTGTGTGGGAGGGAAGAAAAATCTACAATTGTCCGGGTATTGGGAGAGTAAGTGGGGATTGAGGATGGAAGGGTGAAATTTGAGTGGATGAAAAAGAAATAAAGAAAGAAATTGAGGAAAGAGCAAAATGTGAAGATCAGTATGTTAAAGGAGATATAGAGGGAGAATGGGAACAAACTAGAAGAGAGGACAAATGGACAGCAGACAACGGAGAGTTAGACGAAGACATGAAGAAACCAGAAGAAAGTGACTGGAACAATTGCAACTGAAAAATAAAATGCCCAAACAACAAAAGGTAGAAAAATACTTTTTTATTTTTTTTTATTTTTATGCAATTTTACAATAAATTCAAGAAAGTTTAAACAAAACCCTTCTAAGAAACAGGGCAACACATGAGAAATATCTATAAACCAAGATATTAAAGGCAATGTCAAAACAAATAAGCAAGAATATAAATTAATGTGCCAACCCTCTCTAGTCCACTACAGAGAGGGAGTCGTCTCACATATTAATAATACACAATAGAAAAAGAAAAGTTTGAAGTCGAAATCCAGACCAACATCTAACATGAGCCTAAGTGGAGTCGATAGAGGATTCTAGGCGCCTGGCATTTATAAAAGCAAGCAATTGAGAGGGCTAAAAAAATACATAAGAAACAGACTGATACTTAATCAGACATTTACACGGATGTTTTAGAAATAATAGCCCACCCAACTGCAAGATCCCAGGACGGAGCAGTAAAAACTCTCTGCGCCGTATCTGGGTATCTCTTGCCAAGTCTGGGTACATACGAACAGCTAAACCCCGAAACAGGAGCTTCCTTTTCCGAAAAAACAATTTCAACATCCACTCTTTATCAGACAATAGGGCGAAAGTTATGAATAAAGTAGAAGGCTCCTGAGAATCAAGACCTGAATTTTCCAATAAAACCGTAACATTGAGAGCCTCTCCTTGCACCAACCCACCCCCAGAATTCCTTGTGAGGGGAACACGCTTAGCTTTAGGAAGATAATAGATTTTTACCAAAGGCGGAATTAGGTCAGGAGAGACCCCCAGTATCTCAGTTAAATATTCTTTAAACATATCCCTGGCAGAAACAGAAAAAGCTTTAGGAAAGTTAACAACTCTTAAATTATTCAAATGTGAAAAGTTATCCAACTGTTCTAGTTTGACCTGCACCGATGAAAAGTTCTTTTGAAAGGCATCTGCTTGATCTTCTAAAGTTGTAATCCGCTTTCGTTCAACTTCAAGTTCCTTGGAGATTCCAGAAACCTTCTTCTCTAAATCTGTTACAGTGTCCATCGCAACCCCCACTTTAGTAGATAAAGATGTAATTTGCGGAAGTAAAACTTCTCCAAGGGAGACGATAGCCTCCCACATTGCTTCCAGTGTAAAGTTTATAGGACGTTGAAGAGAGAAAGCTCCGTCCGGAGAAAGCGTCGTTGCACTTGCCATCTCCACAGGCCGCACTGGAACCTCTTGACACAGAGAAGAAGAAACCTTCCCTGTGTACTCAACTCCACCAAACGCCGATGACAAAGAGGAGTGAGAGGCACCGCCGGCCCCACTCACTAACTCCTCCGGACCGCTTTTTCCCAGCACTCGCGAGGTAGAACCCCCTCCCGTCACAGCAGGGGAGGTAACCTCCAGGAAGCCTTCCAACAGCAAATCACCACGAAGGATCTTGGGCGCAGGGCTCACAACTGGGGAGGAAGATTTCACCGAGGAAACCACCGAGCACTCCGACTCCAATGACGCTGCCAGCTGGCACTCTCCACCAGCAAGACCCGGATCCCGAGGAGCATGGACCACATAGGAATCCAAAGGACCAAATGCCGAAGCAAGAGGCGTCGAGGTAAGAGCGGGCTGTGAGGCCTCCTGCCCAGCTTTCTCCTTACACTTCTTCCCCATAAAGAAACGGCATGATAACTCAGACACGACTCAAACCGCCATCTTGAAACTCCCTCCCTCATATACTTTTTTATTTTGAATTTATTAACTGGAATATGTCAGCTCTGGGAAATGTGCATTGCTAATGTCTTTGCGTTTTTGTTTAGTACAAGAGGAAATTAATTTATAGTTTTATTTCTCCAGTGGTGGTGTACATTCCAACTTTGGCATTTGGGGTTCCCAGTTTAATTATTGTCTTTCTATTTCTAATTTGTGATCCCTTGTTCTTTGGTTATGGTCTATGTTCTGCATATGTAACAGAGCTAAGCTATTTTGTTTATGAGGTTTCTATTTGACAGTGCCACTTGTTCTCTTTCCCCAATAGAAGATGTATTAGTATTCTCTGAGATGTATTCGTTTAATATTTGTAGTGTTGCCTTTTTGATAGGTAGGGTTACATAAGAACATAAGATATGCCATACTGGGTCAGACCAAGGTCCATCAAACCCAGTATCCTGTTTCCAACAGTGGCCAATCTAGGTCATATGTACTGTCATAACGCGGAACCTATGAAGGAAATAGTTTTAGAAAAAAACCCTGTTTTACATGGAACTGAGAAGATGCAGAGAGCGCAGTTCCAGCGCAGCACAGCCAGAGGGCTTATGAGCAGTTCCACAGAGCCAAAAGCAACGTGCTCTGACACTGATTGCATTAGTAGCAAGCAGTTTCACCTGAGATCAAGCCCAAAATGTTCAAACCAAAAATCCCTTTATAAAGGAAACCAGATGGTAGAAGAGAGGGGCATCAGCAAGGCGAACAGTAGTAAGAGCCAGCAAAGCAGCAAGGAGAGCCGTGGAAGCAACAGGAGTGGCGAAAGTAGCCTAACCAGGAACATAGCCAGAAGCACAGCAAGTATCACTGCAAGAGGCTCAGCAAGAGGCTCAGGACGGAGCACAGTCTGGAGCAGCAGTTTGGATAGCTGTGGGAAAAGGAACCTGGAACAGGACAGCTTCCACGTGCAGCCAACTCAAAGAGACAGAATCCAAAGGAGTTTCACTCAAAGGGATAGAGTCCAGAGAGGCCAAACATATTGGGACGGAGTCCATAGCAAAGCAAACAGAAGAAGCAGTTTGCCTGATAAAAGCCACTCTCCTAGCCCAAGTAAGTTCATTGTATCAAACCAGCAAGGAAGAAGGAAGGGAAGTTCCTGCTACAGAGATACCTTTGCTAAGAACCACAAAGGGTAGAAATCCATACCGGGTTTGCCTGATAGTCCTGAAAGCAGAGCACTGCATAGAACAGCTTGTCTGCCTGAGATAGCACGTTACAAGGAGAGCTCTGGGTGTGGCGGCTTAGAGAAGCCAAGGTATGCAAAATCCTTAATTCTAAGAGAAAGTTTTACTGATGAAAACCCTGTTCAAAGAGTTAAACTTTATAAGGGGAGAAGAAGTAAAACTGACCTTTTTAAAAGCATTTTCCCCAAAGCTTAGTAAGAGAGTTTTATGGGAAGCAAAAGAATCCCTGTGAGGAGTTAACAGGGAGTGAAAATTATCATTCATCTGAGGAGGACAGTGACCCTGAGTCAATGGACTTTGAATATGAAAACAGTATTTACATTCCATCGGCTCCTCCTGAGGAATGGGATCTTTGTTCAACAGCTAGCATGAATTCCCTGCAGGATTTATAGAGAGAGAAGAACTCTACTGATGGTGAAGCTTGTAACCATTTTTCTGCTGATATATTAATTTGTTTTGATTTAAAAGAAGTCTTAGCCCAGACTTACACTTAACTGTGAAACCTACAACAGTTGATTGTTTGAAATGTTGGTGGAACCTTTTTGTTAAAGAGAAGGATTGTATTTACTTTCTTTGTGTCTTACTGGACCTTAGCGTTGACCGGGGAAATAAAGCCTTGTTACTCTACACTTTGGCTTGAATCGTTCTTCATAAGGAGTTCTGTACTACAAGGACCAGAATCCTCTAGGCCCTTTGGGTCAATCATCCTTAAAAATTAATTAAATGCACCAGATGCCCTTACTCCAACCAACCACTAGGGACACCTGGGGTGACAGTACCTAGCAGTTTCCCCAAAAGACACAGGTTCCGTAATGCTTGTACTGGGTCAAGCATTGATATCCTGGGTCCCTTCTTAATAATGGTTTATGGACCTTTCCTCCAGGAACTTGTCCAAACCTTTTTTAAACCCAGCTACACTAAAAGCCTTTACTACATCCTCCGTAACAAATTCCAGAGTTTGATTACACGTTGAGTGAAAAAATATTTTTTTTTATTAGTCTTAAATAGTTTACCCTGTAGCTTCATTGCATGTCCCCTGGTCTTTCTATATTCTGATAACGTAAACAATCGATCTATGTTTACCCATTCCACTCCGTTCATTAATTTATAGATTTCTATCATATCTCCCCTCAGCCCTCTCTTTTCCAGGTTAAAGAGCCCTAACCTTTTTAGCCTTTCTTCATAGGAGTATCCTTCCATCCCCTTTACCATTTTCGTGGCTCTTCTCTGAACCTTCTCTAATAACGCTATATCCTTTTTAAGATATGGCGACCAGAATTGCACACAATATTCAAGGTGCGGTCTCACCATGGAACGATATAGAGGCATTATAATATCTTTTGTTTTATTTTCCATTCCTTTCCTTATGATACCTAGCATTCTATTTGCTCTCTTGGCCGCCGCTGCACACTGGGCTGAGGGTTTTAACATGTTATCCACAATGACGCCTAAATCTTTTCCTGGGTAGTGGTTCCTAATGTGGAACCTTACATTGTGTAACCATAGTTTGGGTTGTTCTTCCCTAGGTGCATAACTTTGCACTTGTCCACATTAAATTTCATCTGCCATTTTGATGCCCGGTCTTCCAATTTATCAAGATCCTCTTGCAATTTTCCACAATCCTCTTGGGTTTTAACAACTTTAAATAGTTCTGTGTCATCTGCAAATTTGATAACCTCACTCGTTATTCCACTTTCCAGGTCATTTATGAATATGTCAAAAAGCAGTGGACCCAGCACTGATCCCTGGGGTACACCACTATTCACCTTTCTCCACTGGGAAAATTGGCCATTTAGCCCAACCCTCTGCTTTCTATCTTTTAACCAGTTCTTGATCCACAGTAGTACACTGCCTATCCCATGACTCTTTAGTTTTGCCAAAAGTCTCTGATGAGGGACCTTGTCAAAGGCTTTCTGAAAGTCCAGATACACTATATCAACCGAATCACCTTTTTCCACCAGTTTATTCACACTTTCAAAAAAACATAACAGATTAGTAAGACAAGATCTTCCTTGTCTAAAGGCTTTGGTGCTTTGTGAGTCCTGGTAGTGCTGTTATGATACAGTTGGTTTGCTATGGGTTCTAAATGGACAGTGTTTATAGTACTTCCTAATGGCCTGGCGATTGGCACTGGAGTATAGTAATGTAGAAATCTGGTAGTCTGTCTTTATCCAGACACTCATTAATTGACATGTTTACTAAAAGTTGGAGTGGAGGAGTAGCCTAGTGGTTAGAACACTGGCTTGGTAACCAAGCAACCAGGGTTCGATTCCCACTAGCACTCCTTGTGGCCTTGGGCAAGTCACTTAACCCTCCATTGCCTCGGAAGAAAGGCCTGGCAATCTACTTCCAGTGACACTGCCAAGAAAACCCAGGAGCTTCTGGGTCGCCCGGAGTCAGGACTGACTTGAAGGCACACATTGCATTTTTGCATACTTTGGACAACAGGCAATGATGTTTTAACATCCATACTGACTACCCTCACACCTTGCAACTGACACCTCTGGGATAGGGATAATAGACTGCACACAGTATCATCTCCAGACAGTCCCTATCCAGCATATGCAGCACACACAAGATGTCCTCCACATTGGAAACTGTTTGCCTAGTATCATCATATATCCTGTATGTCATTGGCTGATTTGGTACTCGGACGCCATTGAGACGTCATTGTCATGCTGCACTAATAGATATGATGGGGACCTATTGCACATCAATTCCACATGGCCATGGACATGTCTATGTGGCTGGGCAGATGTGAACATAATCTGTACTGTAGGGTATAGCTTTATTAGAAAAGGTACAGAGAAGAGCCACCAAAATTGTAAAGGGGATGGAGGGATACCACTGTGAAGAGAGGCTAAAAAGGTTAGGGCTCTTCAACCTGGAAAAGAGACGGCTGAGGGGAGATATGATAGAGGTCTATAAATTAATGAATGGAGTGGAACGGGTAAACGTAGATCAATTGTTTACGTCATCAGAATATAGATAGACTAGAGGACATACAATGAAGCTACAGGGTAATCTATTTAAGACTAATAAGAGAAAATATTTTTTTCACTCAATGTGTAATCATACTCTGGAATTTGTTACCGGAGGATGTAGTAAAGGCTGTTAGTGTAGCTGGGTTTAAAAAAGGTTTGGACAAGTTCCTGGAGGAAAGGTCCATAAAGCATTATTAAAAGGGACCCGGGATATGACTGCTTGACCCAATACAAGCATTGTGGAACCTGTGTCTTTTGGGGAAACTGCTAGGTACTTATGACCTAGATTGGACACTGTTGGAAACTTCAGTACTATATCCCTGTAAGTCTCGTCTATGTTCCTCTCTGTCTTCCTTATGTCCTCCAAGTCCGCTACTGTAGCCTCCAGAGATCGGACTCGTTCCCTGAGAACAAAGAGCTCCTTGCACCTAGTGCAAACATAGGACCCCTCACCAACTGGGAGAAAATCATACATGTGGCACTCAATGCAAAAGACTGGAAAACCCCATCTTGCTGCTGGACTGCTGTCTGCATCTTAGTTTTAAGGTTGTGTTTAGATATTTAAGTTCTTTACCTACTAAGGGTTCGTGGGGATACTTATACTAATAAAGCTACACCTAATACGTTTAATAAACTTTGTTCATCTGAAGCTTAATTAATCTCAGGTCCTTAATGTATGCCTGATGAGGATAAACAGCTGCACCTAACATAGAAACATAGAAATATGATGACAGAAAAAGACCACATGGCCTATCTAGTCTGTTCTTCCATATCAACAACTACAACAGTCTCCTTTTTACCTTTAGAGATCCTCTGTGTTTGTCCCATGCTTTTTTGAATTCAGTTACTGTCCTCATCTCTACCACCTCCACTGGGAGACTATTCCACGGATCCACTACTCTTTCCGTAAAGAAATATTTCCACATATCACTCCTGAATCTATCTCCCTTCGCCCTCATCCCATGTCCCCTCATAGCAGAACTTGCTTTCAATTGAAAGAGGCTCTCTCCATGAACATTTATGCCACGGAGGTATTAAAACATCTTATTCATTTCACCTCTATCCCGCCTTTCCTCTAAGGTTTACATATTAAGATCCTTGTCCTCATATGCTTACATCGAACAATAACTCAGTTACAGAGAACATATAGAACTATGATAGAACTATTTACATTTCTTTCACAAAATTATACTTTAATGCAGAGTGAGGCAAGAGAAAGAACTTTCACACATAGGCATCTGCATTGTCGGCAGAAACTAATATAATGGCTCGGTGCAAGTAGTGCGCGTGCAACTAATGCCACCTCAGTGTGTGGTCTTAGTTGTACCTGCAGCTGTTTTGCCATGCTGAAATGTGGTAACTGCAGGGGGATATGCCTCCCTGCAGTTAGCCTATGGCCCCGCGCAGGGGAGGCTCAAGGCAGTCTGCTGCCTGAGGCGAGGGATGAGATGGCGCCCCCCCCCCTGGGGATGGGGGGGGGAATCTTTCTCAAAACTCCTGTCAGGGACTGAACCAAACCAAAAATCCAATTAGATAATGTGGAGCAAATGCAAGATGTTCGCACACCAAGGAACTAAAAAGAGCGAGAACCACAGCAGTTTATAACTCCAAATTATAATTCATTTGTATTTTGTTATATTAAACTGTGTTATGGTGCTTGCTTTTTCTTTTTGAACATATATTTTGCATTCACAGAACCCCCTCCTCAACACTGGGTGCAGAGCAGAGATAGGACATTCACCCACAGAACTCAATATACTAAAAAGAAAAACCGATTCTGGTCATCTCACCAACAACAAACATTCTCCAGTACCAGGCATATTGGGAACTAATATAAAACCCTACAAAAGTCACTGAAGATCTGCAAGGCCAAATCTACCATACCATACCAACATACACATACAATAAGGGGCCTACCCAGAAAAAAGCAGCACTATAAACACAGCAATGGGCCCCAAAACATCCATACACCTATTTGAAAAGCTGCACATGTCAAATTACTACAGTACAGATCCTTACATACAAACACCATGTTAACAGAACACCTGGCCTTGGTCACACACTCGGAACACAGACTCTCACCAAGTACAGAATAAATGATCACAACCTAAAGCAAAAATAAAAATATGTAGACAAAAATTAAACTGAAACCCCAAGAAACATAGTAACATAGAAACAAAGAAATATGATGACAGAAAAAGACCACATGGCCTATCTAGTCTGTCCTTCCATATCAACAACTACAACAGTCCCCTTTTTTCCTTTAGAGATCCTCTGTGTTTGTCCCATGCTTTTTTTAATTCAGTTACTGTCTGCATCTCCACCATCTCCACTGGGAGACTATTCCACGGATCTACCACTCTTCGTAAAGAAATATTTCCGCATATCACTCCTGAATCTATCTCCCTTCACCCTCATCCCATGTCCCCTTGTAGCAGAACTTGCTTTCAATTGAAAGAGGCTCTCTCCCTGAACATTTATGCCATGGAGGTATTTAAACATCTAAATCATATCACCTCTATCCCACCTTTTCTCTAAGGCAGGGGTCTCAAACTCAAATTGCTTTGAGGGCCAAATGAGGACTTGTAAAATAACCTGGGGGCCGCATAAGACGCGGGGCCTCATATGCATAAGGGGCCTCATTTGCATGCATATTTGCATAATGTTACCATACCCTAACTTTTAGTAAACATGCCTCTTAATGAGTGTATGGATAAAGAAAGACTAAAAGATTTCTACATTACTATAATCCAGTGCCAACCGCCAGGCACATTAGGAACTACTACAAACAAACACTGCCCATTTAGAACCCATAGCAAACCCGCTATATCCTAACAGCACTACCGGGACTCACAAAGCACCAGACCCTACCTATCAAAAGGCAACACTGCAAATATTAAATCAATAAATTTCAGAGAATAACAATACATGACCTACTGGAGAAAGAGAACAAGTAGCAATGTCAAATAGGAATTACATAAACAGAATACCTCAGCTCAGTTACACATGCAGAACATACACCATCACCAAACAAGGAATCAAAATTTAGAAACAAGAAGACAATTAAACTTGGAACCCCAAAAGCCAAACTTGGAATGTACAACAACACTGTAGAAATAAAACTATAAATTAATTTCCTCTTGTACTAAACAAAGCACAGACATTATTGATGCACATTTCCCAGAGCTGACATATTCCAGTTAATAAATTCAAAATAAAGAGATATTTTTCTACCTTTTGGGCATTTTTTTTCAGTTGCAATTGTTCCAGCCACTTTCTTCTGGTTTCTTCGTGCCTTCTGCTAACTCTCCATCGTCTGCTGTCCATTTGTCCTTTCTTCTCTCTTCTAGTTTTTTTCCATTCTCCCTCTACATCTGCTTTAAATACTAATCTTTCTCCTTTTGCACTTTCCTCATTCCTATTTCATCCACTCAAATTTTACCCCTCCATCCTCAATCCCCACTTACTCTCCCAATACCTGGCCAATTGCAGATTTGTCTTCCCTCCCATACAAAATATTTTTCCCTTCTCCATTTCACTCTCCCCGCTCCATCCCATTCTAATCCTCCCCCAACATCAGCTCCCTTCTAGTTCCAGCCCCACACAGCACCCGCTCCCTTCTAGTCCCTGCATGAGCCCATTTTCAGTCCTAGCCCCCCATCAGCCCATTTCCAATCCTAGCTCCCCCCATCAGCCCATTTCCAGTGCTAGCTCCCTCCCCTCACAACCCATTTCCATTCCAAGCCCCCTCCCCATCAGCCATTTGCAGTTCAAGCCCCCCCTTCCACTCAGCCCATTTCCAGTCCTAGCAACCCCCCAGCCCATTACCAGTCCTAGCCCCCTCATAGCTCATTACCAGTCCTAACCCCCCATAGCCCACTTCCAGTCTTACCCATTACCCCATTTTCAGTCTTACCCCTCATAGTCCATTACCAGTCCTACCCCCCATCACCCCTTTTTCAGTGTTACCCCCATCACCCCATTTTCAGTCTTACCCCCCTCATAGGCCATTACCAGTCCTAGCCCCCCCATAGCCTATTACCAGTCCTAACCCCCCCTATCAGCCCACTTGCAGTCTTAGCCCCCCATCACCCCATTTTCAATCTTACCCCCCCCCCCATAGCCCATTACCAGTCCTAACCCCCCTACCCCTCATCAGCCCAGGTAGATTTAAAAATAGCCAAACTTGCTGTTGGTGCCGCCGCCGCAGTATCAAGCATCCCTCAGGCCCCTCTGCCCGGCAAAGTCCTCTCCTCCCTGCAGCATCAGCTCCAAAAGCGGCGGCTTTCAGAGGCGCGAGAGAGAAACTCTCTCTCTTCAGCTCCAAAAGTGGTGGCTCAATTCCTGCTGCTTTTGGAGCTGAAGAGAGAGAGTATCTCTCTCGCTGCTCTTCAGAGCCGTGAGAGAGAAACTCTCTCTCTTTGCGGCTCTGAAAGCTGCCGCCGCTTTTGGAGCTGATGCTGCAGGGAGTAGAGGACTCTGCCGGGCAGGGGGGCGCCGCAGGATGCTTGATACTGCGGCGGCAGCAGCAGCAAGTTTGTATTTTTTTTTTACTCTACCGGCCAGCTGTTTAACACGCCGGGGCAAATGCATCGCGGGCTGCACAAGATGCTCTCGCGGGCTGCATGTTTGAGACCCCGGCTCTAAGGTGTACATATTAAGATCCTTAAGTCTGTCCTCATATGCTTTATAATGAAGACCACTAACCATTTTAATAGCCACCCTCTGCACCGACTTCATCCTGTTCACATTCTTTTGAAGGTGCGGTCTCCAGAATTGCACACTATACTCCAAATGAGGTCGCACCAAAGACTTATACAGAGACACTATCACCTCCTTTTTTCTGCTATATCACTAACAAAGATGTTAAAAAGAATCAGACCAAGGACAGATCCCTGGGGCACACCACTGATAACATCCTTCTCCTCAGAGTGAGCTCCATTTACCTGTACTCTTTGTCACCTCCCACCCATCCAATTTCTAACCCAAGCAGTAACTTTAGGGTCCATCCCTAGGGTGCTCATTTTTTTTATAAGTCGCCTGTGAAGAACAGTGTCAAAGGCTTTATTGAAATCTAAATACACCACATCTAGGGCTCTCCCTCGGTCCAACTCCCTGGTCACCCAGTCAAAGAAATCAATCAGATTTGTCTGATAAGACCTGACTCTGGTGAATCCATGCTGCCTCGGATGCTGTAATCCTCTGGACTCCAGAAACCTCACTATTTTCTCAGTTCATTCACAGGCTAATCAGGCCCACTAACTCCTGATTAGGTGTCCGCAGTTCCCAAGAGCTGAGAAGGTTACTAGGGTTTAAAACCTACCCCACTAAAGAAAATATTTCTACTAAAGCACCAAAAGAATGTAACTTTGCTTTAAAAATATACCAAAACCCTTTTAAGAGCTCCCAGTCAGAGAGCTAGCAATTTAATAAAAATAAACCCTCAAATCCTTACCGTTGTTTGACCTGTAGAGCCCCTCTTAGGGATGCCTCAACAGAGCAGGGCTCTGAAGCCTTTTATGCAGGCCTCAGCTGCTCTCAGTTCATTCACAGGCTAATCAGGCCCACTAACTCCTGATTAGGTGTCCGCAGTTCCCAAGAGCTGAGAAGGTTACTAGGGTTTAAAACCTACCCCACTAAAGAAAATATTTCTACTAAAGCACCAAAAGAATGTAACTTTGCTTTAAAAACATACCAAAACCCTTTTAAGAGCCACCAGTCAGAGCTAGCAATTTAATAAACCCTCAAATCCTTACCGTTGTTTGACCTGTAGAGCCCCTCTTAGAGATGCCTCAACAGAGCAGAGCTCTGAAGCCTTTCATGCAGGCCTCAGCTGCTCTCAGTTCATTCATAGGCTAATCAGGCCCACTAACTCCTGATTAGGTGTCCGCAGTTCCTAAGAGCTGAGAAGGTTACCAGAGTTTAAAACCTACCCCACTAAAGAAAATATTTTACTAAAGCATCAAAAAGAATGTAACTTTGCTTTAAAAATATACCAAAACCCTTTTAAGAGCTCCCAGTCAGAGATAGCAATTTCATAAAAATAAACCCTCAAATCCTTACTGTTGTTTGACCTGTAGAGCCCCTGGCAGACTCTGTATGCGGCGCCACACCAGATAAGAGATGCAGTTCCCCATACTGTGTGAAATATAAAGATTATGCATTGTCCAATCACTAAATTGAAAATAAAATTATTTTTTCTACCTTTGTTGTCTGACGATTTTTGATCATGCTGGTCCGGATCTGAGGTTTCTGTTTTCCTCTGCCTTCTCTTAGCTCTCTTTCTATGGTCTTTAGTCCATCAGCAATTTTTTGTCTCACCTTTTGCTATCTTCATTTTCTTCCATCAGCCTTTTTCCAGTCCCAGTAACCCTCCCCAGTATCAACATCCTTTACAGCCTCTCCTTTACAGCCTCTCCTTCTAGTACCTTCCGGTACCAACCCCTTTGCATTCCCATTACCGCCACTGGTGTCTATTCCTTTCTAGTCTCCCTCTTTCCCCACCGTCCAACCCCTTCTAGTCCATCCCAAGTATTAGCGAATTTCCAGTTCCAGTGCCCCCTCCCATGTCAGTTCCCTTCTAGTCACCTGCTCCTCTGTCCATCCGCCTTCCAGTGCCATCCCCAGTTGTCAGCTCCCTTCCAGTCCCATCCCCAGGTGTCAGCTCCCTTCCAACCCCACCTTCCCCCCAGCCACCTTCTTCCCCTCTTTTCCACTGCCTTCCAACCCCCATGTCAGCGCCCTTCCAGCCCCACCTTCCCCCCTGTCAGTTCTCTTCCAACCCCCCTCCTATTACCCAGCCACCTTCCAGCCCCATCCCCATCCCCAAGTGTATGCTCCCTTCCAGCTGCCCCCCATTTCTGCTCCCTTCCAGCCCCCATGTCTGCTGCCTTCCAGCTCCCCCCCCCATGTCTGCTCCCTTCCAGTTCTCCCCCATGTCTGCTCCCTTCCAGCTCTCCCGTATATCTTCTCCCGTCCAGCTCCACCCCATGTCTGCTCTGCTCTGCTCTGCTCCCTTCCAGCTTCCCCCCATGTCTGCTCCCTTCTGGCGCCTTTCCCTCTCTCTCCCCCCTCACTGATACGTCCTTCCAAAAAAAGAAAGCAGCTGCGGGAACATTTCTCTGTTCCTGTAGCTCTGCTAACTTTTAAACTGCTGGGTTGTGGAGTTTCTAAAGTCAAGAATAAGCATTTCCTGTTTCTTAGGAGAAACAGGAAATGCTTATTCTTCCCATTAGAAACTCTGCGACCCAGTAGTTTAAAAGCTAGCAGAGCCGCGGAAACAGAGAAATGTTCCCACGGCTGCTTTCTTTTTTGAAGAGGTGGGTGGCAGGTGGCTAGCAACGGCGCCTACACCCCCCCCCCTCACTGGTGCCCTCCTGCAGCACTTACCTGGCTTACTGGGTAGCACTGGCCCTAATGGAAGCCCCATTGACTTCTCTGCTTTCCTGCTATGTTGGGTACTAGGGGCAGTTCTATCATTAGGCAGTATCTAGGGAGTGTTAGAGGATTTATAATCAGGGTTTAAACAATATTTTCGCGCTGGTAATAGACCACACAAGACGCAGTATCTAGGGATCAAAATCAGAAATAAACACGGTCGGAGTGCCGTCCCCTGGAAACTGCCGCTTCAGGCCACTGCCTCAGTTGGCCTAATGATAGAACCGCCATTGGCCCCGCATAATCGAACTCTGGAAATTAGTAACTAGAGGATGTAGCAAAAGCTGTTAGTGTAGCTGAGTTTAAAAAAGATTTGGACAAGTTCCTGGAGGAAAGGTCCATAAACTATTATTAAAGAGGACCTGGGAAATCCACTGCTTGCCCTGAAACAAGCATTGAGGAACCTGTATGCCTTTTTGGGAATCTGTCAGGTATTTGTGACCTGGATTGACCACTGTTGGAAATAAGATACTGGGTTTGAGGGACCTTGGTCTGACCCAGTCTGGCGCAGAGCTTAGGAAACATACTGCTAAATATTCCAGACAAGAAGGGCTCAACAGCACCCATGCAGCACTTCCCACTTCCACGAAAACAGGAGAAACTTGGTGCCCCAACACAGTACTTCCCACCCTCTGAAAAACAAGAGAGACTTTGTGACCAAGAAGGGCTTGGCAACCCCAACATAACTCCTGAAACTGCACATTGGACCAGCATGACGTTAATGTAAATATATATTCTGTAAAAAAAAAAAAGGAAATGCAAGAATCTCACACACCAAGGAACAAAGAAAGTGAGAACCGCGTCACAGTTTATAGTACCAAATTATAAAATTATAACTCATTTTATTTTGTTATAAACTGTGTTATGGTTCTCACTTTTTGTTTTTGAATATATATTCTACATCCAAGGAAACCTCTCCCTCAACAATGGGTGCAGAGCAGAAGTTTGACATTCACCCACAGACCTCAATATATTTAAAAAAAATCTGTTTCTGGTCACTAACAACATTCTCCAGTAACAGGCATATTGGGAACTAATTTAAGACTCTACAAAAGTCACCGAAGATCTACAAGGCCAAATCTACCATACCATACCAGGATAAATTTCTAAAACTCACATAAGGGGCCTACCCAGAAAAACAACGCACTATAAAGCATAGTTACTCACCTATAACAGGTGTTCTCTGGGGACAGCAGGAATCAGTCCTCACTTATGGGTGACGTCGACGCTGATGGAGCCCTTGTGCGGAGCAAATCCTCAGCTTTCAGAGAAAGCCTTTGGGAGTTTCCATCACGCATGCACTGTCCCCTTCCCGCCCAAGTGTGCCATCTTGCTCAGTCAAATGACATAGCAAAAAAGATAGCAAAAAGAAAAAAATATAATAATAATAGGACTGCAACTCCAAGGGGAGGAGGGAGGGCTGTGAGGACTGATTCCTGCTGTCCCCGGAGAACACCTGTTACAGGTGAGTAACTATGCTTTCTCCAGGAACAAGCAGGAAGTCAGTCCTCACATATGGGACTCCCTAGCTATAGGCTACCGAGAACCCATAGCTAAAAAAGGCTCCCTCTACGAGAGCCGTAAGCAGCCGCAACAGAAATCCAAACTAAGGGAACAGCACTCCGGTAGCCTAACACAGAAGGGTCGGAGGGCAGGAGTTGCCTAGACCTCAAAAAGGTTACGGAGTACAGCCTGGCTAAAGGCACTGTCCTGTCAGGACTCCCTATCCAGGCAATAATGGGTTGCAAAAGTCTGACTCGAAGACCAGGTGGCGGCCCGGCATATGTCTGCCAAAGGAACAGAGTGCAAAGGAGCCAATGATGCCGCAATGGCTCTGACCCTATGGGCTGTAACACGAACCTCCATCGGATGTTCGGCTGCCTTGCATTTCCAGGCAATGCAGTCTGCTACCCAGGTGGACAGGCTACGCTTTGATACCGCTACCCCCAGCTTACTGTGGTCGTAAGATACGAAAAGCTGAGAAGCCTTCCGATGCAGTTGGGTACGCTGGATATAGAAGGCCAACGCCTTCTTACAGTCCAGGGTATGCAGGACCGACTCCGTCTGACTAGCATGCAGCCTGGGAAAAAAGGTAGGCAGAACCACCTCCTGGTTGAGGTGGAACGAGCAGATCACTTTCGGAAGGAACTTAGGGTGCGTGTGAAGCACCACCCTGTTCCTATAGAGCCTGGTGTAAGGTCTTTCCGACACTAGGGCCTGGAGCTCATTCACCCTCCAAGCGGATGTGAGTGCCACCAAGAAAACCACCTTCAAAGAGAGATAGCATAGATAGCAGGCAATGTTCCCTCTAATTTTTTGTAGGCTGTGTGCGCATAAAATATCAGCTGGGCAGCTTTTGAAGGAAGGTTAAATATTTGTGCGCCACATAACGACACTCGGAGTTATATACTTAAAAATTTGACTACACGTCAGAATACAGTATGTACACCACATTGATTGCACTAGAAAATATTGTAGAACTTGTGAAAACCATAAATACGCAACAACTTTTACATTTTAAGACGTCTGTGTTGTTTTCTATCAGAATCAGAACCGTAATTTTTGTGCGCTCTGTTATAAAGTATGTGCGCTCGCTCGGCGAGGTGTGTGCGCGCGCACACGCACACAGCTTAGAGGGAACAGTGATAGCAGGTAGTCATCAGTTCAAAGGGCGGCCTAGTAAGCTGTCCTAACACCACATTCAAATCTCACTCGGTCACCGGAGGGCGGACCGGGGGTTTCAAGAGAAGTAAGCCTCTCAGAAACCGAGAGACCAAGGGATGGATGGAGAGAGGCTTCTCATCTACCGAAAAGTGGTTTGCCGCAAGGGCACTGAGGTGCACCTGACAGAGTTAGACTTGAGGCCCAAATCAGAGAGGTGGAGAAGATATTGCCAAAACACCCCTACTGGGCAAGAGAAAGGACCTACCTCCTGCTCCTTGCACCACAACGCAAACCTGCGTCTAGTCAACGTCCTCCACGAGGCCAGCAAGACCTCTTCAATATTCTTTGGAAGGAGGAACATAAGATATGCCATACTGGGTCAGACCAAGGTCCATCAAGCCCAGTATCCTGTTTCCAACAGGGGCCAATCTAGGTCATACGTACCTAGCAGTTTCCTCAAAAGACACATGTTCCACAATGCTTGTACTGGGTCAAGCATTGATATCCTGGGTCCCTTCTTAATAATGGTTTATTGACCTTTCCTCCAGGAACTTGCCCAAACCTTTTTTAAACCCAGCTACACTAACAGCCTTTACTACATCCTCCGGTAACAAATTCCAGAGTTTGATTACACGTTGAGTGAAAAAATATTTTCTTTTATTAGTCTTAAATAGTTTACCCTGTAGCTTCATTGCATGTCCCCTAGTCTTTCTATATTCTGATAACATAAACAATCGATCTACTTTTACCCATTCCACTCCGTTCATTAATTTATAGACTTCTATCATATCACCCCTCAGCCGTCTCTTTTCCAGGTTAAAGAGCTCTAACCTTTTTAGCCTTTCTTCATAGGAGTATCCTTCCATCCCCTTTACCATTTTGGGGGCTTTTCTCTGAACCTTTTCTAATAACGCTATATCCTTTTTAAGATACAGCGACCAGAATTGCACACAATATTCAAGGTGCGGTCTCACCATGGAACGATATAGAGGCATTATAATATCTTTTGTTTTATTTTCCATTCCTTTCCTTATGATACCTAGCATTCTGTTTTCTCTCTTGGACAGAGCTGCACACTGGGCCGAGGGTTTTAACATGTTATCCACAATGACGCCTAAATCATTTTCCTGGTTGGTGGTTCCTAATGTGGAACCCTGCATCGTGTAACCATAGTTTGGGTTGTTCTTCCCTAGGTGCATAACTTTGCAGTTCTCCACATTAAATTTTATCTGCCATTTTGATGCCCAGTCTTCCAATTTATCAAGATCCTCTTGCAATTTTCCACAACCCTCTTGGGTTTTAACAACTTTAAATAGTTTTGTGTCACCTGCAAATTTGATAACCTCACTTGTTATTCCCTTTTCCAGGTCATTTATGAATATGTCAAAAAGCAGCGGACCCAGCACAGATCCCTGGGATACACCACTATTCACCTTTCTCCATTGGGAAAATTGGCCATTTAGCCCAACCCTCTGCTTTCTATCTTTTAACCAGTTCCTGATCCACAATAGTACACTGCCTCCTATCCCATGACTCTTTAGTTCTGCCAAAAGTCTCTGATGAGGGAGCTTGTCAAAGGCTTTCTGAAAGTCCAGATACACTATATCAACCGACTCACCTTTGTCCACCTGTTTATTCACACCTTCAAAAAAAGATAACAGATTGGTAAGACAAGATCTTCCTTGTCTAAAGTCATGTTGGCTGTCTCCCATTAGGCCATGATTATCTACATGCTGAGTAATTTTGTTGTGATGGTTTCTACCATTTTTCCCAGTACTGATGTCAGGCTCACCGGTCTGTAGTTTCCCAGATCACCCCTGGAAATTGGCATTACATTGGCGATCCTCCAATCTTCAGGTATTACAGATGATTTTAATGAAAGTTCACAGATTGCTAATAGCAGGTCTGCAATCTCATATTTCAGTTCTTTCAACACCCTTGGATGTATACCATTCGACCCAGGTGATTTGCTACTCTTCAGTTTATCTAATAGTTGTAATACATGTTCCCGATGTATCGATATTTCCTTCAATTCTTCCGCACCTTTAAATAACACTTCAGTCATGGGTAACATCCTTACATCTTCCTCAGTAAAGACCGAAGCAAAGAATTCATTCAGTCTCTCTGCTGTCACCTTGTCACCTCTTAGTGTCCCTTTAACCCCTCTATCATCTAATGGACCAATTGACTCTCTCACAGGCTTTTTGCTACGAATGTACTTGAAAAAGTCTTTATTTCCCGTTTTTGCTTCTCAAATTCTCCCTTTGCCTGCCTTATCAATACCTTGCATTTGACTTGCCAGTGCTTGTGCTGTTTCCAGCTTTCGTCATTTGGCTCTTTTTTCCATTTCCTGACAGATGCTTTTTTGGCAACAACAGCCTCTCTGACCTCACCTTTAAACCATGCTGGCAGTTTTTTGGACTTCCTTCTACTTCTCTTAAAACATGGAATACAGCTGGTCTGGGCTTCCAAGATTGTATTTTTCAATAACACCCAAGCTTGATGTAAGTCTTTAGCCTTTGCAACTGCTCCTTTTAGTTTTTTCCTAACTATTTTCCTCATTTTATCATAGTCCCCCTTTTGAAAGTTAAAAGGTAGTACTGTGGATTTCCTTGCTATCCCTCCTCCACTAATTAAATCAAATGTGATCATGCTATGATCACTATTGCCAAGTGGCCCCAACACTCTTATCTCTTGCACTAGATCTGGTGTTCCACTAAGAACTAGGTCCAATATGGCTTCCCCTCTGGTCGGTTCATGAACCAGCTGCTCCAAGAAGCAGTCATTTATTTCACCTAGGAACTTTATGTCCCTAGCATGTCCTGCCATGACACTGACCCAGTTGATACCGGGGTAACTGAAATAACCCATTATTACTATTGCGCTGTAACTTTTGTTAGCTTCCTTGATTTCTTTGAGCATTTCATCATCCATTTGTTCATTCTGGCCAGGTGGTCGATAGTACACCTCCACTGCCATCGCCTTCCCCTTTTTACATGGAATTTCAATCCATAGAGATTCTACAGCAAATTTGGTTTCCTGCAAAACTTTAATACTTTCTGACTCAATGCCCTCTCTAACATAGAGCGCAACCCCTCCACCAATTTGATCAGCTCTATCATTACGATATAGTTTGTACCCAGGTATCACAGTGTCCCACTGGTTGTCCTCCTTCTACCATGTCTCTGAGATTCCAATCATATCTAACCTCTCATTTAGTGCTATATATTCTAACTCTCCGATCTTATTTTTTAGACTTCTAGCATTTGCATACAACATTTTAGAGACTGTATTTTATTCATATTAATCTGGCTATTGGTAGGCATGGGTTATTTGGGATCTTTAAGCTCTGTCTGCTCCATACTCTAGGGCATTTGGGCTACTTTACTCTTTTTTGGAACCTCTCTGCTTTTAGTAGTATCCTTCAAGGATACTTTCTTTTGAACCGAGGAGCGGAGCGAGAATTACCCTTTCAGCAGCCATGCCATCAAGTTGAGGGAGCTGAGATTGGTGTGCAGGAGAGAACCCCCCCTCCTGATACAGGAGGCGTGGGGAGGACTCCAAGGGAATGGGAGCCTCTACCACTAGCTGCAGAGAAGCGGAAACCAGGGTTGCCTGGGCCACTGTGGGGCGATAAGGATGACCGAGCAAGGCTTTGTCCTGGAGAATCTTGAACAGCGTCTTGGCCACCAGAGGTGTTGGGGGGAACGCATACAGAAGGTCCCCGGACCATGATATCAGAAATGCATCGGCGACCACCCTGTGCGGGTGGGGCTGCCTGGAGCAGGAATGGGCAACTGGTTATTGACCGGACTTGCAAATAGGTCCATCACCGGCTGCCCCCAGGTCTGGAAGAGCCAATTGGCTACCCTACAGTCCAGCTGCCATTCATGGTGTTGAAGAATCCTGCTGAGCCTGTCGGCAAGCTAGTTGTCCTGGCCCGACAGGTAGATTGCTCGGAGATGAATGCCATGCCGGGCTGCAAAGGAGCATAGGTACAGGGTTTCCGGACATAGGGGATGGGACCCCATACCACCCTGTTTGTTCACATAGAACATAGCCACCTGGTTGTCTGTCTGCATTAAGGTTTGTGAGCCAGGAGCTGCCTGAAAACTTCCAGGGCTAGGCGGATGGCACGGATTTCCAAGAAATTGATTTGTTGGGTCCTCTCGCTCGGCAACCATACACCCTGGGTATGGAAACCCTGGAAATGGGCCCCCCAGCCCAGCAGGGATGCATCTGTGGTAAGGATCCTCGTGTGCGGAGGAGCCTAGAAAGGTATTCCCACCTCCAAGTGCTGCGGTTGGAGCCACCAGGCCAGGGACCATATCAGATGCCTGGACACTTTGACCCTGTCCCGGAGGCACCCTGTGGCCTGAGACCACTGGTCTCTGAGACACCACTGAGCAGTCCGCATGTGGAGGCGGGCATCTGGGGTCACATGGACTGTGGAAGCCATGTGGCTGAGGAGGCATAGGAAGTGCCTTGCGGACACTGCAGACATGCGGCTCACTTGTCCTGCCAGGGCCAGAAGCCTGCTTGCTCTGTCTGCAGGCAGATAGGCCTTTGCTTGAAGGGTGTTGATTCTAGCCCCAATGAACTCCAGCTGTTGAGTCGGGGTGAGGCTGGACTTGGGGTAGTTGATTACAAGCCCTAGGTGTTGCAGCACCTGGATGGTGCGAGTTGTGACCTGGTATACCTCGCTGGCTGAAGTGATTCTGAAGAGCCAGTCATCGAGATAGGGGAAGACAAAGATCCCTTGGAGCCTGAGAAAGGCAGCCACCACTGCCAAGCACTTTGTGAACACCCTAGAGGCTGAGGTCAGGCCAAAGGGGAGTACTCTGTACTGGTAGTGATTGCCTCCCACCACAAAGTGCAGATACTGCCTGTGGCTTGGGTGTATTAGGATGTGTATATAAACATATTTTAGGTCTAAGGAGCATAGCTAGTCTCTCTGGCGGAGGTAAGGCAGCAATATTCCAAGGGAGAGCATCTTGAACCTCTCCCTCACCAGGAATTTGTTGATGTTACGCAGGTCGAGGATGAGTCTGAGGCCTCCTCTCCTCTTTGGCACCAGAAAGTACCTAAAGTAGAAGCCCCTGCCCTGCAGGTGGTGGGGCACCGGTTCTACCACTTGATCCTCGAGAAGACCCGCCAACTCCTTCAGAAGAAGGTCTCGGTGAAGGAGAGACCTGAGGGGCTCTCCCGGGAAGTAATGAGGAGGCACCTGGGCTAGGTGAAAAAGTTAGCCCTCCCGGACCATCTGTAAGACCCAGGCATCGGTGGTAATGGCTGTCCACCTGTGGGCATACAAAGCAAGCCGGCCTCCTGTGATCTGCCTGTCTCCTGTGGGAAGAGAGGCCATGCTGCAGGAGTCAAAAGCCACTGCCAGGCTGGGCCGGAGCCAGTGCCTGGGGTTTGGGGGCTTTCTGCTTATGCGGGCCATGCCCCTGTCCCTTGGCCTACTGCCCCTGTTGGGGAGTCGAGGAGGCCTGAAAATGGGGGTAGCTTCGGTAAACAGCACCCTTCCTCGGGTAAAAGTGCTTTTTATCTGAGCCCTTCTTGCGAGAAGGGTCAGAGGTCTTCTTGGAGAACCGTGTCCTCGTCATGTCTCCAGCTCTGTGGATTTGTCGGTCATAGGTTTGCCAAAGAGATTCTCCCCTTGGAATGGGACATTGACCAACTTGTCCTGAACCCATTGGCCGAGGTCCGACGACTGCAGCCATGCCTGGCGGCGTGCACTGATGCCAGCCGTAACTACCCGGGCCGCCGACTCGAACCTGTCATAGGCCACCCGAGACATAAACTTCGAGCACTCACGGACGGCTTTGGACAGGCCCCTGAAGCGCTGCAAAGGTTCCTCAGAGAGACCTGCTGAGAACCCGGTGAGTTCCTTCGCCAGGTCTCTCAGGTACATGCCCATGTACAGCTGGTATGCCTGGATCCGACAAGTCAGCATTGAACCCTGGAAGCACTTCCTGCCGAGGGCATCCAAGTTGTGGGCCTCCCTGCCAGGAGGCATTGAGGAGTGCGTCTTCTGGCTTTTCAGCCTGCACATGGCCGATTCTACAACCATGGAGTTGTGCGGCAGCTGCGACATTTGAAACCCAGGGCTACGGTGGACTCGATACATCGAGTTGAGCCATTTGCTGATCACCGGCACCGACGCCGGTGTCTCCCACATGTGGGGCATTAGTTGTTCCAGGATCAGAGGCATGGGTACAGTAAGGGCCTCCTGAGAGGGGGCCTCATACTGGAGGATCTCGAGCTCATCGGCTTGATGACCCACCTCGGACTCCGTGGGAATGCCACAGCCTTGGACTTATCCTGCATGAGGTCCAAGAACCTTATGTCCTCTGGAGGGGACATTCTCTGAGGCTCGGATACCGGGGAATCAGAAGGGACATCCATATACCGGCAGATATCTGGGGACTACTCGTCTTTGGTTTTCCACGCCGACACCTCCGAGGAGGAATTGAGGAGCTTGTCCGGGATCAAGGGCCCTGGCGCCAACCGCCGTGATGCCAGCAGGCTCGGTGGTGACGACCTCGGTCCCAAACGGGAGGCCGAGTGAGACCATGGCCGAGAATCGACTCGAGCCCGAAAGGTTTTGAGGATTGGCTCGGCCTCCAGAGTCGACTTTGACATTGAGGGCCCGGTGGTCGGAGTGGAGGTACTGGACAGGCCGGCTATCAGCGCCCACTGCTGCTCCATGAAGGCAGTGAAATTGTGCTCCAAGGCCACCATTCTGGACTCAAGTCCGGAAGGCTCTGCAGCCGCTGGCTCGGGCCCCGACACAGTCAGGCCCGACGCTGGTTCCCCCGGAGGGGAGTCCTCAACGAGAACAGTAGGTACTTGTCTCGGCTGATCCGTCTCCTGATGAGGCATCTTTGACGGGCGCTCCTTCTCCAAAGATCCTGGGCTGGTGCTCGGGGCTCCGTGACAGGCCCCAGGAGGAGCCAGGTCGCTCGGAGCCATGCAGAGGCGCCGCCCTCGAGGACTTGTTCTTCCTCTTGTGTTCCCTTCAGGGAGACCCCCTTTCCGAGGAACCTCGATGCTGCTCGGGCTCGGAATGCTCCCCCCGAGACATGGAGGCCTCAGACGAGGTCCAGGCTCTCGGAGGCAAGGACTCCGAAAAAATCCTATCATGCTGCTGCTGGCGACTCTTCAGGGCCTTAGAGGACATTTTCCTACATGGGCCACAGACCGACGGGTCATGGTCGGGCCCGAGGCACCGGAGACAGCAGTTGTGTGTATCGGTGAAGGACATAAGTTTAACGCACCGATCGCGTTTCTTAAACCGACTGGCAGCCTTCGGGGGAAAAAGGACCCCTGCAAGACCTGGGTTGCCAGTGAAAAAGAAAAGAAGGTGCAAACGCCACTCACAAAGAACAAAAAATGAAAAATAGAGACGGACTCGATACTGGCGTACCGAGCCGAAGGCAGGAAGAGGTACCGGTGTCGACCGGTTGAAAAAGCAAGAGAAAAATCAACTTTTTTTCAGGGACACAGGGACTACATCTTGAAGGGTTCATTGGAAAAAAGGAGACTGAGCAAGATGGCACCCTTGGGCAGAAAGGGGACCGCACATGTGTGATGGCAACTCCCAAAGGCTTTCCCTGAAAGCTAGGGATTTGCTCCGCGTGAAGGCTCTGTCGGCACCGACGTCACCCATATGTGAAGACTGACTTCCTGCTTGTTCCCGGAGAAATGTTGCTGTAATCCCTAGAACATCCATACACTTATTTGAAAAGCTGAACAAGTCAAATTACAGTATTGATCCCTATGCACAAACTCCATGTTAACAGAACACATGGTCTCAGTCACACACTCAGAACACAGACCCTCACAAACTACAGAATAAGTGACTACAACCTAAAGTAAAAATAAAAATATGCAGACAAAAATTTAACTGAATTCCCAAGAAGCCAGACTTCGCATGAAGTGCAACATCAGATAAAAAAAGAAATGCAGTTCCCCATAAAGATTGTGCAAAGTCCAATCACTAAATTGAACATAAAATTATTTTTTCTTCCTTTGTTGTCTGATCATTTTATTCTCTGATCGTGCTGGTCTTGATATGAGGCTTCTGCTTTCCTGTCTTCTCTTCTCTCTTTCTATAGTCTATAGTCCATCTGCCATTTCTTGTCTCTTCTTTTGTTTTCTTCACTTCCTTCCATCAGCTTATTTCCAGTCCTAGTAACCCTCCCCAGTATCAGCCCCCTTTTCCAGTCCTCCCCTCCCAGTACCTTCCAATTTCAACCCCCTTGCATTCCAGGACTTCCACTGGTGTCCATTCCCTTCAGTCCCCCTCCTTCCACACTGTCCAGCCACTTCTAGTCCAAATACCATCCCAGTGCCAGTGCCCCCTCCCTTCTAGTCCCACCCCATTACCCAGCCACCTACCAGTACTATCCCCAAGTATCAGCTCCCTTCCATCCCTCTTCTCCCTTCCCTAGTATCATCACCCTTCTAGTCCCCCTCCAGTACCATCTCCAGATATCAGCTCCCCTCCTCC
The DNA here is from genome assembly GCA_033557465.1 of Ichthyophis bannanicus. Lineage (NCBI taxonomy): Eukaryota > Metazoa > Chordata > Amphibia > Gymnophiona > Ichthyophiidae > Ichthyophis > Ichthyophis bannanicus. Next base: position 158,431,221 of record CM066039.1, on the reverse strand, counting down.
CCCCGTGTCAGCCCCTTCCAGTCCCCACCTTCCCCCATGTCAGCTCCCTTGAAGACCCCACCTCCCCCCATGTTAGTTCCCTTGCAGCCGCCTCATCCCCCAGTGTCAGCTCCCTCCTTCCCCAGTGTCAACCCAGTTGTAGACCCCACCATCCCCTCATGTCAGTTCCCTTCCAGCCCCCTCCTCCCTCCTGTGTCAGCCCCAATGCAGACCCTACCTTTCCCTTGTCAATTCCCTTCCAGCCCCCTCCTCCGCCCCATGTCAGCCCTGTTGCAGATCCCACCTTCTCTTTATGTCAATTCCCTTCCAGCTCCCTCCCCCCCGTGTCAACCCTGTTGCAGATCCCAGCTTCTTGTCATGTCAATTCCCTTCCAGCCTCCCCCCCTCCATGTCAGCCTGCTACCAACCCCCACCTTCCCCCATGTTAGCTCCCCTGCTGCAGACTCACTCTCTCCTTTTCCTGACAGCAATGGCTCCTGCTTCTTAGACGTGCGACTGTGCTAGTGATCTGCAGTTTAAACAAAAGCTAAACTGGTGTGGAGCCTTCCCACCTCTCTGAAGGAGCCGTGCAGCTGCGTCCCGTCCCCAAAGGAAGTTAATGCTCTTTAGATTTTATGATCCTACTTATTAACACTTCAAAACGCAGGGCAGAGGTTTTAAAACCCCAAATAGGTTCTAAAGTAGAAACACTTAAGAGACAAGATACACAGTACGAAACTGAGAAAAAAAGTTTTGACAAGAACACAATAGAATACAAACAGGCAATCAAAGAAAAAAAGATCAAAAAATTTAAGAGATGAGGAAGATTATAAACTTTATACAGTCTACTATTGGACGTACAATAGGTCTGATTTCAAAGATAGACACAGAAGTACATCATATAAGAGGCCCATCAAATCACCTAGGCAGTACTCTAGAAACATTTCTAGAAACAATCAAAAGTCCAGATATAGATCTCCCTCCCTCACTCCAGATCAGGAGAGGAGCTATAAGAGAAGTCACCATCAATCTAATGACCATTTTGAACCCTCTGGTTCATTGTTCTCCACTGCCCCCCTTCCTCCTCCCCCCCCCCTGTCTACAACGCAGTCTAAGACGGGATTTTCGAATGGATGCCCTCTGGAAAGGAAGTGGTCGTGGCACTCCTCAAAAGTCACCAGTCAATCAACAATTCAAACCCAAGGATCATTGGAATTTGTTACCGGAGGATGTAGTAAAGGCTGTTAGTGTAGCTGGGTTTAAAAAAGGTTTGGACAAGTTCCTGGAGGAAAGGCCCATAAACCATTATTAAGAAGTGACCGAAGATATCAATGCTTGACCCAGTACAAGCATTGTGGAACTTGTGTCTCTTGGGGAAACTGCTAGGTACATATGACCTAGATTGGCCACTGTTGGAAACAGAATACTGGGCTTGATGGACCTTGGTCTGACCCAGTATGGCATATCTTATGTTATGTTCTTATCACCAGCAGTCACACTACCCACAACGAGGGAGGGGGAGGGGACAGGGCCCACCATCCAAGAGACAACTAGATTGGGACCTCTAAGTGGTGTCATTAATCTTTCCAAACACCAATTAACAGATATGGAATTACAAGTTTTAGAAAAAGGTTTAACATTTGTTCCAACAAGGAAACATAACAAGTTCTCAACTCATGTAGAACTGTATAAATTTTTTAGTAAATTAAAAATTATAGATTATACTGATAAAATTGATTCGGATACCACCGATCCTTCAGTAGTTAAAAAACCTTCCACATGGGTACCTCCTTCTAGCACTAATGCTATGATAACAGCATATGAAAATATAGTTCTCTCAAAAGTACAGAACTTATACCAACATAGAAATAAAAAGCACGTGTTCTACAATCTCACTGGCCCGCAAAAATCAGCATTGAAAGGTTTATGATCTAACAACACTATCATAATTAAACCAGCTGATAAGGGCGGGGCACTTGTGGTACAAGACAGAGTGGCCTATATAAAAGAAGTATTACGTCAATTGAACAACAAGGCATTTTACCAGAAAATTTATGACGACCCCACTACAGCCTTACAACAGAAAGTAGATACCTTATTGTACATAGGAAAAGAGGCAGGATACCTCACATCAAACGAGATTTCTTTTCTTACAGTTTCACATCCGATAACGCCAACCATTTATATGGTTCCCAAGATTCACAAATCTCTCCAGGACCCTCCAGGACGTCCAATTGTCTCTGCAATAGGATCTCTCTTTGAACCTTTGTCTAAATTTCTGGACGTTTTTTTAAGACCTTTTGTGACACAAGTAGAATCATACATACGAGATTCGACTCACATTATTAATATTCTACAGGATTTCCAGGGATACCATGATAAGCTTCTGCTGGTCAATCTTGACATCAATTCCCTATATACCAACATTCCACAACAGGCGGCTTTGGAAGTTTTGGCGAACGTTCTAATTCAGAGACCTAAACCAGTACGGATACCAACCTTTTTTTTGACTCAACTAGCATCATTGGCCATGACAGAAAACTACTTTAGTTTCAAAGGAATTTTCTACAAACAAATCAAGGGAGTTGCCATGGGATTGTCCATGGCACCAGATATTGCCAATCTCTATGTAGTGAACTTTGAAAAACAACACTTAGGACTATGTTTACTAAACCGTCTTAATGTGCACCCGGTGACATTATCGCGCGATAAGGTACCTTATCACACAATAATGGTGCTTTATCGGGCGAAAAGGTACCTTAGCGTGCGATAACGCGCGCAGCGGCGCAAATGAGCGCTGCAGGTGGAGATAGGTTCACGGAGGGCAGAGGAAGGCTCCCAGGGGCGGAGAGAGAGGGTCAATGGGCGGAGAGTGCGAGGGGAGAGACTCCCTGCACACTAACGCTGTGGAATCTGGGGCTGAAAACTAATGCCAGTGAAACCCTGGCGTTGTTGTTGTTAAGTGCCGTCGAGTCGGAGTCGACTCATGGCGACCCTCTGGATAGCTATCCTAAATTGTGTTCGGTCTTCAGTCAGGCGGCTCATTGTTGACAGGCTGGTACCCGTAGCTGCTGTTATTGTAGCGATCCATCTCATTGCTGGCCTTCCTCTTTTGCGTTGACCTTCTATCTTGCCAAGCATGATGTCTTTCTCTAATGATCTCTCTCTTCGCATGATGTGTCCGAAGTATGAAAGTCGAGCAGATTTAAAGGGAAAAGAAACCATTTCCGTCAGCAATGTACAGCAAAACCAGGGAAACCTACAAAAAGTGATAAGTGTGATACATGTGCACGGAACAAAAGGGCAAATAAACATTGAAAATGACCAGAAGAAAATATTAAAAAACATAACCAAGCTGAGCAATAGTGATAATAATGGGAAACATCAAAAAACACTCCTGAGAAAGCTCCAAAAAAAAGATATGAATTTTGGAAGGGTCTATGCTCCGTCCCCATACAAGGTGAATGAGCCCACAGTGAAATAGCGCTGATCAGGGTTTTCCCTCCCCATTGGACAGGTTTCCTATGGCACGCACATGTTCCACAACAGAAGGTGAGCATGTCGGAATGGGCAACTGGACAGATGCTCCAGGCAGCAGAAGCTTTTCCCAGGGTCCTCCAAGCGGCAGGACCTGGGGAGAGTAAGGAGGGCCTGGGACCGCATGACACGGTGCTACAACCGTGTGGCTGACTACCAACATGAGGTAAGTGTATGGGGACAGGTCAGTATATCCATATACATATCCAGTGTCCATTGTAGCCGTGTATGCTGCTGTGTGTAGGTAGTCTATCTCATTTATGTTTATTAGTTAAACCCACGTGATATACCGTCTATGTATCACATCAGAGTGGTGTGCCCTATCCCCAGGACACTAAGGACCTGCTCACAGAGTACCAGATGTCATCCTGGTGTTATGGCAGCTGCTGCTGCTGATGTGTTAAAACACACTGTAACACAAGGAGCCCATAGATCTGCCTAAAGAGGTTTTGTAAACATCATGCTGATATGGTAGGTTCCGCATTTGCAGGGTCACACATCTGCCCTACCCCTAGGGGTCCTGAGATGTGCTCCAAATGGTTTGTCAGTCCCCCTGGTGATATGGTTGTGTGTGCCTTTGCAGTTTAATAGATCCTCCCCACCCCCAGGACCCCTGAGGGCCCATCAAAGTGGGCTGTCAGTCACCTGGTGATATGGTTGTGTGTGCCTTTGCAGTTTAAAACATTCTCCCTACCCCCAGGAGTCCTGAGGGCCCATCAAAGTGGGTTTCCAGTCACCCTGGTGATATGGTTGTGTGTGCCTTTGCAGTTTAAAACATCCTCCCTACCCACAGGAGTCCTGAGGGCCCATCAAAGTGGGTTCCCAGTCACCCTGGTGATATGGTTGTGTGTGCCTTTGCAGTTTAAAACATCCTTCCCACCCCCAGGACCCCTGAGGACCCATCAAAGTGGGCTGTCAGTCACCTTGGTGATATGGGTGTGTGTGCCTTTGCAGTTTGAAACATCCTCCCTATCCCCAGGAGTCCTGAGGGCCCATCAAAGTGGGCTGTCAGTCACCCTGGTGATATGGGTGTGTGTGCCTTTGCCGTTTAAAACATTCTCCCTACCCCCAGGAGTCCTGAGGGCCCATCAAAGTGGGCTGTCAGTCACCCTGGTGTTATGGTTGTGTGTGCCTTTGCAGTTTAAAACATCCTCCCTATCCCCAGGAGTCCTGAGGGCCCATCAAAGTGGGCTGTCAGTCACCCTGGTGCTATGGTGTCGTGTATGTTGCTGATGATGTGTGCCAGGACATCCCACCACCAGGAGGCCTGAGACCTGATTGCAATGGTGGGTATGTCATCCAGATATTGTGTTAGATTATACTGGGTAGGTTGCCTAGTCTGTGAGGCCCACACCTCATTATACATGTCTGTGATGTATCCAGATGGTATGGTAGGTGCAGCTGTGGATGTGCTTAACAGCACCTCACCCCCATGAGCTATGAGATCTGATTACGAAGGCCTGTAACACTGCCATATATCCAGAACTGTACGCTAATTCAGGTCTCACATCTGCCCAATCACCAGGATTTACGCACATGATTGCAGAGGAACATTACAAATGCTGTTGTACAGATACATGCACCTGTCGGGGTTGCACAGCACTGCCTGAACCCCAGACAAGAGCACAGATGTCAATAGGCTAGTCCGGTGTGTTGGCCCCGGCCCCTGTTGTTGCCAGCCACAACTGCCCTACTCACACGAGGCCCTAGTCATGACCATAGAGATATAATAGAAAGCCAAATGGCATGGTAGTGGCCCCTGGCAAGGTGCATAGGGCCACCCACTCTCCGCTCCATGTATGGACACATCACCCATACGTGTTAGGATATCATGTTGCCATTGGGGTTGCGTTGGATGATGTGTGTAGGTCAGGAAAAAACAAATGTGCTTGCCAGACCACATAGGGGGTTATGGGGGTTCCCTGGACACCAGCATGGCCAAACCACACGTGGCATGGTGCTGCCATGTCATGCAGGGAGAGCATAGGAACACGGAATGGTGTGTCCAAGGTGCTACACACAGTACACATAGGTGTCACTGCACACATGCCCAGACCCACAGCCACACATGCAGGTGGCACTGGCAACAGTTAGTACATGACACATTGAGCAGCGGAGCAGGAGCAGCACGATGCTGGCCACAGAGATGTGTGATTTGTGTTGGCCACCCACCCGAGATATACAGTCACTGATGCTCCCACCCATTGCTTCCCCCCCCCCCCCAGATAGAAGACCTAAGAAAAAAGGGACGGGAGTTAAGGCTGCTCCAGAGGGGAGCGATGGCACAAAGTGGAGGTGAGTTTTGAGGCCTTTGCAGCTCAGTAAACAATGTCACAATGGCCCACTAGCCTGTGTGGTGCCTAAATATGTACATGTGTTATGTGACTCACATGATAGTGTGCTAATGACTGTCATCCTCCACAGAGGATGATGCCACTGGTGAGGGTCCCTCCACATCTGGACAGTCCCTGAGGCGCCCCACTGCCCGCCGTATTACAAAGGAGGAGGAGGAGGTGGAGGAGGAAGGGGCAGAGGAGGATGAGGAGGCGGCAGAGGAGGAGGCGGTGCCGGATGCAGATGAGGGGGATGATAGGGACATGGAGGGGGTGGAGGGTGGGGTGAGAGGGGAGGGAAAGGGTGTGGGTGATGTTTTGGGGGGAGGAGGAGGGGGGATTGCAGAGGGTGTGGTGGGTGGGTGGGAGGTGGCAGGGGGGGAGGTGGGGAGTGTTGGGTGGGGGGAGGGTGGCAGAGAACACAGGGCAGCACAGGGCATTGTGGGTCCCTGCCAGCCACCGCATGTGGTTCCTGGTGATGGATGGCTGCGTGTTGAAACACCATCCAGGATCACACACAAGTTACATGCACATACCAGCACACAGACACCTCCCACCATGTGTGTGTGTGGTGGCAGGTGTGTGCACGGCCTGTATGTGGTCCTGGATGGCATGGAGCAACGCCTCCATTACCTTGAACATACTAACCGGTGGCTGGTAGGGTCCATTCTGTGGATGGCCTCCGAGATGGAGCATCTGTCCAGTCGGCGCCCATCCCCAGAAGGGCATCCCAGGAGTGTCTGATGGCCCCTGTGATGCCCACACACATGCCTTGTGCTGTCCTGTGTTCCGTGACCTGACACCTAGGTCGTCATGACCTCCACTGTGCACTGTTCTGGATGTGACACTGGGCGTGATGGACCCTGCTTTGACACAGTATGGCAAATCCACATGTTTATATGTAAATATATGTAAATACTCATGTAACATTGTTTTCATGCATTTGTGAATACAGTTTGTTATAAAACATCCCAATGGTCATGTGTCGCCCTTACAGACAGACTATGGACGTATGCATGGGACATGTGTGTAGATAGGTATGTGTATGCAAGGTAGACATGGGTATCATACATGGAGCGTCTCCACACACAGTTGTGGGGGCTGGTCAGGTGCGTAGGCGTGTGAGTCCAAGGTTGACCCTGAGATGTGGCAATGAGGAGCCTGTCCTAGGATACCTAGTCACGTGCATGCTGTGTGCAATGTGTGGGAACCATATCTGATGCACCATGCTTGTGTGCCAATAGCGGAACCTGCAAATAGATATGTCTTTGCATGGAGGTTAAGATGTACTCCTGAACCCAGGAGCTGCTCAGGGGGATAGCTGTTGAGGATGGCCTGGGACAATGCATGTCACAGGGATGGGCGGTGGGTGATCATAAGCGCGTGCAAAGGATGAACAGCTGGCCTACCCAAGCCACACTTGTCTGCCTGTGCTGCATGGGAGCCTATGTGGGAGGGCAGCCACGTAGGCCGTGGTGCAGGCAGCGGGAATGGTCACACATGTGTGGCCAATGTTGGGGGGGTATATGGGGTGGGAGACGGTGCCAGATCCCAACACCAGATGTGTACCATCATGAAATTAGCCCTGTGCAACAGGGGAGGGTGGGTATACCCCCACGCTGAGGTTCGGGGGCTGGGACCTGCCACAGTACATGACACACAGAGCATGTTATGACCTTTGTGTGCAGATAACTGCCATTACAGACACTCCACCACTGAGGGGCATGGGTGTGGGTCATGTGGGCAGGGAGACAACATGCAGTGCAGGCTACATAGGGAACCCCAGAGCCACACATTGGAAACAAACACATAGGATGTATAGGTTCATGATAGTTTATTTCGCCGCCTCACATCCTGCGCGGATGCCCATGCCGCCCACGCCCCAACCCACCCCTCTGTGGTGGCTCAGGTGCTGCAGCCTCTGGTGCCGGTGCTGGTGCTGGCTGCTGCATCCGGGCCGCTATGTCCTCGAGTGCGCCTGCAATTCGGAGGAGTGCCCCTGCACTGATTTCATTTGTGGCCCGCAGTTGTTGAAGTTCCTGGGTGTTCGCAACCAGATCAAGGTGTATTTGCAGGAGAGCCTGCCGAGTGCCTGTGGGTGGGACACAAGGTGATATGTGAGATTCCTCTCCAGTAGCCAACCGTCACACATACACATGTCACGCATATCCCACCAGATCAGTCTGCAGAACATTCATGCATGCCACAACTAGCAACACATGACCATGGTTAGACCTGTGTGTCCTACCAGCCACTCTGATGCCTGACAGGGGTCCTGATGAGGGGGTCATGGGACTCACAGAGCTCACACATGGCAGTGTGGCAGGTAAATCTGTTGATGCTTGATCTGCACACTGGTTGTCTGAGATAGGTCAGGTGACGTGAGGGGTCAGTGCACACACATACATATATCTGGGGTTCACTGCTCTCTACAATGCTGGTGCACAGTGCACATGTTGACAGACTATGCTGCATGACAATACCCATGGAGGGGTGTCTGTCGGGCAGGGTGTCTGGGTGGCCTGTTATCAGTGGTTCCCGCTCTGATCACTTGGCGTATATGGCCGTGCACAGTATGTGTGTGTCTGAGCCCCTCAAACATGCTGTCACTTGACAAACCATCCGACAGGAGGGTGGAACACACCTGGCACATGACACCCCTCCCCCAACATTATAAATAATCTGCTATGTTGTCATCATCCATTCCCCTTGTGGATGTTGCCAACACACCCATGGGGATCAGTGTGTATGATGTTACCCACCTTCAGCATCGCACCGTGCTGAGGCACTGTGGGCCCTCAGCTCCGCAAGTATCATGGCCAAGGATGTGGGTGCTGCGGCTGCTGAGCCTGGCACCTGCATGGGGTGGTGGCTGCCCTCACTTTCAGCAGGCGCTCCAGCCTGTGCGGTGCTGACATCGTCCCCCAATGTGGCACTTTCATGGGTGGCCCTGTCCTGTGCCTCTGGCATCTCAAAGTTGGCCAGTGTCTGTTCCTCATTGCTTGTGTCCCCCGATACTGCGGTCTCTGGTTCCTCCACACCCTGAGGCCCTGCCACATCCTCCTCCTCAGGTGCCTCCATGATACTGTAGTCACCTGAGTTGTGGAAAAGCATACACAGCACAGATAGTTTTTCACAGTCCACCTATGTACACGTGTGTAGTACATCCACCCCACAATCGATGTGTGCTTGGGGGTGCCCTGTACGTGTGCTGCATAGATACTACTACACCTCAAACTACTACTATTAAGCAACTATAGGGTACTGCCAAGCACACGCATCACTGTGAATATAGTATGACAAACAGACATTCCCTGATCAGCGGGCATGATCATCTTAATGGAGATAGCAAGAACAGGTGTGGGAGGAGGTTTTTAGCAGGCGTGAGGAGACATGTCTAGAGCAGATAGGAAAAGGGATGGTGTTAGAAACACATGTGAGAGGAGGGCAGAAACATAGCAATTAAAAGGGGTATGATGGGGTACAGCACACCCATGTGCCCCCGGCATAGGCAAATGATTAAGCTGCAGAAACAGGTATGAGAGGTTGCAAGCAGATGGCTGACGCATAGACAAAGGGGATTGCAGGGATGGGTTGAGAGCATCAAGGTGTATGTTGCATACATACCTGCCTGGGAATGGGCGGTGTCCAGGGCCATTGGCAGCCCCCGCAGGTATATTGGCCCAAGCTGGTCGGCCAGCTCCTGCTCCAGGGGTGTGAGGGTTGGAGTAAAGGGGCCACCCCCACCGGTGCCCATGGCATGTTGCCTCTCGGCAACCATGTGTTCTCGCACACCATGTTTCATATCATTGAACCACTTCCTGAGGCTGTCAAGGTCCCTGGGTGGCCCCCTGCCTCTGCCATGGCTACCTGCACCTCCTCCCACACTTCTGTGCGTGTGGCCATTGTGGTGGTGCTGCTGAGCCGCCCATAGAGAACCTCATAATTCTCTAGCACACTGGCCAGCAGGATGTGGTTTTCCTGAGGGCTGAACCACACAGCCCTCTTCTGTTCAGCAGCAGGCACTGGTACCCACCTTCTTTTGGCAGTGGGGGGCCCCTGTGTGGGCTGGGACCCACCCGATGTGCCTGCTGCCACCACTCCAGGCCCACCACTCCCTCCCTGCTGGGTAGGTGGCCGCCCCTCCTCCACCCCAGCCATGTGGTGCTGCTCCAGCATCCTACACTGTTCCCCCTCTCCCTCCCTATCAGTCATCCCTGCCCCTACCCCCTGAGCTCCCCCTCACACCTACTCGCTGCCCCCCTCCTCTCCCTGCTGTCTGCATCTCACCTCTCCTGTCTCTCTCACTTGCTGCTCGCCTCCCCTCCTCTCTCTCTCCTCTGCTTTGCCACACACCTCTCCACCTGCCTCTGTCCTCTCCAACACCTCTCCAACTGCCACTGACTCTCTCCACCAACACTACTTCTCCAAACACTATCTCACCTTCGCTGATACTACACCCCTTCTCTCTCTCTCTCTTTCCTACACAAACCCCTCAACGTGACCCAGGTGTTTAGGTGTATTTATAGTTTATGTTAGGTAAGGCGAGTTGTGCATGCACATTTGCGCACGTGCGGCTGCTGCGCGCGTTACGCATGCGCCACACAGATGCTGGGGGTGCGTGCGCAGGACACATCAGACATGTGCTGTGTGCATGGGGCATAATGCATGTGCATGCTGAACGCTTATGCACAGCGCATGTGTAACATGGTGTCGCGCGCACGCACCTTCCGTGCCCTTGCGGCGCATGCACAATGCGCGCAACTTAAGTAGACCCTTTAAATACACCTGACCAACTCAGTCAGATTGAGGGGTTTGTTTAGGAGACTGAGAGGCCGTGTTGTGTTGGTGAAGCTTGTGGAGAGTCAAAGGAGGGTGTATTGTGTGTATTGCCTGTGTTTGTGAGTGTTGTCTGGATTGTGTGGCTGGCTGTGTGTGAGTGGTGTGAACGGTGTGTGGCTTGGTTAGTGAGGTGAGTGTCTGTGTTTGAGTGTAGTTGAGAGGTTGGATGGGTTGAGTGTATGGCAGCCTTCGTGATTGCTGCGGTTGCAGAGGGGGGTGAGCAGGGGCTGCGGTTGCCTGATGGGGGAGATGGTGTCGATGGGGCTGCAGCACAGGGCATGGGTGTGGACCTGCTGCAACACAGACCTGCAAGGCTGTGGGGGCAGGCCAGGCAGGGGCTGTACCCGCACAGGGCAGGAAACGTGCAGAGGTGCCGGCTCACCAGCCTCGCCTCTACAGGCCCAGGGCCCAGCTCCAGGGCATGCGTGAGGACCAGGTCATCTCCCTCTACCGCCTGAGCATGGGAGCTATTAGGGAGCTCTACGAGGATCTAAGACCTGACCTCGAGCCCCAGACTGGTCAGTCACATGCCATACCAGGTTTGGTCAAGCTCCTTGGTGCCCTACATTTCTTTGCCTCTGGCTGTTTCCAGTCATCTGTGGCCGCAGTGGGTGGCATGAGCCGCCCCACCTTCTCACGGTGTCTCCACCAGGTACTGCGTGCCATGGTCAGCCAGGTGGGGAATTACATAGCCCTTCCCCACACTAGGCTACAGTGGGGGACCCTGAACCAGGCCTTTGAGGTGTTAGCCGGGATACCACACGTGATGGGAGCTATTGATTGCACACATGTTTCCCTGGTCCCGCCTAGAAATAGGGAGGTAGTGTTCCGCAACCGCAAACACTATCATTCCCTGAATGTTCATGTTGTATGTGATGCAAATATGCATATTCTGAATGTGGTACCCGGGTTTGCAGGGTCCACCCATGACTCCTATATCCTGCATCACTCGGCACTTTTCACCCAATTTGAGGCAGGACAGTATGAGGACTGTCTATTGCTGGGTGTGTATTTAGCATTTCTGACATGCACGTGCTGTTCATGTGACTAACCGTATGTGCAAATGTCTGTCTTGGAGGTGTATCCCTCGTTGTGTGGGTATGTCATCTGTCTGTGTGTGATATCAGGTGGGGGGGGGGACCTCCAACTCCACCTTGCTATGGAGCTTTGTGCTGATAGTTGAATGGATGCTAGCATTTGTGTCGTGGTTACAGATTATGTTGTTTCCAATCCGTACACCTAACCCTTGTCGTGTGTGTCTGACTTTCACACCCTGATGCATAGTTGTGATGTCCCATTATGTGATGTCATATGTTTATGTCAGGATGTGTTATGCATTTGTTTTGCACGTATATACCTGTGTCCATTTGGGTGGACATGGGCTCCTGCTTTAATGTTGCACATTTCTTTTTTGCAAGTGATGCAGGATATGGGTGTCGCCCCGGTTGCTGACTCCTGTGCGTCAACCACGGACACATGCAGAGTGGAGGTACAATGAGGCCCATGCCACCAGCCGTCATAGAGCGCACCTTTGGCGTATTAAAGAGTTGCTTCAGGTGTCTGGATAGGACAGGCGGGGCCTTACAATACCAACCACAGACTGTGGCAGAGATCATTATAGCCTGTTGCATCCTGCACAACATTGCTCTCAGGCACCATATCCCTGTTGATATTAATGAGGATGTGGAGGATGACCCTACATGCCCCCCTGTGCGTGCCTGTGGTGACACACGGGAGGGCACAGCAGTCAGGTGGCAGCTGATTGCAGAGCTCTTCTCATGTAAGTACTGCATATGTTCCCACCTACATTTGTTTGAATATGTGTGTACTGCTAATACTAGTTACCATTTGTATTACAATATCAGTAAGATGCAGCACTGCACTGACATGTAACAGACTGGATAGCCATACCTGCTTCATATCTACTCATGCCTGATACATATTAGATGTGGGCAGGGCACAACAGCAGGTGGAGGTGGATTATGTGTGTGTGGGGTTTTAGGCTTGTGGGAGGTGTTGGGCTGACATACCTGGTTTGTGGCTGCATGTGATAAGGGCTAATGTGCAGCCACACATTGTTAGTTTTGATACTTTGGGTGCAGCAAGGTGAAAGGCATGTGGTATGGCATTAACAGTGGGAGAGCAGGCCATGGATGGGGCCAGTTGTCTAGATGTGTGTGTTTTTCATTGAGTGTTTTGAGCTGATTGTGAGGTTGGTATGCTCTGATGTGCAGGGTCTGTGTGTTAGTTGTTTTTGTATGGCACTACATGTGATACGTAGCAATATCTACGAGATCAGTGGTATTTGGATTACTGGTATGCAATATCCGTAAGGGAGATTACTGCAACACCACAGTGTGCCTGAATGTAAAGGTCATCACGTAGCCCTCACATGGATGCGGGAAAGGATAGGGAACCTGTGAGGTGTCCAGCCAGGTGAAGTATTATTGTCCTCATTTTGTGGGATGTAGAATAACCATGCAGTGCAGTGTTGCATATTTACACACTGACAGAGATTATTCAGGCCAGATCAGCAAAGGTGTACATTACAGTAGGCAAGCTGAGGGCTAAATATGGGGGTGGAATTGGGTCTTAGTGGTGTTTTCAGGGGGAACATGGCAAATCTGGCTGATGACATCTAGACATATACCACAGCACTCACATACCTGGTTAGGTGTGTAGAGGAGGAGAGTGGGGTCCAAGACAACTACATTGCAGACCCTAGAGAAGGAGCGTTATGTCCACACACACATGGAGGCTCTGATGGGGGGGGGGGGTTTAGGTGGACATATAGGCTATCCATGCTTTGCCATTATGAGTTTTACACAGTAGGGTGACATGCAGCCATCATGTTATGGTCACAAACACACATCGGGGTGTGGTTTGGCAGACATATCTCAGGCGTTGCGACATATATATATATATATTTGCAACTCATCAGCACACAGCTGTTAATAAAAGTAAAGGTATGAGATATACACACCACGGAAATGTCTATGGTCACAGGATGGGGAGGTGCCCCTGCATAGTTCCGTGTGTTACAGAGATTGACAGCGGGGTAGCAGATGACATTGAGACACCAGGACACACAGTGAGGGGCATTGGGGGAGATATGGGGGACACATGATATTATTGAAGCCTTGGAGTGATGCAGGGACACGGTAGTGCTCAAACACTTCTGTTCATCAGTTTGTACAGCAACACAGAGGTGTGGGAGGGGACAGGCACAGTACAGACCCTAGTAGTTTTGCAAATGAACTTCAGAGATAACTCTCATATGACTGAGATCTGTACAGCGTGATGGTGAACACTCCGTCTGTAAAGGATCTTGGGGGTTCTGGGAGCTGTGGACAGGACGGTGCAGTGTGTGTTGCACAGCTGGAACATGACATATGTATGTTTCCCTTGTGTTTCCCAATCCACAGGACATACCTGTTGGAGCTCCTGATGCTGTGGTGCAGTGGCAGGTGACTGTACGTCATCCAACATGCAGGGGTCTGGGGTTGGTATTCTTACAGCTACATTGTCTATGACGACAGTCAGGGGAAATACATGTCCTCAGTGATGTGTCATCTTGTACATATGTTGTTGTTCACCTCTTTTTCCTGCAGCACCATAACCTCTATCTTGCTGTTGGCACACATATCCCCATGTGCTCCTGTCCAGTTTTTCTTCTGCAACACTGTCTCTGTGACACGTCCAACAGAGCTGCCTATGTGTGGGGGTCCTAGGTGTTTTGGTGGTGGGCTACACGTACACCCTTCCCCGACATTGTACCGTCAGCCAACGCCAGGGTATCATTGTATTTCACAGGGCCTTTAGTGCACAATCTCCAATTATGCACATACCAGCCGTATGCTACTGCTGACACGCTCACCTTAGCATACTGTGTGGGTGTGTTTCTTTGGGTTGGCTGTATGATTGTACAGTGTGCAGGCATTTTACATTATCATGTGGTGTGAGGGGTCTGTACACCTGGAGGGCAGTGGTGACTGTCATATGTCTACCTTACTGGTGTTTACCGTGTGACCATTGTGGACATGTGTTGGGTGTGGTGAGCAGAACTGTGTCTTGTGTTGTGACATACGACTGTTGAACAGCATTTTTGTATCACAGATATCGCCATAATGTGGACATGCATCAACAGAGGCTTGACATGGTGATTCTACACATTTTGATTGCATCGTCTCCCTTCACTGTGATGTGTTGTGGCCTTTGAGTGACTCAGGGGATCCAAGATATACACTTGCTGAACGCACACGGTAGGTTGCACCTTTTGTTTTTGGGAATGACATCAGCCTTTACATGTTAATGATCTACGGTTTGTTACATAGACTTTCATGTTGGCTCTGTGTTCACAAAAACTGGTGCACATGGGGTGGAGCTGTGAAACACCTGTGTAACATGGGCATGGACATGGACATTAACATATCCATGTGACAGCTGCGTCTGCAGTTCCAATTCCAAATTTGACCAACATGCAGTGTGTTCTGTGTTGTGCTCATGTCATGTTTGCCTGTGTGACATTTCATTATGCGCATAGTCATGTTTGATTCTCTGCAATTTGTGCTGATGTTGCAAGCAGCATACCAATACATTATTTATCCTCTTCTGACACAGGGCAGTGGACAAACCAGCCACATCTACTACAGTGCATCCGGCGTCACCATCATCCACCTGTTGGGGGACACACCACCATGGAACTATCCTTGGGAGATGGTGCCATAGGATGTTTGACCTCTGCGAGTGGGACACATGCCTAGGATGGACAGTATTATTGTTGGAGTGTGACTTTGGCCCTGACAGACCTGTCCTACACACTGTTGGTGCCATGCTCTGGCGGGGTGTTGTGTTCATCGCAGAAGACACACATGACCCTTCCAATACTCTGCCATATTGGGATGTGACACTTGACTATGCATGCCCAGGGTTTCAAGGACAGTTTTGACCTGACTTGTTGGATTGCAGACACACTTTGCACTCTGGACACTGTGTACTGGTCCCCACGTGCGCAACGAGGACTTACATTGTTGCTGTATGTTGTACATTCCTCATATGTTGTGTTTTGGCCATGTATGTGACATGGACCACAGGAAACGCTCATCTGTTTGGTTCACCACAAGCATAGAGCCATGCGTGTGGCATAGGGGGAGCAATGGAGAGGTCCTGTTTATGTCCACCTACTCTCCACTTTGACATGGTACAGTTTTTGCCATGACAACACTTTGCTGCACACCAACAGCTTAGATTGATGTTGTCACTCACCAAGGGTGTTTCCGTGCATGTGTGGTATCACTGTATCATGTTGATACGTACACGGTGCACGTGCATATGACTGACCTTGTTGGGGAGACACAGCATGTGGCAATATGGCTTCTGTGTGGTTTATTGTACAATGTTTGGCGTCACTTTCCATCTCTATATACTGGATTTTGGGTTTGCTTACTGTACAGACGTGACGCTAAACATGTATTGAAGAACCTTGCATTGCATGTCTGCACACTCCTATTTATCCCCTGAGATAAGAACACTCACATTGCACAATTATATTTGGACTGTCGCAGTGTAAGTATCCATTGTCTTCCTTCAATTGTGCATTCCATGTGCCGTGTTATATGTGTCCAACAAACAGGCACGAATCCACGTGCAACAGACACCAAGTAAGAAACGTGGATTGCAACGAAGGAACGTGTGGTATTATAAACTTTATTAATAAACCCACCAGCCATTGGCCCGACACTGGCCGTGTTTCGAAAAAACCTTCTTCAGGGGCTTAAATGGCTAAAAAGACAATAAAAGATAAATAAATAAAAACATAAATATAACTTAATGATGAAAAGGGGGGGGGGGGTAGGGAGATGGAGAGGAAGACAAAACATGTAAATAAATGTTAAAATATCAAAAGTATAAAACCATTGTAAGTACAACTTAAAAACCGGAGCTAAAATAATTAACAATAACAAAACTATCATAATAAATTATGTGTACAATCAGATAAATAAATTATATAAAAAGGTAAACTAATAAAAACATAAGTAAACAAACTTGCATGAAGCAAAAAATCATAACATTTATTAATAAATAATTTATATCTAAAAATGTAGTGAATTAACAACATATATAATATCAAATAAATTGTTTATATCTAAAAACATGTTGAAGTAACTGAACATATATAATAACAAATAAATAACATATATGAAGTATGTATAAAAACTTTATTACATAACCCAAATCGAAAAAATTAAAACTCCTCAGGAATGTGACCAATACCAGGCATAAGAAAACATACCTGTATTTATATGCTACTCATATAAAAATATTGCTTATATTGTTGTAACAATAGGAAACCTAAAAGGTAAAAATAAGAATGGTAAAAAGCCATCTATAAAAAGCAGGATGAAAAACAGAGAGATGAGGACGAAAACAAAATCACTGGTGACTACATGTGAATAAACGTCTATTAAAAAATCCATATGTAGTAAATAAATATAATCCTGAGATCGTTAATAAAGTGCTCCTACATAAAGTAGCACTCTGAAGTGATATGGAGCCAAACCAAATAAGTAAATCAATACCTGTCCAAAATGGCTCGTGTACCCAAATGGCAGTGTTCAATTATTGATGAGCACTAATCCTGTAAAAAATTAAAAAATGTGTCTCTAAACACATATATGCACAAAAAACGAATAAAATGATTATAAACAATAAATTATAAATATGTCAACCTCTAAGAGTGTGTATACTAAATTTAAGTGGAAGACCTGTATCTTAAAGAAATTTAAATGTTGTGCATACTAAAAGTGAAAGTATAAACAAACAAAGAAATTCTTTGTGTGTAATAATAACAATATGTAACAAACATCCAAAAGAGGTACATAACTTCCACCTCCTACATCTTAGGAGTCAACATATTAACAAATACGTTTGGCTGCACCCACCAGATGGATATATATAAACAATGATAAAAACGAACCAAACAGCAATTTACTTGTGTGAGGATGGAAATCTCATACAGACATAAATACTAAAACAACCGGTTAAAATAAAAAACTAGGAATCCCAAAAGGTAAAAAGACGCCGGGACTTCGCCAGATGTCTCCATGCCATAGCCATATATCGAGATAAATTTTTTTTTAAAACAAATATTATATGCTGCTATAAAGATACGCATAAAAGTCGAGAAATCAACATGCAGAAAGCAAGGCTACCTAAAGTGTATGGACACTGTAAAATTGAACTAAAACTATGTAAAAATGAAAAACGGCCTATCCACTAACCAAACTATCGATATTGCCTTAAAAAACCCTGAGGGGGTGTATGCCGTATAAACAGAATAAAAACATAAATTAATAAATTAAACCGACAACCGTGGGCATAAACAAAGGATAGCAAACCTTCGCTAAACCCCCAACCAGTTTATCACTATGCTAATGTGCAAATTAGAAATAACGTTCATAAATGAACTGTACTTGTCGCTATGAACTTATAAGCCGAAAAGTGAAAATAAAAAATAAAATAAACCGAATGGGCAACTGAAGTCTGAGCCGGATGCTTATGTTGTCGAAGTAAAAGGAAGACTATATAACAACATTATTGAAAAATCTCTCTATTATTCATAATCAAAAGACACCAGCCAGGGTCATTAAACTTAAACATAACAATGCGAAATTACTGCAAATCGTTGAAAATATGAGAAGATTACTGAAGATGAATCAAACGAAAGAGACTTACAGTGAAAGTGAAGGTAGTCCTACCAACTTGGTGAAGCCAGCGTAACTTCTACACAGAATGAATTTCGAAAAAAACGCCCACTTCTGCGCGTTGAAGATCTTTAAACTACTAAGTGAATGACGTAGAGGCTAACATGCAAATCTCAAGAAGACCATGATGCAGTCAGTCAAATAAAAATGATGCATGAATGAAAATGAAAACCAAATCGCACAATGAATATGTTGCATAAAAAAGAGAGGGAGGGCCCCAGCAACCTAAGAAAAACCCAAGGGGGAAACAAAATTTTTAAAAAATACACCCTGAGGTACTAGGCATCACAAACACACCCATATAAATTTCTTAGCAAAAAAAGAGACAGATAACAGAAAACCATGACCATTCATAACTGCCTACCAGACATAATCAAAAATGGATAAAATATTTTTAAACCTATGAAAATAGTGAAAAACGAACCTTAGAATTCTACATTTATCACTATTCGTATAAAGGCAGGAACGAAAAAGAATGTCAATGTATATATAAATATATGGATAAATATATGCAAATAAAAAAACGCAAAGGTACCAATTAATATGGATAACAAGTACAAAAGAAACAGTATGAAACTAAAATAAGAACCCTAAAGAAAAACTGAAAGATCTTTTTCCATATTTAAACCTTCTGGGTGTAAGCTGTTTAAATTGTATATATACCGTTGCTCAAGACGCAACAGGGTATCATCAATATTACCTCCTCGCCAGTTTAATTTGACTTTATTAATAACAAAAAATTGTAAATCCGACACTTTATGTCCTGCTGTCTGCCAATGCAAGACTAATGGTTTCTCTATTGCTGCTCTCTTAATGCAACTTCTGTGCTCGATTATTCTACTCCGTACGGGGCGTATGGTTTTCCCAACGTATAATTTATTACAGGGACATGAGATGACATATATCACGTGACTAGTAGAGCAATTGGAAAAATTGTCAAGATAGAATTTGCGATTACTGCCCGAATGTAAAAAGTAATTTCTGATGGAAACTGCATGTATACACACAGAACAGTGGCCGCATGGAAAATGTCCTTTATATTTGGAAAGGAATCTTCGTTTAGTGAAAGCTGATGGTACTAGTAAATTCCGAAGATTTATATTCCGCTTATGGGCCACTGTTAAAGTGGTATCTTGGAATCCCAGAATGGCCTGTATCAGATGCCAATATTTACTTAAACATTTTACCAATAGTCTTAGAATAACCGAGGCAGGCGGACCCGGCGCTTCGGGCCCTACCCTTTTCCCCCGCCACCCCCCCAACATAAGACATCACACCATAACTTCATGGAACACAACTGGTCGCAGCTTTATTAACCATCAACAATTAGAACAAACCAACATCAAACTTCCTAACCCCCCATTAGCGGAACCCGGCTGCACCAGCCATACCTTAGCAAAGTGCCCGCCACCGCTAATGCCATAAATTGCCTCCTGGCAAGTTGCCATGCCCCTCTCGCTGACTTCGCCATGCTATTAGCAAAAGTCGGCTGGGGTTTGACTGGGTCAGGGGCACCCCGCCCCCGCCCAAGTGTAGCCTGCTGCTCTGGACCCCGGAAACCTCCGGGATCCCGCACACCCCCAAGCTGCAACACCCCATACCCAAGCCGTCCTAAGACAGGGAGGGAGGGAGGGACGCCGGCACCCCGAAAGCAGCCTCCGCTCCGACTGAGCACGCGGAGGCTGCCGGCCGGAAACTCACCCCCCACCCCCCAACAACAGCCCCATCGATTGGCTCCCGCACAGCTGCGACCGACAGGAGCCAATCAATTTAAATCACACACTCATGTGCCCCACCCGGGCCGCATGCAGGGTCCCTGCGCCGGGCTGCGCGCCTGGTTAAAGCCGGCCGCCGGGACCCTGCCCGCGGCCTCGCAATAACCGAGGCAGGCGGACCCGGCGCTTCGGGCCCTACCCTTTTCCCCCGCCACCCCTCCAACCCCCCCCCCCCCAACATAAGACATCACACCATAACTTCATGGAACACAACTGGTCGCAGCTTTATTAACCATCAACAATTAGAACAAACCAACATCAAACTTCCTAACCCCCCATTAGCGGAACCCGGCTGCACCAGCCATACCTTAGCAAAGTGCCCGCCACCGCTAATGCCATAACTTGCCTCCCGGCAAGTTGCCATGCTCCTCTCCCCGACTTCGCCATGCTATTAGCAAAAGTCGGCCGGGGTTTGACCGGGTCAGGAGTACCCTGCCCCCGCCCAAGTGTAGCCTGCTGCTCCGGACCCCGGAAACCTCCGGGATCCCACCACCGGCACAGAACCCTGTTCATGTGCCGCCCCCCCCAACCCCAAGCTGCGACCAGCACACATCACGGACCAACATATATTCCAAGGCCTCTTGCCAGTCATTAAGGAGCAGGTCCATACCAACTGGAGACAAATGAACCCCATCAGCCCGATAGAGCCCCGAACACCCGACGTCCACCCAGTCATGCAAGATCTGATAACCTCCTCTCTCATAGACCCATCGACCAATCTGTCGATTGATCTTCGTCAGGCCCCGAGACCACCGTCGCTGGTCCTAGCAAGCCGGCCTTGGAATGATGTCCGACCACAGCAAAATAACACCTGGAAACATCCGAAGCACCACCCCCAAATCATCCTCCGCTGCCCGATTCAGCTGCCTGCAGGACCAGGACACCAGGTCATTGCCCCCCAGATGCACAATCAGGGCTGCCGGCCACCGCGACGTCCTCCCGTGGCGCTGTAGCAAAGGCAGCAATTGCGACCAACGAAGTCCTCTCACACCCAGCCATGTCACAGCCACCACCGACAGGTCCAGTCCCAAATTAACTCTGATAGGCCGAGCAGCCGCACGCCGTCCCGCCCAGTGGACAAAAGAGTGGCCAGCAACCCAACAGCCACCAGGCCCGACACCCCCATCTGCAAAAGAAATAAACAGTTAAATTCCCTGACCCACAACCCGAGCCCCTAAAGCCACACATAGCCTTTAAAAGCCTGAGAGTGCCACCTACCTATGCCCTGAATCACCTGCCCAGGCAACCCAGCCACCGCCACGCTAGTGGCAGCCCCAATACGAAAGGAGTGCGGCACAAACCGCTTAGGGTCTTCCCCCACCGCACGCAACGCCAGGCGCAGTACCGCCATTACCTGAAAACAGGTTAAGACCCTTGCGTCCGCGTGCACGAAAAAACCACCCGCTAGCCCCGGACGCACCGACAGATACTGCCGCACCGCCCGAACCGGGCAAGACCGCGGGTCCCCGACCTCACCCAACAACACCCACAAACCTTTCCCCAGCGGATCCGTCTTGGATCTCGCCAAAAGGATCCGTAACCGCCCTCCTCCACCCGAACATGATGCGCCTGCAGCCCCCCAACACCCCCCCCCCCGCCCGGAGCCTGCAACCAATTCACTGATTCGAAAAGCCCCAAAAAAGGCAAGGCAAAACACCGCCCGGAACAAAGTTGCTTCGTACGCAGACGCCGCCACCCGCGATAAGGCCCCGCAGACCCTCACCAAGAGCCCATACGTAATGGGCAACCGCGAATCCCACGGTGTAGGCTGAACACGCTCCCAAACCCTGCAGAAGCTGCCGCGGCAAAACCCCCCCAGCTGGCGAGCCCCAACCCACCGCGCTCACAAAAAAGTTAAACCCCGCTAAGTGCGCATGCACCGCCAACCGAGAGAATCCGGCACCCTTGGCCTCCACAATATATTGACCAATCAAGCCCACCGGAACCCCTCCTGGCTGCCACCCATGAGCCACCAGAAATGCGACCACCCGGTAACAGCCCCGCTGATACGCAGACCAAGTCCCCGCAGACACTGAATTCTTCAGCAGATTTAGCATCTCCCGTGGCCAATGCTCCACAAGCTCTCTGGGACCACAGATCTGTCCATGTCCGCTTCGGGGGCCAGAGCCCGGAATCGTTCCCACTGAAAACCAGAAAGAGCATCAGCGATCTCGTTAGTGCACCCCGGTATATGCCGAGCCTTCACCGACACATTCAACCGAAGACAGGCTAACACCACTTCCCGCATCAAGCCCGCCACCCTCAAGCACCTAGGGGAGTAGCGATTGACCACACTGACCACCGCCTCATTATCACACCACCAGAGAACCCTACGGTTTCGAAGTCGATCCAGCCATAGCTCCAAAACCACACGAATCGGAAAGAGCTCCAAAAAGGTGATGTTCTTGGTCAACCCCGCAACGTGCCACGACTCAGGCCAATTATCCGCGCACCAGGCCCCACCAAAGTAGACTCCCAACCCCGCCCCCCCCGCCGCATCCGTGACAACTGCAAGGCATCACTGGACACCTCGGACTCCATCAAAACGGAAGTCCCATTGAAGTCCTCCAAAAAACGACTCCACACCATCAAATCTGCCCTCATCGCCCGTGACTCTAATCTGGTGGTGAGGCTTTTGCACCCCGGCCGTGGCACACGCCAGCCGACATGAAAACGCCCTCCCGATCGGAATCACCCTACACGCGAAATTTAAAGACCCCAACAGCACCTGCAGCTCCTTCAAGGAAATCTTGGGGGACGACAACACGTTAGCCACCGAAATCCGCAAGCGGGCAACCTTATCCTGCGGCAAACGCGCCACCATTTCCTCAGAATCCAACTCCACCTCCAAAAAGGTCAACCGCGTTGTCGGACCCTCCATCTTACTCTCCGCCAACGATACACCAAACTCCCGCGCCAGCCGCACAAACGCAGATAACAACTCTTGGCATTCCCCCAACTGCGCCGCACCCACAAACAAAAAATTGTCTAGGTAATGCACCACATTCGACAAGCCAGACCTCTGCACCAGCACCCACTGCAGGAAGGTACTAAACATCTCAAAATAGGCGCAAGAGACCGAACAGCCCATCGGCATGCACTTGTCAAAATAATACCCCCCTTGAAAGCAAAAGCCCAAGAAAGGAAAAGCAGATGGATGCACTGGTAACAATCGAAACGCCGATTCGATGTCAACCTTCACCATAAGGGCAGACCGACCGACTGCCCTCACCATCAGAGCCGCCTTATCAAAGGACGCGTACCGGACCATACAAAACTCACGGGGAATACGATCGTTAACGGAAGCACCGATCGGACAAGACAAATTATGAATCAACCGGAACTTCCCCGGTTCCTTCTTGGGGACTATACCTAACGGAGAGATCACCATGTCGGGAAACGGGGGCTCCTTGAATGGACCCGCCACTCCCCCAACCGCAATTCCCCCACTAACTTGTCCTGAACGACCACAGCCCAACGTCGGACTGACGGGGAGTTCCGCGCACTCGGCGCCGACACCACACCCCGCACCGGGATAACAAAACCGAACCGAAAACCAAACGACAGAATCACCGCCTCCCGCCTCCTAGGATAGCGACTCAGCCACCCCAAAAAGGCCTCCACCCGAATTGGGGAGGGTGCACGCCCCGGCCACTCATTGTCCCTTAGGCGTGGGACCGGCAACACCAGCGGCGCCTTTCTTAAGGCATCTGGTGGCCGGGTGAGGACCTCCGCACAAGGAACAGGCGTGCTGAAATTTACAGTCAGGAAAGGGGCAGGTGGACCAGTTGAACCGCCAGCACACGTCACTGCTCCCCGCCAGGCCCGCCTTCGGCGGCACCCTGCCCGCCCCCATGCAAAAGGAACGCACCGCCCTCCCGCTGCCCCGCCACTACCTTTCCCCCCGCTCCCCCCCACCGGCACTAGACCTAGCCGACATTTGAGTCAGCCACAGGTTAATGTCCTGCGTGCCCCAGGAAAGGGATCTACTCTCCTCCATCTTGTCCCTGAACTTTTCATCATAGTTCAGCCAAGCCCACCCGTCATGCGTCTGAGACGCCTCCAGGATGGAATCGGCATACACCAACAACATACCATACTGCCCCGGTTCGTGGTGACCCCATACGCTGGCCAACCTCAGAAAGGATTGCATCCAGTTCACCACATTACGCGCCACCTTCTTAACCCTACCGGCCTTCTCATCCTCCTTCCTCTTCTTCCGACTCTCACCTGAATGCTTCCTCCCCTCAAGCAAGCGGAAGATATCTATGTAGCGCCGCTTCCTAATCTTGCGCCGCAGCTTCCGCAGCACCCCCTCCCACAATTCCGGAAAAAACACCACTGATGCGGCTCCCCCACCTGCACCGGAGCCCCCCCCCCCACCTTCCCCGTCCTGCCGACCCAGCTCCCCTCCAGACCCCACCGACGAACCACTCAAAGAGGAAGAAGACGAGGACAATTCGGAGCTACGACACCATCGACAAGACCGCCTGCGCTTCTTACGTGAACCACCCCCTCCCTTCCCCTCCTGCAACCGCACCCCCATGTCGCCCGCACCACCCAGCAACTCACCAGGCTCACCACCAGCAGCCGCTGAAGCCACGGCCGTACCATCTGCAACCGGACTGTCCTGACTGCCGGCCCGCGTGATATCCAAGGGCCGTCCCCCCGATGACTCCGCCGCCGCTCCATAATGCGTTGCCGCACCCG
The DNA here is from genome assembly GCA_033557465.1 of Ichthyophis bannanicus. Classification (NCBI taxonomy): domain Eukaryota; kingdom Metazoa; phylum Chordata; class Amphibia; order Gymnophiona; family Ichthyophiidae; genus Ichthyophis; species Ichthyophis bannanicus. The sequence goes on along the minus strand of CM066039.1, from coordinate 158,406,282 downwards.
CCACTGGATTCAACCAGCTCTCGCGTCCAGCGGCGCTCGACATCCATGTTGGCGCGCCATAACCGGCCCCTGCGGAGACATAAAAGGAAAAACAGGGGGGGGGAACCGCCGGCGACCAAGCTTGAGGCCAAAGGCCACCCCAGTCCGCCCGAGGCGTACCCTGCCCCCCACCCAACCACTGTTCCCACGGCGAAGGCCCCCCCGGCGGACCATAGCCACCAGTACCCGGGAGCCAACCGGCAGGCACACCATAGCCACTGCCCCACTGGGCCCCATCCGGCCGCAACTCTCCCCCAGGCCCCTGTACCCCCAACATGCCCGCTGCTGCCCCCGTACCCCCCGACGGACCCACAGCACCTCCACCACCCCCCACATTTGCACCTCCCGCCGCCCTGACCGCTCCCTGAAGCCCCCCACCCACCCCCTGGGTTCCACTGGGGGATGGGTCACCCCTTCCACCCCCATCATCCCCCTGGCTGCCTAACCCCTTTTGCCCCTTTACGCCCCCGCACAGCACCCCCACCAGAAGCCCCATGACTCCTCCGCCCCCCCCCCACCCCAGGGCTGGGCAACTCCCTGCCCGTCCCAGCCCCCCCACAAGACCGTGAACCCCTCTGCCCCCGCACCCCCGCAGCACCCTCCAGGGCCAAAACCCCTTTTTTCGCCCGACCACATGGTGCAGGCATCCCACCAGGCCCAAGAACCCCCTCTGCAAGCCCTGACTCCCCGGGATGGTATTATCCGCGATGGAAGCTTAGGTACCACTGCTGCTTGGGTTTTAACGTTTTTTTTTTTTTTTAAATTGCAGTGCAATGCCCGACACGGGCCACCTCACGACCACCCCACACTCTCCTAGCACAAAGACCCCCCACACACCTAGGAACTGGCACCCCTAACTTGCCTTAGGGCGCCCGGCAATGCCCGATTCCAGGAACCGCCGCATCAATGCGCTCCACCGCCGCCGCTTCTCTGCCCCGCAAAAAACGCCGGCACCCCGAAAGCAGCCTCCGCTCCGACTGAGCACGCAGAGGCTGCCGGCCGGGAACTCACCCCCCACCCCCCAACAACAGCCCCATTGATTGGCTCCCGCACGGCTGCGACTGACGGGAGCCAATCAATTTAAATCACGCACTCGTGCGCCCCACCCGGGCCGCGCACAGGGTCCCCACGCCGGGCCGCGTGCCCAGTTAAAGCCGGCCGCTGGGACCCTGCCCGTGACCTCGCAATGATGGGAGTACAACAGAGAACAAACCAACCCTGCGTCAGATGACTTATCACGGGTTTTGAGCAATCCTGTACGAGAAGATCTACGGGCTCTGAAATATGCCTTCTCTATCTGTTGATGCGGATAACCCCTTTCCTCGAATCTACCCTTCATAACAGTAGCCTGTTTCTCAAAATCCTCAATGGTGGTACAAATTCTTTTGGTTCTTAAAAATTGTCCTACTGGAAGATTATTCCTGAGAGCGACATTATGAAAACTGGTATAATGTAACAAATTGTTCCTATCAGTTGGTTTTCTGTATAAATTTGTATGCAGGCCTTCCCCAGACTTCACAATGAGTAGGTCCAAAAATGGAATTTGTTCAAAATCATACGTAAACTGAAACCTTAGATTATTATCACGATTATTAATCCAAATGTTGAATTCCTCTAATCTATCCACTGGCCCTTGCCAAAGAATAAAAATGTCATCTATGTATCTAATCCACCGTTTAATATGATTATTAAATGGATTGTTGTTTTTTATGAATTCATCTTCGAAATCAGAAACATAGTAGTTGGCAACATCAGGGGCCATGGAGGAGCCCATCGCTACGCCCTTTATTTGTTTATAGAATAAATCGCGAAAACAGAAATAATTCTCGCAAAGAGCAAACCGAGCTAAATCAACCAAAAATATCGTGGGGATGCGCTTGTGATTCTCTCTCTTAAACAAAAATTGTTTGATAATATGTAAGGCTTCAATCTGTGGAATATTAGTATATAATGCCTCTACATCTAGTGTAACTAAAATAATGTCTGATTGAATATCTTCAATGGATGTAAGAATATTTATGACGTGAGATGAATCGCGAACGTATGACCACATTCTCTCAACAAAGGGCCTTAACAATTTGTCTAAAAACTGAGAAATTGGTTCTAAAAGGGACCCAATGGCAGAGACGATGGGCCTCCCTGGGGGATTCTGTATGGATTTGTGGATTTTAGGAATGATATAGATGGTAGGTGTGATGGGAAAGTCAACAATCAGGAAATCTCTTTCTTTGGTGGTAAGATAGCCACATTCAAACCCATTCAGAATGTGATTATCAATAGACTTCTTTAGGGACAGGGAGGGTGTGGGATCATCAGCTAATCGGGAATATAAATTGGTGTCACAAAGTTGCCTTTGGATCTCCTCAATATACAGCGATTTGTCCATGACAACAACTGCGCCCCTTTTATCTGCAGGTTTTATAATGATAGTGTTATTAGTTTGTAAAGATTTAATAGCTTCTTTTTCTTCAATGGTAAGGTTATGGTAAGGGGCCTGAACTTGATCCTTAATTTTATTAACTTCCATAAGAACCATTTTTTCAAAAACTTCTACAAGGGGTTCTGTAATGGAAGGGGGAACCCAACGTGATTTATTCTTAATAATGGACGGATCAATACTGATATTGGCCTGATTGATAAAAAAATGCTTAATACGTATTTTCCGAAAAAACTTATAAAGAACAACCTGTGTTTCGAAGGGTGTGTATTTAGCATTTCTGACATGTACCTCTTTTGGATGTTTGTTACATATTGTTATTATTACACACGAAGAATTTCTTTGTTTGTTTATACTTTCACTTTTAGTATGCACAACATTTAAATTTCTTTAAGATACAGGTCTTCCACTTAAATTTAGTATACACACTCTTAGAGGTTGACATATTTATAATTTATTGTTTATAATCATTTTATTCGTTTTTTTGTGTATATATGTGTTTAGAGACACATTTTTTAATTTTTTACAGGATTAGTTCTCATCAGTAATTGAACACTGCCATTTGGGTACACGAGCCATTTTGGACAGGTATTGATTTACTTATTTGGTTTGGCTCCATATCACTTCAGAGTGCTACTTTATGTAGGAGCACTTTATTAACGATCTCAGGATTATATTTATTTACTACATATGGATTTTTTAATAGACGATTATTCACATGTAGTCACCAGTGATTTTGTTTTTGTCTTCATCTCTCTGTTTTTCATCCTGCTTTTTATAGATGGTTTTTTATCATTCTTATTTTTACCTTTTAGGTTTCCTATTGTTACAACAATATAAGCGATATTTTTATATGAGTAGCATATAAATACAGGTATGTTTTCTTATGCCTGGTATTGGTCACATTCCTGAGGAGTTTTAATTTTTTCGATTTGGGTTATGTAATAAAGTTTTTATACATACTTCATATATGTTATTTATTTTTTATTATATATGTTCAGTTACTTCAACATGTTTTTAGATATAAACAATTTATTTGATATTATATATGTTGAGTTAATTCACTACATTTTTAGATATAAATTATTTATTAATAAATGTTATGATTTTTTACGTCATGTAAGTTTGTTTACTTATGTTTTTATTAGTTTACCTTTTTATATAATTTATCTATCTGATTGTACACATAATTTATTATGATAGTTTTATTATTGTTAATTATTTTAGCTCCGATTTTTAAGTTGTACTTACAATGGTTTTATACTTTTGATATTTGAACATTTATTTACATGTTTTGTCTTGCTCTCTAAGTCCCTCCCCCCCCCCCTTTTCATCATTAAGTTATATTTATGTTTTTATTTATTTATCTTTTATTGTCTTTTTAGCCATTTAAGCCCCTGAAGAAGGTTTTTTCGAAACATGGCCAGTGTCGGGCCAGTGGCTGAAGTGGGTTTACTAATAAAGTTTATAATACCACACGTTCCTTCGTTGCAATCCACGTTTCTTACTGGGGGCCGTGCTATATGTGTACAGACACTGTATCCACACCAACCAGTGCAGGGGACCTTCTGCATAGTGTTATCTCTGCATGTTTCTGCAGGTTGTTTCTTTGTATTGGTTTCTGTGTTCATGTGCCTCTGCTACCTGTTGGCATATCCTCATTGTGCATTTGACCATAGTTTATGGTTACATTGCTGCAGCTTTGATTCCTACATGAGGCATTATGTGGCAGCTGTAACATATATTTCCACATGTGTTTTTAAACTTTCAACATTTTAACAACATATGCTGTTTTTATTTGTGTGTCTCCTGTGTTTCCAGATAGATATGTTTTCAGGTACAGATCATGATTGCTGTGTGTTAGGCCCTCATCATGCACCGCCTACTGTCTACATGCACTCATATGTAAGTAACACATTTGAGGCGTGCAGCAGCATGTGGTGTGTGGGGGTCAAGTGCATACTGCCCACCATGCACCTGATGCACATTATCTCTCCTGCCCCTCATTTGTAGACGTGCCAGTGACCTTTACGTAGGATGTGGGTTGCTGCCCTGCTAAATGTTTCTTTGGTCTTTCACCTGGGATCTACTCACCTGGGTATTATGATGGCGGTTTCTACACTATCTGTGACGAATAACCAAAATAAAGATATGTGTTTGACATACATTTGTCTCGGCTGCTGCTTGCCCACATTGACACTTGTATTTGATGCTTTTCTGGTCATATCCATGGCCCACCTGTGCTCACATCCTTGTACGGTGCCAGCTGTCTATCTTCCAGGCATTTACCAAATCACTGGATGTTGCAGGTTCCCATAAACACCTTCCCTTTTGGGTACTATTTTGGAATTATGGTTATAGTGGTTGTTTGGGATAGTGGCTACAGACATATGTTAGAACACCATAGGTTGCAGGTTTGATCCCCACATGGTTTTTTTTTGTAAAATTATTCTGTTGTGTTAACATGACCATTTGGAACCTGCAGCTTCATCACCTATGCACACACACTTCCATCTCTTCACTGTACACCAAAATGTGCCCTCTGTTCTGCCTATCCATGACATATTAGCTGTTACATATGTCTCTTACTTAATGGGGTATACATGGTAGTCTGCTTGGGGGATTGGCATTGCTGCAGTTCAGCTGGTCTGTGGCACACCTGTTTGCAGGTTTGATTCTGTCTTGTTGTGTTCCATGTTTTCCACTGCTCCACAGAGCATCCCCTCCCGCCCTTTGGCTTTAGTTTATTTCCTCTTTTGCATGCTGTCTCCACTGCACAGCATTTGATTGTGTGTGTGCATCTAGTTAAATTTTGGTGTTGTCCCAATTACAGGCTGTGATCTGATCTGTGCACACCATATCTGCATGTGCATTTGATCATGGTTACTGTTGGAGGTTTGCCTATCATGGCAGCCAGCAGGCTTCTAGTGTGGTGCCTTGCAGTATTCTTGTATGCAGCCTTTGCTATTGAGCTCACGTTGGTGGTGTGGCCTACCAGTTTGTGCATTGACACTTGCGCTGATGGTCATAGGTTTGATTCCTCTCTGTTCTCTTTGATTTGTTTGCCTGTGCTGCACAGCTACTTTTGATTCCTGTGACAGCCATATCTGTGCTGATCTGTGTTGTTAGCACATTGTACCTTTATCACAGTTGTAAACCATCCTTCTGTCCATCTATGTGTGTCTGCCAGCTATATGCCATCCTACCCTGCTGTGCATGCTGCTACCCCACATCCTGCACTGGTCCACATTTCTGCATTGTGGGTTGACCCTATCCTGGTAACCACAGCAGACTGTTTGTGTGGTGACGTGCAGTCCTTCTGTAGCCAGCCAGGGGTTTGTTAGCAGCTGTAGCCCACTGGTTACTTCACTGCCTGTGGAGCCAGAGGTCATGGGTTTGATCCCACAGTAGGGTTATTTGATAGGGCTGTCTGAGGCATTGTCTTTTTTTTAATGTACATTAGTGCTGCCAGCAAAAACACCCTCACAGTGCTGTAACCTTAAGGTGCCTCATAAGGCGCCTTATAGGGTGCCCTATAGGGCGCCCTATAAAGCGCTTTATGAGGAATCCTGTAGGGGACATTGTAGGGTGCCTTGGCGGACAGTGCACTTTATAATGTGCCCTCTGGAGTGCCTTATAGGGTGCCTTATGCGGCACCTTAGGTTATGCCACTGTGAGGATGTGTTTGCTGGCAGCACTAATTAAAATAAAACTAAAATGCCTCAAAAAGCACTACTTAAACATAAAGGGAGATGCCTCAGCCAGCCTTGTTCATTAGGCACACATCAAACTCATGACCCCAGTACCAGCAGTCAGTGTATTAACCATTGTGCTACACCTCTGTTTCTGTGTTTAGATGTCAGCACGCCTACTTCAGATTACTGCGCATTAACGTGCTTAGCGGCTTCTCGCACGATAATGTGTGCAGCGCACGTTATCGCGCGAAGATCCCGTTTTGCTACGCTAAGACCGGAACGTCCACTCCTTTTATGGCAGCCTGCACACTATCGCCGGGCGCATGTTAAGACTGCTTAGTAAACATACCCCTTAAGCTTCCGTTCTTTTAAAACACATATCCTTCTCTGGAAACGGTATATTGACGATGTGCTGATGATATGGGAAGGCACAGAGTCTGCATTACAAACCTTTTTTATCTGGCTTAATTCCTTAGATCCGAACTTACAATTTGAGGGGTCATTTAGTTCAGATCGCATTCCATACTTAGATATCATGATAAAAAAAGATGAAAAGGGCTTTGTCGCCGATCTCTATCGCAAGCCAACAGATAGAAACACTTTATTAAAATGACAGTTTTCATAATACATCCCTTAAAAATAATCTTCCTATTAGTCAATTTTTGAGAATAAAAAGATTGTGCACTACAGAAATAGATTTTGAACGTTATGCAATAGATATGCATCAGAGATTCAGACAACGTGGTTATCCACAGAAATGCATAAAAAAGGCCTATTTAAAAGCCTGCACTACAGAACGTACTTTGCTTTTAAGAAAAAAAGATCGCCCACACACAGACAAAATTGTGTGTACCCTTAGTTTCTCAAACTATTCTAAAGACATAGTAAATATTCTGAAACAAGAGTGGTACCTTTTAACATCATTGCCATCATTTGCCTCCAAACAATTCATAGTAGCATACAAACGTAATCCAAATTTGGCTTATTTTACTAATCTGTTATGTTTTTTTAAAGTGTGAATAAACAGGTGGACAAAGGTGAGTCAGTTGATATAGTGTATCGGAACTTTCAGAAAGCCTTTGACAAGGTCCCTCATCAGAGACTTTTGGCAAAACTAAAGAGTCATGGGATAGGAGGCAGTGTACTACTGTGGATCAGGAACAGGTTAAAAGATAGAAAGCAGAGGGTTGGGCTAAATGGCCAGTTTTCCCAATGGAGAAAGATGAATAGTGGTGTACCCCAGGGATCTGTGCTGGGTCCGCTGCTTTTTGACATATTCATAAATGACCTGGAAAGTGGAATAACGAGTGAGGTTATCAAATTTGCAGATGACACAAAACTATTTAAAGTTGTTAAAACCCAAGAGGATTGTGGAAAATTGCAAGAGGATCTTGATAAATTGGAAGACTGGGCATCAAAGTGGCAGATGAAATTTAATGTGGACAAGTGCAAAGTTATGCACCTAGGGAAGAACAACCCAAACTATGGTTACACGATGCAAAGTTCCACATTAGGAACCACCACCCAGGAAAAAGATTTAGGTGTCATTGTGGATAACATGTTAAAACCCTCGGCCCAGTGTGCAGCGGCAGCCAAGAGAGCAAATAGAATGCTAGGTATCATAAGGAAAGGAATGGAAAATAAAACAAAAGATATTATAATGCCTCTATATCGTTCCATGGTGAGACCGCACCTTGAATATTGTGTGCAATTCTGGCCGCCGTATCTTAAAAAGGATATAGCATTATTAGAAAAGGTTCAGAGAAGAGCCACCAAAATGGTAAAGGGGATGGAAGGATACTCCTATGAAGAAAGGCTAAAAAGGTTAGGGCTCTTTAACCTGGAAAAGAGACGGCTGAGGGGAGATATGATAAAAGTCTATAAATTAATGAACGGAGTGGAACGGGTAAATGTAGATCGACTGTTTATGTTATCAGAATATAGAAAGACTAGGGGACATGCAATGAAGCTACAAGGTAAACTATTTAAGACTAATAAAAGAAAATATTTTTTCACTCAACGTGTAATCAAACTCTGGAATTTGTTACCGGAGGATGTAGTAAAGGCTGTTAGTGTAGCTGGGTTTAAAAAAGGTTTGGACAAGTTCCTGGAGGAAAGGTCCATAAACCATTATTAAAAAGGAACCCAGGATTTCAATGCTTGACCCAGTACAAGCATTGTGGAACCTGTGTCTTTTGGGGAAACTGCTGGGTACGTATGACCTAGATTGGCCACTATTGGAAACAGGATACTGGGCTTGATGCACCTTGGTCTGACCCAGTATGGCATATCTTATGTTCTTATGGCTAACATTCTAGTGCCGTCAGCCCTCACACACTATAATCCTCCACCAAAAAACAAAGGACACTTTAGATGTGGCAATTGCTCACTATGTTCTTATACTATTTCCGTAAAGGATAGTTTTACACACCCAACAACGGGCCATAAGATATATTTACAAAATTATTCTAATTGTAAGACAACAAATGCAATCTATCTAATTTTGTGTCCATGCAATTTAATATATATTGGCAAAACTAAGAGACAAGTTCGTACTCGCATTACACCGAAGTTGTATTCAGAGAAAAGTTCCGGAAAAACCCTTAGTAACACATTGGGTGAACAAAGGACATTTAATCAGCGATTTAAGATATCTGGTTTTGAGAACAGTAATTCCACATTGGAGGGGAGGTGCAATCAATAAAGTTTTACTTAAATTGGAACAACGGTATATTTATGAATTTAATAGTTTAGAACCACTTGGTTTGACTCAAGAGAGTGATCTTTCGGTTTTTTTATGACCAGCCACTGTCTGGTTCCCCTTTTCAAATTAGACATATATCTACATTTTTTCATCATTATAAAGTTCTATTTAAATAAGCAAATAGACACTAAATAAATCTGGGTCCACATAAAGATCAATTACAAATACTTTATAACAAATGGATATTGTCCATGTAGATACAGGTTTCAACTTACTGTACATATATCAGTTATTTATTAATTATACTCAATCATACAAGTATTCTTTTTCAATTCATGCCATGGTTTCCATTCTTTAATAGCACAGTTTTTTCAACTAGTCCATATGTTTGCTTTACACATAGGGGTATGTTTACTAAACCATCTTAACGTGCGCCCGGCGATAGTGTGCAGGCTGTCATAAAAGGAGTGGGCGTTTCAGTCTTAAAGTAGCAAACGGGATTATCGCGCGATAATGCGCGCTGCTGCGCACATTATTGGGCAAAGCGCCGCTAAGTGCGTTAACGCGCGGTAATCTTAAGTAGGCGCACAGACATGCAATCATAGAAACAGAAGTGTAGCACAATGGTTAATACACTGATTGATGATACAGGGGTCTTGAGTTTGATCCCCAGTGTGCCTAATGCATAAGGCTAACTGAGGCATCAGCTTTGACACGTAAGTATTGTTTCTTGAGGCATTTTATTTGTATTTTAATTATTGCTGCCAGCAAACACGCCCTCATGTGCCGTAACCTAAGGTGCCGCATAAGGCACCCTATAAGGCACTCCATAGGGCACATTATAAAGTGCACTGTCCGCCACGGCACCCTATAATGTCCCCTATAGGGCACCCTATAAGGCGCTCCATAGGACACCTTATACGGACTGTAACCATAAGGTGCCTCAGAAGGTGCTTTATAGGGCGCCCTATAGGGCGCTTTCTGAGGCACCTTATGGTTACAGTACTCTGAGGGTGTTGTTGCTGGCAGCACTAATGTACATTAAAAATAGACAATGCTGCAGACAGCCCTATCAAATAATCCCACTGTGGGTTTGGACCCATGACCTCTGGCTCCACAGGCAGTGAAGTAACCAGAGGGCTACAGCTGCTAACAAACCCCTGGCTGGCTGCAGAAGGACTGCACGTCACCACACAAACAGTCTGCTGTGGTCACCAGGATAGGGTTAACCCACCCATACCCATGATGCACTGCACATGCAAATCAGCAGTCTACAGATGATCACAAGATGGGGTATGCACCCCCACAGCACCTCGGCCTGGTAGGGGGAACTGACCATGTGTGTTACTGGCACAGAGTAGCTACACACCATCACATTGTGCGGATACTGTGCTCACCCTGAGGGTGAGGTGGGGCACCCAGCACCTTCCATGGCAGAAATAGGCCATGCTGCAGGTCCCCAGCAGTGCTAGTGTGTGAGATAGGTAGTTCCTGCAGACACACCTTGGATACATCTGTATTTCTCAGTCAGGTTTAGTCCTTATGGACCCATAGGCAGATTATGTACCACCACCCAACCTACCCTCTGGGGGTGAGGGTGGGAAACAGGGTCTCCCACCAACAGATCCACATTCTACCTCCCTGAAATGGTGGCAATAGAGGGGACCATCAACTTCAGTCCTGCTGGGGAACAAACACCCTACAGGGCAGGCAATGGAGCTCTGTACACATCCATAAAGCAATAGCAGACAGACATTAGGCCTGGAAATGCTCAGCTGCACCCCACCACTATCTGATATTCTCCTGCAGCAAGCCTCCAGCTGCTGCACCCTGCAAGGTGTTCCAGCAAGACACATACTAGCTGCAGTCTGCTAGCTAGTCCATAGTGCATGTTCCTGGAGAAGATGCGTGCACCCAGAACTGGGATGTCAGCATACACACCAAGCAGATAAGTCAGTGATTGGGCCCCAAAAGGGAACCCATAAATAACACATGAGAAAAATGCTGTATAGCACTATGGGGGAACCTAGCCATGCTGTGGTCCCTGCTCAGTCAGGGTGAGAGTGATCTCCCAACAGGACATGCTGTGGCCATCCTGTCTGTGCAGGTGGTGGCCAGGCACTACAATGTCCCAGCCATTGCCCTATGCCCTGTGCAGATGCATCCTGGCCAGGCCACGCTGTCCAGGCTATACCCGTGGTACCTTGCTCCAAGAGAGCAAATAGAATGCTAGGTATGATAAGGAAAGGAATGGAAAATAAAACAAAAGATATTATAATGCCTCTATATCGTTCCATGGTGAGACCGCACCTTGAATATTGTGTGCAATTCTGGTCGCCGTATCTTAAAAAGGATATAGCGATTTTAGAAAAGGTTCAGAGAAGAGCCACCAAAATGGTAAAGGGGATGGAAGGATACTCCTATGAAGAAAGGCTAAAAAGGTTAGGGCTCTTTAACCTGGAAATGAGACGGCTGAGGGGAGATATGATAGAAGTCTATAATTAATGAACGGAGTGGAACGGGTAAACGTAGATCGATTGTTTACCTTATCAGAATATAGAAAGACTAGGGGACATGCAATGAAGCTACAGGGTAAACTATTTAAGACTAATAAAAGAAAATATTTTTTCACTCAACGTGTAATCAAACTCTGGAATTTGTTACCGGAGGATGTAGTAAAGGCTGTTAGTGTAGCTGGGTTTAAAAAAGGTTTGGACAAGTTCCTGGAGGAAAGGTCCATAAACCGTTATTAAGAAGTGACCGAAGATATCAATGCTTGACCCAGTACAAGCACTGTGGAACTTGTGTCTCTTGGGGAAACTGCTAGGTACATATGACCTAGATTGGCCACTGTTAGAAACAGAATACTGGGCTTGATGGACCTTGGTCTGACCCAGTATGGCATATCTTATGTTCTTATGTTCATTATGCACATTGGCAGGCCAATACTGGCAACAGTGCTGGCAGTGTGGGCTGTGTAGGGTGTTTGCAGCCACCACACACTGGATAGACAGACACACACTCCCACACCTATGCCAGCATTGTACAACTATAGAGGTGTTTGGCAGCCCTGGCCACCGCACCAGTTCTGGGCACAGTGCAGGCATGGCTATGGTACGCAGTACTGTTGGGGTCACTCCCCAGGGTGGTAGACACTGTCAGACACAAGACCTATAGCACACTCCACAGACATCAGAAAGGTTGCCATGATGCAGCTCAATCAGAAAATTGTACTTAACTTTGGAATTGCTATCTGCCAGTATTCATAGCAACCTTTTGATAGCTGTGTACTGTATTCCCAGGTTTAGGGTGGCATTGCTAAGGTATGCAAGTGCTAGTATTAGGAGATGCACGCAGGGCCCAATGTCCTGCCTCTCCAGGAGGCATTGGATAATGGAGCCTGTGGGTGCAGGTGTGTCTGCCCCTGTTGGCTGCTGCTTTACGGCAGAGGTTCCCAACTCCAGTCCTGGTGTGCCAAACACTGTTCGGGTTTTCATGCTGTCCCTCATGAATATGCATGAGATACATCTGCATACCATGGAGCCGGCACATAGAAATGCAGCACAGGCATCTTTCGTAGAGACAGCATGGAACCTGAATGGTGTTTGGCCCTCCAGGACTGCATTTGGGAGACTGCTCTAGGTAATGCGCCTGTTTATGGTGTCTGTGCTCTGTAGGGTAAAATGTAGGTGTTTTGGGCATGTTTACGTCATCTGCAATAAAGGTTCTGTCTGTATTAGCACGTTTTAGTAGTGGGTAAAATATGGGGACTGGGTTAGCAGGAACCACAGCTGGGACTTGAACTTGTGACCTTCTGCCTCTGAACACACTGGTTGTGTGCACTGCACCACCCTGTTGCCACAGAGACAGTGCCTTCCCTGGTGCTACCATGACTGTTCATCCGGCAGGGCCTGTCTGTTGCAGTGCATGGCACCCACCTACACAGGGCTAGGCCATGGTCTGCTCTGGGCAGCTGCCACTGCCCCCCTTCACCACCAGTACCCCTCTGCCACCATGCTGACATGCCCATCTGCTGGTGGTGCTGGTGGTGCGCAGTCTCAGGCCATCCAGTGTGCAGGTAGGCGTCTGCCTATGGTGCGTGTTCTGGGGTAGGGGTGTCTGCATAGACATCCACGCTTCCCCCCCAACACCGCCTGCCAATGTTCTGTGCCCTTGGAGGTACCTGCTGGGTACTATCTCCTGTGACACTGTGATAAACACACTCGTGCCCATGTTGGGCCCTCATCAGTTGCTGCCTGGCTGCTGTACAGTTTCAGCATTCCTAAGTGCCACCTAGGCATCTGACTAGTCCGCACTGTGCCCCAGCTGCACCACAGAATGTGCCGCCTGCAGCCCATTTTCAAGCATCTGTCCAGTTGGCCGTTCCGACATGCCCGCCCTGCTGTTGCTGCACATGTGCATGCCATAGGAAACCTGTCCGATGGAGAGGAAAACCCTGCACAGCGCAATTTCACTGTGGGCTCATTCACCTTGTATGGGGACGGAGCATGGACCCTTCCATAATTCATATCCTTTTTTTGGTGCTTTCTTGGGAGTGTTTTTTGATGTCTCCCATTGCGATCACTATTGACCAGCTTGGTTATTTTATTTTTCCATTTTCTTCTGTTCATTTTCACTGTTTATTTACCCTTTTGTTCCGTGCATATGTATCACACTTATCACTTTTTGTAGGTTTCCCTGGTTTTGGTGTACATTGCTGACGGAAATGTTTTCTTTTCTCTTTAAATCAGCTCTAACGCCAGGGTTTCACTGGCATTAGTTTTGAGCCTCGGATTTCACATTGTTAGTGTGCCGGGAGCCTCTCCCCTCCGACTCTCCACCCATTGACCCCTTCTCTCTGCCCCTAAGAAGCCTTCCTCTGCCCTCTGGGAGCCTTTCTCCGCCTTCAGTGCTCGTTTGTGCCGCTGCGCGTGTTATCGCACGCTAAGGTACCTCTGTGCCAGATAAAGCGCCATTATTGTGCGATAAGGTACCTTATCGCGCGATAACGTCACAGAGCGCACATGAAGACGGTTTAGTAAACATACCCCATAGACTCTACGGGGTATGTTTACTAAACTGCGGTAATGCCATTCACGTTAGGATCCGCGGTAGAGGCAGAAATACCCAAATAAGGACATGGGCGGTACATCGCTACCGATGACGCGCGTTACAAGGCGCCATAAATTAACGAGCGTTACATGATGGCGCCGTGGCACGTTACCTGTAGCACACTCCACAGACATCAGAAAGGTTGCTATGATGCAGCTCAATCAGCAAATTGTGCTTAACTTTGGAATTGCTATCTGCCAGTAATCATAGCAACCGTTTGATAGATGTTTACCGTATTCCCAGGTTTAGGGTGGCATTGCCAAGGTATGCAAGTGCTAGTATAGTCTTTGGTGCAAGTGCTAGGTATGCAAATGCTAGTATAAGTCTTTGGTGCGACCTCATTTGGAGTCTAGTGTGCAATTCTGGAGACCGCACCTTAAAAAGGATGTGAACAGGATGGAGTCGGTGCAGAGGGTGGCTACTAAAATGATTAGTGGGCTTCATTATAAAGCATATGAGGACAGACTTAGGGATCTTAATATGTACACCTTAGAAGAAAGGTGGGATAGAGGTGATATGATTGAGATGTTTAAATACCTCCATGGCATAAATGTTCAGGGAGAGAGCCTCTTTCAATTGAAAGCAAGCTCTGCTATGAGGGGACATGGGATGAGGGTGAAGGGAGATAGACTCAGGAGTGATATGCGGAAATATTTCTTTACGGAAAGAGTAGTGGATCCATGGAATAGTCTCCCAGTGGAGGTGGTAGAGATGAGGACAGTAACTGAATTCAAAAAAGCATGGGACCTTTTACCGCGCTGCGGAACGTCTACGATCGTTAAGTAACGTTAACGCGCGTTATGAGACGTTTTTAACATCTCATAACGCGCGTTAACATTACTTAACGATCGTTAACGTTACATAACGCGCGTTATGTAACGTTACCACAGTTTAGTAAACATACCCCTATATCTTTGAACTCAGCTCCATTTAGCTCATGAAATATAACATAAGACTAGTACTATTTATATGGTTCCCAACTATTTTTCATTTACAAGATCGGCCTTCACGTCTTCAGATGTTTAAAGATCAACTACATTCCTTCGGGAATTGAGCATAATAGGATTCGCGTAACAAAGAGTTTTAAATGAATTCATATAGGATTTTAGTATATAATTTTATTTAGCCTATTTTTTTATATTCATCAGTTTTTTAACACTTCTTTTAACCATGATGAATCTAAACGATACGGATCGTATTTAATACATTTTTGTTGTTTGCTCTTTCGGGACGCCATTATTTCATTTTGGGCTATCCTTGTGCTTGGCAGACACTCAGTTATCAAAAATATATATATTTTTACTTAAGCAGATTTTAGTTTTCATGTGTAACATCCTCACAATAAAGTAAGTACATTATAATCATTTTTCAGATCACTCTTTAATTTTTATTAGATTGATAAAGTTGTTTTTGTTTTCAAGCAACATCTGTGCTTTTTGTATCTACCAAGTGATCATAAAATCAATAAAATTTCTTTTACCCATATCTACATGCACATGGGTTAATGAAAGGACAGCATTTTTACATGGATGGGCTTTCAAAGTATGAACCACTGTAAGGGCGACGTTCAGATGCATATGCATTTCAGTGTCAACTATTGTGCACAGAGTTTTTGTTATTATTCTCATTAACAAGAAGCTTTCTCCTCACAGGTATGCACACTATACTTCTTAATATGTCTTAGGCTTATCCAGGGAATTTTTTCGACTGCAATATATGTTAAAGGAATCATGCAATATATAGCCCTTACAAGATTTCCCTCACACTCGCACCGCATTGAGTTCCGACTGGCGATCAAACTCCGCCCACAAGATCAAGTTACAGCTTCATTTGGCGCATTTTTCAGCGTCCATAAAAAACAGTTTGCTCTACCTGTCAGTTTCTTTATTTGAGACAAATGGTTTACGGCGTGACATTTTTGATCTTATATTTAAAGGTTAGTAGTTGTATTAGATATAGTTTATTAATCGGAACATTTGTGTGCAATTAGTAGCCAAGTTTGCATGCATACACACTGGACTACTTTACAAATTCATATCATTTACATTTCTTCTGTTTAGAAGCATTGCCTTTCAACCCTGAATACAAACGTTTAAAGGTGAGACATCTTGATTTCATATTTAAAGGTCGGTAACTTTTTAGATACTTTTCCCTTGACCATAGTGTTCACTACCAGATAGCAGCCTGTTGGTTCAATATCATTGTAATTCCGTGGAGGTTCACACGTTGGATTATTTACAAGTTTAATTTTTATTCTTATCTTTTGTCACACGTCCCTGGACACAATTTGCGGCTTGGTCCATTAATAACCAATATTTAGGTCTACAGTACAGTATCGGTGTTATCTAGTAATAATCTACTTATGCATGCTTTTGAATATTGTTTTAGTATGTCAAAAGTACACATTTCAGGCTTGTTTGAGCATAAGGTCAGGTCTCACTTATCCAGTACAGTCCTTGGGTTTTCCAACAGTTATTACACATTCATTCCATTATCATCCTTAAGAGCCCATATGACATATAATACTTCAATATCAATAAATGATACTTGTATTTACTTTTAACATTTTGTCTCAAATGTGTCGTTAACATGGCATTAACCAGGTAGCCAGACCCAGCACTCACCCTTTTCTTTATAACCTTGCTTTCCCCCACCCCCCTTTCCCAACAGCTTTCTCTTTTACCCTTCCCACAAATTGCACTGATAGCCAAGTGTCGTGACAACTGGTCGCAGCTTTATTTCCAACAACTTCCAAACAATAACAGGAACAATGATATCACAAACCCCCCCACCCCCCAGCGGAGCGATGCGTCACCAGCCATGCTATTAGCAAAGCGACCTCGCCTCCGCTCCAGCCATGGTCACACCACTGGCAATGTTCTGACCACCCCTATCCGACTTCGCCATATTACTAGCAAAAGTCTTCCAGGGGTAGTCCGGGTCGAGGGCACCCCGCCCCCGTCCCAAGTCGCCTAAGGCTCCAGACCCCGGAAACCTCCGGGATCCCGCCTCACCCCCCCCCCCAGCTGCGACACCCCAACACCAGCCCCGCATCGCAACGGCTGGGTGGGCGGGTGGGCTGCCGGGCCTCCCACCACACTGCCTGTGCTCTGGCCAGTATCGCGCACGCCAGAGCACATGGCAGCCTGCACCCTAATTGGCTCCGCTGCCTCCCCTTCCCGAGCGGAGCCAATCGATTCAAAAGTCGCGCCGCGTGCATGGCCTGCCGTGGCACCAAATCGCCCCCCCGTGCACGAGCAGGGTCCCGCGCCGGGCAGAGCACCTGGTTACGAGCAGGCGCCAGGACCCTGCCCGTGCCTTTATTCTAACCGGGTAGCCAGACCCGGCGCTCACCCTTTTCTTTATAACCTTGCTTTCCCCCACCCCCCCCGACCCCCACCCCCCTTTCCCAACAGCTTTCTCTTTTACCCTTCCCACAAATTGCACTGATAGCCAAGTGTGGTGACAACTGGTCGCAGCTTTATTTCCAACAACTTCCAAACAATAACAGGAACAATGATCTCACAAACCCCCCCCCCCCCAGCGGAGCGATGCGTCACCAGCCATGCTATTAGCAAAGCGACCTTGCCTCCGCTCCAGCCATGGTCACACCACCGGCAACATTCCGATCACCCCTATCCGACTTCGCCATATTACTAGCAAAAGTCTTCCAGGGGTAGTCCAGGTCGAGGGCACCCCGCCCCCGTCCCGAGTCGCCTAAGGCTCCGGACCCCGGAAACCTCCGGGATCCTGCCACCGGCACAGGACGAACCTTACCAGTGCCGCCCCCCCAAACCTACAGGAAGCTGCGACCAGTGTGGCCACCCTGAACGACTCTCTCCAACACCTCCTGCCAGTCGTTCAAGAGCAAGTCTATCCCCACTGGCGAGAGGTGCACACCATCCGCCCTAAACAACCCTGTACAGGCCACATCAACCCAGGCATGCTGCACCTGATACCCCCCTTTTTCGCAGACCCATCTCCCAATCTGCCAATTTATCTTGGTCAGTCCTCGGGACCATCTCCGCTGCCCCCAGGATGAAGGCCTCGGGATAATGTCCGACCAAATCAAGACAACTCTGTCCAGCAAACGGAGCAGAGCCATCAAGTCCTTTTTCGTCGCCCTTATCAGCTGCTTGCAGGACCACTCCGACAAATTGTTACCCCCAAGATGCACCAGCACGACCGCAGGCCACCCTCGAACCCGCAGATGATGACGAAGCAAAGGCAGCAGTTGAGTCCACCTCAGCCCCCGCTCACCCAGCCATGAAATCGCCACCTGAGCCGGGTCCAGTCCTAGATTCGACCCGATAGGCCGCACTGCTGCTCTCTGACCAGCCCAAAAGACAAAGGAGTGTCCCATCATCCAGCAGCCCCTCGCCGTCTGCCCCACACCTGCAACAGAAAATAACAGCATCAATACCCCCCCCCAACCCTAAAGGGCATCTCACAGCCGCACATAACCTTGAAACGCCCTAGACCGCCATCGGCCAATACTCTGGATCTGTTCCCTCGACAGACCCGCCGCAGCCGCACTGGTGGCCGCCCCGATGCGAAAAGAGTGGGCTGAAAACAACCCTGGATCTTCGCCGATCCCACGCAGGGCCAGGCGCAAAACCGCCGTCACCTGATACCTGGTCATGGATGAAGCGTTCTCATGCACGAACAGCCCTTCGCCACCACCCGGGCGTACACCCAAGTAGTCTTCGAGGGCAGCCACAGGGCAAGTTACTCCCCCGATCCTCCCCAGCACCACCCACAATCCCTTACCCTTTTGGTCAGTTTTGGACTTGGCTAACAGCACACGAATGCGCCCCGGCTCCCTCCACACGTGCTGCAATTGCAAACAATTACCCAAACCTGCCTTAACCGAATCAGCCGCCAGTTCGCCGACCCGAAAGGCCCCGAAAAACGCCAAACAAAATACCGCCCGAAATAGAACTACCTCGTAGGGCGATGCCGCCACCCCCGGCAACCCTTGACACAAGCGCTTCAACAAGTCATGGGTAATCGGAAGTCGCCGATCGCGCCGCATTGGCAGCGCCCGCTCCCACTCTTGCATTAACCGCCGAGCCAGGCGCCCCCGCACTGCGCCCTGCCAACTCACCGCCCTGGCAAAAAATTCAAACCCCGCCAGATGCACCCGCACCGCCGATCTTGTCAACCCCCTCTCCTTCGCCCACCCAACATACCCCCCAGCATATACTCCGACACCTCGCTTCCAACACACCCCATGCCATGCAGATACTCCCAGACTTGCTCACACCCCCGTCGGTAAGATTCCCACGTGCGCTCCGCTACCGAATTCCGTAATAGGTTCTTCATCTCGGTAGGCCACCGCTCCACAAGCTCCAAGGGACCCCAAACCCTTCCTCGTCCGCCTCCGGCGCCAACTGCCGAAACCGTTTCCACTGCAAACGAGAAAGAGCATCAGCGATTTCATTAGTACGACCAGGAATATGGCGGGCTTTCAATTCCACGTTCTAATGCAAACAGGCTAGAATGACTTGACGCATTAATGCCGCTACCGTACTGCAGCGTGGGGTATACCGGTTCACTACGGCCACCACCACCTCGTTATCACACCACCACACCACCCTACGGTTGGCCAATCTGTCCGGCCATAACGCAAGCGCCACTAAAATTGGAAACAATTCCAGAAAGGTAATATTCCTCAAAAGCCCCTCCGCCTCCCATTCCGGCAGCCATCTTTCAGCACACCAAGCCCCGCTGAAATATATTCCCAGACCAACTCCACCAGCCGCATCCGAATACAGCTGCAAATCTTCACTGGAAATCTCCGCTTCCCGCAATACCGAAGTGCCATTAAAGTCCCGCAAAAATAGATCCCAAATCCGCAAATCATCCTGCATCACTTTGGACACTCTTATACGATGGTGAGGCTTCCGGACCCCCGCAGTTGCCGCTGCCAAGTGCCTAATGAACACCCTCCCCATGGGAATGACCTTACACACAAAGTTAAGAGATCCTATTAAGGCCTGCAGCTCCCGCAGATTCAACTTAGACGATGCCAGGGCATTAGCCACCAGCACCCTCAATTTTTCCACCTTCTCCGACGGCAATCGTGCCTCCAAACTTTGCGAGTCCAACTCCACTCCTAAAAAGGTCAACCTCGTCGTCGGGCCCACCGTCTTACTTTCCGCCAACGGCACCCCCAACTCGCGAGCTAAGCTACCAAAACCAACCAACAGCTCGCTACACCCTACTGACCCTGCCGCACCCACAAATAAAAAATCATCCAGATAATGAACCACCTCCCCCCTTCCGACTCTCCGCACCAACAGCCAGTGCAAGAAAGAACTGAACTTTTCAAAGTAAGCACAAGATACCGAACACCCCATGGGCATACACTTATCAAAATAAAACTCCCCCTCGAACTGAAAACCCACCAACCTGAAGGAAGCCGGATGAACCGGCAGCAAGCGAAACGCCGACTCGATATCAACTTTTGCCATGAACGCCCCTCGCCCCGCTCTCCTGACTAAGTCCGCAGCCCTGTCAAACGACTCATAACGAACCGTGCACAAATCTCGCGGAATCAAATCATTCACGGAGGAGCCAGCCGGGGAAGACAAATTGTGAATCAGCCGAAACTTCCCCGGTTTCTTCTTCGGAATAATGCCTAACGGCGATACCACAAAATCCGGGAACGGAGGATGCCGAAAAGGCCCCGCAATTCTGCCCAACCGCAATTCCTCCGCTATCTTCCCCCGAGCTATCGCCCCCCAACGCTGCACACTGGGCGAATTTCGTGGCGAGGAAACCGCAATCACCCCATGCACCGGAACCACAAAACCCAAACTACATCCCCATTGCAACACTAACTTATCCCGTCTCCGCGGATAAGAAAGCAACCACTTACACAAGAGCGGAACCTGAATCGGCGAAGGGGCGAGTTCGAATGGCCCCCATTTACTTGAGCCCCGTCATCGGTTGAGCCCCGGGCCCCTTTTTAACACATTTTGCTGCCGCATGGGGACCTCCACAGCTCGAGCACGCATGACGGAATTTACAGTCCGGGAAGGGACACATTGACCTATTAAACCTCCAGCACACATCACCCCCTCCACCGGGGGCCGGCCTTGCCTGTCCTGCGGCGATTCTCCCCCGACCACCACCGTCCCCACCTTACCTCCGCTGCCCCCACCCCCCCTCCCTTGACCGACATCTGCGTTAGCCAAAGGTTAATGTCTTGCGTGCCCCACGTTAACAACTTATTCTCCTCCATTTTGTCCCAAAACTTCTCATCGTAATTAAGCCACGACCATCCCTCATGCATTTGAGACGCCTCGAGAATCAAATCAGCATAGGACAACAACATCCCATACTGGTGAGGAAATGATGCCCCCACACGCTTGCCAACCGCAAGAACTATCGCACCCAATTAACTACATTCTGCGACACTTTCCGAAGCTGACCCGCCTTCTCGTCTTCCTTCCGTTTTTTCTTACTGTCCCCAGAACGCTTCCTTCCTTCTAGCAAACGAAAAATATGAATATATTTCCGCTTCCTAATCTTTCGCCTCAGCTTCTTTGGGACCCTCTCCCACAATTCCGACAATGCAACCAAGGAAGCAGATCCCCCACCTGCTATACTCCCCTCCATCCCTCCCCCCACGGCCGCCCCATGCCCCCCTCCGGCAGCCTCCGACACTTCAGACGAATCAGACGACGATGAGGAGGAAGACGAGGAGCTGCACCGATAGCGACACCCATGCTTCTTCTTTCTGCGCGCCTTGCCTGACCGCTCGGGCCGCGACCCACGCTCCAACGATTCGCTCCTGTCAGCCACCCTCAACTCACCTGGCCTGTCCTCGACGCCGCAGTCCTCTGACGAGATTAGCCCATCGCCTCTAGGCCCCACCGGCCGCTGCAGATCCTCTGCCCCAGGAGCCTGGACGCCGACTCTGGCTGCTCCCTCCTCCGCGGGGGGCCTCGAATCCATACTCCTCTCACTGCAGGACGCCACCGCTGACGGACCATTACCCGGCGCAGCCATATATGGCACCTGTGAAGACAAAATGGGAAAACCCAACGGAGACAAGCCAGGAGCACCCCTCGGGGGCCATGCCCCAGTCCAGTCCGACCTAGATGAACCCTGCCCCCCTCCCAACCAGTGCTCCCACCCTGCCCGCTGCCCCGACTGCCCATACCACCCAGAAGGGGACATACCCACCACAGGAGGAACCAAACCCCCAACCGGAGACATCCACCCCCAACCGTCCCCCCCTGCCACCCCAAAGCCCTGCCTAGGTCCCACCCCCCATTGGCCCAAGGGGCCTACTCCCCACCCCTGCCCTTGCTCCTGATCCATACTCTGAAGCCCCCCATCCACCCCATCTGTCTGCCCCCCCCTGCGCCCCACTACTCCTACCGGGGTCTCCCCTGTCCCTGCCGCCGGGGCCACTGCCAGCCTCTGAGGCCCAACACTCTCAGCCTGCCCCGTGATACCTTCAATATGCCCCTCCCCTACACCCCCTCACCAAACCCCGAGCACCTCTCACCCCCCTTCTCCCAACCCCCGTTTTACCTGTACTCCCAGACCCTGTTCGCACCGCTTTGTCCAACCCCCGCCCCCTCTGCCCTTTTCCTTGCCTCCCCCTGTCAGCCCGGCCCCCCCCTTGCCGCCCCCCCCCTCTTGCCGGCTGTTTCCCAGCCATCCGTATCAAAAGTTGGTTTATTTTTCTTTTTCTGTTCTTTTTTTTTTTTTTTAAACGCGGCCCACTCCTGTAGCTCTGCCAGTCACTCCTCACCGCCCTCCAAACCTTCCCGGGCCCGCTTACCGACTGCACACAGGCGCTGCCTTGGCTCCTGAGCCCAGCCCCTCAGCCCGCCTGCCACTTGCCTACTCTGAGGGCTTGTGCTCCCTCAGTGCCCGCTCCGCCGCACCACCGCAACGCCGCCGCCGCACAGTCGCTCTTCCTGCGTCCTCCCGCTACTGTTCTCCGCTCCTTTTGCCCTCTGCCGTGCTCCTTTCTGAACCGACGACACCGACTCTGCACTCCGCGCCTCACCACAATGATCCTGCCGGGCCTCCCGCCACACTGCCTGTGCTCTGGCCAGTATCGCGCACACCAGAGCACATGGAAGCCTGCACCTTGATTGGCTCCGCTCCCTCCCCTTCCCGAGCGGAGCCAATCAATTCAAAAGTCGCGCCGCGTGCACAGCCTGCCGCGGCACCAAATCGCCCCCCCGTGCACGAGCAGGGTCCTGCGCCGGGCAGAGCACCCGGTTACGAGCAGGCGCCGGGACCCTGCCAGCGCCTTTATTCATATTAAAACACAATTTTATAAGGAGGTATTCATTACCACTGTTATTAAGTAATCAGAGCACTATATAAATGTATTTACTACTTTATATTATATTATTGATCTCATAACTTTGTTTCACTATTTGATCTTATAGCAAGAGTAGTACTTTGTACACTGCCTTACACGTGATATACATCACAAGGTGTTCTTGTGAGTATTTATTTATACAATTTAATACTCCACTTTCTCGTTGCTGATATTTTTAATATGATGTTAGTTCTCTGTTGCCCTGTGTTTTGTATTTTGTTTCATCTCTTATTTATTATTATATTTTTTAACATCTACTTCTAAACTAGCATATTGTAACCATTATGCTTAAATTCACTATTGATGTTTTTGTTTTGAATGTGTACATATCATAACCGAGGATAGTGTATGCGACGGACCCCTCCGCACGATACCCCCACCCCACCCCCCCTTCTTGCTCCCCCCCCAAGCTATTTCCAACCCCACATTAATAACCACACTAAACACTGTGCTGGAATTCAACTGGCCGCAGCTTTTATTATGAACACAACTTGAATCAACAACAATTAACATTGTACCATAGCCCTCCCATCTGCGGACGCAGGCATCACCAGCCATATGACTAGCAAGGCGACTTCCTTTTACTTCATCCGCGGATAGGCCCCTGGCTATCTGCAATACCCACCCCTTCTTCTGGCTTCGCCATGCTACAAGCAAAAGCCCCCAGGGGTTCTCCGGGTGGCGGGTACCCCACCCCACCCTAGGTATTGCCCCGGCTCCGGACCCCGGAAACCTCCGGGATCCCGCCAACCCCATCACCCCTCCCCCCAGCTGTGACACACCAAAAGCTCCCCTCAAGGGCGGGCGGGCGGGATGCCGTCCCGATCCCTCCGGTGCCACGATGGAGAGTGATTCAAACTGTCCCTCGTGCTCCAGCCGCCCCCTTCTCCTTCGCCTCCCATTGGCTCCCGCGCACATCCTTCCTCAGCGGGAGCAAATCAACCCCATTGATGCCATCCCAGCATGCTCATCGACTCCTCCGCCCTCCAGCATCTACGGCAGCGGCACGGGTCCCCGCCCCGCTCCCCTGGTTATCCTGGCCGTGCGGGTACGTGGCCCCGCGGCCATCCTTTAACCGAGGATAGCGTACGCGGCAGACCCCTCTGCACGATACCCCCACCCCACCCCCCCTTCTTGCCCCCCCCAAGCTATTTTCAACCCCACATTAATAACCACACTAAACACTGTGCTGGAATTCAACTGGCCGCAGCTTTTATTATGAACACAACTTGAATCAACAACAATTAACATTGTACCATAGCCCTCCCATCCGCGGACGCAGGCATCACCAGCTATATGACTAGCAAGGCGACTTCCTTTTACTTCATCCGCGGATAGGCCCCCGGCTATCTGCAATACCCACCCCTTCTTCCGGCTTCGCCATGCTACTAGCAAAAGCCCTCAGGGGTTCTCCGGGTCGGGGGTACCCCACCCCCGCCCTAGGTATTGCCCTGGCTCCGGACCCCGGAAACCTCCGGGATCCCGCCACCAGCCCAGAAAGACCCTTTCTGAGCTGCCCCCTCCTTAGTTAAGCTGCGACCAGAGAATCCTGCGACCGTCGCTCTGCAGAATATACTCCAAAGCCTCCTGCCAATCATTCAATAGCAAATCCAATCCAATTGGGGATAAATGAACACCGTCACTCCGGAACAACCCAGCACACTCCACCTCCACCCAGGGATGTAAAATCTGGTATCCCCCGTGCTCACACACCCAGCGCCCAATCTTTCGGTTAACTTTGGTCAACCCCCTCGACCACCTCCTCTGATTCCAGCAAGCCAGCCTTGGAATAATATCTGACCATAGCATAACAACATCTTTAAACAGTAACAAAATCTCTCTCAAATCATGTTGCACTGCCCTAATCAACTGCTTGCAAGTCCATGTGCCAAGATCATTGCCCCCCAGATGCAACAATATCATTGCTGGGGTCCCGAGGTCGCTCTGGCGGTGCCGAAGCAAAGGCAATAGCTGCGACCATCTTAGGCCGCGTTCGCCCAGCCATAAAACGGTCACCACACTGCCATCCAATCCGATGTTGGACCCTACTGGCCGACTCGCTGCCCGCTGCCTGGCCCAATGGACAAATGAATGGCCAACCAACCAGCATGCACATGTACTGCATCCCCCATCTGCAAGCAAAATGGACAGTTAGTCATTAATAATAAGACATGCCCTCCCCCACCCGTACGTAACCTTGGTATGCCCAGGACCGCCATCTGCCTATCCATTGTATCTCAGATTCCCCAAACCCAGCCTCCGCCGCACTAGTCGCGGCCCCGATTCGAAAAGAGTAGGGCGCAAACCTCCGCGGGTCCACTCCAATCTCTTTGAGCGCCAAGCGCAACACAGCCGTGAACTGATACTGTGTCAGCGGGGATGAGTCGGCATGTATGAAGAGCCTGCCCTCTGTCGTTGGCCGCACCGAAATATACGCCCTCAGTGCTGCCACCAGGCATGCCGCGGCCCCCTTTACCACCCTGATCACCACCCAAGCCCCTCGTCCTAACTGATCCGTCTTTGACCTAGCTAACCAGATCTGGAGCTCCTCACCCAACACCGTTACCTTCAGCCCCCCCGCCCCCGAACCACGGGAGTCTGCCACTAGCTCGCCTATCCAAAAAGCTCCGAAAAAGGCCACACTAAAAACAGCACGGAACAGGGTAGCTTCATAAGCCGAGACCGTTACTCGCGCCATCGCGGCACACAACTTTTCCAACATTGTGAACGTAATCGGCCTTCTGTCATCCCCCGGGACAGGACAGGATCGCTCCCAACCTTGCAATAGCCTGCGGGTCAGGAACCCCCCACCCGGGATACTCCAACCCAAGGCCCTGGCGAAAAAGGAGAACCCCGCCAGGTGCATCCGCACTGCCGCTCTTGACCCACCCCTTGCTTTAACCGCCACTATATACTGCCCCAATAAGCTATCAGATACTCCTCCTTCAAGCCATCTGTGTGCTTCCAAAAACTCCCGCACTCTGCAGAATCCTCTGGTGTAGGCAGCCCACATTCCCATCGACACCGAGCTCCTAAGCAGCTGCATCATCGCCGGAGGCCAATCCACCATAAATGATCCGGGATCGCCGCTCCCTCGTCGTCCGCATCTGGTGCCAACTGCCGAAAGAGCTCCCACTTGAAACGGGAAAGAGCATCTGCAATTTTGTTAGTACATCCGGGAATGTGCTTAGCTTTGACAACAACATTCAAACGAAGACAGGCCAGCACCACTGCCCTCATCAATCTCGCAACCCGGAGGCACCGGGGCGAATACCTGTTAACTACACTCACTACCGCCTCATTGTCACAACTCCAGACAATCCGGCGATTGTGCACTCTGTCCGGCCATAGTTCCAAAACTACTAATATCGGGAACAGCTCCAAAAATGCTGCGTTAGCAGTTAGACCTTCGTCTCGCCAATCCTGCGGCCACCCCTCCGCACACCAAGCACCCCCAAATTAAATTCCCAACCCTTTTCCCCCGGCCGCATCCGTGAAGAGCTGCAAATCGCTGCTCGATACTTCGGACTCCATCAAAACCCTTTCCCCGTTAAATTCAGCCAGAAACACATCCCACACACCCAAATCTTCCCGCAGCCCACTCGACACCCGTATATGATGGTGAGGCTTTTTTACCCCCGCTGTAGCCGCTGATAGCCGCCGTGAGAAAACCCTCCCCATAGGAATCATCCTGCAGGCAAAATTCAGGGAACCAATCAAGGACTGCATCTCTTTCAACGCTACCTTCTGGGCCCTCATTACATTCGCTACCAAAACCCTCAACTTTCCGATCTTATCCTCTGGCAAGTGAGCTACCATCGCCGTCGTGTCCAATTCAACCCCCAAAAAGGTAAGACAGGTCGTAGGGCCCTCCGTCTTATCTGCAGCCAAAGGCACACCCCACTCACGCGCCAAGGCCACGAAACCTTCCAGCAACTCTTGGCATTGCTGCGACCCAGCACATCCCACAAACAAGAAGTCATCCAGGTAATGCGTTTGCACACCCCACCCGCTCGACCACCGCCCAATGCATAAAAGTGCTGAACTTCTCGAAGAAGGCACAAGACACCGAACAACCCATCGGCATACATTTGTCGAAAAACAGACCGCCCTGTACCCGAAAACCCAATAAATGAAACGAAGACGGATGTACCGGGAGCAACCGAAAGGCAGTTTCGATGTCTACTTTAGCTAGCAGAGACCCGGGACCACTCCTTCTCACCAAGTCCACCGCCGCATCAAAGGAAGCATAACACACTAAACAAAATGCCCTGGGTATGAGATCATTTACCGACGCCTCCACTGGGCTAGACAAATTATGGATCAGCCGGTATTTCCCCGGCGCTTTATTTCGGAATGATTCCCAACGGGGACACCACGAACTCCTCAAACGGCGCCTCCCGAAACGGGCCTGCGATCCGGCCTAAAGCCAGCTCCCCTTGAAGCTTCTCTTGGACAATACTAGAAAACCGCCGCACCGAGGCTGCTTTTCGCCCCGTCCCCGATACCACCCCCTCCCCTGCTGGTATAACAAAACCACCCTGAAATCCATTTTCCAAAAACTCCCTATCCTGTTTTTGCGGATACTTCCACAGCCACGGCTGTAGAGCCTGCAACCGCACCAATACACTGTTTACTGACACCGGCAGGCGCGGTTACTGGTCCTTTTTTAAAACATTTGACCGCAGCATGTCCACGTTACAGGTGGAACAAGCATGTCTAAACTTGCAGTCTGGGAATGGACAAGACGATTTATTGAATCGCCAGCATATATCACCCGCCCCGTCTGTGACCGAACGCTGCTGGGGCAAAGGCCCCCCTGTCCGAAAGGACCATCCACCACCTGCGCCCCCCGGGGCACTAGTCTTACCCCCCGAAGCCCCCCCAGAACCGGACCTCGATGACATCTGTATTAACCACAGATTAATGTCCTGCGTCCCCCATGACAACAACCTGTTCTCCTCCATTTTATCCCTGAACTTCTCGTCATAGTTGAGCCACGCCCAACCTTCATGTGTCTGCGCTACCTCCAGTATAGAATCCGCATATGCCAACAACATCCCGGGCTGCTCCGGATAATAGTGCCCCCATACACTGGCCAATCGCAAGAAAGCCCTCGTCCAATTCAAAACATTGCGCGATACCTTCTTTACCCTCCCCGCCTTCTCGTCCTCCTTTCTTTTCTTTCTACTTTCCCCGGACCTCTTCCTACCTTCTAATAAACAAAAATTGTCCACGTAGTGCCGTTTTCGGATCTTCCGCCGCATCTTCCTCGGCACTCCCTCCCACAATTCCGCAATTGCTGCCAGCGTAGGCATCGCTGGCCCTGCACCCACTGCCCCACCCCCTACGGTGCCTCCGCTCTTGCCCCCCCTCAACTCCCGACGAGGACCTAGATGACTCGTCTGATGACGTTGTCGAAGATTCCGAGCTAGAATGTCGCCGACAAACATGCTTCTTCTTACGCTTCGCCTTCCCTCCCCCATCTCTGCCATCCGCTTGTGCCCCGACCTCCAGCCCACTCGGTAACTCAACATCAGCCAACCGGGGCTCCACGTCTGCCTGGATGGCCCCTTGCTCCTCCCTCTGATCCCGACTCCGGGTCCCCGTGGCCAGCCATCCTGTCTCGATCTCTTTCCCCAGACTCGCCTCTGCCACCGTCGATTCCATGCGTGCTCCTTGTGCCGCACCCGACACCGGGCCCGGTGGCACCTGCTGCAAAGCCGACATCTGTGGAGGCAAAAGAGAAAAACCCAGAGGGGGAGCCATCGTAGGCCACGAAGGCTGCCAAGCTCCCAGCCAGCCCGCACTGGAGGAGCCCTGTCCCCCCCCCCACGCCAGTGTTCCCAAGCCGCCGGGTAATATCCCCCAGACGGCCTCGCCCATCCTAACAGGCTGCCTTGCCCCTCGTAACTTGCCTGGCCTACCCCCCCCCCCCAGGCTCACCCCACTGGTACCCTAAACCGCTCCCCTCCAACACCCCCCTGGCTTCCCGGCCCCCAGCTACCGCTCTCATACCTTCCTCACTGGGTTGCATATAAGGATTCTCCAAAGCCGGTCTACCAATACCACCTCCTCTGCTCCCCAAGTGGCTCACCCCTCCAGACCTCCCCCTCCCACGCCCAGTGCCCCTCCTTACCACCCTGTCACTTGGGCCCCTTCCCCTTAGTGCCTGCGAGCCCCCGGAGTCACCAGGGAGCTCCTGCAATGCTGCTCCACCCCTTGCTCTGGCAGTACCAACCCTAACCGACCCCCCTGCACCCCTAGGCGACCCCTGCCTACCCCTGTTGGTGCCCGTCACGGTAGCAGACAGCCCACCCTTGTCACTGCCTTGTATCCCCCTCCCCTGCCTGCCCCTCCCCCACCTAGGCCGCCCACCACTAGGCATGACCGCTATCACCAGCAACCCTGCAAATGAAGCTAAGAACTCTTTTACTGAACGTTAGGTACTTGCCGGGGCCCTGCTCCTCGGTTCTGGTGCAACTTGCGTCACCGCGGCAAGCCTTGCCACTCCTTGAAAACCTCTCCGACGTGTCTCAAGCCTCTCTGCCCTCCTGTGTTTACACGAGCACCTCAAATCGCATCCTTTACTGCCTTTTTTTTTTTGAATGCTTTTGCGCACACAAAAAATGCCGTCCCGATCCCTCCGGAGCCACGATGGACAGTGATTCAAACTGTCCCTCGTGCTCCAGCCGCCCCCTTCTCCTTCGCCTCCCATTGGCTCCCGAGCACATCCTTCCTCAGCGGGAGCCAATCAACCCCACTGATGCCACCCCAGCGTGCTCGTCGACTCTTCCGCCCTCCAGCGTCTACGGCAGCGGCACGGGTCCCCGCCCCGCTCCCCCGGTTACCCTGGCCGTGCAGGTACGCGGCCCTGCGGCCATCCTTTTTTAATTGTATAAAAGGTTATGTTATTTATTTTATTTTAATATGTTTTATTTTATTTTATTTTATATTTGCAAGCTGCATGCCCCCTGAGGAAGGCGTTGCCGAAACGCGTTGAGGTTTTAGCTAATAAAGCTTCCTGTGACCATTACACGTCTCTTGCTCCTTGTGTTCCACTGGCATCCACTGCAAGAGCGGGCGCTCTTTTTTGTGTTGATTCTGTTAATACATAAGCCATGTTACTATAGCCCTGTTATACATTATACAGAGGTCTCTTCCATGCATTGTGATATATGTGAGATTATGTCATGGACTAAGCATACCGTTGCATTAGCAGTTTTCTACCTATAATATGAATCATCTCTTATTTTGGAGGAGCATAGAGGCACATTCCGATGTGGCTGTCCAGGCCTCTATATGGCCGATTAGAATCGGGACGCCCAGAGGTAGACCCAATTCTGATCCTGCAGGGGCTAGACATGCCGTGGGATCAGA
Source organism: Ichthyophis bannanicus (assembly GCA_033557465.1). Taxonomy (NCBI): domain Eukaryota; kingdom Metazoa; phylum Chordata; class Amphibia; order Gymnophiona; family Ichthyophiidae; genus Ichthyophis; species Ichthyophis bannanicus. Next base: position 158,375,557 of record CM066039.1, on the reverse strand, counting down.
ATCGGGTCTACGGCCTGAACGTGCAGGCCGGGCCCCGATTCTGATTGGCTTGCCCACCCAGCCACATGTCCAGCTATCTCAGTCAGGCTCCTGAATAGAGCTGCAGTGCCATGGTGTCCCATTGCCATGGCACCGTGTCTCCATTCAGGAGTCGCAAATGCTGGCCGCTTCTGATGTCTTTCTTTCCCCGCAGTCAAACCCTTGATCTGGTCTACCATGGCCAGGGTCTGGCTGTGGGGAACTTCCTGCACCCCCCTACCTTTTTTACCAGGCCCGGCAACAGGATCCCCTGATGTCCTGGGGGACTTATTCCACCCCTGCAGTGGAATAAGTCCACCGTCTATGTTCATGGCTCCGGACATATAGGGCTGAATCGGCCCTGTACTTCCAGGGTCTCAGACCTCCCTTGCCCTGCCCTTGCTCTACCCTTTCTTTGCCTTAGCAATGCCCCCTCCCACCCCCTTCTAAGCCTCCCCATACAAATTCATTGTTCATAGGAGGAAGATTTTCCGGGGCCAGCAGGGGGGGGTGAATAGCAGGGATGAACGTCCCAACTGGACATCCATCCCTGCTTTTTGCAGGACAGAATGATCCCCATAGCCAAACTTCAAACAAAAGCCATAGAAATTCCTCCAGTCGGGGGAAGGCTCACTCTTTTTGCACAAAGGTGATCACTCGTAACCTCAGACTCATGGATTCTACACATCATCAAAAGCAGTTATCAACTACATTTATTGGATAGAAAGAAACGATTGCTGCAATTTGAGGCTAAATGGATACATTTACTACATACCAAACACCCGAATGGATTAAATACAACTATAGATTATTCCATGTTATTTTAAAGAGCCCTAACCTTTTAATCCTCTCCTCATAGAGGTATTCTTCCATTCCCTTTACCATTTTGGTGGCTCTTCTCTGTATCTTTTCTATTTCCACTATATCCTTTTTAAGATACAGCTACCAAAATTGCACTTAATACTCAAGGTGCAGTCGCACCATGGAATGAAACCAGAGGCATTATAATATCCTTTCTTTTATTCTCTATTCCTTTCCTTATGATTCCTAGCATTCTATTTGCTCTCTTGGCCACCACTGCACACTGGGCGGAGTATTTCAACATGTTATCCATGATAATGCCTAAATCCTTTTCCTGGGTGGTGGTTCCTAATGTGGAACCTTGCATCGTGTAGCCATATTTTGGGTTGTTCTTTCCTAGGTGCATAACTTTGCACTTGCCAACATTAAATTTCATCTGTCAGTTGACCACAAATTTGATTACTTCACTCATTATTCCCATTTCCAGGTCATTTAGGAAGATGTTAAAAAGCAGCAGATCCAGCACAGATCCCTGGGGTACTTCACTATTCACCTTTCTCCTTTGGAAAGCTGGCCATTCAGCCCTACCCTTTGCTTTCTATCTTTTAACCAGTTCCTGATCCACAGTGGTACACTGCCTCCTATCCCATGACTTTTTAATTTTGCCAAAAGTTTCTTATGAGGGACCTTGTCAAAGGCTTTCTGAAAATCCAGATACACTATATCGACTGGCTTACCTTTGTCTACCTATTTATTCACACCTTCAAAAAATATAACAGATTAGTAAAATAAAACCTTCCTTGGCTAAAGCCATGTTGGCTTTCTTCTATTAAACTATGACTATCTACATGTTCAGTAATTTTGTTCTTTATAATGGTTTCTACCATTTTGCCTAGTACTGATGTCAGACTCACTGGTCTTTAGTTTCCCGGATTACACCTGGAACCCTTTTTAAAAATTGGCGTTACATTGGCTATTCACCACTCTTCAGATATTACACATGATTTTAATGTTAGTTCACAGATTACTAATAGTAGACATGAGTAACTTCCCTACTTCTTCTACAGTAAAGACTGAAGCAAAGAATTCATTCAGTCTCTCCACTATGGCCTTGTCCCCTCTTAATGCCCTCTTTACCCCTCTGTCGTCATCTAATGGTCCAACTGACTCACACGTTTTTTGCTATGAATGTACTTGAAAAAGTTTTGATTATGCGTTTTTGCTACAACTGCCTCTCTGACCTCATCTTTAAATTATGCTGGCAGTTTTTTGGACTTCCTTCCATTTTCCTTAAAGCATGTAATACGGGTGGTCTGGGTTTCCAAGATAGTATTTTTAAACAATACCCATTCTTGATGTAAATCTTTAACCTTTGCAGCTGCTCCTTTTAGTTTTTTCTTAATTGTTTTTATCATAGTCTCCCTTTTGAAAGTTAAAAGGTAGTACTGTGGATTTTCTTGCCATCCTTCCTCCATTTATTAAATCCAGTGCGATCATGCTATGATCCTATTGCCAAGTGGCCCCCAACACCTTTATCTCTTGCACCAGATCTTGTGTTCCATTAAGGGCTAGGTCCAAAATGGCTTTCTCTCTTGTTGGTTCATGAATCAGCTGCTCCAAAAAGCAGTCATTTATTTCATCTAGAAACTTTATCTTCCTAGCATGTCTTGCCATGACACTGACCCAGTTGATACCGGGGTAATTGACATCACCCATTATTATTACCGTGTTGTAACTTTTGTTAACTTCTCTGATTTCTTTGAACATTTCATCATCCATTTGTTCATTCTGGCCAGGTGGTCGATAGTATATCCCCACTGCTATTGCCTTCCCCTTTTTACATGGAATTTCAATCCATAGAGATTCTACAGTGTATTTTGTTTCCTGCAAAACTTTAATCTTTAAACTTTAATCCTGTGTGATTTAATGCCCTCTCTAACATAGAGTGCAACCCCTCCACCAATTTGATCTACACTATCATTGCGATATAATTGTACCCAAGTATCAGAGTGTCCCACTAGTTGTCCTCCCTCCATTGGGTCTCTGAGATACCAATCATGTCTAATGTCTCATATAGAGCTATATATTCTAACTCTCTCATCTTATTTTTTAGATGTCTCCATAGTAATGGTGGGATCAAGTATGATATCAAGTAATTTAAAGATCAGCATTGTCCTATCAATGATTGTAATGGTGCAAGAGTACTTTTTGAAGTCATTTTCTGTCAGAGACATACAGTTTTTTTACAATCAACATTTTGAAAGCATCTTTCACACCTGACATTTTACAGCAGTGGCAGGATATAGTGTGATAGACAGCTGTTTAAAGATCGGAACTGTCTTTATTTATGATTGGTATGGTGCCTAAACACTTTTTGAAATAATTTTTTGTTTGAATCATATATCCTTTCAAAGATCAATATCTTTTGAAAAACACTTTTGAGACCCAATGTTGAGTAAAACAGCTGTTCTCGACCACCTCAAGTTTCCGGTTCCGCTTGCCACTCGGGAGCTTTAAAATCTCTCCCATGTGATCAGTTTGGAAGTCTCTCTCACCTTAGAATGGCAGGGCTCTAGCTGGATGATTGCGCCTATGAGCAGCCACAAAAGCTAATTACTTATATTCGGGTAAGTTTGTAACCTTCTGTATGAATTCTTTATTATGATGACTGTTTAACTGTTATAGTATAATAGCATCTTTTAAAGTCATTTTTTGAGTGGTCTAGTCTTTCAAGAATCGGTGCGTTCTATAAGCGCATTTAATTTTGAGTGAAACAGCTGCCTCCAATTATTTTAAGTTTCTGGTTTCATTCATTACCCTGGGAGTTTTAAAAATTCTCCTGTGTGGTTTAAAGTTTGGAAGCTATTTTTGACCGGCAACATTCTAGTTGAATGATCATGATAACACTTAATTAGTAGAATCAATTCTGTTACTTGGGTAAGTGTGTCACTTTTTGAACGATGTCTTAATTATGCTTACTCAAAGGTAATTTTTCACTGTTTCTGGAAGACAACACTGTTATAATATCAACAAGTCCAATGATTACAATGAATCAACGGTCAGCATTGAAAAAGTAACTTTGTCACCCTTACTGGAACGACAATGGACTTTAAAGTGATGTTTGGGAAAATATAATTTCAAATTGCTTAGATCGTTTTTATTTTGGAGTTACCAGTAATGGCAGTGACCTCTAAGATAGTAGCAATATTGTGGTAAAATTATCAGTGACATAGTAATTTATAAGGACATATAATTCATGCATTAGTATGGTGGGGTAATCTTGATCACTGTTAGTGGTAATTAGTTTGCCGGTAAAAATAAGCAAAGTTTTCTCCCGCCAATCTGACTATCTCTAACATTGAGTCAGAAAGGATTAAAGTTTTGCAGGAAACAAAATTTGCTGTAGAATCTCTATGGATTGCAATTCCATGTAAAAAGGGGAAGGCGATGGCAGTGGGCGTGTACTATCGACCGCCAGGCCAGAATGAGCAAATGGATGATGAAATGCTCAAAGAAATCAGGGAAGCTAACAAACGTTACAGTACCGTAATAATAATGGGTGATTTCAGTTACCCTGGTATCGATTGGGTCAGTGTCACAGCAAGATATGCTAGGGAGATAAAGTTACTAGATGAAATAAATGACTGCTTCTTGGAGCAGCTGGTTCATGAACCGACCAGAGGGGAAACCATATTGGACCTAGTCCTTAGTGGAACACCAGATCTGGTGCAAGAGATAAGGGTGTTGGGGCCACTTGGCAATAGTGATCATAGCATGATCGCGTTTGATTTAATTAGTGGAGGAGGGATGGTAAGGAAATCCACAGTACTACCTTTTAACTTTCGAAAGGGAGACTATGATAAAATGAGGAAAATAGTTAAGAAAAAACTAAAAGGAGCAGTTGCAAAGGTTAAAGACTTACATCAAGCTTGGGTGTTGTTGAAAAATAGTATCTTGGAAGCCCAGAACAGTTGTATTCCACACTTTAAGAAAAGTGGAAGGAAGTCCAAAAAACTGCCAGCATGGGTTAAAGGTGAGGTCAGAGAGGCTATTGTTATCAAAAAAGCATCTTTCAGGAAATGGAAAAGAGAGCCAAATGACGAAAACTGGAAGCAGCACAAGCACTGGCAGTTAATTGCAAGGCATTGATAATGCCGGCAAAGGGAGAATTTGAGAAGAAGCTTGCTGCGGAAGCAAAAATGCAAAATAAAGACTTTTTCAAGTACATTCGTAGCAAAAAAACTGTGAGAGTCAGTTGGTCCATTAGATGATAGAGGGGTTAAAGGGGCACTAAGAGGCGACAAGCGGAAAGACTGAATGAATTCTTTGCTTCGGTCTTTACTGAGGAAGATGTACGGATGTTATCCATGACTGAAGTGGTATTTAAAGGTGCGGAAGAATTGAAGGAAATATCGATACATCAGGAAGATGTATTACAACTATTTGATAAACTGAAGAGTAGCAAATCACCTGTACTGGATGATATACATCCAAGGGTGTTGAAAGAACTGAAATATGAGATTGCAGACCTGCTATTAGTAATCTGTGAACTTTCATTAAAATCATCTGTAATACCTGAAGATTGGAGGATCGCCAATGTAACGCCAATTTTTAAAATGGGTTCCAGGGGTGAACTGGGAAACTACAGACCAGTGAGCCTGATATCAGTACCGGGAAAAGTAGTAGAAACCATCATAAAGAACAAAATTGCTGAACATGTAGATAGTCATGGCTTAATGGGAGACAGCCAACATGGCTTTAGACAAGGAAGATTTTGTCTTACTAATCTGTTATGCTTTTTTGAAGGTGTGAATAAACAGTTAGACAAAGGTGAGTCAGTTGATATAGTGTACTGTATTTGGACTTTCAGAAAGCCTTTGACAAGGTCCCTCATCAGAGACTTTTGGCAAAATTAAAAAGTCATGGTTATAGGCAGTGTACTATTGTGGATGAGGAACTGGTTAAAAGATAGAAAGCAGAGGGTAGGGTTAAATGGCCAATTTTCCAAATGGAGAAAGGTGAATAGTGGTGTACCCCAGGGATCTGTGATGGGTCTGCTGCTTTTTGACATATTCATAAATGACATGGGAAATGGAATAACGAGTGAGGCTATCAAATTTGCAGATGACACAAAACTATTTAAAGTTGTTAAAACCCATGAGGATTGTGGAAACGTGCAAGAGGATCTTGATAAATTGGAAGACTGGGCATCAAAATGGCAGATAAAATTTAATGTGGACAAGTGCAAAGTTCTGCACCTAGGGAAGAACAACCCAAACTATGGTTACACGATGCAAGGTTCCACATTAGGAACCACCACCCAGGAAAAAGATTTAGGCGTTATTGTGGATGACATGTTAAAACCCTCGGCCCAGTGTGCAGCGGCAGCCAAGAGAGCAAATAGAATGCTAGGTATCATAAGAAAAGGAATGGAAAATCAAACAAAGGATATTATAATGCCTCTGTATCGTTCCATAGTGCGACTGCACCTTGAATATTGTGTGCAATTCTGGTTGCCGTATCTTAAAAAGGATATAGTGTTATTAGAAAAGGTTCAGAGAAGAGACACCAAAATGGTAGAGGGGAAGGAAGGATACCCCTATGAAGTAAGGCTAAAAAGGTTAGGGCTCTTTAACCTGGAAAAGAGACGGCTGAGGGGAGATATGATAGAAGTCCATAAATTAATGAACGGAGTGGAATGGGTAAACGTAGATCGATTGTTTATGTTATCAGAATATAGAAAGACTAGGGGACATGCAATGAAGCTACAGGGTAAACCATTTAAGACAAATCAGAGAAAATATTTTTTCACTCAATGTGTAATCAAACTCTGGAATTTGTTATCGGAGGATGTAGTAAAAGCTGTTAATGTAGCTGGGTTTAAAAAAGGTTTGGACAAGTTATTGGAGGAAAGGTCCATAAACCATTATTAAGAAGGGACCCAGGATATCACTGCTTGACCCAATACAGGCATTGTGGAACCTGTGTCTTTTGGGGAAACTGCTAGGTACGTATGACCTAGATTGGACACTGTTGGAAACAGGATACTGGGCTTGATGGACCTTGGTCTGACCCAGTATGGCATATCTTATGTTCTTATTTCTCTAGTCATCTCATCACACCCCTGAAGCAACAACCCTGGGGTGAAATGGGGCCATGTCAAATGTATGACCAAAACAATTAATAGAGATAGTGTGAATTGACTACTGGTAGTGCTGATTTCAGTTTTTGAATTCAGATAAGTTTTCATCTTCTTTGAATAACGTTTCAATGATCTTGAAGAAATGAGGTTTTTTAAATGAATTTCAGCTTAAATAAATAAAAAGAGAAAAATATAAATAAAAATAGAAGGGATTTTCTGACCAGTGAGGATTGGTGCCCTGTTTTTGTAAGCAAGAAAAAGGATCCAGTTCATGGACCATAGGGACTAATTGAGGTCTTTTCCCCTCTATGGTTATGAAAATAAAAAAATAAATGTAAAACTTATTAACTGTAATATTTAACATCAGAGGAAGTATAAATATTAAAGGGAGTTTGACAGGTGATTAATGGCTGGATTATATGAACTGCACCTGCATTAGCCTTTGTTTTTTTCTGATAATACATGAGCCATGATACTATAGCCCTGTTAAACATTATACTGAGATCTCTTTCCTGCATTGTGATATATAGGAGATTATTTCATGGACTAAGCATACCATTGCATTAGCACTTTTATTTATTTGTTTATTTAATTAATTAACAGTTTTTATATACCTCCTTCTCTTAAAGTCAAAGCGGTTTACATTATAACTTGCACTTTTACATAGAACTTGTTGAACTTGCACACTTACAGAAGAACTTATTTTGGAAACATAGGGCAGGGAATATTTTGGAAACATAGGGCAGGGAATCATGCAGGAGATGCTTTGTAGCATAGATTATATACAATTAAATCTGGGTACAATCAGAATATGGTGGATTTCTAGCTAATCTGGTGATTGGTGGATTCATTTAAACAGTCAATAAACAGGAAGGTTTTTAGTTGCTTTCTAAAGTCCTTCATATCAGTGGTGGTCCTCAAATTTCCAGGGAGGGAGTCCCAGATGGTAGGCGCAGCAAGGGAGAATGCTCTGGTGGTGGATTCGTTTGCTCTTCTGAAGGTACAGGTTATTGGAATTTTCTCAGTAGTGCTCTGTCTCTTTGGCCTGTTGTTCGGACTAGTGCAAAGTAATTCTTCTAGGGCTGTAGCTGACATGCTATTTCTGATCTTAAAAATGGTCAAGGCAGATTTGTATTTAGAACAGGCAGTAACTGGGAGCCAATGGAGCTGGTGTAAGATGGGTGTTATGTGCTCTTGCTTGCTTGATCCGGTGATGGTTCTAGCGGTGGTATTTTGAACCAGTTGAAGTGATCGTGTGGCCTGCTTTGGAAGTCCTAGATACAGGCCGTTGCAGTAGTCTAGGATGTGGGTTATAATGGCTTGACATACCCATCAAAAGTGATTTTGTTTGAGGCGTGGTTTTAGTCTTCGAATGGTGGCAAGCTTGTATAATGCATTCCTAGTGGTCCTGTTGATATGTGGTTATAAACTTAATTGGCAGTCAAGTGTTACACCAAGATATCGAACTTCGTCCTTTATTGGGATTGTGGTGTCTGCTATCTTGATTGAAGTAGGGAAGGTGGAGGAAGTATTCCGTGTGATGATTAGTGCCTCAGTTTTTTTCATGTTTATGCTTAGATTGCTGTTGGAAAGTCAGATGGTTATCTCCTGGATACAATTGGACATGGTGTTATATTCTGGAGAGTCTATGCTGATTGGAGTGTAAGCCATGATATCATCTGCATAGATAACATATTATAACCTGTGTTTCTTGAAGATATTGCAGACTGGCTGTATGTATAGGTTAAAATGAAGGGCAGACAGGGAGGATCCTTGAGGGATCCCTTGCGTTGAGTGAAATGGAGTAGAGAATTGAGTTCCTACTTTGACCCTTTGCTGTCTGTCATGAAGGTATGATCGGAACCATTTATGGGTAGTGTTGTATAGACCAATCTCAGTTAGTCTGTTCAAAAGGATGCTGTGGGATACAGTATCAAATGAAGATGGTATATCAATGAACACTAACAGGAAACCGGTCTTGATGTTGTTGAGTCCTCTGAGTAGGGTGTCGAATAAGTATATGAGTAGGATCTCCATATTAGGGTTAGAGCAGAAGTCATGTTGATGCAGAGCTAGTGGGGCATATGTGTCCAGATGATCCTGGAGCTGTCTCTGCATAGTCTTCTTATCTTTGTTAGAAAAGGGAGGCTGGAGATGGGTCTGTAGGTTAATGGATCTATGGGGTCTGGTGCTGATGTCTTCAGGATTGGTCAGATTGTTGCTTCTTTGAGGGCAGTGGGCATGTAACCTTGGGTTAGGGAGGCGCTTATTATCCTGTGAATATCCATGGCCAGCTCTTCCTTTGTTGATTTTATCCATAGCACTGGGCAGGGATCTGACGGAGCTGTGCTGGAGTTTAGCTCGGAGATAGTGCGTTTAACCTGCTTAGTCGTGGGGATGTGGAATTCATTCCACCTCTCTAGTGGGGTAGCTCTTGTGATTATTGAAGAAATGGAAGCATTGGTAGGGTCTTGGACTTTAGAGGCAGTGTTGTTTTTAGTTGACAGATAATCTGTGAATGCTTGTGGGTGAATATTGTCTTTGTTCCTTTGTGTTGTATCTTTTGTGAGGGTCCTGACTATCTCAAAAAGTTCTCTTGGCTTGTTGGTAGCCTTTAAGATGAGATTGGTATGATATTGCTCCTTGTGGCTATTAATAAGGCTGTTGTATTTCTTTTGCATTATTTGGTATTTTTTTAGAGTGGTATTTACTTTTCCACCTATGACATCAAGGTCCCAGTTTGCTGCACCACCAGCAGTGCCACAATGCATTCTTTGAGTGCTTCCATGGCTGCCGATTCCAAAGGTTGCAGGGCCTGAGCAACTTCAACTGATGTACCCAATAGGTGTACAGGGATATTGACGGCTGGGTCTTGGCTGTCAGTGCCCATCAGTTATCCTGGAGGATGACCTCCCTTCGGGACACCTTTGAGGGGCACTCATGCAGACCCCCATTGCTTTCGATGCCATGCCTCGCAGTGCTCTGATGCTGATACACCAGAGTCTGCAACTGATGTTTTCTGTGGGCACTCCTCGATGTCGAAGAAGACATGGTTGAATCCTTCCTCATCTCTGGGTGGAGATTGATCGATGGTTGGTGTTCCAGGGCACTACGGGTGTTTAGCTCCAATTGAGCTTGAGAGCCCCTCGGCGTCAATGCACTGCCAGCATCTGATGCAGCTTTGGAAGCCATAGAGACCGATGCTGTCAATGCCAATACCGATGAATAGGACTTCTGAGTGCCATAAAGTGATTTGCGCTGCTTCTCATGATCCTTGATTCCTCTTTTTGTTATCTGTGAACACAAATTACAAGAAGGCTGATGATCAGGTCTCAGGCGCTATAGGCACCAATTATGGGTATCTATGATCGATATGGTCCTAGAGAATATGGAACACTTCTTGAACCTGCTGGTGTGTTTCTGGGACATGTCGTCTGAAAAAATAGCCGTGGCAAAGTTGAATGGCTCAATGACGAGGACCAAGGCCCGCCAGAGTACCGGCACGGGAGGGCCGAGGTACCGAGTCAAGAATAAAATGAATGATCAAAAGAGAAAAAAAGTAAAAGGGAGGAGCCAATCACGACAGCAGGTGATTGGATGAAAAACCTGAGGTGAAAAAAACCCATGAGGGGAAATAGAGAAGCTTACTAGTGGAAGTATCTGGAACATGTCCGTGGAGCTCCATGGAAAACAAAAGACTGAGTCAAGACAGTGTCATGGTAACAGGCGGAAAGGAAGCACACAGGCACTGTGCAGCCTTTTAAAAGCTTCCAATTGAAGCGGGGGAGCATTCCCATTGGGGATGTCACCTGTATTTGAGGACTCATTCCTGCTTGTCTACGGAGAATAATGGTGATTTCAATTACCCCAATACCAAGGAAGTAAAGTTACCAGATGAAATAAATGATTGCTTCATCAGGGCCAGCTCAAGGGGTTGTAGCACCCTGAGCCAGCTTTTGCTTTTGTGCCCCCCTTTTGGGTCCAATCTTGCAGTGCAAGCTGTGCAGATGGGTAAGTTTTCAGCCCACTGGCTTGTTAAATGTCACCCTCCCATTTAACTTAATCTGTATATTCTGTGTCACTATCCATATAGATAGCTCGCTGAATATACAGAGCGTGATGGTGTGCTCATTGTATTATCCTTTTAGGTTAGGCCTGATATTCTGCAGGCCTAAATGAAATGTGTAACTTTCCTGAATAGTGGCTGAATATTGTCACTATCTGGATAATTTTCTGGCCCACCCTTGCTCCTCTCCTAAAATGTCCCTCAAGTATACAGATCATATCTGAGCATTCTGCAATTTAAAAGCCTAATATTATCTGTATATTTTTTGAAAATACATGGTTAGGCTAATTATGCATTTACCAGCGAATGCTTAATTGCCTTTGAATATCAGTATAATAGGGCGTAATTATTCATTCATATGGAACACTCCCAGACTCATCAATAAAACTCTCCCAACAACAGATGCAGAGAAGTAGAGTGTTTCATTTTACTCTAAACATACAAAAAAACCACTATTCAAATTCTAGTCTCACATCAGTGACAACACCACAAACTTCCTCCACAGCTAGACATTGTGCATTATAATACAAAACCCTGCAAATTGTCACTCAGCACCAGCATCAAGAACTCAAATTACACCAACCCTACCTATGGAAAATCAGCACTGCAAATATTTTAGAATACCAGTAACCCCTAGTTGAAAAAGAGAACAAGCTGAACTATTCAGATTCCTAGAGAGAACCTACATGTTAACAGAATCCCTTATCTCAGCTGCACATGGAAACTACAGACCATCACCAATTAAAGAATAAGGGCCTGATATTCAGCGGGGGTGGCTAATGCTTCTAAAGTGCATATCTGTCGCTGCTGAATCTTAACCCTGGATATTCAGTGCTGGGCCATTTCCGGCCACCAGCATTGAATATCCAGGTCTGCATCATGGTAGCGGCGATATTGAGCTGCAGCCTGTTTAGCTCCCATGGGTAAAGATAGGCCCACTTTTCCCATGTTATCTTTACCCATAGGTCGTTAACTGGGCAGCGGTTCAATATTACTGCAGACCAGTTAGCGACGGGTGCTGCGTGTGTTCCACCCCAGAACACCCATGACATGCCCCGATGCTACATGGTTAGCATCAGGGCATGTAGAAGCAGAACCTGCGGATATTCAGTAGCACTAACTGTGTTAGTGCTGCTGAATATCCCTCTAAGCAGTATTTACATGGTTTACAGGTCTGTGAACTGTGAAAATGCCTTTGGATATTGGGCCCTAAGAAATTACAAAACACAAAAATTGAAATGGAAAGCTCCCAAATCAGACACCAAGCTATGAAACATGGAAGAAAGAGAAACAGAAATGTATTTCCTCCTGTAATGAACTGTAAAAAATGCACATTTTCAAAGCTGACATATTTTATTCTCTATAAACTGATATTCTTTTGTACCTTTCTTGTCTTATCTTATTTTTCCAGTTGGGTTGGTCCCAGTCTCTCTTTTCTAATATACTTCTTGTTGGTTTTCTTCTAGGTCCTTTTCCAAGATCCCATTTCCATTTTCTGTTTCTTCACACTCCCTGTCTTCTTCGTCCTTTCCTTCGCCACATCTCTCTCTGACATGGATACTTCTATTTCTATTTGTCTTTTACCAAACTATAGCTTCATGCCATTCCCTTCTCCTTCCTACAGTCTTTAGTCTTCCTCACTGTTCACCTACTTACTAGCTTTCCATTTCCTAATCTTACTTCTCTAGTCTTTCCGTTCCACATCTGTTTTATTCCTTTGCCAGCATCCTTTCACTCACTTTCTAATCCACCATTTCCACCCTTTGTACTCATCTCCTCTGCAGTCTCATTTACCACCTTCTGCTTCTCATTCTTATACCAGCCCGAGCTCATTCCCTAACACTTATCACCTCTCCATCTCCAGGCCCTTTCTTATGTCTTACACTCACCCTGGCTTCCATTTCCCCTTTCACTTCTCTCATTTCTACTCTCTTTCACCAGCTTCAGGAAAGACCTGTCTCTTTCTGTGGCTCTCATCCACTCTGTCCTTTTCAACTGCCCCAATCCATTCCTTCCCCAAGTCCTCCAGGGCCTTCAAGCCTTCTCCCCTCCCAATATTTCTGCACTTGGTTTCATTACTCTACTCATACCCCTCATTAAATCACCTTGTCCCCACTGAACTCCTAATCTCTTGTCAATTTTTTAGCCCCCACTAACCTTCCAAGCAATTCCAAGTTCCCACTCACAATCCCACCCACGCCCCAAGTTCCCATGTAAACTCCCAATATCCAGCCTGTCTAAGAGTTTTTGTTTTGTTTTGTTTTTTATCCAGTCATAGAGTCTCCACTTGTCAGAGTCCCTGCTTTCCCACATCCTATGTCCCCCTAGTATCTACTATCCTGCCTCCTACGCCCCTTCCCCAGCACCCACCCATTTACTTCCTTCTCCAATATTTGTTAACCTTGTCTTTCTTTCTTTTTACCTTGGCATGCATTTTTATACCCCTCCCTCTCAACCTTAGCTTGGTTGACTTTATTTCTTCCCTACTCCCCACAATATCTGCCCTCCTCTCCCGTCTCACTCCCCCAACATTGCCCTCTTTTTTCTACTCTGACCCTAACATTTGTCAGCATCAGTCACCTTTGAATACCAGGATCTCAGCCCTAGAATTAGCTCCCTTCCAGTCCCATCTCCCCATGCATAATATCAGCCCATTTCCCGTACCAGCCCCTTAGCCACAGTATCAGCCCATTTCTAGTATCAGTCAGTCCCCCAGCTCCTGTATCAGTCCATTTCCAGTCCCCCCAGCCCCTGTATCAGCCCAACTCGCTATTCCCAATATCAGCCCATTGCCAATATCAGTCAGTCCCCCAGACCCTGTATCAGCCCATTTCCAATCCCCATCCCAATATCAGCCCATTTCCAGTACCAGCCCCATTCACAGTATCAGCCAATTTCTAGTATCAATCAGCCCCCCTTCAGCCCCTGTGTTAGTCCATTTCCAGTGCCCCCAACCACAGTATCAGCCCATTTCCCTGTCCAGTAATCTGGCTGAAAGTGGTCCGCGCAGACCTAGCACCCTACATCCTTGATATGGTCAACACATCACTGACACAGGGGATAATGTCTAAACTTCTGAAGCAAGTCTCAATTCGACCAATTTTAAAAAACAATTCCCTTGACAAACTCTGCTCTACATCATATAGGCCAATATCCAGTAATTTTTAGCCAACATTAAAGAAAAAGTTATTTACTCTCAACTCCACTAACATATTGATACTCATGCCCCACTAAACAAGCACCAATACGGATTCAGGCCATATCATAGTGTTGAGACCCTGCTAACTGGACTCTTTGACAATCTGATAAAGGTCATAGATAACCTAAATGAGCAGTCATGCTAATATTTTTAGATATAGCTGCTGCCTTTGATTCAATTAGTCATCCAATTCTCATTGAAAGACTCAAGCAAATTGGACAACTTTAAAATGGTTCCAATTCTACCTCACTGATCGATCTCAACAAGTGAAAATAGGGCAACAGACTTCAAAGTCATTCTCACAGAAACAAGGGATACCACAAGGCTAGCCTCTTTCTGCCCTATTATTTAACATATATTTGCAAACTAGCTGTAACATCATCCAAGGATTCAATGTCAGTTATTCCATCTACGCAGATGATGTAATGCTATTCCTCCCCTTTGATTTAGCACAACCAGGTCTAGGACAACTCAGCATGGCCAACTCAGAGCGACCAACTCAGTGTGCCGTGCTGAGTTGTCCTAGACCCATTACTGGTCAAATATATGAGGTCAAATTTGGAAATTTCAAAAAAGTACAATAGTAAATGCAATAGTAAAACATCCAAAAACATTTTATTAAGCTGACTGATAATTTCAGATTTGTCAAATGAAATCTGGAACATCCATTTTGGCTTTTAGGGCGATCTTTAAAAGACTGCTTCTTCCACCTGGTTCAGAACATGAGGAAGCATTTGGCGTCAATAGGTGGTGTTCCAGAATGTGACATGAACACGGAGTTTGCCCTTAAGCCAAAATAGTTCTAGTCTTAGCATTTGCGCCTGTCCTAGACTTGGGAGATTATGTTGCTGTTCTGGAAGGACACCTGCCCAAACAGCTTCATCCTCTGCTCAACTGGTTCGAGGAGAGGAAACGGTAGATGATCTTCTCTGTTTTCTCCATCTATGTGGAATCTGTTTGATAGAACACTGAGTGCCGAGGATTGCACTAACAACCATTCTGAAGCTGCTCATCATCGCCTCCAAGCCAAACGTGAAATGTGCCATCCCATGATCTGGAAGTTCACTGATGGCCTCAGAAAGGTTTTGTCAGATTATGGCACTAGATGCCCTATAGAATACTTGTATGGCATAGCTAATAATTATCAGATAGCATAACAAAATCTTTTTTGATGTTTTCCTATTACAGTTTGGACGTTCTAGATTTCATTTGCAAATCTGAAATTAACAGATAGCTTAATAAAATGTTTTTGGGTGTTTTACTATTGCATTTACTATTGCACTGAGTTGGCCCACACTGAGTTGGCTGCTCTGAGTTGGCTGCGCTGAGTTGTCCCAGTCCCAGCACAACCTAACTTAACCCCCATTACTTCATGCTTTTTCAAGGCTGCACAATGGTTAAACAACTGCAACCTCAAAATTAATTATAAAAAACCGGAGGTATTAATTATTACAAGAAACATACATTTTACCCCACCCTCTCATCTCATAATAGATGATGTAGCGCTCCCAATAAAGAATGAGGTAAAATACCTTGGTGTCACCCTTGATAGTTTAACACATCTTAAAACAACAGCTTGGTCTAATCTACAACAAACATATTAAGCATTTGAGGCCCCTTCTTCCACATCAAGACTTTAGAACCATGTTCCAAGTTATGGTATTCCCCTTATTGATTTCTGCAATAGTATCCTCCAAGGGCTACCCACACAAGCTCTAAAACACCTTATGATAGCCCAACATGTTGCTGTCAGGATAAGTAGTCAAGGCTAACCCAACAGTAGATATTGCACCCATACTATACAAACTGCACTGGCTCCCAGTCCATAGCAGGATCAAATACAAAATAATAATGACCACATTCAAATTAATAAAGGACTTACCATCTTACCTAACTAACCTCATAAAGAACCTCCCAAATGACAGAATAAGAAGGGAATGTAGTCAGAACACACTTCTTGTGCCACACACGTTTATAAAGTTCAACAGGGCAACAACCAACAGAGCCTTTAGCTTCACTGCACCGATGATGTGGAACTCCCTCCCAGACAAGCTTAGGGCCACATCGAACCTTATCACTTTCCGGAAACTACTTAAAACACATCTGTTCATAGAACATTTTGGCACAGATGAACCAACGCAAGACCTCTTCCCCACTTGGTACAGACTCCAGCACAAACAGGATACTGTTCCCCCCGCTTCCTCCTCCTCCTTCTATCCCTCTGACCTCTTACAAGTTATTGGACCCAACCAAAGCCAGTTATTTAATACTAATAGATGCACCACTATTAAGTGGGTACCCCCGACCCTGTAAATAAATTCTCTTGTACATAATATGCATACTTGTAAATAAGTTACATTGTTACATGGCACCATGCATTTGCTAATGTTTTCATATATACTCTTTGTTCCATGTTGAAACCTGTTAATATGTAATGTTTCTTAACAGTTATCTGTAAACTGCTTTGATTTAATTGAAAGGCAGTATATAAAAAACAATAAATAAATAAATTTCCAGTCCCAACCCTCAATTCCCAGTATCAGCACATTGCAAGTTTCAGTCAACCCTCTGGCTCCTGTATCAGCCCATTTCTAGTCTCCCCGGCCTAAGTATCAGCCCATTTCTAGTACCAGTCCCCAGCCCCAGTACCAGCCAGCCCCCAGCTCCTATATCAGCCCATTTCCATTCCCAGCCTCTAATTTCCATTAACAGCCCATTACCAACATCAGTCAACCCCCACCCCCTGTATCAGTCCATTTCCAGTCCCCCAACCCCAATATCATCCCATTGCCAGTCCAAGCCCCCCAGTCCCAGTATCAGCCCATTTCAAGCTCCCCAGTCTCAGCATCAGTCCATTTCCAGCCCCTAGTTCCTGCCCTGCCACAGACACCCTTCTCCTTCCCTGCAGCAACACAGCCACAGGAGCATTTGCTTTGGCTCCTGTGGCTGTGCAGAAGAAAAAGCAAATGCTCCCATGGCTGTGTTGATGTCTAAAATTGCCATAACCCGGGAGTCAGAGAGTGAGCCAGTGTGGCAGGCTTTCTCCACTCCTATTGTGGGGCACCCTGAGCCAGTGCCTCATTGGCTCACCTCTTAAGCTGGCCCTGGTGTAGATTGGATTTTGCTTTGGAAGATTTAAATGGCCATCACTCAGGTAGTTACATTTGGGGTCATTCTGAGGCATGAATAGCTGGGATGGACGTCCCAATGGGACGTCCATTCCTGCTATTCGGTCCCTTCCTGACCCCATCTACCTTCCCCATGCATTGTATGGGGAAGGTAGATGGGGCAGGAAAGAGGAGGATTGGGGGTGGCATTAGAGCAAGCAGTGGGCGGTCATTGGTCCTGGACATACAGGGCCGATTCTAATGTCAGCCTTGTATGTCTGGGGCAGGCAGCTTGCACAGGGAACTTATTCCACCTCGGAGGTGGAATAGGTTCCCCAGTTGGCAGGGATCGGCAGGCGCGGGGCTGGGAAGTGGCGGGAGGGGGAGGGGCAAAGGAGCTTCCCCGCAGCTCGACCCTGGCCTTAGGAGGCCAAATCGGGGGTCAGACTGCGGGGAAAGCACCTTTGCAGCCGGCGGCCTGGGATCGCAACTTTTCAATGGAGATGCAGTGCCATGGCAACTGGACGCCATGGCTCCATTGAACTGCTCTGACTGAGTTAGCCGGGGAAGGCCTGTACATGCAGGCTGGATAGAATCGGGTTCCTGGCCTGCACGTACAGCCTGTTTGCGATTCTGATCCCGTGGGGCTAGACATGCCCTGCGGAATCAGAATCGTGACTCCCTCTATGCGTCCATTCCGACCGGGTGCACAGAGGGCCTGGACATCCTGGATGGAATTGGGCCCATTGTGTTTTGGAACACTGTAGTAGACCACACTCTTTGACTCTCCTGGAACCATTATGAAGGAGTATGGCATTTTCATTTGGCTTTAAGGGGCATTTTAGAAAGAGCATCCAAGTACAATATGGTATATCTAAATCAGAATGTCTGGAAAAAAAAGCACAATATATGTTGTGTCTACTGTCAGAGGGTTAATCTGCTTATCACAAAAAATGTTCCTCCCTCCAATTATATTCCAGGCTATAATTCTTCTCTATTCGACATTTCTTATTTTAGAATCGCTTTGCAAACAAAGATCAATTTATCACCAATCTAAGAAGAACATTAAGGTCCCAGACTCTTCGCAGCACTAGCATTCAGGACAATGTCCTCAGTTCATGTGCCCATTTGCATCAATGACCTTTGACTGTTCATCTATTAATTTCTGTGATTAATTTTGATCAAAATATTTTTCAAACTTATAGTGCTTATCGATAAGATCGATCGATAAGATAAGCACTATAAGTTTGAAAAATAGTGTAGTGACCTAGAACCCAAGAAGTCAGGATTTAAATCCCACTGCTACTGTGATTGTGATTGTGATGAGTACTGGGGATGATAGAGTGCTATTTTCTCTACACCCTCTGAATGTTTTTCAGCCAAAACTAGCATTCTACGAATGCTTATTTGTACCTGGAGAAGGTCCAAACTTAGACTCTGGACATCCAGGACGTTTCTGAGATCAGGAAGTGACGTCCAGATTCCTGGGAATACTCTGCCTTGTCCGTGTTCAGATTTCAGACATCTTCATGCTATGGACATCCACAGACTCAGCTTCGAAAATGGCTCTGGAGATGTCTCTATGCCCATTTTCAATGTCCAAAACACAAATCGGGCTTTGAACATAACTCCTTTAATCTCCTAGAGCAGGCATGTCCAACTTCGAACAGGTCATGATCTACTTTTTCCGGCCAAAAGTGCCGGTGATCTACCACCATGAAAATTAAGTTTCAAATTAGTTTCAAATTAAATTTTAACCCAATAAAGTTGGTGGATTCCCCCCCCCCCCCCCATTTTTAATGAACCTTCTGTCATTTACTTGGATGTGATCAGCTGTTAAGCAAATTTGTTTGTTTGCTGCATCCTGTTGTGCCTGCTATTATTATTGCTGTGTTCTGTGTTTTAGGACCTGTACCTGCCATTTACAAGCCTCCCAGTGAAATTGTGGCTGATCCCGCCTCCCAGAAGTGACGCGACCGCGTTCCCGCGGCCGCGACCTTTCCAGGTACTCCTGCCCTATATAACCACGATGTCTGTGGCGTTCCGCGCTGCAGTGGTGCGCACCGTGGGTGCACGACGAAGGAGCACAACCAAGGAGCTCCTTGGGGCAAATCCGGGGCATCTGTAGATCTGTGGACCTTAGATCTCTGGCTGTTTGCTGGGTCCTCCTTTGTCTTAGGAGTATGTCGGCCATTGCAGTCCACTGGGGATGGCGTCCTGCCGCACCAGGCCTTCACTCCTCAAACTTGGCTACTCGTTCTCTGGCCAATCTAGTGTTGTGTAACCATCACAGCCCTAGTTCACTTCAACGTCCTTTCTCTGCTCTCTCTTCGTCAGTAGTCCCCCTTATGTCTTTGAACTTAGCTCTCTTGAACTGTCGCTCTCTTCTATCCAAGTCTTTGCTGATCCAAGACCTTATACAACATCATTCCTTGGATCTCTGCTTCCTTACTGAGACTTGGCTTAAGGAGGGTGATGATCCCACTTTAGACACTTGTTTGCCTCCTGTGTTTGCGGCCTTTTCAACCCTTAGGGTGGGAAGAGGGGGGGAGGGTGTAGCTTAATGTCTCTGAGATTACTACAGAGCTTCGGTCAGAGCTTAATGTCTCTGAGATTACTACAGCAAAATCTGTTCATTACTCGGAATCCCTTTTTCTTCGCCGTCTGGCTTTTCCCTCACTCTTCTTTCTTTTACTCTACCTTCCTCCGTCCCTTTCTCCCGCGCTTTGGGAGACAGTCATTCGGACTATCTCTGAGACAGTCCTTATGTATCCTAGCGTCACTATTCTTGTGACTTTAACATTTATATGGAATCTCCTTCCCGGCTTAAAGATCGTGTTTTTTAGAATCTGGTAAATGACCTTACCCTGACCCAACATGTCGTTCTCCCCACACACAGTGCAAGGCATACTCTTGATCTGTTTATTACTGCTCCTGACTCCATCCTTTCCTCTATAAAGGTCTCTACATTTAAGGTTCCCTGGTCAGACCATTATTGTGTTTTATTATCTGCCCTATTACCTCCTCACATTACCAAAACAGACTCTATTGATCCCACATCATCTTCTTCTGTGTGTTACCAACGGCATCTTACTCCATCAACTCTCCAGTCTTTTCCTTCTGCTCAGGCTTTATTCCCTACAGATTTTGCTTCCCTTCCACCTGATACACAAGTTAGCACTTGGAATTCTGTCCTCTGCTCTGGTTTAGATTCTGTAGCTCCCCTTTGTCCCTCTTCCCATTCTGCCTCATCTAAACATACTCATTCCCCTTGGTGCAGTCCTGGTCTACGTTACATAAATCTCAACTTCAATATGCAGAGCATTTTTTTGCTGAAACACCCTTCTCCAGATGCTCTTATCCATTTCAAGCAAATTTATTCCAATTACAATGCAATGTGTGCCTTTGAGTCAGTCCTGACTCCTGATGACCCAGAAGCTCCTGGGTTTTCTTGGCAGTGTCACCGGAAGTAGATTGCCAGGCCTTTCTTCCGAGGCAATGGAGGGTTAAGTGACTTGCCCAAGGCCACAAGGAGTGCTAGTGGGAATCGAACCCTGGTTGCTTGGTTATCAAGCCAGTGTTCTAACCATTAGGCTACTCCTCCACTTATTCCAATTACAGGTCTGCAGTCTCTTCTGCAAAGCGGATATACTACTCCTCTGAGATCTCTGAGGCTGCCAACTCTACTAAGCAATTATATGCTATTCTTCGTAAGCTTTCTACTGTCTCACCTTCTTCCTCTACAGTATCTCTGATGCCAGCCCCATCTTCACTGGCCACATATTTCTGTGATAAGACTGAGAATCTGTGTTCCTCTTTCACTAACCAACTTCCTCCACCTTTATCGCCTTTGGTCCCTCTTTCTGAATTGCCTATCTCCCCTCCTTCCTCTCCAAACAGGGCACTGGCTCATACCTGGCCGTTGTTTCACTCTGTTACCTCTGCTGAACTGTATGAGACCCTATCAAAGGCCGAAAGACTACTTGTGCATTAGATCCTATTCCTTTTGGCTGGCTAATGGAACCTAGCCTGCAATTACTACCAATTATCTTAACCATTATAAACTCTAGTCTTTCTGTGGGTATCTTTCCCTCTCCGTGGAAGTCTGCAATTGTTCGCCCTCTTCTCAAACAGCTCACATTGGATCCCTCTGTCCTATCACATTGGCGCCCAGTCTCAAATCTTCCATTTTTGTCCAAACTCCTTTAACGGTTTGTATTCCAACAACTAGCCACTCATGTGGAAGCCACGAATATTTTGCACCCCCGCCAGTCAGGTTTCTGTGAAGGACACAGCACGGAGACAGTTCTCCTCGCCCTTCTAAATGAGATTCATACTGCCCATGATCGGGGTGATATCACTCTAATTATATCTTTGGATTTATCATCGGTGTTTGATCTTGTGGATCACAGAACTCTTCTTTCTCGCCTCTATGATGCTGGTTTACGTGGCACGGTGTTACAGTGGTTTCGTTCATTTCTCAGTTCACACACTTTCTCTGTTTATTCTGGAAATCAATCATCCTCCCCTGTCCCTTTATCCTGTGGGGTACCGCAAGGCTATGTACTCTCCCCTCTATTGTTCAATATTTTCCTCGCTCCTTTGCCCCTCTTGATTCAGCAATTTCCGGACTCCACTTACCTGTATATGGATGATATTGTTCTTCTTTTTCACTCATCTCCAGTTAACATAGATATCTCTCCTCTTAATGACTGCCTCTCTCATGTTATGTACTGGCTTTCCTTCAACTTCCTACATGTAAATCCTTCTAAATGAACTGCAATGTGAGTATACCTAAGTACTCCATGTCCTACCATTGCTCCGCAACTTGCGTCCACTTCCATTCCTCTAGTATCTTCCTTCCGGTATCTGGGCGTCACTTTAGACTCCTCTCTCTCTTTTCACGAACACTTATCTCTTCTTATATGCCGTTCATTCTCAGCTCTCAGACAGATTAGAGCAGTCCGTTCATTTTTGTCTCCATCATCCATTGTCACTTTATTGCTTCCATTAGTTATTAGTAGATTAGATTATTGTAATGTAATACTGGCTAATTTACCTCTTTATCAACTTCAACGTTTACAACTACTCCAAAATACAGCTACACGGCTTGTTTTGAATGCTCGACGATCGGATCATGTTACTCCACATTTGTTTAGTCTTCACTGGTTGCCACTTTGCTTTCGGGTCCAATATAAAATATTAATTTTAACCCACCGGGCGCTCTATTCATCAACTCCGTTATACCTGTCTGATCTCATCTCTTTACATACTCCCTACCGCCAATTGCGCTCTCTTCATGCCAATTGCCTCACTCACCCATCTCCTTCTCAAGCACACCTGGAACAGACTCGACATGTTGCATTCTTTTTTCTCAGCCTAGCACTTTGGAATGCCCTGCCGTCTTCACTCTGTTTAGAATCTGTTTACTTAACATTCAAGAATTTGCTCAAAACCCACCTGTTTCAACAAGCTTTTGACTTCAAAGAATGACCTCCCTAGCCTATTGTCTGTGTTTTGCTGTTTTCTCTGTTCCTTTCTTGTCTCAAATATGGCGTTTCTTTCTCCTTCCGCAGCAATGTTTTAATATTTTATTGTGAAGCGCCCTAATGTCTTGACATGGGCGGCATATCAAATGTAAAATAAAGATAAAATAAAGATAAAGAGAGATGAAGATCCAGTAAGAACTGCAAGGGGAAATGGAAGGTACATTTTTTCTTAAAGTTTTATTGAGTAATAACTTTCTTTAACTGTCTTAATAACTTTCTTTAACTTTTATTGAGTAATTTGTGTTAAATTTAGATTGAGTATTGATCCAGGCTGATCTTGCACAACCTTTAATATTTCGCTCTTGCTCATTAGTGAGACGTCTGAGCCTGCATTTCATCCACCAGCTTTTTGAAGTTGGGGGCCAGTCTCAGGGAATCCTGGAGATGTTCATCTGTCATGTTGGAACGTTGTGTACTCTTTGTCATTTTCAGATGGGAAAACGCAGAGTCACACAAATAAATTGAACTGAAACAGGAGTGTATAGCTTCACTGCATCTTCTCAAGTTGGGAAATTTGTCTCTAGGCACTAGCTTCCAAAACGATTCTTGCTCAGCACGGGTCTTGAGAAAAATGCCATTTTTAAGGGTTAATATTTCATTTTCAAGAGATGGCTTGTTCAATGAGTAATTTTTACTGATAGCAGCTGCAGTTTCTTTAATGTCCACATCTACTTTGAATGGTTATGACAAGTACTCCATAACTGTTCCAATTTTTTGTAAGTCACAGAATCTATTTTCGAATTCCTGGATAACAGAACAGATTTCTGTCACATACTTTTCGTTCTGAAAAACAAAATTTGGATATTGTCCCAGATGGGCCTGTGCATTAGGAAAATGATCAAAAGTGTTGTTTGCAAGGTCAGTCATCATTAGCTCAAATTTGCTCTTGTAGGATGAAACTGTACTCATCATCTCGCCAATGCATTTGTTTTTAGCTTGTAGTTCAAGGTTCATATCACTTAGTTCGCCTATAAAGTCAGCGAGAAATGCCAGATCACATAACCACTCCTCATCTTCCAACTCTGCTTGGTCATCTCCCCTGTCCTTCAAAAAACTTCTTATTTCATTCAGCAAATCACGAAATCTTTGCAGAAATTTGTGCCTACTTAGCCACCTTACATCTGTGTGCAAAATGATTTCCGCTGCCCCTTCAACAAGAGTAAGATTGAAAAGCCATCTTTGAAGTCATCTTCCACGAACTGAATTTACAATTTTGAAAGTGATATCCGTGACAGCCTTTGTATTCAGTCTCTTGCTTGCCAAAACTCGCTGGTGAATGATGCAGTGGTAAGAAAGGAAATCTGGGAAGTCGTCATGCTGTCTACAGAGGGCTATGAAACTGTTAACCTCACCTGTCATTGCTCTTGCTCCATCAGTAGTGATGGAAACAAGTCTATGCAATGGAAGATTACACTTTGTCACAAAAGAATGGAAAGAACTGAATATTTCCTGATCGGTAGTTCTCCCTTTTAAAGAAATCATTCCAAGTAGTTCTTCTTTAACACTGAAGTCTTCAAAAACCATCCGAATAAAGACTAGTAACTGGGCTATGTCTCTTATGTCTGTAGATTCATCCAGTTGGAGTGAGAAAGCAACACAATTTGAAAAATCCTCCAACAATTGTTCAGTTGTCTCTCCACACATCTTTTCTATTCGCCGCACGATGGTGTTTCTTGACAATTGTACATCTTGAATAGCAGCTATGATCTCTTTCTTATTTTTAAATCCTTCAAAAAGATTGTCAGCTGCTTCAAGAAAACAATCTTTTACAAATTCCCCTTCAGTGAAAGGTTTGCATTTCTTTGCGATCAGGTTGCTGACCTTGAAGGATGCTTTGGTTGCATTGACCGAATGTAACCTTGACTTCGCCATCAACTGTTGCTGAGTAGCCAATTTCGATTTAAGTTCTTTGAGTTTCAGTTTACGAATTTCACTTTTGGGTGGAAAATCAGCATCAAACTTATTGCTATGCAAAGCCTTATAATTGCATTCCAGATTACCCTTTTTGGGCAAGATACTGGGGCGTTACAAATTAGACAACAACACTTGTCTTTCAACATGATGAAGAAGTAGTCCATTTCCCATTCATCATGAAAGTGGTAGGTTTTGCTCTTCTTTGGAACCCTCATCTTCGTTATACTGGGGTGGCTGGATGGAAGAAGGCCAAATCTGCTAAGTCAGTATAAACACTGGCTAAATCTGGTCCAAAACTATCACTGTCCCAAAGTATTAAAGATCAACAGGAACTGAAGACGTCTGGATGATATGCAATACAAGGACTGGAGATGCCAAAACCACAAATGCAGTTCTAAAAGTAAAAATAAGAATTCATCATACTGACACCAATAATCAAATAGCACCAAACAATCATCAAAAAAACTCAAACACCTGTCCAGCAAACCAGATAAAATCAAATACCACCAAACAAGTTCAAATACCACCACACGCGATTCAATAAATTCTTCACACAGTGTAGAATCAACGCAAAGGCAAGGCGAAATAAAATTGCAGTGTAGAATCAACGCAAAGGCTAGGCAAAATAAAATTGCAGAGGCAAGCAAAAATCACAGTGGTTTGAACCAATTCGAAGGCAAGGCATAGGCAAGTTAAAACAAAATTGAAAAACACACCAAAATCATCAAATTCTTGACACTGTGGGGTATGTTTACTAAATGGCGCTAATGTCGCAGCTGTGACGTTATCATGCAATACATGATGTTATCACGTGATAATGGTGCATTACCATGCGAGAACGTCATGTATCGTGCGATAACGTCTCTGGTGGCGTTAAGGTGCGCAGAGGGCGGAGTAAGGCTCCCCAGGGGCGGAGATAAGGGGTCAATGGGCAGAGAGTGGGTGGGGAGAGGCTCCATGCACACTAATGCTGTGAACTGAAGGTCTGAAACAGCGCCAGTGAAAAACTCGCGCTAGAGGCACATTTGCAGGAGAGAGAAACCATTTCAGTCAGCAATGTACAGCATAGCCATGGAGACCAAGAAAAGTGATAGTAGTGATACATGTGTAGCAGGAGCATAGTGGCCAAGTACAAAGGGCACGACGGTGAGGCTGCAAATAGGGTACAGGGGGCTGAAGGCGGGACATGCAGTGGGGCAGCTGGGGCACAGGGTGGACTAGGCAGATGTCTAGGTGGCACATAGGAACACAGAAACTGCAAATCAGCAAGCCAGCAACTGACCAAGGTCAAACGTGCCCACGAGTGTGTGTCCCACAGCGTCCCAGAGGACATCACCCAGCAGGTACCCCAAAGGGCACATAACAGTGACAGGCGGTGGCGGGGGAAGCGCGGATGTCTATGTAGGCACCCCTACCCCAGATCCCACACCATTGGCAGCTGCCTACCGGCACACTGGATGACATGGGACTGCGCATCACCAGGACCACTGGCATAAGGGCATGTCAGCATGGTGGCAGAGAGGTGCTGGTGGTGGAGCACACCAAGGCCAAGCCCTGTTTAGGTGGGTGCCGTGCACTGCAAAAGACAAGGTCTGTCTGATGAACAGTCATGGTATCACTAGGGAATGACCTGCCTCTCTGGCAACAGTTTGGTGCAGCACACACAGCCAGTGTATTCAGGGACAGAAGGTCACAGGTTCAAGTCCCAGCTGTGGTTCCTGCAGACCATGTCCCTATATTTTACTCAGTACTAAACCGTGGTAATAAAGATGGAATCTTTATTGCTGATAAAAGAAACACGCCATAAATGCCTATATTTTACCCTACAGAGCACATACACCATAGACATGTGCAGTCCCTAGAGCAGAGGTTCCCAACTGCAGTCCTGGAGGGTCAAACACCATTCAGGTTTCATGCTGTTCCTAAGAAATATGCTTGTGATGTATTTGCATGCACCGCTCCCATTGCATGCAAATGTATCTCATGCATATTCATTAGGGACAGCATGAAAACCTGAACCGTATTTGGCCCTCCAGACCAGAGTTGGGAAGCTCTGCCCTAGAGCAGAGGACACAAACACCCACAGGGGCACAAACACCCACATCCACAGGCTCCACTATCCAATGGCTCATGGAGAGTCAGGCTGTTGGGCCCTGCGCGGAGCAGCGTCTACAAATACTAGCACCTGCATACCTTATCAATGCCGTCTTAAACTTGTAAACACGTTCCACATATATCAAAAGGTTGCTATGATTAATGTCAGATGACAAATCCTAAGTTAAACACAATTTGTTGACAGAGATTCATCATAGCAACCTTTCTGATATCTGTGGAGTGTGTTTCAGTTGTTGTGTCTGACAGTGTTTCCCACCCCGGGGAGTGACCCTAACTGTATTGAGTACCATAGCAATGCCTGCACTGTGCCCAGGACTGGTGTGGCAGCCAGGGCTGCCAACCACCTCTCTCTTTGCACAATGCTGAAATAGGTGTGGGAGTGTGTGTATGTCTATCCCAGGGGTGTCCAACCCTGTCCTAGAGGGCCACAATCCTGGCAGGTTTTTGGGATAGCCCTAATGAATATGCAAGAGATATTTATGCATTAGCGATATTCTACCAACCTGACTGGTTTGTGGCCCTCCAGGACTGGATTTGGAGACCCCTGCCTTACACCTCTGTCATTTAAGATTGTGAGTGGGCAAGGTGCAGATAGAATTTGTCACATTCCACCTCGCTTCTCACCACCACCAAAATGTTGTCTATTAGACAACCTTTTGGTGGTGGTGAGAATTGAGGAGGAATGTGATAAATTCTATCTACCCTTTTGATGTCTAGGACATCTGCACCTTGCCCACTCACAATCTTAAATGACAGAGGTGTAAGGCAGGGGTCTCCAAATCCAGTCCTGGAGGGCCACAAACCAGTCAGGTTGGCAGGATATCTCTAATGCATATATATCTCATGCATATTCATTAGGGCTATCCCAAAAACCTGCCAGGATTGTGGCCCTCCAGGACAGGGTTGGACACCCCTGGTCTATGCAGTGTTTTGTGGCTGCCTATACCTTACTGAGCCCACAATGCTTGCACTGTTTCCAGTGTTAGCCTGCCAATGTGCATAATGAGGACAAGGTACTGTGGGTATGGTATGGACACGGCCGCCTGAGCAGGATGCATCTGCGCAGGGCATAGTGCAATGGCTGGGACATTGTAGTGCCTGGCCACCACCTGCATGGACAGGGTGGCCACAGCATGTCATGCTGGGAGGTCACTCTCACCCTGACTGATCAGTGACCACAGCATGGCTAGGTTCCCCCATAGTGCTATACAATATTTTTCTCTAGTGATATCTATGGGTTCCCTTTTCTGGGGTTCAGTCACTGACATACCTGCTTGGTGTGTGTGCTCACATCCCGTTTTTTTGGGTGCATACAGCTCTGCCAGGAACATGCACTATGTACTAGCTAGCAGATTGTCTGCAGTTAACATGTGTATGGTTGGAACACCTTGCAGGGTGGAGATTGACTGTGCCCTCTGCTGGTGAATGTCAGATAGGGGTGGGTGGGCAGCTGAGCTTTTCCAGGTCCACTGCCCTATGTGATGCATACAGATCTGTATTGCCTGCCCTGGAGGGTGCCCATTCCCCAGCAGGACGGGGGTTGATGGTCCCCTCTACTACCACCATTACAGAGATGTAGAATGTGGCTCTGTTGGTGGGGAGGGGGGGGTCCTGTCCCCCACCCTTACCCACAGAGAGCGGATTGGGTGGTGCTACATAATCTGCTTTGGGGTCCAACCACCACCCTTCACTTATAATGGATGACCATGGCACCCACACAGGATATGCACTATTCTGGGTGCATCATAGTCCACAAGGGCTAAACATGACTAGAAAATACAGATGGACACAGGTGTGTCTACAGGGACTACTCATCACACACTGGCACTGATGGGGACCTGCAGCACAGCCTGCCTAAGCCAAGCCAGGTGCTGCGGACCTGGTGCTGGGTGCCCCACCTCACCCTCAGGGTGAGCACAGGAACCACACAATGTCACGGTCTGTAGCTACTCTGTGCCAGTAACACACATGGTCAGTTCCCCCTACCAGGCCAGGGTGCTATAGAGGTGCATACCCCATCTTATGATCAGATGTAGGCTGCTGATCTGCATGTGCAGTGCATCATGGGTACGGGTGGGTTTACCCTATCCTGGTAACCACAGGAGACAATTTGTGTGGTGACCTGCAGTCTTTCTGTAGCCAGCCAGTGGTGTGTTAGACGTTATAGAAATATAGCCCACTGGTTACTTCAATGACTGCAGTGGCAGAGGTCATGGGTTTGATCCCACAATGGTGTTGTTTAATAAGGATGTCTGAGGCATTTCCTTTTAATTAAAATCAGTGCTGCCAGCAGAAACACCCCCACAGTGCCATGGCCTAAGGTGCCTCATAGGGCGCCCTATAAAGCACCCTATACGGCACATTATAAGGTGTCTTGGCGA
This sequence comes from Ichthyophis bannanicus, assembly GCA_033557465.1. Lineage (NCBI taxonomy): Eukaryota > Metazoa > Chordata > Amphibia > Gymnophiona > Ichthyophiidae > Ichthyophis > Ichthyophis bannanicus. The sequence goes on along the minus strand of CM066039.1, from coordinate 158,346,265 downwards.
ACAGGGCACTTTATAATGTGCCCTATGGGGTGCTTTATAGGGCATGGGATGAGGGTGAAGGGAGATAGATTCAGGAGTGATATGCAGAAATATTTCTTTACGGAAAAAGTAGTGGATCCGTGGAATAGTCTCCCAGTGGAGGTGGTAGAGATGAGGACAGTAACTGAATTCAAAAAAGCATGGGACAAACACAGAGGATCTCTAAAGGTAAAAAGGGGACTGTTGTGGTTGTTATGGAAGGACAGACTAGATAGGCCATGTGGTCTTTTTCTGTCATCATATTTCTATGTTTCTACGTCACAGCGGCGACGTTATTGCATGATACGTAATGTTATCGCTCGATAAAATCACGTGATAACGTTATGTTTCGCGTGATAACATCTCCGGCAGCGTTAAGGCACACAGAGGGTGGAGTAAGTGTTTCCAGAGGGCGGAGAGAAGGGGTCAATGAGCGGAGGGTGGGCGGGGAGAGGCTCCAGGTACACTAACACCGGGATTTTAAGACCAGAATATTACCATGCTTGAAAACCTGGCGTTAGAGGCACAATTGCAGGAAAGAGAAAACCATTTCAGTCAGCAATGTACAGCAAAGGCAGGGAGACCAAGAAAAGTGATGATAGTGCTACATGTGCAGCAACAGCATAGTACCCAAGTACAAAAGGGCACTACGGTGAGGCTGCAAATGGAGTACAGGGGCTGCAGGCGGGACATGCAGTGTGGCAGCTGGGGCACAGGGTGGACTAGGCAGATGCCTAGGTGGCACATAGGAACGCAGAAACTGCAAATCAGCAAGCCAGCAGCTGACTAAGGTAAAACATGCCGAGTGTTTGTCCCACAGTGTCCCAGGGGTCAGTACCCAGCAGGTACCCAAAAGGGCACATAACATTGACAGGCGGTGCCAGGGGGAAGTGCGGATGTCTGTGTAGGCACCCCTACCTCAGATCCCACACCATAGGCAGCCGCCTACAGGCATACTGGATGGCCTCGGACTGCGCACCTCCAGCACCACCGGCATAAGGGCATGTCAGCATGGTGGGGGAGGGGTGCTGGTGGGGGAGGGGGCAGTGGCAGCTGCCCACAGCAGACCAAGGCCAAGCCCTGTTTAGGTGGGTGGCATGCAGTGCAACAGACAAGGTCTGTCTGAAGAACAGTCATGATATCCCCAGGAAATGACCTGCCTCTGTGGCAACAGTTTGGTGCAGTACACACAGCCAGTGCATTCAGGGGCAGAAGATCACAGGTTCAATTCCCAGCTTTGGCTTCTGCAGACCTTGTCCCTATATTTTACCCTACAGAACACATATACCATAAACATGTGCACACCCTAGAGCAGCGGCCAACAGGGGCACAAACACCCACACCCACAGGCCCCACTATCCATATCCTCATGGAGAGTCATGCTTTTGGGCTCTGCACGGAGCAGCAGCTACCTCTACTACCACCTGCATACCTTAGCAATGCCATCATAAACATGGAAACACGCTCCATATATATCAAAAGATTGCTATGATGAATGTCAGATAACAGATCCTACTTTAAACACAAATTTTTAACAGAGATTCATCATAGCAACCTTTCTGATACTGTATATGTGGAGTGTGTTTCCTTTCTGTTTGTTTTCTGACAGTGTTTACCACCCCGGAGAGTGACCATAACAGTATTGAGTACCTTAGCAATGCCTGCACTGAGCCTAGGACTGGTGTGGCAGCCAGGGCTGCCAACCACCTTTATCTTTGCACAATGATGAAATAGGTGAGGAAGTGTGTGTATGTCTATCCAGTGTTTTGTGGCTGCCTACACCTTACAGAACCCACAATGCTTACACTGTTTCCAGCGTTAGCCTGCCAATGTGTATAATGAGGAGCAAGGTATTGTGGGTAGGGCCCAGACAGGGTGGTCTGGGCAGGATGCATCTGCACAGGGCATAGGGCAATGGCTGAGATATTGTAGTGCCCGACCACCACCTGCACGGACAGGGTGGCCACAGCATGTCATGCTGGGAGGTCAGTCTCACCCTGACTTAGCAGTGACCATGGCAGGTCTAGGTTCCCCCATAGTGCTATTCTGTGTTTCTCTAAAGTGATATTTGTGGGTTTTCTTTTCTGAGGCCCAATCACTGACATACTTTCTTGGTGTGTGTGCTTACATCCCACTTTTGGGTGCACGCAGTTCTTCCAGGAACATGTGCTATGTACTAGCTAGCATACTGTTTGTAGTTAGCATGTGTATGGCTGGAACACCTTGCAGGGTGCAGTGGGTGAAGACTGAATGTGTCCTCTGCTGGTGAATGTCAGGTGGTGGTGGGGGGAGGATAGCTGAGCTTTTCCAGGCCTATTGCCAGTGCCCTATGTGATAAGTACAGATCTGCATTGACTGCCCTGGGGGGTGCCTATTGCCCAGCTGGACTGGGGTGGTGGTCCTCTCTACTGCCTCTGATGTAGAGTGTGGATCCGTTGGTGGGAGATCCTGTCCCCCTCCCTGACCCAGTGAGGGTGGGTTGGGTGGTGCTACATAATCCGCTTTTGGGTCCAAACACCACCCTTCTCCTATAACAAGTAACCATGGCAACCACACAGGATATGCACTATTCTGGGTGCATCATAGTCCACAAGGGCTGGACATGACTGGGAGAATGCAGATGAACACAGGATTATCCTAGGTGTGTCTGCAAGGAATACCTGTCACACACTGGCACTGATGGGGACTTGCAGCACAGCCTATCTCAGCCAAGCCAGGTGCTGCGGACCTGGTGCTGGGCGCCCCGCCTCACCCTCAGGGTGAGCACAGGAACCACACAATGTCACGGTCTGTAGCTACTCTGTGCCAGTAACACACACGGTCAGTTCCCCCTACCAGGCCAAGATGCTGTGGAGGCGCATATCCCATCTTATGATCAGATGTAGACTGCTGATCTGCATGTGCAGTGCATCATGGGTACAGGTGGGTTCACCCTATCCTGGTAACCACAACAGACAGGTTGTGCAGTGACCTGCTTTCTTTCTGTAGATAGCCAGCACTGTGTTAGATGCTATAGACATGTAGCTCACTGGTTACTACAATGCTTGTGGAGGCAGAGGTCATGAGTTCAATCCCACAGTAGTGTTATTTCATAAGGCTGTCTGAGGAATTTCCTTTTAATTTAAATCAGTGCTGCCAGCAAAAACACCCTCACAGTGCCGTTACCTAAGGTGCCTCATAAGGCGCCCTATAAAGCACCCTTGTGTTAAATGTATCTCCCAATTGTGTTGTGACCACTTTCCTTGAAGGATAAGGTGGTATACAAAACTATCTAAATAAATAAATTACTACCTTGCTGCCAGAACACCCACTACCTTATATGGCATTCCTCACATTAACACTGCAACTAGTGCTGGTAACATTAGAACAGTTTAGTAAATATACCCCTTTGTTGTGTCTGCCCAAAAACATTTAATGACAGCAAACTATAAAGCGACCAACAACCAGCATATGACACAACTAATACAGTAAGTGTATTCAGGTAAAGCCCAGATGAATGGATATTGCCCGGTATATAACACACTTCTAAGGGGTGTTGGAGGCAGGGGCAGGAATGGGTGATTCTGATAGGCAGGAGACCAGGTATGACGCCTGGCCTGTGACGTCTCATCATGGGTCGCAGGCAGCAGCCCTCTGGGGTACCCACAAACTACTGGCACGAAAACAACAAGCACCCCCAATACACCCGCAGGCAAGATTCCCGCAGGCAGGGAAAAAAGACAGGCAAAGGATCAGTAGCAGCGGCAAGCCCTCGGCAGATGACCTGCCGGCACAAGCTCTCTCCTAGCGACGGGGCGAGCTGCTGGAGAGATGGAGCCAAGTGGGGCTGGCAATCTACCTCTGACCCCTCTGAGATCTACAGGTAGATTGCGATCTACCTGTTGGACATGCCTGTCCTAGAGCCAGGAGTGTGTTATTACTGTCCTGCTTTAGGTGAATTTGGGAAAACACCAAGGATGATGGCTGATGTTATGTTGGCCTGGTCTCAGCAGCTGTCTTCAAAGAATATTTGTGGACTGGTGACTTCAACTGCTGTTTATAATGGCATGAATTGAACAATGATAATGACATTAGATATTTGACAAAGTGGTTGAGTGTGGTGTGGGGGGAGTATATGTATGAATGGGAGTTTGCATGTAGAGGGAGGAGTAAGGGATGTGTGTTTGGTAGGAAGAGTTTTGGATAATTGTGCAAGTACTGTATTATGGAGCGAACTTTTATGAAGGGGCTAACAAAAATAGGCATTTATTGGCTCAATATTTGAAAGTCAAATGGAAGAGGATTCACATTAACTGTTTGCAGCCCCAGCTGGGCTCTTGTATGTGAATGATGCCAAGATCATGCAACAATTTGAAGGGTATTCTAGTTTCCTGTATTCTTCTGAAATCCCCTCCACTGATCAGGAGAATTTGTCCATATTTGAAAATCTATCCCATCCAATGGGTACTAACAATTGGAGGGAGAAATCACTGAAGAAGAGATCCATAGCCGCAGCAGAAGGGAGCGGGCAGGTGAGCTCCTCCCGCTCCCCACCACCGGGACCCATTAGGCACCACTTCCTCCTGCACAATACAGGGCACGAAGGCATGCCCATGCCTGGCAGGCCCGCACTTGAGGGCCTCACCAGAGGGCCCTTTGGCATGGCCCTTAGGCGGGGAGTGAAGGCAGTCACAGGAAGCTGCACCAACTACCCAAAAACCAACTCCAGACCTAATCAAAACTTCCAGAACACACAGGACGTTGAAACCTACACTGATCTCTTCTCCATAAGTCTCTCCTCTAACCCTGTTAAAGGCTTCTTCCCTAGCAACATTCCCTCCCTCCCTTACTCTCACCCCTCACCCCAACCTACTCATACCAAACAAGTAACTCAAAGATGGGTATACTACCCAAATACCTCACACTATTATACCTCTTAACTCTACTGGCACACTGCTTCTCAACCTACCTCACCCTCCCCTCCTTCATTCCCATCTTTCACCTCCCAAAGTCCATAACCTACTACACTCCAATTCCTCATTACAACCAGCAACACAGGAGACAATCACATCTACTCCACATTCCCACCTCACCCCTCACCACAACAACACTCCCTGACATACACCCTACTCAACCAATTAGATGCAGTCTAATCAACGCCCATTCTGCCAGGAATAAAATTCAAACCCTTGCAGACCACGTCACCAACAACGCAATCGACCTCCTCTGCATCGCTGAGACCTGGTTCACCGAGACAGACAATGTACTCCTCAATCAGCTCAACACTGACACCCACAACATCCACAACTGCCTGAGAAACAACAGCAGAGGAGGAGGAGTCTGCATCTTTATCTTTATTTCTCCATTTTATATACCGCTCTTGTCAGGACATTAGAGCGGTTTACAATAAAAAGGTCTACGCCGCTAAACTACAGAAAAGGAATGCCATAAAAAATAGGAAAGAGGGAGAAACAGTGCAAGCTCAAACACAGTAACTAAACAAAAACACAAACCAAAAAATACTCAGGGAGGGATGTCAGAAGGGAGGTCGAAGGCCTGTTGGAACAAGTGAGTTTTCAATAATTCTTTGAACTTAGGGTATGAAGGTTCCAGATGGAGGGAGGGTGGTAGAGCATTCCAGAGTGAGGGGCTGAGAAAAAAGAAGGCCGAGTGACGAGTCTGTTCTAAATGTGCCTGAGAAACAAACAACTCTGCTTCACCTCTCCAACAAACAACTCTGCTTCACCACCACCAGCACATCATCCTCTCATGGACTTGACATCCGCACCATAAGCAACAAATGCCTCGCCATATGCCTCGTATACAGAGCTCCACACCACAAGGCATACCAACTGGACTCCCTTCTCAAAGTAGTTAGCTCTATTGCCCCACGCCAACAACACTTTGTCCTACTTGGAGACCTTAACTTATCCTCAGCAGACCCCACCCACAGCAATGCCTTTCTCCAAGCCATGAATGACCTACAATTCACCCAACTCATCAAGACATCTACACACCAAAAAGGAGGTGCCCTGGACCTTCTCTTCCTATCAAACAAATTACTCTCCTCCTCCCATTCAATCACTCACTCATCTGCTCCTGTCCTATGTTCTGACCACCATCTCATTTCCTTCACCCTACCCAACCCCCAACTCAAACATCCCACCCTGCTCAAACCTCACACAACAAGAAGATTCACAAACGTCAATGAAGACACCTTCATCCAACAAACCATTCCTCATCTAAAGCAAGCATTTCAACACTCAGACCTCAATCTCCTCATTCAAATCTGGAACACCATTATCACTACAGCCTCTCAAGCTCTACAATGCAACCATCCCAAAACCCCCTGACACCTCGCCCCCTGGTACTCATCCCACCTCAAAAATCAGAAACGCCTATTCAGAAAACTAGAACGCAGATGGAGAAAAACCAAAGACCCATAGCTGCTGACCATCTACCGTGACCAACGTGCAGCATATTCCACCAGCACTCTCAACGCCAAGCGAGAACACCACAGCAACATACTCCTTTGTGCCATAAACAAACCCAGAGAACTCTTTCAACTCATCAACAAATGACCCATCCCAGCCTCGCCAAGAAGACGTCATCCACCCCCAAGTGATGGCAGATTTTCTCATAGCGAAACATAACCACTCTGCCACATCTATCCTAACCATTCCATCCAGCACCTTCTCAACCCCCACAACTCAGCCTTGGACCTCTTTCGGGGATGTCCATCCAGAAGAACTCCAGAACATCATCACCCTCATCAACGCCACCACCTCCCCCCTAGACCCATGCCCAGTAACATGGATTAAGCAAACAAAGACCCTGTTGCTTCTGCACATCTCTACAGTCCTTCACGCCTCCCTCAACCAAGCCTACCTCCCCCCTTTGCTCAAACAAGCCTCTATTAGACTCCTACTGAAGAAACCCAAACTTGATCCCACCTCACCTGCATCCTACAGACCCATTGCCAGTGTCCATTTCCTCTCTAAAGTCATTGAAAAAGCAGTGCAAATTCAGCTTCAGGAGCACCTGGACAGATTCGCCCCACTCGACAGCAACCAGCATGGATTTTTCCCACTTCACGGTGTGGAAATCCTCCTCACTTCCCTCCTCAACACACTCATAACTGGTACAGAGAAACCCCACTCAGGCTTTATCCTATTATTCCTCGACATATCTGCAGCTTTCGACATGGTATCCCACCAGACCCTCATCAATCAACTTAATACCATCGGCATCCGAGGCAACCCACTACAATGGTTTCACTCCTACCTCTCCCAACAAACCCAACAAGTGAGAACAGGAAACCAATCCTCATCACCATTTACACTCCCCCAAGGAGTACCTCAAGAATCGGCCCTTTCCTCCCTCCTCTTCAACATCTACATCAGGCCCCTCTGTCAAATCCTCAAAAGCCTCAATGATGGATACCAACTCTATGCTGATGACATAATAATCTTCGCCCCCTTCAACACCACCTCCCCTGACTACTCCACCCTTACCGCCTGCTTCACAGAAGTCACCACGTGGCTACAGCTGCACAATCTCACAATCAACTTCAGCAATACAGAGCTCCTTCACATCTACAGAGACCCCAACTTCAACCCCCCACAGAGCATCAAACTGGGCGACACCGAAATTCAAGTCAAACCTCAGATCAAGTACCTTGGCATAACCTTGGACCACCTCTTGAACTTCCAGCCTCATATCCGAAACACCACCAAAAATATCTACTACAAAATCAGAACTCTTCGTAACCTCCGCCCTCTTCTACCCTATGGTAGCTTCCGCACAGTTTGTCAAGCCCCAATCATCCCTCTCATCGACTACTGCAACTCCATCCTACAAGGACTACCTAAGACCACCCTCGCCCCCCTACAGCTGGCACAAAACACAGCTGCATGTCTCATTGCTGGAGAAACCAGGCATTCCCACATCACGCCCATATTGAAATTCCTACACTGGCTGCCAGTTGCATCCCGCATCAGGTTTAAGACCATTGTCCTCACACACAGAGTCCTTTTCAACACTATGGCGGAACAGCTACAACTACTAATCAAGTGCCACAACAACAGCAGACTCTGGTGCCAAAACACAGCAAATCTCCTCCCTCTTCCTGCACAGAGCTCCAAGAAACCTCAACGCACCAGCACAAGAGCCTTCCAATTCTATGCCCCTACCAACTGCAACAAACTACCCTCCACCATACAGACTCTCCAATCCCACACCCTCTTCAAAAAACAACTCAAGACCTTTCTTTTCGAAGAACATTTCAACGCATCCACTGCCATAAATCCCCCACAAGATTGTACCCTGCCCCTCCTCACCACTTCCACCACTCACCCCCACTAACTCCCCTGCACCACCCCCACCATTACTCTCCCCCATCCCCCCCACTCTCCTTCACACAGCTCTTCCCCCAAGTAGGCAAACTCAACGCCTCACTGCATAGCCTCCAGGCCATCTGTAAATAGTTACTTTTGTTCTTTTGTTTATTGTAATACTGTAACACTGTATTTACACCAAAGTTACTTGTAGTTCCAACTGTTTCATGTAAACATTCCATCTTGTTCAATGTAAACCATTTTGCCTTTTTGCAGTTAAATAAAATAAAATAAAAAGTCTTTCCATTCACAAAGCCCTAAAAGGGGATAAATTTACAGTGGATTTTAAACAGGCCTTTACAACAGAACTTGTGCCCTTACTATGTCAGCTCTATTCAGAGTTCCTCGCACAACACTTAGGGGTATGTTTACTAAACTCTAGTAATGTTACCCGCGTTAAGTTCCCCGGTAGTGTTACGGATGCCCATATAAAGGCGTGGCCGTTACATCGTTACAGCAAGCTGTGTCAGGTAACGCGCGTTACAAGGCACCTTATAAGGCACATTACAAGGTACCTTGTAAGGTGCCCTATAAGGTGCCCTATAAGGTGCCCTGTTAGGTGCCTTATAAGGTGCCTTGTAATGTGCCATATAAGGTGCCTTATAAGGCACCCTGTAAGGTGCCTTGTAAGGCACTCTATAGGGCTCCTTAAGGCTAAGCGCCGTATTAGCCACCCCTTAGAAGCCACCCTTTAGAAGGCACCCTGGGTTATGGAACCATAGGTTAAGGTGGCCTAACAAGGTTACAGTGCCCTAGGTTAATGTGCCCTAAGGGCTGCAAGGTTATCAAATTTGCAGATGACACAAAACTATTTAAAGTTGTTAAAACCCAAGAGGATTGTGGAAAATTGCAAGAGGATCTTGATAAATTGGAAGACTGGGCATCAAAATGGCAGATGAAATTTAATGTGGACAAGTGCAAGGTTATGCACCTAGGGAAGAACAACCCAAACTATGGTTACACGATGCAAGGTTCCACATTAGGAACCACCACCCAGGAAAAAGATTTTGGCATCATTGTGGATACCATGTTAAAACCCTCGGCCCAGTGTGCAGCGGCGGCCAAGAGAGCAAATAGAATGCTAGGTATGATAAGGAAAGGAATGGAAAATAAAACAAAAGATATTATAATGCCTCTATATCGTTCCATGGTGAGACCGCACCTTGAATATTGTGTGCAATTCTGGTCGCCGTATCTTAAAAAGGATATAGCGATTTTAGAAAAGGTTCAGAGAAGAGCCACCAAAATGGTAAAGGGGATGGAAGGATACTCCTATGAAGAAAGGCTAAAAAGGTTAGGGCTCTTTAACCTGGAAAAGAGACGGCTGAGGAGAGATATGATAGAAATCTATAAATTAATGAATGGAGTGGAACGGGTAAACGTAGATCGATTATTTACCTTATCAGAATATAGAAAGACTAGGGGACATGCAATGAAGCTACAGGGTAAACTATTTAAGACTAATAAAAGAAAATATTTTTTCACTCAACGTGTAATCAAACTCTGGAATTTGTTACCGGAGGATGTAGTAAAGGCTGTTAGTGTAGCTGGGTTTAAAAAAGGTTTGGACAAGTTCCTGGAGGAAAGGTCCATAAACCATTATTAAGAAGGGACCCAGGATATCAATGCTTGACCCAGTACAAGCATTGTGGAACCTGTGTCTTTTGGGGAAACTGCTAGGTACTTCTGACCTGGATTGGCCACTGTTGGAAACAGGATACTGGGCTTGATGGATCTTGGTCTGACCCAGTATGGCATATCTTATATTCTTATGTTCTTATAGGTGCTTCAGGATGACATGCATGATCTGTGAGGCATAGAAACATGTAGCCCTAACACTAGATAGAGCACCGAGGAAAGGCAATGAACAGGTGGGTGAAGGAGGTGACTGCTGGACCTGCCATATCTGCGGGCATCCCATGTGGCTGCCAGTACTGTTGACAAACATGTTGGGGGCAACTGTACTACAGTACAGGGTATTGGCAATGTAAAGTACTGGAAAGACAGTGGGTGGCAGATGATGGGAATACGTGTCCCCCAGTGGAGGCGGAGGTGGCAGGATAGTTACAATGATGGGTGGACAAAGGAGTGGTGATGCCATGCAGATCAGGCACAGGCGAGGCAAGCACGAAGAGGCGCAATGCAGGAAAGGGTAGCAGTGCAGGACATGGGGGGGGGGGGGCAGCCTGCACAGGCAGACAGGACTCTACACAGCTGACAGATGCAGATAGACGGACTGAAGGAATGTTGGCACTGTGGCGAGGGTATTATGGGTTGTCAGCACAGATCTGCAAAAATGTGACTGTTACAGCCATGCAAATTATTTGAGTAGGACAGGAGGGAACAATGAAGAATTGAACTTATGACCACTACCAAGAATGTCATTGTACTAACCAGTAGGCTATACCTTCATGGTGTATCTCACAGCAAATGGCTGGGTACAGAAGGATTGCAGGTCACTGCACAAACTGTCTGCTCTGAGTTCCAGGATAGGGTAACCCCACCAGTACCCATGATGCAATGCACATGCTGAATAGCTGTCTACGTGTGTGTGTGTGTGTGTGTGTGTGTGTGTGTGTGTGTGTGTGTGTGTGTTAGATGTCCCTTGCAGTGTATCTGAAGGTAATTTGGTGTCCATCTGTATTCTGCAGTCATATGTGGCCTTCTGGGACCAGACCCCACACAGATTAGTGAGTACCCAGTGTTAGGGTCTGGCTGACATGGGCACCTGTTATCAGGGCAGAGGGGTTTCTAGACTTGCATGAGGTTTGTGTAGTAGTGCCTCTACAGGGCCCACAATCACCCTTTTTGTAGGTACGGGACAGGTGCCTGAGCCCTGCTGAAGCAACCTCCATCCTGCTGGTATAAGACAGCCCTCCAGGGCAATACCTGTGACTGGGGCAGTGGCAGACAAGCAGTAATGCTGGGGTTAGATCTGGAAAACCCCAACTGCCTCACACCACCATCTGCCATTCACCAGCAGATTACTATTAACCCTAATAAACCCAAACAACATATCCCACATGTGTAATAATCCCAATTCCAAAGCGATATGTAACCTAAAGTTTTGTTAGAACTAATGCCTTGAAGATACACAATCTTCTCGTAGCATGAACGTTCCTTTTTTTCTATTTTATAAAATGGGGACGCAACCCCTAAAATCAATGCCCTCAAGATACCCAAATCGTAGGGCAGCCACGATTAGTGTAGGAAATAAATCCAGCCAAACTATTAGGCGCTTAGTCTTGATAGATCGATCTCGTCTAAACACAGCCGACCTTTAGCAATGGTTATATCTGCTGCTGATCTGACTAAGATTATGGAAGTATACTTAGCTTTCCAAAAAACTCCCCACATGATGTCCTGAGAGTACGTTTCAATTCTTCTGTGATACCGCTGAAGGAACCAAAATTAAAGGGGAGAAAAAATCAAGCAGCACAACCTCCAAAGTCAGCTTGAAACCGGATCACATAGACCTCCTTTAATTTGCAACTTTGTAGAATATAATAAATGTTAACCCAACATTGTGTTTCGGGCTCCCGATACTCTCAGTCCTTCTTCAAAACTCCGTTGCAGATTTGTCAATACCTTGCTCCTCATTATGCACATATTCAGGCTAACGCTGGTAACAGTGGGACATTGTGGGCCCAGTGAGGTGTGGGGAGCCACAGAACAATGGATAGACATACACACACACACACACACACACTCCTATAGCAGCATTGTGCAAAGACAGGGGTGGTTAGCAACCCTGCCCGCCACACTGGTCCTGATCACAGTGCTGACATTGATAAACTGTGCAGGAGGTAGTAGTAGTGCTCTGCTGATAACTGCAGCTCGGTGCTGGGGCCAACAGCCTGACTCTCCTTGCAGCTTTGGATTGTGGAGCCTGTGTGAGTGAGTGTTTGTACCCCTGTTTGCTGCTGCTATGGCCTTTGCACATGTTGCTATTGTATCTGCATTGTAGGGTAAAATATAGGGACATGCTCTGCAGGATCCACAGCTGGGACTTGAACCTGTGACCCTCTGCTTCTGGACACACCTGCTGTTTGTACTGCACCACACATGCACAGTAGTCCCTGGAGCTACCTGTAATTTTTCTCAGTCAGACCTTTTATGTTGCACTGCACACCACGTACTGGTACAGGGCATGGCCTAGGTCCACTGCAGGCAGTGTTACAGTGCCACTGCCCCCTCCAGCACAGGCACACCCCCCCTGCCATCCTGACATGACCATATGCTGTCGGTGCTGGTAGTGCGCAGTCCCAGGCCATCCACTGTGTTGGTAGGCGGTTGCCTAGGAGTGGGGTCTGGGGTGGGGAGGCATACATGGGCATCCTCACATCCGCCCCATTATTGTCTGCCAATATTATGTCCCTTACGCTTGGGGGAGGATTGGCTGGGGGGATGTCAGGTCAGTGCCCTGGCAATTGTTAGCTAGGGTGGATCAGGTAGATGTAGGTGGATTGTGTTTGGCCTTTGTCAGCTGCTGTCTTGCTGATGTCCAGTTTCTATGTTCCTATGTGCCACCTAGGCAACTGCCTAGCACACCCTGTGCCCCAGCTGCCCCCACTACATGTCCTGCCTGCAGCCCCCTATGCCCCATTTGCACCATCACCATAGTGGCCTTTCATACTTGGGCACTATGCTGTTGCCTCAAATGGAGCACTACTATCACTTTTCTTGGGCTCCCTGTCTATGCTGTACATTGCTGACACTAAAATGGTTTCTCTCTCTTGCAAATGTGTGCTAACGCCAGGTTTTCAGTCGCGGTAAGAGTCAGCCCTTCAGTTCCCCGTGTTAGTGTGGAAGGGGCCTCTCCCCGCCTACTCCCCGCCCTTTGACCCCTTCTCTCCGCCCACCCTCTGTGGGACTTACCGTGGCCGGGAACGCTAACACGCATTAGGGAATGTTAACGTGCGTTGCGTGCGTTAACATTACCTAACGCACGTTAGCGGAGCATCTGCTACGTTAACGCGGTTTAGTAAACATACCCCTTAGTGAGTAGCATCTTTGTTGAGGGTTGTATTATAGTTCTAGAAAAACCATAAAGGATCGAAAACGGTTTCAAAACTACAGACCCATTTTATTGATAAATGTTGATAGCAAGATCTACACCAAAATATTAGCCAACAGTTGAGTGTTGTTCTCATGCAAATCATTCATTGATACCAAAATGGATTTACGGCTGATAATGCCAGAGTTTTGTGTAATTTGTTAGTAGATGCTTGTCACAGAGAGAAATCACTGGTAACGCTATCCCTAGACGCTAAGAAGGCATTTGATTGTCTGGAATTATCTTATCTATTCAAAGTTTTTACACTAATTTGGTTTTGGAGATTCCTTCATTTATATGGTCCAAGTTTTATACATTGTCTCCACCATGAGAATATTTGTTAATGGGATGACATCTAGAGTTATCCACCTTCAGAGTGGTACCCAGTAAGGGCTTCCCCTATTGCCTCTACTTTTCAATTTGGCTCTTGAGCCTTTAGCTAAAGCTATTTGAAATTATACTAATATTTAAGGTGTAAAAATTGGTCATATGGAATGCAAGCCAATGCAGGAATGAACTCTATTCCTCCTTTGCTTTGACTTAGATGATTTTTCTTCCTTTCAATAAATTGAGCCAAATAGCCTTGTCTTTCGGGCAATACTACATTCCTATCTGTTTCAATGGCGGCAGAGGTGGGGTTGCTTTTGTTGTTTAAACAAGAGCTTGCTTTTAAGCAATGTCATTATGATACGTCGTTGTTAGTTCATGAATTGTGGAATCTGCTGTTATGTAAATTTGTTTAGTTTACTGCCCCTTTGGAGTGTTGGCCTCTGACCTAGCACCATTTATTGAGTTTTTTACTATTGGACTATTAGCGAAATTGCCTCAGATGATTCTGGGAGATTTTAATTTTAATAAAGGTCCTTTGATTGCATCTTGTAGTACCTCGTGGTATGCTTTGAGCACAATTGGTTATACATAATTAGTGACTGCACATACTCATGGTGACATTTTGGATTGGATATTTGTTCAGTCGTCTTTAGTAGAATGTTAGTCAGTTGTTACTAGTGAGTTTATGCCTTTGACTGATCATAGTTTACTGCCTATATCATTAAGTTTGCCTTATAAGTTTAATAATTCAGACTGCTTTACAACCAAGCTTGGTTCATCTGCAGTTTAAAGTGGAAAACCTTAAAGAAATTTGGTTGCTTCATTTGGATGATATAATAGATTTAGCTAAGAGGGATGTAGTTGAAGCTGTTACTCTGTGGATGGGCTCATTTCAGGAATCCATGAACATTGTATCTCCTATAAAAGTAGGAATGGGAATAGACCTCCTTGGATTAATAACACGTTAGTGAAGCAAAACCAAGAATTACATAGGAAAGAGAGAAAATAGAGAAGGACTTTGGATTATTCCTCTCAAAAGGATTTTTTAGCTCAGCTGGATGTTTATCTGACCTTAGTGGTTGAGAGGAAAACAGAATATTATAATAAACAGATCTATAATAGAATTGGTCAGCCTACTCATCTTTTTTCAGTAGTTAAACATCTTACTGCCACTTCTTTAGAAAACTCTGAGCAAATTACTATTGAACCATAAATCTGTATGCAATCTTTTTGTGACAAGGTTGATGCCATTAGAGCAACCTTTCCCCATATATCTTTACCTGTTGTTAATCCAGAATCATTTAGATGACCTTTGGAAAACTCTGATTTGGTCACTCAGGACCAAATTCAGGAAGTTATTGTTGCATTAAAGAATACATACAGCCTTTTAGATGGCTGTCCTATTAAATTGTTTAAGATGCTTAAAGATTCTTTGAGTGAACTGCTCACGTCTATTGTTAATTACTCATTGACATATGGGATGGTTCCAGATATACTGAAAGAGGCTTCTGTCTTCCATTATTGAAGAATAAAACTTTAAATAAGGAGGATCCTTGTAGTTACTGTCTGATTTCCTCATTACCTTTTTTTAGCTAAACGTTCTGGAAAAGCTAGTTTTATGACACCTCCAAAATCATATTGACAAATTTGAAGTACACAGTCCCTATCAGTATGGCTTTCGGCCTCATCATGGAAATCAAGGAAGCTAACAAAAGTCACAACAGAGTAGTAATAATGGGTGATTTCAATTACCCCGGTATTGACTGGGTCAGTGTCACGGCAGGACAAGCTAAAGAGATAAAGTTTCTAGATGGAATAAATGACTGCTTCTTGGAGCAGCTGGTTCATGAACCGACCAGAGGGGAAGCCATACTGGACCTAATCCTTAGTGGAACGCCAGATCTGGTGCAAGAAATAAGGGTGTTGGGACCACTTGGCAATAGTGATCATAGTATGATCATGTTTGATTTAATTAGTGGAGGACATATAGTAAAGGAATCCACAGTATTACCTTTTAACTTTCAAAAGGGAGACTATGATAGAATGAGGAATATAGTTAGGAAAAAATTAAAAGGAGCGGTTCCAAAGGTTAAAGACTTACAGCAAGCTTGGGTGTTATTTAAAAATACTATCCTCGAAGCCCAGACCAGCTGTATTCCACGCATTAAGAAGAGTGGAAGAAAGTCCAAAAAACTGCCAGCATGGTTTAAAGGTGAGGTCAGAGAGGCTGTTGCTGCCAAAAAAGCAACCTTCAGGAAATGGAAAAAAGAGCCAAATGATGAAAACTGGAAACAGCACAAGCACTGGCAAGTTAAATGCAAAGCACTGATAAGGCAGGCAAAGCGGGAATTTGAGAGGAAACTTGCTACGGAAGCAAAAACACGAAATAAAGACTTTTTCAAGTACATTCGTAGCAAAAGGCCTGTGAGAGAGTCAATTGGACCATTAGATGATAGAGGGGTAAAAGGGGCAGTAAGAGGAGACAAGGCTATAGCGGAGAGACTGAATGAATTCTTTGCTTCGGTCTTTACTGAGGAAGATGTAGGGATGTTACCCAAGACTGAAGTGGTATTTAAAGGTGATACTGCAGAGGAATTGAGAGAAATATCACTACACCTGGAAGATATATTACAACTATTTGATAAACTGAATAGTAGCAAATCACCTGGACCGGATGGTATACATCCCAGAGTGTTGAAAGAACTGAAATATGAGATTGCAGACCTGCTATTGGTAATCTGTGAACTTTCATTAAAATCATCTGTAATACCTGAAGATTGGAGGGTCGCCAACGTAACACCAATTTTTAAAAAGGGTTCCAGGGGTGACCCGGGAAATTACAGACCGGTGAGCCTGACGTCAGTACCAGGGAAAATGGTAGAAACCATCATAAAGAACAAAATTACACAGCATGTAGATAGTCATGGCCTAATGGGAGACAGCCAACATGGCTTTAGACAAGGAAGATCTTGTCTTACTAATCTGATATGTTTCTTTGAAGGTGTGCATAAACAGGTAGACAAAGGTGAGTCGGTTGATATAGTGTATCTGGACTTCCAGAAAGCTTTTGACAAGGTCCCCCATCAGAGACTTTTGGCGAAGCTAAAAAGTCATGGGATAGGAGGCAGTGTACTATTGTGGATCGGGAACTGGTTAAAAGATAGAAAGCAGAGGGTAGGGCTAAATGGCCAATATTCCCAATGGAAAAAAGTGAATAGTGGAGTACCCCAGGGATCTGTACTGGGTCCGCTACTTTTTGACATATTC
The DNA here is from genome assembly GCA_033557465.1 of Ichthyophis bannanicus. Lineage (NCBI taxonomy): Eukaryota > Metazoa > Chordata > Amphibia > Gymnophiona > Ichthyophiidae > Ichthyophis > Ichthyophis bannanicus. Next base: position 158,329,219 of record CM066039.1, on the reverse strand, counting down.
ATAAATGACCTGGAAAAGGGAATAACTAGTGAGGTTATCAAATTTGCAGATGACACAAAACTGTTTAAAGTTGTTAAAACCCAAGAGGATTGTGGAAAACTGCAGGAGGATCTGGATAAATTGGAAGACTGGGCATCCAAATGGCAGATGAAATTTAATGTGGACAAATGCAAAGTTATGCACCTAGGAAAGAACAACCCACACTATTGTTACACGATGCAAGGCTCCACATTAGAAACCACCACCCAGGAAAAGGATTTAGGAGTCATCGTGGATAACATGTTAAAACCCTCCGCCCAGTGTGCAGCGGCGGCCAAGAAAGCAAATAGAATGCTAGGTATCATAAGGAAAGGGATGGAGAATAAAACAAAGGATATTATAATGCCTCTGTATCGCTCCATGGTACGACCGCACCTTGAATATTGTGTGCAATTCTGGTCACCGTATCTTAAAAAGGACATAGCATTATTAGAAAAAGTACAGAGAAGAGCCACCAAATTGGTGAAGGGGATGGAAGGCTACTCCTATGAAGAGAGGCTAAAAAGGTTAGGGCTCTTTAGCCTGGAAAAGAGACGGCTGAGGGGAGATATGATAGAGGTCTATAAATTAATGAATGGAGTGGAACGGATAAACGTGGATCAATTGTTTACGCTATCAGAATATAGAAAGACTAGGGGACATGTAATGAAGCTACAGGGTAAACTATTTAAGACAAATAAGAGGAAATATTTTTTCACTCAACGTGTAATCAAACTCTGGAATCTGTTACCGGAGGATGTAGTAAGGGCTGTTAGTATAGCTGGGTTTAAAAAAGGTTTGGACAAGTTCCTGGAGGAAAGGTCCATAAACCACTATTAAAAAGGGACCCAGGATATCAATGCTTGACCCAGTACAAGCATTGTGGAACCTGTGTCTTTTGGGGATATTGCTAGGTACGTATGACCTAGATTGGCCACTGTTGGAAACAGGATACTGGGCTTGATGGACCTCGGTCTGACCCAGTATGGCATGTCTTATGTTCTTATGTTCTTATGGGATGATAATGCTGTTGTTATCTATGATGGACACTCTTCTCCTAGGTTTGATTCTAGTAATTCTTACTTCCTGGTACTTTTAAACATCTCTGCAGCATTTGATACCATTGACCATTCCTTGTTATTGATGAGGTTACATGTTATTGGGATTTCAGGGACAGTTTAGTCATGGTTTCATTCTTTTTTGTCCAATCACAAATTCCAAGTTAGAGTGGTTGGGAAGGTGTCATATTGGTATTATATTACTTCAGAGGTCCCTCAGGAATCTGCACTATCCACTATGTTTAATATCTACATTGTTCCTGTCTGTAAGATGTTTGCTGGTTTAGATCTTATGCACAGGATTTATGCTGATGATATTCAGTTTGTTGTTCCAGTTAATTCATTTATGAAGGATGCTTTGGATCATGTAGGTTAAATATTACTATTGTAAAAACCTCGATGACGCAGAAAAAAATGGCTATGAATATTAATTAAACAGAAGTTCTATATTTAGCATGGGTTTTACCAGACCCTGTCTCTATGACATTAGAGATTAGTGACTGTATTATCCCAATTCAAACACAAGTAGTGATTTGGGTGTCCTTTTGGACTCCCAACTCACCATGCAAAAACATATTCAAAAAGTGGATCAAACTGCATTTTTAAACTGTATCCAATCTGGAGGTTGAAACCTTATTTATCAGCAGAGAATTTACTGACTGCTGTTTGAGCTTTAATTCTCTCTCCTCTGGATTATTGTAATAGTTTATATTTAGGATTACCAATATGTATTATTCAACCTTTACAAATGATACAAAACACTGCTGTTCGCCTTGTAACACATAGGGGTATGTTTACTAAACAGCGATAACATGTAAAGTTATCGCATGATACGTAACATTATCGCGCGATACATCGCGCGATAACGTCTCCGGCGGCATTAAGGCACACAGAGGGTGGAGTAAGTCTTTCCAGAGGGCGGAGAGAAGAGGTCAATGGGCAGAGAATGGGCGGTGAGAGGCTCCAGGCACACTAACGCTGTGAAATGTAGGGCAGAACATTACCGTGATTGAAAACCTCGCGTTAGAGGCACAATTGCAGGAGAGAGAAACCATTTCAGTCAGCAATGTACAGCAAAGACAGGGAGACCAAGAAAAGTGATAGTAGTGCTACATGTGCAGCAACAGTACAAAAGGGCACTATGGTGAGGCTGCAAATGGGGTACAGGGGGCTGTAGGCGGGACATGCAATGGGGCAGCTGGGGCACAGGGTGGGCTAGGCATATGTCTAGGTGCCACATAGGAAGGCAGAAACGGAAAATCAGCAAGACAGCAACTGACCAAGGGCAAACATGTCCACGAGTGTGTGTCCCACAGTGCCCCAATGGACATTACCCAGCAGGTACCCCAAACGGCACATAACATTGGCAGGCGGTGCTGGGGGGAAGCATGGATGTCTATGTAGTGTGACGCCGCGCCCTGGCCGCACAGCACCCCCTGGTGGCGGCGTAGTAGTTCCACCGGAGGGCTGGAGCCGGGGGGGGTCACTAAGATGTTGTTATCAGGGTTGGCCAGGTGCGAGGGTCGTGGGTCAGAGCCCTGTGTCAGCCTCGTTACCAACTCCTGAAGAGATTCAGACTTGCACAAAAGTGGTGGGAAAAAAACAGGCTTTATTTTCCCCTTTAAGCACTAAGGGTTCAAAAACAAAGGATATACACTCCGGTACGTGGCAAAATAAGTCTTTACAGCAGATTTTTAAAGGTGAGAAATAAAATAACCAAACACTGTTAACTTCACAGTATTCAAATATGTAACAGCAAAAAGGCTTCCTTCGCTCAATGACTCTGGAAGGCCTCTATTTCGCTTCCAGCACAGTATGTGCATTCCATGGGACTATCACTGTCTTCATACACAGATTCCACTTGCATGGCCTCCTCTGACTGCTCTGAGGTATCAGGGCAAGTGTCCTTCATGGGATTTAGTCTTACTGTTTCCCACGGCTTAGCAGTCTGTCTAGGCCCACGATTCAGCTTAGTGGCATACCAGAAAGGCATTGCTTGCTCAAGAGGTTTAAAAACATTATCTCTATGTTTTCCTCTAACAGTCCTTTTGTTGCACAAACTATCCTTTAACTTTTGCTTCTGCTCTTGTCTTCTATATGGAGAATCTCCTTCCCAGGATTCTTCTCTTAGCTTAAGTTCAGGTATACAATGACAAAGGTTAAAAGTTTTACCTTTTGCTTTGTGTTTGATTCTCTGGGGTGAGGCTGGAGGTGTACCGTGACTGCTGCCTTCGGTATCGGTGCTCTCTGGAATATACCTCCTGCTTTCCCAGTCTTTCCTTCTCTGGCCCTTAAGGCCTGTTCTCTTGTGGGCTTCTGGGCCCGGTCTGGTTTGGCTTCGGCCTTCTCGGCCTGTCCTCTCTCTCTCAGGACTGGTTCTCCTCTCCCAGCCTGTCCTTTTTCTCTCAGCTGATGAGGCTTTGACAGCTGAGCTCCTTACAGGCAAGTCCCTTGACTCTTGCTGGTCTCCAGACTCTTGCTTGTCTCCAAACTCTGGCTTGCCTCCAAACTCTGGCTTGCCTCCAGACTCTTGCTTGCCTGCTCTTAAATGTGAGCTTTTGGAATAAGAGTCCTGCCCCCTAGGGCGTGGTTCTATGGTCTCTGTCCTAGCTCTCCTGCTCCCTCTAGGTAAGTTCTCTGGAAATTGCAGGCAATTTCTTTTTCTTTCAGAGTTTAAAACTTTTTTTCTCTCCAGCAGAGGGTCCGCTGCATCACAGTAGGCACCCCTACCCCAGATCCCACACCGTAGGCAGCTGCCTACCGGCACACTGGATGGCCTGGGACTGCGCACCACCAGCACCACTGGCAGAAGGGCATGTCAGCATGGTGGCGGAGGGGTGCTGGTGGTGGAGGGGGCAGTGGCATCTGCCCACAGCAGACCAAGGCCAAGCTCTGTTTAGGTGGGTGGCATGCAGTGCAACAGACAAGGTGTGTCTGACGAACAGTAATGGTATCCCCAGGGAATGACCTGCCTCTGTGGCAACAGTTTGGTGCAGTACACACAGTCAGTGTGTTCAGGGACAGAAGGTCACAGGTTCAAGTCCCAGCTGTGGCTCCTACAGACCATGCCTACACCTTACAGAGCTCACAATGCTTGCACAGTTTCCAGTGTTAGCCTGCCAATGTGCATAATGAAGAGCAAGGTATTGTGGGTATGGGCCAGTCTGGGCAGGATGCATCTGCATAGGGCAATGGCTAGGATATTGTAGTGTCCAACCCCCACCTGCACAGACAGGGTGGCCACAGCATGCCATGCTGGGAGGTCACTCTCACTCTGACTGAGCAGTGACCATGGTATGTCTAGGTTCCCACAGAGTGCTATACAGTGTTTATCTCTAGTGATATCTGTGAGTTCCCTTTTATGGGACCCAATCCCTGACATACTTGCTTTGTGCTTACATCCCACATCTTGGTGTACATAGTTCTTCTGGGAACATACTGGCTAGCAGACTGTCTGCAGTTAGCATGTGTATGGTTGGAACACCTTGCAGGGTAAAGACTGACTGTGCTCTCTGCTGGTGAATATCAGATTGTGGTGGGGGGCAGCTGAGCTTTGCCCAGCCTACTGCCTGTCTGCCAGTGCCCTATGTGATAAGTACAGTTCTGCATCACCTGCCATGGATGGTGTCCATTCACCAACTGGACCGGGGTTGTCGGTCCCACAGCCCTTCATCATGCCCCTCTACTGCCTCCATTGCAAAGACATAGAGTGTGAGTCTGTTGGGGGCAGATCCTGTCCACCACCTTGACCCAGAGAGTATGATATGTGGTGCTACATAATCCACATGTAGGCCCAGACACACCCCTGCTCTTACAACACATGACCATGGCAACCACACTGGATATGCACTATTCCAGGTGCATCATGGTCCACAAGGGCTAGACATGACTGGGGAATGCAGATGGACACAGGATTATCCTAGGTGTGTCTGCAAGGAATACCTGCCACACACTGGCACTAATGGGGACCTGCAGCAAAGGCTATCTCAGCCAACCCAGGTACTGCGGACCTGGTGCTGGGCGACCCACCTCACCCTCAGGGTGAGCACAGGACCCACACAATGTCAGGGTCTGTAGCTACTCTGTGCCAGTAACACACACAGTCAGTTCCCCTTACCAGGCTGAGGTGCTGTGGAGACGCATACGCCATCCTGTGATCAGATGTAGACTGCTATTCTGCATGTGCAGTGCCTCATGGGTACTGGTGGGTTTACCCTATCCCGGTAACCACAGCAGACAGTTTGTGCGGTGACCTGCAGTCTTTCTGTAGCCAGCCAGGGCTGTGATAAAAGCTATAGAGGTGTTGTTGTTGTTAAGTGACGTTGAGTTGGAGTCGACTCATGGCGACCCTCTGGATAGTTGTCCTAAATTGTGTTTGGTCTTCAGCCATGCGGCTCATTGTTGACAGACTGGTACCCGTAGCTGCTGTTATTGTATCGATCCATCTCATTGCTGGCCTTCCTCTTTTGCATTGACCTTCTATCTTGCCAAGCATGATGTCTTTCTCAAATGATGTCTCTCTTCGCATGATGTGTCCAAAGTATGAAAGTCAAAGTCTTGTCATCTGAGCTTCTAAAGAAAGCTTAGGTTTGATCTCCTCTAGTACCGACTGGTTTGTTCTTCGGGCAGTCCATGGTATACACAGTATTCGCCACCAGCACCATAATTCAAAGGCATCAATTTTCTTCCTGTCTATCTTTTTCACTGTCCAGCTTTCACATCCATATGATGTTATTGAAAATATCATGGTTTGAACAAGTCGAATCTTTGTATGGAGAGAGACATCTCTGCTCTTGAGAATCTTGTCTAGGTCCTTCATAGCCATTCTGCCAAAAGCAATGCGTCGTCAGATTTCTTGACTTCTTGTTGCTTCTTTATTGATAGTTGAACCAAGTATGTTAAAGTTGTTCACGATTTCAATTTCTTCTCCTTCAACGATGAACCTGTTGATTATGCCAGTTGTCATGATCTTTGTCTTCTTTACATTAAGATGCAGGCTCATTTTGAGACTATGTTCTTTGATTGTGAGAAGCAAATGTTTCAGATCATCTTCACTTTCAGCCAGTAATGTGGTATCATCAGCATAGTGAAGGTTGTTGATGAGTCTTCCACCAATCTTCTCACCTCTGTTGTCTTCATACAATCCTGCTTCTCTGATGATTTGTTCTGCATATAAATTAAACAGGTAGGGGGAAAGAGATTGTGCAAGAGAATGATCAGGTGTTCTGGTATACCCATGCTTCTTAATGTGGCCCAAAGTTTCTCATGGTTTACACAGTCAAAAGCCTTGCTATAGTCGATAAAGCACAAATAGATATCCTTTTGGTATTCTTTAGTCTTTTCAAGGCTCCATCTCACATCCGCAATGATGTCTTTCGTTCCTCGCCCTTTGCTGAACCCTGCTTGCACTTCAGGTAGTTCTTGTTCCAGGTATGGTTGTAGTCTCTTTTGAATAATCTTCAGTAGAATCTTGCTGGCATGTGGGTTCAGAGCGATTGTGCAATAATTTCCACAGTCAGTTGGATCTCCTTTCTTTAGTATTGGTATAAACACAGATCTTTTCCAGTCAGTTGGCCATGATGTTGTCTTCCATATTTCTTGGCAGAGCCTTGTAAGTACGGTAACAGCTGCATCAGATTGCTGTAATACTTCTATGGGAATGCTATCAATGCCTGGTGCTTTGTTCTTTGATAAAACTTTCAATGCTGCTTCAACTTCTTCTTTCATCACCAATGGTTCCAGATCATAAGGTACAGGTTGAAACGGCTGTTGGTCCACTTGATCTTTATCATATAAAAACTCTATATATTCCTTCCACCTTTTCTTGATCTTCTCAGCATCATTCAACATAGAACCTTGAGCATCTTGTAACATTCCAATTCGAAGCTGGAACTTTTTCTTTAACTCTCGTAGCTTTAGGAAAGCCGATCTTGTTCTTCCTCTAATAGTTTCTGCTTCTATTTCCTTGCATGCGTCATTGTAGTACTTTTCCTTGTCCTGTCTTGCTGCATGTTGGAAATCTCTGTTTTCCTTCTGCGATTGTCTTTCTTTTTCCTCTGGCTTTAGCTTCTCTGCGTTTCTGGGCAATTTTCAGAGTTTCTTCCGTCATCCATTTTGGCCGTTTTTGCTTTTTCACCTTTTGTAGCGACTTCTCACTTTCTTCAAACACAATCTTCTTGATGTCATTCCATAACTCTTCTGGAGATCGGTCATTTGTATCTAAAGCAGCAAATCAATTTTGCAGGCAGTCTTTAAATTCCAGTGGTATATTCTCAAGGTCATATTTTGCTGCATTCATGAGTGGTTTGCTCTTTTTCAACTTTAGATTGAGTTTGCATACTAGTAGTTGATGGTCTGTACCACAGTCAGCTCCAGGTTTTGTCTTTGTTGATGTTACAGAGCTTTTCCATCGTTGACTTCCACAGATGTAGTCAATTTGATTTTTATACAATCCATAGGGTGAAGTTCATGTGTACAGTCACTGCTTGTGTTGCTGGAAGAAAGTGTTTGAGACGAATAGATCGTTGGTCTTGCAGAATTCTATCAGTCTTTCTTCATCTTCATTTCTGTTGCCAAGTCCATATTTTCCAACTACTTTGCCTTCTTCTTTGTTGCCAACCTTTGCGTTCCAATCACCCATGACTATCAGGATATCCTGTTTGCATGTTCTGTCAATTTCAGCTTGTACTTGTTCATAGAACTCTTCAATTTCATTCTCTTCTGCAGCTGTTGTTGGGGCATATACTTGAATTATAGTTGTGATGATAGACAGTCCTCGTAGACGAATAGAGATTAAGCGTTCACTGACTGCAATGTATTTCATTACAGTTCTTGCAAGTTTCTTCTTTATTATAAATGCAACATCATTTCTTCTTTGTCTTTCATTTCCAGCATAGTAGACCATGTGATCATCTGATGCAAAGTGCCCGATGCCAGTCCATTTCAGTTCGCTGACACCCAACAGATCAAGTTGTACACATTTCCTTTCATTCTTGACCACCTCCAACTTCCCTTGGTTCATGCTTCGTACGTTCCATGTTCCAATGTGTAAGACATTTTTACAGCTTCTGACTCTCATTTCATATGCAGCTTCATCAGCAGTCAGATGTCCCAAGGGCTTTGATCCAACCACATCATAAATGCTGGCTTTACTCTGAAAAGTCTTCAGCTCTTCCCCAGTAGCTAGTTGAGTGCCTTCCGACCTGGGGGTCTTATCTTCCAGCACTATAGTGCAATTTGTTTTGTGTAGCCCACTGGTTAGTACAATGACTGCTGAGGCAGAGGTCATGAGTTTGATCCTGCAATGGTGTTATTTAATAAGGCTGTCCGAGGCATTTCCTTTTAATTCCCGTAACAGTCAGATACATCTCTACAATCTGTGTTGCCAGCCAAAAACACCCTCACCTCAGTGCCGTAACCTATAGGGAACATTATAAAGTGCTTTGTCAGCCAGGGCGCTGCATAAGGCACCCTATAGGGCACATTATAAGGTGCCTTGGCAGACAGGGCACTTTATACTGTGCCCTATGGGGTGCCTTAGGTTATGGCACTGAGGTGAGGGTGTTTTTGCTGGCAGCACAGATTGTAGAGATGTGTCTGAGTGTTACAGGTAGGAAAAGGGATTGCTTCAAACAGCCTTACTAGATGAGACCTCTGAGGGATTGAACCCATGACCTCTGGCTCAGTAGTCATTGCATTAACCAGTGGGCTACACCTCTATAGCTTCTAATACAATGCTGGCATGAAATTAAGGTTACCGCGTGTTAATTTGCCAAGGCGCCCTCTATCGCGCGTTAATCGGCCATTGCTACTTCAATGCCGGTACGCCCACTTCCTTATATGGCATTGCTCACGTTAACGCTACACCTAGTGCCGGTAACATTATCACGGTTTAGTAAACATACCCCATAGTGGGAGATTTTAGGATATTTCTGCTCATTTCTGCTACCAATTTAGTCACAAATTCTTTATAAAATTCTGATGATAGAAATATTACTTTCCAAGATCCCTTTACTCCCCACTGCCCAACCCCCCCACTGCCCAACCCCCTCCCCCCAGCCCCCCCTACCACCCCCCTCCACCCTCTCCCTCCCCGCCCCTGTCCTATCGTTCAAACTATCCCAGAGCGAGGGCTGCTGGAAGGTCCCCCAGTTCCCAGCATCAAGCCAGCTTCACTGACAGGGCCCCACACTTTCAGGAACTGCTCCCATTTATGCCCCCCTAGGGTCTGAGCAGAGCGTCTCTCCATCTCCATCAACTCTACCAGAGCTCTCTCTCCCATTCTCCCACTGCGGGTGCTGCCTCACTCAGCCAATGCCTAAGTATAATTTGTTTCACCACTATAAAGCTCTTGGCACAGAGTTTACGCGCTGCACCACTTAGGGGGGTCTCCCGCTCATAGGAGTCAAACAGACACCACTCCGGGCTCATCTCCAGGTCCGCTCGTAACCACCGCCCCAATGTCCTCCCAACCGCTAACCAAAGCAGACGGTGGGCAGCTAGAGGGCTCTGTTATTTGGGACAACTCCGAGTAGAGCAAGGTGAGAAGGTGGATTCTTTCACCTCGCTGCAGAAAAAGTATGATTTGGGAACTCATGACCAATTTTTCTACTTCCAAGCTCGACATTATTTTCTTGGGCTTAATAAGGTGCATGGGCAATGCTTGGCATGGGGCGGCATGTTGGAGCTGTTCACAGGTTTAGAGGGGAAGATAACGGTGAGGAGGTTGGGGCTGGAGCTTCAGCCGGAGGGGGGCACGCCGCGCTTGGCAGCTTTGGGGGAGAGGTGGAGAAAAGATGGGGTGCCGCAAGGTTCGGAAGAGCGCTTGCAGAGAGCGTTCTCTGCTATTAAGACGATATCTGAAGCGGTACAATTGCAGGAAATCCAATACAAATTCCCTTGGCGGGCGTATGTACATAACATATGGGTGGCCAAGGCGGGCTTGGCATTGACAGATGCGTATATTGGCTTCCTAGTGCTGGGGTCTCAGGTGTGAGGACTAAAGTTTTTTCTTTTTCAATGTGCTGCTGTTCACATTATTATGATGTTGGAATGTATGCACACTGGTGTTGACATGTGTAAATTCAATAAACATGATTTTCCTAAAATTCTGAGGATAACATCTGAATTCTTAGACCATATGGCCCCACTCAGTTTGATTACCTCCTTAAAAGTCTATTGTCTGCCTCATGCTTTAAGGTCTCAAGATGCTTTTCTTTTAGATGTGCCATTGTTTCAACAGGTACATTTTCAAGAATTCAGAAATAGAATGTTTTAAATGGCAGTCCCTAAGTTGTAGAATCTGTTACCAATAGAGTTACAAGTAATATCTGAGCTGATGGTGTTTCAAAAGAAATTGAAAACTCATAGAAACATACAAATATAACAACAGAAAAAGACCAAATGGACTATCTAGTCTGTCCTTCTATATCAACAACTACAACATTCCCCTTTTTACCTTTAGAGATCCTCTGTATTTGTCCCATGCTTTTTTTGAATTCAGTTACTGTCCTCATCTCTACCACCGGTCAGGCACAAAAAGAGCAGCAGCTCTTGCAAATTCGATCAGGAAACACAAGGAGCAAGAGTGATGATGACACAAATGCTTTATTGAAATTCCCCAATGCGTTTCGGCGGAACGCCTTCCTTAGGGGGGGTGAAACTACTTACAAACATATAATAAGAACATATATTAGAAACACATTAAAAACATTTAAAAGAATAAGAAATTAAGAGAAACATATTCAAGCTAAACGGGCATCATAATAAAAAGTGAAAAAGTAATAACATAACTACATCATGTGACACTCAAATCAAATAAATAAATAAATAGGTGATTAGATAATAAGAGCATATGTAGATAAAAATTATTACATAAAAAGACCATATATAATATTGCGCATATGTACATCATATAGTCTAACTTATACATAATCTCAAATAAAGAAAACAATAAAAAAACAATAAAAACCATAGACGCAGGGCAGAAAGCGGGCTAAAAAAATAAAACACTCAGAGAAACACTTAAAAAATTATATAACAATCGGTACTCACTAATATGTACCATGAGAAAATTTCCGTATGGTGAGATCTAAATGGCAGTCGACATTAATCCAACAGTAAAGGAGCCTTGTTGGTATAAAACTGAAAAGAACTACAAAATAATGAGATCATAATATTAAAATCCGTTTACTATTGAAAGAGTACACAAATCTCAATGCAAGATTTATTATCTGACAAAAAGTTTGAAAGCTCAGCATGTTTTCATTCTAACAGATGAAAGGAAATAAAATAATGTTGAACTGATACTGGACCGTCAGAATAGTGCCTAAAACCACTAACCGGGTAAGGCGGACCGGCCTCCGCCACACCGCAACACCCCCGCCCCCTCCACCATTAATAACAAAGGTAGACCACACATATATGGGAATTCAACTGGTCGCAGCTTTATTGCCATAAACCATAACATCAACAATCAAACCTTAAATTGTATTCCCCCCCCCCAGCAGAGCGACCCTCACCAGCCCTGTGAGTAGCAAAGTGATGCCGCTTCCGCTTCCGCCTTGTCCAGGCCCCGGCAAATTGCCTAGCCTCCCTCATCCAGCTTCGCCATATTATTAGCAAAAGCCTGAGGGACCGCCCGGGCGGGGGTACCCCACCCCCGCCCTACTGCTTGGCTCCGGCTCCGGACCCCAGAAACCTCCGGGATCCCGCCACCGGCTCAGGCCCTCACCGGTCTGAGCCGCCTCCCCCGGAAAAGCTGCGACCAGCGCCCCTCCGGTTCAGCCTATCCTCCAAGGCCTCCTGCCACTCGTTGAGGAGCCAAGCCATCCCCACCGGGGATAGGTGGACCCCATCGGCCTGATACAGGCCCGCACACTCCGCATCAGCCCCGGAGTGCAAAATTGGGCCCCCCCCCCCGCTCCCCCAACCATCTGCCAATTCGGCGATTGATCTTTGGTTAGCCCCGCGACCGCCGCCGCTGAGCCGTGCAAGCAGGCCTTGGAACAATATCTGACCACAGCAAAATCACACCAGAAAACATCTCAATTCGCGCTTCCCTGTCCCGAATCCCGGTCCGACTCCACTGCCAGCCCGGCCAGGACACCAGATCGTTGCCACCCGGGGGATCACCACAGCAGAAGGTGGCCCCCGCAGCCGCTCGTGGTGCCACAGCAAAGGCCAGAGCTGAATCCCTCGCAGACCACACTCGCCCAGCCATGAAACGGTCACCCAAACTGGTCCAAACCAATACTCCGCTCCACCAGGCGTGTTGCTGCTCGCCGACCGGCCCAGCACTCCGAGTGACCGGCCCCGCACTCCGAGTGACCAATCACCCAACAGCAAAACGAGCCTGGAACCACTTCTGCAAAACAAACAGATCCACAGTTAGCCAGCCCCCCCAGCGCCCGTACAGGCGCCCATATCTTTGATACTCCCAGGAAGTCCATCTTCCGATCCGCCTGATATCCCCCTCCGGTAAGCCCCACCGCCACCGCCACCGGACAGATACGAAAGGAATGCGACGCCTACAACCCCGCACCCCGAACGCTACGGAAAACACCGCCCGGAAGCAGGCGCCCTCTTAGCTGGACGACACCACCTGTGGTAAAACAGCGCACAAGCGTTGCAGCAACTCATGCGTAATGGACCGCCTGCTGCCCCTGGGCGACCGACCAGCGTGTTCCCAGTCCAGACGTATCCGGCGCACTACCAATCCCCCCGACCACTGCCCACCCCACTGCCATAGCAAAGAACGAGAATCCCGCCAAATTCCGACCTGCCCAGAAACCGCACCAAGCAGGCGCAGCCGGGGACTGCATAACCTTCCACCTCCGCTTCCAGCGCCCATTTTCGGAACCGCTCCCACTTCCGCGACCTTGTCAATACTACCGGGTATCACTGTTCCCCTTAAGCTGGTCGCGTGTGCGCACCTCACCGAGCGAGCGCACATACTTTACAACAGCGCACAACAATGTACGGCTCTGATGCTGATAGACAACCACACTGACGTCTTAAAATTGAAAAGTTGTGATTGTAATTACTAGCAATTTTCCGCTTAATTGAGTAATCGTCTATGCTCATTTAATTTGATTAAAATCAATATGGTGTACATACTGCAGTCTGACATGCAGTCAAATTTGAACGCATCTAACTCCGAGTGTCGTTATGTGGCGCACAAAATTGTAACCGACCTTCAACAGCTGCCCACAGCTGATATTTTATGCGCACACAGCCTACCGAAAATTAGAGGGAACATTGCCGGGTATATGCCGTGCCCGACCACGGTATCCAGCCGCAAGCAAGCCAACATGACCCGTCGCATCAAGTTTAGCTACCGGGATACCGCGCGGAGTGTAGTGGCACACTACGCCTACCGCCGCTGCGTCGTCGCACCACCATACGAACCCTGTCCGGCCAGACCTCCAACACCACCAGTAGCGGAAACAACTCCGGGAAGGTTATTGGCCGTGAGACCGACTGCCTCCCAAGAAGCGGCCACTCCGCCGCACACCACGAGCCACCCAATACACCCCATGGCCCAACCCTCCGGCCGCGTCGGTAAACAACTGTAGGTCCCGACTGTAGATCTCCCGATCTCGGAGCACCATAGGGCCAGCAAACTCCCGCAAGAACTCATCCCAGATGGCTAGATCGGCCCGAATACTCTGCAACCTCCAGACGATGATGCGGCCTGGAGAGACCCGCCGCAGCGGCTGCCAAACGCCTCATAAACAGTCGCCCCTTCGGGATAACTCTACAGGCAACATTCAGGGACCCGAGTAATGCCTGCATCTCCCGCGATGTCATCCTTCTAGCACCCAAGGCGCTCGCCACCAGAACCCGGAGCCTCTGGATCCTACCCACCGGCAGGCGCACCACTAACTCCCCAGACTCCAGCTCGATCCCTAAAAAGGTGAACCGAGTCATGGGTCCCTCCGCCTTCCCCTCTGCTAACGGAACCCCCACTCCCCCACCATCTGCACGAGCCCGTCCAACAACGCAGTGGACTGCCCCTGTCCGCGCCTCCCCCACTACCAGTACAACTCCTTGTGGATATGATCATTCACCGAACCCCCGATAGAGTGGGACAGGTTATGGATCAACCGGTAATTACCTGGCTCCCCGGGAAAGGCGACTCCCCGAAAGGGCCCGCTACCCCCCCCCCCCAACCCGATGTCCACTGCCAACTGATCCCGGACCATGCGGGCTAAACGCCGCACCGCCGGGCATTTCGAACACTGAGCAGCCTCCAAGATGGAGCCCGAATCCGCCTGCACAGAAATGCCCGTGCCCAACTCGCTACGTTGCACGCCACCTTCGCACCCTACCCGCCTTTCCATCCACCCTCCGCTTCTTCCTACTGTCCTCCACCGCGTGCGACCCCCCAGTAACCGAAAGATATCAATATAGCGCCTCTCCTGAATTTTACGCCGCCGCTACCTCGGCATGCCTTCCCCCACGCAGAGAACGCTACCACCGACGACTCTGCCCCTGCCGAACCCACCGACCGCTCCCATCCGACCCGGACGAAAACAACGACGATACCGAGGACCTAGATGACCAGGAACCCGAACCCGACGCCGACGGCCCGACCACCTCCGCTTCCCGGCCGCCTTCCCCCCCATTTCCCCCCCACCGGTATTCCCCCCGAAGATCCCGCCCGCACAGACTCACCTGCCGCAGCCGCCGCCTGCTCAGGCACCGCTCCCACCGCCGACCGGCCCGTCACCACGCTCCTCGAGTCATGTCCCTGTTCCGCTGACCCAGCTGCAGGCGTGCTCTCCTCCCCGCTCAGCGCTGCGCCGGCCCGTGTCAGCAGACTCTCGGGGCCCTGGTGAACTGCCCTCTCGGAGTGTCCTGTGGGGAGACAAAAAAGGGGAAGATGCCTCCACACCCGCCCCTCCCAAGGCAGCTGCCATGCCCCCAGCCAATCTGCTCGGGAAGGGCCTGGCCCCCCCACCCTGCCAATGTACCCAACCCGTGGAGATGCCTCCCCCCATCCACCCGCCAGGCCCCCCAGCCCCACCAATCGCGCCTGCCCACCCCCGCAGCAACCCACGACTCCTCCGCCGATGCCCCTGCCCTTCCCCATGTAACTCTCACACCCCAGTAACAATAGGGTGAGATTAATCAAAGGGGGAAATGCGGTAGGCAAAGGCCTATGATCCATGCTGTGCGAACCAGGCCGGCAGGCCCAAGCAGCCTGACCTGCAAGTAAAGCCCGCGGAGCGGCCCAGCGGAATGAAAACCCCCTGAATGTTGCTTTCTAAAATCGAAACTGAACTAAGCACAGCCAGCAGAATCGAAACTTAAAAGATAGAAAAACCAGCTCCAATTGGCACTGATAAGAGTGTGAAAGCCTCTGTGAATTAACCAACTCTGCTGCGAGAAGGGTCCGCCGTCCCCCATGTTCCAGTCAGCTAAGTGATGTTGGAGGAGAAATGTATCAAGAGTCTAAGCACTGTCCAGTGCAATGCTGACTGTAAGGGGGCAAGCAGGTGCTAAGCCCCTACCAAGGCCCCCATTGGATGACTAGGCAACGGTACCGAGACCAATAGAAGGGATAGAAGGGGTTGCCGGGACCAATGAGAAGCTTGCCCATGTACAGAATGGAGAAGGAAGGTACAAACGTTGTTGCCGTGCTAGCAACCATTGCCCAGCCGTTACGAATGTGACTCTGCTCGAGTCCTGTGCCCAATAAATGATTTGGACCTTCTGAACAGACTCCTGGCATTAAATAACATAAAATAAATACCAACACTATAATCAAATAAACCCTAAGTAATCCCATGACTAAAATGAGAAATCCCATTCAACCCCCTACCAAGTTCAAAAAGCTAGTGCCTCCACGAGGAACCCTTCCTGAGATCCACCCAGGGCCCGGATCCATGTGTGCAGCATGTCACCACTGCACAACTCCACCCCCCCCCCTCTCCCTCACAGGCGGCTTCAACACTCAGTTCCCACCAGCCACCGAGCACGCCACCCTCACCAGGCGCGCCTGCATCCACCCCCGTGCCCACCATCCGCACCCGTCCGCCACACAGCGCTCCAAACCACCTCCGCTAGTAACGCTGAACCAGCCCCAACCAAAGTCCCCCGCTCCGTGTAAAATTTAGGCTACAAGCCCTCTGAGGACAGCGAACTGTCCAAATACAACTCGCCACTGAAAAAGATGCCCTCAACCGGGCAAGAATAAACCCCATATACCTGCACTCCATTACTCACACAACCCCAGACACCCCAAAGCACGTCCGGTACCTCCGGCCACCTCGAGGGAAAGGCCGGAGGACACCGCAACGCTCCCCTTACTCCCCCCTGAAAACTTTCCACTCCTCCCATTGGCTCCCGCGCCCTGCCATGTGCCGCGGGAGCCAATGGGAGCCCCTCTCGCGCCGCAGGCCCTCCCCACGAACCACATATCCACGCTGTGGCGGGCAAGCGGCCGGCCGCCCCCCCGGTTAACGCCGGCCGCTCGCATGCCCCGGGGGGGGGGGGGGCCCCGCGGCCTCGCCAATATAAAAGACTGCTGGGACTAAAAGAGTAAAAGATGGGACATCTTTTGTAAAACCCAGTGGTTGTAGAACTTAGTCCAATAATAGTAACAAGACAAGAGGGCTCACTACCCGAAGGAGCAAGAAGGTTCTGTAAAAGTTAAAATTGCACTTACTTAAACGGAATGAACTCCCAGAGTAATGACGTGTTCTTCTAACAAGAGTAATAACTCCGTTGTAACAAACACAGTAAAAATGCTAACGTCTAAAGAAAAAAATGATAGCAAAAATAGCAATTTGTAAGGCTTATATGTTAACATCGTGTGATAGTAAAATGAGGGTATTGTCCTTCAGCAAATAGCTTGCATCGCTAAGGCGAGTCATCGGCCCAATTATATGTTTAAAAGTAACCAAGTTTAAGAAGCAAACATGTACTCAGGGGGATTAGAGCACTACTCAAAGTTACGATTTAAATGAAAATCGTCCTATGGCAAATAACTTGCATCTCTGAGGCGAGCCGTGTGCCCAGTCATGTGTTTAAAATCGACCAAGTTTAAAAGGCAGAAAGTACTCAAGGGGATCATAACACTGCTTGAAATTGCTGTTAAAATGAGAATTAAAAACTACTGATGTTACCTGACACAGTATACTTCAGAGAACTCTAAGTCCGATGCAATGTGCAAAAGGTAGGCTGGTGAAGAAACCAAAGTTTTGTAGACGCTGAAGAAGTGCGGCAAAAACCAGGGGGCGTGGCTTAAATTAATATCAAATTTCAGGGAAGTGAAGAGAACTATAAATAGTATAAGTATAATAAAAACTCAACGATATGTAAAATCTTGACGATGTCCACATCGGCTGAAAACTATAAAGATCAAAGGACATTGTGTTTCCTAAACCAATCTAGTGGATGGCAGTAAAAGATTGTCAAATAGAGAACGTGCTTTTAAAACTGGGACAACTGCATATAGTTTGCAATCGGGAAAACAATATTATAAAACAGAATGCTGTATCACTATATTTACAGATAAAAATGGACCCTATATAATGCAATTAAAGGTGTTCAAAATTGTATCTATATGAAGGAACGAAATAAAAATGTATCTATATGAAGGAACAAAATAAAAATCTTAGGTGTGTATCATGAAAAGGAAGTTGATGACAAAATCTTTTGATTAAATGTGCATATATATGGTATATTGGTATAGATATTATTTATAAGAACACTGATAGATCTGTTTCCTGGTTCAGTCCATTGGGCTCTAAGCTATTAAACTCATATATATAACGTTGTTCTAGTTTCAACAATAATTTGTTGACATCCCCTCCTCTCCAATGCAGTACTACTGTCTTCAAAACTAAGGGGTATGTTTACTAAGCTGCGGTATTCGTGAATAACGCGCGTAACGTACACTTAACGATCGTTCGCATGTCATAACGCGTGTTCTGATGTGCGAACGATCGTTAAGTGTACGTTACGCGCGTTAACCGCAGTTAACGATCGTAAACCCCCACGGCGCGTTAAAACACCGCAGAAGGTGGAGAGTGGGCGGAGAGAAGGGGTCAATGGGCGGAGAGTGGGCAGGGAGAGGCTCCCCTCACACCAACGCGCTGAATTTCAGAGCTCAATTCCAACGCGAATGAAAACCTGTCGTTAAAGGCATATTAAAGGGAAGAGAAACCATTTCCGTCAGCAATGTACAGCAAAACCGGGGAAACCCACAAAACGTGAGCAGTGTGATACATGTGCACAGAACAAAATGTCAAATAAAACTTTAAAATGACCACAAGAAACAGTGTAAAAATTATAATTCAGCTGGGCAACAGTGATAGCAATGGGCAACAATAAAAAACACTCCCAGGAAAGCTCCAAAAAAAGAGCTTTGGAGCTTTCCTGGGAGTGTTTTTTAATGTTGCCCAATGATATCATTGTTGCCCAGCTTGGTTATGGGTGTTTGCCCCTTTTTCAAGGTCTTTTTTGAGGTTTATGTGCACTTTTGTCTCCATACAAGGTAAATGAGCCCACAGTGCAATTGTGCAGAGCAGGGTTTCTGACTCGTCAGGCCAGTTGTCCTATCTCCAGGGACTGCACTGTCTCTGTGGCCACAGTGTGGTGCAACAGACACAGCCAGTACCTGTAAGACCAGAATCAGCAGATCTGTACACCATCACCCTAGCAGGGCAGGGCTAAGGGTGAATGCCTGTCAATGGACCTACAGACCCCAGTAGCAATCAGAATACAAAGAGACTGTGTTATTGGGATTAGAGGGTGAATGCAAGTAGCAGACTATAGCAAAGCTCATCCTCTGTTGTCCCCCACAGAAGATACCACATCCAATGTGATATTGAGTCATTGAAGAGGCACTTCAGAGTCATCTGGCACCAGGGCCCAGGTTACCTCAAATGACTGCAGAGGGAGTGCCAAGAGTAGGAAAGTAAACCCCATGTGTGGTGGAACAGCAGTGCCAGCATGTGCATGAGTCCTGTGGGAAGGAGGTCAGAGGTACTGTCCCGGAGAGGGGGCGGTGGCACATCTCACATAGAGGAGTAGCTGCCAGGCATTGGTCTGTAAGGTGACATGTTCTGAAAAATGCAGAAATGCAGCAAGGACAGGGCAGGCAGATGTTGATTAACTAGATGACCAGATGCAGGTTGAAGCAGCAGTAAAGGGCATGAGCGATGTGAAGAGAAGGAATATAGCAGGCAACATGAATTTTGCAGCAAGAGGAGGATGAATCAGGCAGAGGACCATTGCAGGGGTCCCAGGGCAAAGGTAATAGCAGCACAGGGAACCCCAGTGTGAGGGAGTCACAGAGATATACTGATCTGAGGCAAAGTGATGGTGGAGCAGAATCAGATGGGGCAATGGAAGTGCAAGCGGGACAGCCAGCACAAGTGCAAGGAATGAAGGGCAAAGAGAATAGTCAGTTTCCAGCACAGGGTTTGCTGGTGCAGCCTTGTGCAGAAAGGGCATTACCATTGGGGAGGCAATGGAGTGAGGAGAGCAGTGATGCGTTGACTGGGAGAACACAGAAATAACCACAGCATTACAATTCACAACTGAAGCAGAAGCAGCAGCAGTGGCAGCAGCAGCAGCAGCAGTGCTGCATGAGGAAGAGCAGGGGGCAGCTATGGCAGAGATGCAGAGAGAGAATGGTGAGGTGTCACATCAGCCGTTTGAGGAGGTGGCATCCCCAGGAGCATGCCACTTGTGCTCCTCCAGCACAAGCATGTGTCTAGTCATCAATACACCAACCTTTGATAAGGAGTTAGTGGGGAATCTCAACAGCTCCAGGGATCTCCCACAATGCAGTAAGTGGAAAGGGTTTCCCCCACATGTCTTACCCCCCTTGCTTACTCCCCTCCTGCACATCCTATGCCCTTGGGTCACCTGGGCAATAGCAGCATGGCGTCAGTGCCCCTAGTGCTCCTCATGCCTTGGAGACCCCGCAATGTCATGGTGGCAGCTGATTGTTCACAGATGTGCCTGCCGTACAGGTCTCTGTTGGAATGAGGAAAATGGGCCAACTAGCAGGGAGGCCTGCATGTGTTGAATCAAATGCCTACCACAGGAACAGGATCTGCTATCTGAAAAGAAGACTATCTTGCCAATATACTTGTCACCGCAGCCCACAAAATTCTATTCAACACTTTCACTGCATATTGGCTGGTCTTGAACTGCAGACCTTGGGCTTACAAGGCAAAGATGCATCCCTTTGTACCATGGTCCTCAGGGTAGGGCTGGGGGGGGGGGAAGGGGGCTGTGACACAGAGCTTCTTATCTCATACACATGTATGTATCCCCATTGGGGCTACATGTGCCTTGTGTGCACATCAGCTCTAAGCCACAGGTCCGCTGGCTACTGGACCTTCAAATGGCACAGATGAGTGCTGTACAGTGCCAGTATTCATCCATGTGCACTATCATCTCTGATACCAGGTATACCTATGTCCTGGATACAGACATCCTACCCTCTCCTAGCATCAGTGGCCATCTCAAATGGGATGTTCCCTAGATGACATAGCTGGTAATGTGAGTTGATGGGCAACATGATATCACAGAAATCCAGCCACAGGAACATGGCTCAGACATCCATTTTCTCTATATCCAAACTCCAGTACCCATTGGCTGCGCAAGGCAGCATTCCCTTTAAGCATTGTCCATGGAGCTATTATGCTTCCCATACCTATCTCGGGGGGCTTCATAGGCTGAGGAATAAATAGTACCATAGCCCTATGAATGATGGTTCAACGAGCAGGCTAGCTACAATCCCAACTCAAAGTCACTGGCTCAAGAGCAACCTCGGGTGGCACCTTGGGTTTTTGTTGGGGCCTGCACCCATTTTTACCTCTGTCTGTGATGGCCCAGGGCAATGGCTGTGCAGTGGTGCATAGCCAGGGCTGCAAGTAAGCTTTTTGTAAACTGACACATATAGATAGTGGACCTGGGCATATGTTACAGGACACTGTACAGTATGTAACAAAGCCTTGTGGCTTCCAGGGCACTATATTCTAGACATGTATCTGTGGAGGGGTTGGTCTGGCAACAACCTCCAAGAGGTAATGGTTCCAGCAGTGGATGGTTGGACATGGTTGTCAGCCCTTGACAAACCATTCTAATCCCCCTCCACCCCGATCACGTTTGGTATTCTACCCATCTCCAACAGTTGCATGCTTCCTCTTACGATTCCCTTTGCATGCTTTTCCATGACTGTGCACTCTCAGCATTACAGTTACAGTTAACTTTATTTGATATACTGCCTATAACGCATGCAAATCACACAGGTGTGTGTTTCCTGATCCCTTCACTGCATGACAGCAGAACTGCTAAACACTATCTCATGTGTGTGCCTCTTTCTCCCTATTTGCAGATGCTGCAGCATCCCAGGCCATTGACAGAGGGCAGGAGTGTGGATACCATGGCACCACAAGGGGCAAACACTGACTCACAGCCAGGCACATCAGACCAGTCCCCAGGAGTCTATATTTGTGCTGCCACTCACTGATATGATAGGGGGCCTTGAGGTCAGCAAAAGCACCAATGGCCACCAGGCTGTAGCAGAACAGCAGGACATGGTGAATGAGGAAACTCCACTCCTCCTCCACTCCTACACCATCCTCCTTTGCTACTGGGTGCCCTTCAGATGACAATGCGCCATTGGAGCATGGTGAGGGTATCTTATACATAGTAACATAGTATATGATGGCAGAGAAAGACCAGCATGGTCCATCCAGTCTGCTCAGTAAGGTGGCTAGAATGGTTGCAACCGCTGCAAGTAACCCCCCCCCCCCCATGCCAGTGTTTAAGGTTGTACCTGCCACTCTGTGCAGGTCACCCCCCTCCCTATTTATTGTGGAATAAAATATATTTAAGTTTTCTTTGATTTCATTCTCTTACATGTGTCTGTGTCTGTCCCATGCCATTTTGAATTCTGTCACTGTATTTGCCCCCACCACCTCTATAGGGAGAGCATTCCAAGCGTCCACTACTCTTTCAGTGAAAAAGTATTTCTTGATGTTGCTTTTAAGTTTACCACTTTACAGCTTCCTCGTATGCCCTCTAGTTTTACAGCTTCCCCTTCATTGAAAAAGGTTTGTTTGTTTGTTCATTAATACCCTTTAAGTATTTAAACATCTGTATCATATCTCCCCTGTCCCTCCTCTCCTTTAGGGTATCCATATTTCGGTCTTCAAGTCTCTGCTCATATGTCTTCTGGCATAGGCTCCAAATCATTTTGGTCGCCTTCCTCTGAACTGTTTCAAGTCTTTTATATGTGAGATATGGTCTCCAAAACTGAACACAATACTTCAAGTGAGGTCTCACCAACAACTTGTACAGGGGCATTAATACCTCCTCCTTTCTGCTGGTTATTCCTCTCTGGATGCAGCCCAGCATCCTTCTGGCTTTGGCTACCACCTTGAGATCCTCAGACACTATCACTCCAAGGCCTCTCTCCTGGTCCATGCACACCAACCTCTTGCCCCCTATTGCATAAAATTCCTTTGGTTTTCTGCATGAGAGCAGTTGGTGTGCTGCGGGGAGAGGTGCTGACACAAAATGCAGAATACCTGCAGATATGCCAGGAAGTGCTGGCAATCCGATGTAGAACTCTAGAGGTGCTGGAGAACAGGGACATCAACAGGGCTGTCCTCGATACATTGACACTGAAAGGGTTAGATGACAAGCTCTAGCTTGCTCTCAGCCACCTCCCTATTCCTTGCACAGTACCAACAGTTGGACAGGTTCGTGGTCCCATGCCACCTCTGCTACAGATATCTGTAGCCTCCAGGACCAGTGGATCTCAAGACAAGGACCCTGCTAGGGACAGACCATGCAAACAAAACACAAATATTCTGGGTGTCCCTTCCATACCAGGCCTTGATTTCCCAGACTTCCAAGACATTGCTCAGGGTGGGGAAGGTGGGGAAGATGGGGAAGGGATACCACAGCATCATCCAGCAATGATGAGTATGCTGTGGCTAGCAGCCATGTGTGCTCCTCCAATGTCTCCCAGGGACTAGTGGGGCAGCTAGGGATGCAAGGGGAAGAGGATGGGGCAAAAGAGCAGGCTGAGTCAGCACTACCTGTTATATCCAGAGTAATCAGCTATACTGCTGGCCACCCATAACTGATGCTATGTCTGCCTCTATGTCAGGACTGGACTGTGCATTCTGTGAGTGTGGGGGAAGGTGATGTGTGATCAGTGGTTGCAGTGTGCCATAAGGGTGATTGACTGTGTTAGTGGGGTGGTTGATTGGATACATAACATTGGTCAGGGGTTGGAGGATGTGAGGGATGGGGGGAGGTAGGGGAAATGTGGGATTCTGCACCAGTGTGGGTAACGGGGGTGGCAGGGTACCTGGCACTGTCTGTTCTGATTTAACACTGCTTGCTATTAAAGTATACCTTCACTTGAAATGCCTCTTGATCAATCCATTTCTTGCTGTCAGGCTTTGCATATATGGCAGATACATTTCATTCAGGGGAGGCGCAGGTCCTCCTCTGCAGGGAGATAAAGTTCATAGATGACATAAATGACTGCTTCTTGGAGCAGCTGGTCCATGAACCGACGAGAGGGGAAGCCATATTAGACCTAGTCCTTAGTGGAACACCAGATCTAGTGAAAGAGATAAGGGTGTTGGGGCCACTTGGCAATAGTGATCATAGCATGATCGCCTTTGATTTAATTAGTGGAGGAGGGATAGTAAGGAAATCCACAGTACTACCTTTTAACTTTCGAAAGGGAGACTATGATAAAAGGAGGAAAATAGTTAAGAAAAAACTAAAAGGAGCAGTTGCAATGGTTAAAGGCTTACATCAAGCTTGGGTGTTGTTGAAAAATACTATCTTGGAAGCCCAGACCAGCTGTATTCCACGCTTTAAGAAAAGTGGAATGAAGTCCAAAAAACTGCCAGCATGGTTGAAAGGTGAGGTCAGAGAGGCTGTTGCCAAGAAAGCATCTTTCAGGAAATGGAAAAAAGAGCCAAACAATGAAACCTGGAAACAGCACAAGCACTGGCAGGTCAAATGCAAGGCATTGATAAAGAAGGCAAAGAGAGAATTTGAGAAGAAGCTTGCTGCGGAAGCAAAAACGCGAAATAAAGATTTTTTCAAGTACATTCGTTGCAAAAAACCTGTGAGAGAGTCAGTTGGACCATTAGATGATAGAGGAGTTAAAGGGGCACTAAGAGGCGACAAGGCGATAGTGGAGAGATTGAATGAATTCTTTGCTTCTGTCTTTACTGAGGAAGATGTAGGGATGTTACCCATGGCTGAAGTGGTAATTAAAGGTGCGGAAGAATTGAAGGAAATATCGATACATCGGGAAGATGTATTACAACTATTAGATAAACTGAAGAGTAGCAAATCAACTGGGCTGGATGGTATACATCCAAGGGTGTTGAAAGAACTGAAATATGAGATTGCAGACCTGCTATTAGTAATCTGTGAACTATCATTAAAATCATCTCTAATATCTGAAGATTGGCGGATCGCCAATGTAACACCAATTTTTAAAAAGGGTTCGAGGGGTGATCCAGGAAACTACAGACCGGTGAGCCTCACG
This sequence comes from Ichthyophis bannanicus, assembly GCA_033557465.1. NCBI lineage: Eukaryota > Metazoa > Chordata > Amphibia > Gymnophiona > Ichthyophiidae > Ichthyophis > Ichthyophis bannanicus. The sequence goes on along the minus strand of CM066039.1, from coordinate 158,304,583 downwards.
TCAGTACCTATAAAAATGGTAGAAACCATCATAAAGAATAAAATTACTCAGCATGTAGATAGTCATGGCCTAATGGGAGACAGCCAACATGGCTTTAGACAAGGAAGATCTTGTCTTACTAATCTTTTATGTTTTTTTGAAAGTGTGAATAAACAGGTGGACAAAGGTGAGTCAGTTGATATAGTGTATCTGGACTTTCAGAAAGCCTTTGACAAGGTCCCTCATCAGAGACTTTTGGCAAAACTAAAGAGTCATGGGATAGGAGGCAGTGTACTACTGTGGATCAGGAACTGGTTACAAGATAGAAAGCAGAGGGTTGGGCTAAATGGCCAATTTTCCCAATGGAGAAAGGTGAATAGTGGTGTATCCCAGGGATCTGTGCTGGGTCTGCTGCTTTTTGACATATTCATAAATGACCTGGAAAGTGGAATAACGAGTGAGGTTATCAAATTTGCAGATGACACAAAACTATTTAAAGTTGTTAAAACCCAAGAGGATTGTGAAAAATTGCAAGAGGATCTTGATAAATTGGAAGACTGGGCATCAAAATGGCAGATGAAATTTAATGTGGACAAGTGCAAAGTTCTGCACCTAGGGAAGAACAACCCAAACTATGGTTGCACGATGCAAGGTTCCACATTAGGAACCACCACCCAGGAAAACGATTTAGGCGTCATTGTGGATACCATGTTAAAACCCTCGGCCCAGTGTGCAGCGGCAGCCAAGAGAGCAAATAGAATGCTAGGTATCATAAGGAAAGGAATGGAAAATAAAACAAAAGATATTATAATGCCTCTATACCGTTCCATGGTGAGACCGCACCTTGAATATTGTGTGCAATTCTGGTCGCCGTATCTTAAAAAGGATATAGCGTTATTAGAAAAGGTTCAGAGAAGAGCCACCAAAATGGTAAAGGGGATGGAAGGATACTCCTGTGAAGAAAGGCTAAAAAGGTTAGGGCTCTTTAACCTGGAAAAGAGACGGCTGAGGGGAGATATGATAGAAGTCTAAAAATTAATGAACGGAGTGGAACGGATAAACGTAGATCGACTGTTTACGTTATCGGAATATAGGAAGACTAGGGGACATGCAATGAAGCTACAGGGTAAACTATTTAAGACTAATAAAAGAAAATATTTTTTCACTCAACGTGTAATTAAACTCTGGAATTTGTTACCGGAGGATGTAGTAAAGGCTGTTAGTGTAGCTGGGTTTAAAAAAGGTTTGGACAAGTTCCTGGAGGAAAGGTCCATAAACCATTATTGAGAAGGGACCCAGAATATCAATGCTTGACCTAGTACAAGCATTGCAGAACCTGTGTCTTTTGGGGAAACTGCTAGGTATGTATGACCTAGATTGGCCACTGTTGGAAACAGGATACTGGGCTTGATGGACCTTGGTCTGACCCAGTATGGCATATCTTATGTTCTTATGTGCTTGGATGGCAGCAGTTGATGTCTCCTTCAGGCTAGATTATGTAACATGTAGCAGGTCATGAAGATTTGGCACACTTGTTCGGGGCTGTAGAGTAGTTCTCCCGCTCTGTCCAGGCAATGGAACCGGAATGGATCCTGGTTGTTCGGTGTGCTCTTTTGTAGTGTTCCTCACCCTCATTCCTTGGTACCACAATTGGTATCATGAGCCAACTTCTAAGTGAATAGCTTCTGTCACCTGCAGGTAAACAGCATAGATCATACTCTGTGTGTTTGAACCAGTTTGTTGAAATGGCGCTTTCAGGACTCCAGGCACATTTGCTGACATGTTTTTGCATGTTACTCCATTGCCATGTATGTCTTATATGTGCTGTTAGTGGTGCTATTCATGCTAAGTCTATATTACAGATTTCTAAGGGGGAGGGCTACGGTGTCTGCCATAGGCTCTAAAATGACAGCACAGAAGCACACCATCTACTCTATTCATTGTCACTGTCAAAGTTTGGTCTTGAACCCACAATCTCTGGCTGACACTTTCCCTCCACTGGGTTGGCTGCAGCCCAAGCTGCTGTGTTGCTACCCCTCACCTTTCTGTATATGCAAGCCTTCATGATTTTCCTACTCTGGAGCTGTATGGGCACTGCCTAGCAGGTTGTGCAGCTTCCTTATCTCCTTATGTACAGGCATGGGGTCACAGGCACACTTTATTGTTACTGTGGTCTGTGATGGGTTTATGTGACAGGCAGTCTTGGCATGAGATGATATAGTTGTGGCATTTCAGGGGGTGGGTTTTGTTGGCAATGGGCTTTATACCAGGATCGTATTGGACTCTGGGCATCCTAACCCCTACTGCTTTCCCCACAGTGCCACTGACTAGCAACACCTTGGTGTGCACCTTCTGTCAGTCTCTATCTCTAGTCCCTACCCAGTCACAGAACACTAGGGCCATAGGTTAGCTGTGTACATACCTAGGAGCCAGCTTTCAATGATGTGTCTGCTTGTGAAGCAATCATGTATGAGTCATGGCATGATCCTGAGAAGTGTGGAAACACACTTGTGATTTTACCCACAGCATTGCATGTCACCTGCATATTCATGGAGTGGAAGGACTTCTGATTTTCTTATGTTGGTTCTCTCCCTCTTAGGGACCTGAGGGCCACATGGGCGCAGTCTATGATTCCCAGCACCCCTTGGAATCCTGCCATCTCATGCCTGTTAGTGCAGCAGGGTTTAAAAAACATTTGGACAAGTTCCTGGAGGAAAGGTCCATAAACTGTTATTAAAGAGGACCCAGGAAATCCACTGCTTACTCTGGGAAGCAGTGGAACCTGTGTACCTTTTGAGGAACCTGCCAAGTATTTGTGACCTGGATTGGCCACTGTTGGAAACAGGATACTGGGCTTGATGGACCTTTGTCTGACCCAGTGAGTGGGAGACGACAAAGAGTACAGGTAAATGGAGCTCACTCCAAGGAGAAGGAGGTTACCTGTGGTGTGCCCCAGGGATCTGTCCTTGGTCCGATTCTTTTTAACATCTTTGTTAGTGATATAGCAGAAGGTCTGTTGAGTAAGGTTTGCCTCTTTGCGGATGTTACCAAAATCTGCAATAGAGTAGACACCCAGGAAGGTGTAGATAACATGAGGAGGGATCTAGCTAAACTTGAAGGATGGTCTAGAATTTGGCAGCTGAGATTTAATGTTAAAAAATTCAAAGTTATGCATTTGGGTTGCAGCAATCCAAGGGAGCAATATAGTATAGGGGGTGAAGTACTTTTGTCCACTAAAGAAGAGTGGGACCTAGGCGTGTGTGTCTGATGATCTTAAAGTAGCTAAACAGGTAGAAAAGGCGATGGCAAAAGCTAGAAGGATGCTTGGGTGCATAGGGAGAAGAATGGCCAGCAGAAGAAAGGAGGTGATAGTGCCTCTGTATAAGTCTTTGGTGTGACCTCATTTGGAGTACTGTGTGCATTTCTGGAGACTGCACCTTCAAAAGGATATAAATAGGCTGGAGTCAGTACAGAGGGTGGCTACTAAAATGGTTAGTGGTCTTCATTATAAAGCATATGAGAACAGACTTAAGGATCTTAATATGTACACCTTAGAGGAAAGGCGAGATAGAGGTGATACGATTGAGATGTTTAAATACCTCTGTGGCATAAATGCACAGGAGGAGAGCCTCTTTTGGTTGAAAGCAAGCTCTGCTATGAGGAGACATTGGATGAGAGTGAAAGGGGATAGATTCAGGAGTGATATGCAGAAATATTTCTTTACAGAAAGAATGGTGGATCCATGGAATAGTTTCCCAGTGGAGGTGGTAGAGATGAGGACAGTATCTAAATTCAAAGAAGCATGGGAGAAACACAGAGGACCTCTAAAGGAAAAAAGGGACTGTTGTAGTGGTTGATATGGCAGGGCAGATTAGAAAGGCCATGTGGTCTTTTTCTGTCGTCATGTTTCTCTGTTTCTATTTCTTATGTTCTTATAACTGCAGCATTATCTGCTGCCTCTGTTGGACTGTGGTGGGAAAGGCTATGTGGTCCCCAGCTTTGGTGATAAATGTTTCCAGGAATTTGATGATGCATTGGGATATGCAGACTGGCAGATTCCATCTGTGGCCACAAGCACAGATTGAAAGCTGCCAATGGCCAGAAATGCTAAGGTTGCGGTCACTTTCAGGTACACAGGTATGGATGTCCACTCTGTGTGGCTGCACATAGGAGTGGCTGCAGCCTCTGGCATAATTGGTGTATAGCATTTTTATCAAAACTATATTGGGTCAGGCAGTGTTCATATGTGAGCCCAAGCAATTGAACCCTTGCCCTGTACACCCTCTAGTATGGGAGCCCTCGTCTCTCCCTCCTACCCTCTCTGTGGGCCTCCTCCTGCAGGACCAATGTGAACCAGGATGATACAGACTCCATGCTGTGCATGCTACGCCACCAACCTCTCACTCGTCTGATCCATGTGTCACCATGATCAATATAGTGCTATGCTGTCAGGGTCCGGCTTGTAAATGACAGTCACTTCACTCACCTGCAGACTCCTGCATTCCAGGCATCCACGTGAATGCTTCCCTACTCATCTGGTCGCAAAGACACTCTACACAGCCAGTCACAGGGAGGTCCTCCACACAGCCTTGATGTGCTGCTTGTGCCCTCCACAGGGGAGAGGAGCTAGTGGCAGGGGGGAAAAGTGGGGTATTGTGGCGCCGCTGGTCCCTCCTAGGCGGCTGCCTAGTGGGGGTGACCGGTCATCACACTTGATTCCATGCTTCAACGTAGTAGCTGAGGCCCTTATAGGGTAGTTGTGGGCTTATTATTAAAGCAGTCCGAGTGGATGAGGCTGACACAGGAAAATTTGTTATAAATTTTTTTTATTTTTCTTTGCAGCGTCAAAATGGCAACAGGCCTTGATAAAGGTTCCCAAACAGCAAACAGAAAGAAGGATAATTTCTCCAACAAAAACTTTTCAAAAGAGACATTCAACTGCTCTAGCAAAGCAGTTTCTTCATTCTTTGCTTTTTAACTTAAATTCTTCTTTACTTAAGCCAAACACTTTAAACTCTGTTACATGCACAGTCCAGCAATCTTCTCAGCTTCTCCCAGCTGCTACAAACCAGCATGTGATTATGTGCTGCCTCTTAGCTTAGAAACTAACAGCATTTAAACACAGCTCCAGCATTAGTAAAAATGGCTGCTTTTAAAGCATGAGGTTTTTCCTCCTTTTTATCTGCCCTTCTCAATGGCTTTACTTATCACCAGCACTTCTTATATTTTCACACAGCCTTCAATAAAACTTCTAAGCATTGCTTGTACAAAAACCACATTCCATAGATTCATCAGAGGACACTGGATTATCTTGATAAGACCCAATTTCCATCTCCTCCTCTGTGCTGTAAGGCTCAGGGCTTGGGACACGTTCAGGAACGTCTAGCTGTACTTTCTTTAAAAGTTTAAAAAGCTTTTCCCACTTGAGATTCCTTCTCCCCTTTGGAACTGGGTCAGAACCTCTTGCCCTTCTTCCCCTTACTGAATCAATTTCAGGAAATGTTTGGTTTACCTGGCTTGCAGAAACCCTTCCTCTCCAAGGCTTTCTGAATTGTTTGGTTATGGGCTCAGAGCTTGAGCTGCTGTCTTCAGAGTCAGAAATGTAGTTCTGAATCTTTCCCCAGCTCCTTTCTTCCCTCTGGCCCTGCCACTTGCCTGGGCAGTTATGGCTGGTCCCTTTAGAATCACCAGGTCTCACAGCCCTGCAGTGCTGTCTCCTCTCCTGGCTTCTCTGGACTCTCTGCTTTCCTCTGCCTCTGTCCGTCTCTCTCTGGACTCTCTGCCTCTCCTCGTGGCTTTCTTCCTGCTCTCTCCCACTTGCTGAGTGACGCAGTTTAAATGCTCTGTAGCCTGCTTCCTTCTCTGGCCCCACCCTCTCTCTCCCTGCAGCTGCTCTGGAGACTGGGTGTGGCTTCAGGCTAGCTCTGCAAGTGTGTGTGTTTTAGTTTCACTTTCTCTTTGGGACCTATGCTTAGGTGAGCCCATCCCCCATTTATGGAAAAAAACTTATTTTTTCTCTCTTTCACAGGGCTGTGCTGCACCCGCATCACCACAGTATGCACTGACTTAAAAGACAGGGTGCTCTGCAGGTGGGGGGGGGGGGTAATACACAGGGGACATAGGCAATGTGCAATGCTATGTGCTTATTGGGCTGCCCAAACTGACATTCTTTTTCTCTCCCAGATTCTCGACCCTCCTTTTCACATTGTCCACAGGTGTGCACGCACAGCTATGTCCCTTACTTATTCATGGTTTCTCGCAGGCTGGGGCATCGTGCTACCACGTCGCAGATGTCTCCATTGTATTATGGGATACGCTTTGGATGTCTGTAGTTTGTCCCCACCTTCACTCCACATAGAAACACCCTCAGGAATGCCCCTATTTGGCTATCCTCACTTCGATGCAATTGACTTGGAAACATCATCCTTGTTTGACTGGTATTGGCATCACTTTCAGGATGTCTCAATGTTTCAGACAGCCATGCCAGCATTTTCAGGTGTCCAGCTCACATACTGTGCTTCTAAAATAGTCCCCAAATGTTTAAGGCATGGTAAGAAACCTCAAATTGCTCTTCACAAATTGAAAACTAGTAAAGAAAATGGAGGGGTAAATTTTTCAGATCTACTTTGTTCCCTTCAAGCTTTTATTTTGAAATAGGGTAGTCTGTACATATTTGAATTCTCAAAATCTGCAGGATAAGACTAGTTGGCTTCAGTTAGAAATGAGATGGTTGATCCCAGGCAGATCTCATAGCAGATACTACTATTTAGGCTTTTAAGCAGACAAGGAATGTGAGGATGAGTCTGAGATATCACAGCAGCACCCTCAGGATCAGTCCAACCATTAGGCAAGACAAGGTGGTTGTCTAGGTCAGCAGCATCTGGAGGACAGCAAAGAGCAGCAGCAGTCAAAGCATAACAATAGATTCTGACAGCCACACAAACTCAAAAGAGCCATAAACACATTCTTTTACCTGCAGGAACAGCCAGCACACACATACATACAAGCAAAGTTTTTAATATTTAAAAGTCCAATTATACATGTTTACAGGATTGTTGTTGGAAAGGTGGTGTTCATATGATTAAGATTGTCAAGTTTAATTATTATCAAAATCTCGGGGGTAGGAACACAAGGCTGAAGGTTTGCTTAGGATGCCCAATACCGTGTACCAGCCCTGGGGCCGGCCCTGAGCACCCTGTAGGTGCAATACCTCAAGGTTCCAGATTCAGAATAGAGAAATTAACTGGAGATCGTGGCAAAGACTGGGTTTCTGGCAGCTTAGGTGCAGATTTAGGGGGGAAGGGTTAGTACTGCCCTGCCCTCCAATGAGTTGCTCCAATGGCTGCAACCTTTTTTCTGCCCTTGGGGATCCGATCTCCCATAGGTAGATAGAAGGGGTCTTTGCCATGACTGCAACCATCCCCTTCTCTTCTGTCTGTGGGGAACGGGATCCCCACGGGCAGAAGAGAAGTGGAAGGCCACAAATGCGTCTAGAGGCAAGATGTCTGCCTGCAGAGATCCAGTCCCACATTGGCAGAAGAGAAGAAGATGGCCACCATTATGGCAAAGACTCTCTTCTATCTGCCAATGGGAGATCAGATCTGTAGGGCTGGTACCCCTGCAATTCTACATGCAAATCTCCGGCCTGCTCAGCAACTCAGGCCTGAACCAAAATGAACCAAACTGCACAAAACAAGATGGATTCTTCACTTCACTTTTGCTGTGTTCAGCTATAAGCCTGTCCTTCAAGCAACTGCTGGATCAGCGTTTCTAAGCATGCATACAGAGGCTATTGTCCGTGGCTGGCCTTGGACACTTGTACATGCCCAGAAGTTACATACTGTTGCTCCTGCCTGACCTTTTACCATGGCTCCTTTGTTTGCAAGAAGCTCACCATCATCTACCTCCTGATTCGCTGAGAAAACCTCTGACTGCCTGGTGCCAACCAATCATCGGACCTATGACGGAGGATTCTCACACAGAATAATGCATTCTGCGCTGGAAACTTTAGTTGTAAGTTGGAGAGTAAGAGAGAAAGAGTTGGGGCTTTTCCCCACCTGGACATACAGACTTCTGCACCGGTCCTGCTGCTGTGCACTGCGTACCTGATTCCTGCGCACTGAGCCTTCCGCCAGACGGCCCCTACGTGTGGGCTAGGCCGTCCTCCACAGGTCTGAGATAAGACTTTCACAGATACCTCCGGTTCGGACTTACTGCGGCTCGCCTGACGAGGCTAGAGCCCGCGTTAGCTAGGAGCTGTCTTCTTGGACTGCATTGCTTCTGAGTGCCGACGGAGCTAAGGTACTGGCTTATCTCTCCTCGCCTGGATGGGCAAAGGGGTTAGCAATATATTTCTTGCTTTTCCTCAGTGCAGAGCGAATCAGTGACGTCTGGTTACTAATCTGTGATATATTACGTTGTCCAAGTGTACATCTGCACTATAACAAATTTTTACCTCATGTTTCTAATTAGCTCTATATGTGTATTTATATTTTTCTATTTGGTTGCCTATAATAAAGTCTAATATATATCTGCAGACCAGAATTCTTTCGTGGCTCATTGCCAGAATAACTCACCGAACTTTGGGCTGTATATTAGTAGCTATCTCCCCTAGACAACAACAGAGAGTCTAACTTATTTTTGTGCTACGAATATACCCTAAAGATCCCCATAGGCAGGTGAGAAGGGGGAGGTCATGGATTCGGCCTGAAGCAGAAAAGGTGTCAAGGAGGGGAGGAAGTGAGGTAAAGGCAAGGACAGTTTAAAGGGGCAGTAGCCTATTTAGAAAAGAAGGATGGGGAAGGGATTTTAGGGCAGGGGATGGGAGTGCAAGGGAGTTTAGTGAATGGGGGATTGTTTGAAGAGTAACAGAGGAGAGGAGCCAGCAGTAGAGGAGCTGGAAGGGGAGGTAAGAGTGCAAGGTGTAGTAAAAGATATTGCAAAAGGTGCATTCCCCTCCTCCCAGAACACACACAAGCACCCCGTCCCCACCCCCCACCCCCCACACTCACAGACACTCCACCTCCATTTGACAGACACATACACACACAGGCACCTTATCTCCACATGTCATACACACACTCGTGCCTCACTTGCACACCACACACACACAAGCACCTCACCTCCACACCACACAAATAGGGTTGCCAACTTTTTGAAAGAGAAAAACCTGCCACCTATTGCTGCCTGAGCTCTGCCCCCCTGCTCCATTTATGCCCCACCCCCTGCCCCACCCATCCCCTGCTTCACCCCACCCCCAATAATATCTGCTATGATGGCAGCCATACAGGCTTTACTACTACTACTACTGATCATTTGTATAGTGCTACAAGGCATACTGCACTGTACAGACACATGTAAATGACAGTCCCTGCTCATCAAGGCTTACAATCTAGTCAAGACAGACAACACAACAGCAGAAGACAAAGATATATGTATCTTATTGTGACTTTTATATGTTGTACATCCCATTGATTGACCTTGGTCAGAATGAGGTTAAAGTATCTGCAAATAAATAAATAGACATTTATCTATTTATCTATCGGAATCGAAAGGAAACACATAGGAGACTAAGGGGCATGTTTACTAAACTGCGGTAATCGTGAATAACACGCGTTGTATAACGTTAATGCTTGTTAGCGCGTCATAACACGCGTTATGACATGCTAACGAGCGTTAACGTTATACAACGCGTGTTATGACGCGCTAACGAGCGTAATGCTCCGCGGCGCGGTAAAACACCACAGAAGGTGGAGAGAGGGCGGAGAGAAGGGGTCAATGGGCGGAGAGTGGGTGGGGAGAGGCTCCCCTCACACTAACGTGCTGAATTTCAGGGCTGAATTCCAACACGAATGAAAACCTACCGCTAAAGGCACATTACAGGGGAGAGAAACCATTTAAGTGTCAGCAATGTACAGCCCAGGCAGGGAAACCAAAAAACAGTGATAAGTGTGATACATGTGCACAGAACAAAAGGGCACAGAAACACTGAAAATGACCCCAACAAACTGGAAAAAAACAATAACCAAGCTGGGCAATAGTGGTATCAATGAGAAACATCAACCCCTCCCCCCCCCCCTGAGTAAGCCCCATAGAACAGATATAAATCGTGGAAGGGTCTATACGCCGTCCCAATACAAGGTGAATGAGCCCACAGTGACATAGCGCTGCTCAGGGTTTTCCCCACCATCGGACAGGTGCACATGTCCTGCAACATCAGGGTGGGCATGTCGGAACGGCAACTGGACAGATGCCGGAGAAGGGGATACAGAGGGCCGCAGGCGGCACATGCTGTGGTGGAGCTGGGCCACAGTGCAGACTAGGGTGATGCCCAGGTGGCCCATACGAATGCTGAAACAGCGGAGCAGCCAGACAGCAACTGCTGAAGGTCCAACATGGGCATGAGTGGGTTTCCCAAAGTGTCACAGGGGATAGTACCCAACAGCTACCCCCAAGGGCACGGAACATTGGCAGGCGGGGCTGGGGGGGGAGCGTGGACGTCTATGCAGGCACCCCTACCCCAGAACCTGCACCATAGGCAGCCACCTACCTGCACACTGGATGGCCTGAGACTGCGCACCACCAGCTCCACCAGCAGAAGGGCATGTCAGCATGGTGGCTGAGGGATACTGGTGGTGGAGGGGGCAGTGGCAGCTGCCCAGAGCAGACGGTTGCCTAGCCCTGTGTAGGTGGGTGCCGTGCACTGCAACAGACAGGCCCTGTCTGACCAACAGTCATGGTATCACCAGGGAATGCACCATCTCTGTGATAACATGGTGGTGCAGTGCACAAAACCAGTGTATTCAGAAGCAGAAGGTCACAGGTTCAAGTCCCAGCTGTGGTTTCCGCCAACCCAGTCCTCATATTTTACCCACTACTATAACGTGCTAATACAGACAGAACCATTCGTGCAGATGACGTAAACATGCCCAAAACACCTACATTTTACCCTACAGGGCACAGACACCATAAACATGCACATTACCTAGAGCAGAGCCTCCCAAATGCAGTCCTGGAGGGCCAAACACCATTCAGGTTCCATGCTGCCTCTGATAAAGATGCCTGTGCTGCATTTCTATGCGCCACCCCCATGGTATGCAGATGTATCTCATGCATATTCATGAGGGACAGCATGAAAACCCGAACAGTGTTTTGCACCGCAGGAATGGAGTTGGGAACCTCTGCCGTAAAGCAGCAGCCAACAGGGGCAGACACACCCGCACCCACAGGCCCCATTATCCAAAGCCTCCTGGAGAGGCAGGACTTTGGGCTCTGCATGCATCTCCCAATACTAGCACTTGCATACCTTAGTAATGCCACCCTAAACCTGGGAATATGGTACACATCTATCAAAAGGTTGCTATGATTACTGGCAGATAGCAATTCCTAGGTTAAGTACAATTTTCGGAGTGAGCTGCATCATAGCAACCTTTCTGATGTCTGTGGAGTGTGCTACAGGTCTTGTGTCTGACAGTGTTTACCAATCTGGGGAGTGACTCCTACAGTACTGCGTACCATAGCCATGCCTGTACTGTGCCCAGGACTGGTGTGGTGGCCTGGGCTGCCCAACACCTCTATAGTTGCACAATGCTGGCATAGGTGTGGGGAGTGTGTGTCTGTCTATCCAGTGTGTGGTGGCTGTCAACACCCTCCACAGCCCACACTGCTAGCACTGTTGCCAGTATTGGCCTGCCAATGTGCAAAAATGAGGAGCAAGGTACTGTGGGAATAGCCTGGATAGGGTGGCCTGGCCTGGCTGCATCTGCACAGGGCATAGGGCAATGGCTGGACATTGCAGTGTCCGGTACCACCTGCATGGACAGGGTGGCCATAGCATGTCCTGCTGGGAGGTCACTCTCACTCTGACTGAGCAGTGACCATGGCATGGCTAGGTTCCCCCATAGTGCTATATAGTATTTCTTTTATGTGATATTTATGGGTTTCCTTTTGGGGCCCAATCAATGACTTATCTGCTTGGTGTGTATGCTGATATCCCCGTTCTGGGTACATGCATCTCCTCCAGGACCATGCACTATGGACTAGCTGGCGGACTGTCTGTAGCTAGTATGTGTCTTGCTGGAACACCGTGCAGGGTGCAGCGGCTGGAGGCTTGCTGCTGTAGAATGTCAGATAATGGTGGGGGGCAGCTCAGCATTTCCAGACCTGCCGTCTGTCTGCTATTGCGTTATGGATGTGTACTGCTCTGCATTGCCTGCCCTGTAGGGTGTTTGATCCCTAGCAGGACTGGGGTGATGGTCCCCTCTACTGCCACCATTGCAGGGGGGTAGAAAGTGGATCTGTTGGCGGGAGATCCTGTCCCCCATCCTGAGCCCCAGGGTGGTGGTATGTAATCTCCCTGGTAACCACAGCAGAATGTGGGTGTGGTGCCGTGCAGTCCTCCTGTAGCCAGCCGGGTGTTTATTAGCAGCTCTAGCCCACTGGTTACTTCACTGCCCATGGAGCCAGAGGTCATGGGTTCACAACCCACAGTGGGGTTCATCGATAGGGCTGTCTTAGGCATTGTCTATTTTTATTGTATATTAGTGCTGCCAGCACAACCACCCTCAGGGTACTGTCACCTTAGGGTGGCTCATAAGGCGCCCTATAGGGCGCCTCATACATCGCCCTATAGGGCGCCTCATACGTCGCCCTATAGGGCGCCTCATACGTCGCCCTATAGGGCGCCTCATACGTCGCCCTATAGGGCGCCTCATACGTCGCCCTATAGGGCGCCTCATACGTCGCCCTATAGGGCGCCTTATATGGCACCCTATACAGCATCTTATAGGGTGCCTTATATGGTGTCCTATAGGGGATATTATAGGGTGCCTTGGCAGACAGTGTACTTTATAATGTGCCCTATGGAGCGCCTTCTAGGGTGCCTTATGTGACACCTTAGGTTACGCCACTGTGAGGGTGTGTTTGCTGGCAGCACTATTAATGTACAACTCAACTTCCTCACAGTCCAATACTTAACCCTTTCCAGGCCAAGCCCAAAACTTTTGGGATCCAAACATCTGCCTAAATATTCCTATCAAATGGTAGATAATACATGACCACGGCAGAGGGAACGTCACTATTGGAACATATTGAATACGACGGGTACAATTTTCCTGACATATGCAAACATTAACCCGGCTGCAGACTGTGGATTAAAATATTATAGTAGGCTTTCAAAGGGTTACACGTGACGCCTCAGCCAGCCTTATTCATTAGGCACACTGGGGAATCGAACCCATGACCCTTGTACCATCAGTCTGTGTAGTAACCATTGTGCTACAGCTCTGTTTCTGTATTTGGGTGTCTGGGCGCCTTCTTACGCTTAACGCGCAGTAACGCGCCCTGTAACGATTGTTGCTGCGCGGCGCGTTATAGCGCGCGTTATCACTAACGATGTACCGCCCATGTCCTTTTTTGGCATTTCTTCCACTAACGCGGCTCCTAACGCGAATCACACTAACGCAGTTTAGTAAACATACCCCTAAGTGGATCATGATCCAAATGTGGCCTTGAAGAGGTGAGTTTTCAGCCTGGATTTGAAAAGGGCTAGAGATGAAGCCTGATGTACAGTCTCAGGTAGTTTGTTCCAGGCATAAGGAGCAGGCCACGTAGGGTAGAATAGGGTAAAAAGGTCACACTCTTCAGCTCCCTTTGAGCTAGTCCCTTTCTTAGTCCCCCAACACATATATGCTCCTCATATGGTGTTATTTATTTATTTAAATGGATTTCTATACCGCCTTTTCCTCCAATCAAGGCGGTCTACACAGCAAACAATCAACCAAATACTGTGTCTAGTGTGCGCATGCATTGAGCAGTGAGTGCGTGTGTGTGTAGATGGTCATTGACTCTTGGTGAGCCATTTACAATGTGCGCTATTCACAATACTATGTACATCAGGACTTTACTTCAATACTATAATCGTGTCATGAGGGTAGGGTGTTGAGTTGGGGTATTGTCTGTTGCACTGTTTAAGTGATGTCACCGTAGTGCTCTATGAAGAGGGTCGTCTTTAGCAGTTTCCTAAAGTCCTTAATGTCTGTTGTTGACCGTAGTTCATCAGGGAGGGCGTTCCAAATGGTTGGTGCCGCCTTTGATAATGCTTGTATTAAATCCAAACATATATTCTGCATCCACAGAACCCCCCTGCCCCTCCCCCAACAAAGAGTGCAGCACAGAGCTAGGGCTTTTAAGGGAGCGAGTAGGCACTATGGCTTAAACTAGAAAGAGGGAAAGGTAAATCCATTTGGATTGGTGTGATATACAGATCTGATTCACAGGGAGAAGAAGTGGATGGAGATTAAATAGAAGACATATGCAGTATTGCCATGAAAGGAGATATGCTACTAATACGTGATTTCAATATGACGGATGATGACTGGCACATCCCTGCTGTGGTGTCATCTAGAAGTAAGCCGATCCTGGATTCTCCACTACTACTACTACTAAACATTTATAAAGCGCTACAAGGCATACCTATCACTGTACAAACGCAGATAGAGACAGTCCCTACTGTCAGAGCTTACAATATAATCATGATCACTAATGAGCATGCGCCGGCATCTCGGAGAGGTGGAGAGGCTATGAGAATGATTTCAATTTTTGGCAGTCTGCTCAAGCGTTGACACAGGGCGTATAAATTATATATTCGCCCGAAACGTAATGCTGTGTACTTTCTTGGTAACTGCTGCTGTTGATCATTTGTTCTGGAGTGCGAATGGACGTCTCAAGATTTGTGCTACTGTCTGTTTTCCCGTGAAGGTGAATTAAATGCGGGGAGTTAGCGGTTAAGTACTATTTTTTACTTTTGCATTCATGTGCATAAGTTTAGTTTTTGAATTTGGTATAGGTGACATCCAACTTGTGGTGTTTTTACCTTGTTTTAAGGCTCCATTGTGAGCATATTGAATGGTTTAAATAAAACTGAGTAAAATGGAAATAACAGCTTCGAGAGGTTATTTTGATCCTCAGGGCTGATCTTCCGACAAAAATACACGCTAGCTCATACATTTATTTTTTCACTCTATTTTTGTTAAGGGTTAATTTACGTAGAGTGGGGTTATTTTGTTAGTTTTTACAATATAATCAAGACAGACAAGACAAAAGATAAAAAGGATAGAATAGGGAAGGGGAAGGAGACACAAGGAAACAAGAGATCAGGATCCAAAAGCAGCCTCAAAGAGGTGAGTCTTTAGCATAGATTTGAAAAGGGCAGAGATGAAGCCTGATGTACAGACTCAGGAAGTTTGTTCCAGGCATAAGAAGCAGCAAGGTGAAATGACCGAAGTCTGGAGTTAGCAGTGGAAGAAAATGGCAAAGAGAGGAGCAAGCCAGTAGAAGAATGGAGTTCACGATGAGGGATGTAGGGGGAGAGGAGAGAGGAAAGGTAGTAAGGAGCGAGGGGGTTGTGACATTTTTGATGGCTTGTATGCTGTTACAGATGCCTGCTATCAAGTGTTTTTTTTAATTTATGCAATTTCAAAATACACAAGCATAACATCTTGAAAGGAAAACACCAACAAACAATAGACAATAGAAAAGAAAAATACAATCATCATCAACCACCCCATCTGACAAGCTCACAACAGAGGGGAGAGAGCAGAGAAACATAATTATGAGTTATCCAAAAGAAAGGGAATTCAGAAAAGCAGCAAGCATATACCCTAGCGGATTAAATGACCTGGACTGATGTCACACAGGATTGATGAAAATTAATAAAAGTAAGAAGTTAAGAAGGCTCATAGAAAACATAGCTCACAGATTGAAGCTTAATCAAACATTTGCAAGGAAACTTTAAAAAAAACAAGCCTCCCAAATGTACAATAGATGGTTTTAGCAATAGAAATTCCTATGCCGTTTCTGACTCTCTCTAGACAAGTCCGGGAACATATGTATTAGAAGACCCCGAAAAGCCACTTTATGCTTTTTGAAATACATTTTCAGCATCCACTCCTGATCTGAGGTCAGGGCAAAGATCACCAGCAGCATTTCAGGAACCACCAGATGTTGCTTCAAACTTTCCAACATAGCAGAAATATCCATGACATCCATCTGTTGCCAGGGTGTCTCCAATGTAACTCCCAATGATTTTTTTCCCAATGGAAGATAGTACACCCGCATCATCAGAGGATGAGATTCTGTAGGGACATCAACGATCTCTGTCAAATAACTTTTAAGCATATCCTCTGGGCAGATCAAATAATCCCTAGGAAAATTTAACAGCCTCAAGTTAGACCTGGTGGCATTATCTCTCCAATTTAAATTTAACAGAAGACAAGTCTTTCAGAATGCTATCAAAACAGCCCTCTAGAGCCTATGACTTCTCCAGGGCAGAAACAGCTGAACAGACCACAGACAAATCTTCAACATTTTTGGCAATAGCTTGAATATTAACTTGAACTTGAGTCTGCAATTCTTACTGTTGTGGGACCAGAGCCTCACCAAGGTGCAAAATAGCATCCCAAATAACTTCCAGGAATTTTTCGGGTCTAGGTAGATAGAATCCAGAAGAGGACACCTGGAGCAGCACCACCAGCAGACCCGGAAATACCAGTAGTCGACCCTCCAGAAACTGTGGGACCACCAGCTGAGGCCTTGCCACTCTGAGCCGCATCAACGGCTGCCTCCAAATTTACCACTGCTTAGCTCCCAACTCCATGACCACAACAGAATGCTGTCCACTTTCCAGGATCTTTTCAAAACCACTCTTTGGTGCAGAGAGAAGCCAAAGCCAACACAGAGGCAGCTGGTGGTATTGGAGAATGCTGCACCTCTGGGGATAGGGATATTCCATTACCCAAACGACACAGAGTGATTTGGCTTTGGCACTGAGACAGCTGGATCCACACCGGAGGAAGCTTGCTGCATGCTCGGGCAGCAAAGAAAGAAATCCAATGTTGGCTGAGCAGGTAAGGACTGAGGAGAGCTGGCAGCAACAGTAACGGTGGATTAAGAAACCACCTTCCATTTCTTCTTACCCATTATCGCAAGTGAAGCCGACCGAGCTCACCTAGATCCGCCATGAAAGGTAGCTCCTCCCCTTCTCATTTGCTGCCATCAAGTTTCAAGCAGGTTTGATTGCCATTTATTTTCAATCCTAATTGTTTCACTGTAAAATAACTTTTCCTATAGACTTTTATGGTACAGGATAAATGCTCAAATGCTTTGGTTCCCGAAAACTAATAAAATATGTAGACAGATGAACAAAAACAAGCCTGAAAATGTCTAGCATGTACATGCCTATTATCAATCTTTGGGAGATGGTTTGGGGAATCAAAGTGAGGGACCAGAGGAAGGGACAGGTGAAGGGACTGATTGACCAGAAGGAGGAATGAGTATGTGAAAAAATAGCAGCTCATAATTAATATACTAAATCTTTTGATTTTTTATTTATCTTTTATTTCACTATTTTCTTTTCTTTCATATATGCATTCAAAGTGGAGGACAACATATAAAATTCAAATGAAATATAAATCAACAAAACACATCTAAATAACATTTAGGTTTATAATATAATTGCACATACAAGATGTGAGAGTTGATAATACTGAAGTTACAGAAGCCTCCTGGCAGGAGGACTATATACAATAACTGGTGAGAAAGTCAGTGTACATATTAAGTTCTTTGGTGATTGAGCTTGGGTAGGAGGGTGTGTCCATAATAAAAAGGACAAGTCTTATTCTGGAGAAAATAGATAGGAGGTCTAGCCATGGGACTAGCTGCAGTCAAACTAAAGCTAAGAATGAGACAAGTTTTCAGGATGCAGATAGCACTGCTACTTTACAATAATCATGAAAGGTGGTTGGTAGTGATCTCTTGATGATCCCTTGATGATGATGATCTCTTGATGATCCCATTATTCTTCAGTATGTCCACTCTGACAGGTTAGACACTTCTTGAAGCCACATCTTTTCTTCCTGCCAGACCAAGGAGGACACATTTCTGGTTAATAATTTTGGCACATATTCCTACCTCTTTAGCTCTTTCTGGACATCTTAAAGTAGGTTCATGTTGCAAAAGAACCACCCTCCATGCAAAGTATCTATCTCATGGAATCAGCTGACCACCATCTCAACCAGCCGTTCCAGTCTTACCAGTTCCCCAACAGTTCAGTTTAATGATTAGTTCCAACACCATACTCAATCACCGGTGTGCCAATTTTACTATGACTCATCAATGCTGCATTACACTGGCCATGACAGTGTTCCACACTCTGTATACCTCCTGATAACAATTCCAACAGGCACAGTTCATTCATCCACTCTCATGTCTTCTTTCTTTCTTTTTTCTTTTTATACCACGCTCTTTAGAATCAGTGCGGTTTACATGTATACTAACATGTAAACGTTTTACTCCCTTGTCCCCGAAGGGCTCACAATCTAAGTGTACTTGAGGCAATGTATTAACAGGAGATATTATTCCAAGGACAAATCTCCCTTTAGTCCTGGCTGGAAACAAAGTGTCTGCCTTGAGTCCACACCACAGTTTCCTGGCAACTTCACTAACACCCAGCCCTTATTCTGCTTCCACATAGAAGAGACAGCTCCACCTCCCCCTCGTCACTGGGGTATTTTATCTTACATAGTAGAAGGCAAGACAATCAGATAAGTCTACAAACATGCAATGTTTTAGCCTTTGTCCAACAGTGCAACAATTCAAACACAAATACCTTCACAGTTTCTCATTACTCAGCCAGCTACTCTCCTCCATGCCTGGGTTTCTTTCCCTGCTAGCCCAGGGGAAATGAACTCTATGTTCTTTGCTGTGGGAATCTCTATCCAGCTTCACCCTCTCCCTAGTGTTCTCCTCCTAAATGAATCACCTGGGGCTTTAACTGTGGCAGGGGCCATCTTATCCCTATCTTGAGGGATTCTGGGACACAGTGAACGTCACATACCTGACCCTGCCATAGTATGCATTGAATGGGTTTCAGAGGGATGCTGATGATGTGTGCTGAGGAGCTGTCAGGAGAATAGGGCCTGTGCTCTGTGTAGCAGTCAGTACTGGCCTCAGAGGCTGAGTTGGAACCTATACAGTGGAGGAGGGGCATGCAAATTAAGAGATGCACCATGGCTAAATGATGGTATGGCAGTACAAGAGCCATCTGACCCCTGGTCCCTCTGCATGGTATTGCATGCGGCAATGAATACATGCACATGGGACTCCATGGCACTGCCATGGGTAATGTACCTGTGGGCTGATGGCCCTTTACCCTGACCGAGGGAGGATATAGCCGTGGCCTACCAGCTCTGAGCAGCAGCATAATGTGAGTCTCCAGTGTTGGACCTTGCTGATTGGTGTGCCATGTCTGATGCTGCTAGTTCAGGGGCTGGGCTGACCCGACCCTGGGGTCTATATAGGATCACCATCTTCATGTGATGTACTCCTGGAGCCATTCTCAGGAGAGCTCTCGGTGGGTGGGTGGATGGATGGCTATGATTCCTCCCTTTAGTTGCTGTTAGACAAGAGGGGTGGATGGCTCATGGGGGTACTGCTTGAGCCTATGGCCACCATGCAGAGACTGTACTGGGCAGGTGTGCTGATTATGCTTGGTCTCCTGACCCTTGCATCCCCTTCCCCCCAATATGGGGAATTCACTCCACAATGACTAAGGTGCTGAGCAAACCATGATCAGAGAGGGGGTGTGTGGATTGAGCTATGGAGCACATCCTCACCCCTTCCCCCCAAAGTGCCTTGTACTGTGCTCCCTGTAGCCTTGGTGAATAGCCACCCTTGGTGCCTCAGGGAGACTGGGTATATCCAGCCTGATTCCATACATGGCCCCCCTGCATCTCCGGATGCCATATTTGCGCCCTATCACTTACAGTTTGAGACACAGCACATATTCACTAGATGGACAATGCTGGTCTGTATTTGCCAACATATACTATGTTACTATGTGTTTGCTTTTCAGATTTACATGCCCGCCTTCTTGTACTTAGACCCTATGCTGTGAGCTGTGCTGGGTGTTCATCCCACTACTGATTATCTCTTTATTCTAGACTGCCCAATTGCTACCTTCCTGTATGGGTGCTAGGGGCACAACTCTTACTATCCACAATGAATCTGAGGCCCACAGATGCCCCACCAGTGTATATCACACTTGTAGCTCTCTATATCCTGGCACACATTAAGATTGTGTGCAGTATGTGCATATGCTAGTGCTATGTGTTTGTTACTGGCCAGGCGGTAGCCTAGGAGTGGGGGATGGAACTTCTTTAAATGTCCCTTGTTTGTTACCTATGTTCCCAACAGGATGCCTGCTGGGAAATGTAGTCGTGTAGTTGTGAGGTTGAAATAAATTCAGCCAAGAGGATTTTCATAGGCACACAGGATTATTTATTTATTCTTCAGCCAAATGAACTTTCTTTCTTGCAGTTCAAAAATATCAAAACATAACGGTGGATATTTTCTCCGGTGAAACAAAACCAAAAGAATAAAATGCTTCTGAGGTCAGCTTGTTACATTGCCAAACAACAGTATTTCTCCATGTGAAAACAGCCAGTAATCTTCCTGTGCCAAACAACAGCTTTCAGCTTGGTTTAAAACAAAAGCTTTACATTCTTCAAGCTATGCATAACATTGGCATCTTTACTGCAAACTTTTTCTCTCACACAGACTGCTCTTTCTTAATGGCTGTATTACAGACTCTGGCTTCACTTTCAAACAGTCCTTTTTCAACTCCGGGCCATGCCTCGGAGATCAGCAACTCATTTGCATATTTTTCTCAGCACTGCCCCACGGCTGACTAAGCTTCCAGGTTTCCTATCTTCTAAAAACCTTATAGCTTTTCAGTTTTGAGCACAAACTAGAGAACAATCCATTTCATTATCTGAGGGCAATTCCTTTAGCACAGATTCTTCCAGGTCCATGCTTTCTACCTCAGAGTCTGTTTGTAAATGGTTTAACTCTGTCTCAGAAATGGCAGGCTTTAGTTTCTCTAAAACTTTTAACACTTTCTTTAACACAGGTTCCTCTCTCTGCTGAGGGCTACTAGAGGAATTAGGGAGTTTCTTATTTCTCAGAACGCTCTGAGAGGATTTCCAGGTGCTCACCTTACTCTGTGGAATTAAGCTCTCCTCAGACTTTACTGCCGAAGGCTCTGTTTCCATCTGCTCTCCTGGAGACAGCTCTCTGCCATTTTCATAGCTTGGCTTCTCCCCCTGGTAAGCTCTCCCTCTCAACGGATTTCTCCTGTATCTCTTACAGGTCTCAAGGGTGACTTCTATACCTCTGGAAGGCACGGCCTCTCTCACAGTTCCTGCTTTCCTGGCAGCCTCTGTTTCTCTGGCAAACTCTGCCTTTCTCCAAGAAGTCTCTGCAGACGTCTCTGCTGGAGTTCCCTTGGTTCTCCGTGTTCCTTCTGAACACTCTCCTCGGGTTCCTCCTGTCCTTGTTCTCCTTCTCGTTCCTATACCGGTTCTGCTCTCTCCTTCCCTTGCTTCCTCAAACTTATATCTGTGATTTTCCCTTCCGTTTCCCAGCTCCACCCCCAGCTGTTCCTCGTGAGCAGGGCTGGTTACCATGGAGCTAGGGTGTGGCTCTCTATCACAAACTTTCTACAGGGAGTTTTTTTCTGAAGCAGGAGTTTTAACCCCTAAACTCCTGGAGCTAATTCCTTTTTCAGAGGAAAATACCTGGTTTTTCCCTCTTTGCCTCTGCTCTCCCACGGCTTCGCCACCACAGATCCCCCCCTTAAGATATTCCGGGCTGGCCGACAACTGTCGGCACAGCACGGAATTCTAGAAGGGATGTACTGCTCTGCTTGACAGCTATCCAATTCATGTGGGGTTGTAGCTAATCGAGCTGACACTACCCGCTCATGCCATGGGCGCAATACATTTATGTGGAAAATCTGCTGTCTTCCTTTCCTCGTCTCTACTACATAAGAAACTGGTCCCACTCGTTTGATGACCCTATAAGGGCCTTTCCATCTGGCTTCAAACTTTGGGCTAGATCCATCTACCCTTACGACCACCTTCTCGCCTACCTCTAATTGGCGGGGTCGGGCACCCTGGTCATAATACTTTTTCTGGCAGGTCTGACTAGTAATAATATTCCCTTCCGCCACCTGGGTGGTATGCTGCAAGCGTCCTTTCAGGTCCCTTAAAAGTTTTGGAACCTCCACTTCCTCTAAGGCTGGCTCCACCCACTGTTCCCGTAATATGTCTAGTACCCCTCTAGGAGCTCTCCCATACATTAATTCGTATGGGGAAACGCCTGTAGAGGACTGCTTACGTTCTCGGCATGCGTACAACACAAACGGGAGCACTATATCCCAATCAGACATATCACTTCCTAGGCTTCTCCTCAACATTCTTTTTATAGTTTGATTTAGCCTTTCCACTAATCCGTTGGATTGAGGGTGGTAGGCGGCTGTTTTAACATGGCAAATGCCAAAGGCATCCCAGACCTGGGCTAGATATTTAGAGAGGGAATTACTGCCTCGATCAGTTAAAACCTCCTGGGGAAACCCAATGTCACAAAACAACTTCACTATTTCCCCCCGCAATGGTCCTAGCAGACGAATTCCATAAGGGGATTGCCCACGGGAAACGGGTAGCTTGATCAACTATGACGAGGATGTATTGAAATCCCCAGGGTGTCCTCCTCAAGGGACCCACTATCCATAGCTAATCTATTGTCATGATGTGGGTATTGATAAAGTTGGAAGTTTGAAAAGAAATCCTGTTTTTAAGAAGCTAGATGTGCAATTACCTCCAGGCACAGCTAGAGGGAGCAGGAAGGAATATTCAGGAGCTAATGAGCTTGAGAAGCTTAATGAGTTGCACCTGAAAATGACCCAGGAAGTCAGGCGGGAAGGATTTCCTTATAAGCCAGAGCTGAATGATTGCAGGAGAAGTCCAGCTGCCTTAGGGAAAGGCAGTCCAGCAGCAAGGTGTGGAAGTAGAGGTCCAGGTCCAGCTGCCTTAGGGAAAGGCAGTCCAGCAGCATTGTGCAATGGAGGCAAGGGAGATCCAGGAGGAGATCCAGGAAGGTGCCCGGATGCAGTAAGGAAAAGGTGTGTGCAAGGCTACACAGAGGGACCTGCTGTTTCAGAAAAGAGGTGCATGGCTTCACCAAGGAAAGAGAAAGCGGAGAAAGAGAAGGACCTGAGAAGGAACAGCGAAGAAATCCTAGAGGAGCAAGCCCACAGGTACAGGGTTCACAGGGGTGTATTCCAGAAGGGCCAGGCTGATTTTGTAGCTCTCCCAAGGAAGTTTGTTAGAGCCAGCTCTGAGGTGAAAGGCTCTGCCACGCCCTGTTCTTCCAGTGTTCCTGACTCCAGTAGAGAGAGAGCTAAGCCAGAAGCCAAAGGGAATGGTTTGGTGAGAAGCTCACAGTCTATGAGGAATAATTACCCAGTTTTACCAAGCAAGAAAGGAAAGGCATTTTATAATAAACCTGAGTTCTTACCAAGGGAGGAAAGAGAGTCCAAACCAGGTTTTACTAAATTGCCAAGAAGCACAGCCCTGCCTAATGCTGAGAGGCAGAGACATTGCTACAACAGGAAAGTTGCTGAAAGGAAAAACTCTGTGGAGTCAAGCCAGCAAAGTTCCAGGTATGAAACAGTTATTGATGCTAGTAAATGCATGAAGCATAAAGGCCCTGGGAAAACCAGTCCCCACTTTACAAGGAAGGAGAAACCAGACTGGTTTAGTGAAATCCCTAAAGCCCTGAGAACAGACCCTTATTGGAGACAAGGCCCCAGAGGCATAGCACACCAACACGAGTCAGACAGGGACAGTGTTTATGCCTCGGGTGTTTTTAGTGAGGAAGAATGCATGGAGACAGAATGCATTGATACAGTGTCCCTATCTCAACCAGAGCCGATGGAGTGTGACCTATGCACAGCCTTATGTCAAGAGTCTGTGGTAACTGAGTAAAATAGAAGAGTCTATGAAAATGTTGATGTTTTTGGAATGAACTGAATTCCTGTTTTCTGATTTCTGCATTAATTGTGAAGTGTAACAATTAAGCACATGTTCTTGAATACTGGTGACCTTTTGCAACAAAGGACTTTTTCTGTTTCATTATTCATCTCTTAATTTGAACCCTTGCATTGACGGGGAATAAAAGCCTTAATTCCCTCCACTTGGTTTTGTTGCTAAGTTCTTTTAGGCAGCCGGAACTGATAAGAACAGTTTACTACGCAAATGAACCTTACGTTCCCGGTGGCTCCCTAAATATATTCTTTGCCGTGGATTGCCCATAATCATAGGCGTAGTCGGGCCTCGCCACGACAAATGGCGTAGTTGTTTGGATTGCGGATATAATCCGAAGAGATACTGTAAAGAAATTAGAAAAAACTACCAGTATTCAGTCTGAAAAAAAAAAAAAAGTAAAACTCGGGCTGGAGTTGGAAAAAACCCGGACTGGAGTCGAACGAAACCGGATCGGAGTAGAAAAACGTGGATCGGACAGCAGAGAATCCGGAACGGAAGGCGAGGTTGCTGGAGAGTGCTACAACACAGAGCAGCACCACCCTTGCTGAGAGTTCGAGTCTACATCTCTACCAGGTAACAGGTAGAAGGGCATAACTTGTGTGGATACAAGTGAAAGTTTGAAGGGAAAATTTGAAAAAAAAAAAAAAAAGGGGAAGTGTAGGGCTGATTTTTGTTGTGCAGCCACACTTGGTTTATTTATTTTCTTTCCTTTCCAGGGATCTCATCGCGATGGAGCAACGTGAGATGTTTAGTTGGATGGCGGTGCAATTCAGCAAGCAGGCGGAACTGGCTGCGCAAGCACAGCAGCATGCAATCCTGGCGATGCAGGAGCAACAAAAGCCAGTCCTGCAGATGCTGGAGACCTGCCTAAGCCATCAACAAAAGACACAGGAAGAAGCCACTGGACTCTTGAAGAGGAGCTCAGGACTGGGCAACTGGCCGGTAGGACTAGGGTCCTATGAGACTCTAACTTTAGGGAAGTTAGGAGTGAATGACGATCCAGATGACTTCCTGGACTCTTTTGAAAGAATTACTCTTTCCGTAGGTTGGCCGGAGGAGCAATGGCCCATTAGACTGGCAGTATCCCTTACTGGAGAGGCACTGTCAGCCTATAAGGCAATGCCCGCTTCGTTGGCTAAAAATTATAGCGAGGTGACGAAGGCCATTAGGGAACGTCTTGGCCTGACTCCTCTTGTCTATAACCGCAAGCTACGTGCGGTGCGTCTAGAGGTAGGCGAAACGCCTAAAACATTGGGACACAGGCTTAAGAGCTTGGCTGAGAAGTGGCTAAGGCCAAATGAAATATCTGTAGAAATGTTAATGGATATAATAGTTCTTGAACAGTTCATGACTGCGGTACCCAGTAAAATAAAGAGCTTCCTTATTCTTCAGCATTGTCGCACTACTGCAGAGGCTATTGCCTTAACAGAAAGGTATCTAGAAGCTGAATTAGCTACCCAGTGTACTGGGGAGGTAGCAAAGACAGCAGTAGCGACATTCAGGCAAGCATCAGGAAGTCTCTCCCAGTTTAAAACTCAAAATATGAAGGATGATAAGAATGTTGAGAAAAGTCATTCAAAAAAATGTTTTGGCTGTGGAAAGTTGGGTCACCTTATGAATGAGTGCCGAGTACGCACTGCGCTCATGCGGGAGCACAGACACTTGGTATCAGAGGGATTTGTACTTGATGTTACGGTACAAGGAGTAGCTGCCAAGGCTTTACTTGACTCTGGCGCGGACCAGACAATGATTTCGCGCAAGCTCTGGTCCATTATCCAAGGGCAGGCTGCGTCCGCCCCAGATCAACCGGAGGGTAGAGTCAAGATAAAGTGTGTGCATGGCGCTGCTACCTTTTACCCGGTGTACAAATTACTGGTCAGAGGTTTGGGGTTAGAGAAAACTATGCTAATAGCTGTAGTGCCCAGGTTGCCTAAGGAGCTGGTCTTAGGTAAGGACTGGCCACAGTTTGAAAGAGGCCTAGAAAAAGGTTTAAACCCCAGAGAAGTTTTTGTCTCCACTCGCAGCCAGGCGAGTGCCTCAGAAAAACCCTCATGTTCTAGGGAAGGTTTAAACCCACGAGAAGCTCTCGTGTCCAGGTGTCCCCCTTTCAAGGGTAAGGTAGTTCCCAGTCCCCTTTTAGGGAAAGTTAAGGAACCCAAACATAAGATACCAGAGGAATCAGGAAAGAGGTTT
The DNA here is from genome assembly GCA_033557465.1 of Ichthyophis bannanicus. Lineage (NCBI taxonomy): Eukaryota > Metazoa > Chordata > Amphibia > Gymnophiona > Ichthyophiidae > Ichthyophis > Ichthyophis bannanicus. The sequence continues at coordinate 158,278,469 of CM066039.1, read as the reverse complement.
GTCTTAAAATTTTGCAAAACCTCACAAGAGACTCGAAGACCTTGTTGAGCCACGCCCCAGGCCGCTGGGTACGACTTATACAGTGCTGAAAGTCAGATAGTCCCAAAATGCGGCAGAGCTTTGATTAGCACCGATATTCAAGTGGAGTTACCAGCGAGATGTTATGGAAGAATTGCACCCCGATCAGGTTTAGCTCTCAAACATTTCATCGACGTGGGCGCTGGGGTAATTGACCCAGATTATAGGGGTATTATCAAGGTCCTCCTGTTCAATTTTTCAAACGAGAATTTTGAAGTGAAAGCTGGAGAACGAATAGCTCAGTTGATATGCGAGCGGGTAGGCTTCCCGCCTTTGGAGGAAGTACCGATGATAAGCCCTACCAGCCGGAGGAGCAGAGGATTTGGCTCCACCGGGCAGACTGAGATGAAAAGCTTTGTAGTCGTAGGAGAAAAGCAAGTGGATGAAGATTTGGGCCCACTATTGTCCGACTGTAAAGCCAGTCCGGAGCTACGTGTAGGGGAAGAACTCTCTGTAGTGCAGAGGCAACAACTATTCAGTATGCTGGAGAAGTTTGGAGATGTGTTGACGTCCCTTCCCGGTGAAACAAACTTAGTTGCCCATGAAATCATCACTCCTCCTGGAAAAATTATCAGGCAAAGACCGTATCGTTTGCCCGAAGCTAAAAGACAAGAAGTTATAGCACAAGTCCAGGACATGATGAACATGGGAGTGATAGAGGAGTCTCGGAGCCCTTGGTCCAGCCCTATTGTCCTGGTCCCCAAGCCAGATGGAACGATGCGTTTCTGCATTGACTTCCGCCAGGTCAACGACATATCCACATTTGATGCCTATCCTATGCTGCGCATAGAAGAACTTCTCGACCGGCTAGGGCAAGCTAAGTATCTCACCACATTAGACATGACAAAAGGCTACTGGCAGGTCCCCTGACCAGAGAGGCACGACCAAAAACAGCCTTTACTACGCCAGTCGGCCTGTTTCAATTTCGCCGCATGCCTTTTGGTCTGCATGGAGCGGCCGCGACATGTCAAAGATTGATTGACATAGTCTTGCGTCCGCATCAAAATTATGCCACGGCTTATATGGATGACATAGTCATTCATAGCGCTACGTGGAATCAGCATTTGCTCCAAGTAAAGGCAGTCGAGTGCGATGCGACAGGCTGGTTTAACTTTAAACCCGGGAAAATGCCTGTTTGCTGCCTGTGAAGTTAAATACTTGGGACATGTAGTAGGACGCGGTACAGTCCGTCCTTTATTAGATAAGATAGAAAGTGTCCGCAGTTTTCCCGCACCCCAGAATAAAAAGCAACTACGAACCTTTTTAGGGCTCATTGGATATTACAGATGTTTTATCCCACACTTCGCTGAAGAAAGCGCGATCTTCACGGAAATGTTGCGGAAAAATGCCCTGAACACTTTATCCTGGACGGCAGATGCGGAGGCTGCCTTCAAGGTGTTGAAAGAGAAGCTGTGCAGAGCTCCCATATTAAGAGGGGTGGATTTTAACCAGCAATTTTTGCTCCAAACAGACGCATCGGAAGTCGGCCTAGGTGTCATCCTTTCTCAAATGCAGGAGGGTGCTGAACACCCCATCATGTTCCTAAGCAGGAAACTCTCACAAGCTGAAAAAAAGTACTCCACCATTGAGCGAGAGTGCTTAGCAATAAAATGGGCAGTGGAAGCCTTAAAGTTCTATCTTATGGGAAGAAAGTTTACCATCATCACGGACCATGCTCCGCTCAAGTGGTTGAGCCAGATGCGCAACAATAATAGCCGGTTGACTAGGTGGTATATGGCGTTGCAGCCATACGAATTCCAAGTACAACATAGAGCAGGGAAGCTGCATTACAACGCTGATGCGATGTCAAGGATTACGTGCTGTAATAATGATGGTCATTCAGCCCGTAATATTTTAACAGGGGGGATGCGTCATGATGTGGGTATTGATAAAGTTGAAAGTTTGAAAAAGAAATCCTGTTTTTAAGAAGCTAGATGTGCAATTACCTCCAGGCACAGCTAGAGGGAGCAGGAAGGAATATTCAGGAGCTAATGAGCTTGAGAAGCTTAATGATTTGCATCTGAAAATGACCCAGGAAGTCAGGCGGGAAGGATTTCCTTATAAGCCAGAGCTGAATGCTTGCAGGAGAAGTCCAGCTGCCTTAGGGAAAGGCAGTCCAGCAGCAAGGTGTGGAAGTAGAGGTCCAGGTCCAGCTGCCTTAGGGAAAGGCAATCCAGCAGCATTGTGCAATGGAGGCAAGGGAGATCCAGGAGGAGATCCAGGAAGGTGCCCGGATGCAGTAAGGAAAAGGTGTGTGCAAGGCTACACAGAGGGACCTGCTGTTTCAGAGAAGAGGTGCACGGCTTCACCAAGGAAAGAGAAAGCAGAGAAAGAGAAGGACCTGAGAAGGAGCAGCGAAGAAATCCTAGAGGAGCAAGCCCACAGGTACATGGTTCACAGGGGTGAAATCCAGAAGGGCCAGGCTGATTGTGTAGCTCTCCCAAGGAAGTTTGTTAGAGCCAGCTCTGAGGTGAGAGGCTCTGCCACGCCCTGTTCTTCCAGTGTTCCTGACTCCAGTAGAGAGAGAGCTAAGCCAGAAGCCAAAGGGAATGGTTTGGTGAGAAGCTCACAGTCTATGAGGAATAATTACCCAGTTTTACCAAGCAAGAAAGGAAAGGCATTTTATAATAAACCTGAGTTCTTACCAAGGGAGGAAAGAGAGTCCAAACCAGGTTTTACTAAATTGCCAAGAAGCACAGCCCTGCCTAATGCTGAGAGGCAGAGACATTGCTACAACAGGAAAGTTGCTGAAAGGAAAAACTCTGTGGAGTCAAGCCAGCAAAGTTCCAGGTATGAAACAGTTATTGATGCTAGTAAATGCATGAAGCATAAAGGCCCTGGGAAAACCAGTCCTCACTTTACAAGGAAGGAGAAACCAGACTGGTTTAGTGAAATCCCTAAAGCCCTGAGAACAGACCCTTATTGGAGACAAGGCCCCAGAGGCATAGCACACCAACACGAGTCAGACAGGGACAGTGTTTATGCCTCGGGTGTTTTTAGTGAGGAAGAATGCATGGAGACAGAATGCATTGATACAGTGTCCCTATCTCAACCAGAGCCGATGGAGTGTGACCTATGCACAGCCTTATGTCAAGAGTCTGTGGTAACTGAGTAAAATAGAAGAGTCTATGAAAATGTTGATGTTTTTGGAATGAACTGAGTTCCTGTTTTCTGATTTCTGCATTATTTGTGAAGTGTAACAATTAAGCACATGTTCTTGAATACTGGTGACCTTTTGCAACAAAGGACTTTTTCTGTTTCATTATTCATCTCTTAATTTGAACCCTTGCATTGACGGGGAATAAAAGCCTTAATTCCCTCCACTTGGTTTTGTTGCTAAGTTCTTTTAGGCAGCCGGAACTGATAAGAACATTTTACTACGCAAATGAACCTTACGTTCCCGGTGGCTCCCTAAATATATTCTTTGCCGTGGATTGCCCATAATCATAGGCGTAGTCGGTCCTCGCCACTATATACGGGTTTGGATATAAGGGGCACGGAAACTAAAGGCACTTTCTTTGGATGGGAAGAAGTAACCCTTTGGCATTGAGGGCAGGACTCACAAAACTTTGCGGTCTCTTTAAAAACTCCTGGCCAATAAAAGCGGGTTAAGATCTGGTCTAATGTACCATGGATGCCTTTATGACCCCCTACAGGGTGGTCATGGGCTAGCCTCAAAACCAAATTTTTAAAGGTGGTAGGTATCACCAATTGTTTCTGAGTATGTCCTAGCTGAGGGTCTATGCTCTCCCGATATAACAGCCCTTCCTCAAGAAAGAATCGGGGTAGGGTTCCCGTCTCTGTATTAGCATATGTAAAGGCCCGTGATAGGGCAGGGTCATCCCTTTGTTCTTCAGGGAAAGAAGGAAACTTTTCAACTAAGTCTGCAGGAGCCCATGGCAATTCTTGCCCTGCTGCCAGTTCTGCTCTACTCTGTTTTCTAATCTGCTTACCCTTTTTCCTATCAGCCTTCCTCTCCCTATGTAGTTTGGTAGGGGGTGTTATTAACTCCTCATGTGAAGGCAAGTCCTGGAGGGGTTCGTCTACTGGGTCCTGAGCCTCTATCCCTGCGTTGGCACTGGCCCTGGTGGATACCAGACCTGTCCTGGATTGTAAGCCTTTCACTAGGCCTCGCCTGAACTGAGGCCAGTCCCTCCCTAAAACTACCGCGTGAGGGAGCTTAGGGACTATAGCGACTAAAATCTCTCGCTCTAAACCTAAGCCCTTCACCTTCACCTTGCTTAGGGGGTATGACGATGCGGCACCGTGCACACATCTTATCTTAATACTATGCTCAGATTGCCTTGGGGCCTGACCACTGTGTGCTTGTATATCAGTCCATAGTTTCTGTGAAATCATTGACTGATCAGCGCCCGAGTCTAACAGGGCTTCTGTGGGAATGCCCTCCACCTCCACAGCCAGCAAGAACCCTTCCCCATTCTCCTTGCAACGGGTGGATACAAGCGCTGTCCTGGCCTGACAATCCCTCCTGAAGTGTCCCGGTTCCCCACAAGTAAAACATTTACCCTGAGCATAAACAGGTTTTCTCTTGGGCTTAACCCCCATGATTTCTCCCAACATGGTGTTTCCTTTCCTTTCTGAATCTCCACTTTCTGGACATTTTGCAACACCCACCTTCGCCTGGCTGACCAATCTGGCCTCGAGGAAGCGCTCCGCCAGCGAGGTTGCTTCTTTGGTGTTCTTACAGTCCTGGAGAATCAGGAAAGACTTTAACTCCATAGGAACAGCTTCAACAAATTGCTCCAAAATAATACAGTCTAGGAGAGAATCAAGAGTTTTACCCTGTGGTTCTAACCACTTCCATATTAGACTTTTTATGCGCTGGCATAAGGCTCGTGGTGTCTCTCCCGGTTTTAGCTTACAAGCCCTTAAATTGCGTCTATAAACCATTGGTGTAAGACCCATTTGATCCCTTATTGCCCTTTTGACTTCCTCATAAGTGGAGGCCAGATCGCTGGGCATAGCACGATAAGCAGCTAATGCTTCACCTGTGAGTGAGGCAGCTATGCGAATTGCCCATTGATCTTGGGGCCATCCACTTAGGTGGGCCACTCTTTCAAAGACTTCCATATAGTCGTCTATATCGTTCTCCTTGGTTAGAGGACCAAAGGAAAATATACCCTTCCCAGGCAACCCCAGTCCTTGTGAGGCTCCTAAGGAACCTGTCATATTCCTTAAAGCTTCATAGGTATTCTTTTGCTCCCCTATCCAGTCACTCATCAACTTCAAGAGCGGCTGCTGCTGGTCCTTCATCATGGCGATTGTGCGTTCCTGGGACTTAGCGGCCACTTCCTGCTGCTCCCTGAACAGCTCTGCCATCCAGCTCAGCAGTTGTGCTTGCTCCATCTTTCCAGTGATGCTGAAAAGAGAAAGAAAAAAACCACACCAAGTGCGGCTCTCTAACACGCACGCTTTCCCCCGGCACTCTGATTAGGAACTGCTGCACCCCACCCTGGCAGTGCAATCCAGATTAACCCCTTTTTATCCATGGGTTACTTGCTGCTAGGGTTGACTCAGGCTCAGCAAAGTAGGCACCCTCTGGAATCTCAGCTCCGGTCCTTCCTTCTGCTGGTAGTCTGGTCCAGGTTCCCGTAGTTCCTTCCTCAGATCTTCCGGTATCACTTCACACAATCCGTATGTCCGGATATGGGCTTGAAGAAAATCCAAGAAGTACGCCAATGTCGTGCCCCCTACTGGCCAGGCGGTAGCCTAGGAGTGGGGGACGGAACTTCTTTAAATGTCCCTTGTTTGTTACCTATGTTCCCAATAGGATGCCTGCTGGGAAATGTAGTCGTGTAGTTGTGAGGTTGAAATAAATTCAGCCGAGAGGATTTTCATAGGCACACAGGATTATTTATCTATTCTTCAGCCAAATGAACTTTCTTTCTTGCAGTTCAAAAATATCAAAACATAACGGTGGATATTTTCTCCGGTGAAACAAAACCAAAAGAATAAAATGCTTCTGAGGTCAGCTTGTTACATTGCCAAACAACAGTATTTCTCCATGTGAAAACAGCCAGTAATCTTCCTGTGCCAAACAACAGCTTTCAGCTTGGTTTAAAACAAAAGCTTTACATTCTTCAAGCTATGCATAACATTGGCATCTTTACTGCAAACTTTTTCTCTCACACAGACTGCTCTTTCTTAGTGGCTGTATTACAGACTCTGGCTTCACTTTCAAACAGTCCTTTTTCAACTCCGGGCCATGCCTCGGAGATCAGCAACTCATTTGCATATTTTTCTCAGCACTGCCCCACGGCTGACTAAGCTTCCAGGTTTCCTATCTTCTAAAAACCTTATAGCTTTTCAGTTTTGAGCACAAACTAGAGAGCAATCCATTTCATTATCTGAGGGCAATTCCTTTAGCACAGATTCTTCCAGGTCCATGCTTTCTACCTCAGAGTCTGTTTGTAAATGGTTTAACTCTGTCTCAGAAATGGCAGGCTTTAGTTTCTCTAAAACTTTTAACACTTTCTTTAACACAGGTTCCTCTCTCTGCTGAGGGCTACTAGAGGAATTAGGGAGTTTCTTATTTCTCAGAACGCTCTGAGAGGATTTCCAGGTGCTCAACTTACTCTGTGGAATTAAGCTCTCCTCAGACTTTACTGCCGAAGGCTCTGTTTCCATCTGCTCTCCTGGAGACAGCTCTCTGCCATTTTCATAGCTTGGCTTCTCCCCCTGGTAAGCTCTCCCTCTCAACGGATTTCTCCTGTATCTCTTACAGGTCTCAAGGGTGACTTCTATACCTCTGGAAGGCACGGCCTCTCTCACAGTTCCTGCTTTCCTGGCAGCCTCTGTTTCTCTGGCAAACTCTGCCTTTCTCCAAGAAGTCTCTGCAGACGTCTCTGCTGGAGTTCCCTTGGTTTTCCGTGTTCCCTCTCAACACTCTCCTCGGGTTCCTCCTGTCCTTGTTCTCCTTCTCGTTCCTATACCGGTTCTGCTCTCTCCTTCCCTTGCTTCCTCAAACATATATCTGTGATTTTCCCTTCCGTTTCCCAGCTCCACCCCCAGCTGTTCCTCGTGAGCAGGGCTGGTTACCATGGAGCTAGGGTGTGGCTCTCTATCACAAACTTTCTGCAGGGTGTTTTTTTCTGAAGCAGGAGTTTTAACCCCTAAACTCCTGGAGCTAATTCCTTTTTCAGAGGAAAATACCTGGTTTTTCCCTCTTTGCCTCTGCTCTCCCACGGCTTCGCCACCACACTAGCATGGTGTTAGTAGCATACTACCGCCATGCCCCTTGTGTCTCCCACGTCCACTGGGTTCCGGCATAATAGGAAGACATGAATTCCCATGCTCCCTGTTGCACTTTAGTAAACATGCCAAGTTAGGATGTAAGCTCTCAAGAGACAGGGAAATAACACATGGTACCTGAATGTAATGCACCTTGAACTACTGTTTAGAAAGGTATGAAACAAATAAATAAAAACAGGTATGCATTTGGGTAACATTAGGGATAGTTTTGGCAGCCTTTCTTTTTAGTATGGCTTTATAAAATTGGGACTTCTTTAAAATAAATGTAATCTTTATTGAAAATTTTTTACATTTTTTATTTATAAAGTATTAAACAGGGAAAAACAGGCAATATTAATCAGTAAACATAATCAATAAAAAGGAAAAGGAAATTCAGACCAAAGCCCTCTTAAGAATATAGCCTACTGGTAGCCCTAACTACTTAAATGCAGGTGGTCCTAGACATTTCTCTTAAGCCAGAGGAAACCACCAACCCAGGACTATGGGTACCAGACACAAATTGCATATATTGGACCATGCAGATAGGATGCAGGTAATCTCACTAGTTTTGAGCAACCATGAAGGAAGTAGGTTGTGTCATTTTGGCTACAAGGACAAGTCCACATCACTGTCTTTCCATAAAGTCCAGAATGAGGCAGCTAGTCAGCTGAGTGAGAGGCAATCATGTTAGTGGCAGCCTGGAATAAGACAGGTGATAAGAGTGTTTGAAATAAGGGTGCCAATCCTTTGGAGAGTGGGAGAGAGAATGAGTGGAAGATTAGGGTTTGGGGTGGAACGAGAAAGAAAATTAGTGGAGGGAAGAGAACACACGGGATCAGTACTAGGGGAGGAGAGAGAACAAAGGAAATGTGGAAAGGAGCGCAGACAGTAAGAAATGGAGTGATGGGTAAGGTTAGGGCTGGCCCTAGGCATGTTCGGGGATGTTGCCTGCACATGGCCCCCTCCACAAGACCCATACCTGCACAGCTCAAAATTAAAAATATGAACATATTTACCTCCCTCCTTGCCAGTGCTGCCCCATCTCGTCAACCTCATTGGCAGCACAACCTACTTTATATGCAGTGCACTTGCACAAGGAGGCGGCTCTGAGGGGGCAGCGAGAGCTTAAAAGCAAGGCTTTTTCATGCAGCCCCAGCAGCAGAAAGATTTCGGTATCACACAGCAGCAGCTCCAGCTTCATCTCTCCTCTGAGTCAGCAGTAGCAGACGGTCCTGCCTGTAACATTCACTTCCGGTGCATGGGGCCATTGAACTGGCTGCTGCCACTGACTTGGAGAAAGAAAGAGGAAGCTGGGTATCATGCTGCATGATCTTTTTGTTGTGGGAGGGGTGGGAACAGAAGAGAAAAAGAGAGAGAGGGAGATTTTGAGTTATGAGAGAGAGATAAGGGATATATTGGATTAGGGAAGGGATGGAGAATGGAAAGAGGATAGAAAGCTGATGGACTCTTGGGGGGGTGTGGAAGGACGAAAAAGGCTGGAAAGGTGGAAGATAAAGAGGGAGATGTTGAATTGAGTTGGTGGGGGAGAGAGAGAAAGGAGATGGTGGAACTATATGGGAGAGGTCATGGGAGGATGGCAATGAGATGAGTGAGAAGAGGAATGGGAGCATAGAGGATGGAAATGTGGTAATGGGGAGTGGGTGAAAGACAGAAGGGAATAAAAGGCTATGGAAGGAGTGAGAGTGGAAAAGGGAGAGCCGCAGAGATGGGCTGGGCTGGAGGTAAGAAGAGAAAATGGAGTTCATAAGTAGATGAAAAGTCTAAAGGGGATTCAGGAAAGGAGTGAGAAATTTGAGTGGATGGAGGGGGAGTTAAGAAATAGAGGAAATATCAATATGCCAGAGACAAATATAGGGAGAGAAGGGAAAAAGACAGGAGGAGGGAGAAGAAAGGAGAAGTGGACAGCAGATACTGGAAAGAGAGCAGAAGACAGATGAAGAAAGCAGAACAGAGAGATTGGGCAATTGAAAATGAAAAGTAAAATGCCCAAACAACAGATAGAAAAAAGTATTTTATTTTGAATTTATTAACTGGATTATGTTAGCTTTGGGAAATGTACTTTGCTGACGCTTCTGTGCTTTGTTCAGTACAAGAAGAAATAAATTTCTAGTTTTATTTCTCCAGTGTTGTGATACATTTCCAAGTTTGGATTTTTGGGGTTCCCAGTTATGGTAACTGAGCTGCAGTATTCTGTTTGTGTAGTTTCTGTGTAGCAGTTCCACTTGTTCTCTTTTCCCGGTAAGAGATATAGCACAGTTACTCACCAGTAACAGATGTTCCCCTGGGACAGCAGGAATCAGTCCTTACATATGGGTGATATCGGCACCGATGGAGCCCACGTGGATTCACTCTCCAGGTTTCACAGAAAGCCTTTGGGAGTTACACCGCACCTGCATGGTCACTTTCCCGCCCAAGGGTGCCATCTTACCTCAGTATAATGACATAGCTCCACGAAGAGAAGGGAGGGTTGTGGGGACTGATTCCTGGTGTCCCCGGAGAACACCTGCTCTACAGGTGGGGACAAGCAGAAAATCAGTCCTCAGAGGCTACCAAAAAATCCTGTAGAAGCTACGGGCGACACAAAAGGCAGGACAGCAGGGAGCGCTTGGTTGGATGTAAGTCTGGCAATGCAGCACCAACATTGAAAATGTAATCCCTTCACTGGTAGTCTCGACACAGAGGCTGGAGGGAAAGAGTTGCACAATTCCCCAAAGAGGTGACTAAGTACTGCCTGGCTGAAGGCGCAATCACACCATGAGCTCTCCTCCACACAGTAATGTGCTGAGAAGGTATGGACAGAGGACCAGGTGGCAACCTGGTAGATGTCCATCAAGGGCAGCGAGCATAGATTGGCCACAGAGGCTGACATGGCATGCACATTGTGCACAGTGACACAATGCTGCAGAAAAAGTCCAGCCTGCTCATAAGCGAAGAAAATGCAGTTGGCCACCCACCAGAAGAGGGTGTGCTTGGAGACGGCAACCTCAAGCCAACTGGGGTCATAAGAGACAAAGAGCAGCGGTGGGGCTGCATCCTCTGGAGGTAGAAGGACAAAACCCTCTTGCAATCGAGAGTGTGCAGGGAGGCATCCACCCAAGAGAAGTGAAGCCTGGAAAAGAAGGGGAGGACGACCTCTTGATTCAGGTGGAAAGCAGAGACCACCTGCAGTAGGAACTTGGAGTGAGACCAAAGGACAACTCTATTGCTGTGGAATCTAGTGTAGGGCATGTGGACTAACAGTGCCTGCAGCTAACTCACCCATCTGGCTGAGGTGAGCGCCACCAGGAAAATGACCTTCAATGACAAGTACTTGAGATGGTACGTGGCCAAGGGTTCAAAGGGGGGAGCCATGAGCTTCCCCAGCATCACATTGACGTCTCATGCCACTGGCAGTGGGCGGATTGGGGGCTGTGACAGGAGGAATCCCTTCATGAAACGACCCACCAGGGGGTGCACCAACATGACCAGGCCGTCTACAGGATAGTGGTGTGCAGAAATGGAACTAAGGTGTACTCTGACTATGTTGGACTTCAGACCAGCTCCGGAAAGATGCAAAAAATACTGCAGGATGTCTTGCACCAAGCAAGAGAAGGGATGGAACCAGGCTGCTGGCATTAACCTTTAAAAAGGAGATAGGGAAGCTTTTAAACTAGATAATAGGGGAGAGATGACAGTTGCCCAAGAGCACATGGTTCGGAATAATGTATCCTTGAATGATACTACCAACAGAATGAAGTTAGGGCATATCAGCAGAGATGTTCCAAGAAAGACAAAAGTAGCCCAAATGTCCTTGAGAATGGAGTGCACAGAGCTTAAAGATTCCAAATTACCTCTGCCTTCCGATAGCCAGATTAATATGACACAGTCTCTAAAATGCTTGTATGCAAATGCTAGAAGTCTAAAAAATAAGCTGGGAGAGTTAGAATATAAAGCACTAAATGAGAAGTTAGAAATGATTGGTATCTCAGAGACATGGTGAAAGGACAACCAGTGGGACACAGTGATGCCTATATCGCAATGAGAGAGCTGATGCCTATATCGCAATGATAGAGCTGATGAAATTGGTGGAGGGGTTGCGCCCTATGTTAGAGAGGGCTTTGAGTCACAAAGGATTAAAGTTTTGCAGGAAACAAAATTTTCTGTAGAATCTCTATGGATTGAAATTCCATGTAAAAAGGGGAAGGCGATGGCAGTGGGGGTATACTATCGACTGCCTGGCCAGAATGAACAAATGATTGATGAAATACTCAAAGAAATCAGGGAAGCTAACAAACGTTACAGAACAGTAATAATAATGGATGATTTCAATTACCCCGGTATTGACTGGGTCAGTGTCACGGCAGGACATGCTAGGGAGATAAAGTTTCTAGATGAAATAAATGACTGCTTCTTGGAGCAGCTGGTTCATGAACCGACCAGAGGGGAAGCCATTTTGGACTTAGTCCTCAGTGGAACACAAGATCTGGTGCAAGAGATAAGGGTGTTGGGGCCACTTGGCAATAGTGATCATAGCATGATCATGTTTGATTTAATTAATTGAGGAGGGATGGTAAGGAAATCCACAGTACTACCTTTTAACTTTCAAAAGAGAGACTATGATAAAATGAGGAAAATAGTTAAGAAAAAAAATAAAAGGAGCAGTTGCAAAGGTCAAAGACTTACATCAAGCTTGGGTAATGTTTAAAAATACTATTTTGGAAGCCCAGACCAGCTGTATTCCACGCTTTAAGAAAAGTGGAAGGAAGTCCAAAAAACTGCCAGCATGGTTTAAAGGTGAGGTCAGAGAGGCTGTTGTTGCCAAAAAAGCATCTTTCAGGAAATGGAAAAAAGAGCCAAATGACGAAAACTGGAAACAGCACAAGCACTGGTAAGTTAAATGCAAGGCATTGATAAGGCAGGCAAAGAGAGAATTTGAGAAGAAACTTGCTGTGGAAGCAAAAACGCATAATAAAGACTTTTTCAAGTACATTCATAGCAAAAAAAACTGTCAGAGAGTCAGTGGAACCATTAGATAATAGAGGGGTAAAAGGGGCAGTAAGAGGGGACAAGGCTATAGCAGAGAGATTGAATGAATTCTTTGCTTCGGTCTTTACTGAGGAAGATGTAGGTATGTTACCCATGACTGAAGTGGTATTTAAAGGTGATACTGCAGAGGAATTGAAAGAAATATCGATACACCGGGAAGATGTATTACAACTATTTGATAAACTGAAGAGTAGCAAATCACCTGGACTGGATGGTATACATCCAAGGGTGTTCAAAGAAGTGAAATATGAGATTGCAGACCTGCTATTAGTAATCTGTGAACTATCATTAAAATCATCTGTAATACCTGAAGATTGGAAGATGTAACGCCAATTTTTAAAAAGGGTTCCAGGGGTGATCCGGGAAACTACAGACCGGTGAGCCCGACGTCAGTACCGGGAAAATGGTAGAAACCATTATAAAGAACAAAATTACTCATCATGTAGATAGTCATGGCTTAATGGGAGATAGCTAACATGGCTTTAGATAAGGAAGATCTTGTCTTACTAAACTGTTATGTTTTTTTGAAGGTGTGAATAAACAGATAGACAAAGGTGAGTCGGTTGATATAGTGTATCTGGACTTTCAGAAAGCCTTTGACAAGATCCCTCATCAGAGACTTTTGGCAAAACTAAAAAGTCCTGGGATAGGAGGCAGTGTACTATTGTGGGTCAGGAACTGGTTAAAAGCTAGAAAGCAGAGGGTAGGGCTAAATGGCCAATTTTCCCAATGGAGAAAGGTAAATGGTGAAGTACCCTAAGGATCTGTGCTGGGTCCGCTGCTTTTTGACATATTCATAAATGACCTGGAAAGGGGAATAACGAGTGAGATTATCAAATTTACAGATGACAGAAAAGTATTTAAAGTTGTTAAAACCCAAGAGGATTGTTGAAAATTGCAAGAGGATCTTGATAAATTGGAAGACTGGGCATCCAAATGGCAGATGAAATTTAATGTGGACAAGTGCAAAGTTATGCACCTAGGAAAGAACAACCCAAACTATGGTTACATGATGCAATGTTCCACATTGTGAACAACCACCCAGGAAAAAGATTTAGGCGTCATTGTGGATAACATTTTGAAACCCTCCGCCCAGTGTGCAGCAGCGGCCAAGAGAGCAAATAGAATGCTAGGTATCATAAGGAATGGAATGGAAAATAAAACAAAGGATATTATAATGCCTCTGTATCGCTCCATGTTACGACCGCACCTTGAATATTGTATGCAATTCTGTTTGCCGTATCTTAAAAAGGATTTAGCGTTATTAGAAAAGGTCCAGAGAAGACCCACCAAAATGGTAAAGGGGATGGAAGTATACCCCTATGAAGAGAGGCTAAAAAGGTTAGGGTTCTTCAACCTGGAAAAGAGAAGGCTGAGGAGAGATATGATATAGGTCTATAAATTAATGAATGGAGTGGAACGGGTAAACACAGATCGGTTGTTTACGTCATCAGAATATAGAAAGACTAGGGGACATGCAATGAAGCTACAGCGTAAACTATTTAATACTAATAAGAGAAAATATTTTTTTACTCAATGTGTAATCAAACTCTGGAATTTGTTACCGGAGGGTGTATTAAAAGCTGTTAGTGTAGCTGGGTTTAAAAAAGGTTTGGACAAGTTCCTGGAGGAAAGGTCCATAAACCATTATTAAAAGGGACCCAGGATATCACTGCTTGGCCCAATACAAGCATTGAGGAACCTGTGTCTTTTGGGGAGACTGCTAGGTACTTATGACTTAGATTGGCCACTGTTGGAAACAGGATACTGAGCTTGATGGACCTTGGTCTGACCCAGTATGGCATATCTTATGTTCTTATGTTAAATCTTTTTCCTGGGTGGTGGTTCCTAATTTGGAACCTTGCATTGTGTAATTGTAGTTTGGGTTGTTCTTTCCTAGGTGGATAACTTTGCACTTGTCCACAATAAATCTCATCTGCCATTTGAACATTCAATCTTCCAATTTATCAAAGTCGTCTTGAAATTTTTCACAATCCTCTTGTATCTTAACAACTTTGAATAATTTTGTGTCATCTCCAGATTTGATTACCTCACTCATTGTTCCCATATCCAAGTCATTTATGAATATGTTAAAAAGCAGTGGGCCCTGTACAGGTTCCTGGGGTTCTCCACTATTTACCTTTTTCCATTGGGAAAACTGGCCATTTAGCCCTACCCTCTGCTTTCTATCTTTTAACCAGTTCCTAATCCACAATAGTACACTGCCTCCTATCCTATGACTTTTTAATTTGGCCAAGAGTCTCTTACGAAGAGCCTTCTCAAAGGGTTTCTAAAAATCCAGGCACACTATATCAACCGGCTCACCTCTGTCTACCTGTTTATTCACACCTTCAAAAAATATAACAGATTAGTAAGACAAGACTTTCCTTGGCTAAATCCATGTTTGATTTCTTCCATTAAACCATGACTCATGTTCATAAAACATATTCAGTAATTTTATTCTTTATAATGGTTTCTACCATTTTACCCAGTACTGACGTCAGGCTCATCGGTCTGTAGTTTCCTGGATCTCCCTTGGAACTCTTTTTAAAAATTGGCGTTACATTGGCCATTCTCCAATCTTCAGTTACTACAGATGATTTTAATGATAGTTCACAGATTACTATTATAAGGTCTGCAATCTCATCTTTCAGTTCTTTCAACACCATTGGATGTATTCCATCTGGTCCAGGTGATTTGCTATTCTTCAGTTTATCAAATAGTTATAATACATCTTCCCGGTTTATTGATATTTCTTTCAATTCTTCCAATACATCACCTTTAAATACAATTTCGGGCATGGGTAACTTCCTTACCTCTTCTTTAGTAAGGACTGAAGTAAATAATTCACTCAATCTCTCTGCTATGGCCTTGTCCTCCCTTAGCGCCCCTTTTACCCCTCTATAATCCAATGGACCAACTGACTTTCTGACAGGATTTTTGCTATGAATGTACTTGAAAAAGTTCTTATTACGTGTTTTTGCTTTCACGACAAGCTTCTTTTCAAATTCTCTCTTTGCCTGCCTTATAAATGCCTTGCATCTAACTTGAAAATGCTTATGTTGTTTCCCATTTTCGTCATTTGGCTCGTTTTTCCATTTCTTGAAAGATGCTTTTTTTGGCTACAACAACCTCTCTGATCTTGCCTTTAAACCAGACTGGCAGGTTTTTAGCCTTCCTTCCATTAGGCAGGGCATTGTGGAGGGACATGGCCTACTCCTCTCTGAGGAACTGTAACCAATCCTGCCACATTTGCTAGGTGTCCAAATGTAGCATCTCTGCTATCTCATTACCTGGACAGACCACTCCTGTGTGCTGGCATACCCAGCCATGGCAGCAGGGGACATTGAACATACTTTGTGCTTTGTTGGTGCCTTGTTGATGCTGGCATAGAGATAAATTCTATTGACTACAACAACACTTGTCCAGGGTTCACTCCCTATAGCTGCTTCCCCAAGTCAGTTTGTGCATAGACCAGCACACAACTGCAGATGGCCAGCAGAGGTTGGATCTGTCATAAAATGACCTCTTTATAAATGTATATGTTGGCTTGCCTTGTAGCCAGGGGATCACAGGTTTAAGGTCAGGTGCAGCAGGGTGTGGAATAAGAGGTGCTGGCCAGGGCCCCCATTCTCAGTTAGAAACCATAAATGAGACAGTTGAACCTGTGTATGATAAGGTCACGTATGCTAGCTTGGAGCCGTTCTATGGCAACTTGGATATGGATACAGATAGTGATGAAGAAGATACAGGACTGTGAGAAAAGAGATTGATTACTTGACTTATATATCTTTAATTGAAATGCAAGGCTAAAACTGCTGCAAAAGAGATATAAAACCCTGCTAATTAGAAGCTTTTTGACTGTATTAAAGTTAAAGTTGACAGAATTGCAACAAGGATTAACAGGAAGCAACTGCTATTAAAGATAAGATACCAGTTTGCTAACTTCTGCTAATTTTGAGGCAGTTTACAGTTTCAAAGGTGCCTCCACCCAAGCTTTGAGATAAACAACTAATATAAGCAAATCTTATGAACTATCCCGGAATTAGGGAAATGTCGGTCATGACCTGTACTGGAAATTAAATAGATTTTAAAGAGGAATTATAAGTATAGTTTCTCTCACTTGGTTTGCAGCTTGTCGTGCTGTGAGGGCTTGCGTGCATCAGTGATGCTGAGAGCTAAACTATCGGTAGTTTAACTACTGGCCGGGTCTCCCAAGATGGACAGGTCTCAGCTGAGGTGCCAGACGAAGACAAACCACCCATCTGGGCAGCAGCAGAATGGGATAGTGTTGACGGCGGAGGATCACATTTCTGTGACAACGGCAATAACACCAAACTTAAACTGCGCGGAAGGAAGGCCCGGCAATCTACTTCTGTATCTTGCCATGAAAACCCAATGGATAGTTACAACAAAACAAATTGTGCTATGGTGCTGGAAGATGAGACTCCCAGGTCAGAAGGCACTCAACTAGCTACTGGGGAAGAGCTGAAGACTTTTCAGAGTAAAGCCAGCATTTATGATGTGGTTGGATCAAAGCCCTCGGGAAGTCTGACTGCTGATGTAGCTGCGCATGAAATGAGAGTCAGAAGCTGTAAAGATGTCTTACACATTGGAACATGGAACGTACGAAGCATGAACCAAGGGAAGTTGGAGGTGGTCAAGAATGAAATGGAATGTGTACAACTTGATCTGTTGGGTGTCAGCGAACTGAAATGGACTGGCATCGGGCACTTTGCATCAGATGATCACATGGTCTACTATGCTGGAAATGAAAGACAAAGAAGAAATGGTGTTGCATTTATAATAAAGAAGAAACTTGCAAGAACTGTAATGAAATACAATGCAGTCAGCGAACGCTTAATCTCTGTTCGTCTACGAGGATTGCCTATCAACACAACTATAATTCAAGTATATGCCCCAACAACAGCTGCAGAAGAGAATGAAATTGAAGAGTTCTATGAACAAGTACAAGCTGAAATTGACAGAACATGCAAACAGGATATCCTGATAGTCATGGGTGACTGGAACGCAAAAGTTGGCAACAAAGAAGAAGGCAAAGTAGTTGGAAAATATGGACTTGGCAACAGAAATGAAGCTGGAGAAAGATTGATAGAATTCTGCAAGACCAACGATCTATTCATCTCAAACACCTTCTTCCAGCAACACAAGCGGCGACTGTACACATGGACTTCACCCAATGGATTGTATAAAAATCAAATTGACTACATCTGTGGAAGTCAACGATGGAAAAGCTCTGTAACATCAACAAAGACAAAACCTGGAGCTGACTGTGGTACAGATCATCAACTACTAGTATGCAAACTCAAGCTAAAGTTGAAAAAGAGCAAACCACTCATGAATGCAGCAAAATATGACCTTGAGAATATACCACTGGAATTTAAAGACTGCCTGCAAAATCGATTTGCTGCTTTAGATACAAATGACAGAGCTCCGGAAGAGTTATGGAATGACGTCAAGAAGGTTGTGCTGGAAGAAAGCGAGAAGTCTCTACAAAAGGTGAAAAAGCAAAAACGGCCAAAATGGATGACGGAAGAAACTCTGAAAATTGCCCAGAAACGCAGAGAAGCTAAAGCCAAAGGAGAAAGAAAGACAATCGCAGAACTCAACAGAGATTTCCAACGTGCAGCAAGACAGGACAAGGAAAAGTACTACAATGACACTTGCAAGGAAATAGAAGCAGAAACTATTAGAGGAAGAACAAGATCGGCTTTCCTAAAGCTGCGAGAGTTAAAGAAAAAGTTCCAGCCTCGAATTGGAATGTTACAAGATGCTCAAGGTTCTATGTTGAATGATGCTGAGAAGATCAAGAAAAGGTGGAAGGAATATACAGAGTTTTTATATGATAAAGATCAAGTGGACCAACAGACGTTTCAACCTATACCTTATGATCAGGAACCATTGGTGATGAAAGAAGAAGTTGAAGCAGCATTGAAAGCCTTATCAAAGAACAAAGCACCAGGCATTGATAGCATTCCCATAGAAGTATTGCAGCAATCTGATGCAGCTGTTACCGTACTTACAAGGCTCTGCCAAGAAATATGGAAGACAACATCATGGCCAACTGACTGGAAAAGATCTGTGTTTATACCAATACTAAAGAAAGGTGATCCAACTGACTGTGGAAATTATCGCACAATCGCTCTGATCCCACATGCCAGCAAGATTCTACTGAAGATTATTCAAAAGAGACTACAGCCATACCTAGAACAAGAACTACCTGAAGTGCAAGCAGGGTTCAGGAAAGGACGAGGAACGAGAGACATCATTGCGGATGTGAGATGGATCCTTGAAAAGACTAAAGAATACCAAAAGGATATCTATTTGTGCTTTATCGACTATAGCAAGGCTTTTGACTGTGTAAACCATGAGAAACTCTGGACCACATTAAGAAGCATGGGTATACCAGAACACCTGATCGTTCTCTTGCGCAATCTGTACATTGATCAAGAAGCAACAGTTCGAACGGAACAAGGAGAAACAGAATGGTTTAAAATAAGCAAAGGTGTAAGACAAGGCTGCATACTTTCCCCCTACCTGTTTAATTTATATGCAGAACAAATCATCAGAGAAGCAGGACTGTATGAAGACAACAGAGGTGTGAAGATTGGTGGAAGACTCATCAACAACCTTCGCTATGCTGATGATACCACATTACTGGCTGAAAGTGAAGATGATCTGAAACATTTGCTTCTCACAATCAAAGAACATAGTCTCAAAATGGGCCTGCACCTTAATGTAAAGAAGACAAAGATCATGACAACTGGCATAATCAACAGGTTCATCGTTGAAGGAGAAGAAATTGAAATCGTGAACAACTTTAACCTACTTGGATCAACTATCAATAAAGAAGCAACAAGCAGTCAAGAAATCAGACGACGCATTGCTCTTGGCAGAATGGCTATGAAAGACCTAGATAAGATTCTCAAGAGCAGAGATGTCTCTCTCCATACAAAGATTCGACTTGTTCAAGCCATGGTATTTTCAATAACATCATATGGATGTGAAAGCTGGACAGTGAAAAAGACAGACAGGAAGAAAATTGATGCCTTTGAATTATGGTGCTGGCGGCGAATACTGTGTATACCATGGACTGCCCGAAGAACAAATCAGTCGGTACTAGAGGAGATCAAACCTAAGCTTTCTTTAGAAGCTCAGATGACAAGACTTCGACTTTCATACTTCGGACACATCATGCGAAGAGAGAGATCATTAGAGAAAGACATCATGCTTGGCAAGATAGAAGGTCAACGCAAAAGAGGAAGGCCAGCAATGAGATGGATCGCTACAATAACAGCAGCTACGGGTACCAGTCTGTCAACAATGAGCCGCCTGACTGAAGACCGAACACAATTTAGGATAGCTATCCAGAGGGTCGCCATGAGTCGACTCCGACTCGACGGCACTTAACAACAACAACATAAGTATAGTTAATCATTATGCTTTGTAGAAGAATACTAGTGACCCCTTGTGTTATTTTAAGTTTATAGTTAATGGTAAGGTTGCTCCTATATTTTATATGGACTTTGTAGGAATCAGCAGAAAAAAGTAATCTTGTAAGCAGATTTTTTTGTCTAACCTGTGATTTTGTAACTGGACTATCGTCACTTGTTTGTCAGATAAATTTTAATCCTGTCAGCTAAAAATACTAAATAAAAGGCGGGACTCTGGAGGGGGATTTACGAAGGTGGCTGGAGGTGGTATTCTGCTCGTCCAGACCCCTCCTGACAATCTTCCTCTAGAGCTCTAGATTGATGGTATATCGTTGAATCTGTGTGTGATTTTTTCCTTCCTGTTAGAAGGGCCGGGTAAGCCTAGAACTCGGGTAATAAATTAGGTGGGTCTACACCTGCAGAGAAACAACACAGGGCATGACAGATGCCCTGCCTATGTATATGGGGATGCTTTTTTGACACATGTATCAGGCCTCATGGAGCAGTCATCTGGGTCCACATTGGCATCTTGGCATGGGCAGACATACTTGGTCTTCCTCTATCCCTTCGCTATCTGATACCAGTTCATGCACCATAATGTGCATCTTGGTCAATCCCTGTGCACCTTGGAGATCTGCAGCTACTGTCAATGCCAGGTGCATTCCTGCTGGCAGTCCTTTCTGCTCAGACAACCTCAAGACAATCATTGCATGGCTATGAGCACAGGGGGATCATGAGCTTTTTCATGCACTGGTGCACTGGGTGTGCAGGACTGGTGTCCTTAGTGGCTGCCAGGAGGTCATCTGCCTCTGTGTGCTTGGCCTTGCAGACCCCCATGCAAAGGTACACCCTTTTGCATCTTGGGCCTGTTTGTTGTGCTGTGGATCTGATGCACTTACCTTGCTCAGGCTCAGCAACTTCCAGCTCCGCACCATAACTTCTGTGAGCGTTTGGCAAACCATTCATAGTCACATAGGATCAACGTGCCATTTGCACTGCATTTGTGCTCTTACATATCCTGTCTAGATGGCATGCTGGCACATCAGTTGCTGAGCATGTCACACAACTCAGTGCCAAGTGGCACTGCACATCCTCAGCCACGAGACGCCCACTCAGGCTTCCTACATGTGCAGGAGGTAGCATTCTGCTATGCTATGTATGTTGG
Organism: Ichthyophis bannanicus; assembly: GCA_033557465.1. Classification (NCBI taxonomy): domain Eukaryota; kingdom Metazoa; phylum Chordata; class Amphibia; order Gymnophiona; family Ichthyophiidae; genus Ichthyophis; species Ichthyophis bannanicus. Next base: position 158,257,475 of record CM066039.1, on the reverse strand, counting down.
GTGGAAAAAGGATGGCCTAATGGTAGATGCCCTGCCTTGTGTGCCGAGGACCCAGTGCTCAATTTCTGCTGCTCGTCACTGGTATCTTTGAAATATCACTTTTCCCTTATAGCCTCAGAGGGTGCCCTGCCATTCAGCTTCCTGTCACACATTGCCATTTTCTACCAGACGATGCTGTGTAACCCAGTCAGCATTGACTCACTGTCATGCACTGCTTTTTGAATGCCCATTTTGGACAGAGCTGCTTGCTGGCCCAGTAGCTGGGGTCATCTTTTGGGCCTGTGTTGGACATGAGCTTGACTGAACAGTGGGGTTTGTGTGTTCACATCATTGACTCATTGTCGTATGTGCTGTCCATTCCATACTGCCATCAATCACTTTAAGGCTATGGCACACCCCAAAGGACATTCCATTTGCTTGAATGGGTGACTGTCCATTGGAAGATGTTGGAAGACCCATTGGCAGGAACCTCAGGATAGGTTTGGCACAGTGTGGAAGCTGCTGCTGCTGCATGGTCAGCACTGACTGGACACGGCGGCAACACATGGCACTGGTGCCCTGTCCATGCCAACACCATTTCGGCATGCATGTCAGCCACACATGCAGTATGTGGAGGGGTACTGGGCATGCATTGGGGCGCCAGAGGTGCTCAGCCACAGCTCTACCCCCTGACGCATGCACCCCAGTGCCACACTTCTGGCCTATGCTCTACTGGCATGACTAGTGCACCAGCAGCATTGTATCACTCTAATATTCATTTGCACATGCGCATTTTCAGTACACCAGAGTGAGCCGCGCTTCCATTTCACGTTTTTACTCTGTCACAGACACACAGTGCTTGGCTACCATTCCTGGATTTCGCTGCCGTGCTAGTCCCAAGCGATTTCCACAAGTTAACTCCATGCTTCTTACCGCACTTTAATAAACATGCCCTAAATAATTCAAAAAGCATTTCCATTCATTTTTTGCACTATTTTTTTGCGTGTACAGATAGAGCAAAAACACATTGAGGGGAAACAAGGAAGAATCATGCTGAAATTTTTAGATAAGCAGTGAAAGAGACAGCATAAATCCTCTCATATGGATGATGCAATCTAAGGAGCTTTGCTTGGGAACTGGTTCCCAGCATCTTCTTATGCTATTGGAATGGCTGAATGGTGTCTGTTCCTGTCTTCTGCCGTCACATAATTTTCTCAGTCTGTCTACTACCTGATGTAGAATGTAGAATTCTACTCCAAGGGGAGGTGGGAGGTTTCTGAGGACTTAACCTGCTGTCCACGGAGAACACCTTCTACAGGTAAGTAACTGTTTTCTCCATGGACAAGCAGGATAATAGCCTCACTTATGAGAACCCCTAGCTACAGGCTGCTTCAAAAGAAAAAGAGGGAAAATAGCTGTTGCAACTAGCGAACACCTAAACAACAGTTTTTGGCAGCAAAAGGCCTTTTTGTTCTTCTTTTTTTTATCTCATTGTTTCTGTTTTTTTCTTAATAAGAGGCAGGCTGAACTGAAAAGAGTAGAGGGATGGAGTTGTATTCTATTCCCCGAAGAGATTCCAAAGAATGAATTGACCAAATCCACTGTCACGCCGAGAATCTCTTTCCAAACAGCAGTGAGATGTGAATATGTGGACAGAAATCCATGTTGAGGCCTTGCTAATCTCCTCCATGAAAGCTGTTCTTAAGTGGGTACCTACCCAGCCATAGCTCTGGCATTGATAGCTCTGCATTGATATCACCCTAAAAGTCAAACCTGCCTGGGCATAAGTGAAGGAAATTCAGTTTGATAACCAATTAGACAGCCCTGTAAACCGTGTAAATGCCGCTCAGCGGGATATTCAATGGCACTACCACGGTTAGTACCGCTGAATATCCCCGACCTTCTCCCCTACATGTCCCGATGCTAACCGCTTAGCATCGGGGCATGCTGTGGGCATTCCAGGGAGGAATGGAGGCAGCGACAGTCGCTAACTGGGGAGTGGCAATATTTCATCCTGTCTGATTAGCGACCTGTGGCTAAAAAGGGGTTTTTGTGTACCATTTGAAAATCTAAATTCTTTTTTATGGGCTGTATTTCAAAAAGGGAATTTTTTTTGTGGTGTTGCTTTAAAACTCTGCCTTCAGTATCTTTCTTTCCTGGCTCTGTGAAGCCACTGACATCTTATCAGGAGTTAGTGGGCCTTGATTAGCTTGTGAAAGAACTGAGGGCAGCTGAGGGCTGCATAAAAGTCTAACAGAGCCTTGCAAGTTCTGGCATTCCTAACAGTTTCCATTGCAAGCAAGGTAAGACTGTGTGGCTTTTAATTACTAGCTCTCTGCCTGAAACCTCCTAAAAGGATTTTGGTGTACTATTTTGAAAATCTAAATTATTTTTTAGGGGCTGTATTTCAAAAATGGAATTTTTTTGTGGTGTTTGTTTAAAACTCTGCCTTCAGTATTTCTCTTTCCCAGCTCTTTGAAGCCACTGATACCTCATCAGGAGTTGGATCTCTCGCTACCCCCTTAGCTCTCACCCACTCCATGTGAGGGTTCTTGCTATATAGGGAACCTCCCCAATTAGCTTTATGTACAATTTGCCATTCTTCAAGGTGCTATGATTATGTAATTTTACAAAGGGAAGTACCAGAGCTCAAGCACCCTGAAGTTACAGAGTCAGTGACCACAAGGAACAGAAGGGTAATGGTGGTTGGTGACTCTCTTCTGAGGGATACAAGTAGCCATCTGCCAACTAGACTTGATGTCCAGAGAGGTGTACTGTCTGCCAGGTGCCAAAATCAGAGATGTTACGGACAGTTTGCCAAGACTCATAAAGCCTACTGACTATTATCCGATGTTACTCATCCATGTCAGCACAAATGATACTGCCAGGTAGTCCTCTGAGCGTATCAAGAGTGATTTCATAGCTATGGGAAAGAGGGTGAAGCAGATAGGTGCACAGGTTGTGTTCTCTTCTATCCTCCCTGTTGAGGGTAAAGGCCAACGCAGAGAGATTCATATTCTGGATATCAGTGCATGGATGATGTTATCAAGAGCGTTTTGGTTTCTTTAACCATGGGATGATTTTCCAAGGGTTGCAGAGCAGAGATGGCGTCCATCTGTCAAAAAGGGCTCAAAGTGTCTTCCGCAGCAGACTGGCTAACCTACTGAAGAAGGCTTTAAACTAGATTCGATAGGGATGGGTAAGTGAAATCCCCAGGTAAATAAAAGAGTAAATACCTCAGAAGAAATGGGTAAAAGCAGCAACATCTGGAAAGCAGTCTGTATAAATGCCTGTAGCATGGGAAATAAGATCCTAGATGTTGAAGCTTTAATGGACAAGGCTGATTTGGATTTAGTGGGTGTAACAAAGACATGGTTCATAGACAACCATGACTGGGATATAATTATACCAGGCTATACTTTATTCAGGAAGGACAGGGTAGGAAGAAGAGGAGAAGGAGTGGCACTATATGTGAAAAATAATATTAACACTATAGAATTACAGGGCTTAAAAGGGAGCGAGGAAACACTGTGGGTTAAACTAGAATGAGCGAAAGGGAAATCCATTTGCACTGGTGTGATATGCAGATCTGTCTCACAGGAAGAAGTAGATAGGGAATTAATTGAAGACATATGCAGTATTGCCATGGAAGGAGACATGCTACTGATAGGTAACTTCAATATGCCGGATGTTAGTTGGCACATCCCTGCTGCAATGTCATCTAGAAATAGGGAGATCCTAGGTTCTCTACAGGGAGAACTATTTTGGCACCTGGTAATGGAACCCACACGTGAGGGCGCCATACTGGACTTGGTACTTGCCAATGGGGAAAGTGTTTCTGATGTCACAGTGGGAGATTATCTCTCAACTAGTGATCACCAGATGGTGTGGTTCATTATTAGGATTAGGGCTGATAAAATCCATTCAAAAGCGAAAGACTTTAGGAAAACTAACTTTGCTGAGATGAGACAATACCTTAAGAAGTCGTTAGTGGGATGGGAACGTCAGGGGGATATAAGGCAATGGGCAAAACTGAAAGGGCATATTTTAAGGGCAACAAACCTTTTTGTTAGAAAGGTAAATAAATGTAAAAAGAAAAGGAGGCCACTATAGTTCTCAAAAGAAGTAGCTGAAAAGGTGAAGAAAAAGAGGGTGGCCTTCATTAAATACAAGAGATGACAGAGAGAGGATGACAAGCAACTATATTTGGAAAAACTTAACAAATCTAAGAAAGTAATCAGGAAAGCAAAGAAACAAAAAGAAGAACAGCCAATGCAATAAAAAGGGGAGCTAGGGCATTTTTCAGATATGTTAGTAAGAGGAAGAAAGGCAAAATTGGTATTCTCAGACTCAAGGGGGAACGGGAGGAATATGTAGAAGCTGAAAAGGATAAAGTGGATTTGCTTAACAAACATTGTTGTTCTATGTTCACAACTGAAGAACCAGAAGCAGGACCTCAGAAATCACCCACAAATAGGAACAGAAGTGAAGGGGATCTTGAACGATTTTCAGAAGACTGTGTTTATGAGGAACCAGCTAAACTAAAAGTAGACAAGGCAATGGTACTGGATGGGATTTATCCCAGTATACTGAAGGAACTTGGGGACATTCTAGTGGCTACACTTACTGACCTCTTCAATGCTTCTTTAGAGTTGGGAGTGGTCCCAGAGGACTGGAGAAAGGCACGGTGGCCCCAATACACAAAAGTGGAAGTAAGGATGAGGTTGACAACTATAGGCCAGTTAGTTTAACCTTTTATTAGAAATGCTGCTAAAGCAGAAAATCATGAGGTTCTGGAGTCCAATGGATTGCAGGATCTGAGGCAGCATGGGTTTACTTAAAGGCAGGTCAGACAAATCTGATTGATTTTTTTGAGTGGGTGACTAAGGAGTTGGACCGAGGGAGAACCCTAGATGGTATACTTGGATTTCAGTAAAGCCTTTGACATCATTCTGCACAGGCGCCTTATAAACAAACTGAGCATGCTAGGGATGGACCCTAAAGTGACTGATTGGGTTAAAAATTGGTTGAGAGGGAGGCGATAAAGGGTACAGGTAAATGGAGCTTACTCTGAGGAGAAGGAGGTTACTAGTGGTGTGCCACAGAGATCAGTCCTTGGTCAGATTCTTTTTAATATTTTTGAAAGTAATATTGTGGAAGGGTTGTTGGGTAAGGTTTGCCTCTTTGTGGATGATACCAAAATCTGCAATAGAGTAGATAGCCAGGGAGGAGTAGATAACATGCTTGAAGAATGTTCAAGAATCTGGCAGCTGAGATTTAATGCTAAAAAATACAGGGTCATGCATTTGGGCTGCAAAAATCCAAGAGAGCGGTACAGTGTAGGGGCGAAGTACTTCTTTCCATGAAAGAAGAGCAGGACGTAGGTGTGATTCTTTACCTAGGTTAAAGTATCTAAACAGGTAGAAACAGAAAAAAGGAGGCAATAGTGGCCACATTTGGAGTACTGTGTGCAGTTCTGGAGACCACACTTCCAAAAGGATATAAACAGGATGGAGTTGGTGCAGAGGGTGGCTACTAAGATGGTTAGAGGTCTTTGTCATAAAGCATATGGGGACAGACTTAAAGACCTTAGTATGTATACTTTAGAGCAGGGGTCTCAAACACGCGGCCCGCGAGAGAAGGTTGTGCGGCCCGCGACGGAGGGAAATAAAAAAAGCCTTGCTTCTGCCGTTGCCGCCGTGGCAGCGGCAGAATCGACTGTCAATTTTTTTTTTTAAAACGGGCTTCTGCTGCTCAAGCAGCAAAATCAGCTGTGCTGCGTTACCTTCCTCTCTGCCCGGAGATCCTTCATTGTGCTCCATCAGCGTGTGCTTTTCAAGCCGCGAAGAGAGTATTCCCCTCTCGCGAGGCTTGACAAGTGAATAGGCTCTCCGGGCAGAGAGGAAGGGGCCGCGGGACAGCTGATTTTCTGCTGCAGCAGCAGCAGCAGCAGAAGAAGCCAGGTGTTTTTTTTATTTACCCGGGGGGGGGGGGGGGGTGGGACTGGAAAGGGGCTATTGGCAGGGGGGGGGGTGTAGGACGTGAAATGGGCGATTGGCCGGGGGGGGGGGTAGGACTGGAAATGGGCTATTGGCAGGGGGGTGTAGGACTGGAAATGGGCTATTGGCAGGGGGGGTTATGACTGGAAATGGGCTATTGGCGGGGGGGGTTATGACTGGAAATGGGCTATTGGCAGGGGGGGGTTATGACTGGAAATGGGCTATTGGCGGGGGGGGGGTTATGACTGGAAATGGGCTATTGGCGGGGGGGGGGTTATGACTGGAAATGGGCTATTGGCAGGGGGGGTATGACTGGTAATGGGCAATGGTGGGGGCTAGGACTGGAAATGGGCAGGTGGGGTTAGGAAGGACTGGAAGTGGGCTGATGGGGGGAGTTAGGACTGGTAATGAGCTATGGAGGGGCTGACTGAAATGGGGTAATGGGGGTTAGGGCTGGAAGTGGGCTATTGGCAGGGGGGGGGTTATGACTGGTAATGGGCTATGGTGGGGGCTAGGACTGGAAATGGGCAGATGGGGGTTAGGACTGGAGGTGGGCTGATTGGAAGGGGGGCTTGAACTGCAAATGGCTGATGGGGAGGGGGCTTGGAATGGAAATGGGCTGTGAGGGGAGGGAGCTAGGATTGGAAATGGGCTGATGGGGGGCTAGGATTGGAAATGGGCTGATGGGGGGCTAGGATTGGAAATGGACTGATGCAGGGACTAGAAGGGAGCGTATGCTGGGTGGGGCTGGAACTAGAAGGGAGCTGATGTTGGGGGAGGATTAGAATGGGATGGAGCTGGGAAAGTGAAATGGAGAGGGGAAAAATATTTTGTCTGGGAGAGAAGACAAATCTACAATTGGCCAGGTATTGGGAGAGTAAGTGGGGATTGAGGATGGAGGGGTAAAATTTGAGTGGATGAAATAGGAATGAGGAAAGAGAAAAAGGAGAAAGATTAGTATGTTAAAGCAGATGTAGAGAGAGAATGGAAAAAAAACTAGGAGAGAAGAAAGGGCAAATGGACAGCAGACGATGGAGAGTTAGCAGAAGACATGAAGAAACCAGAAGAAAGTGGCTGGAACAATTGCAACTGAAAAAAAATGCACAAAAGGTAGAAAAATATCTCTTTATTTTGAATTTATTAACTGGAATATGTCAGCTCTGGGAAATGTGCATCATTAATGTTTGCGCTTTGTTTAGTACAAGAGGAAATTAATTTATAGTTTTATTTCTACAGTGTTGTTGTACATTCCAAGTTTGGCTTTTGGGGTTCCCAGTTTAATTATTGTCTTCCTGTTTCTAAATCTTTTAGTCTTTCTTTATCCATGCACTCATTAAAGAGGCATGTTTACTAAAAGTTAGTGCATGGTAACATTATGCAAATATTTATGCAAATGAGGCCCCTTATGCAAATGAGGCCCCGCGTCTTATGCGGCCCCCGGGTTACTTTACAAGTCCTCATTCGGCCCTCAAAGCAATTTGAGTTTGAGACCCCTGCTTTAGAGGAAGGTGGGATAGAGGAGATATGATAGAGACATTTAGATACCTCCTTGGCATAAATGCCCTGGAGGAGAGCCTCTATCGATTGAAAGCAAGCTCTTCAACGAGGGGACATAGGATAAACCCAGGAGTAATAAGCAGAAATATTTCTTTATGGAAAGAGTGGCAGATGTGTGGAATAGTCTCCCAGTGGAGGTAGTAGAGACGAGGATGGTATCTGAATTCAAGAAAGCGTGGGACAAACACAGAACATTTCTAAAGGATAAAAGGGGACTGTTTTAGTAGATATGGAGGGGCAGACTAGACAGGCCATGTGGTCTTTTTCTGTCATCATTTTCTATGTTTCTAAAAGATTGGTGCAGCAAAATCGAATGTAATATCGTCGCTGCCCGGTTTGTTACTGTGGCTGGAGGCTGTGTGGATGGGGTTAAGGATTGGCACATAGCTGTCATAACTGATCTCTGACAACCTTTAGAGCATTCAAGATTGCTCTCATTTCTAGGGAATTCATCTGATGAAGACTTTCCTGGGAGGATCAAAAATCCTGAGTGTGAAACCCATCTACATGGGCTTCTCAGCCAAGTTTGGATGCATCTGTCATGAGTACTTTTTGTGGAGAGGAATTAGGAAGGGAATTCCTTTGGCCAGATTGGAATGAACCATCCACTAGAACAAGGAGTCCTGGAGTGTAATTGTGACATAAATAATATCCTGAGGCCTTTGAATGGCTGACAACCACCCATGCTCAGGGTTCACTGAGTTTGTCTCATTTTGAGATGTAAGTAGACTGGCCGTACTTCGTGAATGATTAATGTAATACTAACTCAATGAAACTCATTCAACAGTTCACCATAGTATTTCCTTTTCAGTGTTTCTTTGTCTGTCATACGTAAGCCTCAGAAAAACAACCATGAGCACTAGAAAATCTAGGAATATTGTAAAACTCCCTAGACATGTGCAGGTTTTTTACATCAATGGCTTGCGTTAAAGTAAAGAACAAAGTTGGTGTCACTAATTATCATGCTAAATTTATCAATGCAAAATAATAGAAAGGTACTTAACTTATGTACCGATGTGACACATCTTGATCTTCTTTGTTTTGAAGTATTTAGTTCTTTTTTTATTTCTATTCGTTCTTTTTTTATTATTTTTCCTTCATAGTTACTGCTTGCCGTTGATTAGTCCGTTGATTAGTCCAAGCCTTGTTTGGAAACATGTCCCAACGCCAATCTTGTGAGGCGCCCGTGAGTTTCTCCACAATGGGTTTCTCAAGGGACGGAAACTTTAGATTTTTCTGTGAAAATGACATCACCAATAACTGAACAATACTAATAGCTAAAGAATCCAACTCGTAATATGTTGCAAGTAATTTTTAACAGTAATTATAAGATAAAACAAGTTTTAACCTGATATGAACGCAGCCCACTGCCTTGAACCAGCGACCTCCCTTTTCATTTCTCCCCAACACGTAATGTGCATCTTTCCCGTTCCCAACAGGTTACACTACATAAATTACAGTCACAAACCGACTGGGTAATTCGCCGGGCGGACAAGGGAGGGGCTATAGTTTTACAAACAAGAGATCTTTATCTGAACGAGGCTTTGACACAACTTAGAGATACCACTACTTATGTAGTGTTGACAACGGATCCCAGTGCAGAGCTTCAAGTTAAAATCAAAGAGCTTACTCAGGAGGCATTAAAAAATAAGATTATTTCCAAAAAGGAATACAGGTTTCTGAATGTGGTAGAACCACGGGTGGCCCAATTTTACACAGTTCCGAAGATACACAAACATCCAACTAGACCCCCAGGCTGTCCCATAGTATCTACAAAAGGAACACTGTTGGAACCACTGTCCACCTATCTGGATTCTTTTTTGCGTCCGTTATTGACAGACATTCCGTCTTATCTTAGAGACATGACACATTTTTTGTCAATATTAAAAGATCTATCCTACTGGGCTAGAGATGACCAGGTTTATTTAGTAACGTTAGATATCCAGTCCTTGTATACCAGCATTCCGCAGGAAGCAGCATGTCAAATGGTGCAATACACTCTGAATGCTCGAGGGGATTTATCCCCGGCACAGTTACGATTTCTACATGATCTTACCTCACTGGCTCTCTTTAAGAATTTTTTTGAGTTCCAAGGAGTTCTCTATCATCAAATTTCAGGAGTGGCCATGGGGGCCACCTGCGCCCCGTCGGTGGCCAACCTTTATATGGGATTCTTTGAGGAGACGTTTTTTCCTAATTCTGTATATCGCACTAATATCAAGGCTTGGTACCGTTACATCGATGATGTCTTCATGTTGTGGTGTGGCACAGAATCTTCTTTGAGCTTGTTCTTTCAATGGTTAAATTCTCAAGACATTAACATTAAATTTACAAGCGACGTTCAGAAACAACACATCACTTATCTTGACTTACAAATCACGAGGGAAGAAAGTGGATGGGGAACCTCTATATATCGCAAACCCATAGATAGGAATACTTTTCTTCATCATGACAGCGCTCATCCCCCCCATTTAAAGAACAGCTTACCTTTATCTCAATTCTTGCGATATCGTCGCAATTGTTCGGATGTGAAGGAGTACAAGCAACAGTCATTACAGCTGAAGGCTAGCTTCATTGACAGAGGTTATTCCCATCATATTGTACGACAAGCTTACCAATGAGCATTACACAACAACCGAGATCTGCTATTGTCACCAACGAAGCCTACGGGCACTATCGACAATGACGTTAATTTTGTTACACAATACTCCCCGGTGAGTTCTGGCATACAGAAGATTCTTAAAAAATACAGTCCCATATTGCACACAATACCGGGCATACAGGGAAAGTCAATACATTGCGTATGGAGACGTGGCCGTAATCTAAAAGAGTTTCTGAGCCCTACTAAATTACGACCAGAAAAATCCACACATCAGGATGGTTTCATAACGGGCCACAAAAAGTGCGGACAGTGTGGAATATGTACCATCACCCTTGAAAGATCTTGTTTTCTCCATAAGGGCATCACATATAAATTAAGGCAAGCCACTACTTGTGCATCTACACACGTAGTTTATGCAGTTGAATGCCCATGTGGCTTACTATATATAGGGAAAACGATCCGCCCTTTTAGAATACGTATGAAGGAACATGAAAGCCGACTCCGTTGTAATCGGAAAGAAGCTCCGTTGGTAGAACACTGTTCTTCTAAAAATCATACGTTCACCCAGCTCCGATGTTAGATTATTGAACAAGTGTTAGTCAATCAACAAGGGAAAACACGTGATCAATCGTTGCTCTGCCTTGAGCAATGGTGGATTTACACCTTGGATACTGTTCAACCAGGGGGGCTCAATTTCAACATCGATTGGTCAATTTGCATTTAATGCTTGCTTGATTATTCAGCAGCTGCTTTTCCGCTGGTATTTAAAAATGGCAGTTTCATCCCTAGAGCGCATGCGCGGCGTTCTTAGATTTCCCGGAGAATGAAAAGGGAGGTCACTGGTTCAAGGCAGTGGGCTGCGTTCATATCAGGTTAAAACTTGTTTTATCTTATAATTACTGTTAAAAATTACTTGCAACATATTACGAGTTGGATTCTTTAGTTATTAGTATTGTTCAGTTATTGGTGATGTCATTTTCACAGAAAAATCTAAAGTTTCCGTCCCTTGAGAAACCCATTGTGGAGAAACGCACGGGCGCCTCACAAGATTGGCGTTGGGACATGTTTCCAAACAAGGCTTGGACTAATCAACGGACTAATCAATGGCAAGCAGTAACTATGAAGGAAAAATAATAGAAAAAGAACGAATAGAAATAAAAAAAGAACTAAATACTTCAAAACAAAGAAGATCAAGATGTGTCACATCGGTACATAAGTTAAGTACCTTTCTATTATTTTGCATTGATAAATTTAGCATGATAATTAGTGACACCAACTTTGTTCTTTACTTTAACGCAAGCCATTGATGTAAAAAACCTGCACATGTCTAGGGAGTTTTACAATATTCCTAGATTTTCTAGTGCTCATGATTGTTTTTCTGAGGCTTACGTATGACAGACAAAGAAACACTGAAAAGGAAATACTATGGTGAATTGTTGAATGAGTTTCATTTTGAGATGTGCAAAAGGTGTTATGTGCACCCTTGAGGCCATATGGTTCTTGCTGATGTCTGCTGACTTTGGTACATCTTCCATGATGGCGATCAACTTGGTGAGTCTTTCCTGTGGAAGGAAGACTTTTTTCTGAATATCTAGCAGTACTCTGATGAATTCCAATTGACATGACAGGCTCAAATGTGATTTGGGGTAATTTATGACAAACCCTTGTAACTCTAGCACCCAGATAGTAGTGCATAAGGATTCTTGACCCCTCTCCTGAGAAGAGCTTTTTATCAGCCAATCACCCAAATAAAGAATCACATGCATGCCTAGTCTGCATAGGCATGCTGCAACAATGACGAGACATTAGCATAGTTACTCACCAAGTTTCGATCCAAGTTCGTGTACCTGTTAATTGTAAACACAGATCAACCAGTTTGAAATGTGTAAAAATGTTCCATGTAAACCGCACTGATGGGAAATAGCGCGGTATATAAGAGAATTTAAATAAATAAGAGAATGTAAATAAATTTGGTAAACACTTGTGGAGCGGACGCCAAATGGTGATACTGATAATGTTGTTTCCCTATGACAAATCATAAACATCTTCTGTAAACTGGATATACCTCAATCTGGGTGTCTGCTTCCTTTAAGTCCAAAGAACACAGCCAATCTTCCTTTTGAAGGTAAGGAATCTGTACCCAAACTAGACAATTTTCAGGACCCAGTGGTCAATATACCCGGTCAGAGGCAATTTGGGGCCTCTGGTCTGTGAAAAACTGCAGCTTCCCCCGACCACAATTCTCTAGAAGCCCGTCAAAACTCATCTCTGGCTTTAGCTGAGGAGCTGGCTGTGACTTCTGGACTGTCTGAGGGAGAGGCCAAGAGTAAGAACACTATTTGGTCTGGTCTGAGAGGGAAGCTGGAGAATACCTATGCTTGTGAGAGTAATTAGAACTCAAATTCCCCCCACTGTGTCATTTCCATGATGATGATGATGAGGCCAGGTTGGAAATGGGCCTTGAGAGGGTCTTAAGAGTGTGTTGCCTAATGTGAGTTGCAGCCTTCTACACGTTATCTCTGAAGAGATTCTCTCCATGGCACAGCACATCAGTGAGCTTCACCTGTACATCATATTGCAGGTATGAGACCCAGCCATCAGAGTCTCCAATACTCATGGAGGACGCTATCAATGCCATACTGAAAATATCATAAGTTGATCTGACCCCATATAGCATAGTTACTCACCTGTAGCAAGTGTTCTCCAGAGAACACCTGCTACAGGTGAGTAACTATGCTTTCTCTGGGACCAAGCAGGATGTACGTCCTCACATATGGGACTCCCAAGCTACAGGCTACTGAAAGAGACTGTAAAAAGCCCAATGTGGCAATCAGAAAAGCAAACCAAGAAAAACAGCATGAGAAATCACTGAAAGGTTCAGAGAGTCAGGGTCCAGCAGGATATCAACAGCAGATCAACTCTACATTAGCCTGGACGGACAGAAGGGCCAGTGGGAAGAAGTTGCTCTAGTTCCCAAAGAGGTGCTGAAGTACAACTTGGCCGGGAATCTCCATCCAGGCAGTAGTGGGCTGTACAGGTGTGGACAGAAGACCACGTGGCAGCCCTACAGCTCTCCACCATGGAGACAGAGTGCAGGCCATAACGCGAACATTGTGTGCCGTGACATAGTGTTCGAAAGTGAGTCCAGCCTGAGCATAAGCAAAAGAGATACAGTCCACCACCCAAATTGAAAGGATGGGTTTTGATACCACCATGCCTAGACGGTTGGGGTCAACTGAGACAAATAGCTGGAAGGAACAGCTTTGATGGCATGAGGCTTTGGAAAAAAAGGTGAGCAAAACCATCAACGATTTATGTGAAAAGCAGAAACTACTCTAGGTAGGAACTTGGGATAAGTTTGAAGAACCATCCTGTTCTTATGAAATCTGATGTAGGGTGGGACGCCATCAAAACCTGGAGATCACTGACCCCACATGTAGAAGTGAGAGCCACCAGAAAGATGACTTTCCAGGTGAGATATCTGAGCAGACAGGAGCTGAGAGGTTCAAATGGGGGAGAGAGAAGCTATCCCAGTATAACATTAAGGTCCCAGGCCACTGGAGGTGGTCTAATGGATGAATGAGATAGCAGGAGGCCCCTCATAAAGTGACCAATCAATGGATGAGCAGAGATGGGCTTATCAGCCATGGTGTGGTGGTAAGTGGAAACAGCACTGAGAGGCACCAGACCGATTTGGACTTCAGGCCAGAGTCAGAGAGGTGTAAGAGGTAAGACAATATGGACTCCACTGAGCAGGAGAAAGGGTCTAAAGCCTTGCCCTTACATCACATGGAAAACCTGTGCCACTTGAAGGCATAGGTGCATCATGTAGAGTCCTTATATGAAGCCAGGAGCATGTTCTCCACTGCCTTCAGCAGGTGGAGAGGGGCAAGAGTTATGCACTCAGCATCCATGCCGTGAGCATTAGGGACATTACATTGGGATGCAGTAGGGTCACTTCATCCTGAGAAACCAGGACCAGAGCATAGCTGAGCCTCAGCGGCTGTTGCCAGGACAGTTGAAGCAACATGGAAAACGAGGGCTGCCTGGGCCAATGCAGTGCTATGAGAATCATGGTGGTGCTGTCTGCTTGTAATTTGAAGAGGCGGTTGGCTACCAGAGGAGTCAGGGGTATGCAAACAGAAGGCTCTCGCTCCAGTCCAGGAGAAATGCATTGGGTGCTACCCGATGTTTGCACGGCACTCTGAAGCAAAACCACAGTAGCTGGGTGTTGTGAGGAGTGGCAAAGAGGATACAGCTTGCTACCTGCCTGTTGAGAGTCCATTCATGTGGTTGAAGGACTCTGCTGGGGCAATCCGCCAGGACATTGAGCTCTCCTGGCAGATATGCTACTCTTAGGAGCATGCCATGTGAGACGGCAAACTTACAGAGGCAGACTGCCTCCCAACAGAGAAGGTACAACCCCGTCCCGCCCTGCTTGTTGATATAAAACATGGCCACCTGGGTGTCCGTCTGAATGAAGACTACCTGGTTGGAGAACTATTGATGAAAAACCTTTAGGGCATTGGCGACAGCTCGGAATTCCAGGAAGTTGATTTGGTGGAGGCTCTCCCAAGCTACCCAGAGAACCTGTGTGCATAGTAACATAGTATATGATGGTAGATAAAGACCAGCATGGTCCATCTAGTATGCCCATAAAGTGGGCAAGAGTAGGTGCACCTGCTGCTCCGTGCAGATCACCCCTCCCCACTGCTCCATGCAAGTCACCTCTATTTGTTGAAATATAAGAAATAGTTAAGTTAATTTTGATTTTATCCTGTTGCTATAAAGGGATCCACTGTCTCTGTCCCATGCCATTTTGCATTCTGTCACTGTATTTGCCCCCACCACTTCCATCAGCAGGGCATGCCAAGCATCCACTACCATTTCAGTGAAAAAGTATTTCCTGATGTTGTCTTTCAGTTTACCCCCTTCAGTTTCATGTTATGCCCTCTAGTTTTACAGCTTCCCCATCTGACCATCCAGGTGAGCTCCCCAGCATGCCTTGGAGGTATCAGTCATTAGGACACACTGATGTGACGGGGCCTGGAAAGGCAGCCCTGCAAGAAGGCTGGAGGGCCGTTGCCATCAAGTGAGGGACTCCCTGAGTGAGTGAGTCACTCTTACCCTATCTCTGAGGCAGCCAGTCACCTGGCACCACTGAGTGCAGAAAGTCCACTGTGCCACTGGTGTGACATGGTCTGTGGAGGCCATGTGGCCGAGAAGGCATAGCATCTGTTGAACTGTCACAAGGGGGCAGCGCTGAATGTCGTGAGCTAGGGCAACCAGATGCTGGGCCCTGCCCTTCAGCAAGTATGCTCGAGGTAGAATAGTATTGAGTAGAGTCCCAATGAACTTGAGCTTTTGAGAGGGTTGAAGATGAGACTTGGGATAGTTGCTGACAAAGCTCATGTGCTCCAGGACTTGTATGGTCATCTGTGCCAAATGTCAAACATCTTCCAGCGACCCGTCCTTGATCAGCTAGTGGTCCAGATAAGGGAAGACAAAGATCCCTTGGGTGCGGAGAAAAGTGGCTACAACCTCTAGATACTTCATGAAGACATTGGGGGTGGAAGCAAGGCCGAAGGGTAGCACCTGGTACTGACAGTGCTGTCTGCTGAGTATGAAGCGGAGATGTTGCCCGTGAACGGGGTGAATGAGAATGTGTGTATTGGCCTCTTTGAGATCCAAGGAGCATAGCCAATCTTCCTGGGGGAGGTAGGACAATAAGGTTTGCAGGGATACCATCTTGAACTTTTCCCTCACTCGGAACCGGTTGAGGTTCTGCAGGTCCAGAATGGGCCAAAAGCCTCCAGTCTTCTTTGGAACCAGGAAGTAGTGGGAGTAGAATCCCCATCCCATTTGAGATGGAGGAACTAACTCCACAGCCCAGTCAAACAGGAGAGACTGGACTTCCTGTTGGAGCAAGAGGTGGTGGTGAGGGTCAAGGGGGTACTCTCCTGGGAAGAAGGTGGGAAGAAGTTGATCGAAGCATAACCATACCCCTGTCTGATGATTTGGAGGGCCCAGGTGTCCATTGTTATGCTAGGCCACCAGTGGGCAAAATGAACCAGTGGGCCTCCCACCTGTGGTGGAACTGTCTTAAATGGGAAGAAGGGTCATGTTCCAGAAGAAGGAGTCAAAACCCACCACCAGGCTGCGGTTGCAGTGTGGTGAGGTTTCTGAGGCTTCAGTTGGCATGGCTGGCATTCACCCTGGCCCTTTCGCTGCTGCTGTCCCTGTTAGGGAGCCTGGTAGGAATGGTAGAGTGTAGGTACCATAATACTTCTTCTTTGGGAAGACAGACTTTTCCCCCGATGACTTTCATCTAGAGGGGTCAGATGTCTTTCTAAAGAGTCTGTTCATCGTGTTCTCTCTCCAACTCTCCAGCTTTCTCGTCCATTGGTTTCCCAAAGAGGTTTTCACCCCTGCAGGGGACATCAGCTAAATTGTCCTGGACCCATTGTTCCAAGTCTGAGGACTGCAGCCAGGTGAGGTGGCTAGCCCCGATGCCCACGGTGGCCACCCAGGTGACCGACTCAAACCCATCATGGGCAGCTTGAGTGATATACTTCAAACAGCTGAAGTAGTACTTCAAATTACTGTAGAGTTCTTTAAACCATCCTTGTGAGCACTTTGATATAGTTAAATCCTTATCAAAGGACCCTGTCTCACAAAAGGAAGAAACTCACATAACACCTCAACTTATGGCAGACCACTTCAGGTCTCTTACATGCATCTCAAATCGTCATCTCTCCTCTTTTGGAGGTGGTTCTCTACCTCACAACCATAAGGAATACATTACCGGCTTGGAATCCTTCTCAACTATTTCAGTTAAACAATTGGATAAAATCATTGCAAGTATTAACACCACCACTTGATCCCTGTCCAGTAAGCTGGACTGAAGATGCTAGAGCAGAGCTTTCCTCTATAATTCTAAAAATTGCTCATCTCTTTCTGTCTCAAGATTACCTGCCTGCAGACCTAAAAATGGTCTCCATTCATCCAGTAAGAAAAGCAACAGGAAAACAATTTCCGATGACCTACAGACCTATCGCTAGTATTCCATTCTTAACAAAGATTATAGAAAAGATAGTACATAGACACATTCTTCCCCTTGGACCAATAACAATAGGCTTCAAACCTCATCATGGAGCTGAATCTTTAATGGCGGTATTAATGGACAATTTGATAAAGAGAACAGATAAACCCAATCAAGGATTTTTACTTATCTTCATTGATATCAGGGCAGCTTTTGATTTAATCCCGCACAATTTAATGATCCAAAGGTTAGAAGACATAGGTCTAACAGGAACCACTCTCAAATCTTACTTTTTAAATCGACAACTGCAGGTAAAAATAGACAGTGCTAAATCAGCCCCTTATACTCCTCAATGATTTGCCTTATCATCTTTATTATTTAACATCTTTCTTCAGCCAGTATTCTCAATTATTAAAGTGCATAATATTCTATATCACATCTATGCTGATGATGTAATGTTATATTCCCCTATTAATACTACCAAGCCCTCATTGACCATCATTGAGAAGTGCTTCACGTCCATTGCTCACTGGTTTTCAATGCATAACTTTGAAATAAATCACAAGAAGACAGATGTACTCTACATTACCAGGAACTGTAATCCACCTGATTTCGTAACAATCAGTGGTAAGCAACTTCAAGTCAAGCATGAAGTACGCTATCTGGGAGTCATAATTGACCAACATCTCACATTTTCATCCCATATCAGCAAAATCACCAGGAACACTTACTTTAAACTTAAATCTCATCGTCACCTTAAATCCCCACTCGCATATAATGATTTTCGTTCCATACTTCAGGCTCTCATCTTCCTGCACGTTGATTATTGTAATACAGTATTGTCCTTCAAGGCCTCCCTAATTCCTCAATTCACCCGCTTCAATTAGCCTTGAACACAGATGCATGCATTCTTACCAGTAGTTCAAGAGCAGATCAGCACGTTGATTATTATAATATTGTCCTTCAAGGCCTCCCTAATTCCTCAATTCACCCGCTTCAATTAACCTTGAACATAGCTGCATACATTCTTACCAGCAGTTCAAGAGCAGATCATACCACACCAACACTCAAGCAGTTACAATGGTTGCCTGACATTCACAGAATCAAGTACAAGTCTCTTTTAATGATATTCAAGGCAATTCATGATCTCATGGCAGTATTTCTTCAATCTCTTATAAGAAGATCACCCGACAACAGGTCCAGAAGATCCATTTCACTTAGCACTCTGTGCATTCTGGTTTTGTATACAAGGACTTCATGTGCCATGTCAAGGAGAGCTTTTTCAGAACAAGATTCCAGACTACCTTCATTCCAGACTTTTAGAAGGATGCTTTAAACGTATCTCTTTATTGAATGCTTTGATGTGAATTAAACCTCACTTTCCTAACACATTATCCTTCTTATGTATATATTTCCCTGTATCTTTAATCTCATAACCACTGTATGTAGTTTTTTCATTCAATTTAGCTTTTCTTTAATGTTCTTTGTAAAGTCATTTATTGACTGTTGATTTTGTAAACCGCTTTGACTTTTAGATTTAGCGGTATATAAGCACAGCTAAATAAATAAATACTTAGAGCATTCCTATATCTTGGAGACAAGAGCTCGATAGCGCTGCAGCTGCTACATAGAAACATAGGAATGTGTGGAGGAACCAAGATGGGAGATCAGTGGCCTTGGGAGGCTCAAGAACTGAATTATTCCATCCCCTACAATCAGACTGATTTACATAATACTACTAGTGAGTGGGTATTGGCCCACCCCATTGTTGACAGTTTGTGTTTTGTTCGCACCGGACCACAATTTGCTATGAAGATTGGACAGCTGGACTGTCTAAATCAGAAGTTTTACAACAGTACAACAAAGAAGACATCTTGGTGGTCCGGCATAAATGCTCCTGAACCTTCTACTCTACTCCTTTAGTTCTTTTTCCCACTCTTGCCAAACTATGGACTCTGACTATCTGCTTGTTGTTCCCTTGTTTCTTGCCACTTTGCTTGTGAATGATAACTTCAGTTATTAATAACACTGTAGAGCGTAAGGCAGCTACAAAGATACTAGCCATGTGAAACTACTACCCTATCCCACAGAGTGATACCTTTATCTAGTATTATGTGATTTGATTCTCACCCTTTCTCACTTGCTGGTGAGAATAATCAAAGGGGGGAATGTGGTAGGCGAAGGCCTATGATCCATGCTGCCTGAACTAAACAGACAGGCCTAAGCAGCTTGACCTGTAAATGAAGCTTGTGGTTAGGCCAGAGGAGTGAAACCCCCCCCAATACTGCTTCCATAGAATTGAAACTTAACTCAGCTTAACTGAACATAGCTAAGCAGAAACGAAACTTAGAAAAGACAGAAAACAGCTCTAATTGGTATTGATAAGAGAGCACAGCTTCTATGGAATTAATTAACACTGCTGAAAGAAAAGTTACAGTGCCCTGCTTTCCCACATGTACTAGCTAGCTAAGTGACCTTGGAGGAGAGAAGTATCAAAGTTGGAAGAACTGACCATTGTAATTGGGACTAGAAGGGGGGTAAGCAGGTGCTGAGCCCAGACCAAAGTCCTAATTGGATGACTACGTAATGTTACCGGGACCAATAGATGGGGTGAAAGGGGTTACCGGGACCAATGAGAAGTTTGCCTATACCTAGAATGGACAAGAAAAGTATATAAGTTGTTGTTTTACTAACAGCCATTGCTCAGCCATTTTGAATTTGATTCTGCTTGAGACTTGTGCACAAATAAATGATTTGGACCTTCTGAACAGACTCCTGGTATCATTGGTTTGTCTGCGTTCTGCTGCTACAGGAACATGATGGCAGAAAAAGACAACATGGCCTATCTAGTCTGCCATCCCATATCAACCACTACAACAGTCCCCTTTATTCCTTTAGAGATCCTCCGTGTTTGTCCCATGTTTTTTTGAATTCAGATACTGTCCTCATCTTTATCTTTATTATCAGGCTTGATTAACCGCCCTTCATGACATCAGGGTGGTGTACAGAGTTGCAAATACACAGTGGCCAGAGGCAGAAACAGAAAAAAACTACAATGACAGGAAAGAACACAATCACACACAGGAAAGGAGAAGCATAGAGAATCAAGATAAATCTCTCAACAGGTCAGGGGAAGGGAGTTCATAGGCTAAACAGAAAAGGTGTGTTTTGAGGAGGGCCTTAAATCTGGGATAAGACTGCTCTTAATGGAGAGAGAGTGAGAGAGAATTTCAGACAGAAGGGGCCAGGAAGAGATAGGCAGCATGGCAGGTTTGGTCTAGGTGGGCATGGGCTGGGGATGGCAGGTGCAAATGGTGGTTGTGAACGGAATGGAGACTTTGTGGCACAGAATGGAATTGCAAGGAATCAACTGAGGCAGCCATGAGGCTCTTACACAAGTGATCAGCCTGACCCTTCCCCCAAGCCATGAGGCTCTTACACAAGTGATCAGCCTGACCCTTCCCCCAAGCCATGAGGCCCTTACATAAAGTAATCAGCCTGCTATTTCAGTAGACACCCTTCCCCCACTCCAGGTCTGAGCACAATATCCCCTAGCCCAGAAATCGACAGACCAGAGCACACCGGTTTGAACAGGTCACCCAGGTACCTTCCCCAGGGGCTGCTGATTGGTGGACAGGAAATACCTGTGGCAAATGGGATTATAGAATGAGTTTAAAATTGTACTGTATATAAGGCATTGTAAGACGCCCCTCGGGGCTCAGATTTTTGGTGGAGAGTACCGACTTTCTGTCTGAGCCTGTGTGCACATTAAATCTTGTTTGCATTCCAGCCTGTCTGTTGGTCTTCCTTCTGTGGGTGAGTGAGAGAATTAAGAGCTTTTTCACAGCACTGCTGCAATATTTTGGAACCCCAGGTGGGACCAATTTAAAAGCCTCTCTCATCACACCCACGGTGGGAAGACTACTGCTTTTTGCAGGATCAGGGCCTCCACCGGTCAGGGACCGACCCCTCCAGGTGATTAACGATCCTTGGCGCCACGGGGCCCCTTTGTGCTCCGAAGGACTCTTTGACTTGTGTGGTCAGTCGGTCCCTGCGGCTCACCCCCCCGATTGAAAACCGGCTGGATAGACTGGCATCCAAACTCTTTCTGATCAGAGGTCTGGTAAGTACTGCCTTACTGTTTTGGGTAGTAAATTCTGTGAACCTGTAGCGGCCCGATCACCCGCAACGAGCGGTCCTAATAGGGACCCCAGGGGGGGTTTTCTGAAGCCCCCCTTCGTCCAGTTTTGAATAGAAATCAGAGGAAAAAGGGGGGGGGGGGGCGCTTGCGAGTACCGGTAAGATAACTGCAGTATAAACTTAACTTTGCCACCTCGGGCCCCTTTAAAAAGTATTTAGAGTACAGCGCTGCCAAAGCTATTAAAATATTTTTGCCCCAAGCTAAATATTAAAAAATTTTGTACTGACCGCAATGTGTGCCGCGGGCCGGCTGGCTCTCCCCTTGAAATCTGCTGTTTTCTGTGTGCCGCGGGCCGGCTGGCTCTCCCCTTGAAATCTGCTGTTTTCTGTGTGCCGCGGGCCGGCTGGCTCTCCCCTTGAAATCTGCTGTTTTCTGTGTGCCGCGGGCCGGCTGGCTCTCCCCTTGAAATCTGCTGTTTTCTGTGTGCCGCGGGCCGACTGGCTCTCCCCTTGAAATCTGCTTTTTCTGTGTGCCACGGGCCAGCTGGCTCTCCCCCTTGGATCCGTTTTGCTTTTTGCGGGCCACGGGCCGGCTGGCTCTCCCCCTTTAAACTGTTCCTTTGTGTTTTTTGCGGGCCGCGGGCCGGCTGGTTCTCCCCTTTAAATTGCTTTTTTTTTTGTAATTTGCGCGCCGCGGCCCGGCTGGCTCTCCTCCTGTGATTTTGTTATTTGCCTGTCGGCGAGTGAGGGCTGGGCATGCTGGAGCGTCCATTTCGGGCCTGCCGCCGCTTGTCTCTGCTGGCCCCTTTTTGTTTGTGCCGGACTGTTCCCGGGGAGTCCCGATCTGTGTTCCCCTGCTTCCTTTTAAAATCCGGAGCTGTTTGACCCGATGCCTATTCCCTTGTCTTTTAAAGTTCAGAACAGCTGAGTCAGTGTCTGGAGAGGTGCAGAGCTGAAGTCGGGCAGTGGAACACACGTGGAGGCAGCCATCTTGTGAAGACCACGTGTAAGCTACACAGAGATACACTTAAAGTGATTCTGGAGCTCCATCTAGTGGACATTAGCTGTATTTCCCATACTACTATTCCTCATGGTTAAAGTGATCCTGGAGCTCCATCTGGTGGACATTTTAAGAATAGCTATATATATATTTTTTTTTAACTCTATTATCCAAATAAAATCTGAGTGTATATTTTGTAAATTGCCAAGATCTATATTGTAAAATTTTGTGTTTTTTTCCCCTCCTGAATTGAGATTAGATAAGATCTGTACTGTAAATTGCATTTTCTTGAATTGAGATTAGATAAGATCTGTATTGTAAATTGAATTTTCCTGAATTGAGATTAGGTTAGAAGATCTGATCCACATTGTATACTGCCTTTCTTTAAATTGAGATTAGATAAGAAGATCTATATTGTACAATTTTTTTTCCCCCAGAATTGAGATTAGATCAGCAGATCCATATTGTACATTGCAATTCCAGAAGTAAGAATAGATTAGAAGACCCACATTGTATACGGCATTTAGTCATTGAACTAGAATTAAAGCATGGGGTCGGGGAAGTCAAAAGTGCAAACGCCCCTACAGTGCATGCTTCGCAATTTTAAATCTGAGTTTAGAGAGGATTACGGGGTACCCCTCTCCGCCTCCAGATTATCTTTTCTGTGTGAGAGGGAATGGCCAGCCTTAGTTAAGCTGTGGCCTCCCCAGGGGTCCATTGACCTGGCCACTGTGTCTTTGGTCCATCAAATTGTAGCAAAAGAGCACCCTGACCAGTTCCCATATATTGACTCATGGCTGGCCATATGCCAACTCAGACCAAGATGGCTCCAGCGCTGCCACGAGGATCAGTGTAGAGTAATGGTGGCGGCCATCGGTCGCCAAAAGGGATGGACACCCGCCCCTATCTACCAGGGGCGGGACTCTCCTGATATTCCTCCTCCACGCCCCCTCCCTCTGCTTCAACCCCATGTCCCATCCGCACCACTGCAGAGTCTGCCCATAGCTGAAGGGACAGGAAGACCTCCTCTTGGGGTGGGTGATGCCAGATTTAGAGAAGATTCTACGGACTCCGGCCCCTCATCTTCAGATTCCCCTCCCACTTCTGGTGCCACCTCCAGTGCCACTATCTCCTCCCCTGAGAGCACAGAGGCTGAGCTTGAATCGTCCACCCCGGTAGCCTGCCGCCTGCGGTCGCATGATCTCCAATTGCCACTACGACAAGTACAGGGGCTCCCGTATATTGATGCTACTGGAAAGTTGGCAGTGGGACCATCCAGCCTGATTTATGTCCCTTTCTCCACTATGGACCTGTTGAACTGGAAAACTCACTATGCTTCCTATACTGAAAAGCCCCAAGAACTGACAGATCTTATGACCAGTAGTATGCAAACACACCAGCCTGCCTGGTCGGACACTAGACAACTGCTTTCTACTTTGTTCAGCACAGAAGAACGAGGGCGAGGCCACGGATACGGGGGACCGAGGTTTCCCCTAGCCCCCAATCAATGTGCCTACTGCAAAGAGGAGGGACATTGGAAGAATGAATGTCCAAATCGTAACACAAGACGAGGGAGATACCCATCCACAAGGGGCGTGAGAGCACCTGTACATACTACACGGGAGCAAAAACCAGTATGATGCTTTCCCGCCTCCACCGGAACCAGCCACTGAAGGCCTTGTAACCATGGAACATTATGACTCAGATGACTACTAGGCCAGACCGGGCACCAAGTTTCTGTTGGGTCCCCAGGAGCCTATGGTCAACATGAATTTAGGGGGCCGGAGAATGCAATTCATGGCCGATACCGGAGCAACGGGGGACAGGACCCAGAGACCTTTTTCTGCAAAACCGCATGTGCCAGTTGGGGGGGACGGACCATCACTCACCAGTTCCTGTATATGCCTGAATGTCCTATACCCCTCCTGGGTCGGGATGTGCTGGCAAAACTCCAGGCCCAAATCTCATTCGGGTCTGATGGCCAGGCTGAGCTCGAAATACCCAGCCTGGGCCCAACAGTTTTGGTACTGTCCGTCTCCCGAGAAGAAGAATGGTGGTTATATGAGAACAGGCCCAAATCTGATGTGGCTACCCTGGATACGTGGGAATCAGTGCCCCCTGGAGTATGGGCCCCCCTGGAATGGCCATCAACATCCCTCCCGTATGCATTGAAATGAAGCCGGGAGCTTCCCCGGTACATGTGCGACAATACCCGCTGCCATGGGCAGCTGAGGGAGGAAGCAGTGTGCCGGATCCCAGTGCCAACAACCCGCAAACAAGTATGTGCCTTTCTCGGGGTCGCTGGGTACTGTCGTATCTGGATTCCCAACTTCGCAAAGATCGCAAAGCCCCTCTATGAGTCTACAAAGGGCCCAGAAAAGAGCCCCCTTGAGTGGGGTCGTGACCAACAGGAGGCCTTCGAACATTTGAAAAGGGCATTACTGTCATCACCAGCCCTAGGCCTTCCGGATGTCACCAAGCCTTTCACCCTCTATGTGCACGAAGCAGCGGGAACAGCTTTTGGGGTCTTGACCCAACAACTGGGGTCTTGGCCGCGACCAGTCGCCTACCTGTCTAAACTGCTGGATCCAGTGGCCAAGGGATGGCCACCTTGCCTGACAGAAATAGCAGCAACAGCCTTGTTGGTGGAAGATTCTGATAAACAGTCCATGGGCCAAGGCCTTCTAGTCACCGTCCCACATTCAGTCCGAACATTGCTAGAGCATAAAGGAAGTCACTGGTTCACCAGCTCCCGGATGTTGAAATACCAGAGCATGTTATGGGGAAATCCCAGAGTGCAAATAACTACCAGCCAAGCCTTAAACCCTGCTACATTCCTGCCTGTTGGCCCAGGACCACCTGATCACGACTGCCTGGAAGTGATGGATACAGTCTTCTCCAGTCGCCCTGACCTGACAGATGTGCCGTTAAGCAATCCGGATGAGACCTACTTCGTAGATGGAAGCAGTCTGGTGTTGGAGGGCCGCAGGTGTGCGGGGTACGCGGTGGTGATGATGGAAGAGATAGTCGAAGCTCAGCCTTTACCCCCTGGAACATCCGCACAGAAGGCGGAACTCATTGCCCTTACCCGTGCCTTAACCCTTGGGACTAACCATCATGAGAATATATACACAGACTCCCTGGAACGGCCCCCAGATATTGGCCCTGTCCCAAATACACCCCTCTGTGGCTTGCCTCCAGTAATACAGCCCTCTACCGCCTCTAGCGGTTGAGGTCTCACTAAAAAAGGGGGGAGTGAGGCAGCCATGAGGCTCTTACACAAGTGATGAGCCTGACCCTTCCCCCAAGCCATGAGGCTCTTACACAAGTGATCAGCCTGACCCTTCCCCCAAGCCATGAGGCCCTTACATAAAGTAATCAGCCTGCTATTTCAGTAGACACCCTTCCCCCACTCCAGGTCTGAGCACAATATCCCCTAGCCCAGAAATCAACAGACCAGAGCACACCGGTTTGAACAGGTCACCCAGGTACCTTCCCCAGGGGCTGCTGATTGGTGGACAGGAAATACCTGTGGCAAATGGGATTATAGAATGAGTTTAAAATTGTACTGTATATAAGGCATTGTAAGACGCCCCTCGGGGCTCAGATGTTTGGTGGAGAGTACCGGCTTTCTGTCTGAGCCTGTGTGCACATTAAATCTTGTTTGCATTCCAGCCTGTCTGTTGGTCTTCCTTCTGTGGGTGAGTGAGAGAATTAAGAGCTTTTTCACAGCACTGCTGCAACACAACCAGATATTGAGGGGTGTGGGTATGAAGAGCCTTATTTATTTATATTCTCTTATATACTGTGCTATTCTGCATCAGTGTGGTTTACATTGAACAAACTGAAATTACATTGAACAGGGCATTATATTTATAACTATTTTACAGGGAACATGGGCTATGGAGGGTTAAGTGGCTTGCCCAAGACCACAAGGAGCACCTGTGGGACTAGAAACCCCAGTCCTTCCGGCCCAAGGTTGCTGTCCTCTAGTGGGATTTGAACCCCCAACCCTCTGGCCTGAAGTACCTTGCCACAACCACTAGGCCACTCCTCCACTCCACTTATGTGTAAGTATCAGGATCTTGTAAGTGATATGGTGCAAAACAGGTAGCCAATGCAAATGGATGAGTTGGGGTGTAATATGAGAAAACCGAGAGGTGTGTGAGAGAATCCTTGCCGCAGTATTTTGTATCAATTGAAGGCGGTAGAGCTGATGTTGCTGGATACCTGCAAAGATAATGTTACAATAATCGATCCTACAAATAACCAAAGCAAGCAGAAGAGTAGTAAGGGCCCACCTCCAATGGGAGGCAGAGAACCTACGAGATCTTGGAGGTGCATCCACATATACAGTTGGTAGGCCTAGAAACGGGTCACCAGCATCGAGTCTTGGTAGCACTTCCTGCCAAAGCTGTCCATAGTCCATGCCTCCCGACCCAGGGGCACCGAAGAGTGTGTCTTCGAACTTTTGATACAGTGCATGGCCGACTCCATGAACATGGAGTTATGGGGAAGTTGCAGCTTCTTGAAGCTGGGACTTTTGCTCACTCAATACTGAGAATCCAATACTGCGGCTCACCGGGGGCACCGTGAGTGGAGTCTCCCGCATTAGAAAGAGGAGGCGCTCGAGGATTTGATGCATGGGTACTGTAATGGCCTCCTTTGGGGGGAGGGAGGTATTGGAGGATATCCAATTCCTCTGGCCTGGGTTCCTCCTCGGCCTCAATGGTGAATGGCAAGGCTTTCCCCATGTACTGTATGAACTTGTGGAAAGGCAAGTTCTATGGAGGGGACTTCCTCCAGTCATATGGGGGTGAGGGATCGCAGGGAATGTCCCAATGGTGTGCAGTCTCAGGTGATTCCTCTTCTGTTTCCCAATCATTGGAATCAGATTCTGAGAGGAAATCGAAGCAGTTACGAGATTCCTCAAGGCATTGGTGGTGCTCGGCCGGAGTGGAGGGAGACCAAGGCTCCCGATGGTCTGGTGCGCTGAGAGGGACCTTGAGCATGCCCTGGAACCTTTATCCTCTTGAGGGAGAGCATGCATTCCAGTATAGGCTGCACCTCTGATGGTGAGGCCACCACCATAGATGGCGCTGTCACCAGTGCTGAGGAATGCAAGGTGACCGGATCTCAGGCTGCCTGCTAGGTCAGGAACGCAGACAGGCTTTGCACAAGAGCTTCCATGCATTGCCTAAGAAGCATGGTCTCCAATGCCAGTGGAGCCAGCACAGTAACCACTGGCACAGGTTCCCTTGGTGGGGACTCCATGATGGTGACAGCTTCGGGAGTCTCCTGCTGGCCCTCCGGGGTCTTGGGAGGCAGCTCCTCCCACCAGAGCAGCTTGGGGGGCCATTCCCAGCCCTTGCCCTCAGAGATCGAGGGCTATGATGCAAATGCCCATGGGTTTTCACCCAGGACTTGGCATCGCCCGTGGATGTCAATGGAGCTGGAGCCCTGCCCTTCTGGGGTGCTTCTCTTCAAAGGAGAGCCGCCAGTTCATGCTCCGTGACTTTTCAGTTCCGAATGAGCCTGGCCTGTGCGAAGCTGAAGCCTTTGCAGAAGTCTTTGAGGGCACTGATGTTTGATGTTTGACACTTTCACAGAAAGGGTGGTGGATGCTTGGAATGCCCTCCCAATGGAAGTGCTGGGGGCAAACACGGTGACGGAATTCAAAATGGCATGGGACAGACACAGTGGATCCCTTTACAGCAACAGGATAAAATCAAAATAAACTGAACCATCTAATTTCTCAACAAATAGGGGCGTCCTACATGGAGTGGTGGGTTCATCCCTAAACAGGGACGTGGGGAGAGGTGGCCTGCACAGAGCAGCAGGTGCACCTACTCTTGCCATCGTGCTGAGCAGACTAGATGGACCATGCTGGTCTTTATCTGCCGTCATTTACTATGTTACTATGTTACTATGGCAGAGTCGAAGCCTAAGACTCAGCGGAACCAAATAACAATTCCCGCTGTTTTTTTCAATTCCTGAGCCTCTTGTGCATTATCTGAAGAGAGCACAGTTGGAAGGCTCATGGTAAGGCCCGAGGCACTGAAGGTACCAGCTGTGGCGGTCCATTACCAAAATGGTCTAGCCACACTGGGTGCACTTTTTAAAGCCACTGGCCAGCTTTGACATATTGAGGAAGATGGCTTCCGCCAAGTCAAAGGATTCCAACGTCCTGGCCGATCAGGGGGCGAGAGAGAAAAAAACCCTGTGCGCTTCATAAAGATAAAACAAACCTGAGTAAAAATGCGGCGCCGAGGCATCAACATTCCTGGGAATGGGCAAGAATATGGTGATCGAGCATGCAACTGAAAAAAACAAAGAAAAAATGACACAGATGTACCACAAGGGTATCCAATTTTTCTGGGGATTAGACAATGTCAGACAGGCTCTGTGGAAAAAAGCAGACTGAGGTAACATGGCTCCTTTCGGGGGGGAAGATAAGCACGCATGTGCGCTGGTCCTCCCAAAAGCTTCCTATGGAAGCTGGAGAGCGTTCCCGTGCAGGCTCCATCGATGATGTTACCCATATATGAGGACTTACTTCCTGCTTGGTCCCAGAGAATTTCCACTCTCTTTTCCTTTGCCTAATAGGGAAAAGAGCTGCTCAGCTTTCTCTGGAAGGAGCAAGTCAGAAAACTCCTGAAAAATCGCCCATGAAATTCCACAAGTGCGTACCCATGAAGAGCTGGAAGGACATAATGCAGGAGGTGAGCATAGTGTTCTGATAAAGCATAGTAACTCACCTGTAACAGCTGTTCTCCAGGGACAGCAGGAATCAGTCCTCACATATGGGTGACGTTGGCGCCGATGAAGCTCTCGTGCGGAGCAAATCCCCTGCTTTCAAAGAAAGCCTTTGGAAATTGCATCACGCATGCACGGTCCTCTTCCCGCCCAAGGGTGCCATCTTGCTCAGTCAAATGACATAGCTAAAAAGATGACAAAAATAACAAAATATAATAATAGGACTGCAACTCTAAGGAGAGGAGAGAAGGTCGTGAGGACTGATTCCTGCTGTCCCCGGAGAACACCTGTTACAGGTGAGTAACTACGCTTTCTCCGGGAACAAGCAGGAAGTCAGTCCTCACATATGGGACTCCCCAGCTATAGGCTACCGAGAACTGACAGCTGAAAAATAGACTCCCTCTACGAGAGCCGCAAGCAGCCACAATAGGAATCTAACAGAGAGTAGCACTCCGGTAGCCTGACATAGAAGGATCGGAGGGCAGGAGTTGCCTAGACCTCGAAAAGGTTACGGAGTACAGCCTGGCCAAAAGCACTGTCCCGACGGGACTCTCTATCCAGGCAGTAATGGGTTGTGAAAGTCTGACCTGAAGACCAGGTGGCAGCCCGGCAGATATCTGCCAGTGGAACAGAGCGGAAATGAGCAATTGATGCCGCCATGACCCTGGCCCGATCGGCCGTGACATGTCCCTCCAACGGAAGGTCAGCTCCCTGTATGCCCATGAGATCCAGTCTGCCACCCAGGTGGACAGTGTACGCTTGGAAAGCGTAGTTACTCACCTGTAACAGGTGTTCTCCAGGGACAGCAGGAATCAGTCCTCACATATGGGTGACGTCGGCGCCGACTGAGTCCTCGTGCAGAGCAAATGCCCAGCTTTCTAAGAAAGCCTTTGGGAATTGCATCACGCATGCACGGTCCCCTTCCTGCCCAAGGGTGCCATCTTGCTCAGTCAAATAACATAGCTAAAAAGACTAATGTTAAAATACCGGCCGTTTACTCCACTGTAACATGCAGCTGTATTCGGGGCATTTGTGGTGTGTAATCTCAACAAGCTCTCATGTACCCATTTGTAGTCTCAGACCAACATAGCGCTGCTAGTCACCAACAGATAGTGAAACACACATAGCGCTTTACTAGTATCAATGACTACTGGGAAATTGTCTCTTTTGTATATAATGAGCTGTTTTTTCTTTCCTTTTTTTTTTTTGCTATCTACACTAGTGTTCCTTCCCCTTCATCCATTAAAACATGTTTAAATCCATTAAATAATTGGACTGGCTTATCTTTTGTCGTGTATCCACCAGTTCTTGGTGGGTCTCCCCTTTCACCGAGGTCTCTCTCAACGCCTCACTCGGCGCCCTTGCGTTTCACTCCCCTATGGAGTTTCTTCAGGAGATCTATCTGCGAGTGAAAAAACATGTTAAAAATGGTTGTCTAAAATTATTCATGCTGCGTATTAAATGTAAGTACGTTGTGACAAAATATATAAAAAAGCAGTGAGTGTGATCCTAAAAATCTTCTGTCTGTCGGTTGCACTCACTGTTAACTGCTGCCCACGAATGCCCCGAATACAGCTGCATGTTACAGTGGAGTAAACGGACGGTATTTTAACATTAGTTTTATTACTCCAGAAGGACCAACACAATTCTTGTAAGTATAGCTAAAAAGATGGCAAAAAGAACAAAATATAATAATAGGACTGCAACTCCAAGGGGAGGAGGGAGGATCGTGAGGACTGATTCCTGCTGTCCCCAGAGAACACCTGTTACAGGTAAGTAACTACGCTTTCTCCAGGAACAAGCAGGAAGTCAGTCCTCACATATGGGACTCCCCAGCTATAGGCTACCGAGAACCCACACCTGAAAAATAGGCTCCCTCTACGAAAGACGCAAGCAACCACAATAGGAATCTAACTGAGAAAGTAGCACTCCGGTAGTCTAACACAGAAGGGTCAGAGGGCAGAAGTTGCCTAGATTTCAAAAAGGTTACGGAGTACAGCCTGGCCGAAAGCACTGTCCCGCTGGGACTCCCTATCCAGGCAGTAATGGGTTGTGAATGTCTGACCCGAAGACCAGGTGGCGGCCTGGCAGATGTCTGCCAGTGGAACAGAGCGGGAATGAGCCACTGATGCCACCTTAGCCCTGACCTGGTGGGCCGTACTACGACCCTGCAACGGAAGCTCGGCCGCCCTGTATGCCCAGGCAATACAGTCCACTACCCAGGTGGATAGCATATGCTTGAAGACGGCCATCCTCAGCTTACTGGGGTCATAGGATATGAAGAGCTGAGAAGCCCTTCGATGGCCTTGCATACGCTGAATGTAGAAGGCCAGCGCCCTCTAACATAGTAACATAGTAAATGACGGCAGATAAAGACCAGCATGGTCCATCCAGTCTGCCCAGCAATACGGTATGAGTAGGTGCACCTGTCGCTCTGTGCAGGCCACCCCTCCCCATGTCTTTGTTTAGGGTTGGACCCACCACTCCATGTAGGACACCCCTATTTGTTGAGAAGTTAGATGGTTCAGTTTATTTTTGTTTTTATCCTGTTGCTGTAAAGGGATCCGCTGTGCTTGTCCCATGCTGTTTTGAATTCCGTCACCGTGTTTGCCCCCACCACTTCCATCGGGAGAGCATTCCAAGCATCCACCACCCTTTCAGTGAAAACATATTTCCTGACATTGCCTTTCAATTTTCCACCTTGCAGCTTCATGTTATGCCCTCTAGTTTTGCAACTTCCCCGTCTTTGGAAGAGGTTTGTTTGTTCATCGTTCCTCTTTAAGTATTTAAAGGTCTGAATCATATCTCCCCTATCCCTCCTCTCCTCCAAAGTGTACATATTTAGGTCTTCAAGTCTCTTCTCATAAGGTTTCTTACGCAGGCTCCAAATCATTTTGGTCGCTTTCCTCTGAACAGTTTCCAGTCTTTTTACATCTTTTGCAGGATATGCAGAACTGTCTTTGCCCGACTGGCATGCGGCCTGGGAAAGAAGGTAGGTAGTACTACCTCCTGGTTGAGGTGGAACGAAGAGACCACTTTCAGAAGGAACTTGGGGTGTGTGCGGAGCACCACCCGGTTCCTATAGAACCTTGTATAAGGCCTGTCGGACACCAGGGCCTGAAGCTCACTCACTCGCCAAGCCGACATGAGTGCCACCAAGAAAACTACCTTTCAAGAAAGGTAGCATAGATGGCAGGTTGCCATTGGCTCAAATGGCGGACAAGTAAACTGCCCTAAGACCACATTCAAATCCCACTTGGTTGCCGGAGGGCGAACCGGGGGTTTCAGTAGAAGTAGGTCTCTCAGGAACCTGGACACCAAAGGATGTGTAGAAAGAGGCTTTCCCTCCACTGGAAAGTGGTGTGCAGCCAAGGCACTGAGGTGAACTCTGACGGAGTTGGACTTAAGGCCCAAATCCGAAAGGTGGAGTAGATACTGTAGTACCACTGCCACCTGGCAGGAGAAAGGATTCACGTTCTGCTTTTCGCACCATACTCCATACCTACGCCACTTAAAGGCATAGGTTTGTCTAGTTGACTGCCTCCTTGAGGCCAGTAAACCTTCTTCCACGTTTCTCGGAATAAGGAGTGGTGCGAGGACTACCCTTTCAGCAGCCATGCCATTAGGTTGAGGGAGCTGAGATTGGGGTGCAGAAGAGTGCCCCCTTCCTGAGACAGGAAGTTCAGAGAGGGCCCCAGGGGGATTGGGGTCTCCACCGCTAGTTTAAGTAGAAGTGGAAACTAAGGTTGCCTCGGCCATCTTGGGGCTACCAAGATGATTGAGGCTTTGTCTCGGAGAATTTTGAACAAAGTTTTGGCCACCAGAGGCGTCGGAGGAAATGCATACAGGAGGCCCACAGACCATGAGATGAGAAAGGCATCAGCAGCCACCCTGTTTGGATGTGGATGCTGTGAGCAAAACTGGGGCAACTGGTAATTGTGCGGGCTCGCAAACAAATCCAGTGGTGGCTGTCCCCAGGTCTGAAAAAGCCATTGGGCCATACTGGTGTCCAGGTGCCATTCGTGAGGCTATAGAATCCTGCTCAGCCTGTCGGCTAAGTAATTTTCCTGGCCTGGCAGATAAATTGCTCTCAGATGTATGCCATGCCGGACTTCTAAGGAGTACAGGTCCAGGGTTTCCTGACACAGCAGGTGGGACCCCGTGCCTCCCTGTTTGTTCACACAGAACATTGCTACTTGGTTGTCTGTTTGTATCAAGACAAGCTGATGAGCCAAGTTTGACAGAAGGCTCGTAGAGCCAGACAAATGGCATGAAGTTCCAAGAAATTGATTTGTTGCATGTTCTCGTTCGGAGACCTGAGTGCAAAGTCTCTGGCAATGGGCTCCTCAGCCCAGCAAGGATGCATCCATAGTTAGGATCCTCGTGTGTTGAGGGACCTGGAAGGTCACCTCCGCCTCCAAGTGCTTTGGTTGAAGCCACCATTCCAAAGACTGTAGTAGTCTTTTGGACACTGTGACTCTGTCCCTCAGTCTTCCTGTAGCTTGCGTCCACTGGTCCCTGAGGCACCACTGAGTTGTCTGCATGTGGAGACAGGCATTTGGTGTCACATGGACTGTGGAGGCCATGTGGCCGAGTAGGTGCAGGAAGTGTCTTGCTGATATGTGGGACCTGCGACTCTCTTGATGTGCCAGGGCCAGAAGTCTCTGTGCCCTGTCCACTGGCAGGTAAGCCCTTGCCTGGAGGGTATCTAGCCTGGCCCCAATGAACTCTAGTTGCTGAGTGGGCCTTAGGGTAGACTTGGGGTAATTGATTACAAACCCTAAATGCTGAAGCACCTGAATGGTGTGAGATGTGGCCTGTTGGACCTCCATGGCAGACGTGGCTCTGATGAGCCGGTTGTCTAGGTAAGGGAAGACAAAAACGCCTTGGATTCTGAGGAAGGCGGGCACCACCGCCAGACACTTTGTGAAAACCCTGGGGGCGGAGGCCAGGCCAAAGGGAAGTACCCTGTACTGATAGTGGTTTCCCCCCACCACAAAGCGTAGATATTGTCTGTAGTCTGGATGAATTAGGATGTGTGTATACGCATCCTTTAGGTCTAAGTAGCATAGCCAATCTCCCTGGCGGAGGTAAGGCAGCAATATTCCAAGTGAAAGCATCTTGAACTTCTCACTCACCAGGAATTTGTTAAAGTTGCGCAGGTCGAAGATGGGTCTGAGGCCTCCTGTCCTTTTTGGTACCAGAAAGTACCTGGAATAGAAGCCCTTGCCCTGTAGGTGGTGGGGCACTGGTTCTACAGCCTGATCCTCGAGAAGACCTGCTAACTCCTTCAAAAGAAAGTCCCGTTGAAGAGGAGACCTGAGAGGCTCTCCTGGAAAGTAAGGAGGAGGCACCTGGGTCAAATGGAGCTGATAGCCTCGATGAACTATCTGTAGGACGTAGGCATTTGTGGTGATGGCTGGCCACCTGTGGGCATACAGGGCAAGCCTTCCTCCTGTGCATTGCCTGTCTCCTGTAGTGAGAGGGGCTATGCCTTGAGAGTCAAAAGCCACTCCAAGGCTGGGCCGGAACCGGTGCCTGGGGTTTGGGGGCTTTCTGCTTACGCGTGCCATGCCCCTGTCTCTTGGCTTGCTGCCCCTGTTGGGGCGCCTGGGAGGCCTGAAATGGGGGGTAGCTTTGGTAAGCAGCACCCTTCCTCAGGAAAAAGGGCTTCTTACCCGAGCCCTTCTTTTTAGAAGGGGCAGAAGTCTTCTTCGAGAGCCGTGTCCTGGTCATGTACTCAGTCTCGAGCTCAGCAGCCTTTTCGGTCATGGGTTTACCGAAGAGGTTCTCTCCCCAGCATGGGACATTGACCAACTTGTCCTGAACCCATTGCTCAAGGTCCGACGACTGTAGCCATGCCTGGCGGCGTGCACCGATGCCCGCCGCAGCTACTCGGGCCACCGCCTTGAACCCGTCATAGGCAGCGCGAGTCATGAACTTTGAGCACTCAAGGACTCCAGTGGACAGGCTCTTGAAGCGCTGCAAAGGTCCCTCGGAGAAACCAGCCGAGAACCCAGCGATTTCCTTCGCCAGGTCTCGCAGTACATGCCCATGTACAGCTAGTATGCCTGGATCCAACATGTCAGCATAGAACCCTGATAGCACTTCCTGCCGAGGGCATCCAAGTTGCAGGCCTCCCTGCCAGGAGGCACTGAGGAGTGCGTCTTCTGGCCGATTCCACAACCATGGAGTTGTGCGGCAGTTGTGCTTTTTGGAACCCAGGACTCTTGCAGACCCGATACATTGAGTCAATCCGCCTGCTGATCACCGGTGCCGACGCCGCCGTCTCTCACATATGGAGCATCAGTCGTTCCAGGATCGGAGACACTGGTACAATAAGGGCCTCCCGAGGGGGAAAGTCATACTGGAGAATCTCGAGCTTTTCAGCTCGAGGATCCTCCTCAGACTCCGCAGGGAACGCCAAAGCCTTTGACATATCCCTTACGAAGTCCAAGCACCTAGTGTCCTCTGGGCGGACCTTCTCTGAGGTTCGGACCCCGGGGAATTGGACGGGACATCCCTCTGCCAGCAAGTGTCCAGAGACTCTTCTTCCTCAGTCTCCCAGCCCGATGTCTCCGAAGAGGAATCGAGTGGCTCCAGCCTCGAGGGCTTTGACTTCAATCGCCCTGACGCCGGTGGAATCGGTGTCGACGACCTTGGTCCCAAACGGGAGGTCGAGGGAGATCTTGGCTGAGGATCGACTCAAGTATGCATGGTCTTGAGGATCGGCTCGGCCTCCGGGGTCGACTTGGATGTCGGTGAGCCCGGTGGTCGGGGCGGAAGGACCAGTGAGACCGGCTATCAGCGCCTGCTGCTGGTTCATGAAGGCAGACATGCTGAGCTCCAGGGCCACCATTCTAAGACCGAGCTCAGAAGGCTCCGCAGCCCCCGGGTTGGGTCCCAATGTCGTCGGGCCCGATGCCGGTTCTCCCTGAGGAGAGTCTTCAATGAGGACAGTTGTTACCTGCCTCGGCTGCTCCATGTCCCGTCGAAGCTTCGCTAGGTGCTCCATCTCCGAGGATCTGGGCCAGCGCTCAGGACTCCACGACTGGTCCCGGGAGGAACCAGGCCATTCAGAGCCATCAAACGATGCCACCTTAGAGGATTTTTTCTTCCTCTGATGTTCCCACAAGGGAGACCCCCTCTCAAAGGAACCTCTACGATGCTCAGGCTCAGAGTGTTCCCGAGACATAGAGGCCTCAGACAAAGTCCGGGCCCGTGAAGGTACGGACTCAGCAAAAATCCTATCATGCTGCTGCTGGCAGCTTCTCAGGGCCTTTGAGGACATTTTCCTACATGGGCCACAGACCTTCAGGTTGTGGTCAGGCCCGAGGCACCGGAGACAGTAATCATGTGTATCGGTGAGGGACATGAATTTTGTACACCAATCACATTTTTTAAACCCACTGGCAGCCATCGGGGGAAAAAGGGCCCCTGCGAGGTCGAAGACCAGGGCTGCCAGTGAAAAGAAAAAAGTGCGAACGCTAGTTGCGAAGGACAAAAAACAAAAAATCAAACCGGACTCGATACCGGTGTACCGAGTTGAAGGCGGGAAGGGGAACCGGAGGAAAAGATAAACTTTTAAGTATTTTATTCACGGTGACAACTGGACTACGTCCGAAGGGCTCTGCAGAAAAAAGGAGACTAAGCAAGATGGCACGCTTGGGCGGGAAGGGGACCGCGCATGCCTGATGCAGTTCCAAAAGGCTTTCTTAGAAAGCTGGGGATTTGCTCTGCACGAGGGCTCCGTCGGCACCGACGTCACCCTGACTTCCTGCTTGTTCCTGGAGAAACAGCCATCCCCAGCTTACCGGGGTTGTAGGATACGAAGAGCTGAGAAGCCCTTCTATGGTCCTGCGTACGCTGAATATAGAAGGCCAACACCCTCTTGCAGTCCAAGGTATGCAGTACTGTCTCTGTCCGACTGGCATGCAACCTGGGAAAAAAGGTAAGCAGCACCACCTCCTGGTTGAGGTGGAACGAGGAGACCACTTTCGGAAGGAACTTGGGGTGCGTGCGAAGCACCACCCGATTCCTATAGAACCTAGTTTAAAGCCTGTTTGACACAAGGGCCTGCAGCTCACTCACCCACCGAGCTGACGTAATAAGAACATAAGAACATAAGATATGCCATACTGGGTCAGACCAAGGTCCATCAAGCCCAGTATTCTGTTTCCAACAGTGGCCAATCTAGGTCATATGTACCTAGCAGTTTCCCCAAGAGACACAAGTTCCACAATGCTTGTACTGGGTCAAGCATTGATATCTTCGGTCACTTCTTAATAATGGTTTATGGACCTTTCCTCCAGGAACTTGTCCAAACCTTTTTTAAACCCAGCTACACTAACAGCCTTTACTACATCCTCCGGTAACAAATTCCAGAGTTTGATTACACGTTGAGTGAAAAAATATTTTCTTTTATTAGACGTGAGTGCCACCAAGAAAACCACCTTCCAAGAAAGGTAGCATAGATGGCAGGTCGCCATTGGCTCAAAGGGCGGCCGAGTAAGCTGCCCTAAAACTACACTCAAGTCCCACTCGGTTGCCGGAGGGCGAACCGGAGGCTTCAACAGAAGCAGACCTCTCAAGAACCGAGAGACCAAGGAATGGGCAGAGAGAGGTTTTCCCTCCACTGAGAAGTGGTTTGCTGTAAGGGCACTGAAGTGAACTCTGACGGAGTTGGACTTGAGGCCCAAATCCGAGAGATGGAGAAGGTACTGCAAAACCACCCCAACTTGACAGGAGAAAGGATCCACACCCTGCTCCTCGCACCAAGTCACAAACCTACAGTATTTCAAGGCATAGGTCCGTCTAGTCGATGACCTCCTTGAGGCCAGCAAGACCTCTTCAACATTCTTTGGAAGGAGGATTGGTGCGAGTATTACCCTTTCAGCAGCCATGCCATTAGGTTAGGGGAGATGAAGTTGGGGTGCAGGAGAGTGCCCCCTCCTGGGATAGAAGGTTTGGAGAGAACCCCAGTGGAATGGGGGCCTCCACCATTAGCTGAAGTAGAAGCGGAAACCAAGATTGCCGCGGCCACCTCGGGGCTATCAGGATGACTGAGGCATTGTCCTGGAGGATCTTGAATAGAGTCTTGGCCACCAGGGGCGTCGAAGGAAACACATGCAGGAGGCCTACAGACCATGATATCAGAAATGCATCGGCTGCCACTCTGTTCGGGTATGGCTGCCTGGAGCAGAACTGGTGATTGACCGGACTCGCAAACAAGTCCATAACTGGCCATCCCCAGGTCTGAAAAAGCCAATGTACTACTCCCCTGTCCAGCTACCACTCGTGGGCCTGTCGGCTAAGCAGTTGTCTTGGCCCGGCAGGTAGACAGCCTGCAGATGAATGCCATTCTGGGCTGCAAATGAGCACAGATCCAGGGTTTTCTGACACAGTGGATGGGACCCCATGCCACCCTGCTTGTTCACATAGAACATGGCTACCTGGTTGTCTGTCTGTACCAAGACAGGTTCGTGAGCCAGGATGCGCCAGAATACTCTTAGAGCTAGGCAAATGGCATGGAGCTCCAAGAAATTGATTTGTTGTGCTCTCTCGTTGGGGGACCACACTCCTTGAGTACAAAGCCCTTGGAAGTGGGCTCCCCAGCCCAGCAGGTACGCATCCGTGGTCAGGATCTTCATGTGCAGAGGAGCCTGGAAAGGCATTCCCACCTCCAAGTGGAGTGGCTGAAACCACCAGTCCAGGGACTGAACTAGTCGCCTGGATATTGTGACTATGTCTCTGAGGCAGCCTGTGGCCTGTGACCACTGGTCTCTGAGGCACCATTGAGCAGCTCGCATATGGAGGTGGGCATCTGGTGTCACATGGACTGTAAACGCCATGTGCCCGAGATACCAGGGCCAGAAGCCTGTTCGCCCTGTTTGTCGGCAGGTAGGCCCTTGCCTGAAGGGTATCGAGTCTGACCCCAATGAACTCTAGTTGTTGAGTGGGAACAAGACTGGACTTGGGATAATTGATCACAAACCCAAGCTGCTGGAGCACCTGGATGGTGCGAGATGTGGCCTGATGGACCTCTGTGGCTGAAGTGCCTCTGATGAGCCTGTTGTCTAGATAGGGAAAGACAAAGACCCCTTGAAGTCTGAGAAAGGCGGCCACCACCACCAGGCACTTTGTGAATACCCTGGGGGCCGAGGCCAGGCCAAAGGGAAGCATCCTGTACTGGTAGTGATTGCCGTTCCACCACAAAGTGTAGATATTGCCTGTGGTCTGGGTGTATCAGGATGTGAGTATATGCATCCTTTAGGTCTCACCTCACACCTCACACCTCGATTCCACCCTTTCACTACACCCCCGTCAATCTGGATTTCGGACCGGTCACAATAGTGAAACCATCATCTTGGCACTCCTC
The DNA here is from genome assembly GCA_033557465.1 of Ichthyophis bannanicus. Taxonomy (NCBI): domain Eukaryota; kingdom Metazoa; phylum Chordata; class Amphibia; order Gymnophiona; family Ichthyophiidae; genus Ichthyophis; species Ichthyophis bannanicus. The sequence continues at coordinate 158,218,022 of CM066039.1, read as the reverse complement.
AGTGAAATACACCGTTCTCACGATCATGGTGATGTATCTATTGCTGTTTCTTTGGATTTCTCTGCTGCATTTGATGTTGTTGATCACCGCACCCTCCTTACTCATCTATTAGACCTCGGTATTCACGGCACTGTTCTTCAGTGGTTTTGGTCTTTTTCTTTCGTCTCACACTTTTGCTGTTCAATCAGGTTCCAACACCTCCCCCTCCTTTCCTTTGCACTGTGGTGTCCCCCAGGGCTCCATTCTTGCTCCCCTCCTCTTTAATGTTTTCCTTGCTCCCCTTACCCTGTTTATACAACAGGCTGGAATATCTGCCTATTTCTTCACGGACGATAGTCTCCTGATTCACCATACAAGTCCCTCAACCCCGGATCTCTCTGCTCTCAACACTTGTCGTGCCTCCATTTCCGACTGGTTTACCGGTAACTTCCTTCATGTCAACCCATCTAAGTCAGCTGCTATTTGGTTTACTTTCGGTGCCCCCTCTCCTAACTTGGTGCCCCTTATGTTCACCTTTCCGATTCCTCTGGTCCCCACTCTTCGTTACCTTGGTGTTACACGTGATTCCTCACTTTCATTCCATCAACACATCTCTACACTCGTGCGTAGCTTCTTCTTTCATCTTCGCAGAATTCGGGCCGTTCGATCACTTCTTCCTTCCTCATCCCTCACTACCATTATCCTGTCACTGGTGATCCCTCGGCTTGATTGTAATTCACTCCTTGCAGGCCTTCCCCAATATCAGCTTCGATGACTTCAACTAATCCAGAACACGGCTGCCCGTCTCCTCACCCACTCCTCTCCTCGGGATCATATTACCCCCTGTCTTCTTTCCCTTCATTGACTCCCTATCAAAGTTCGATTTCTATATAAACTTCTCACCATTACCCATAAAGTCCTTCACACCAGTACGCTCCAGTACCTAGCTGACATCATCTACCTACAGCCTACTCCCCGCCTACTTTGCTCCGCACATGGTAATCGTCTTTTTCTCCCATCCCTTGCCCAGGACCATCTTGAATCAACCCGTCATGCCACTTTCTTTTTTGTGAGTTCCGCCCTTTGGAATTCCCTTCCTCATTCCCTCCGTATTGAATCATCTTTCCCCCGGTTCAAGGCCTTTCTCAAGACCCACCTCTACTGCCAGGCTTATGATCTTCCCACCCCATCTGATCATTCCACATTAAAATACTACTAAGCAGACCCTTCAGTTGCAATAACCTCATGATCTAACTTGGTTAAAACTGATACAGCCCCTTTTCTTTCTCCAACCCTTACCCCTCCATTATGTCTAATATTTGTGGTGTCATCTGTCCAGTGCTGTCCTTTGCTATCCTTCTTTCTCCTCTCTCTACTTGCTTTTCTATCAATTTTATGGTGTTCTTTTTCCTCCTTTGTTTTCAGCAGTACAACTTTTTATTGTAAACTGCCATGACACTTCGGTAATGGGCGGTATATCAAATGATACAAATAAAGATAAAGATAAGCCAGTCTCCCTGGCAGAGGTAAGGCAGCAATATTTTAAGCGAGAGCATCTTGAACTTCTCCCTCATTAGGAATTTGTTTAACTTGCGCAGGTCGAGGATGGGCCTGAGGTCTCCTGTTCTCTTTGGTACCAGAAAGTACCTGGAATAGAAGCCTTTGTGGGTACCAGTTCTATCGTCTGATCCTCGAGAAGACCCGCCAACCACTGTTCCCTCTAAGCTGTGCGCGTGTGCGCGCGCACACACCTCGCCGAACGAGCGCACATACTTTTTAACAGAGCGCACAAAAATTACGGTTCTGATTCTGATAGAAAACAACACAGACATCTTAAAATTTAAAAGTTGTTGTGTATTTATGGTTTTCACAAGTTCTACAATATTATCTAGTGCAATCAATGTGGTGTACATACTGTATTCTGAAGTGTAGTCACATTTTAAAGTATAGAACTCCGAGTGTCGTTATGTGCCGCACAAAAATTTAACCTTCCTTCAAAAGCTGCACAGCTGATATTTTATGCGCACACAGCTTACAGAAAATTAGAGGGAACATTGCCGCCAACTTCTTCAGCAGAAGGTCCCAGTGAAGGGGAGACCTGAGGAGCTCTCCCGGGAAATAAGGAGGGGGCACCTTGGCCAGATGAAGAAGATAGCCCTGTTGGAATATCTGCAAGACCCAGGCATCGGTGGTAATGGCTGTCCACTTGTGGGCATACAGGGTCAACCTGCCTCCTGTGCACTGCTTGTCCCATACGGGGAGAGAGGCCATGCTGTGAGAGTCAAAAGCCACTTCCAGGCTGGGCCGGAGCCGGTGCTTGGGGTTTGGGGGCTTTCTGCTTATGCGGGCCATGCCTCTGTCTCTTGGCCTGCTGCCCTTGTAGGGGAGCCGGGGAGACCTGAAAATTGGGGTAGCTTCGGTAAGCAGCACCCTTCCTTGGGAAAAAGGGCTTTTTACCCAAGCTCTTCTTGTGAGAAGGGGCAGAGGTCTTCTTGGAGAGCCGTGTCCTCGTCATGTACTTGGACTCCAGTTCCGCGGCCTTGTCTGTCATGGGTTTGCCAAAGAGGTCCTCTCCTTCACATGGGACATTGACCAACTTGTTCTGAACCCATTTCTCGAGGTCCGACGACTGTAGCCATGCTTGGCGGCGGGCACCGATGCCTGCTGCAGCTACCCGGGCCATCGACTCGAACCCATCATAGGCTGCTCGAATCATAAACTTCGAGCACTCACGGACGGTTTTGGACAGGCCCCTGAAGCACTGCAAAGGGCCCTTGGAAAGACCAGCTGAGAATCTGGTGAGTTCCTTCGCCAGGTTCCTCAGGTACATGCCCATATGCAGCTGGTAGGCCTGGATTCGACAAGTCAGCATTGAACCCTGGAAGCACTTTTTGCCGAGGGCATCCAAGTTGCTGGCCTCCCTACTGGGAGGCACAGAGGAATGCGTCTCCTGGCTCTTCAGCCTGCGCATGGCCGATTCCATAACCATAGAATTGTGCGGCAATTGTGACTTTTGAAAGCCAGGACTCCAGCGGACTCGATACATTGAGTCGATCCGTTTGCTGATCACTGGTGACGCCGCCGGTGTCTCCCACATGCGGAGCATCAGTCATTCCAGGATCGGAGGCACGGGTACAGTAAGGGCCTCCTGAGGGGGGCCTCATACTGCAGGATCTCAAGCTCATCGGCTCGAGGATCTTCCTCGGACTCCGTGGGGAACACCAAAGCCTTGGACATATACCTCACGAAGTCCAAGAACCTCGTGTCCTCCAGAGGGGACCTTCTCTGAGGTTCGGACACCGGTGAATCAGATGGGATGTCCCTGTGCCGACAGGTGTCCGGAGACTCCTCCTCCTCCTCCGTTTCCTATCCTGGTTCCTCTGAGGAGGAATCAATGGGCTCTGGCATCGAGGGCCCCGGCACCGACCGCCCTGAAGCTGGGAGGTCCGGCGGCAACGACCTCGGTCCCGAACGGGAGGGACCTCAGCCAAGGACTGACTCGATTCCAAATGGCCTCGAGGATCGGCTCATCCTCCGGGGTCAACTTCGACGTCGGTGGCCCGGTGGTCGGGGAGGAAGAACCGGACAGAGGGGCAATCAGTACCCGCTGCTGCTCCATGAAGGCAGACATACTGCCACCATTCTGAACTCGAGTCCAGAAGGCTCCGCAGCCACTGGGTCAGGTCCCGACACCGTCGGGCCGATGCCGGTTCCCCCGGAGGGGAGTCCTCAATGACAGTTGTTACCTGCTTCTGCTGATCCGTCTCCCTGCGACGGATCTTTGCCAGGCGCTCCTTCTCCGAGGATCCTGGCCAGCACTTGGGGCTCCGCAACAGACCCCGCGAGGGGCCGGGTCACTCAGAGTCATCCAACGACGCTGCCTTCGAGGATTTCTTCTTCCTTCGGTGTTCCCGTGAGAGAGAACCCCTCTCTGAGGAACCCCTACGACGCTTGGGCTTGGAGTGTTCCCCCCCCCCCGAGGCATAGAGGCTTCAGACGAGGTCCAGGCTCACAAAGGCACTGACTCAGGGAAAATCCTATCATGCTGCTGCTGGTGGCTCCTCAGGACCTTAGAGAACATCTTCCTACAAGGACCGCAGACTGCCGGGTCGTGGTCGGGCACGAGGCACCGGAGACATCAGTCATGCGTATTGGTGAGGGACATTAACTTTGTACACCGATCGCATTTCTTAAACTCACTGGCAGCCATCGGGGCAAAAAAGGGCCCCTGCGAGGTAGAAGACCCAGACTGCCAGTGAAAAAGAAAAAGGGTGTGAACGCCAGTCACGAAGGACAAAAAATGAAAAAAATCAAGCTGGACTCGATACTGGTGTACCGAGCCGAAGGCGGGAAGAGGAACCGGTGTCGATCTGGTAAGGAAAGAAAGAATTCTCAACTTCTTAAACTGTTTCCACGGGGAGAATGGGACGTCTGGAGGGCTCTGCGGAAAAAAGGAGACTGATCAAGATGGCACCCTCGAGCGGGAAGAGGACCGCGCATGCGTGATGCAATTCTTTATCTTTATCTTTATTTGGAGGCTTAATATACCGCTCAATGCAACAGCGTCTGAGCGGTTTACAAAGTACATAAAAACTGCTTGGAAAAGGAAAAGAACGCCAGTTAAATTATAGGACAGACAAGAAAAAGGTTAGAGAACTATAGGGAAAGTCAAGAGCCAGGAAGATTGAGAGACGTCACCGGGGAGGTGGGGAAAGAGGGGAGGGGGTGAGGGAAGATCAAAAGCTAAGCAGAAGAGATACGTTTTCAGGCGGGCCTTAAAGGTTTTCAAAGAGGGTTCCAGGCGGAGGTCCGGGGGAAGCGAATTCCAGAGACGGGGTCCGAGGAAGTAGAAGGCAGAGGAGCGTGTGGATTCAAGGTGGGCTTGAGAGGGGGAGGGCAAGGTCAGGCGATTTGCATGGATTGAACGGAGAGAGCGGTGGGGAGTGTGGAGGTGGATCAAATCAGCAAGGTAGAGAGGGGTGCCAGTGTAAATGGACTTGTGGGTGAAGGTGAGAAACTTATATTGTATGCGGAAAGGAATAGGAAGCCAATGTAGACGTATGAGAAGTGGGGTGATGTGGTCAAAGCGAGAGGAACAAGTGAGGATGCGGGCTGCGGTGTTATGAACTCTCTGTAGACGTTGTAATTGGGATTGAGGAAGACCCAAAGGATTTCTTTGAAAGCTGGAGATTTGCTCCGCATGAGGGCTCCATCGACGCCGACGTCACCCATATGTGAGGACTTACTTCCTGCTTGTTCCCGGAGAAAACTTTCTCCCAAAAGAGTCCAGTGCCCGAACCTCCCTATACAGAGGTGCCAAAGAGTTCATCTTGGAACTCTTAGTCTTTTTGACAGCATATTCATCTACCATAGAAGGGTGCGGCCAGTAGGGCACAATGAAGGGGATGGAAGCCGCTTCCAACTGGATCTTCAAGATGGCCCGCGGCATCAGGGGTGTCAGCGGAAAAGCATAGAAGAAGCCCCCAGACCAGGGAAGTAGGAAGGCATCCTCCGCCTCCCTACCCTGGCCCATTCTTCTGGAGCAGAACCTCGGGAGTGTCACATTCTCTGGGCTGGCAAAGAGATTGATCTCCTGGGTGCCCCACTGCCAGAAGATCTTCAACAGAATGGATGGATGCAGCTGCCAATCATGGGGTTAGAGAACATGACTCAGGCAGTTGGCCAGTATATTGTCTTGGCCTGGTAAGTGTTCCGCCCTGAGGCTGATGCCCCCCACTGCTGCAAAGTTCCAGAAGCGAACCGCCTCCCAGCAGAGGTGGTACAAACCTGTGCCTCCCTGCTTGTTGATGTAGAACATTGCTATCTGGTTGTCCATCTGGACCTGGATGACCTGCCTCTCCAGATGGTCTCAGAAGACCCTCAGGGAATAATAGACTGCCCGGAGTTCAAGCAGGTTGATCTGCGAGGCACTCTCCTCTGGTGACCAAGGACCCTATGACTGGAAGTGATTGCAATGGGTTCCCTAGCCCATCTTGGAGGCATCCGAGGTGAAAATGCGCTGAACAGGTGGGGCCTGGAATGGAAGTCCAGCCCTCAGGTTGCAGAGGTCCTGCCACCAGGTCAGGAAAGTTGCCAAGGTTGGCGTGACCTGGATATGGTCTCCCAGAGGGCCTATTGCTTGCGCCCATTGAGTACTGAAATCCATTGGGCTTGCTGCATCCGCAGGTGGGCAAAGGGGGGGGGGGCACATGGACAGTGGATGCCATGTGCCTGAGGAGGCAAAGCATTTGCTAGGCAGTCACAGTAGTGCCGGCCTGCACCTGCTGTGCTAGAGTGCTGATGCGCTTAGTCCGGCCCAGTGGCAGGAAAGCCCTTGCTTGAATGGAGTCTAGCAATGAACTCCATGGATTGATTCGAGACAAGGTTGGACTTTGGAAAGTTCACCATGCTGTAGCAGCCCCAATCTGCGTTGGGTCACATTGCGCACCTCACTCGGCATGCTGGCCCGCACAAGCCAGTTCTCCAAGTACGGGAACTCAAAGACTCCAAGGTGCCAGAGGCGAGTGGCCATGACCTCCAGGCACTTTGTGAACACTCACAGGGCGGAGGTGAGGCCAAAGGGGAGCACCCTGTAGTGACGGCCTCCCAGCATGAACCAGTGGTACTGACGGTGCCGTGGGTGGATCAGGATGTGGGTGTAAGCATCTTTGAGATCCAATGAGCAGAGCTAATCTCCCTGGAGGAGGTAAGGCAGCAAGGTTCCAAGGGATGCCATTTTGAACTTTTCCTTGACCAGGTCCTTGAGGTCCCGAAGGTCTAGAATGGGCCTGAAGTCCCCTGCTTTCTTGGGGACCTGGAAGTAACAGTAGAACCCCCATCCTTGCAGATGAAAAGGGAAAGGGCTCGACTGCGTGGTCCTCGAGCAATACCTCAAGCTCTGTCTGGAACAGCTCCCTTTGCAAGGAGTCCATTGGTAATTCCCCCATAAATGATGGGGGAGGGCAGCTGGATGAAGTGAAGGAGGTACTGCTTTGTGACCACCCGCAGCACCAGGTGTCCGTTGTGATGGCCAGCCACTGGTGTGCGAAATACACAAGCTGTCCCCCTGTGAACCTTGGGCCTGGTACCTCCAGAGGGAGGGAGGCTATGCCCAATGAGTCAAAAGCTCCCCCCAGGCTGTGGCTGAGCTGCTTCTTGGGGCATGGGAGCCTTGGCCTATGGGGGCTGCGCCCTGGGCCCTTTGTTTGCTACCTCTGGGGAGGGGGAGGGGGATAGGCCTGGAACTTGGGGTAGTTTCTATAAGCCTTCTTTGTCTTTGGGTGGAAGGTCTTTTTCCCCCGAATCCTTCCTGCAGGAAGGATCTGATACCTTCTTGGACAGTCTGGTCCTGGTCATGAATTCCTTCTCCAACTTGTCAGCCTTGTTGGTCATGGGCTTGCCAAAGAGAATATCTCCCTGGCAAGGGACATTGGCTAGCTTGTCCTGCACCCATTGCTCCAAGTTGGAGGACTGCAGCCAGGCAAGGCGGCGGGCACTAATGCCCACCACAGCCACATGAGCCACTAACTTGAAGCTGTCGAAGGCTGTTCGAGTCTGAAATTTGTAGCATTCCTTGACTGAGGAAACTAGAGTCTGAAAGCATTCAAGGGGCTCACCTGACAGACCAACTGAGAACCCAGTGAGCTCCTTCACCAGGTCTCTCAGGAACATGCTCATGTACAACTTGTAGGCCTGGATCTGGGCCGTGAGCATTGAGACCTGGAAGCACTTTCTCCCAAACGCGTCCACGGTGAGGGTCTCCTTGCCCGAGGGCACTGAGGAGTGTGTCTTCTGCTCTTGATTCAACACGTAGCAGACTCCGTCACCTTGGAAATGTGTAGGAGTTGAACTTTCTGGAATCATGGGCTCTTGACGACTTGATACTGGGAATTGAGGTTTCACAATCGGCACCATCACTGTGTTCTCCCACATCCTGAACAGCAAGCGTTCAAGGATGGGGGGTATGGGCACTGTCAGTGCCTTCCTAGGAGGGGCCTCATACTGTAGGATCTCTAGGTCCTCAGTACGAGACTCGTCCTCTGACATCGCCATGAAGGCGAGGGCCTGGGACATCTCCTGTTTGAATTCGAGGAAGGCTAAATCCTCCAGGGGGGACCCCCACTGGTGGTGCGGTGGGGAAAGGTCAGAGGGAGCGTTGCGATGGAGCACTGTGTCGGATGCTTCCTCATCCGTCTCCCAGTCCGATTCCGACCCCGAGGAGTTGATTGGTGCACAGTGGTCTCGGGACCAACTCGGCGCTGACTACTCCCAATGCCGGTATTCCAGTGGCGTCATGTTGGTCGTTGAGGGCTTTGACACGAATCGAGCGAGGCACTCCAGGAGTGGGGGTATCTCCTCCAGGGACATCCTCAGCGAGAAGGTTCCCGTGTGGGGTGCCAACAACCCAGAGGGGACCGGGAGTCGGGCCCGCTGCGCCTTGAGGAAAGCTGTAAAGCTATGCTCGAGAGCAGCCGTGCATGCCTCGATGCCCGAGGGCTCAGCAGCTGCTCTGGGCCCAATGGTGCTGGGGTCAGAGTCAACTCCCTGGCTGTGGAGTCATGGATGGTGACAGAGTCGTGAGTAACACTCCGCTCCCTCAACACTGGTGTCTCATCCCTGTGGGGCTGCTTTGATGGGCGCTCCTGTCCATCATCCTCTGAGTCGCACTGAGGGCTCCAAGTCCGAGCTGAGTAGGACTTATTCCCGATGCTGGGTTGGTCCTCGGCATCGACTTCGAAGGCACCGTCAACATACATGGCAGGTCATCCAATGAGGACTCCGACACCCAATGCCCCCTGGACTCTGACTGAGCCCAGGCGTGCAACGCTGCATCGCCCGTTGCCGGTGTCAAGGGAAGGGATTCCGCCTTTGATGCCGAGCCAGAGCCAGACTTGCCAAACAGCTCTCCCTGCCACCTTTTACGGTCCCTCCGGGTTTTAGCCTACATGAGGAGGCAAAGCAGGCAGGAGGACCCGTCAAGGGGCACTTAATGCAGGTGGAATGGCGGTCCTTGTGGGACAGTGCGATTACACTTGCCACACTGCTTAAAACCGCTGTTCGAGAACATAGTGGGGAAAACAAGGCCTGCAAGGTCAAACTTGGACGTCTCGACCAGGTAGGCTGCGATAATAAATCCAGTGTGCTGAAAAAGCAAAAATTAAAGAAAAGGAAACTCAAGCAAAAACAAGGACACCGAGACTCGGGTGCGGAAGGTGACTGATTTGAGCACTTTGTAACGGTAAAGGAAACACGAGTAGGGTTCAAAAAAATCAGCTTTTTCCATGGTGCACAGATGGGATGACTGCAGGGCTCCATGGAAAAAGACAGACTGAGGTAAGATGTTAGCTTTGAGCGGGACGGTGACCGCACATTCATGGTGTATCTCCCAAAAGCTTTCTTTGAAAGCTGGGCAGTGGATCCGTGCGGGCTCTGTCAGCGCCGACATCATCCGTATATAAAGACTGGCTTTCTGCTTGTTCCCGGAGAATTCTTCTTTATCAAGCCTGTGGCACCCGACATGATGGGAAATATTTCTGTATTGTTTTGCCACATTTTCTATGGTCTCTGATTGCATTTCCTGGTATTTCAGGATCTTCCGCCTCTCCATGCAATTCACAGAGTAGTCACTTGGAATTGACACCTCTATTATCAATGCCATTCTAGTGTTTTTCTCCTTAACCACTATATCCAGCTTCCTCGCATCTAGTTTTTTATCGGTCAGAATGGGAGTATCCCAGACCTCCTCATTCTCTTAGGGTCATGATCCCAGTGCTTTTTGAGCACAGTGATGTTGTAGTGCTTACAGAGTTTCCAATGGATGAGGCACGCTACTTTATCATTTCTGTATAGAAATTTTCTGCAATCAGAACTTCACAGCCAGCTATGAGGTGAGTCACCATTTCAAAGTCTTTCTTTCAGAATTGACATAGGTCTGTGTTGCCAATTTTTTCAATGCTTGCTGTAAACCATCTCGTCCCTAAGCAGCTGTCATGGGGCTACAACTATCAACCTCTCATCCTTTGGTTTCAGTTCACCCCATTCATGTGTCCGTTCTTGGTCGACAAAGGGTTCCTGGAGTAATACTCTGTATTTCCCACCGTAGTTGTGTATCTACCACTTGTCTTTCTTTCTTTGTTAATCTAATTCCTTGAAAAGTTTTTTTCTCTTGTTTTGCAAATTCTGTTACTGCCTTCCCTGTGCATGCTTGTGGATTTTCATTCATTTATTCTAGTCGTCAGAACGCTTGTCCATGTTTGATGATAGAAACAGATTCTGGACGTTTACTCTCATATTTCAGCACTTTTAGCGCATTCGGATGCAAGGATGGAGTTAGGTAGGCCTGGAGGCCTATGATGGTAGCTCTGTATGTGTAATACTTATGCCTGGAATCTCTGTGAGGCCTAGCCCTTCTTCATCTCTAGGGATGTACAGTCTTGGCATACACTGATTCTTGTAAATCACTACATGGGCATGGAGGAATTTTCGTGTTCTCACATCCAGTTTTTCAAGATCTTTAAGAGGCCAGTCCACAACCCCAAAGCTGTATGAAAGTACAGGAATTGTCAGCTGATTGATGGCTTGTATCTTATTCCGTGATGTTAAAGCACTTTTCAATAATGATTTTAATCTCCTGTAATATTCTTTACTGATTGTTTCTCTCAATAATTTCTGCTTGAGTGTTGTTCCTTCCTCTACTCTGAGATATTTATATATACCTTCCTGCTCAAGGTCCTTGATGTCACAGCCTTCAGCCAGGGAGATGTTTTCTGTTTTGCTCAATTTTCCTCTAAAAAATGTTGCCTTAGCACATTTCTCAAGGCCAAAGGTCATCCTGATGTCATCAGAAAAGCTTTTCACCACACTGAGTTGCATGGCTAATTGTTGGTCGCTAGAACTATAGGGCTTCATATCATATACAAGTAATAAATGAGATGCTATTTCTGGGTTGCATGCTCCTCAAAGTACTCCATGTTCCAGAAGTGATCTCTCTCTGGCCCAGATGTGTGGGTCTCTGCTTGAGCCAACCTCCACTACTTTTGGGGCACAGAGCGTTGGCACATCAATGAACATTGATGCCTCAGTGAGCATAAGAAAATAAAAACTGCCATACTGAGTGAGACCAAAGGTCTATCAAGCCCATTGTCCTGTTTCCAACAGTGACCAATCCAGGTCACAAATACCTGACATATCCCAAAGTAGACAGTTTCATGCTACTTATCCCCAGGTCTACCTTAATAATGGTTTATGGACTTTTCCTCCACAAATTTGTCCAATTTTTTTATAAACCCTGCTATACTTATGCCTGGAACAAACTACCTGAGTCTGTACAGCAGGGGCTTCATCTTTGGCCCTTTTCAAATCCAGGCTGAAAACTTACTTCTTCAAGGCCACTTTTGGATCATGATCCACTTAGTGTCCCATGTGTTTCCTTACCATTTTCCTAGTTGTATCCCTGTCTTCAACTGTTGTGTTACATAGAAACATGACGCAGAAAAAGACCACATGGCCTATCGAGTCTGCCTTTCTATAACTACTACAATAGCCCCCTTTCTTCCTTTTGAGATCCTCTGGGTTTGTCCCATGCTTTTTTGAATTCAGATACTGTCCTCATATCTACCATCTCCCTGGGAGACTATTCCAAGCATCTACCACTCTTTCCGTAAAGAAATATTTCTGCATATTACTCCTAAGTCTATCCCCTTTCACCCTCATCCTTTGTCCCTTTGTAGCAGATCTTGCTTTCAATCGAAAGAGGCTCTCCTCCTGTGCACTTATGCCACTGAAGTATTTAAACGTCTATCATATCTCCTCTATCCTGTCTTTTCTCTAATGTATACATATTAAGATCCTTAAGTTTATCCTCATATGCTTTATAACGAAGACCACTAACTATTTTAGTAGCCACCCTCTGCACCGACTCCAACCTGTTTATATCCTTTTGAAGCTGTGTTCTCCAGAATCGCACCAAAGACTGTTGTTTGTCTTGATTAGACTGTAAGCTCCAATGAGCAGGAACTCTCTTACATGTGTCTGTACAGTACTGCATATGCTTTGTAGCGCTATACAAATGATCAGTAGTAATAGTAATAGTACACTACTTGCTTTTATAATACTCTGACAATGAGTTTCAAAGCTTAATTATATGTGAAGAGAAAAATCTTTGTTCCTATGTTTTAAATATCCTATTTGTAGCTTCATAGTATGTCCACCAGTCCTTGAACCTTTTAAAAGAGTAAACAATCGATTTGCGTTTATCTGTTCTATCCCATTCAGGATTTTATAGACCTCTATCATATCTGCCCTCAGCTGTCTTTTCCCTAAGCTGAAGAGCCCTATCCTATTTAACCTTTCCTCAAAGAAGAGTCGTTCCATCCCCTTTATCATTTTGGTTGCCCTTCTCTGTACCTTTTCTAATGTCATGATATTTCTTTTTGAGATATGGAGACCAGAATTGCACACAGTACTCAAGGTATGGTTGTACCATGGTGCAAAACAAAGGCATTATGATATTCTTTGTTTTATTTTCTATTTGTTTCCTAATGATTCCTAACATTATGTTTGTGTTTTTGGCTGCATACTGAAAATATGACAACTAGATCTTTTTCCTGGGGTGACTCCTAATGTGGAACTACATGCACTACTTTGTACTTGTCCACCTTATATTTAATCTGCAATTTTGATGGCCAATCTCCTAGTATCACCTTGCTTGTTGTTCCCAATTCAAGATCATTTATAAAATATATTAAAAAGAACCAGTCCCAGTATAGATCTCTGGGGTACTCCATTATTTACTTTCCCTCATTGAGAAAACTGACTATTTATCCTTACTTTCTGTTTTCTGACTCAACCATTTTCCAGTCCAGAGTAGGACATTACCTCCCACGCCATGACATTTTAATTGTCTGATCAGTCTCTCGTGTGAGGTTTTTTCAAACACTTTCTGAAAGTTTAAATAAATACACTATCAACTGCCTCATCTTTATTCACAGGCCTTCAAAGAAATAGAGCAATTGGTGAGGCGAGACTTTGTTGACTTTGTACCATGAAATCATGTTTGTCCATGTGTTCAGTAATTTTATTTATAATAGTTTCCACCATTTTGCCCGTCGCAGACATTAGGTTCACTGACTGTAGTTTCCCATATCATGCCTGTAGCTCTTTTTAAAAATTGACTTTTCATTGGCCACCCTCCAATCTTCTGGTACCATAGATGATTTTAATAGTAGCTCTGCAATTTCATCTTTGAATCCTTTCAGCACTCTTGGGTGTAACCCATCTGGTCCAGGCTATTTGCTACTCTTTAGTTTGTCAATTTGTTCAACTACATCTTCCAGGTTCACTGAGATTTGATTCAGCTCTTCTGACTCATCAACATTAAATACCTTTTTGGAATGGATAGCTTCCTCACATTTTCCTCAGTAAAAACCGAAGCATTCATTTAGGAACATATTACTAAAACCAATAATGGTATCATGCTACCTTCAGGAGGCATGCGCATTCAGTTAGCGTGGTGCCAAGATGCAGCATCATGCAAGCCAGCATGCCTATGCACTTAACACCACTGATAGAGGTAGTGCTAAATACACCTGCGCTAAGGGCAGCAAGTGCAGTTAGCACAAGCTACTAACATCCACACTAATTGCAAACTGCCATCAATGCCTTCGTTCAAGCCCTGTCCCATCTCATACTACCCAGTCAGCATGTGATTTTTAGCATAGGAGTTCGTGCTACTTTATAGCACAGTGCTCTAACCCCACGCTACCAGGTAGTGCACTTTAGTAAACATGCCCCTTGGTTTCTCAGCTATGGCCATGTTCTCCCTGAGTGTCCCTTTTAACCCTTGATCATCTAATGGTCCAACTGACTCCTTTGCTGGCTTCTTGCTTTGAATGTACCTGAAAAAGATTTCATTGTAAGTTTTTCTATCCTCCTTTATCAGTGCTTTGTATTTAACTTGCCAGTGCTTAAGCTGTTTCCTATTTTCTTCATTTGGTTCTTTTATCCATGTTATGAAAGATGATTTTTGACTCTAATAGAGTCTTTTGCCTCACCTTTAAACCATGCTGGCTGTCGTTTGGCCTTCCTTATGCCTTTTTTAATGTGTGGGATACATCTAATCTGGGCTTCTAAGATCATATTTTTATAGGCAACTCTGTTTATTAAGTACAGAAAAAAACAGTGTACAAATAAAACCGCCAGTATGTGGTACTCTGATACATACCAGCTTTAGCAAATAACAATAATTTTCCTTTTTTCTTCCCCATGATATTACTCCCCTCTCATCACCACCCCTTCCCTTAACAAAAGAGAAATTAGACTTACCTGCTAATTGTAGCTCCTTGAGGAACTCCAGTCCAGTCCCAAAACCTCTGGGTTGTGCACCTCCTCCCGAAACCTGGAGACTGAGCATGTCACGCTTTTGATGACATTAGGATACATAAGTAGCTGGCACCACCCACCAGCCCCCAGTAAACTATTGATAAAGCAGACTCACATTAGTAACAAATAAGTAGCTAACCATAGCATAAAACAAACCAAAACTAGTACCTACAAATGTAAATTCCAATAAATACCTTCCCCCAACCAGGAAACCTCCATCCCCTCGGAACAGGAAAACACTCCTGAAGCTCCGCAACAGAGCCGCAACACCCTGGACCCAAGGACTGACCCTCCCTGGTCTTACTCTTACTTTACGCTACACTAACTTCGCCATTTCTCCAGACCCGACTAACTGAGAGAGACAGCTCCCCCGGGGCCCAAGCGAAGAACTACAATTAGCAGGTAAGTCTAATTTCTCTTTCCTTATCATCCCTCCAGTCCAGCCCCAAAACCGCTGGGATGTAGCAGAGCAGTCAATTCAATGGGAGGGATCCGCAACCGCAGCCTGAAGCACTGCAGAACCAAACCGGGCATGCTCCACTGCCTGAACATCTAAGCAGTAATGCTTTGCAAACATATGCAGCGAAGACCAGGTCACCGCCCTACAAATCTCCACAGGTGGGACTAAGCCAAACTCCGCCCAGGAAGCCGCCTGAGCTCTGGTGGAATGTGCCCGCAAGCCCTCCGGCACCCTCCTGCCCTTAAGGATATATGCCGAAGCAACGGCTTCTCTAATCCATCAGGAAATGGTGGCCTTAGTGGCCGCCTCTCCTCTGCGCGGACCTCCAAAAAGAACAAACAAGCACTCTGACTTCCAAAAGAAAGCCGTACAGCTCAAGTACCATCACATGATTCTCCTAACATCCAAGGGTCGCAACTGCGATCCCGCGGAACCACCCAACTGTGACCTCACCGCTGGCAAGGTCACCACCTGGAAATGCGGAAACCACCTTGGGAAGAAATGACAGCACCAGTCGAATCACCCCCTTCTCCTTGAAAAAGGACAGAAACGGTTCCTGACAAGACAAGGCCTGAAGTTTGGAAATCCTGCGCAATGAACAAATTGCCATCAAGAAAACCGCTTTCAGAGTCACGTCCTTCACTGAGGCCTGACTAACCGGTTCAAAGGGCGCATCTGCGAGAACGGAGGCAAACGAGACACTGCTCTCAGAAAGCTGAGCACATCTGGGTGCATACCGAATGCCAACCCTTGAACTTTACCTCTGTAACAGGAAAATGCGGCCAGCTGCACCCTCAGAGAGCTGACCACCAACCCCCTATCGAAACCATCCTGCAGAAAAGCGAGTACATCCGGAACCGAAGCCGATCCCGGACAGCAACGCCAATCTAAACACCAGGCCTCAAAAATACATCAAACTCTGACATAAGCTAGGCAAGTAGACTTCCTCCAGGGCAGAATATAGAAAGACTAGGGGACATGCAATGAAGCTACAGGGTAAACTATTTAAGACTAATAAAAGAAAATATTTTTTCACTCAACGTGTAATCAAACTCTGGAATTTGTTACCGGAGGATGTAGTAAAGGCTGTTAGTGTAGCTGGGTTTAAAAAAGGTTTGGACAAGTTCCTGGAGGAAAGGTCCATAAACCATTATTAAGAAGGGACCCAGGATATCAATGCTTGACCCAGTACAAGCAATGCGGAACCTGTGTCTTTTTGGGAAACTGCTAGGTACATATGACCTAGATTGGCCACTGTTGGAAACAGGATACTGGGCTTGATGGACCTTGGTCTGACCCAGTATGGCATATCTTATGTTCTTATGTAGGCCTTCAACAACGTGGCTATTACCGAGGCTCTATAGTCCTTCTTCCTTAGCCTTGCCCTCTCAAGAGCCATGCCGTAAGCGAGAATCGATCCACCTGAGACATACGTACTGGCCCCTGCATCAGTAGATCTTCTCGGGCGGGAAGACGCCACGGGCTATCCGCCAGAAGCCTCACCAGATCTGCATACCATGGCCATCGTGGTCAATCTGGGGCAATTAGTATCACCAACCCCTGGTGAGACTCTATTCGTTGTATTACCCGGCCAACCAGAGCCCACAGAGGAAACACATGTAACAGTTCCCCTGCAGGCCACTGGGAGACTATTCCATGCATCTACCAATCTTTCCGTAAAGAAATATTTGTGCATATTATTCCTGAGTCTATCCCCTTTCCCCCTCATCCTATGTCTCCTCGTAGCAGAGCTTGCTTTCAATCGAAAGAGGCTCTCCTCCTGTGCATTTATGCCATGGAGGTATTTAAACATCTCAATCATATCACCTCTATCACGTCTTTCCTCTAAAGTATACATATTAAGTTCCTTAAGTCTGTCCTCGTATGCTTTATAATGAACACCACTAACCATTGTAGTAGCCAACCTCTGTACCGACTCTAACCTGTTTATATTTTTTTGAAGGTGCGGTCTCCAGAATTGCACACAATACTCCAAATGAGGTCGCACCAAAGACCTATGAAGAGGCACTATTACCTCCTGCTGGCCATTTCTTTCCCTATGCACCCAAGCATCCTTCTAGCTTTCGCTGTCCTCTTCTTAAAGTAGCTAAACAGGATCTTAATCATCAGACACAATCATGCCTAAGTCCCGTTCTTCTCTGGTGGACAGAATTACTTCACCCCTATACTATATCGCTCCCTTGGATTGCTGCAACCCAAATGCATGACCTTGCATTTTTTAACATTAAATCTCAGCTGCCAAATTCTAGACCATTCTTCAAGTTTAGCTAGATCCCTCCTCATGTTATCTACACCTTCCTGGGTGTCTACTCTATTACAGATTTGGTATTATCCGCAAAGAGGCAAAGTGTGTAGGAAAAGGTACATGCTGGAAAAAATCGTGATCATCTAAAAAAACTAATAAAAACTTTATCCCATCCCCTGACAAGCGCATTATAATGAATATTAAAATTTCCCAGAACTAGGTGGTTTGGGAAAGAAACAATCAATTCAAGAATGGTTTGTTGAATGGTGTCCCAGTGAGCATCTTGGAGAGCCAGGGAACAGTATAACAAAAGCACATGAAAAGAGAAAGTGGAACCCAATTAGATGAGCAATTTCTCTGGACCAGCCCAGGAGCCTTCTACAAGCTCATGTAGGAGAAGAGTATTCTGTAGATAACTGCAACTCTACCCCCTCAATGGGAGGCCCTAAGGGCCGAGAGAGCAGAGTAGGTAGGTGGCAAACAGTGATGCAAGTAAGGGTCATTACCCTCCCAAAGCCAAGTCTTGGTCAGACACAGAATATCTACATTCTGGGAAGTGATGACATCCAGAAGAGGTTTTTTTTTGCCTTCCAGGACCTAGAGTTAAGCAATGTACTTAAGTCCTTGGTGGCTGTGGCCGATTGGACGAGTCACGCCAGCTGGATTCAGACATGGTTGACAAAAGAGTAGATTTTCAGTCAGCTGATCCACCCCTCGCAGTGGAATATAAAGGGAGGATAGAGGACCGACAGTTCCAGATGACCAGAATTGAGGACGCATTGCAACATACAGCAAAAAACTGTGAAAGCTGAATAAAACTCACAGGAGATGTACAACTGGCAAGGCGAGCAGGGCTAAAAATGAACATCACAGAAAGTTAGAACCAAGGTCAAAATGCACTCCACAGCAGGGGGGCCAACACTGCCCCAGGAGTCCCCCCAAGGAGTTCGTCCAAAGACCATGATTTTGCTCCTCGGGTGCACATCTCTGATGCATATGCCGCAGTTAAGATTGAAAATATAGGAAGCAGCCTAGCGTCACCTTGAACATCATGGTCAGGTAGGTGGGGCTTCAGCAAAGATTCAGGCACAGCACATAGGAAAACCAGTTGGAAAGCACTGCAAACAGAGCATACGTAAGAACAGCAAGTACCAAATAGATAATATTACAATTCAGTCGCGAATGCCGCAGTTAAGATTGAAAATATAGGAAGCAGCTTGGCATCAGCTTTAATATTGGGGTTGGTGGCTTCAGCGACAATTTGGGCCCAGTGCACAGGAAAACCAGAAAGAAAACACTTGAAAACATTGGGGTCAGGTGGGCAGGGCTTCGGTGATGATTCAGGCACAGTGCACAGGAAAATCAGATGGAAAGCACTTGAAGGCAGGGGTCAGGTGGGCAGGGCTTTGACGACAATTTGGGCCCAGTGCACAGGAAAACCAGAAGGAAAACACTTGAAAACATTGGAATCAGGTGGCGGGGCTTCGGCGATGATTCAGGCACAGCTCAGAGGAAAACCAGATGGAAAGGACTGCCTTGAACAAAACTTTTACCATGGTTCTTCTGGATAACTTGGAGCCTTTTTATTGAAGACATATCAGTACAATAGTGACACACAAGTGAGCTCATCACACATATGTAGCAATGCCATGCACACCATTGAGCCCCACTGATAATTGCCTCTAGTATATATGCACCCTGTAGTCATATCTGCAACAGCTGCCATGGGCCCCTACTCAGATGTGTACATGGCTGTGACCCATGGCTGCATGACGATGTCAGACTTTATCCTAATCTAATTGCTAGAGTACAATCTTCTCAATTACTTTTGCCACAAAAGGAAGGCTAGAAATGGGACAATGAGGCAGATAAAAGCACATCCAACTTAAGGACATATACTAGCCTTTTTTAGGCTCAGACACTACTAGGGTCAGAGACAGTTGCACTATTCTCAACAAGTCATCCATTATCTTTTATTTTTATTTATTTATTTGAGTGATTTATATAACACCTAATCTTATAGCCAAGGCAGTATATATAGAACAAGGCAACGCTTAGTTACACGGAACAGTGAAAATAGGTGAACTTTGAATAGGATAACTTTGAACATGATACAGCGAACATAAGAGAACTTTGAACAAGATCGCATATAACAGGTTAAGGGTCAATAATATGCAGGTGGAACACCTAACGAGGCAAGGTGCATGGCGGAATGTGTGTGGATGGAGTTTAAGGTGTGTTGAGGGGTTGGGGGGGAGAAGGGGTAAGGATGGGTGTTAGTCATCATCACCAAAATGCTCCTTGAAGAGGTGGGTCTTTAATTTCTTTCTAAAGTTCATTAGATCCGTAATTTCGCATAGATGATCTGGTAGCACATTCCAATGATTAGAGCATAGAGAGAAGGTGGTTTTATTGATATTTTGGAATGTGCGGAGCACTACACTAAGGTGTTCTGTTGAGGCGTTCTCTTCGCTCTGTTGGGGTTTTTTTGAAGGGATTGAAAGTATGTAGATGAAAGGCAGGATATTTTGAATGTGTTTAATATAACTTTGTATTTATTTTATTTTTTATTTTTTTATTTATTATTTAGAAAGTTTTCAAAATATATACAAGAATGTTACATCACAATCTTGCAGAAATAGTACCGATATACAGGAAACAAGAAAACAAGAAATAAAAAAGCAAGGCAATATAGAACATATCAGTTCACACCAGCCCACAAATCACAGAGAGGGAGGAAAAAAATCCAAGAAGAAAATTCCCCAACCCTAATTAAACAGAAATCAAACTACTAGCTTAACAACCAGCTACCCTCTCTTAGAGCCCAGGTGTAACATCAATGGAGGCCTCTAACCACCTGGCGCTAATAAAAGCTGTTAATTGTGAGGGCTCATAAAATACATAAGAAACAGATTTATACTTCACCAAGCATTTACATGGATATTTCAAGAAAAAAAGCCCCCCCAATTGTAAGACACCTGGTCGCAGCAGGAGAAAAACCCTGCGACGGCTCTGGGTGTCTTTAGACAGATCTGGATAAATACGTACTAATAATCCCTTAAACTCCAAATTGCGTTTCCAGAAGAATAGTTTCAGTAACCATTCCTTGTCTGATAATAAAGCAAATGCTATTAACAATGTAGATGGAACTATCACTTCCTCATCTGACCGTTCTAACATGTCAGTTACATTCAGAACATTTCCCTGATCTTGCTCTCCCCGAACATTTACAACACCAGATTCTAATTTAGCCCTAGGTAGATAGTATATTTTTACTAAAGGCGGAATTAATTCCGGGGAAACCCCCAGGACTTCCCTCAAATACTGAGAAAACATGTTTCTAGGAGACACCGTTGCAAGTCTCGGAAAATTTATCAATCTTAAATTGTGAGTCCTAGAGGCATTATCCAAGTGTTCTAACTTGACCTGTACCGAAGAAAAGTTCTTCCGATATACTTCATTCTTCTCTTCAATGGTAACCACTTTCCTTTGTAACTCCAAGACTTCCGCATGATTTTTCAAAATAGATTGCTCCATCGCTTTCACATTATTTTCAGACTTCTCGACCTTTTGTGTCAACGATGTCATCTGTGGAACTAGAACTTCCCCCAAGGAAACAATCGCTTGCCAAATAGTTTCCATCGTGAAGTTCACAGGGCATTGAAGCGAGAAAGCCAAACCCAGGTCCGTCATTGATACAACAGCTTCCATCCCGCCAGACATTCCGCCACCACGTTGCTCAGGGACTCCCTGCCCTGGATATTTTCCACCATTCACCATCGAAGCAGCCAAGGGGCTAACTTCCCCCGTAGCCTCACACCGAGTCCGGCAGCCCCTCTGTTCCCATACCTCTCAAACCACCGACCTTCTGCTGCTCTGGAGATAATGGGAGCTTCAGGAACTCTGCAGGCAGGGGCTGCCCCGGAGAAACTTTCGCCGGCGGGCTCACTGGGGAGACAGATGGAGTCGACAGAGCCACCGAGTCATCTGGCTCCGGTAGCTTCAAAGCTCGACAAACTCCTCCAGTTTCAGCCGGTTGTCGAGCAGAGCGCTGAACAAAAACATCCAACGGACCTCGCGCTTCACCACGAGCCTCAGAAATTGGCCTTGAGGTACGAGAGGGGGGAGAGGTAACCAACCCTCCCTTCCCTTTTCGCTTTCGACCCATAAGAAAGACAAACGCTCTCACTCTCAACAGCCAGTAGTCGCCATCTTGCCTTGGCTCCTCCGCCCGGCACTCCTGCATCCTTGCATTTATTTTTGACTTTCACAGGTAGCCAATGCAGTTTTTTGAGTAAGGGGGTGATGTGGTCGGTTCTGATGGCATGAGACAATATGAGGGCGGCACTATTTTGTGCAAGTTGTAGAGGGTAGAGAATGTGGTCCAGTAGTCCTTGAAGAGGATGTTGCAGTAGTTGATATGGGGTAGAATCAGCGCTTAATGTGCGGTAGTCATTGAAGTCAGGTAGTGGGTATAAGTGTTGGATAATCTTTATTTTGTTGTATATGATTTTGGTGATGTTGCTGATGTGGGGTTGTAGTCTTAGATGTTGGTCGAGAGTTATTCTGAGATAGCGTACCCTGGATTTTACTTTCAATTGTGTTCCTGGTAATTTTATGGTGGAAGGAGGGATGTAGTTCCTATCATGGAAGATGAAAAGAGCTTCAGTCTTGTCGGGATTTATGATAAGATTGTGTTTTGCCAGCCATGATGTGACATCATTGAGGCAAATGATTAGAGGTGTGTGTATATGGGGTTTGTGATGGAGAATTATTATTATTACTAAGCATTTATAAAGCATTGCAACATACGAAGCGCTGTACAAACATAAAAAGAGACAGTCCCTGCCCGTTAGAGCTCACAATCTAGTCAAGACAAAATATGAAATAAATTAGATAATACAAATAACAATTAACAAGACAAGAATTTTTTTATTTTTATTTATTTATTTATTTACATTCTCTTATATACCGCGCTATTCTGCATCAGTGCGGTTTACATTGAACAAACTGAAATTACATTGAACAGGGCATTATAACGTGGAGATAACTATTTTACAGGGAACATGGGCTACGGAGGGTTAAGTGGCTTGCCCAAGACCACAAGGAGCACCTGTGGGACTAGAAACCCCAGTCCTTCCGGCCCAAGGTTGCTGTCCTCTAGTGGGATTTGAACCCCCAACCTTCTGGCCTGAAGTACCTCAAGAATAAATGTTTATGGAGAGAACAAGAAAGGACGAGTTAAGAACAAAAAGCAATAGTGAAGAAATGGGATTTCAATTTGGATTTGAAGATGGTCAGGGAGGAGGCTTGGCGGACAGAGACAGGTAGAGAATTCCAGGAAAAGGGTGCAGCCAGTTGAAAGGAGCGAAGTCTAGAATTAGCAGTATGAGTAAAAAGCATAGATAAACAAAGACAATTAGATGAGCGGAGTAGGTGAGAGGGGGTGTAGGCAGATGTAGGCAGGGATGAAAGGTAATGAGGGGCAGAAGAATGAATACATTTATAGGAGAATGGCATGTACATCATGACATTGTTTGCATATATGTAGTAGAGTATGTTGTGGGATTGTATTATCTTGCAGAGGGGTTGTAGGAAGATGTTAAATAAGATTGATGAGAGTGCTGATACTTGGGGAACACTCTTTTGTTGTATGGAGGTAAAGCCTTTGATTGATATTCACTGTTTCCAGTTTGTCTGGTATGACTGGAACCATTTCAGTGTGGTATCGATTAGGCCTATTGCTTGTAAGTGTTTTATAAGCAGGTTGTGTTGGATGGCTGCTTTGATGTCCAAAAGATTAGGAGGAATTCTTGATGGAGTTTTTCAGTGCTTCTGACGAGGTTGTCCATGAAGGCCATAAGTAAGTATTCCACACCATGGTTGGCACTGAAACTGTATTGCTGATGGTCGAGAGGGGCATACTGCTGTAGCTGTAGCAGGATGGTCTTTTCAATGATTTTAGCGAGGAAGGATAGACTGGAGATGAGTCTGTATGAGCTGAGTTGCTTTGGGTCCAGCGTCACATTGTTTTTTAATGGGCGGATAGATGAACTCTTTAATACAGGTGGCATATACCTTGTGCGAGAGAGAGTTGTGTGATTTTATGTATGATGGATAGTAGGTTATCCCTGGTCGCTTTTACCCAGCTGGCAGGACACAGGTTTAGAGGAGATGTGGTAGTATTGAGGTTCTTGATGATAGTTTTGAGTTGATTCAGTGAGATAGCTGCGAATGATTGCCAGATGGGTGCTGTTGATAATTGTGTGTTGCTTATAGTGTTGGCTTGGTTTTGGACGTAATTGCCTAGAATTTGTGGGGGAGGTCATTGTCTGTGTTCTCTCGGGAAGGGGCTTTTGTCAGCAATTTTACTATATCGAATAGCTCTCTGGGGCGGTTGAGTGAGCTTAAGATGAGTTGGGAGTGATAATCCTTCTTTTTTCTGTTTACAGAGGTCTAATAGATATTGCTGTGCTATATATTTATCGAGGTACTCTGAGATCTTTGAGCATCGCCAGCATCTTTCTAGTCTACGGAGTTTGCATTTGGCTTCTTTTAATTCTGTGGAGTACCAAGGTGCTGTGGCTCGTGGCTTGTGGGTGGTAGTGTTGGTCTGTGGCTTTATTGCATAGTTGCTTATTGTACGGTTCCAGTTATGAAATAATGTATAGTGTAGTTACTCACCTGTAACAGATGATCTCAGGGAACAGCAGGAATTTAGTCTTCACATATGGGTGATGTCGGTACTGATAGAGCCCACGCGGGAACGCTTCCCAGCATCCAATAGGAAAGCTTTTGGGACCATCTCACTGCGCCTGCATTGCTGCCTTCCCATTTTCCCAACTCTCCTTCCTCAGTTGAGTTTGTAGCTGAGAGAAAAGGAGAGTAAAAGAAAACCTACAACTCCTAGGGGAGGAGGGTGGGTTGTGAAGACTAAATTCCTGCTGTTCCCAGAGATCACCTGTTACAGGTGAGTAACTATGCTATCTCCAGGAACAAGCAGGAATGTAGTCTTCACATATGGGACTCCCTTGCTCCCAGATGCCAGAGCAAGTGATCTCGGAACTGGTAAGTTTGCCTCAGGGTAGGCTTCCAGAGGTCATGAATCTTTCATGGATGTCTGGTATCCTTTAATTCTGAGACGGAGGGTAGGAGTTGCCCTTAAGTTTGAAAGAGGTGCTGGAGAACAGCTTGACCAAACATGGCATCCCGGCAGGAGTCCTTGTCCAGACAGTAATGAGCAGCAAAGGTATGGATGGAAGAGCAAGTTGCTGCTTTGCTGATTTTGTCAATGGCTACAGAGCGTAGATTTGCCATCGAAGTGGCCATGGCACAAACATTATGGGCAGTGACATGACCTTCAAGGGATAGTCCTGCTTTATCCATAAGCAAAAGAGATGCAATCCATTTAGAGAGAGTACATTTGGATACTGGCAACCCGCAGCTGTGAGGAAATGGACTGCCCATCCAAAGGATGATGAGAGGCTGCAATTGCACTTAGGTGAACTCTTATCGAGTTGGTCTTGAGACCAGATGAGGACAGGTGGAGGATATACTGGAGGAGGGCCTCCACTGGAGCCGAGAAGAGATTGAGATCTTTTTGGGAACACCAGTGTGAAAATCTATGCCATCTGAATGCATATGAACATCTGGTGGATGGCTTCCTAGAGGCTAAGAGGATCTTCTTTACCTCATGAGTAAGGTTAAGATCTTGCAATGCTATGCTTTCAGCAGCCATGCTGTAAGGTGGAGAGACTGTGGATTGGGATGAAGCAGCAAGATCTTGCAATGCTATGCTTTCAGAAGCCATGCTGTAAGGTGGAGAGACTGTGGATTGGGATGGAGCAGCGTCTCCTCCTCCTGAGAGAGGAGATATGGAGCAGATCTGAGATCTAGGGTTGAGTCTGAGACAGACATAGAAGGAGAGGAAACCACGGTTGACGTGGCCAGCATGGGGCTATGAGTATCATGCAGTCCCTGTCCGCCTGGAGTTTGAAAAGCATCTTGGGGATTAGGGGAATGGGAGGGAAGGCATATAGGAGCCCTTGATTCCATGGAGGTAGAAAGCATCCACTTGCTAGTTGTCTGACATCAGAGTCCTGGTGCAGAAGCGAGGAAATTTTGCATTCTGTGGAGTGGCAAACAGATCTATCTCTGGAGTCCCCCAGTTCTGAAAGAAGAAGGATGCTGTCTCTGTATGAAGAGATCATTTGTGGGGAAGAAGGATCCGGTTCAATTTGCCTGCCAAGACATTTTGTTCCCCTGGAAGATACACAGCTTGGAGGTGTATTTGATGAGTAATGGCAAAGGACCAGGGATGGAGAGCTTCTCTGCAGAGGGGCCAAGATTCTGTTCCTCCTTGCTTGTTCACATAGAACATGGCCACTTGACTGTCCATCTATACCATGACCCTGTGGGATTGTAGATGCTCTTGAAAGACCCTGAGGGCATTGAAGATAGTCCGAAGTTCCAGTAAATTTATCTGGAGATGCAACTCCTATTCTGTCCAGAGGCCCTGAGTGGAGAGAGTCCCTAGATGGGACCCCACCCCAGTTTGCAGGCATCCGCCATCAGGGTACATTGATGTGGAGGCATCTGAAAAGTTGACCCGATGAGGAAATCTTGTCACTGAGACGGCCTGAGGCCTGTCTCCACTGGGCGGCTAAAGCCCATTGGGCTGTGCGCATATGCTTGTTCTTGGAGATCAACGTTGTCACTGTCACAGTTTATCATGAGTTTCATCTCTTCTGTAAATGCTTTTTTGTCCAATTGCTGGAACCTAGGCTGTGGGTTCGATTGCACTGTTTGTATGAACTGGTGTTCTGTGGAATGTACAAGGTGATGAGCTTATGGTCCGACTATAGTACTGTGGTTATTGTTGGAGTTGGAGGATTGTTGTATCTGTACATGTGGCATGGGGTGAAAATGAGGTCTAGAGCATTTCCTTTTGAGTGCGTTGGCTCATTTCCTATTTGTGTGTAGTCGAGGGCTTCCATCGCCTCTATAGTCTTGGGTTGACTGAGGTGAGGTTTATGTCTCCTAGTAGAAAAAGTTAGTTGTGCCACACAGTATCAAGTAGGGTTGGGAGTTCTTCTACTCTAGCACTGGGAGATCTGTATGCCAGGTAGAGAGTAAGATGTTTGTTGGTGATTGTTATTGTGTCCATGCCACCTTCTGAGTATGATATGGAGGTGTGGAAATTGAGGTCATTTCTGGCCAGGATGAAGACACCTCCTTCTCTCTAGTTGGATCTGGAGCAGTTGAATAGGTCATGTGTGGGCGTTGTGAGTTGGTTTATGAAGACATTGTCTGTGTCAGAGAACCAGGATTCCATAACGAGCATGATGTCTATGTTGTGGTTGTTGAGGTGATCAGATAGGATTTGTATTTTGTTGCGGGCTGACCATGCATTAATGTCGTGCTGGGCATGTGTGAATCTGTCATAAGGTATTGAGATTGGTATTTGTGTTTTAATTCTTATAAATGCACATAGGGCTCTATGTCTGTGTCAGTAATGTGGTATGGAAAGACCAAAGTGGGAATATGATTGTAGGAGAGGTATGAGCCCTATGTGAGGGGTGTGAGTGTCTCCAAAGAGAAAGCAATTGTCCTCATCTACAAACATATTTTCTTATTATTACTTCCACTCATTCTACTGGAGTCTGCTCCAACAAACACACAGCCTTCAAGAAAAGAATAAAAAAGAATAGAAATGTAAATGATTATCTCTGACCTAATCACTTTTAGCCAGCTAATGGGGTATGGGTGTTCAATCCAAGGGAACTGTATGCGAGAGGTTGGTGTGCATGGACCAGGAGAAGGACCTTGGAGTGATTGTTTCTGAGGATCTCAAGGTGGTGACAAGGCGGTGGCAAAAGCCAGAAGAATGCTGGGTTGCATACAAAGAGGAATTACCAGCAGAAAGGAAGAGGTACTAATGCCACTGTATAAGTCGCTAGTGAGGCCTCACTTGGAATATTGTGATCAGTTTTGGAGACCATATCTTGCAAAGGATATAAAAAGACTGGAAAGGGTTCGGAGGAAAGCGACCAAAATGATTTGGAGCCTGCATCAGAAGACTTATGAGAAGAGACTTGAAGACCTAAATATGTACACTCTGGGGGAGAAGAGGGACAGGGGAGATATGATTCAGATCTTTAAATACTTAAAGAGTATTAATGAACAAACAAACCTCTTCCAAAGATGGGGAAGCTGTAAAACTAGAGGGCATAATATGACGCTGCAAGGGGGTATATTGAAAGGCAATGTCAGGAAATACTTTTTCACTGAAAGGGTGGAGGATGCTTGGAATATCCTCCCGATGGAAGTGGTGGGGCAAATACAGTGATAGAATTCAAAATGGCATGGGAAAGACACAGTGGATCCCTTTATAGCAACAGGATAAAATCAAAATAAACATAACTACAGTATCTCTTATATCTCAACAAACAGGGATGACCTGCATGGAGCGGTGGGTACACCCCTAAACAAAGTCATGGGGAGAGGCGACCTGCATTGAGTGGCAGGTGCACCTACTCTTGCCACCTTGTTGGGCAGACTAGATGGACCATGCTGGTCTTTATCTGCTGTCATATACTATATTATATTACTAAGTCAGTAACAACTTTGCTCAACTGCTCTAACCCTAATGGTGTGAATTCACTGCAACACTATGGCAGAGCATTAAGAACTGTCATTCTATTAAGATTTTCACCCTTTCTTTGCATTTTTACCAAAGTGGTCTGCCTGTGCTTTGGGGCAAGGCATTTGAGTTTCACAAAAAGTCCCAGGTTCCTTGATTAATATTTTAACTATGTCAAAAAGTTCACATAAATGACTTCACACAATTTGAATTCTATGTTGTAGAAAGTTCCTTTTCATACTATCAACAAGTATCCTATAGTCCTTTAATACCTCCTGGTATTTCGCATAGGCAAGCTTATTCTTTACCTGTCTCCACCTATCTTCTGTTTTACAGAGCTCTTTTCAAGATTAAATCATGGTGCTAAGTGCCTTCTATTTGTCTTTCTTTCATATCCAGTTCTACATTTTTTATCATCATATTCCAACTTTTGATTAGGTTGTCAATATCATCCTCTAGAATAGTAGGCAAACAATAGCTATACAATGACATAGTCTTTGCTCTTCTTACCCAACACCCAGAGTTGTCTCTGTCACATCCTTCCATGGCAGGAGACTTTTGTCTCCCATCCTCAAGGAGAATTGTTGCTTCTTCATCGACAGATTGCTTTACCTCCAGCAATTCTGCACCACTTAGGCTACCAGCTGAGTTACTGTCTCCAAAGAGCCAGCAACTGTTCTCATCTACAGACATATTTTTCTTCTTACTTCTTCCACTCATTCTACTGGAGTCTGTTCCAATGAACACACAGCCTTCAAGATAAGAACAAAAAAGAATAGAAATGCAAATCAGTTTGCAGACACAGGACATTATGAGCTTCTGTAAAGCCTCTATTTATTGAATATTGGAGATTTCATGTGCAAAATAAGAACTAATCATTTTGTTGTGACTGAATATCACCACTGCCTGGTTATCACCAGGTAACAAAGAAGCAGAGAGTAAGTGGCAGCATGTTCAACCTTTATTGCAATATTACCCCAACGCGTTTCGGCATGTGCCTTCCTCAAGGCTTATAGCTTCATAAAAAACATAAATAAGATTATAACAATAAATATAAATAAAATAAAAACAGATAAAAACAAAATACATTAAAACCAATAAAATTAAATAAGAACATAAAATAAGCATTACGCATCATAAAAATAGGATTAAAACCTCTAAATCGCAAGAAGGGCTGATTAAAGTAAATAATGCATGTAAAATAACTCACACTGTGTCCTAATGGAGATAATATAATCAATACGATAAGGCGGACATGGACTAAGACCAGCATATTATTAACACTAGTACAGAATGATTAAGATGAAACTGTCTTGTCAATTAACATCTATCGAATCATTGCTATATAATGATATATACTACAGTACAAACCTCACTGAGGTGGATAAGGAGGACATCAATGCAATATCTATGGGAACAGCTAAAAGTGTACAAAATAAGTGTAATATATGGAAACACAAATATTATGGAGGGAAACCCTAGTCAATCTGTATTGCTAAAAGTTATTTTATATTGGTAGGAAACATTCAAAAAAAAGCTTTATATATCCAAAAGTATAAATAAAATGAACAAGTAATATAGAAGGCACTTATTCTTATAAGTGCTGCTGCACGTCAGTGATTATAGTGCCAAAACCTACGATATGCAGGAAAGAGAACAACATATGAGGACAAAGAATGTGTGTAAGGTCCAAAGTGTATGCCCAAGTTATACATTAACATAGTATATTGCTTGGAAAGGTAACTTGCCTCAGTGTGAGCGAGCCTTTAAAAAAGAAGCGCTGCAAATAAAAGTATGTAATGCATCCAGCTTACTGGTCATTATTTATGTTTATTTGGTTTCTTGATATACCGCTCCTTCATGACACCAGGGCAGTTTACAAAAACATAAACTGTAAAGTAGTGGCCGGAGGCCAAGAAAGGGAAAGAACTATAGCATATGACAGGACAGAGATAGTACAATTACGTTTAAAGTGAGGAGAAATAGTAGAAGGCAGGAAATGGTAAGGGTCAGGGAGTAGAGAGAAGTAGATCGAAAGCTGAGTGGAAAAGGTGGGTTTTCAGAAGATTCTTAAACTTGAGGAAGGAGGATTCTTGGCAAAGACCAGATGGTAGGAAATTCCAGAGGGAGGGACCCAGGAAAAAGAAGGCAGATTGGCGTGTAGACTGAAGGTGAGCATGTGATGGAGATGGGAGGACCAACCGGTTAACATGAATTGAACGAATGCTGTGGGTTGGAATATGAAATTGAAGTAGGTCTACTAGGTATTGAGGCAAATTTGTGCACATGGAATGGTGGGTCAAAATGAGAACTTTATAGTGGATGCAGAAGGCGAATGGAAGCTAGTAAAGCTGAATAAGGATTGGAGTGATATGATCCCGACGTGTGACTTGAGTAATGGTCTGAGCAGCAGAGTTCTGTAGTAGCAGAAGATGATGTAGTTGAGTGATGCCAGCAAAGGCTAAGTTACGGAAGTCGAGGTGGGACATGACTAGAGATAGAAGAAGAGTGATTAGTGCCTGGGAGGATAGGAAAAGGTGAATAGCACATATCTGACGAAGATAGAAGAAAGACCGGCAAGTGAGAAGTGAAATATGATCATGGAAGGAAGCGCAGTCTAGGGTCACGCCAAGGTAGCGAAGAGTGGAGACCAATGGGATGATAAAATTAGAAAGGACTGGGGCAACTAAAGGACAGGGACTACCAAACGTGAACCAAATCACAAATGTTTTGGACAGATTAAGGCTTAGGCAATTTGTGGCGAATCAGTCAGAGAACCAAGCTAAACAGTCATTGAGAAGGGAAAGATCTGGATGTTGAGGATTGGTGTGGTGAAGAATTATGTTGTCAGCGTAGTAGCATGCTGACAGGCCAAATTGTTGGATAAGCATAAGAACATAAGATATGCCATACTGGGTCAGACCAAGGTCCATCAAGGCCAGTATCCTGTTTGCAACAGTGGCCAATCTAGGTCATACATACTTAGCAGTTTCCCCAAAAGACACAGGTTCCACAATGCTTGTACTGGTTCAAGCACTGATATCCTGGGTCCCTTCTTAATAATGGTTTATGGACCTTTCCTCCAGGAACTTATCCAAACCTTTTTTAAACCCAGCTACACTAACAGCCTTTACTACATCCTCCGGTAACAAATTCCAGAGTTTGATTACATGTTGAGTGTTAAAATATTTTCTTTTATTAGTCTTAAATAGTTTACCCTGTAGCTTCATTGCATGTCCCCCTAGTCTTTCTATATTCTGATAATGTAAACAATCTATCTACGTTTACCCGTTCCACTCCGTTCATTAATTTACAGACTTCTATCATATCTCCCCTTAGGCGTCTCTTTTCCAGGTTAAAGAGCCCTAACCTTTTTGACCTTTCTTCATAGGAGTATCCTTCCATCCCCTTTACCATTTTGGTGGCTCTTCTCTGAACCTTTTCTAATAACGCTATATCCTTTTTAAGATACGGCAACCAGAATTGCACACAATATTCAAGGTGCGGTCTCACCATGGAACGATACAGAGGCATTATAATATCTTTTGTTTTATTTTCCATTCCTTTCCTTATGATACCTAGCATTCTATTTGCTCTCTTGGCCACCGCTGCACACTGGGCCGAGGGTTTTAACATGTTATCCACAATGACACCTCAATCTTTTTCCTGGGTGGTGGTTCCTAATGTGGAACCTTGCATCGTGTAACCATAGCTTGGGCTGTTCTTCCCTAGGTGCATAACTTTGCACTTGTCCACATTAAATTTCATCTGCCATTTTGATGCCCAGTCTTCCAATTTTCAAGATCCTCTTGCAATTTTTCACAATCCTCTTGGGTTTTAACAACTTTAAATAGTTTTGTGTCATCTGCAAATCTGATAACCTCACTCGTTATTCCACTTTCCAGGTCATTTATGAATATGTCAAAAAGCAGCGGACCCAGCACAGATCCCTGTGGTACACCACTATTCACCTTTCTCCATTGGGAAAATTGGCCATTTAGCCCAACGATCTGCTTTCTATCTTTTAACCAGTTCCTGATCCACAGTAGTACACTGCCTCCTATCCCATGACTCTTTAGTTTTGCCAAAAGTCTCTGATGAGGGACCTTGTCAAAGGCTTTCTGAAAGTCCAGATACACTATATCAGCCGACTCACCTTTGTCCACCTGTTTATTCACACCTTCAAAAAAACATAACAGATTAGTAAGACAAGATCTTCCTTGTCTAAAGCCATGTTTGCTGTCTCCCATTAGGCCATGACTATCTACATGCTGAGTAATTTTATTCTTTGTGATGGTTTCTACCATTTTTCCCAGTACTGACGTCAGGCTCACCGGTCTGTAGTTTCCCGGATCATCTCTGAAAACCTTTTTAAAAATTGGTGTTACATTTGCGATCCTCCAATCTTCAGGTATTAGAGATGATTTTAATGATAGTTCACAGATTGCTAATAGCAGGTCAGCAATCTCATATTTCAGTTCTTTCAACCCCCTTGGATGTATACCCAGGTAATTTGCTACTCTTCAGTTTATCTAATAGTTGTAATACATCTTCCCAATGTATCGATATTTCCTTCAATTCTTCCGTACCTTTAAATACAACTTCAGTCATGGGTAACATCCCTACATCTTCCTCAGTAAAGACCGAAGCAAAGAATTCATTCAGTCTCTCCGCTATCGCCTTGTCGCTTCTTAGTGCCCCTTTAACCCCTCTATCATCTAATGGACCAACTGACTCTCTCACAGATTTTTTGCTACGAATGTACTTGAAAAAGTCTTTACTTCGCGTTTTTGCTTCCGCAGCAAGCTTCTTCTCAAATTCTCCCTTTGCCTGCCTTATCAATGCCTTGCATTTGACTTGCCAGTGCTTGTGCTGTTTCCAGGTTTTGTCATTTGACTCTTTTTTCCATTTCCTGAAAGATGCTTTTTTGGCAACAACAGCCTCTCTGACTTCACCTTTAAACCATGCTGGCAGTTTTTTGGACTTCCTTCCACTTTTCTTAAAGCGTGGAATACAGTATTTTTCAACAACACCCAAGCTTGATGTAAGTCTTTAACCTTTGCAACTGCTCCTTTTAGTTTTTCTTAATTATTTTCCTCATTTTATCATAGTCTCCCTTTCGAAAGTTAAAAGGTAGTACTGTGGATTTCCTTACTATCCTTCCTCCACTAATTAAATCAAAGGTGATCATGCTATGATCACTATTGCCAAGTGGCCCCAACACCCTTATCTCTTGCACTAGATCTGGTGTTCCATTAAGAACTAGGTCTAATATGTCTTCTCCTCTGGTCGGTTCATGAACCAGCTGCTCCAAGAAGCAGTCATTAATTTCATCTAGGATCTTTATCTCCCTAGCATGTCCTGCCGTGACACTGACCCAGTCGATACCGGGATAATTGAAATCACCCATTATTATTATTGTGCTGTAACTTTTGTTAGCTTCCTTGATTTCTTTGAGCATTTCATCATCCATTTGTTCATCCTGGCCAGGTGGTCGATAGTACACCCCCACTGCCATCGCCTTCCCCTTTTTACATGGAATTTCAATCCATAGAGATTCTACAGCAAATTTTGTTTCCTGTAAAATTTTAATCTTTTCTGACTCAATGCCCTCTCTAACATAGAGCGCAACCCCTCCACCAATTTTATCAGCTCTATTATTACGATATAGTTTGTACCCAGGTATCACAGTGTCCCATTGGTTGTCCTCCTTGCACCATGTCTCTGATATTCTAATCATATCTAACCTCTCATTTAGTGCTATATATTCTAACTCTCCCATCTTATTTTTTAGACTTCTAGCATTTGCATACAAGCATTTTAGAGACTGTATTTTATTCATATTAATTTGGCTATTGGTAGACATGGGTAATTTGGGATCTTTAAGCTCTGTCTGCTCCATACTCAAGGACATTTGGGCTACTTTACTCTTTTTTGGAACCTCTCTGCTTTTGGTAGTATCCTTCAAGGATACATTCTTCCGAACCATCTGCTCTTGGGCGACTGTCGGCTTTCCCCTATTATCTAGTTTAAAAGCTGCTCTATCTCCTTTTTAAAGGTTAATGCCAGCAGCCTGGTTCCATCCCGGTTAAGGTGAAGCCCTCCCCTTCGGAAGAGCCCCTCCTTTCCCCAGAATGTTCCCCAGTTCCTAACAAATCCAAAACCCTCATCTCTGCACCACTGTCTCATCCACGTATTCAGCCTCCGGAGCTCTGCCTGCCTTTTGGGTCCTGCGCGTGGAACGGGAAGCATTTCGGAGAACACTACCCTGGAGGTTCTGGATTTCAACTTTCTACCTAAAAGCCTAAATTTAGCCTCCAGAACCTCCCTACCACATTTTCCTATGTCATTGGTACCGACATGTGCCAAGACAGCAGACTCCTCCCCAGCACTATCTAAGACCTTATCTAGGTGGCGTGTGAGGTCCGCTACCTTCACATCAGGCAGGCGTGTTACCAAGCGATCTTCATGTCCACCAGCCACCCAGCTATCTACATGCCTTATGATCGAATCACCAACTATAACGGCTGTCCTAACTCTTTCCTCATGGGCACATGGCCCTGGAGAATCTTCCTCGGTGTGAGAGGGTTTTACATCACCTGGAGGACAGGTCCTAGTTACAGGATCACTTCCTGCCACACCAGGGTGATGCTCTCCTGTCACGTGACCTCTCTCCTCCATGGCAACAGGGATGCTGCCAGACTGGAGGTGGGACTTCAGGACTATATCCCTGTAGGTCTCGTCTATGTACCTCTCTGTCTTTCTTATGTTTTCCAAGTCTGCTACTCTAGCCTCTAGAGAACGGACTTGTTCCCTGAGAGCAAAGAGCTCCTTGCACCTAGTGCACACGTAAGATCTCTCACCAACTGGGAGAAAATCATACATGCAAAGTGAGCGGGACCAAGGCGATATTAAATAGGAGGGGTGCAAGGACAGAGCCCTAGGGAATGCTGCAACAAAGTAGGAATGGATCAGAAGAGGCACCATCCGAGTGCACTGAGAATGACCATGAGAAGAGAAAGGAGTGGAATCATCGAAATACCAGCATCTCATAAGCAGGAAAGGAGAAGAGAATGATCCACTAGGTCGAAGGCTGCCAAAAGATCAAGAGAGATTGCCAGAGTGAGGTCACCACAATCGTATGCAGTGTGAAGATCACTGAGCAATGAGAGCATGATGGTTTTGACACTATGACAGAGACGGAAGCCAGACTGATGGGGATGAAGAAGGTGGGTGGAGTCAAGATGCTGGGATAGTTGTGAGAAAATAGCTTTTTCCAGAATTTTTGAGAGAAATGGTAGGTTGGAAACTGGATGGTAGTTGGCAGGATCAAGTGGGCCAAGTGATGATTTCTTCAGGAGAGGGCAAATTAGTGCATGTTTCCAGGAACTAGGGAAGGTGCCAGATGTAAGGCTTGAGTTAAGCATGGTGAGAATGAAAGTGATGAATGCTAGAGGGGGTTCCAGTAGCCAAGATGAGTGAATAGGATCCAGTTGACAGAAGGTCTTATGGGACGTGGTAATTAACTTTGAGAGCGCAATGGTTGTGAGTGGGTGGAAAGTGGTCCATACATGAGAGAAAGAAGAGGACGAGGGTGGGGAGGATGGAGAGAGGAGGCCCAATAGGCGGAAGGCAGATGGTAAGTGATGAGCATAGGGAATGAACTTTGGAGTTGAAGAAAGAGGCAAGCTGGGAAGGAGTCAGGATGGCAACAGCATTTTCAAAGGATGAGTGGGTCTGGATGGACGACAATGACTTTAATAATGAATATAGCTGCCGTGTGGAGTTGGTTGCTGAGGAGATGACATTAGAAAAATGGATACGTTTGGTCTGGTGAACATGTTCACAATAAGTCTGATGACAGGATTTAATGTGCTGGAGTGCCAGTGGAGGTATGGTGTTTGCGCCAGAGCAATTCGGAATGGCGCGGTTCAAAACAGAACAGGCGAAGTCCCGAATGAAACCATGGTTAGTGGATGGGACCTGTAGAAGGAACGTGGGCATAGTGGTGCTATAAGATTGAGGGCGGTAGTAAGCGAGGTATTCCACAAGGAAACCTGCTGGTCTGTCGATAGTGAAGAAAAGTCCAGAGGAAGTAGCTGGTCGGCAGCAGGAAAGTCCTGAAATGTTGTTGGAGTTGAATGGGCTGAGGAGGGGGAAGACTGGGAGAGGAAATAGGGGTGCTTGCTAATGGGGATGAGGGCAAATGTATGCGAAATTGAACAAGGAAGAGGTGCCACGGAGAGA
Organism: Ichthyophis bannanicus; assembly: GCA_033557465.1. Lineage (NCBI taxonomy): Eukaryota > Metazoa > Chordata > Amphibia > Gymnophiona > Ichthyophiidae > Ichthyophis > Ichthyophis bannanicus. The sequence goes on along the minus strand of CM066039.1, from coordinate 158,182,049 downwards.
TCAGAGAGGTGAAAAGAGAAGATGGATGATGCAAGCACTAAGTCAAGAGTGTGGCCTGCTGAATGGGTAGCCAAGGTTAAATGCTGGGTGAGAGCAAGATCATATAGGGTAGTGGAGGTGCGATCATGGGCAGAGGTCGGAGAATGATAATGCACGTTAAAGTCACCTACAATGAGCAGCTGGGGGAATTGTATAGATATATCTGATATAGTGGCAAGCAAGTCTTCCTAGAGATGGGGATGAAGAGAAGGAGTAAACAAGGAGACAATAAATAGGAGGGGATGGGTGGAGGCAGAACAGAAGGGCCTCAAGATAATGCAAGGATAATGACGGAATTTGTGTGACCAGAAGGGAGGAGCGGTAAATGACAGCTACCCCCTCTCCAGTGCGTCCAACCTGGTGGAGAGAGATAGCAGAGAAACTCTGTGGTAGGCAGAGATTCTGGAGGGACTCTTCTCCCTCTTTCAACCACATTTCTGAGAGGAGGAGGAGATCTAAGGTATCTCAATCAATCAGATCCTGTATCAGGAATGTCTTGCTCCTGAGGGAAAGCGTAGTTACTCACCTGTAACAGGTGATCTCCGGGAACAGCAAGAATTTAGTTTTCACATATGGGTGACATCGGGTAACGATGGATCCCACGCGGGAAGCTCCCCAGCTACCAATAGGAAAGCCTTTGGGAGCACTCCACTGTACCTACACTGCTGCCTTCTTGCTCTCCCAACTCCCTTTCCTCAGTTCTGTTTCTAGCTGAAGAAAAGGAGTGGAAAAAACAAAACAAAAAATAACCCTACAACTCCAAGGGGAGGAGGGTGAGTTGTGAAGACTAAATTCCTGCTGTTCCTGGAGATCACCTATTATAGGTGAATAACTACGCTATCTCCAGGAACAAGCAGGAATACAGAACTCCCTAGTTCCCAGATCTCCGAAGAGTTGGACTGGGTCAGAAAGTCAGACAGGGTCATTTGAACCTAGACTTCCCCGCCAAGGAGATCTGGCAAGAGTGGGCGGGGGGTAGGAGTTGTTTCTAAGTTCCAAAGAGATGCTGAAGGACCATTGGCCAAAGACTGCATCCCAGCGGGAGTCCTTGTCCAAAACAATAATGGGCTGTGAAAGTATGGATAGAGGACCATGTAGCAGCTTGGCAAATCTCGTCAATGGCTACTGAAAGGAGATTAGCAACGAAGGTTGCCATTGCTCGGACATTATGAGCAGTTACTTGTCCCATGAGGGAAAGACCTGCTTTGTCATATATGAAAGAAATACAGTCTGCTATTCATCTGGATAGTGTACATTTGGTCACTGGAAGGCCCAGGTGAGAAGGATCAAAGGAGACAAAGAGCTTGGAGGACTTCCTAATGTCTTCTGTCCTTTGGAGATAGAAGGCTAGAGCCCGCTTACAGTCAAGTGTATGTAGGGTGGCTTCTGACTGATTGAGATGGAAAGGTGATACTACTTTCGGAAGAAAGTGGGTGTGTGTCCGAAGGATGACCTTGTCATGATGAAAATGTGTGTAGGGAGCATAAGCCACTAAGGCCTGCAGCTCACTGATGCACCTGGCCGATATCAGGGCGATGAGGAATAAAACCTTCCAGGATAGGTTTCACAGCTATGTGGTTGCTAAGGGCTCACATGGTGGTTTGAGAAGCTGAGCTAGTACCACATTGAGATCCCATGCCACTACTGGTGGTTGAATGGGAGGTTTGGTGAGGAGAAGACCCCTCATTAAACATGCTACCAGAGGAGCTGTGGAGATGGGTCTGCCTTCCAAAGGCTTATGGAAAGCTGAAATAGCACTAAGGTGCACTCGCACTGAGTTTGTCTTAAGAACTAGAGAATATAAATGCAAAAGATATTGAAGGCGCGTAGGGACTGTTGCTTCAAATGGATTGTGACCATTTTGAGAGCACCATGAAGCATATCTATGCCATTTGAAAGAATAGGTCTTTTTGGTGGAGAGTTTTCTGGAGGAAAGGAGAATATGTTTTACAGCAGTAGATAGAGTGTAGTTACTCACCTGTAACAGGTGATCTCCGGGAACAGCAGGAATTGACTCTTCACATATGTGTATCGTCAGTACTGATGGAGCCTGTATGGAAACGCTCCCCAGCGTCCAATAGGAAAGCTTTTGGGAGCATCCCACTGTGCCTGCACCCCCTGCCTTCCCGCCTTTCCAACTCTCCCTCTTCAGCTGAGTTTATAGCTGAGGCAAAGGAGAGAAGGAGAGAAAAAGAGAAAGAGAGAGAGAAATGCAACTCCTAGGGGAGGTGGGCGGGTTGTGAAGACTCAACTCCTGCTGATCCCGGAGATCATCTGTTACAGGTGAGTAACTACGCTATCTCCAGGAACAAGCAGAAATGTAGTCTTCACATATGGGGACTCCCCAGCTGAAAGATGCCAGGGAGATGACCCCAGAAAGCTGCGAAACCCAGGTTGAGATGGGTCATGCTTCCTCCCATGGATCTCTGTCAGCGAACCCCGGGACAGCGGGTAGGAGTTCTTCTAAGTCTGAAAGAGATGCTAGGGAACAGCCTGGCCAAACGAGGCATCCCGACGGGAGTCCTTGTCTTAGCAGTAGTGGGGTGCAAAGGTGTGTACCGAAGCCCAAGTGGCTGCTCTACAGATGTCGTCAATGGACACTGAGCAAAGGTTAGCCATAGAGGCTGCCATTGCTCTCACATTGTGAGCTATGGCATGACCTTCGAGAGAAAGTCCCTTGCTCTCATAGGCGAAGGATATGCAATCTGCAATCCATTTAGACAAAGTTCGCTTGGAAAATGGTAATCCAAGATGACTGGAGTCAAAGGCAACAAAAAACTGGGAAGCCTTTCTATGTTAAGGGAGGGGTGGCCTAGTGGTTGGGGCAAGTTACCTCAGGCCAGAAGGTCAGGCGTTCAAATCCCACTAGAGAACAGCAACCTTGGGCCAGAAGGACTGGGGCTTCTAGACCCACAGGTGCTCCTTGTGGTCTTGGGCAAGCCACTTAACCCTCCATTGCCCATGTTCCCTGTAAGTATTAGTGTATGTGTCTCATATCCCCTTGTGTTAAATGTATCCTCCAATTGTGTTGTGACCACTTTGATTGAAGGATAAGGTGGTATACAAAACTGTTAAAATAAAATAAATAAATGTTGCTTAGTTCTCTGAAGGTAAAAAGCCAAAGGTCTTTTACAATCCAGAGTATGAAGATTCCTTTCTGCATTGGAGGCGTGAGGCCTAGGGAAGAATACAGGAAGGTAAACCGATTGGTTTAAATGAAAAGGCAAAACCACCTTTGGCATAAAGTGAGGGTGAGTCCTAAGAACTACTTTATCATGGTGGAACCTTGTATAAGGAGGAGCAGCCACTAAAGCTTGTAGCTCACTGATGTGTCTTGCAGAAGTGAGAGCAATTAGGAAGATTACCTTCCAAGAAAGAAACTTCAGAGATGTAGTGGCTAAGGGTTCAAAGGATGGTTTCATGAGTTGACCAAGGACAAGATTCAAATCCCATGCCACGGGTGGTAGCTTAATGGGGGGGGGTTGTTAAAAGTAGACCTCTCATAAACCTCACTACAAGTGGTTGAGAGGAAACTGGTTGTTCATCCAATGGCTTGTGGAAAGTCGCAATGGCACTAAGGTGGACCCTTACTGAATTGGTCTTAAGGCCAGAGGATGATAAATGGAGGAGATACTCCAGTAACGCCTCCACTGGAACTGAAAAGGGATTATTTATTTATTTATTTATTGAACGGTTTTATATACCGCCTTTCAGAAAAATCAAAACGGTTTACATAGAACAAAACTTGAACATTGCATTGAAACTTATTCAAACAATTGAAATTACAGTGAACATTAAATTGTATATAATAAAAATGGTAATTTGAGGGTTACAATGCTGAGTAAATGCTGATTAGGTATATAGATAGTTTAAACATATATACAGATTTAAATATTTATAAATTTCAAAAATCTTATCTTATCTGAGCAAGGAAAATGTATTGTAGTTCACTAGAATTATTAGTGTAAAGAGTAAATGTGATAATGTGGAGAATTGGGTATTGTAAGATAAAGTAAGAAAAAGGAAAAAGTAAGTTGTGAATTAATGAATATGAGTATACATGAGTTTAAGTGGGAAATATTTCATCTATTGGGAATGAGTCTCCAAAGTACTCTATAAATAAGTGAGTTTTAAGATCTTTTCGAACTGCTGAAAGATCTGTGATATCTCTGAGTTTATCCGTCAGAGCGTTCCATATTAAAGGAGCATTGAAGTTGAATGCCCTATTTGTTGTAATTTTATTGAGTTTTAAAAAGTTGTTTGGAACAAGTAGTGTGTTCAGGTTCCTTTGTCTCACTGTTCTGGTCCTTGAATGAATTGTCAGTAGATCAGTTAGATATGATGGGGCTATATCTCTTATCAGTTTGAACGTTGTTATGATAACTTTATATTTTATCCTACTTTGTATAGGTAACCAGTGAAGTTTGTACAGTATAGGGGTTATGTGTTCAGTTGGACCTGCATTTATAAGCATTCTTGCAACAACATGTGCTACTTTTAGTTGGTGTAAAGCATGTTTTGGAATACCTTGAAGAATTATGTTACTAAAATCTAAGTGAGGCAGGATCAGGGCTTGAAGGACTGATCTGAAGTCCAGATTTGATAATGGTTTTAGATTTTTAAGATATCTTAATTTATTATATATTGTGTTTGTTTTATTCCTGATGTGTGTTGTTAGACTTAACGTTCTGTCTATGATAACGCCAAGGTATCTTATTTCATCTTTTATGGGGATGTTTATGTTTTCAATTTTTATTTCTGTTGGAGGGGTAAATTTTTGATTTCTAGAAACAAATAATGCTTCTGTTTTCTTGAAGTTAATGTGTAGATTGTGTTCATTTAGCCATTGCGTCATTTTAGTGAAGCATGATTTGATATTAAGTTCCTTTTTTGAACACTAGATAGAGAACCTTTTCCATTTAAAGGCATAGGCCCTCCTTGTGGAAGGTTTTCTTGAAGCCAAAAGGATATCTTTAACCTGTTGAGAAAGGTTGATATCCTCGAATTCTAGGCTCTTAGTAGCCACGCCCTGAGGTGTAGGGACTGAAGGTTCGGGTGCAATTGTGTCCCGTTCTCCTGAGAAAGTAGATCTGGAGCATATCCCAACTCCAGAGGCTTGGCTTGAGAGAGACATAGAAGCAGTGGATACCATGTCTGTCGAGGCCAGCGTGGGGCTATGAGGATCATATGGCCCCTGTCTCTCTGAAGCTTGAATAGAGTTTTGGGAATGAGGGGAATGGGTGGGTAGGCATAGAGGAAGTCCTGACCCCAGTGGAGGTGGAAGGCATCCCTTGCCTGACAATTGTGAGCCAAGATTCTGGAACAGAATCAGGGAAGTTTGGCATTCTGAGGACTTGCAAAGATGTCTATATCTGAGGTTCCCCAGATCTGAAAGATTCGAGCAGTTTGCTCTGGATGAAGAGACCCTTCGTGTGGCAGCAGAACTCGACTAAGTTTGTCTGCCAAGAGATTTTGTGTGCCTGGTAAATACACCGCTAGTACGTGGATTTGGAGATCTCTGGCAAAGGCCCAAAGGCGTAGTGCTTCATTGCACAGTGCCTGGGAACCTGTCCCACCCTGCTTGTTCCCATAGAACATAGCTACCTGATTGTCGGTCTGGACAAGAACCGTCTTGTAGCTTAGGCGGTCCTGAAATACCCGAAGGGCATAGAAGATGGCCCTGAGTCCCAGGATGTTTATGTGAAGACAAACCTCCTGCTCGGTCCAGAGGCCCTGAGTAGAAAGATTGTCCAAGTGAGCTCCCCAACCCAACTTGGACGCATCTGTCGTCAAGGTGGCTTGGTGTAGTGGCTGCTGGAAAGGAGTCCCTACGAGAAGGTTTTTCAGCGATTGCCACCACTGTAGGGATAAAATGAGGTGTGTAGAATTTCTGATTTTGTCTCCCAGGTGACCCGACGCTTGTGTCCACTGAGACGCTAGGATCCACTGGGCTGCTCTCATGTGTAGGCGAGCATAGGGAACCACATGGACAGTGGATGCCATATGCCCTAGTAGCTGAAGCATGTCTCGAGCAGTTAGAAAAGTTTTCATAGCTGCTTGAGAGGCCAGCTGGAGTATTCAAAGACAACATGGTTGTGGCAGGAAAGCCTTTGACTGCCTTGTGTCTAAAAGAGCCCCTATGAACTCTAGCGACTGAGAAGGGATGAGATGAGATTTTGGGAGGTTTATAACCAGCCCCGGGTACTGCAAAATTTGCATTGTACAGGAGAGAGTGGAGATGGCTTCTGGAGGTGTTGATGTTCAGATGAGCCAGTCGTCTAAGTAGGGGAAGACAAATATCCCCAGAGTTCTCAGGAATGCTGCTACTACTACCATACATTTTATTTATTTATTTGACATGTTTTGTATACCGCCTTTTCCTTCAATCAAAGCGGTTCACAACATACTACAAAAGTCATACAAAGGCAGGGAGGACATGCACCACCTTATCATTACATCAAAGTGGTTGGAAGTCGGGGCCGCCGGAGCAGGAACCGGTCACTTCCGGACTGGAAAGCTGTCCTCTCTGGTCTCCCAAGAGCTCCGCACTCACTGCTCCGCCTATGAAGAGGCCCACGCTGACGTCGGGGCCGCTGGAGCAGGAACCGGTCACTTCCGGACTGGAAGGCTGTCCTCTCTGGTCTCTGGTCTTCATAGGCGGAGCAGTGAGTGCGGAGCTCTTGGGAGACCAGAGAGGACAGCCTTCCAGTCTGGAAGTGGCGCTAGTCGGGGGCTGCGACCTAAGGGGCTAGATACAAGGGGCGTGTCTGGCCCCTTGGGACCCCCTTGGAGCACCGCAGGAGATCGCAGTACGTGGCATCTGTTGAAATGGGGAAGAGAAAAAAGAAAATAACACCAGTGGAGTCTGCAGAAACAACGGTAGGCCCTATGGATAAGCACGTTAAGCCCTTGGTGGGAGCTGATGCCTCGTTAGACCCTGACTTTTTAGTTTTGCGCTCGTCCGTTGCGTCTTTGAGCTCTCCGGACCGTTCTCCTCCCTCCCCACCGACGTACATCTCACCGCCCCTAACCGGTTCTGTGGGGCAGTTTCAACAGAGTACTCCAGCTGATACCGGTGGGAAATTGGAAAGTGTTGTTTGGACATCTCCTCCTGGTGTGGCTATTGAGCCACCTGAACAGGTGACTCTGGGTGACATCTGGAAAGTGGTGACTCGAATTGAACACTCCTTAGTTCCCACAGTTAAGCAGCTTTGTAGTTTTTCCTTACAGGTTACTACAAGGCTGTGTGAGTTAGAAGGGTGGTTGGGGGATATGACCACTCAATTATCTAGCTGTGAAAATCAATGCTCTACCTTCAAGGCTGTTAGTTCATCTAGTATTAATGATAGTTTATCCATCATCGGCTGGAAATGTATGATAATATGTTTCGTGCTAAGAATATTCGACTGTTAAATTTTCCTTGTTGTCGTCTTCTTTCTGCTGAGATATTGCTTCGTAAGTATTTTAGGGAAGTTTTGGGCTTGGCTTCGGCCGATTCCATAGCTATCTCTAAAATATATTACTTGACTGGTCAAGAGCTGTCTGTGAGTCCTCCAGGGGATTTTGATGTAGGTCAGGCCCGTGATGGACTTGATCTTACTCAATTCTTGGAGGACTCACAGGACAATATTGCTTCTCGTGCTACTTTGATCGTAGGCTTTGTCTCTGATCAGGATAAGATGTTAGTTTTTCGTAGTTACTTTAAAAATAAGTCTGCTTTATTTTGTGGTGCTGGGGTGCAAATTTTTCCTGATGTTTGTCGGGCCACACAAACTAGGCGGAAGGCATTTTTAGCCCTAAAACCTAGGGAGTTGGCCCTGCCTGCTACTTTTTTTCTTAGATATCCGTGCAAGTGTCTGGTTACCTATCAGGGTTCTAAATTTGTTTTTCTAGATCCAGTTCAGTTGAGCAGTTTTTTGAATGGTAAAGAGGGCCAAGGTAATTGATTGGTCTAGGGTAGGGAACTTGTTAATTGCTGTCTCGTATTTAGAGCTATTGCTCTTGCTATTTCCTTTAGATTTATTACTTTAGTAATGTCTCCCCATTTATTGTGGGCTAGGGATAGAGTGTTTGCTGGATAATCTAGTTATGGTATATTTTTATGTAACAACTTTAGTGTTGTGTGATTTTGTAAATGCTCTTGATTTTCTTTGCACTTGCTTTTTGTAAGTTGTTGAAAATATCATAAAAAAAAAAAAAAGTGGTTGGAAGTGAGACTACATAGCACAGGGAATCACAATACATACAATACAATACAATTAACTAACATAGTCATACCTTCAAACAGAGTTACCAACTATATAGCAAGGAGCAGATGTTTCTTTTGCCTCGCAAGGTCCAACGCCTAAGGGCCACGCCAAAGGGCCCTCTGGCGAGGCCCTCAGGCGCGGGCCCGCAAGGCGCGGGCGCACCCCCGCAGTGACAGTTTAAAAGTTCTTCCCTCGCCATCCACTTAGCAGGGGGAGGGAGCATTTACAAACAGCTGCTCCTGATGGCTTCTGCTTTCCTGCTACTGTGCACGCCCCCGCAGTGACAGTTTAAAAGTTCTTCCCTCGCGATCCACTTAGCAGGGGGAGGGAGCATTTACAAACAGCAGCTCTTGATGGCTTCTGCTCTCCTGCTACTGTGCACGCCCCCGCAGTGACAGTTTAAAAGTTCTTCCCTCGCGATCCACTTAGCAGGGGGAGGGAGCATTTACAAACAGCTGCTCTTGATGGCTTCTGTACTGATAATATTTTCCTTGAAAAAGGAATCAAAGAAACCTTCTGTGATCTGTATGGATGAGAATATGCGTATATGCATCCTTTAGATCTAGAGAACATAGCCAATCCTGACTATGAATGTAAGGAAGAAGTGTTCAGAGGCAGATCATCTTGAATTTTTCTCGGAACAGATACTTGTTCAATTCTCTGAGGTAGGGTTGCCAACTTTTTCACAGAGAAAAACCCGACAACTGTGGCTCACCATGCTCCACCCATTCTCCGCCCCTAGTCCCACCCCTGCCCCGTCCCCAGCCCCACCCACAAAAATTACCGAGGATTCAGTCACACCCCCCCTCGGTTCTCACACCCCCCCTCCCCTCAGTGCTGGTTCACGCACTCACCCCCCCCTGCTGACTCACTCACCCCCCTCCCCTGCTGGTTCACTCACTCACCCCCCTCCCCTGCTGGTTCACTCACCCACCCCCCTGTCACTCACACCCCCTCCCCTGCTGGTTCACTCACACCAACCCCCCTCCCCTGCTGGTTCACACCAACCCCCCTCCCCTGCTGGTTCACTCACACCCCCCCCTCCACTGCTGGTTCACTCACCCACCCCCCTGTCACTTACTCGCCCCTCCTGCTGGGTCACTCACTCACCCCCCTCCCCTGCTGGTTCACTCACACCAACCCCCCCCCTCCACTGCTGGTTCACTCACACCACCACCACCATCCCCCCCTGCTGGTTCACTCCCACCACCACCCCCCCCTTGCTGGTTCACTCACACCACCACCCCCCCCCCCTTGCTGGTTCACTCACACCCCCCCCCCTTGCTGGTTCACTCACACCATCACCCCCTCTGCCCAAGCTGCTGCTTCTGCTTTGTACAGAGCAGCGGCTGCAATACACTTACTTTGAAAAGTAAAGACAAACTGTGTAAGGAGCCCTCCGGTCATCGCAGAGCCCGAGGAAGTGATGTCATGGGGGCGGGCTCCTCACAGGTTGTCTTTCCTTTTCAAATTAACTTTATTGCAGCTAAAGTTAATTTGAAAAGGAAAGACAACCTGTGAGGAGCCCGCCCCCATGACATCACTTCCTCGGGCTCTGCGATGACTGGAGGGCTCCTTACACAGTTTATCTTTAGTTTTCAATGTAAGTGTATTGCAGCCGCTGCTCTGTACAAAGCAGAAGCAGCGGCTGCACTGCTATGGGGAATCATGTTCGCACCGCGGACTTCGGCACAAAAGCCGGTTTTTTGCTCTGGCCGCTCCCGATCTTGCGGCCAGAGCAAAAAAATGGCTTTTCAATGGCCGGTTTTACATCTGTGCCGGCAGCCAGCCTGGCCATGGAAAAACCGGCCGGTTGGCAACCCTACTCTGAGGTCCAGTATGGGCCTTATCCCCCTGTCTTCTTTGGAATGAGGAAGTAGGGGGAGTAGAAACCCATGCCCTGTTGGGACATACAGTAGGTACCTCTTCTATTGCTCCTTGAGCAAGTAGTGAGGTGACCTCTTGACACAAGAGAGTGGTAAGGGGGCCCCGAGAATTGAACTGTCTTGTGATGGTGGGAGGGGGCATACTGTGGAAATGGAGTTTGTAACCCTCTGTTACAATAGAGAGAGTCCAGTGCTCTGATGTTATCTGTTTCCATCTTTCGGCGAAATGACAGAGCCTGCCTGGGATGGTGAGAGGCTCTGGACCCTTCAGGGGCAGGATAACTAAGTTCTCTAGGAAGGAGTCAAAGCCCCTGAGGAGGCTGTGTCTGCTGAGCTGGTTGAGCTCTGGGGACTTGGGCCTTCCTCTGCTGTCTGGGTTGCTGCTGCCCTTTTTGGGGAGCATAAACTGGGCAGTGGACAGCTTGGGTGTAAGATGGATAGAATTTCTTTTTCTTGTTAAAAAAGGGTTTCTTAACTGTCTTTTTCTTAGCTGGGTTGGCTGTGGTCCTTGATAATCTGTTCAAGGTAGTGTTTTCGGACTCAAGCTGATTAGCTTTGTCCTGCCAATCCTTGCCAAAGAGGTTTTCTCCTGTGCAAGGAATATTCTCCAGCTTGTCTTGCACCCATTGTTCTAAATCAGATGCTTGTAACCAGGCAATGCGACATGCACCGTTGGAGATAGCAAAGGTTCTGCTAATGCACTCAAAGCAATCAAAAGTTTCACGGTTCATGAAATTAGAAACATTCTGGGCATGTTTAACCAGAGTGAAAATGTCAGCCCTTTTGTCATCGGGATGAAGTGGAGCCATGAGTTCCAAGTCTCTTGTAACTTCCCGAAGAAACATACCCATATAAAGCATGTAAGAGCTTATTCTAGCTGATAGCATCGAGGATTGAAAACATCGATGCCCAAAAGCATCAAGCATCCTCGATTCACGACCTGGAGGGTTGGATGAATGCATTTTAGCACTTTTGATCCTACGCATTGCCATTTCCACTACAATGGAATGGTGTGGTAATTGTGTTTTTTGGAAACCAGGACACTGCGGTACCCGGTACATTGTATCGAGTCTCCGAGAATGTGGAGACACTGTTAAAGGTGTTTCCCACATTCTAAGCATGAGATCATGCAAAATTCGATAAATAGGAAGGGTAGCAGTCTCCTTAGGAGCTGCTGGGTACTGAAGAATTTCCAACTCTTCAGCTCTCGGTTCCTTCTCAGGGGTCATGGTGATCGAGAGTCCCCTTGCTACATCACAAATGAAATCCTGAAAGAACATGTCTTCCGAGAGAGACATCCGATGCTGTGGTGAAGGAGAGGGATCCCCCGGAAGAACCACCCCGGTACCGACAGAGTCATCGGAATCGGATGATTCAAAGTATTGTCGGGCCAGATGTTCTCGTACTACTTGTTGATGGTATTGATCGAAGTCAGCATCGGACTGTCTCGATACTGGACCCTCGATGCCGGAGACCGATTCCAGGGCCGGCATGGGAGGAAGCATAGAGAGAGGCACATCAGTCGATGCAGGTACATTCGGTACCGATATCGGTACGGACAACTGCGTCGATTGAAGTGGCTTTAGTGGTACCGAGGCTGCTAATAAAGCCGCAAGACTGCGCTCGATGGCCAGGATACATTGATCCATGGAGCCTGCTGATGCCTGGATGTCGGTACCGGTGGAGCAGGCTACGACACCAGAACATGGCACCAAGAGTTCACCGGAGGTGGAAGCTTCGGGAACATCCTGGAATCCTGTTAATGCTTTGGAGGTCGGGGCCTCCCACTGGGATTGTTTCGCTGGTGTGTTTTCCTTGAGGGCAATGCTAGTAGCATCTCGATGCTTAGAAGGAGATCTACCCTTTAAGGACCGGCCGGTCTTAGAAGACCTGGGTTTGGTTACCCGAGATCCATGGGAGGAAGATGAAGCCCTGGATGACGTCGATGCAACAGACATTGCATCCAAAGCAAAGAGGGTGCCGGGTTTTGCAGCTCTATGCTGCAGGCCTCTCTTGGTCATCTTTCTACAAAGGAGACACTCCGATGGTAAATGATCAGGACCTAAACATTTGAGACACCAATCATGGGTGTCGGTAGCAGAAATGGTGCTGCTACACTTTGAACATTTTTTTGAAACCACAAGATGGTTTCTCCATTTTGGAAGAGAAGAGGGCCTAGTGCCCAAAATGGCGCCTAGCACCAAGAGGGAACAGACCCTCCAAAAAGAAGGTTGTTCTTTTTTAAAGAAAAGAAATAAGAAAATAAAGAAAACACCGGTGGTACCAGTATAGGCGTCGACGGTGAAGGCAGACGCGACCACAAAAAGAAGATTTTCTGCGGTGACAGGTTTGCTGCCTGTCGGCTTTGCAGAAAATGAAAAACTGAAGAGGAAGAGTTGGAAAGGCGGGAAGGCAGCGGCACAGGTGCAGTGGGATGCTCCCAAAAGCTTTCCTATTGGACGCTGGGGAGCATTCCCGCACAGGCTCCGTCGGTACCGACGATACCCATATGTGAAGACTACATTCCTGCTTGTTCCTGGAGAATGGCAGATCCTGGAAGATTACACTCTCAGCAACCATACTGTCAGTCGAAGGGACTGCAGATTGGGATGGAGAAGTGCTCCGTTGTCCTGAGATAGGAGACCCGTCCTGGAACCCAGTGGGATTGGTGAAGTTTGCGTCAGATGAAGGGGATACCAGGGTTGATGTGGCCAGCGAGGGGCTATGAGAATCATAGAGCCCTTGTCTGCTTGCAGTTTGAGAGGGTCTTCGAGATGAGGGGAATGGGGGGAAAACACCTAGAGGTTCCTTACTCCAGTGGATCATGAAGGCATCTGACACTAGGCTGAGTTTGGACGGAACTCTGGAGCAGAACTGAGGAAGTTGAGTGTTCTGCGGAGTGGCAAAGAGATCTATCACTGGTGTTCCCCAGATGTGGAACAGCTTTGCCACTGTTGGGTCTAAAGACCATTCGTGGGGTTGTAGGATCCAACTCAGCTTGTCCGCTAGGAGATTGGATTCTCCTGGAATGTAGACTGCACGGAGGTGCATGTGATGGGGAATGGCAAACTCCCAGAGTTTTCAGGCTTCTTGACAGAGGGGAAGGGAGCTCATCCCTCCCCCCTATTTGTTTATATAAAACATAGCCACATGATTTTCTGTCCTGTCTAGCATCTGACTGTATGAGAGTTGGTGCTGGAAAACCTGGAGGGCATTCATGACTGCTTGAAGTGGTTTATCTGCTGCATGGATTCCTGGGTTGTCCACAGGCCCTGTGTGGAGATGGAATCCAGATGTGCTCCCCAACCCTGCTTGGAGGCATCCGTCGTCAGTGTATGCTGAGGTAGGGGTGTTCGAAAAGGTGACCCTATGAGAATATTTGTTGAGGTACACTACCACAGGAGAGATTCGGCCATGGGTGGTATTATCTGGATGACATCTCGGAGGCTCCCTGTGGACTGGGTCCACTGGGTTGAGAGAGTCCACTGAGATTGATGCATGTGAAGTCTTGAATAAGGGACTACATGTACTGTGAAGCTATGTGTCCTAGGAGGGATAGAAAGCATCGAGCCATAGCTGTCTGCTGTTGATGCATGTGGGTGGCTAGTTGCACCAACCTGTTCATGTGGTCCACAGAGAGAAAGGCCCTGGACTATGTTGTGTCCAAAATGGCTCCTATGAATTCCAACCTTTGAGTTGGAGTGAGTTTTGTGATAAACTTTGGGAAGTTTATCACAAAGCTCAGGTACTGCAGAAGTGCAAGAGTTTTTTGTTGAGATGAGCAGAGTTCTCCAGGGGAGTCTGCCTTTATGAGCCAGTTGTCTAAGAAAGGGAAGACAAAGACTTTGTTGCTGAGGAGATAAGCTGCTATGACTGCCATGCGCTTTGTGAAGACCCTTGTTGCAGATGCCAGACCAAAAAGGAGGATCCTGTATTGGTAATGGGTGCACTGACAGGTGAAGTGAAGATATTGTCTGTGGTCTGGATGTATCAAGATGTGAGTGTAGGCCTCTTTGAGGTCTAGGGAACAATGCCAGTCTTCTTCCTGTAGGTAGAGAAGGAGGATTCCCAGAGAGATCATCTTGAATTTCTCATTGACGAGGAATTTGTTGAGCTCTCTGAGGTCGAGAATGAGCCTGTGGCCTCCTGACTTCTTTGGAATGAGGAAGTAGGGGAAGTAGAAGCTTTTGAACAGTTGGTTTGTTGTAACTGGTTCTACAGCTCCTTGGGAAAGGAGAATGTTTATTTCTTGTTTTAGCAATGCATCCAGGGGAAGTTTGGAATGAAACTCTCCCTTGAAGTGGTGAGGAAGAAGCTTTCGTAAGTTTAGTTGTTAACCTCTCTGGATTACGTTGAGAATCCACTGCTCTGTGGTGATGAAATGCCAGTACTGAGCATTTAGATTTCAGTAAAGCCTTTGACACCATTCCTCACAGGCGACTTATAAACAAACTGAGCACCCTAGGGATGGACCCTAAAGTTACTGCTTGGGTTAGAAATTGGTTGTGTGGGAGGCAATAAAGAGTACAGGTAAATGGAGCTCACTCTGAGGAGAAGGAAGTTACCAGTGGTGTGCCCCAGGGATCTGTCCTTGGTCCGATTCTTTTTAACATCTTTGTTAGTGATATAGCGGAAGGGATGTAAGGTAAGGTTTGCCTCTTTACAGATGATACCAAAATCTGCAATGCAGTAGACACCCAGGACGGTGTAGATAACATGAGGAGGGATCTAGCTAAGCTTGAAGAATGGTCTAGAATTTGGCAGCTGGGATTTAATGTTAAAAATGTAAGGTCATGCATTTGGGGTGCAGCAATCAAAGAGAGCTATATAGTATAGGGGGTTAAGTACTTTTGTCCACTAAAGAAGAGCGGGACCTAGGCGTGGTTGTGTCTGATGATCTTAAAGTAACTAAACAGGTAGAAAAGGTGATGGCAAAAGCTAGAAGGATGCTTGGGTGCATATGGAGAGGAATGGCTAGCAGAAAAAAGGAGGTGATAGTGCCTCTGTATAAGTCTTTGGTGCGACCTCATTTGGAGTATAGTGTGCAATTCTGGAGACCGCACCTTCAAAAGGATATAAACAGGATGGAGTCAATATAGAGAGTGGCTACTAAAGTGGTTAGTGGTCTTCATTAAAAAGCATATGAGGATAGACTTAAGGATCTTAATATGTACACCTTAGAGGAAAGGCGGGATAGAGGCGATATGACCGAGATGTTTAAATACCTCCATGGCATAAATGCACAGGGGGAGAGCCTCTTTCAATTGAAAGCAAGTTCTGCTACGAGGGGACATGGGATGAGGATGAAGGGGGATAGATCCAGGAGTGATTTGCGGAAATATTTCTTTATGGAAAGAGTAGTGGATCCATGGAATAGTCTCCCAGTGGAGGTGGTAGAGATGAGGACAGTATCTGAATTCAAAAAAGCATGGGACAAACACAGAGGATCTCTAAAGGAAAAAAAGGGGACTGTTGTAGTAGTTGATATGGAAGGGCAGACTAGACAGGCCATGTGGTCTTTCTCTGTCATCATTTTTCTATGTTTCTATGTAAAGTGAGAGAGTCTTCCTGGAATTGTGGTAGGCTCTGGTATGTGAAGGAGGCTGGCTGTGCTCCCTATGTAGAAGTCAAAAACTAGGTGTAGCAGCAGTTGCCTGAGTGGCTGGTTTTGGTTTGGTTAGCCTGGGCTTTTTAGACTGTTTAGGGCCCTGTTGTTTTTGAGGGGCCTGATAGACTGGCTGGAAGTATGAAGGATAGAATCTCCTCTTTTTAGGATAGAAAGGCTTCTTGTTAGGTGCCTTCTTTTTAGAAGGATCAGAAGTTTTTCTGGAGAGCTTCTTAAGTGTTGTATCATCTGTTTTGAGTTCTCCTGCCTTCTCCTGCCAATTCTTTCCAAACACATTTTCACCAGTGCAGGGGATATTACCCAACTTGTCTTGGACCAATTGTTCCAAGTCAGAAGCTTGGAGCCAAGCCAGACTCAAAAGCGTCAAAAGCAGCTCTATTCATGAATTTAGAGACATTTTGGCTGTGAGCCAAGACAGCCTGGAAAGCTGGATGCTTTTCCTCTCGAAGAAAAGGGAGAAATCCTTCCCAGTCTTTATTAAGCTCCTTTAAAAACATTCCCATGTAAAGGATGTACGAATTTATCCTGATGGATTGCATTGATGCCTGGAAGGAGCAACAGGCAAAGGAATCGAGATTCCTCGATTCCCTGTCCAGAGGGATGGATGCATTATTTTTACCACTTTTTATATGGCGCATCACCGATTCCACTACCATAGAGTAGTGTGGAAGTTGTGGTTTTTGGAAGCCAGGGCATTCAGGAACTCTATACATGGTGTCCAACCAACGACTTATGGGAGAAACCATTAGAGGGGTCTCCCACATCCGGAGCATCAGGTTATGTAGGATCCGCTGTACCGGGAGGATTGCAGCCTCTTTTGGAGATGTGGGATACTGGAAGATCTCCAGCTCCTCCGATCTTCATTCTGGTACTGACGCTGCCAGGATGGAAAGGCCAGCCGCCATGTCTCAGATAAACTCCTGAAAAAAACATGTCTTCAGGAGGAGATTTACGGCGAGTACTAGTCGACGGTAGTGAGGGCTCCAAGAATATGTCTTGGAGGTCATCGGAATCAAGGGATCGATGAGGGGAATCGGAAGTGTCTGGGTCTGATGCTGGAGAGTATTGCTGATGCCAATGGCTACAAGAGTGCAGCTATGCTCCTCGATTTCCTAGGGGACTAATCGCTGTGCAGACCAGGGGTGTTTCGTGGTTAATGCCGACACCAGGCCCGGTGCTGATACCTAAGTGCTCAGTGCTCGATGCATCGATGACAAAGGCAAGACCGATGTCGCCTGTTGCATCAGAGTGGATGGAGTCATCAAGGTTGATGCTCCCAGTTGCATTCTCAGGGCTGTCGGTGTTAAAGGTACCGAAGCCGCCAGAACAGCCATTATGGTCCTTTCCAATTTATTTATTTATTTAATGTCTCTTCTATACCGCGCTATTCCCATCAGTGCGGTTTACATTTAACAGAACCTTATACAATGCAGTCGAGCTACATTGTATTTCCAATAAACAGGAGATAGAACTTGGACCTAACAGGGGTAACTTTCTACAAAATTATTTACACTAATAAATATTGAACATACTGATATTTACATAGAGTTGCACCTAAGAGGCTAGCTGCTCTATAGCATGCTGGGTGTGGTGTTAGAGAGGTCTTGGTGACTGGGGTGGCTGTTTGTGAGCTGTCCCTTGAGTAGTATCTTCTTGGTGACTGGGGTGGCTATTTGCGAGCTGTCGTATAGGTAGGCATATGCTGATACAGGGAGGTAGCCTGCATCTGGTCCAATGAAAGAACGGGGCTGGGCGTCACTGTACCAGAACAAGGCATCGGGGGCTCTCCGGAGGCCAAGGCCTCGGGTGCCTCCAGAATCCCCATCAAGGCTTTGGAGGACAAGTCCTCCCGCTGGGGATGCCTGGACCAATGACTAGATTTGGAGGAAGTCCTGGACAATACCCAGTGAGTCAAATGGGATCTTTCTCTGGATTCCTGAGACTTTCCCGAGGAGTCCTTAGACTTTTCACTTGGTTCCTTCTGTTTCTCAGAAGAGCCTCGGGTTTTTGACTTATCTTTTGGAGGCTTAGAAGGAGACGTGGTTTTCTTGGTCTTCTTCTCTGAGTGCCTCGACTCCTTGGAGTGCTTCAAACCATGGGAGCAGGACGATGCTCTGGATGAAGTAGAGGCCAACGACAATGAGTCCGAAGGGAAGAGCCCCCAAACATTTTGGCCCAGTTCCCTAGGTCCCCTTCGTCATTTGCTTGCAGAGGGAGCAGTCTTGGGGAATATGGTTGGAACCAAGGCACTTCAAACACCATTCGTGTTTGTTGGTAACCGAGATGATGCTGGAGCACTTGGGGCATTTTTTTTAAACTGCTGGAGGTCTTCTCCCTCTTAAGATGGTGGGCAAGGCCCAAGGCGCACAAGGCCCCGAGGAAAAAATAAAGTTTGTTTGTTTTTTTAAAAGAAAAAAATAGGTAAAGGGATGACGGGAGTATCGAGCAATACTGCTGCGGTTAGGCAGAGTGTTTAAGGAAAGGTTTTTAGAAGTTCTTTTCTGCGATGATAAGGTAATGACCCATTGGTTCCGTGGAAAAAGCAGAACTGAGGAGAGGGAGTTGAGAGAGCGGGAAGGCAGCAGCACAGGTGCAGTGGAGTGCTCCCAAAGGCTTTCCTATGCTCATGTTTGGGGGACATATGGGCACTGCTGAAGGCCTACCCTGAAATAGGAGAACAGGGCATGTCTGGGGCAAAATGTCAACCCAGCAACCTTACGTGCATGATGAAAACACTACTACTACCATGATACATCTGTCATGAAGCACTACAAGTCATACACAGTGCTGGACAAACACATAGGAAGACAGTCCCTGCCTGAAGAGCTTACTAAGTTATGAGAGGCAGTTCAATACAAGAGACAGAAGGGTACAATGTGTGTGTGTGTGGGGGGGGGGGGGGCCCCAGGAAAACAACAGAGAAGGATCCAACAGCAGCCCCAAAGAGGTATGCCTTCTGCATATGTATATGAAGAGGAAGAGAAAAAAGATATAAGGATAGAGGACGCTTGTATCAGGCATAAAGAGCAGCAAGGTGAAAGAACAGAAGTCAGGGGATGGCAGTAGAAGAAGAGGGAATAGAGAGAGGGCAAGGCAAGGAAGTGTGAACTCCACAGGAAGGATTGCAGGGATAGTGGATAGATGAAAGATTCAGAGGAGCAGTATAGGTGATGCAGTTATAGGCTAGCCAAAGATGTTTGAGATAGATAAGTAAATGTACATATTGCTTCACACCTTTACCTTAGAAGCAAGCCAACTTTTAATAGGTCTTCTTTCTCTCCCTCCTTCCCCACTCCCAACCACCCCTGGGATAATTGTAGCTTTATAGGCTCTTAAACCTCTTAAAGGGAAGGAGGTGCCCATATTCACTCTCAGGTGCAACTGTTTATCCTCATTAAGCATGCATTAAGGACCTGAGATTAATTAATCATGTCAGTGAAGCAATATCAGGAGAGAGGTGATATGAGTATGTCGGGACTGGAGGATGATGAACTCTAACTTTATGGTTGGTGAGAGATGACTCTGAGGGAGACCATCCAGAGTAGGGTGCAGATGCAAGCAGGTTCAAGGTCTGGTTGTGGATCATGTCTGGCATGTCCCTGGGGTTAAACTTTATCTCACATTGCAGGTATACCACCAGCAGGTGCAACACATAATGACCCGTGCAGCTAAGGATCACACACCCATCAGCTGCACAGACAGGCTACACTACCTAGGCCTGAATGGTGTTGCAGGCTGATAGCACCGGCATGCCAAGCAGGCGTTAATAACGTGCGTTCATTGCAGAACACACTAAGAGTGCCTGCACAATGAGTGCACATTATGAATGCTTGAGCAGATAAGGATAAGGCAGTGCAAGCAGGAATAACAACCAACACCACATTTGCAGATTGCTGTGAGGTGTGTGTGTGGGTGTTTGTGTGTTTGTGTGTAAGTGTCTCTTCAAAGTACTGTGGCCTTCTGCAATGCACAGTGGCCCGCATTGCATAATCTGTCCACAGCATTTGTCTTGACATTTCCATGATGAGGAGCAGAGGATTGTGGGTATGGCCTGAAAGTCATTGCTTAGCCCAGAATGTGTATGTGTTGGAGGTGGGGTCAATGGCTGGGACATCGCAGTCCCCATCTTCCACATACGTGCCTGGGGTTCTACATCCTGTCATGCTGAGAGGGCACTCTCACTGTGACCAAGCTGTGGCCATGTCATGGCTAGGTATCGAAGGTGTAACTAGAGGATCAGGTAGCTGCCTGATGGATCTCCTGTATGGAAACTGAATGGAGATTTGTGATTGAGGTTGCCATGGCTCTCACACTGTGAGCAGTGAGGTCACCCTCAAGAGACAGTCCCGCTTGAGCATAGGCAAAAGAAATGCAGCCCGCAACCCAATGGGAGAGGGTGTGAACACCAAAAGACCTAAGTGGCTTGGATCAGAGAAGATAAATAACTGAAAGGATTTCCTGATAGCCTTGGTGACTAGGAAGATCAAGAAGTAAGCAAGAGCACACTTACAATCCAAGGTATGCAGGGCTGCCTCAGCTCTGGAGGCATGTGGCCGGGGAAAGAAGACCGGTAGTATTATAGATTGATTGAGATGAAAAGTTGAAACTACCTTTGGAAGGAAATGTGGATGAGTACAGAGAACCACCTTGTCATGGTGGAATCGAGTGTAGGGGGATCCATCACTAAAGCTTGCAGTCTGCTAATGCAGCAAGTTGAGGTGAGGGCAATGAGGAAGATGACTTTCCAGGATAAGAGTTTCAGAGAAGTGGTAGCCAGAGGTTTGAATGGGGCTTTTAGAAGTTGTGCTAGACCACATTGAGGTCCCAAGCCACCGGCGGTTGTTTGATTGGTGTCTTGGAAAGCAAAAGACCCCGCATGTATCATTGCACCAAGGGGTGTGAGGAAATGGGATATCTATCCAGGGGACTGTGATAGGCTGCAATGGCACTGAGATGAACTCTAACAGAGTTAGTCTTAAGTCCCGTGGAAGACAAGTGCCGTAGATATTGTAGACGAAGCTCCAATGGGCAATTAGAAGGTTAATTTTCTGCGGGGTAAACTAGATGGTGAACCATCACCATATGAAGGCATAGGAATGTCTGGTAGACAGCTTACGGAAAGCCAGCAAGATGTTCCTGACTGGTTGAAGAATGTTGAGGTCATCAAAGATCATGCCTTCAGTAGCCACGCTGTGAGATGGAGGGCTTGGGGATTGTAGTGAAGGAGTTGCCCCCAATCCTGAGAGAGGAGGTCGGGGGCATGACCCAAACTGAGGGGTGGAGTCTGTGCCAGATGAAATGGCAGAGGAAACCACGGTTGCTGGGGTCAGTAAGGGGCTATTAGAATCAAGGAGCCCCTGTTGGTTTGTAACTTGAACAGAGTTTTGGGTATCAGGGGAGTTGGCGGGAATGCATAAAGCAGTCCCATGCTCCAATGCAGTGAAAGGCGTCTGCTGCCAGACTGTGTCTGGAAGGAATTCTTGAGCAAAAAAGTAGAAGACGCACATTCTCTGGAGTAACGAACAGATCTATTTTGGGGGTCCCCCACATATTGGAGTGGAGGAGTGGCCTAGTGGTTGGGGCAAGGTACTTCAGGCTGGAAGGTCGGGGGTTCAAATCCCACTAGAGGACAGCAACCTTGGGCCAGAAGGACTGGGGTTTCTAGTCCCACAGGTGCTCCTTGTGGTCTTGGGCAAGCCACTTAACCCTCCATAGCCCATGTTCCCTGTAAAATAGTTATCTCCAAATTATAATGCCCTGTTCAATGTAATTTCAGTTTGTTCAATGTAAACCGCACTGATGCAGAATAGCGCAGTATATAAGAGAATATAAATAAATAAAATAAATATTGAAGATCCAAGATACTGTGTTCTGATGCAGTGCCCACTCATGTGGATGCAGGATGCAACTGAGTCTGTCCACCAGGACATTGAGTTTGCTTGGGAGATACACCACTCGGAGATGGATGCGGTGTGTAATGGCAAAGGGCTTCTAGGCAGAGGGGATAAAGCATAGTTACTCACCTGTAACAGGTGATTTCTGGGAACAGCAGGAATTTAGTTTTCACATATGGGTGATGTTGATACCGACAGAGCATAAGTGGGAATGCTCCCCAGTGTCCAATTGGAAAGCCTTTGGGAGCACCCCACTGCACTTGTGTGACTGCCTTCCCATCTTCCCAACTCCCTCTCTTCAGTTGGGTTTGTAGCTGAGAAAGAAGGAGGGTGGGTTGTGGACTAAATTCCTGCTATTCCCGGAGAGCATCTGTTAGGGGTGAGTAACTATGCTATCTCCAGGAACAAGCAGAAATCTAGTCCTCACATATGGGACTCTTTAGCTCCCAGATGCCAGATGAAGTGACCTCAGAACTGGTAGAGGTTTGCCTCGGAGTAGGCTTGAAAAAGTCATGGATCTTACATGGATTTCTGGTATCATCGAAGTCTGGGACAGAAGGTAGGAGTTGCATCTAAGACTGAAAGAGGTGCTGGAGTACAGCTTGGCCAAACATGCCATCCCGACAGGAGTCCTTGTCCAGACAATAATGGGCAGCGAAGATATGGATGGAAGACCAAGTTGCTGCCTTGCAAATTTCGTCAATGGCTACCGAGCGTAGGTTTGCCATCGAGGTTGCCATGGCATGAACACTGTGAGTAGTGACATACCCTTCTAGGGAGAGTCCTGTTTTTTCATAGGCAAATGAAATGCAGTCCGCTATCTGTCTGGAGAGTGTACGCTTAGATACAGGTAGACCCAGGTGACTAGGGTCAAATGAGATGAACAACTGCGAGGCTTTACGATGACCTTGTGTCCTTTGGAGATAGAAAGCCAACGCACGCTTGCAGTCAAGAGTGTGTAGAGTTGCTTCCGCTCGAGAAGACTGGAAGGTTAATCAACTAGTTTAAATGAAAAGGAAACACCATCTTTGGCATAAAGTGTGGGTGAGTCCGAAGGATAACTTTGTCATGGTGGAACCGGATATAGAGGGAGTCCGCCACCAGAGCCTGAAGCTCACTAATGCGTCTAGGTGAAGTGAGAGCAACTAGGAAGATTACCTTCCAAGACAGGAACTTTAGTGAGGTCGTAACCAATGGTTCAAAGGATTTTTATTTTATTTATTTAATTTTCTTATATACCGTGCTAGTTGTCATCAGTGCGGTTTACATTGAAACAATACAACAATTGGTCAGATATAACAGACCTATTACAAGTAACAGGAAAATTAACATGGAAGTAAACAGCTTGAGAAGCTGCGCTAGAACGATGTTGAGGTCCTAAGCTGCCGGAGGTGGCTTGATGGGTAGTTTGGACAGCAGGAGACCTCTCATGAAATGCACGACTAGCAGATGTGAGGAGATGGGCTGTCCATCCAATGGGTGGTGAGAGACCACAATGGCACTGAGGTGGACTCTCACCGAGTTGGTCTATAGACCTGTTGAGGGCAGGTGGAGAAGATACTGGAGGAGTGACTCCATTGAAGCAGAAAAGGGATTGAGATCTTTCTGGGAACACCAGACAGATTATCTACGCTACTTAAAAGCGTATGAATGTCTGGTGGAGAGCTTTTTAGAAGCCAAGAGATCTTCTTAACCTCTTGTGGAAGGTCAATGCTCTATAATGGTATGCTCTCAGTAGCCAAGCTGTGAGGCGGAAAGACTGTGGTTTGGGATGGAGTAGTGAGTTGTTGTCCTAGGAGAGGTGATCGCGTGCAGATCCCAATCGTAGAGGCTGAGTATGAGTCAGACATAGTAGCAATGGAAACCATGGTTGCTGCGGCCAGTGAGGGTCTATGAGAATCATGGAGCCCTTGTCGGACTGAAGCTTGAAAAATGTCTTGGGAATGAGGGGTATAGGAGGGAAAGCATAAAGCAGACCCTGACCCCAGAGGAAGACAAGCATCTATATTTGGAAAAACTTAGAGAAGCTAGCAAAGTAGTCAGGAAATCAAAGATTCAAAAAGAGGAGGAAATAGCCAATGCAATAAAATGGGGGGATAAGACATTTTTCAGATATGTTAGTGAGAAGAGAAAAGGCAAAAGTGGTATTGTAGATACAAGGGTGAAGGGCAGGAATATGTAGAAGCTAATGAGGATAAAGCTGAATTGTTTAACAAATATTTCTGTTCTGTGTTCACAGATGAAGAATCAGAAGCAGGACCCCAGAAAACACCCACAATCAGGAACAGAAGCGAGGAGCATCTTGAACAATTTTCGAAGACTGTATTCATGAGAAACTAGCTAAACTTAAAAGTAGACAAAGCGATGGGACCGGATGGGATACATCCTAGAATACTGAGGGAACTTGGGGACATTCTAGCAGCTCCACTGACTGACTTTTTCAATGCCTTGTTGGAGTCGGAAGTGGCGCCAAAGGATTGGAGAGAGGCACATGTGGTCCCTTTACACAAAAGCAGAAGTAAGGATGTGGTTGAAAACTACAGGCTGGTTAGTTTAACTTCGGTGGTGAGTAAATTATTGGAAGCGCTACTGAAAGAGAAAATAGTGAGTCTTCTGGAGTCCAGCGGATTACAGGATCCAAGGCAGCATGGATTCACCAGAGGCAGGTCTTGTCAGACAAATCTGATTGATTTCTTTGACTGGGTGACCAGGGAGTTGGACTGAGGGAGAGCCCTAGATGTGGTGTATTTAGATTTCAGTAAAGCCCTTGACACCATTCCACACAGGTGACTTATAAACAAACTGAGCACCCTAGGGATGGACCCTAAAGTTACTGCTTGGGTTAGAAATTGGTTGAGTGGGACGCAACAAAGGGTAGAGGTAAATGGAGCTCACTCTGAGGAGAAGGAGGTTACCAGTGATATGCCCCAGGGATCTGTCCTTGGCCCGTTTCTTTTTAACATCTTTGTTAGTGATATAGCGGAGCTGTCGGGTAAGGTTTGCCTCTTTGCGGATGATACCAAAATCTGCAATAGAGTAGACACCCAGGAAGGTGTAGATAACATGAGGAGAGATCTAGCTAAGCTTGAAGAATGGTCTAAAATTTGGCAACTGAGATTTAATGTTAAAAAATGCAGGGTCATGCATTTGGACTGCAGCAATCCAAGGGAGCAATATAGTATAGGGGATGAAGTACTTTTGTCCACTAAAGAAGAGCGGGACCTAGGCGTGATTGTCTGATGATCTTAAAGTAGCTAAACAGGTAGAAAAGGTGACAGCAAAAGCTAGAAGGATGCTAGGGTGCAAAGGGAGCAGAATGGCCAGCAGAAGAAACAAGGTGATAGTGCCTCTGTATAAGTCTTCGGTGTGACCTCATTTGGAGCATTGTGTGCAATTCTGGAGACCGCACTTTCAAAAGGATATAAACAGGATGGAGTCAGTACAGAGGGTGGCTACTAAAATGGTTAGTGGTCTTCATTATAAAGCATATGAGAACAGACTTAAGGATCTTAATATGTACATCTTAGAGGAAAGGTGGGATAGAGGTGATATGGTCGAGACGTTTAAATACCTCTGTGGAATAAATACACAGGAGGAGAGCCTCTTTCAATTGAAAGCAAGCTCTGCTATGAGGGGGCATGGGATGAGGGTGAAAGGGGATAGATTCAGGAGTGATATGCAGAAATATTTTTTTACGGAAAGAGTGGTGGATCCGTGGAATATTCTCACAGCAGTGGAGGTGCTTGAAATGAGGACAGTATCTGAATTCAAAGAAGCATGGGATAAATACAGAGGAAAAAAAGGGACTGCTTGTAGTTTTAATTTAATAGTCACTCAGGGCCTAGTATCAGCAAAGTACTTTTAGTTTAAATTTAAAACACAGAAGAGAGCTTTCTGGTTAAATTTAGAACACAGCAGAGAGCTTGTAGTTTAAATTTCATAATAAGTTAGAGCCTAGCAGCAGCAAAAAGTTATAATTTAAATCAAATAAGAATAGAGATTAGCACAAAAGGCAAAACAGGGTCAGTACTCTTTGAGCAGCAAATAAAGTCTTCTAGAGACCTTTACAAAGAGGCTTCTACCGAGGGGGCAAGAGACCTGTGAAACGTTTTCAATAGGTGTTTACACCAGGTGGCAGGTCAAAAGGCCATTTTGAAAAACTCCTTCTATCCAAGCAAGGACTGTTAATCATCCAGGAAGTTAGTCACAGCTTACCTCAGCAGCACAGGCATAAATAGCTCAACCAGAGCTCTGTGATCTTCAGTCTTGCAGGACTACAAAAGGGGACTGTTACTTCTGGAGAGAGAGCTGCAATTGTGAGTATATACTTCTGGGAATTTTCTGAAAGGACTTCTTTGTATTAAAGCAAATTAATCTGTGAACCCAGTGTTTTTTGTTAAATCAGTCAAGGCCTAGTAGCAGCAGTTTAAGTTTAAATTTAAAACACAGAAGAGAACTTTCTGGTTACATTTCATACCCAGCAGAGAGCTTGTAGTTTTAATTTAATAGTCACTCAGGGCCTAGTATCAGCAAAGTACTTTTAGTTTAAATTTAAAATACAGAAGAGAGCTTTCTGGTTAAATTGGAACCCAGCAGAGAGCTGTAGTTTAAAGTTAATAGTCACTCAGGGCCTAACATCAGCAAAGTACTTTTAGTTTAAATTTAAAACACAGAAGAGAGCTTTCTATTTAAATTTAGAACCCAGCAGAGAGCTTGTAGTTTAAATTTCATAATAAGTTAGAACCTAGCAGCAGCAAAGAGCTATAATTTAAATCAAATAAGAATATAGCTTACCTCAGCAGCACAGGACAGGGTACTGTGTAGCAGCCCTCTTTTAATAAGTGTTATTTCCCTCCCTCCCTTCCCACACCCACCCACCCTGGGATAAACGTAGCTTTATAGGTACTTACACATCTTAAAAGACAGGAGGTGCTCTCAGGTAAAGCTCGTTACCCAAATCAGTCATACACTAAGGACCTGAGATTAATTAAGCTTCAGGGACCTTAGACAGTTTAGAAAGGCCCTCAAACACTACCTTTTTATCACTCACTTTAAGCTTCTGGACATACCTCCCCCCCCCCCCACACTTACCCTCACAACCCCATACCTATCCTTTATGAATGTACAGAGCTGACATATGTCCCAACAGGTAGTTTCAAAGATTGTATATAGTTCCCCTGGTTTACCTCCATTTTAATTCCCTGTTATCTGTAAACGAAAGCCAGTTATTTGGCCTATGTGTTTTATTGTTACAATGTAAACCGCACTGATGACAAATAGCGCGGTATATAAGAAATGTTAAATAAATAAATAAATAAGGTGAACAAGGTATATTAAACGTATTAGGTACAGTTTTATTGGTATAAATTGTCGCCACCTGTTGCCACCTTAGGCGGTTGCCTAAGGTAGGGCGAGCACTCTTTCTGTAGTTGTGGGTTTCAACTGAATTGAAAGTCCGAGAGGCTTTAAGGCTAGCACAGGAAATTTATTGATTTTTACTACTTCTCCATACAGAGCTTTTATAAAGCTCAACGCAAAGGCAAGAAAAGGAAAAAAAAGGTAGGATTTATTCTCCTAACACAATTTGCTTCTGTCACTTCCAGAATTCACAAATCAGGCTTCATTATTTCTTCTAGCCTTTAAAGCATAAGTGCTAGTTTGCCTTCTTGAAACTTCCCAACATTCAAACACTTTCTGGCTTCATTCAAGGAGACATTTCTAAAAGTAAACAGGGCTTTTAAAACACTGTCCAGCCTGTTTCTTTTCCTTTACTGGCAAATGCAGCTGTTTGAGCTTCACACTCTACAGAGCTCAAACACTTGTCTTGTGACACAGAGCACATTCAATTGCACATTCAGAATCAATATCAGAAGGATAACTTTCTGTCTCCATTTCCTCAATGTCTGACTCTGGTGTATCGTGGCTTAAACTTCTCCGGGTAAACCCAGGCTCTGCCCTTTCCAACAGCTTAAGAATTTCCTTCCAGCCAGAGATTCCTTTGCCTCTAGAATTCTTAGCATTTACTGGCAATTCTCTCTCTCTCATTAACTGGCTTATTGTCTGCAGCTTGCTTAACTTGCTGTTGGACACAGGGTTACTCACGGTTCTCCTTGTACCAGATAAGCTTTCACCAAGCCTTTGGCTTGCAGTAAAAATGTCCTCATTTAAGGCTCCCTCAGAAGGAAATCTCCTGCCTCCAGGCTCCAAAGCAACTCTCCTGCATTCTGGATTCCTCCCTGGCTTATGCCTTTTTCCTTTGAGTGTTCTAGCAGTTTCTACAGTGTCCCCTAAGGCTGGGCTTCTCTTAGAAGTCTGTCTCAGCAATTCCTTCTCCTCCCCTGGGCTGTCCTGGGAAATACCTTTCACTCTAGCTGCCCGGGAGCTTCTTCCTCCATCCAGCACGTTAGGACTTCTACTGTGTTCTGAGTCTCGGGTAGCTCCTCCCCTGGGAACTCCCTTCCTCCTGTGATGCTGCCTCTCAACCTCAGCCCCTGCATCAGCGTCCGGATCCTGATCACTGTGAGTGTTAGGGTTAGCATTCACCTCAGCATTAGCATATGCATCAGGATATGCCTCAGGAAGAAGACTCAGCCTTCTCCTGTTACTGCCCCCTTCCTTTTGTAATCCCCTAGGGACTCTCCCTGCACGTGTCTGAGCAGTAACCACGTGCTGCTTCCCCAGCTGGCCTTCATTAACCCTACAGCTTGTTCCTGAGCTTGGACGTGGCTTGCAGCTAGGCACTAGATGAGTTTTTTTCTGTTCAAAAACATTTTGTGTTTCACATCCCCGCCTCCTGCTTCTCTCCCTTAAGGTAAAAGTGTGCTCTTTTCCCACTTCTAAGGGCTCGGGAACATTTTGGCCATCACATATCCCCCACCTTAAGATATTACAGGCTGGCGTGTCTAACCCTGCACAGCCTGTAATCTTTTCTGGGCTGTTGCGTCCTATGTGGCTTCCGCTTGTCTTACGCTCTCTTGTGGTCAACTGAGGTACTACTGAATAGTCCTGCCAGGGTTTTAAGACCTTGCTATGGTATACCTGGCAACGTCCGCTCTTATCTTGTACTGAATAGGATACGGGACCAACCCGCTCTACCACCTGATACGGGCCCCTCCACTTACCCTCAAACTTGGCAGTGGGTCCGGTTGCCCTCACTATCACCTTTTCACCTATTTCTAACTGGCGCGGCTTAATGCGGCAGTCATAATATCCTTTTTGGCCTATTTGGCTAATTTTTAGATTATCTCCTGCTGCTTCACAACTTGCGGTTAATCCCCTTAACTCCCCTCTGCCAGTGGATCTAAACCCACCTGATCCCCGGTTGGTAGCGGTCATAGTTGGGACTTCTTCCAGCGGTGGAAAAAAAGTAATTAGTCCTTACCTGCTAATTAGTGTTCCTGAAGGAACTCCAGTCCAGTCCCTTTACTCTCGGGTTGCGCAACCCTTCCAGCAGCTTGGAGGCTGAGCCCATCATCGTTTTGATGATGGTGTGGTATAAATACCACTGGCACCGCCCCTAGGCACCAGTAATCTGATGAAAAAGCAGTCCTGCCAAGTACTCGTAACAAAAATGCGTAAAACAAGGCACCCAAATC
Organism: Ichthyophis bannanicus; assembly: GCA_033557465.1. NCBI lineage: Eukaryota > Metazoa > Chordata > Amphibia > Gymnophiona > Ichthyophiidae > Ichthyophis > Ichthyophis bannanicus. The sequence goes on along the minus strand of CM066039.1, from coordinate 158,152,760 downwards.
AACAAAAACATGAAATCAAAACAAATTTTTTTTTTTTTTTTTTGTTTAACTGAAAGTACCGGGGGGGGGGGGGGAGGGAAGGAGAAGGCTTACCCCAGGCCGACACAGCCTTTACTCATTTGTGCCCGTACGGCGCTCCTCCGGCTGGAGTCTTCCGCCCCGCCCCGTTCCTACTTCGGTCCTTTATTCCACTAGAAACTGAACCTGGGCGGGATCAGGGACTGGACTGGAGTTCCTTCAGGAACACTAATTAGCAGGTAAGGACTAATTACTTTTTCCTTAGCAGAACTCCAGTCCAGTCCCTTTACTCTCGGGATGTAACAGAGCAGTTCAAAACCTGGGTGGGGTTCGCTAACCCGGACCGAAGTACGGCACCCGCAAATCTGGTGTCTGCTCTTCTCTGGACATCCAGCCTGTAGTGCTTGGAAAAGGTATGCAGAGAGGACCAGGTGGCCGCTTTACAGATGTCTAGCGGAGGCACCAAACTATGTTCTGCCCAGGAGGCCGCCTGCGCTCGAGTTGAATGAGCGCGAAGACCTGTTGGGACTTGCCTTCCCTTGAGAATATAGGCAGAGGCAATGGCCTCCCTGATCCACCTAGAAATGGAAGCTTTGGCCGCTGCTTCCCCTTTGCGCGGACCTCCAAATTGGACGAAGAGCCGTTCGGACTTGCGGAAGGAAGATGTGCGAGAGAGATACCGTCTCAACACTCTACGCACATCTAGGAGACGCAGTTTGGAATTCCCCTCATCTTGGGCTTCTCCCGCGAAGGACGGGAGCGAAACTGTTTGGTTCATATGAAAAGGAGAGGAGACCTTGGGTAGGAAGGAGGGAACCGTCCGCAAAACCACCTTATCTTTAAAAAAGGAAAGAAAGGGAGGCCGAGAAGAGAGCGCTTGGAGCTCTGAGACCCTCCTAGCCGAACAAATAGCTACCAAGAACACTGTCTTCAGAGTCAAGTCCTTCAGGGAGGAACTCCTAGCTGGTTCAAAGGGTTCTCTGGTTAGGGAATCCAACACCAGGTTTAAGTCCCAAGGAGGGATCACTGATCTTTGTTGTGGCCGTAGGCGCTTGACTGCTCTCAGGAATCTACCTACATCGGCGTGGTCACCTAGAGACTTGCCCCGGACCTTTCCTCTATAACAAGAAATGGCCGCTAACTGCACTCGTAATGAACTGTGAGCCAAACCTTTCTCGAGGCCTGCTTGGAGGAACTCTAACACCTCCGGGACCGAGGATTCTAAAGGTCTCTTATGTCGATCTGCGCACCACGCCTCGAATATGCGCCAAACTCTGATATAGGAAAGGCATGTCGAGCGTTTTCGAGCGTTCAGCAGGGTCGAAACTACCGAAGCCGAGTAACCTCGCTTCACGAGCCGCGCCCTCTCAAGGGCCAAGCCGTAAGCGAGAATCGATGCACGTGGGGCATGAGCACTGGACCCTGTCATAGCAAATCCTTTCTGTTGGGGAGCCTCCAAGGGCGAAGAACCGTTAGTCTCACCAGGTCTGCATACCATGGTCGGCGAGGCCAATCCGGGGCTATGAGGATTACCAGACCTGGATGGGTTTCTATTCGCCTTAGGATCCTCCCTATGAGGGCCCAGGGCGGGAACACATACAGGAGACCTTCCGAGGGCCACTTCTGTACCAGGGCATCCAAGCCTTCTGACATCCTTTCCTTTCTCCGACTGAAGAACCGGCTTGCCTTGGATGTTCCGTAGCGTGCCATGAGGTCCATGATCGGTGTTCCCCAAAGGGCTACTATTTGGTCGAAGACCTCCTGTGCTAGTTCCCATTCGCCGTGGTCTATCTTGTGTCTGCTGAGATAATCTGCCGTCACATTTTCTGTTCCTGCCACGTGTTGAGCCGACAAGTCCAGAAGGTGAGCTTCGGCCCACTTGAAGAGACTGTCCGCCTCCTTCTCCAGCAGGGGGCTGCCCGTCCCCCCCTGGCGGTTGATGTAGGCCACCGCGGTGACGTTGTCCGAGAGAACACGGACTGCCCTCTGCCGGATCAGGGGCTCGAGGGCTCTGAGTGCCAGCGCCACTGCTCTCAGTTCTAGCCTGTTGATGGACCAGCGAGCCTCCCCCGGGGTCCAGCTCCCCTGTGCGAACTGTCCCTCGCAATGAGCCCCCCAGCCAGAGAGACTGGCATCCGTCGTCAGCTGTATCCATTGGGGTGGATCTAGAGGCATCCCGCATCTTAGGTTCCTTGGGCACTCCCACCAGAGGAGAGATCTCCTGATCTGAAGAGGACAGGGTAGCTGCGTGGATAGGGGATGAAGCTGGGGGGACCATCGACGTAACAATGCGCGTTGAAGCGGTCGCATATGTGCCTTGGCCCACGGTACTACCTCTATCGCTGCTGCCATGGTGCCCAAAAGCTGCAGGTAATGCCAGGCGGTAGGGATTCGTCTTGAAATGAAGCGAGAGACCAGGCTCCTGAGGTTTCTTAACCTCTGTTCCGACAGGAAAACCCTTCCTCTTCTTGTGTCGAACCTCGCTCCGAGGTAATCGATCTCCTGCGAGGGAACTAAACTGCTCTTTGCCCGGTTGATGACCCATCCCAATTCCTCCAGGAATTCCACCACTCTGGCTGTAGCGGTGCGACTCTCCGACTCGGATTTTGCCCGAATCAGCCAATCGTCCAGGTATGGATGTACTAGGATCCCCTCCTTGCGGAGGGCCGCGGCTACCACTACCATTACTTTGGTGAATGTCCTTGGAGCTGTTGCTAGGCCAAAGGGAAGAGCCTGGAACTGAAAATGACCCCTCGGCACTGCAAATCTCAGGAACTGCTGATGGGACTTTCGTACCGGGATATGTAAGTATGCTTCCGTCAAGTCTAGTGATGTTAGAAACTCCCCCTGTCTTACCGCTGCGATGACCGACCTCAGGGTTTCCATCCGAAAATGAGGAACCGAGAGACAGCGATTGACTTGCTTCAAGTCCAGGATTGGACGGAAGGACCCTTCTTTCTTTGGTACCACAAAATAGATCGAGTATCGACCGGAACCGTATTGGTCTCTGGGGACGGGAGTCACCGCTCCTAACTTGATCAGCCTTGAAAGGGTGTCTTCTATTGCTGCCCTCTTCTCTGGAGAGCCGCAGGGAGACAGCATAAAGGCTGGGGGAACTTGCTTCGTGAATTCGAGAGCATAACCCTCTCTGATTACTTCCAGTACCCAACGGTCGGATGTGACTCGGGCCCAAGCGGGAAGGAACTGCCTTAACCGACCCCCTACCAGCAGGCCTTTTTCCTGGGCCCCCGTCGTTTCATTGTGTTTTCCTAGCGGCAGAGGATGAGGAGGAAGCTCCAAAACCTCTTCCAGCTCCCCGAAACCCTCTGAAGCCTTGTCCTCTAGGCGCGGGGCGACCCCTAGGAAAGAAATTCTGTCTTGCCGGCCGGAACCTCCGAAAGTCCCTCGGCTGATTTCTGGATTGGACAGTCGAGCGGCTTTGCTTAGGTCTATCCTCCGGGAGTCTACCTCCCTTAGACTCGCCCAGATCCTTCACCAACTTTTCCAGGTCCTCACCGAACAGCAGCTTCCCCTTGAAGGGCAGGCGACTCAGCCGAGCCTTCGAGGAGGGGTCCGCCGCCCAATTGCGCAGCCATAGATATCTTCTGGCTGCTACTACCGAGGCCATATTTTTTGCTAGACTCCTAATAAGGTCATACTGGCTATCTGCTAGAAAGGCGGACCCCGACTCTAACCGCGCAGCACTAGACTGTGCGTCAGAAGAGGCGCCATCCATTAGTTGAAGCTGTTGAGCCCACCTCAGGCAGGCTCTTGCTACCCATGCTCCTGACACCGAGGCCTGCAGGGCGAGGGCACTAACGTCAAAGGCTTGCTTCAAGAGAGAATCCAGCTTTCTATCCTGACTATCTCTAAGCGCAGCGCTGCCCTCGACCGGAATGGTCGTCTTCTTTGTCACCGCTGACACCGCTGCGTCTACCCTTGGGGACTTCAGTAGATCCTTGTCAGCTTCTGGCAAAGGGTACAGGCGAGACATGGCCCTCACCCCTCTTAGACTGGACTCCGGTTGATTCCACTCTTCCTGGATCATCTGGCGGTACTCTGTGGACCGGAAAGACTTTCTGAGTTTTTCTGACGGCTTGAATCAATGGGTCCTCTAACGTTTCTTCCTCTGCAGGGATGTCTGATGCCATATTGAGCACCTTCAGGGATTCATTAATCAAGGCTGGGAGCTCCTCCCGACGAAAAACTCTAACTATCCGGGAGTGCTCTTCTTCTTCTGGAATCTCCCCCTCCTCAAGCTCTTCCTCTTCCTCCCCCACTTCTCTGTCTGATCCCTCCTCATCTGGAGTGATCGGAGAAGGAGAGGTGAGGGGTTCTTCGCTCACTAGCCTAGCGCGCTTAGGAGGGGCTCCGGGATCATGTGAGCTTGTCTTCCCTGGGCCGGGCCGGATACAATCTTTTAGCAGCGACGGCTCCCCGAGTCCCTGTTGCCTCATACAAAAGGCTTTGTGTAACAGGAGGACAAATTCTGGAGAAAAATGTTCCCAGCCTCCCTCTGCTGCACCGGGAGCAGGGGGAAGGGCCTGAGAGGGGCCTGGTAATGCCGAGGTAGAGGGCGGGGGAGAGGAAGGAGAATCTCCTCCCCCCTCCCGGAGCCCTTGAGACCCCTGAGAAGTGTGGTCCATGGACAGCTGAATTTCCTGCTCCACGGAGGCTGCTTCAGTAGCACAACTCCGGCAGATCCCGGCCTCAGAATCTGCTACTCTGCGGGTTCCGCAGGACAGGCAGCGCAATTTACCCGTCATCTTTCTTCCAAAATAAGTATTATTAATTTTGGGTCTTGAGGGTAAAGGTTAAAAGAAATTAAATTAAATTAAACATAAATCCCCTTAAATGGAAGATTTTCCAACCGCAGGGAAGGGAAGGGGGGTGGGGTGGGGCCTCACCCCTGAACGGCAGTCCTAGCTAAGCCTAAACCCAAAATAAGGAAAGAAATAAAATTAAAATTAAAACTATACAGCAATCAAAATATATGGCTCCACAATACTTGCGATTTGGATGTCCTGATACTTTGTTTCGTGCTGCACACTCTGGAGCCGCTGACTGAAGCTAGACTCCACGTGGTAGGCCTCAGCCACGTGGAGTCAGGTCATGCGGCCGGCGAGCTTGTTCTCGCCGCGGCGTTCCGAATTCCCTCTGAGAACTCGCTTCGCCGATCCGATGCCGCCTCAAGCGCTCAGCTTGCTCAATCGCTGTAAGCGCGAGGCGGCAGAAGAGCAGGAGAAGGAGCGCTGCTGACTGCGAGCTCTGCCCCCGAACGGGACTCCTTTGCCGTGATGTCTCTAGCGCTCAGCCCGCCTCGGGGGCTTCGGCGCGAGACAAAGGTGAGCGGTGAGGAGGTCGGCGATCCAGTCGGCGGGCCCGCGGGGGGGGGGGGGGGATCCCGAACACTCCGCTACACCCCGCTGCTTAGTAAGCCTTCTCCTTCAAGGATACCGGGGACCGAGAAGGAGGGAGGAGGGGGGAGGAGAGCCCAGAGAGCAATTAAAGAAACAGGCAAAAAAGGAAAAGGGAAAAAACCCGATGGGAGTAAGAGAACTCCCCAACTAAAGGAAGGTAAATTAAAGAAATTAAATTAAATTAAATTAAATATAAAGGAAACTAAAGGACCAGTAAGCTCCTGGCTTACGGTAAACCTCCAGCTGCTTGGAGGCTGAGAATACTGGTGCCTAGGGGCGGTGCCAGTGGTATTTATACCACACCATCATCAAAACGATGATGGGCTCAGCCTCCAAGCTGCTGGAAGGGTTGCGCAACCCGAGAGTAAAGGGACTGGACTGGAGTTCTGCTAAGGAACCCACCCTTTCACATATTATTTGGGCTATCCTATCCCCGGTATTAACCTGGAAATCTTTCTTCGCAAAGTTCAGCAGTAGCACTTTAACAGCTCCCCTGTAATCAGGGTCAATAACCCCTGCACCTATGTCTATAGAATCCTTTGAAGATAGGCCTGACCGTAGAGCTATACGGCCATAGCATCCTAACGGCATCTCCATCTGGAGACCTGTGTCTACTAGTGCCCTGCCGTGTGCCGGAATAATCATATCTACAGCACTACATAAGTCGTACCCTGCTGCCTGCTCGGTAGCTCGCTTGGGTGCTTTTGCATTGGGAGTTGTTAGGCAGTATCGCAGAACAAATCTGGGTTTACTTTCAGGGTCCACTCCTTTGGACATCCCTTTCCATCCCTGTCCCTGAGTCTTCCCAAAGAGGGGTCTAGGAACTATGCTTGTCCTAGGTTTGGCCTTTGGACGGGAAGTATTCTGTCCCTTTCCTTTCTTCTCCCGGCTTACCGAAGGAAATATGAGGTCATCATAGAATGGAAGGTCTGCTAAGGGGTTATCAGAGGGTTCCTCCTCCCCTTGGACTCTTGACTGGCTTCGGGTGGATACCATGCCCTCTCTCTGGTGTAGTTCCTCCTCTAGCCCTCTCCTAAACTGTGGCCAGTCTCTGCCTAACACCAGGGCATGGGGAAGTCTTGGTACAATGGCTACCGGGACTTTCCTTTTTATACCCAAACCACTTACTGCCACTTTATATATAGGGTAGAATGAGGCTGCCCCATGAATACACCTGATCCTTACGCTCCCTTCAGGTTTCATTGGGCTTTGCCTATGCTGTGCCTCAATCCGTCTCCAAAGTTTCTGAGAGACCATGGACTGATCAGCCCCTGAATCTAGCAAGGCCTCTATGGGAATGCCTTCTACTTCTACACCTAGGAGAAAACCTTCCCTATCCTTCCTAGCTTGAGCTATAACCAAGGCTGTTCTGGCTTTGCAATTTTTCTTTAAATGTCCCTCGCTACCGCATGCAAAACATTTTCTTTGTGCATAACAATCCTTATCCATAGGTACCGACATTTTTACATCTCCAAACTCTGACCTTCTCTTCCTTTCTGAAATTACCTGTTCTGCTTTCTTACAGACACCCCCATTCTGCTGGCTTACTAACTCGGCTTCTAAAAACCGTTCTGCCAGTAGGATAGCCTCTTGGGTGTTCTTGCAGCTCTGTAAGATCAGAAAGGCTATCAGGTCCGGTGATACATAAGAACATAAGAACATAAGACATGCCATACTGGGTCAGACCGAGGTCCATCAAGCCCAGTATCCTGTTTCCAACAGTGGCCAATCTAGGTCATACGTACCTAGCAGTTTCCCCAAAAGACAAGTTCCACAATGCTTGTACTGGGTCAAGCATTGATATCCTGGGTCCCTTTTTAGTAGTGGTTTATGGACCTTTCCTCCAGGAACTTGTCCAAACCTTTTTTAAACCCAGCTATACTAACAGCCCTTACCACATCCTCCGGTAACAGATTCCAGAGTTTGATTACACGTTGAGTGAAAAAATATTTTCTCTTATTTGTCTTAAATAGTTTACCCTGTAGCTTCATTACATGTCCCCTAGTCTTTCTATATTCTGCTAGCGTAAACAATTGATCCACGTTTATCTGTTCCACTCCATTCATTAATTTATAGACCTCTATCATATCTCCCCTCAGCCGTCTCTTTTCCAGGCTAAAGAGCCCTAACCTTTTTAGCCTCTCTTCATAGGAGTAGCCTTCCATCCCCTTCACCAATTTGGTGGCTCTTCTCTGTACTTTTTCTAATAACGCTATGTCCTTTTTAAGATACGGTGACCAGAATTGCACACAATATTCAAGGTGCGGTCGTACCATGGAGCGATACAGAGGCATTATAATATCCTTTGTTTTATTCTCCATCCCTTTCCTTATGATACCTAGCATTCTGTTTGCTTTCTTGGCCGCCGCTGCACACTGGGTGGAGGGTTTTAACATGTTATCCACGATGACTCCTAAATCTTTTTCCTGGGTGGTGGCTTCTAATGTGGAGCCTTGCATCGAGTAACTATAGTGTGGGTTGTTCTTTCCTAGGTGCATGACTTTGCACTTGTCCACATTAAATTTCATTTGCCATTTGGATGCCCAGTCTTCCAATTTATCCAGGTCCTCCTGCAGTTTTCCACTTTCCTCTTGGGTTTTAACAGCTTTAAACAGTTTTGTGTCATCTGCAAATTTGATAACCTCACTCGTTATTCCCTTTTCCAGGTCATTTATGAATATGTCAAAAAGCAGCGGACCCAGTACAGATCCCTGGGGTACTCCACTATTCACCTTTTTCCATTGGGAATATTGGCCATTTAGCCCTACTCTCTGCTTTCTATCTTTTAACCAGTTCCCGATCCACAATAGTACACTGCCTCCTATCCCATGCCTTTTTAGCTTTGCCAAAAGTCTCTGATGGGGGACCTTGTCAAAAGCTTTCTGAAAATCCAGATACACTATATCAACCGACTCACCTTTTTCTACCTGTTTATGCACACCTTCAAAAAAACATATCAGATTAGTAAGACAAGATCTTCCTTGTCTAAAGCCATGTTGGCTGTCTCCCATTAGGCCATGACTATCTACATGCTGCGTAATTTTGTTCTTTATGATGGTTTCTACCATTTTCCCTGGTACTGACGTCAGGCTCACCGGTCTGTAATTTCCCGGGTCACCCCTGGAACCCTTTTTAAAAATTGGTGTTACGTTGGCGACCCTCCAATCTTCAGGTATTACAGATGATTTTAATGAAAGTTCACAGATTACCAATAGCAGGTCTGCAATCTCATATTTCAGTTCTTTCAACACTCTGGGATGTATACCATCCGGTCCAGGTGATTTGCTACTATTCAGTTTATCAAATAGTTGTAATATATCTTCCCGGTTGTAGCGATATTTCTCTCAATTCCTCTGCAGTATCACCTTTAAATACCACTTCAGTCTTGGGTAACATCCCTACATCTTCCTCAGTAAAGACCGAAGCAAAGAATTCATTCAGTCTCTGCTATAGCCTTGTCTCCTCTTACTGCCCCTTTTACCCCTCTATCATCTAACGGTCCAATTGACTCTCTCACAGGCCTTTTGCTACGAATGTACTTGAAAAAGTCTTTATTTCGTGTTTTTGCTTCCGCAGCAAGTTTCTTTTCAAATTCCCGCTTTGCCTGCCTTATCAATGCTTTGCATTTAACTTGCCAGTGCTTGTGCTGTTTCCAGTTTTCATCATTTGGCTCTTTTTTCCATTTCCTGAAGGTTGCTTTTTTGGCAGCAACAGCCTCTCTGACCTCACCTTTAAACCATGCTGGCAGTTTTTTGGACTTTCTCCCACTCTTCTTAATGCGTGGAATACAGCTGGTCTGGGCTTCGAGGATAGTAGTTTTAAATAGCGCCCAAGCTTGCTGTAAGTCTTTAACCTTTGGAACCGCTCCTTTTAGTTTTTTCCTAACTATATTCCTCATTCTATCATAGTCTCCCTTTTGAAAGTTAAAAGGTAGTACTGTGGATTTCTTTACTATTTGTTCTCCAATAATTAAATCAAACATGATCATATTATGGTCACTATTGCCAAGTGGTCCCAACACCCTTATTTCTTGCACCAGATCTGGCGTTCCACTAAGGACTAGGTCCAGTATGGCTTCCCCTCTGGTCGGTTCATGAACCAGCTGCTCCAAGAAGCAGTCATTTATTCCATCTAGAAACTTTATCTCTTTAGTTTGTCCTGCCGTGACACTGACCCAGTCGATACCGGGGTAATTGAAATCACCCATTATTACTACTCTGTTGTGACTTTTGTTAGCTTCTGTGATTTCTTTGAGCATTTCATCATCCATTTGTTCATTCTGGCCAGGCGGTCGATAGTACACCCCCACTGCCATCACCTTCCCCTTCATAAGTGGAATTTCAATCCATAGAGATTCTACAGCAAATTTTGTTCCCTGCAAAACTTTAATCCTTTCTGACTCAATGCCCTCTCTAACATAGAGCGCAACCCCTCCACCAATTTGATCAGCTCTATCATTACGATATAGTTTGTATCCAGGTATCACAGTGTCCCACTGGTTATCCTCCTTCCACCATGTCTCTGAGAGTGCAATCATATCTAACCTCTCATTTAGTGCCATATATTCTAACTCTCCCATCTTATTGTTTAGACTTCTAGCATTGGCATACAAGCATTTTAGAGACTGTATTTTATTCATATTAATCTGGCTATTGGTAGGCATGGGTAATTTGGAATCTTTATTCTCTGTCTGCTCCTTACTCAAGGGCATTTCGGCTACTATACTCCCTTTTGGAACCTCATTGCTTTTGGTAGTATCCTTCAAGGATACCTTCGTCCGAACCATGCGCTCCTGGGTGACTGTCGGCTTTCCCCTAATTTCTAGTTTAAAAGCTTCTCTATCTCCTTTTTAAAGGTTAATGCCAGCAGTCTGGTCCCATCCTGATTAAGGTGAAGCCCATCCCTTCGGAAGAGCCCCCCCTTTCCCCAGAATGTTCCCCAGTTCCTAACAAATCCAAAACCCTCATCCTTGCACCATTGTCTCATCCACGCATTGAGACTCCGGAGCTCTGCCTGTCTTTTGGGTCCTGCACGTGGAACAGGAAGCATTTCGGAGAATGCTATCCTGGAAGTTCTGGATTTCAACTTCCTACCTAAAAGCTTAAATTTAGCCTCCAGAACTTCCCTACCACATTTTCCTATGTCATTGGTACCAACATGTACCAAGACAGCAGACTCCTCCCCAGCACTATCTACGATCCTATCTAGGCGGTGCGTGAGGTCCGCTACCTTCGCACCAGGCAGGCATGTTACCAGGCGATCCTCACGTCCACCAGCCACCCAGCTATCTACATTCCTAATGATTGAATCACCAACTATAACAGCTGTCCTGACCCTCCCCTCATGGGCACGTGGCCCTGGAGAAACGTCCTCGGTGCAAGAGGGTTTTACATCACCTGGAGGACAGGTCCTAGTTACAGGATCACTTCCTGCCACACCAGGGTGATGCTCTCCTGTCATGTGACCTCTCTCCTCCATGGCAGCAGGGATGCTGCCAGACTGGAGGTGGGACTTCAGGACTATATCCCTGTAGGTCACGTCCATGTACATCTCTGTCTTTCTTATGTCTTCCAGGTCTGCTACTCTAGCTTCTAGAGAATGGACTCGCTCCCTGAGAGCAAAGAGTTCTTTGCACTTAGTGCATACGTAAGACCTCTCACCAACTGGGAGAAAATCATACATGCGACACTCAATGCAAAAGACCGGAGAACCCCCATCTCGTTGCTGGACTTCTGTCTGCATCTTAGTTTAAAGCTTGTGTTTAGGTCTTTTAAATTCTGTATATACTAAGGATTGGTGTAGATGCTTATACCAATAAAAGTGTATCTAATACCCCTAATACACCTTGTATACCTGAAGCTTAATTAATTAAGCTCAGATCCTCCGTGTATGACTGATTTGGATAACGAGCTGCACCTGAGAGCAGCCCCTTTCTTCTAAGATGTGCAAGTACCTATAAAGGTACAATTAGCCAAGGGGTGGGTGGGTGCTGGGGAGGGAGGGAGGGAGAAAAGTCCTACTAAAGAGGGCAGTTACAAGGTACCCTGTCCTGAACCCTCAGCAGGAAGGAGGGGGGTACCACATAAAGCCCAGTTAGTTGAGAGGGGCAAGGTAAGTTACAGCTGAGAAGGGTAAGAGAAAGTTTAAAAGGTAAACCTCTACAGCAATGGAGTGGGTAAGGAACCCAACTATGGACAGATAGAGAGCTATGTGGAGACAAACAGATGCACAGTTATTTGGAAACAAGACTCACAGTTATGCAGCAACTCAGTAAAAAATCACCTTTGGGAGAGCACTGGAAGCACCCCTCTTCTTAGAGAACACCAAGGCAATCTGAACTAAACCCACGTGTGCAGCACAGAAAATGGAAGACCACAACACTAATTCAGCAGGAGGGGGAGGGGAGGAGTCCTTCAGGGAAGGGTAAGAGAAAGTTTAAAAGGTAAACCTCTACAGCAATGGAGTGGGTAAGGAACCCAACTATGGACAGATAGAGAGCTATGTGGAGACAAACAGATGCACAGTTATTTGGAAACAAGACTCACACAGTTATGCAGCAACTCAGTAAAAAATCACCTTTGGGAGAGCACTGGAAGCACCCCTCTTCTTAGAGAACACCAAGGCAATCTGAACTAAACCCACGTGTGCAGCACAGAAAATGGAAGACCACAACACTAATTCAGCAGGAGGGGGAGGGGAGGAGTCCTTCAGGGAAGGGTAAGAGAAAGTTTAAAAGGTAAACCTCTACAGCAATGGAGTGGGTAAGGAACCCAACTATGGACAGATAGAGAGCTATGTGGAGACAAACAGATGCACAGTTATTTGGAAACAAGACTCACACAGTTATGCAGCAACTCAGTAAAAAATCACCTTTGGGAGAGCACTGGAAGCACCCCTCTTCTTAGAGAACACCAAGGCAATCTGAACTAAACCCACGTGTGCAGCACAGCTTCCATAAATTGTTCTAGAACAATATAATCTACTATATCCTCTACAGACTTGGACTCTGGTGTTAACCATCTCGATGCCAGATTCTTAAGACGTTGGCAAAGAGCCCTTGGTGTTTCACCAGGTTTTAATCGGCTGCTCCTAAACTGCCGCTGATACATCACTGGAGTCAGACCCAGCCAGTCTCTAATAGCTCTTCTACACGCTTCATAATCAGAGGCTAAAGTCGCAGGCATAGCCCGGTATGCGGCCAAGGCCTCCCCGGTAAGGGAAGTGGCCAACCATACCGCCCACTGGTCTTTAGGCCATCCGGTTATGAGGGCGACTCTTTCGAACGCTTCTAAGAAGTCGTCCACTTCATCATCTTTGGTTAGCTGCCCCATGGAAAACACCCCCCACGCAGGAAGTTCCTAGCCCCTGCCAAGCGCCTACGGGACCTGACGGTGTCCATGCTGGCTCCGCCATCTTCTCATGGGCCCCCAGCCACGCTCCCATCATGTCCAGCAATGGTTTTTGCTGCGCCTGCAACATGGCTGCCATCTTCTCCTGGGCCAGTGCTGCCTGCTCTCGCTGCTTTTCAAACTGAGCAGTCATCCAGTGCAGTAACTGCTTCTCCATGATGATGATGCTGTAACAAAAGAAAAGAGAAAAAACACACCAAGTGCGGTACACACACAAATGGTGATCCCTCTTTGCTGTTCTCCCCAAGCACTGCTGCACCCCCCTGTATCAGTATCCGTCACAAACCCTCCTAAATACAGGGTTACCTGATACAGATGTTGACTCAAGCCTGTCAGCAGTGATGGTCGCTGTACGTCCTTCCTGACTCTCAGCACTCGTCGTCTGCTACCGCTTAGTCATCCACTGGTCAGCACGGCTTCGTGGGTTGTTTCTGGTGTGGTTGAAGACTCTTGCGCATGCGTAGGACTCGTAGTATCCTTAAAACTACGCCACCTGTCGCCACCTGTTGCCACCTTAGGCGGTTGCCTAAGGTAGGGCGAGCACTCTTTCTGTAGTTGTGGGTTTCAACTGAATTGAAAGTCCGAGAGGCTTTAAGGCTAGCACAGGAAATTTATTGATTTTTACTACTTCTCCATACAGAGCTTTTATAAAGCTCAACGCAAAGGCAAGAAAAGGAAAAAAAAGGTAGGATTTCTTCTCCTAACACAATTTGCTTCTGTCACTTCCAGAATTCACAAATCAGGCTTCATTATTTCTTCTAGCCTTTAAAACATAAGTGCTAGTTTGCCTTCTTGAAACTTCCCAACATTCAAACACTTTCTGGCTTCATTCAAGGAGACATTTCTAAAAGTAAACAGGGCTTTTAAAACACTGTCCAGCCTGTTTCTTTTCCTTTACTGGCAAATGCAGCTGTTTGAGCTTCACACTCTACAGAGCTCAAACACTTGTCTTGTGACACAAAGCACATTCCATTGCACATTCAGAATCAATATCAGAAGGATAACTTTCTGTCTCCATTTCCTCAATGTCTGACTCTGGTGTATCGTGGCTTAAACTTCTCCGGGTAAACCCAGGCTCTGCCCTTTCCAACAGCTTAAGAATTTCCTTCCAGCCAGAGATTCCTTTGCCTCTAGAATTCTTAGCATTTACTGGCAATTCTCTCTCTCATTAACTGGCTTATTGTCTGCAGCTTGCTTAACTTGCTGTTGGACACAGGGTTACTCACGGTTCTCCTTGTACCAGATAAGCTTTCACCAAGCCTTTGGCTTGCAGTAAAAATGTCCTCATTTAAGGCTCCCTCAGAAGGAAATCTCCTGCCTCCAGGCTCCAAAGCAACTCTCCTGCATTCTGGATTCCTCCCTGGCTTATGCCTTTTTCCTTTGAGTGTTCTAGCAGTTTCTACAGTGTCCCCTAAGGCTGGGCTTCTCTTAGAAGTCTGTCTCAGCAATTCCTTCTCCTCCCCTGGGCTGTCCTGGGAAATACCTTTCACTCTAGCTGCCCGGGAGCTTCTTCCTCCATCCAGCACGTTAGGACTTCTGCTGTGTTCTGAGTCTCGGGTAGCTCCTCCCCTGGGAACTCCCTTCCTCCTGTGATGCTGCCTCTCAACCTCAGCCCCTGCATCAGCGTCCGGATCCTGATCAGTGTGAGTGTTAGGGTTAGCATTCACCTCAGCATTAGCATATGCATCAGGATATGCCTCAGGAAGAAGACTCAGCCTTCTCCTGTTACTGCCCCCTTCCTTTTGTAATCCCCTAGGGACTCTCCCTGCACGTGTCTGAGCAGTAACCGCGTGCTGCTTCCCCAGCTGGCCTTCATTAACCCTACAGCTTGTTCCTGAGCTTGGGCGTGGCTTGCAGCTAGGCACTAGATGAATTTTTTTCTGTTCATAAACATTTTGTGTTTCACATCCTCGCCTCCTGCTTCTCTCCCTTAAGGTAAAAGTGTGCTCTTTTCCCACTTCTAAGGGCTCGGGAACATTTTGGCCATCACAAAATATCCATAGCAACCCTTAGTAACTAAAGAACTTAAAGATCTAAACAAAAACTTAAAACTAAGATGCAGACAGCAGTCCAGCAGCGAGATGGGGGCTTTCCAGTCTTTTGCATTGAGTGTCAAATGTATGATATTCTCCCAGTTGGTGAGAGGTCTTACGTGTGCACTAGGTGCAAGGAGCTCTTTGCTCTCAGGGAATAAGTCCGTTCTCTAGAGGCTAGAGTAGCAGACTTGAAAAACATAAGAAAGACAGAGAGGTACATAGATGAGACCTCCAGTTTGGCAGCATCCCTGTTGCCATGGAGGAGAGAGGTCACGTGACAGGAGAGCATCACCCTGGTGTGGCAGGAAGTGATCCTGTAACTAGGACCTGTCCTCCAGGTGATATCAAAACCCTCTCACACCGAGGAAGTTTCTCCAGGGCCATGTGCCCATGAGGGAAGGGTTAGGACAGCCGTTATTGTTGGTGATTGAATCATTAGGCATTTAGATAGCTGGTTGGTTGGTGGACGTGAGGATCGCCTGGTAACATGCCTGCCTGGTGCAGGGGTAGCGGACCTCACGCGCCACCTAGATAAGGTCTTAGATAGTGCTGGGGAGGAGTCTGCTGTCTTGGTACATGTCGGTACCAATGACATAGGAAAATGTGGTAGAGAGGTTCTGGAGGCTAAATTTAGGCTGTTAGGTAGGAAGTTGAAATCCAGAACTTCCAGGGTAGCGTTCTCCAAAATGCTTCCCGTACCACGTGCAGGACCCAAAAGGCAGGCAGAGCTCCAGAGTCTCAATGCGTGGATGAGACAATGGTGCAGAGATGAGGGTTTTGGATTTGTTAGGAACTGGGGAACATTCTGGGGAAAGGAGGGGCTCTTCCGAAGGGATGGGCTTCACCTTAACTGGGATGGAACCAGGCTGCTGGCATTAACCTTTTAAAAAGGAGATAGAGCAGCTTTTAAACTAGATAATAGGGGAAAGCCGACAGTCGCCCAAAAGCGGATGGTTCGAAAGAATGTATCCTTGAAGGATACTACCAAAAGCAGAGAGGTTCCAAAAAAGAGTAAAGTAGCCCAAATGCCCTCGAGTATGGAGCAGACAGAGCTTAAAGATCCCAAATTACCCATGTCTACCAATAGCCAAATTAATATGAATAAAATACAATACAGTCTCTAAAATGCTTGTATGCAAATGCTAGAAGTCTAAAAAATAAGATGGGAGAGTTAGAATATATAGCACTAAATGAGAGGTTAGATATGATTGGAATATCAGAGACATGGTGGAAGGAGGACAACCAGTGAGACACTGTGATACCTGGGTACAAACTATATCGTAATGATAGAGCGCCACCCCTCCACCAATTTGATCACCTCTATGTTAGAGAGGGCATTGAGTCAGAAAGGATTAAAGTTTTGCAGGAAACAAAATTTGCTGTAGAATCTCTATGGATTGAAATTCCATGTAAAAAGGGGAAGGCGATGGCACCTGGCCAGAAGGAGATACCACCTGGCCAGAATGAACAAATGAATGATGAAATGCTCAAAGAATTCAAGGAAGCTAACAAAAGCTACAGCGCAGTAATAATAATGGGTGATTTCAATTACCCTGGTATTGACTGGGTTAGTGTCACTGCAGGACATGCTAGGGAGATAAAGTTCCTAGATGACATAAATGACTGCTTCTTGGAGCAGCTGGTTCATGAACCGACCAGAGGGGAAGCCATATTAGACCTAGTCCTTAGTGGAACACCAGATCTAGTGCAAGGGACAAGGTTGTTGGGGCCACTTGACAATAGTGATCATAGCATGATCACCTTTATTATTTATTTATTTAACACACATTTCTATAGCAATCTTTCCCAAGTATCAAGTGCGGTTTACACTGAACTGTAGAATGCAAGGTACATGATTGAACATACCTAGTCGTTTACAGGGAACAAGTTTAACTATTTACAATTAACAGGATAATTATAACTTTCGAACTTGTTTACATCCTGAGGGTATAATGAGGATGTAGGCAAACGTTTTACATATTTACATTAATTTAAAACAATGAGAGTTACATGTGTATAGTGTGTGATATCAGCTTGTGTCGTTATTCGATTTGTCGTTATTTGATTTAATTAGTGGAGGTGGGATAGTAAGGAAATCCACAGTACTACCTTTTAACTTTCGAAAGGGAGACTAGGATAAAATGAGGAAAATAGTTAAGAAAAAACTAAAAGGAGCAGTTGCAAAGGTTAAAGACTTACATCAAGCTTGGGTGTTGTTGAAAACTACTATCTTGGAAGCCCAGACCAGCTGTATTCCACGCTTTAAGAAAAGTGGAAGGAAGTCCAAAAAACTGCCAGCATGGTTTAAAGGTGAGGTCAGAGAGGCTGTTGTTGCCAAAAAAGCATCTTTCAGGAAATGGAAAAAAGAGCCAAACGACGAAACCTGGAAACAGCACAAGCACTGGCAAATCAAATGCAGGCAAAGGGAGAATTTGAGAAGAAGCTTGCTGCGGAAGCAAAAACGCGAAATAAAGATTTCTTCAAGTACATTCGTAGCAAAAAACCTGTGAGAGAGTCAGTTGGTCGATTAGATGATAGAGGAGTTAAAGGGGCACTAAGAGGCGACAAGGCGATAGCGGAGAGACTGAATGAATTCTTTGCTTCTATCTTTACTTAAGAAGATGTAGGGATGTTATCCATGACTGAAGTGGTATTTAAAGATGCGGAAGAATTGAAGGAAATATCGATACATCGGGAAGATGTATTACAACTATTAGATAAACTGAAGAGTAGCAAGTTGCCTGGGCCGGATGGTATACATCCAAGGGTGTTGAAAGAACTGAAATATGAGATTGCAGACCTGCTATTAGTAATCTGTGAACTATCATTAAAATCATCTCTAATACCTGAAGATTGGAGGATCGCCAATGTAACACCAATTTTTAAAAAGGGTTCCAGGGGTGATCCGGGAAACTACAGACCGGTGAGCCTGACGTCAGTACCGGGAAAAATGGTAGAAACCATCATAAAGAATAAAATTACTCAGCATGTAGATAGTCATGGCCTAATGGGAGACAGCCACCATGGCTTTAGAGAAGGAATATCTTGTCTTACTAATCTGTTATGTTTTTTTGAAGGTGTGAATAAACAGGTGGACAAAGGTGATTCAGTTGATACGAGGGTTGCTATTTATATTTCTGGCCTAATAATGAAAAAACAAATATTTATGATCAAAATTGGTTTTATTGTTTTTCAAAATATTCTCCATGAAGATCAATACACTTTTGCATGTGTTTGAACCAATTTTCAAAGCACTTTTTCCACTCCAATTGAGGTAACTCCAAAACATGCGTTTTGAATGCATCAACCGCAACTTCGGGTGTTGAAAATCGTTGACCATGTAATTTGTTGTTTTTGATGTGCGGGAATAAAAAGAAGTCATTGGGTGCCAAATCAGGGCTGTACGGTGGATGACCGATCAATTCGATGTTTTGGCCGGTCAAAAATTCCTTTGTTTGAGCCGATGTGTGAGAGCTCGCATTGTCATGATGAAGAATTATTCGCCTCTTCTTCGACTTTTTCCGAATTTCTCCGAAGACTTCTGGTAAACAAATGGTCGTGTACCATTCAGAATTGACCGTCCTACGTTGCTCTAACGGCACTGTCGCCACGTGACTGGTAATGCCGAAGAAACAGGCAACCATTTGCTTCAATGTGCTTCTTCCGCGAACAACATTTGTTGGATTTGGCTCGTCTTGGAAGACCCATACAGTCGATTGCTGTTTTGTTTCGGGCTCATATGCAAAGATCCATGATTCGTCACCTGTGTAGATGTTATACACAGTCTTTGATGCACCTTGAACGTATTTTCTCAGCATTTCCTTGCACCAATCGACACGAGCCTTCTTTTGAGCGTTTGTCAGATTATGCGGGATCCAACGCGAACAATCTTTTTTACGGCCAAATGATCATGCAATATCTTATTGATGCTTGTCATACTAATGCCCAAAGATGCCTCAATCTCACGGTATGTCACATGACGATCTTGCTTTATTGGTTCACACACAGCATCGATATTTTCTGGCACAACAACCGATTTTGGACGACCCTGACGGAATTCATCCTGGAGCAAACGTCGGCCACGATTGAATTCGTTATACCAGTTTTTTACAGTGCTGTAGGATGACGCATGCAAGGAAATAGAAGCAGAAACTATTAGAGGAAGAACAAGATCAGCTTTCCTAAAGCTACGAGAGTTAAAGAAAAAGTTCCAGCCTCGAATTGGAATGTTACAAGATGCTCAAGGTTCTATGTTGAATGATGCTGAGAAGATCAAGAAAAGATGGAAGGAATATACAGAGTTTTTATATGATAAAGATTAAGTGGACCAACAGCCGTTTCAACCTGTACCTTATGATCTGGAACCATTGGTGATGACAGAAGAAGTTGAAGCAGCATTGAAAGCCTTATCAAAGAACAAAGCACCAGGCATTGATTGCATTCCCATAGAAGTATTACAGCAATCTGATGCAGCTGTTACCATACTTACAAGGCTCTGCCAAGAAATATGGAAGACAGCATCATGGCCAACTGACTGGAAAAGATCTGTGTTTATACCAATACTAAAGAAAGGTGATCCAACTGACTGTGGAAATTATCGCACAATCGCTCTGATCCCACATGCCAGCAAGATTCTACTGAAGATTATTCAAAAGAGACTACAATCATACCTGGAACAAGAACTACCTGAAGTGCAAGCAGGGTTCAGAAAAGGGCGAGGAACGAGAGACATCATTACGGATGTGAGATGGATCCTTGAAAAGACTAAAGAATACCAAAAGGATATCTATTTGTGCTTTATCGACTATAGCAAAGCTTTTGACTGTGTATACCATGAGAAACTCTGGGCCACATTAAGAAGCATTGGTATACCAAAACACCTGATCGTTCTCTTGCACAATCTGTACATTGATCAAGAAGCAACAGTTCGAACAGAACAAGGAGAAACAGAATGGTTTAAAATAAGCAAAGGTGTAAGACAAGGCTGCATACTTCCCCCTACCTGTTTAATTTATATGCAGAACAAATCATCAGAGAAGCAGGATTGTATGAAGACAACAGAGGTGTGAAGATTGGTGGAAGACTCATCAACAGCCTTCGCTATGCTGATGATACCACATTACTGGCGGAAAGTGAAGATGATCTGAAACATTTGCTTCTCACAATCAAAGAACATAGTCTCAAAATGGTCCTGCACCTTAATGTAAAGAAGACAAAGATCATGACAACTGGCATAATCAACAGGTTCATCGTTGAAAGAGAAGAAATTGAAATCATGAATAACTTTAACCTACTTGGATCAACTATCAATAAAGAAGCAACAAGCAGTCAAGAAATCAGATGACGCATTGCTCTTGGCAGAATGGCTATGAAAGACCTAGATAAGATTCTCAAGAGCAGAGATGTCTCTCTCCATACAAAGATTCGACTTGTTCAAGCCATGGTATTTTCAATAACATCATATGGATGTGAAAGCTGGACAGTGAAAAAGATAGACAGGAAGAAAATTGATGCCTTTGAATTATGGTGCTGGCGGCGAATACTGTGTATACCATGGACTGCCTGAAGAACAAACCAGTCTGTACTAGAGGAGATCAAACCTAAGCTTTCTTTAGAAGCTCAGATGACAAGACTTCGACTTTCATACTTTGGACACATCATGCGGAGAGAGAGATCATTAGAGAAAGACATCATGCTTGGCAAGATAGAAGGTGTGATAAGGAAGCTTATCATAGCTCAGGTAGGAGCTATAGAAAAGATGATGTGACTCTGAACAAGCAACCTGTCAGTTCTGGTAGAAGCAAGAAAACAGAGTTTTCACATAAAAGACTACCAGTCCCAGAATGCACCAGGTTTCCAGCAGCCATGAGAGGGGCTGAAGTGAGAAAATGTGTGTGCAATCAAGAGAGCTATGAGGTAATCCCTAAGCACTCATCTCAAAGGGCAGGTCCTGATTCAAGACAGCTGCGCTGTGTTAGGGAGCAGCACACATTAGGACAGAATAAGAATAGAGCTTATTCTTCAGAAAACAGTTACTACAAGCTCCAGCCCAGCTTCAGGGAGAGCTTCAGCTTCAGGGAGAGCTACCAGAACAGCTTCAGAAAGAGATACAGAGACAGCAACGGCTACAAGCTCAAGCACCAGTATCACCTGGAGAAACAGAAGCCAAGCCAAGCAGATAGAGAAAGAAGGAAACTCTCTGGAAGGAAGAGAAGAAAGCCCATTGGAAGGTCTGGGAGATTCCAAGGCAGTACCCATACTGGGAGGTATTCCAAATGCCAGCAGAGTCCATTGGACTGGATTCAGCCAGAGGAATGGATTGGCAGAGATAGGAATCACCAGTGGCTACCTGGAAGAGAGAAGACTGCATGTGGAAGGGACTTTCAGACCAAGGCCAGAAGGTATGTGAGAGGAGATCCAGTGTCCAGGGATCAAGATTGGAAGGCTGGACATCAGAATTGGGTTACATATTGGCCAGGCTATACAGAGAGGAATAATGATAGCAGGAGAGGCTCAGGTATGAACACTGATCCAGACCCTATCTATAATAGAGAATGGCAGCAAGGGGATAAGCATTCTCATGATAGTGCCTTAATGAAAGACTCGTCTGTGCTAATGTATGATAGTGACCCTATGCTAATTGATACAGCAGATGAAAGTACAGTTTATATGGACTGTTCTCTATCTAAATGCTATTGCTAGCTTTCTGTGAGCAAACACATCAGCCATCACAAAGAAACCTAACTTTGTTCTTTATTTCCACTGCAAACAGCTCTTAAAGCAGGATTTGGGTTCACACAGTAGCAGCCAGCCAGCTAAAGGCTTACAGCTGGTCAATTGATAGTAATTAAAGCTGCACCTGATTGTGTGTGTGAGCAAGGGAGAATCACTGCTGAGATCTGCGTGGAAAATAAGCAGAAGTTAACCTAACCAGCAAAGTTCATTCTTTTCTTTGTGCCTTTGTATTTGGTAATTATTTGCTAAGAAAACATTAGCTAATTGCCTGACAAGCTGAAGGTTGTTTTCTGGTTTACTTTGTGACTTTTTGTTATCCATTTTAAACACTGCAAGCAAGTAACCTCATTTATAGTGCTATCAAGCATACATGTGCTGGGTGAATTAAACCCCATCAATAAAAGAAGTATTTTATTGATCTTACCACTTGGTTTCACAACTCAAATTATTGTCATCAGCTGTGTTTGGGAGTGAATGAACTACAATACCCACAATACCTTGCAAGAATCATATGAATATATGCATCGTCAAGATTGTGTAAGTTCTCACCCTAGGCAGCCGTCTGACAAAGGTCAACGCAAAAGAGGAAGGCCAGCAAAGAGATGGATCGATACAATAACCACAGCTACGGGTACCAGTCTGTCAACAATAAGCCACCTGACTGAAGACCGAACACAATTTAGGATAGCTATCCAGAGGGTCGCCATGAGTCGACTCCTACTCGATGGCACTTAACAACAACAACAGGATGGTGCTTTATTGCTGTATAAAAAATTAAGTTAATCGATGCACTCTTGTCTTGATAATCCACGTCGAACGTTATGAAAAATAATCGCACGAAAATGTTCACGTTAATTCCATTTTTCGCACGAGATGAATTTTTCAAGTTACTGTAAACAACAAATCGCACTCAAATGATAAAATGTTATGAATAAGGTTATGTTCAACAATGTCAGTATTCCAATGGAACAATTGGATGGCGCCTGGCAACACTTACTGTTGCTAAGGGAGGAGTGGTCTAGTGATTAGGACAAGGTACTTCAGGCCGGAGGGCCGGGGGTTCAAGTCCCACCTGGGGACAGCAATCTCAGGCCGGAGGGACTGGGATTTCTAGTTCTATAGGCACTCCTTGTGGTCTTGGGCAAGCCACTGAACCCTCCATTGCCCATGTTCCCTGTAAGTATTAGCGTATGTGTCTCATATCCCCTCGTGTTAAATGTATCCCCCGATTGACTGCTTTGACCCGGTGAAAAGCGGGATATAAATACAGCTAAATAAATAAATAAGGCCAGAAATATAAATAGCAACCCTCGTATAGTGTATCTGGACTTTCAGAAAGCCTTTGACAAGGTCCCTCATCAGAGACTTTTGGCAAAACTAGAGTCATGGGATAGGAGGCAGTGTACTACTGTGGATCAGGAACTGGTTAAAAGATAGAAAGCAGAGGGTTGGGCTAAATGGCCAATTTTCCCAATGGAGAAAGGTGAATAGTGGTGTACCCCAGGGATCCGCTGCTTTTTGACATATTCAGAAATGACCTGGAAAGTGGAATAACGAGTGAGCTTCTCATATTTGCAGATGACACAAAACTATTTAAAGTTGTTAAAACCAAAGAGGATTGTGGAAAATTACAAGAGGATCTTGATAAATTGGAAGACTGGGCATCAAAATGGCAAATGAAATTTAATGTGGACAAGTGCAAAGTTATGCACCTAGGGAAGAACAACCCAAACTATGGTTACACGATGCAAGGTTCCACATTAGGAACCACCACACAGGAAAAAGATTTAGGCGTCATTTTGGATAACATGTTAAAACCCTCAGCCCAGTGTGCAGCGGCGGCCAAGAGAGCAAATAGAATGCTAGGTATCATAAGGAAAAGAATGGAAATAAAACAAAAGATATTAAAATGCCTCTATATCATTCCATTGTGAGACCACACCTTGAATATTGTGTGCAATTCTGGTCGCCGTATCTTAAAAAGGATATAGCGTTATTAGAAAAGGTTCAGAGAAGAGCCACCAAAATGGTAAAGGGGATGGAAGGATACTCCTATGAAGAAAGGCTAAAAAGGTTAGGGCTCTTTAACCTGGAAAAGAGATGGCTGAGGGGAGATATGATAGAATTCTATAAATTAATGAACGGAGTGGAACGGGTAAACGTAGATCGATTGTTTACGTTATCAGACTATAGAAAGACTAGGGGACATGCAATGAAGCTACAGGGTAAACTATTTAAGACTAATAAAAGAAAATATTTTTTCACTCAACGTGCTAACTGCCGCAATTTACCCCCCCCCCCCTTACCTGCCCTGGGTCAGCACAGGCAAGAGGTCCACCTCGGAGCCTGGTCCAGCGGCTCGGTGGGATCTTTGGTGGCGGGGAAACCGCGTAGTTCATTCTTGGAGCGCAGCCTGCTGGATGCCTCTCCTCGACGCTGGATCCGGGCCTGCTTGACCCTGCGGCCAACCTCTGTCTTTCACGCGGCCTGTGCAACGCCAGAGCGGATCCCTTCAAGGCTCAGCGGCTGGTCCCTCGGTGCTGAATTGCGGAGCGTGTGGCAGTCCGTTGGTCGGGGGGGGGGGCACCTACTCCCAACACTGCGGCGTCTGACTGTGGCGCTGAAGATCTACTTGTGAGGCCTGCGGAGACGGCGTGGAGTCCACGTGGCAACTGCCGGCATTTGCTATCCTCTCCTGCTCACGCGCATCACCCCAAGGGGGGTAAGTCTGAGAGCCAACTCTCTCCTCCCCTACCCCTTGACTTGCAATCGGAGCCGGTAACAGGGGCTATCTATTAGCAGCTTAGTGTCCCGCAGAGGTCTTCTGAGTGGATCCAGGGTGCCCTGTTGGTCTGCACTTGCGATTTTTCTGACCCCAGGCCTCTCAAAGGGGTTTACCATCCTGCAACTGTGGGCACTTGCAATCCCATCTCCGCATAGCTCTACAGAGCAATTGGATCTTTATCTGTGGCAGCTTGTCTCTTTGGGAGGGCCGGAGGCAGCTTAATACCCACTGCCCCACTGTCTACCCAGTGCCGTACGCCTTGCTGACATTGACTGTACTCATCTCCTGACACTGTGTTTGGTGTCTTCACTCTTGCTGGCATTGGATATATCTCTCTCCTATCACTGTGTGATATTGGTGCCTTTGTGAGATGGCTGCTAAACTAAAAGTTCTGAAACTCGGGAGGGGATGCGCTCCTCCCAGCGACTGCAGAGCAAGTCTGGAGCCCCAAGCAGTCCACGCGAACAATCTCCCCCATCAGGTTCTGATGATGAGACTGTAAGTGAAGAGGAATTGGATCCTCATAAGCATTTCTCCTCGGCTCAACTGAAAAAAGAACTCCGTAGGGGTTTTGCGGAGTTGGCCAATGAGTTCCGCATGCTACGGGAGGACTTGCTGAAGGATGTCGCAGAGCTCCGGAACGACGTCAAGGAACTGGGAACCCGAGTAGAGGACGTGGAGACCAAACTGGTTGATCATGATGGGACTCTGATGGATTTACAATGACCGGCAGCATGCACAAGCAATGGAGCTGACTTATAAAATTGATGACATTGAAAACCGCTCCCGCCGCAACAACGTGCGTTTCCGTGGAATTCCAGAGGCGGTATGGGGCGGAGAAGATTTGCCAACTGTGCTTAAATTGTTGATAGCGGAGTTGCTTCTAACGGAGGATTTGGCTGCACACGCTTCTGAAATGGAAATTGAACGAGTTCATCGCGCTTTGGGAAAACCCCCCAACAACCAACCTCGTGATGTCATTGCGAGGTTTCTGCGCTATTCTGATGCAGAGCTCCTTATACGTCGAGGTCGGGAGAAAAAGACGGTCCGCTTCCAGGACGCGACAGTGTCCATCTATCAAGATCTCTCGACGTTCACTCTGGTGCGACAGAGGGAGATGAAGCCAGTCTCAGCGGTCCTGAACAGCAAGGGGATTCGCTACTCTTGGTCCTTCCCATTCAGGATGAACTTTCTTTTGGGCAACAAAAAGATCTCTGCAAAGGACTATACTGAAGCTTGGCGAGCCCTTCGCCAGGCGGGTCTAGTTGACGATAATGCCCAGCCTCACCCGCCGCCCCCTAAGCCCCAGCACTCCAGGTGGACTCGGGTGGGCAAGTCCACTTGATTTTTTGTGCAATTGAAGTGCTCCTCTTACTTTTTTCCTCTTTTTTTTCGGGAGTCTCATTATGTGGGTCCCCCGATTTTTGGATAAACGGTGGTAAGGATTAGCTTGGGGCCCCCACTCTATTATACATGGGGGGTGGCGGATGATCTGCAAATCTTTTGATGATGTTGTTGCTCTGCTGGGGAGACATGGTGGGATTGATGATCCAGGGTGGGTGGGGGAGTAGTGGGGGGAATGTTTCTCTAAGTTTAGGTTGAGTTATCGCTTTGTGGGGTTCTGGGGGGTACGGGGTTTGTGGTCAATTTACCGTGTCCTGTATTAACTTAGACAGGCAGGTGGTATTGACGGGAAGGGGGAGGAGATGGGGGGGAGGGGGGGTTCAATATGGAGCTGGGGGGTGTGTTTGGGCTTGGGAGGAGGGACTATGGCTTTTGTTCCTGGAAGGTGGAATGGGTGGGCCCGACTACCTAATTTCCTGGGTTTGCTGGGGGGGAGCTGCCATTGGGAACCTCTGGGTGGCTGGCGGATGCGAGGGTTTAGGTTGTAACTGTTAATGATGCGCTTTATCTCTTTGAATGTTAAGGGCCTTAATTCCCCGAGGAAGCGGTCCCTGCTGTTCTCAGAATTGCGCACTTTGCAGGGGGACATTATTTACCTACAGGAGACCCATCTTCAGAATTCTAAACAGGGCTGGCTAAAACGGTCCCCATACACTGAGGTGCAGGTGGCCTCAGACGTGCAGGGCCGGAAGAAGCGGGGAGTGGCTGTACTATTCCATCAGAGTCTCTCCTTGCAGATGGACGAGATACCCTGGGGAGGTGGCTTTTTTTGAATGTTCGCCTAGATGGATACCTGTTAACCTTGGCTAATGTTTACGCGCCAAATACAGGTCAGGCGTCCTTTTTTACGCGATTGAAAGCCCTATTGGCGGACTTTGCAAAAGGCCCCATTGTTTTGGGTGGGGATTGTAACACGCATCTGGTGCCCCATTTGGACTCTACGGGTCGTGCTGGGGGGGGAATGGGGGGGTCAACAAGAGCCCTTCAACGCTTTATGCATGATTTAGGCTTACGGGATATATGGAGGGACACCCATGCGGGGGAGAGGGGTTATACTTACTACTCTCCGGTCCATCAGGTTCATACTCGCATTGATTATTTTCTATTGGATCAGCGCCTGATGGACGGGAGAGTGCAGGCTGGACTTGGAGCGCTGACTTGGTCAGATCATGCCCCGTGCTGGCTTACCCTCCCGGCCGGACTGTATAGCGAGTATCGCCGTCTTTGGCGTTTAGACATGCGGTTCCTGTGGCGGCAGGGTGCAGTGCAGGATCATGCCCGCTTCATCGCGGAATTCTTTGAGCTTAACAACTCTGGGGATGTTCCCCTTCCCACGGTGTGGGATGCTTATAAGGCTACGGCCCGTGGTCAACTCATGGCTGAGGCGGCCCGCACGCGCAGACTGTGGACGCGTGACCATGATTATTTGGTGAGGGAATCTGCTCGCCTAGGCTTGGAGCATGCCCGAACCGGTTCGCGGCAGGTCCTACGTCAGTGGCGGACGGTTCGAGCCAGTTTAGATGCGTGTATGCAGAGAGAATTCGATAACAAACGCCGGAAACTACGACAAACTTTTTATGAGCATGGGAACAAAACTGGCCGCTTCTTGGCCTTGCGTCTGCGTCAACAGCAATCTACGAGGGTGGTTCGCGAATTGCGCGACTCTGGGGGACAGAAAAGGGTTATTTCCCGGGAGATACGTGCTCTTTTCGCTGATTACTTGGAGCGGCTCTATAAAGCAGAGCTTTTTGATCGGGACCACGTGCAGGATTATCTACAGAGGACCACTTTACCGCGTCTTTCTGACCCTGACCGAGATCAGCTAGATTCTGAATTTACGGTTGACGAAGTGGAAACTGCAATCCGGCACCTGAAAACTGGCAGTACGCCGGGTAGTGATGGCTTTCCCGCAGAATATTATAAGACGTTTCGGGCACAACTGGCACCAACCCTGACCTGCTTGTTCAATGAGGTCTTAGGGGCGGCTTTCCTCCCCCCATCCCAACGTGAGGCATTGATAGTGATGATACCCAAACCCGGTAAACCCATGCATGATGCGGCGTCGTATCGCCCCATTTCCTTGTTAAACGTTGACGTTAAAATATTTGCTTCTGTGCTGGCTGCGCGCCTGAATCGGGTTCTTCCGGGCTTGGTTCATCCAGATCAGGTTGGCTTTGTGCCAGGTCGCCAGGCCGCCGATAACATCCGGCGTATGCTGCAGATTATTCATGTGGCCCAACGGGACCCACAACCAGCACTGCTAGTGGGCATTGATGCAGAAAAAACCTTTGACTGGGTGGATTGGGGATATCTATGGTGTGTTCTGGAGATAATGGGCTTTGGCCCTAATTATATTCGTTGGGTTCGTAGCCTTTATCAGCAGCCTCAGGCGTGCGTTCGGGTTAATGGGGGACACTCGAGACACTTCTTTCTGGAGAGAGGCACGCGACAGGGTTGCCCTCTTTCGCCTCTGCTCTTTGCTTTAGCGATGGAACCTCTGGCTCAGAGCTTTCGAGACCACCCAGGCTTGCAGGGGGTCCGCATTGGTCCTGCGGAATATCGGATTGCGCTTTTTGCGGATGATATCATATTGTCTTTGGTGGACCCGTCTGCTTCTCTTCCAGCCGCGATGCAGTTGTTTGAAAATTTTTCTCGAGTATCCGGCTTCAAAATCAATTATACTAAATCGGAGATCCTGAATGTTGGGGTCTCCAGGGCGGTTTGTGCGGAGCTCCAGGTAGCTTATCCTCTTCGCTGGGTGTCCGGAGCTCTGCGATACTTAGGGGTGAACCTTACCGTGGAGCAGGCGGATCTTTTTAAAGCTAACTATGACCCCCTGCTTCGTCAGGTTCGGCGGGACTTAGAGGTTTGGAATGGCTTGCTCCTTTCCTGGTTTGGGCGTATAGCCGTAGTCAAGATGGTGGTCGTCCCCCGCTTCCTTTATTTTTTTCAGGTTCTACCGCTTTCTATTCCGCAGGCTACTCTGGTGACTTGGCAACAGTTGCTTATGAAGTTTGTGTGGCATTATCGTCGCACGCGCTTAGCGCGGCAGGTTCTTTTTGCCCGCACGCGCTCTGGAGGTATGGGCATGCCCAATTTGCATTGGTACTATGCGGCAGCGCAGTGTCGGGCGGGGGTGGAATGGATGATTGCTGATAGCACTAAGCGATGGGTACAAATGGAAATGAGTTTGGCGGGGGGAGCGGGGTTAGGGGATTGGCTGTGGCTGGGTCCAAAGCTTCGGCGCGGTAAGTGCATTAGTAATCCCTATGTTCTTCATACCCTCCGTTGCTGGGATCAGTATTTCCGACCCCGTGATGTGGATCTATCCCCTTTAGCCCCTATAGTTGGTAACGCTTCTTTCCCACCAGGATGGAGTGATGCAGTCTTTCGGCAATGGGGGCATCTCGGCCTTAGCCGGGTCGGACAACTTTTTGATGACGGTCGGCTACAATCCTTTCGTGCATTACAAGACGAATTTGACCTTCCGATTAGACATCTTTATCAATATACGCAAGTGACGCATTGGGTCAGCTCTAGACTTGTTCGGCCCCAGGTAGCTCGGGACCTGACGGATCTGGAACGTTACTGCGAGGGGTGCTCCACCACAAAGGGTCTTGTGGCGACTTTATATGCCCACTTGCAGGTGGGTCCCAAGCATGCTCCACAAGACACAGGGTGCTTTGGAACTCTGATTTGAATCTTTCTTATACCGATCAACAATGGGAGACGGTGGAAACGCGCCTGTGGAAGAGCTCTGTAGCGACTAATGCCCGTGAAACGAATTATAAATTGCTGTACCGTTGGTATATGACTCCGGCACGGATTGCTCGTATGTATCCCGGGGCTGGGGACCTATGTTGGCGTAAGTGTGGGCGACGGGGTACCCTGGGGCATATTTGGTGGGCATGTCCCCGCATTTGTGCCTTCTGGAGTGGTGTACAATTCCGGCTGCAACTGCTTCTGGGACTGAGTATCCCTTGGGATCCGGGGATTTTCCTTTTTGGGGCCTCAGTGCCGGGGGCCCGGGCTTTGCAGATTGCTTTACTCCGTCATGGCCTGAATGCAGCCCGACTATCCCTTGCGGCTGCTTGGAAGCGTGCTTTGGCCCCCTCTTTCCAGATCTGGCTGGAACGAATGTGGGATATGTATTCCATGGAGCGGGGGGGTAGCGGTTAGCAGGATGCATTTGGCGCGCTTTGAGTTGGTGTGGGCGCCCTTTGTCTCTCGTTATGGCGCGTGATTGCTTTGGATAAATGGGGGGAAATACACCAACCTCCAAGGGAGCTCGCTCCTTGTGTGTGTCTTTTTGCTCAATACTTTCCCGGGCTCAAGGGTTAGCAAGCCATAGTTGGGGGGGATGGGAGGTGAGGGGGGGGGCCTGGTCTAGGGTGAGTTTGGGGGGAGGGGAAGGGAGGTTGGGGGGGGGTGTTGTTCCTTGTTTCCTTATTTTAAAACTGCAAAAATATAGACATATTGTAGAATACTATTGTGATCTGACGTTGTGTTGTTACTGATGCATTCTTTTTGAAGATCTTTGTGGTTCTTGTAACCCTGTATTCTTTGGAATGTCTTTCAATAAAAAAAAAAAAATAAGAAACAACAGTTAGCTGTAACTCAAAAATTCCAAAGCAGAGGAACCAGTTTGCTGCCTGACAAAATGTTGACTCGAGTTTGGAGAAAGGTGAATAGTGGTGTACCCCAGGGATCTGTGCTGGGTCCGCTGCTTTTTGACATATTCATAAATGACCTGGAAAGTGGAATAACGAGTGAGGTTATCAAATTTGAAGATGACACAAAACTATTTAACGTTGTTAAAACCCAAGAGGATTGTGGAAAATTGCAAGAGGATCTTGATAAATTGGAAGACTGGGCATCAAAATGGCAGATGAAATTTAATGTGGACAAGTGCAAAGTTATGCACCTAGGGAAGAACAACCCAAACTATGGTTGCACGATGCAAGGTTCCACATTAGGAACCACCACCCAGGAAAAAGTTTTAGGCGTCATTGTGGATAACATGTTAAAACCCTCGGCCCAGTGTGCAGCGGCAGCCAAGAGAGCAAATAGAATGCTAGGTATCATAAGGAAAGGAATGGAAAATAAAACAAAAGATATTATAATGCCTCTATACCGTTCCATGGTGAGACCGCACCTTGAATACTGTGTGCAATTCTGGTCGCCGTATCTTAAAAAGGATATAGCGTTATTAGAAAAGGTTCAGAGAAGAGCCACCAAAATGGTAAAGGGGATGGAAGGATACTCCTATGAAGAAAGGCTAAAAAGGTTAGGGCTCTTTAACCTGGAAAAAAGACGGCTGAGGGGAGATATGATAGAAGTCTATAAATTAATGAACGGAGTGGAACGGGTAAACGTAGATCGACTGTTTACATTATCAGAATATAGAAAGACTAGGGGACATGCAATGAAGCTACAGGGTAAACTATTTAAGACTAATAAAAGAAAATATTTTTTCACTCAACGTGTAATCAAACTCTGGAATTTGTTACCGGAGGATGTAGTAAAGGCTGTTAGTGTAGCTGGGTTTAAAAAAGGTTTGGACAAGTTCCTGGAGGAAAGGTCCATAAACCATTATTAAGAAGGGACCCAGGATATCAATGCTTGACCTAGTACAAGCATTGCAGAACCTGTGTCTTTTGGGGAAACTGCTAGGTACGTATGACCTAGATTGGCCACTGTTGGAAACAGGATACTGGGCTTGATGGACCTTGGTCTGACCCAGTATGGCATATCTTATGTTCTTATGTTTCGCCTGATTATTCCGCAGGCTGCATCAGAACTTGTCATGAACAGCTGATGGATATCACAGCCATAGAGACTAAAGCTAAGCCAACACGTGTGACTATAAAAGGGAGACAAAAGGCAACACATAAGCAAACCCTGGCCAATAGGATCAAATGACTGCAAACCATTCTGTTACTTCATTCAGTCCCATTGGTTGAACAGCGTTAAGGGAAAAGATCCACTTTTGCTCTAGATGGGCTAGTCACTTCTCGGAATCTCCAGCCTGTATATCCTGAATTCATTCAATGACTAACCATCGTAGATTTTCCCATTCATGTCCATAGTCCAGACAATGTTGCACCATAGGTGCTGTGACCACAGCATTAGCTAACTGTGATCAATGTTCAATTAGTCTGACTTTAATGCAATAGGTACGTCCAACATACATCTTCAAACAAGGACAAGTAATAAGATACACAATCGATGTTGACTGACAGGTCGGAGTTAATTTGAGCAGATGCTCCTTCCCTGTGGCTGGGTCTATCCATGTTTGTGTAGTGTAAGTGGTTGCACACATTGTACAGCGACCACATGGTGTATGTGTCTCCGATTCATTTATTGAGGTACGTGGAAACTGTCGCCACCTCCTGGCCGGGCGTATAGCCGGGCAGCAGGAGAGTGTCGCCTGGTTGCTCTTAGAATCAGTTTGCTTATCCTGGCAGGCAAAGTAGTGTGACCACAAGTGGTTAGGCGAAACAGATAATATTTATTTGTTCTTGGGTTTTACACCTCGCATCAAAAGTAACAGGGCTGAACAGAAAAACTGGATACTTCTGCAAAACAAAGGAATAAAGTTCACAACAACGTATTCATAGGTTGGTCAGCTTCAGCAATGGCTAACTTGGACACCGGAACTAGCTTACCAAGCTCAGGCTGCTAACTTCCTTACAGGCAAGTTACTTTCAACAGAAGACTGTTTCCTCACAGTTTCCTTCCATACACAATTAGCTTCAAAATGTCCATTGAGTTTTCTTTCAGTTGTAAGCATTGAGGAGAAATAGCTGGGGTTAAAACTACCAACTATTTTCTCTGCTGTACCTTTCACTCAAATCAGCTTCCTTATCTTAAACATTCACTCATTCAGCTGTGCGTGGGGTTCAGCACACTTGCAGCTCATTTGTCCTACAATAAGAACATTGTATTTCTTCAGGACTATTCTCATAACCTTCACAGCAGCTTTCTATTTCCATTTCTTCCACAGAATCATTACAACACTCTTCAGAGGGTACCTGGCTGTAGAGCTTACTATGCTGCTTCTGCAGCAATTCGTTTAACTTTTCTAGTAATATTTTTTTCTGCTCTATTTCCTCATAGAGCCTATGGTCAGGGAATGCAGACAAGCTATTCTCCCTATTTCTACCAGTTAGCTGGCTAGCTGAATTGGTCCCTCCAGTAGGAACTAACTCCTTCCATTTTCTCCTGTGCAGGGATTCTGGAACAATCACTTGCCTGAATTCTGGGCCTCTTAGTTGCTCCCCTCCTTCCTGCTCACAGCCATGCTGCCTTCTCTCTGGAGACGCTTGTTTCCCTTGTAGCACTTTTCCTCTTGGCTGTGTTTGCCTTGGACCTGCTTTTCCCAGATCCCACAGCTCGTCTCTGCTCTTGGGGCCAGCACTCCTCGTGCTTCCTTGAGCTCCTTGCTTATTCCCTTGAGCTCCTCTCGTTCTCCTTCCTGCTGTGTTCCTCTCTGCTGTGCCTTGGCCCGTGCTTGTCCTCGAGCCCCTCTCTGCTGTGCTTGTGCCTTGGCCCGTGCTTGTCCTCGAGCCCCTCTCTGCTGTGCTTGTGCCTTGGCCCGTGCTTGTCCTCGAGCCCCTCTCTGCTGTGCTAACTGACTGTTCAAACTCAGCAGTTTTAAACTTATCTTTGCTAGGGACCACACCCTTCTCCCAGCACACGTGGGAGCTGCTAGGCTTCACTCTAGCCCTAACGTGCTGAAGTGGGCGAGGCTTGATGCTGGCTGTGCTCTGACTCAGAGGTTCTTGGTTGCCTGGGAAACCCTGAATGCTAGCACTTTTAAAGGAACAGGGTTCACTTTTCTGCCATTCCATTTCCTCTGAACTGCCTTCGTCATCACAAAACGAGAAGTCAGAATGGGCTAAAGCATCCCTTAGATTCTGTGCTCTGGTGAAGGCTATGCAGGGGCCGCTCTGAAACACTAAATGCATAGATAATATATGCCAGTGTTTAACAATACTCTGGGCTAAATGTTGCACTCTGTCTGAATAACGTAGAACACACACGTTTTCCATTTCTTCAACATCTTTCTTGTGAAGTAATAAGGACTGATTTACAATTTTAGCCCGCAGGTAATCCTTTCGTATAATATTTAATGGGTATCCCCGAGGTTGATAAGTAGCAGAGGGATGGTAAGAAGAATAGTATCTCTTCTTTTTGGTATAGAAAGAATTCTTGGTAGTCGACTTCTTTCTATAGGGGTCTGAAGTCTTTCTTGAGAGATGCTTGAGGGTGAGATCATCTGCCTCAAGTTCTCCTGCCTTCTTTCTCCAATCCTTGCCAAGTTTTCCCCAGAACAAGAAATATTGGCCAGTTTATCTTGAACCCATTGCTCAAGGTCCGAAGTCTGGAGCCAGGCCATCCTATGGGTTCCTACGCAGACTGCAGCAACTTTACTAGTCAATTCAAAGGTATCAAAGGCTGCCCTGGTCAGGAACTTCAAAGTATTTTGAGCTTGCAAGCATGCAGGCCTGGAAGCAGTGACGTCCAAAAGAATCGAGAGCTCTGGAACCTTTGCCAGGCAGTACCGATGAGTGAGTCTTAGAACTCTTAATACGACGCTTTATCATTGAGTGCTGTAGTAATTGAGGCTTTTGAAACCTCAGACATGGTGGGACTTGGTACATGGTATCGAGGCACTTACTAATAGGCGGGACCGTTAGCAGGACCTCACACATATTTAGCATTAGATCCTGTAGGATCCGATGCACCAATAATTTTGCTGCCTCTTTGGTGGTCAAGGGGTATTGGAGGATTTCTAACTCCTCAGCCCTCGGTTCCGTTTCCGATGCTACAGTGATCTGGAGACCCGCTGCCAAGTCCCTAATGAAGTCTTGAAAGGACATGTCCTCTGGTGGGGATTGACACCTCACATGAGGAGGAAAGGGATCGGAGGGAATATCCCAGGTGGCCCTAGATTCCTCCAATGTTACTTTGGAATTGGAAGAAGAAGATTCCGATTCAGAAAGGAAATTGAAGTATCGACGATCTCGAGCTGATGACGATGCCCGATGTTGATGCCGATGCTGAGGTGGTGCGGCACTTGAATCAGAAACCTGTTGGATATCAATAACCGATACCAGTTCCAAGAGAGGAATCAGAGGCAGGCCCACCAATACTGATTTCCGAGGAACCACCGATATCGCCTCCAGGGCTGGAATCAGAGGCAGAGGTTCCAGCACCGAGGAGGATGCCATGCCTGACTGGCTGAAATTGTCGATGCCTTCGGTACTTCAGGAGCTAGGAGTGCCGCCAAAGTCTTCTTGATAGCTAAGAATCTCTGATCAATGGAGGACACCTATGCCTGGGTAGATTGAAGTACGGGGCTTTGTGCCATTGTCCCAGAGCACAGTACCTCTCAGGAGCATCCTGGAGTGGCTTTAGAGGATTGGTCCTCCCATCAGGGCTGTTTGGCTGGCCTATCAGCATCAGATCCTCTTTTTGGAGCATCCCATGAATGAAGGGACTTACCCCAATGCTCGGTATCGGATTACGATGCCGAGGACTTAGTCTTTAGTTTAGGTTTGGACTTCTTGGAGACCTTGAAACCAGCTGAAGATACCGACGTCCTCAACGATGCTGAAGCCACCGAAATTGAGTCTGCAGCAAATAATGAATCATACTGTTGGACCCTGTCCTGTCAGCCTCGCTTGGTCATTTGTTTGCACAATTATCTGGTAGATGGTCTGGGCTCAAACATTTTAGACACATGAGAATCAGTGATTGACATAGCGGCTGAGCACTGATATGTTTGTCCATGGTGACAAACTGAGAAAAATTTAAGATGAGGTCTAAGTTGGCAGTGGACCGTCTGACAGAAAAATAAAAGAAAGAAAAATAAAGTTAAAAATAAGAAAAGGAAAGTAAATATCGGGGCTGGTATCGGGAAAGGTACTGGTGTCGATGGAAAGGCAAAGCACAGATATCAAAAAAGAAAATAAAGGTTTTTCGGCAGTGACAGGAAAGGTACTTCCTGCTAGCTCCATGGAAAACGAAGAACTGAGGAGCAAACTTGAGAAGGCAGGAAGGCAGATGCGCAGGCACAGTGGAGTGCTCCCAAAGGCTTTCCTATTGGACACTGTCATTCCTGTTCCATCAAAGTCCTGGATTCAAAATAGCGCCCCTCAACTCTAGTGGTAATCTTGCCGTACTACTGCTAGGAGTCAAGCTATCAAATAAGGGCATTTTGCTGATGTTGGTGGGGGAATGTTGGGAGGGGTTGCTGATATTGGAGGTGGAGGTGAAATGTGCTGCTGGCTCAGGAGGGGATCAGCATGTTTGTAGGATAGATGCTGCTAGGAACAGTGATTTTAAAAAGCTACTCCCATACATATTTGGGGGAAAGCTGGATGTTTCCCCTCCCCCATGGAACTTTTTTAAATTGCTGCTCTTGCTGGACATGATGAGACATCGACGTGCACTCCTGAACATCCTTCTGTATATTTTACAAGAAGCTCTGTGGTTTGCAGAGCCATTGTAAAATTTAGTGGGAATTTTCCATATCCTTATCAGAAAGTCTTAATTTCCATCTCTTCAGCCTATCTAAAATGGGCCTTTAAACCTCTGGTAAAGTCTCCTTTAATTAACATTATTTTTTTGTTAACCAAGAAACCATTTGTCATCTCTGCAAGAAGGGAAAGTGGAAACTTTGATATCTTCTGATAGTTTAAAAGTTATCATGTTGTTGGCATCTTCTCGGGATCAAAGCCTAAGCCATGTAGTTTCTAAAGGGACATATTTGATTATACTTTTGCCTTAGAAGGAAAATAGATAGAGTATGATTTTGAGCCTACCTTTTTTAAAGAATCAAACAGGTTTTTTTTAATGGTGAAAATATAAATGCATTTCTCCAAGGACAGGAAAAGGAAGAAACCACACATATGGGTGGTGTCCAGGGCCAGTTTAAGAGGTAAGCCAGTGAGGCACTGGCTCAGGGTGCACAGCAATAGGGGCGCAGGAAGTCTGCCTCACTGGCTCGCTCTCCAGCCTGCCCCTTGACTCTGGAGCCACAGATATGTTAAATAGAAACACAGCCACGAGAGCATTAGCTTTTGGTCCCGTGGCTGTGTTGAACATTAATACAGCCATGAGAGGAAGAGCAAATGCTCCCGTAGCTGTGCTGCTGCAGGGAGGGGGGTATGGTACTGGGATTTGAAATCAGCCAATACTGGGTCTATGGAGGGATGGCTAGGACTGGAAATGGGATGATGCTGGGATTGGGGGGGGGGATGGGACTGGAAATGGGCAGATACTGGGCCTGGGGGAGGGGGCTGGGACTGGCAGTGGGCTGATACAGGGGCTGGAGGGCTGACTGATACTGGTAATGGGCTGATATTGGGGCTGGGGTCTGGCTGATACTGGGGCTGGAGGGGACTGGGACTATAAATGGGCTAATACTCGGCCTAGGGGAGTGGCCTTGGACTAGAAATTGGCTAATATCAGAGCTGGAGGGACTGGAAATGGGCTTATACTGTAGCTGGAGGGATGGAACTAGAAACTGATGGATACCGGAAATGGGCTGATACAGGGGCTAGGGGGACTAGAAGTGGATTACTCTGAAGGCTGGGGAGATGAGACTGGAAAAGAACTAGGACTGGAAGGGCTAGTTGGTGGGGAGCTGGGACTGCAAGGGAGCTAATTCTAGGTCTGGGATCATAAGAACACAAGGAATGCCATACTGAATCAGACCAAGGTTCATCAAGCCCAGTATCCTGTTTCCAACAGTGGTCAATCCAGGTCACAAGTATCAAGCAATTTCCCAAAAAGACATACAGGTTTCATAATGCTTATACTGGGGCAATCAGTGGATTACCTGGGTCATCATTAATAATGGTTTATGGACCTTTCCTCCAGGAACTTGTCCAAACCATTTTTAAAGTCAGCTACTGTACACTAGCAGCTTTTACTACATCCTTCAGTAATGAATTCCAGAGATTGATTACGTGTTGAGTGAAAAAATATTTTCTCTTATTAGTCTTAAATGGGTTACACAGTAGCTTCATTGCATGTCCCCTAGTCTTTCTATTTTTTGATAGCGTAAACAATCGATCTTCTTTTACCCGTTCCACTCCATTCATTAATTTATAGACCTCTATCATATCTTCCCTCAGCCATCTCTTTTTCAGGTTGAAAAGCCATAGCCTTTTAAGCCTCTCCTCATAGGGGTATCCTTTCAATCTGTTTACCATTTTGGTGGCTCTTCTCTGTACCTTTTCTAATTCCACTATATTCTTTTTAAGATACGACGATCAGAATTGCACACAATATTCAAGGTGCAGTCGCACCATGGGACGATACAGAGGCATTATAATATCCATTGTCTTATTCTCCATTTCTTTCCTTATGATTCCTAGCATTTTCTTGGCCTTCTTGGACACCGCTGCACACTGGGCAGAGGGTTTCAAAGTATTATCCACAATGACGCCTAAATCTTTTTCCTGGGTGGTGTTTCCTAATGCAGAACCTTGCATCATGTAACCATAGTTTGGGTTGTAATTTCCTAGGTGCATAGTTTTGCACCTTTCCACATTAAATTTCATCTGCCATTTGAATGTCCAGTCTTCCCAATTCGTCAAGGTCCTCTTGTAATTTTTCACAATCCTCTTGGGTTTTAACAACTTTGAATAATTTTGTACATTTGCAAATTTGACTACCTCACTCGTTATTCCCATTTCCAGGTCATTTATGAATATCTTAAAAAGCAGTGGACCCAACACAGATACCTGGGGTACTCCACTATTCACCTTTTTCCATTGGGAAAATTGGCCATTCAGCCCTACCCTCTACTCTCTATCTTTTAACCTGTTCCTGATCCACAATAATGCACTGCCTCCTGTCCCATGAGTTTTTAACTTCACAAGAGTCTCTCTTGAGGGACCTTGTCAGAGACTTTCTGAAAACCCAGATACAGTATATTGACCAGCTCACCTTTGTCTACCTGTTTATTCACACCTTCAAAAAACATATAACAGATTAATAAGACAAGACCTTCCTTGGATAATGCCATGCTGGGTTTCTCCCATTAAACCATGACTATCTACATGTTCAGTAATTTTGTTCTTAATAATGGTTTCTACCATTATGCCCAGTACTGATGTCAGGTCTGTAGTTTCCCAGATCACCCCTGGAAACCTTTTTAAAAATTGGCATTACATTGGCCATTCACCAGTTTTCAAGTACTACAGATGATTTTAATGATAGTTCACAAATTACTAATAGTAGATCTGTAATCTCATATTTCAGTTCTTTCAACACCCTCGGTATATACCATCTGGTCCAGGTGATTTGCTATTGTTTAGTTTATCAAATAGTTGTAATATATCTTCCTGGTTTATTGATATTTCTTTCAATTCTTCCAATGCATCATCTTTAAATACCATTTTAGTCATGGGTAACTTCGCTACATCTTCTTCAGTAAAGACTGAAGCAAAGAATTAATTCAGTCTCTCCGCTATGGTCGTGTCCCCTCTTAGTGTCCCTTTTAACCCTCTATAATCTAATGGTCATAAGAACATAAGATATGCCATACTGGGTCAGACCAAGGTCCATCAAGCCCAGTATTCTGTTTCCAACAGTGGCCAATCTAGGTCATATGTACCTAGCAGTTTCCCCAAGGGACACAGGTT
This sequence comes from Ichthyophis bannanicus, assembly GCA_033557465.1. Lineage (NCBI taxonomy): Eukaryota > Metazoa > Chordata > Amphibia > Gymnophiona > Ichthyophiidae > Ichthyophis > Ichthyophis bannanicus. The sequence continues at coordinate 158,113,289 of CM066039.1, read as the reverse complement.
CCACAATGCTTGTATTGGTTCAAGCATTGATATCCTGGGTCCCTTCTTAATAATGGTTTATGGATTTTTCCTCCAGGAACTTGTCCAAACCTTTTTTAAACTCAGCTACACTAACAGCCTTTACTACATTCTCCGGTAACAAATTCCAGAGTTTGATTACACGTCCAACTGACTCTCCTCCGGTAACAAATTCCAGAGTTTGATTACACGTCCAACTGACTCCCTCACAGGTTTATTACTACGAATGTATTTGAAAAAGTCTTTATTATGCGTTTTTGCTTCCACAGAAAGCTTCTTCTCAAATTCTCTCTTTGCCTGCCTTATCAATGCCTTGCATCCAATTTGCCAGTGCTTATGTTATTTCCAGTTTTTGTCATTTGGCTCCTTTTTCCATTTCCTGAAATATGCTTTCTTGGCTAAAACAGCCTCTCTGACCTCACCTTTAAACCATGCTGGCAGCTTTTTGGATTTCCTTCCACCTTTCTTAAAAGCGTGAAATACAGCTGGGCTGGGCTTCCAAGATAGTATTTTTAAACAACATTCATGCTTGATGTAACTCTTTAACCTTTGCAGCTGCTCCTTTTAGTTTTTTCTTAACTGTGTTCCTCATTTTATCATAGTCCTCCATTTATGAAATCAAACGAGATCATGCTATGATCACTATTGCCAAGTGGCCCCAACACCCTTATCTTATGTACTACTAAGGACTAGGTCCAAAATATCTTTCCCTCTTGTTGGTTCATGAACCAGCTGCTCCAATAAGCAGTCATTTATTTCATTAAGAAACTTTATCTCCTAGCATGTCCTGCCATGACACTGACCCAGTTGATACTGGGGTAATTGAAATTACCCATTATTATTACTGTATTGTAACTTTTGTTAGCTTCCCTTATGCCTTTGAGCATTTCATAATCCATTTGTCCATTCTGCCCAGGTTGTCAGTAGTTCACCCACCCTGCCATCACCTTCCCCTTTTTACATAGAATTTCAATCCATAGAGATTCTACCGTGTATTTTGTTTCATGCAAAACTTTAATCCTGTATGATTCAATGCCCTCTCTAACATAGAGCACAACCTCTCCACCAATTTGATTTACTCTATCATTGCGATATAATTTGTTCCACTGGTAGTCCTCCTTCCACTAGGTTTCTGAGATACCAGTCATATCTAACCTCTCATTTAGTGCTATATATTCTAACTCTCCCATCTTAGTTTTTTAGACTTCTAGCATTTGCTTAGAAGCATTTTAGAGGTCACATTTTATTTATATTAATCTAGTTATCGGTAGGCAGGGGTAATTTGGAATCTTTAAGCTCTGTCTGCTCTGTACTTAAAGGCATTTCGGTTACTTTTGTCTTTTCTGGAATCCCTCTATTGATATGCCCTAACTTCAGTCTTTTGTTAGTATTCTTCATGGATATACTGTTCCGAATCATGAGCTCTTGAGCGACTGTCGGCTTTCCCCTATTATCTAGTTTAAAAGCTGCTCTATCTCATTTTAAAGGTTAATTCCAGCAGCCTGGTTCCATCCCGGTTAAGGTGGAGCCCATCCCTTTGGAAAAGCCCCTCCTTTCCCCAGAATGTTGCCCAAGTCCTAGCAAATCCAAAACCCTCTTTTTTGCACCATTGTCTCATCCACACATTGAGATTCTGGTATTCTGCCTGCCTTTTGGGTCCTGCCCGTGGAACAGGAAGCATTTCTGAGAATGCTACCCTGCAAGTTCTGGATTTCAGCTTCCTACCTAAAAGCCTAAATTTGGCCTCCAGAACCTCCCTACCACACTTTCCTATGTCATGGGTACCAATGTGTACCAAGACAGTAGGATCCTCCCCAGTGCTATCTAACACCTTGTCTAGGTGGCGCGTGAGGTCTGCTACCTTTGCACCAGACAGGCATATTACCAGGTGATCCTCACGTCCACCAGCCACCCAGCTATTTACATGCCTAATGATTGAATCATCAACTATAATGGCTGAACTGAAAGTGCCCCTCTGGATCTGTAAACCGCAGGTATGGTTGGTGGTCTGGTCAGATCGGAATATGCAAGTAGACTTTCGAGAGATCCAAGGCAGACAGGAAGTCGCCCTGTTGCACTGCCAGGATAACTGAACGCAGGGTTTCCATCCGGAAGTGCGGAACGTGCAGAGCGCATTTGATATGTTTGAGATTGAGAATAGGCTGGAAGGAACCTTCCTTCTTGGGAACCACAAAATAGATGGGGTTTCGACCTGAGCCACACTGGCTTCGGTGGACCGGCACTACTGCTTCCTACTGCAACAAGCACTGAAGCATGTTGTGAACTGCCTTGCCTTGCCCAGTATCTTACAAAGGGAACCGACAAAGGCTTCAGAGAGAGGCCAAGCCAACTCCAGTGCATAGCCTTCCCAAACAATCTCCAGAACCCAGTGGTCGATTGTAATACAGGCCCGGGCGGCATAAAACTGCTGCAGCTGACCCCCGATAGCCAACTCCACCTGAGCCAGTCTGGCATTAATCAGGATTCTTTGCTGAGGCCTGCAGGGCCAAGAAGGCACTCCACCTGGACTCTCGGAAGCCTCAAAATGGTTGCCTCTGGGAACCATACCTATCCCTCTGATATGGGGTAAAATGGCTGTCCCGTAACCGCAGGAAATCCCTGGGCTGCCCTTTTTGCCTATCTTCTGGCAAGTTGCCCCCTTTAGAGTCCCGCAAATCCTTGACCAGCTTGTCCAATGCCTCCCCAAACAGGGTAGTTTACTGAGCCTGGATTTGGAAGCAGCAGACCAGTTGCGGAGACACAGAAAACAGCATGCTACAATAACGTATACCACGGTCTTAGAGGAGGAGCAAATCAAAACATGGAAGGCATCCATCAGGACCGCTGCAGCCAATTCCAGCCTGGCTGCCTCGGATTCTGCTGAACCCTCCAGGTCAGGCGGAGACAACCCTTGGAGCCAACGGATGGAAGCCCTGGAGACATAGACTCCACAGATAGAAGCCTGCAGGGACAATGTGCCTGTGCTGGTATCAAAAAGGAAAGGGGAAGGCGATGGCAGTAGGGGTGTACTATCGACCGCCTGGCCAGAACGAACAAATGGATTATGAAATGCTCAAAGAAATCAAGGAAGCTAAAAAACGTTACAGCGCAGTAATAATAATGGGTGCTATCAATTACCCCGGTATCGACTGGGTCAGTGTCACGGCAGGACATGCTAGGGAGATAAAGTTCCTAGATGAAATGACTGCTTCTTGGAGCAGCTGGTTCATGAACCGACCAGAGGGGAAGCCATATTAGACCTAGTCCTTAGTGGAACACCAGATCTTGTGCAAGAGATAAGGGTGTTGGGACCACTTGGCAATAGTGATCATAGCATGATCGCGTTTGATTTAATTAGTGGAGGAGGGATAGTAAGGAAATCCACAGTACTACCTTTTAACTTTCGAAAGGGAGACTATGATAAAATGAGGAAAATAGTTAAGAAAAAACTAAAAGGAGCAGTTGCAAAGGTTAAAGACTTACGTACATCAAGCTTGGGTGTTGTTGAAAACTACTATCTTGGAAGCCCAGACCAGCTGTATTCCACGCTTTAAGAAAAGTGGAAGGAAGTCCAAAAAACTGCCAGCATGTTTAAAGGTGAGGTCAGAGAGGCTGTTGTTGCCAAAAAAGCATCTTTCAGGAAATGGGAAAAAGAGCCAAATGATGAAACCTGGAAACAGCACAAGCACTGGCAAGTCAAATGCAAGGCATTGATAAGGCAGGCAAAGGAAGAATTTGAGAAGAAGCTTGCTGCGGAAGCAAAAACGTGAAATAAAGACTTTTTCAAGTACATTCGTAGCAAAAAATCTGTGAGAGAGTCAGTTGGTCCATTAGATGATAGAGGGGTTAAAGGGGCACTAAGAGGCGACAAGGCGATAGCGGAGAGATTGAATAAATTCTTTGCTTCGGTCTTTACTGAGAAAGATGTAGGGATGTTAACCATGAATGAAGTGGTATTTAAAGGTGCGGAAGAATTGAAGGAAATATTGATACATCGGGAAGATGTATTATTAATGAAACTTCCTGTTCATATGACTTTACGCAGTTTGTTTTGTAAATAGTTGCTCCTGTTATCCAAGTTTTCTACCCTGTTATCTGTAAACTCATACGTGTTAACTGTACTGAGCATTTTTGTTCCATGTAAACCGCGCTGATGCCCAATAGCGCGGTATAGAAGAGACTGTAAATAAATAAATAAATAACTGAAGAGTAGCAAATCACCTGGGCCGGATGGTATACATCTAAGGGTGTTGAAATAACTGAAATATGAGATTGCAGACCCGCTATTAGTAATCTGTGAATTTTCATTAAAATCATCTGTAATACCTGAAGAATGGAGGATCGCCAATGTAATGCCAATTTTTAAAAAGGGTTCCAGGGGTGATCTGGGAAACCATAGACCAGTGAGCCTGACGTTAGTACCGGGAGAAATGGTAGAAACCATCATAAAGAACAAAATTACTCAGCATGTAGACAGTCATGGCCTAATGGGAGACAGCCAACATGGCTTTAGACAAGGAAGATCTTGTCTTACTAATCTGTTATGTTTTTTTGAAGGTGTGAATAAACAGGTGAACAAAGGTGAGTCGGTTGATATAGTGTATCTGGACTTTCAGAAAGCCTTTGACAAGGTCCATCATCAGAGACCTTTGGCAAAACTAAAGAGTCATGGGATAGGAGGCAGTGTACTATTGTGGATCAGGAACTGGTTAAAAGATAGAAAGCAGAGGGTAGGGCTAAATGGCCAATTTTCCCAATGGAGAAAGGTGAATAGTGGTGTATCCCAGGGATCTGTGCTGGGTCTGCTGCTTTTTGACATATTCATAAATGACCTGGAAAAGGGAATAACGAGTGAGGTTATCAAATTTGCAGATGACCCAAAACTATTTAAAGTTGTTAAAACCCAAAAGGATTGTGGAAAATTGCAAGAGGATCTTGATAAATTGGAAGACTGGGCATCAAAATGGCAGATGAAATTTAATGTGGACAAGTGCAAAGAACAAGCCAAACTATGATTACAAGATGCAAGGTTCCACATTAAGAACCACCACCCAGGAAAAAGATTTAGGCGTCATTGTGGATAACATGTTAAAACCCTCGGCCCAGTGTGCAGCGGCGACCAAGGGAGCAAATAGAATGCTAGGTATCATAAGGAAAGGAATGGAAAATAAAACAAAAGATATTATAATGCCTCTATATCGTTCCGTGGTGGACTGCACCTTGAATATTGTGTGCAATTCTGGTCGCCGTATCTTAAAAAGGATATAGCATTATTAGAAAAGGTTCAGAGAAGAGCCACCAAAATGGTAAAGGGGATGGAAGGATACTCCTATGGAGAAAGGCTAAAAAGGTTAGGGCTCTTTAACCTGGAAAAGAGACATTTGAGGGGAGATATGATAGAAGTCTATAAATTAATGAATGGAGTGGAACGGGTAAACGTAGATCGATTGTTTACGTTATCAGAATACAGAAAGACTAGGGGACATGCAATGAAGCTACAGGGTAAACTATTTAAGACTAATAAAAGAAAATATTTTTTCACTCAACGTGTAATCAAACTCTGGAATTTGTTACCGGAGGATGTAGTAAAGGCTGTTAGTGTAGCTGGGTTTAAAAAAGGTTTGGACAAGTTCCTGGAGGAAAGGTCCATAAACCATTATTAAGAAGGGACCCAGGATATCAATGCTTGACCCAGTACAAGCATTGTGGAACCTGTGTCTTTTGAGGAAACTGCTAGGTACGTATGACCTAGCTTGGCCACTGTTGGAAACAGGATACTGGGCTTGATGGACCTTGGTCTGACCCAGTATGGCATATCTTATGTACTTATGTTCTTATAACTTGAGGAGCAACTCCAGCTTGCAGTCCTGAAGATCCTTCAGGGCTGCCCCACCTTCCACCGGAATGGTGTTTTCTTGGTAATCGCCAAGACCAGAGCATCTACCTTCAGCATCCAAAGAAGCTCCCGTCTTCCTGCAGAATGGGGAATAGGCCTTGCCCCCTTTTAGAGTAGCCTCTGGAAACACCCATTCTGATTCAATCATCTTCTTTATTACTCGATGAACCAGAAAGAAGACCTGCTCCCCCTTAAACCCTTGCAACAAGGGATCCTCCAGGGGTCGTCCGCCATGGCCAGGATGGCACAATGTTCAGAGCTGCCAGTGAATGACCAATGAGGGCTGCCAGCTACTCTCTATGGAACACTTGGATGACATTGGGATTGTCCCTAGGGGAGATCTCACCTTCCTCAAGGCCCAGTGCCCCTGGATTGTCCCAGAGGTCTGAGGGGCCCCTCCCCCAGCTCCTCAGGCCCTCAGGCTGAACGGACAGCGCTGAACTAGCCAGGCCCCAGGCTCCCCCTTATGCCTTTTCAACAGAGGCATAAGGGGGAGCCTTATGCCAAGATGTCACCCTCCAGCAGAGATCAGAGGCTTGCAACTCTGTCATCTGCTGTGGTTTAGAAGACTCAGCCTGAAAAGACGCAGCTTGCTGTCTTTTAAGGCAATAAGCCTTATGGAGTGACAAAATAAATCCAGGCACTCACCAGAAACTTCAGCCTCTGCTTGAGGTGCGGTAGACTTATCCCTAATGATTTTCCCTTGTTTTTCCTGCACGTGATGAGCTGCTGAGTTGTTGATGCAGATGGCAACAAAATGGCCGCAGTTCCTGCCAGAACCACAGTAACTGTGGTCTCTTCAGCAGTCCCCACTACTGCTGGTGGCAGACTGTCCATCGCTGTCCTAGCTCTGGAGTGCTGCAATGACCTGCTCACACGCAAACAAAAGTGGCAGAGACCCGCCACGACAAACTGCGGTTCCCAGCGCACAGCGAATAAGCTGAAGAAGCTGACGGCATGCACGGAGGCCCGACGAAAATGAGGCAGCCAAAGCCGTTGGAGCAACTCAGAGGAAAAATGCCGAAACCGCTTCAGGACCCCTAACTGCCCTCGGGGGAAGGAAGCAGCAGCCAGTCGTCCATGGTAATTATTTTCCCCTTTAACAGCACTCTGAGGTGGGGGGGGGGGAATCTCTGTCCCTGCTGCTCACAGGTGCTGGAGGACCTGGGATGAAAGGAGAAACAAGAACCCTGTAGAACTAAGAACATAAGATATGCCATACTGGGTCAGACCAAGGTCCATCAAACCCAGTATTCTGTTTCCAACAGTGGCCAATCTAGGTCATATGTACCTAGCAGTTTCCCCAAGAGACACAAGTTCCACAATGCTTGTACTGGGTCAAGCATTGATATCTTCGGTCACTTCTTAATAACGGTTTATGGACCTTTTCTCCAGGAACTTGTCCAAACCTTTTTTAAACCCAGCTACACTAACAGCCTTTACTACATCCTCCGGTAACAAATTCCAGAGTTTGATTACACGTTGAGTGAAAAAATATTTTATTAGTCTTAATTAGTTTACCCTGTAACTTCATTGCATGTCCCCTAGTCTTTCTATATTCTGATAACGTAAACAATCAATCTACGTTTACCCGTTCCACTCCGTTCATTAATTTATAGACTTCTAACATATCTCCCCTCAGCCGTCTCTTTTCCAGGTTAAAGAGCCCTAACCTTTTTAGCCTTTCTTCATAGGAGTATCCTTCCATCCCCTTTACCATTTTGGTGGCTCTTCTCTGAACCTTTTCTAAAATCGCTATATCCTTTTTAAGATACGGCGACCAGAATTGCACACAATATTCAAGGTGTGGTCTCACCATGGAACGATATAGAGGCATTATAATATCTTTTGTTTTATTTTCCATTCCTTTCCTTATCATACCTAGCATTCTATTTGCTCTCTTGGCCGCCGCTGCACACTGGGCCGAGGGTTTTAACAAGGTATCCACAATGACGCCTAAATCTTTTTCCTGGGTGGTGGTTCCTAATGTGGAACCTTGCATCGTGTAACCATAGTTTGGGTTGTTCTTCCCTAGGTGCATAACCTTGCACTTGTCCACATTAAATTTCATCTGCCATTTTGATGCCCAGTCTTCCAATTTATCATGATCCTCTTGCAATTTTTCACAATCCTCTTGGGTTTTAACAACTTTAAATAGTTTTATGTCATCTGCAAATTTGATAACCTCACTCGTTATTCCACTTTCCAGGTCATTTATGAATATGTCAAAAAGCAGCGGACACAGCACAGATCCCTGGGGTACACCACTTTTCACATTTCTCCATTGGGAAAATTAGCCATTTAGCCCTACCCTCTGCTTTCTATCTTTTAACCAGTTCCTGATCCACAATAGTACACTGCCTCCTATCCCATGACTCTTTAGTTTTGCCAAAAGTCTCTGATGAGGGACCTTGTCAAAGGTTTTCTGAAAGTCCAGATACACAATATCAACCGACTTACCTTTGTCCACCTGTTTATTCACTCCTTCAAAAAAACATAACAGATTAGTAAGACAAGATCTTCCTTGTCTAAAGCCATGTTGGCTGTCTCCCATTAGGTCGTGACTATCTACATGCTGAGTAATTTTATTCATTATGATGGTTTCTACCATTTTTCCCGGTACTGACGTCAGGCTCACCGGTCTGTAGTTTCCCGGATCACCCCTGGAACCCTTTTTAAAAATTGGTGTTACATTGGCGATCCTCCAATCTTCAAGTATTAGAGATGATTTTAATGATAGTTCACAGATTACTGATAGCAGGTCTGCAATCTCATATTTCAGTTCTTTCAACACCCTTGGATGTATACCATCCGGCACAGGTGATTTGCTACTCTTCAGTTTATCTAACAGTTGTAAGACATCTTCCCGATGTATCGATATTTCCTTCAATTCTTCCGCACCTTTAAATACCACTTCAGTCATGGGTAACATCCCTACATCTTCCTCAGTAAAGACCGAAGCAAAGAATTCATTCAGTCTCTCCGCTATCGCCTTGTCGCCTCTTAGTGCTCCTTTAACCCCTTTATCATCTAATGGACCAACTGACTCTCTCACAGGTTTTTTGCTACGAATGTACTTGAAAAGGTCTTTATTTCGCGTTTTTGCTTCCGCAGCAAGCTTCTTCTCAAATTCTCTCTTTGCCTGCCTTATCAATGCCTTGCATTTGACTTGCCAGTGCTTGTGCTGTTTCCAGGTTTCGTCGTTTAGCTCTTTTTTCCATTTCCTGAAAGATGCTTTTTTGGCAACAACAGCCTCTCTGACCTCACCTTTAAACCATGCTGGCAGTTTTTTGGACTTCCTTCCACTTTTCTTAAAGCGTGGAATACAGCTGGTCTGGGCTTCCAAGATAGTATTTTTCAACAACACCCAAGCCTGATGTACGTCTTTAACCTTTGCAACTGCTCCTTTTAGTTTTTTCTTAACTCTTTTCCTCATTTTATCATAGTCTCCCTTTCGAAAGTTAAAAGGTAGTACTGTGGATTTCCTTACTATCCCTCCTCCACTAATTAAATCAAAGGCGATCATGCTATGATCACTATTGCCAAGTGGCCCCAACACCTTTATCTCTTGCACTAGATCTGGTGTTCCACTAAGGACTAGGTCTAATATGGCTTCCCCTCTGGTCGGTTCATGAACCAGCTGCTCCAAGAAGCAGTCATTTATTTCATCTAGGAACTTTATCTCCCTAGCATGTCCTGACGTGACACTGACCCAGTCGATACCGGGGTAATTGAAATCACCCATTATTATTACTGCGCTGTAACTTTTGTTAGCTTCCTTGATTTCTTTGAGCATTTCATCATCCATTTGGTCATTCTGGCCAGGTGCTCGATAGTACAACCCCACTGCCATTGCCTTCCCCCTTTTATATGGAATTTCAATCCATATAGATTCTACAGCAGATTTTGTTTCCTGCAAAACTTTAATCCTTTCTGAGTCAATGCCCTCTCTAACCTAGAGCGCAACCCCTGCACCAATTTGATCAGCTCTATCATTACGATATAGTTTGTACCCAGGTATCACAGTGTCCCACTGGTTGTCCTCCTTCCACCATGTCTCTGCAGGCACGGAAATCCCTTGGCTGGGGGGGAGGGGGGCTCACAGGTAGTTTATCTCCATTAAACCTGATGTTGGCTGGCCGAGCAGCTCTGCCAGCCCTCACCCATCACACAGCCACAAATCAAATGCAAAACACCCCCTCCATGGAATATGCTATCTGTTGCTCCCAGGCTAGTATTCCTTCTCCTCTAAAAATCCTTTCTTATATATGACAATACAAGGAGGAGATTGAAGAAAATAAAGTGATGTGGGGTGATTTAGTATTTACTTTCGTCTGTGATACAAGGTACAACAATTAATAGAGTTTCTTAAATGTGTCTGTATAGCATTGTGCACACCTAGTAGAAATTTAGAAATGATCCATATTAACAGCAGCTTGATACATTTCTGTCTTAATTGCCAAATCTTCCCTACTCTTGCTCATCTCTTTTTCTCTCTGCCTATCATCTCTTTCTCTGTACTCCCTCACCTGTACCAGTCTCTCTCCTAGTGTCACAAGTCATCCCTTCTCTCCCCCACCCTACCAGATTTTCTTCCCTACCAATCATTCTTTCTGTCTCCCTTATTCCCACCAGATTTCCTTTAAGAAAAGCTGCACTTTAAGATGGAAAACTTTCAAGGACCTATGCTCCAATTTGAGTGGAACCTAGCAGCTGTCCTTTGTAGCTAGACTCTTAAAGTCACTATGCTGGGAGGCGGGCAGAAAGTACATGGAGGAGTCTGCTCAAATGTTCAAAGTCAGCCAGTTGTGCATAGAAATCATGGAAGTCAGCCAAAAATTGTAGCACTTTAGTGGGCCTAGTGGTTAGAGCAGCAGCCTGGTAACCAAAAAAACAGCGCATGAATCCCAAAAGTACTCCTTGTGGCTTTGGGCAAGTCACTTAGATTGTAAGCCCCCCAGGGAAATACCTACTGAATGCAACTGTAACTGTTAGAAATGTTTTAAAGATTTAATTTGTTGTTTTTACAAAATATATGTAGAGAAATAGAAATCTATAGGATGCTATTTGCTTGATCACAAAATATTGGCTTACATGCTAAATTTTCTTATGCTGTACAAAGTAAGATATTTTCGCTTGGCCTTGCAAATCTTAGGTTTCCCCCATACACTCCTCCCTTAGTTTCTAGGCTACTGCACATGAGAAATTAGAAGTTAGAATTAGAAGCTCAAGGACAAAAGGAACACTGAGTGAAACATGCTGATACAAAATTTACTAGGTGCAGAGAAAGGGAAGAAAGAAATTAAAAAATATGAAAATTAAGAACATGGGCACTAAGGGAGGGAGGTGGGGAATTTCTGAGAACTCATGAGATCGGTAATATAACCATAAAGGAATAAGGTAAATAAGGGAAGAGGGGTAAAAGGGGCAGGAGTTAGGAGAAGTAAATGGAGGCGGAGATTCACATGACCTGAATAAAGATCACTAATAGGTAGGAGATTAGAAGTACCTGCACCAATAAAATAACAGGGCAGGAATTTGTAGGAGAAATGAATGTAATAAATATGGAACTGTTTATATGACAAACGTGCTTACTAAAAAACAAATTGTGGCCACCCATCTTGCAAGATTGAATAATAAATAAATAAAAGAAACTTTGGTTTCACTGAAGTGTCTGTTATTGTGATAAAATTATTATTGTTTATTACAGATTGGGCATTCGTCCCGGGATAGTGTCATCGCTGGAGGAGACCGCTGCCGCTGAGGATGGGGAGACGCGTCCCGTTGAGTTCAACGGCCTTGTGTATTGGCGATGCAGACTCCAACATCATACTGACAGCAGAATCCAGAGACTGGTAAAAGCAATATGGACTCAGTGAACCAGACCAGATATTAAGTGAGCACAAGCGCGCCAACCAGGTAACTCCTTGCATGGACCAAGGTAAGAAATAAGACTGTAAAGTATTACCTTGGTGGTTGAGTATCGAGACAGAGTGTTGTGTGTGTGAGACGTGTCCTAGACACAAAGTGAGCGCGGAGTCTTAATCTGCGGTTCTGACACATCCGCAAGGAGTGCGCCGGAGAGAGACGAAGCGAAAGACACATTGGTGACAGAAAGTCACGATGGGAAATAAAGGCTCTAAGGGAAACTCGAGTAAGGATGGGGCTAGTAGTACAGGCCCCGGGGACATCCCTCCAGACAGTCCATTAGGAAGGATGTTAAGGTACTGGAAGGATAACGACAGAACTAAACATAAGAATAAGGCAAAAATGATAAAATATTGTTGTTTTATATAGACAAAAGAAAGCATAAGGCCCCCAGTAGTATTCTGGCCAAAGTTTTGGGCAGATGAAGAATGGTTTTGCCAGACCTTAAATTTGTATGTTAATTCTATCAAACGGCCATTTAACCAAGAAGAGTCAGATTATGCATCCTGCTGGGTAGGAAGTCCGGGATTGTGTCTCTTCCTGGCTAAAGTCACTAAAAGAGACAAGGACCCCTGGGAGGCAGTGAGTCTGTGGGATCCTCTCCAACACCTCCCTCCTTCATATAATCCCCCAGCTACAGCCCCAGTTAGCCCACTGGCAAATGTTCCTCCCTCAGTTAGAAATGAAACCCAGAACCAGGAGACAGACCCTCCTAGGCAGGGGACCTTAGGGGCAGGACCTGAGGAACCTTCCAGTTCCATAGACTCTGCCCCGGAAGTAAAAAAGAAAGTCCCCAGAGAATTAAAGGGATGTCAGGAGACTCTTAAGAACCTTCCTTTTAAAAACAGGACCGAGAAGGGTCGCAAGCAGGAGAAGGAAACAAGGACTCAGGGAAGCAGTAGTGATGAGGACTATGAAGATCCCCCTGAGGTTTTTGAGTATCCCCTCTGTGAGGTTCCCATGGGTCCAAGGGAGGTGGGATTTGTAAATGCCCCTCTTACCAGACCACCGAACCCATATGAAAGATCTTAGAAGTTTAGTGATCAAGGGTATCAAGAAAGCAACCTGTCAGACGGCTGCCTGGGTGAGAATCTTCACAGTTTTGGCAAGTGCATATATCTATATGATTTGCAAGGTATTGTGGGCAATGTAGTTCATTCACACCAGACACAGCTGCTGACAATAATTTAGTTGTGCTCTTGGGTAAAGCCAATAAGATATTTATTATGGGGTTATTTCTCCCAACACAGATATGCTTGGTAGCACATAAAATCAGGTAACTTGCTTTCAGTGTTAACTTGGAAAAACAAAGTCAAAATCAGGAAAACAACAAATGAAAAGCCACAAAGCAAGAAACAAACTGTTCTTTTCAGATTAACTTCTGATTACTTCCCACACAGATTCAGAAGTGATTCTCTCCTAGCTCACAAGCAATTAGGTGAGGCTCGATTGCTAGCAGTTACCAGCTGAAACCCCTTAGCTGGCTTGCTTTCTACTGTGTGGGTCAAACCCTGCTTCAGGAGCTTTTCTGAGTAGATTAAAGAACAAATTTGTATTTCTTTGTGATGGTTGCTGTACTTTATAACAGAAAGTTACCAACGGAGTTTAGATAGAGAGCAGTCCATATAAACAGGATCTTCATCTGCTATTATTCCCCCTTGTTCAACAAGCATGGGTTCACTATCATGGATTGGCACAGATGAATCTCTCAATGGAGCATTTTCAGGAGAATACTTGTTTCCCTGCTGTCTTTCAAGATTATAGCTAGGGCATAGATCAGTGTTCATACCTGAGCTTCCATTGCTGTTAGAGTTCCTCTCTATATAGCCTGGCCAGTATGTAGTCCAGTTCTTATGTCCAGCCTTCCAATCCAGATCCCTGGACACTGGATCTCTCTTCACATACCTTCTGGCATAGGTCTTAGGGTCCCTTCCATGTGCAGCCGTCTCCCTCACAGGTAGCGTCTGGTGATTCCTAGCTCTGCAGCACCATTCCTCTGGCTTTCCCCAGTCCAATGGTGTATGCTGGCCCTTGAAATGCCTCCCAGTATACGTACTGCTTTGGACTCTTCTAGACCTCTCAAAGGCTTTTCTCTTCCTTCTTCCAAAGGGTCTCTTTCCCTCTCTGTCCGTCCGGTTTGGCTTCTGCTTCTGATGATCCTTCAGATGAAACTGATGATCCTTCTCTGGATATCCAAGGTGATCATGAAGATGGTCATCTGTAGAATAAACTCTACTCTTATTCTGCTTAGATGAGTGCTCCTCCCTAATACAGTGCAGCTGTGCTGAATCAGGCCCTGCCCTTTGAGATGAGTGCTTAGGGATTACCTCATAGCCCTCCTGATTGAACACACGTTTCCCCACTTCAGCTCCTCTAATGGCTGTTGGAAACCTGGTGCATTCTGGGACTGGTAGTCTTTTATGGGAAAATTCTGTTTTCTTATTTCTACCAGAACTGACAGATTGCTTGTTTAGAGTCACTTCACCTTTTCTATAGCTCCTTCCTGAGCTATGATAAGCTTCCTTATCACATACCCCCCTGCTTAAGTTATTACGGACTGGTGTAACTGGTGAAACTTCTTTTCTACAGTCCGTAATACCTACGAGAGTGTTATCTTTTTGAAGCTCACTTACTTCCTGACTGGCTTCAGGGTCATTATTATTTACAGGCCTCTCCTTCCAAGACTTAAGTACATTAATATGGTAGGTCTGCCTACGTCCTCTTGCATTTTCTACCATATAAGACAATGGGCTCACTTGTTTAACAACCTTTCATGGCCCTTTCCACTGTACTTCAAATTTTGGGGCAGTTCCTGCTACTTGAACCAAAACCTTTTCACCAATGCTTAATTGGCGGCTTTTGGCCTTCCTATCATACCACCCTTTCTGGCGAACTTGACTGTCCTGCAGGTTCCTCTCAGCCACCTGCGACGTCCTTTTCAAACGTGCTCTCAAGTCATGTAGAAACAGTGGCACCTCCTGACTTCCTGGTTCAGGATCAATCCATTGTTCCCTCAAAATGTCTAGGAGCCCTACCATACATCAATTCATATGGGGTTACACCTAGGGACACCTGAATTCTTTCCCTGCAGGCATACAAGGCAAAGGGCAATAACATATCCCATTCTTTTACCTCTCCTGCTAACCCCCTTCTCAACATTTGTTTGAGAGTTTGGTTGAATCTCTCCACCAAACCGTTTGATTGTGGATGGTAGGCTGAGGTTTTCACTTGATGAATGCCAAAGGCATCCCAGACCTGGGCCAAATATTTGGATACAAAATTGGACCCTCGGTCAGTCAACACCTCTCTTGGGAATCCCACTTCACAAAACAATTTTACTAGCTCTAAAGCTATTGTTTTTGCAGAAACATTCCTCAATGGTATGGCCCAGGGAAACCTTGTTGCCTGATCTACCATAACTAGGATGTATTGGAAACCTCGGGGCGTTTTGACTAATGGGCCTACCTGCTAATTGTCTTTCCTTGAGTTCTCTCCGGGCCAGTCCAGGAACTGTAGGGTAGTCAACCTCCTCCAGCAGCTGAGGACTGAATCACTAAGAGTCTTCCTGACAGTTCATCCAGATCCCCCTGGTGCCAGAGACTCAGACTTCTATTGACAAAGCAGCTTGCCCCATTCAATCTTACACTAATTCTAAAACAAAACAAAAGCTCCTAAACATTTGAACGACCAACTATGATTTACTAACTTCTTACTTTCCCCTTTTTCTCCTTTTTTTTTACCAGAACGACCCCTACTCCCCCCTTCCCGTCCTAGGAAGGGAGATTCAAAGGCAGAGCCGCTCCGACGACTCCGGATACCAGACCGATATCATGCCTAGCCTCATATTCCAGCAACCGCTTCCATTAGTGAACTCACTGACCAAATCTTTGAAGGAACAACAGTGTCACTAGCCAACTCGACCAACTCGCAAATGAACTGGGTGGGCCCTGGACTGGCCCGGAGAGAACTCAAGGAAAGACAATTAGCAGGTAAGGCCTAATTTCTCCTTCCTCTTCATCTCTCCAGGCCAGTCCAGGAACCGTAGGGAAGTAGTACCAGAGCAGTTCCTAAATCCGGGAGGGACCCACGAGCCCTGCCACTAAGGCTGAGGCCCCCACATTTGCGTCTCCCCTTGCCTGAACATCTAAATGATAATGTTTCGCAAAAGTGTGGAGAGACGACCAAGTTGCCGCTCGACAGACATCCACAGGAGGCACCAATGCGAACTCTGCCCAAGAAGCCGCTTGGCCTCGAGTAGAATGAGCTCTGAGACCCCCGGGAGGAGACTTCCCTCTCGCCGTATACGCTGCTCCGATAGCCTGTTTCACCCACCGGGCAATTGAAGCTTTGGAAGCCACCTCCCCTTTACGTGGTCCTCCAAAAATCACGAACAACCTGTCTGTCTTACGAAACGACTCCGTCCTCTTAAGGTATCTACGGAGCACTCTTCCAAGATCCAGCCTTTGAAGCGAACGATCCTTTCCATCCCTTTCCAGATTTTGAAAAGTCAGAAGCGAAATTGGCTGATTCAAGTGAAAACCAGAAACCACCTTCAGTAGAAAGGAGGGAACCGTCCGCAACATCACCTTTTCCGCTGAAAACTGAATGTACGGCTCCCTACACGAGAGCGCCTGCAGATCCGAATTCCTTCTCGCCGAGCAAACGCCACCAGGAAGGCCGTCTTCCAAGAAAGCTCTCTTAAACTCATCGCCACCATGGGCTCAAAGGGTGGCTGCGCCAGCACTTCTAAAACCAAGTTCAAATCCCAGGCCGGGACTACCGGTCTAACCGGCGGCCTCACATTCTTAACTGCCCTAAGGAAGCACAGTACATCTGGATGCGTTGTCAAGACGCCACCTTGCACCCAGCCTCTATAGCAAGCCAGGGCAGCCAACTGAACCTAGAGAGAGCCAAGGGCTAGACCCTGCAGAAACAACAAAATGTCTGGCAATGCCGCGGAGAATGGCTTAACGCCCCTTTTCTCACACCAACCTTCAAAAATGTGCCAAATATGGATATAAGACAAGGACGTAGACCTCCTCTTGGATTTCAACATAGTAGCTATTACCGACACTGAGTACCCTAGACGTTGCAACCGTTCCCTTTCAAGAGCCAAGCTGTAAGCAAGAACCAATCCACCTGTGGCATTAAGATTGGCCCCTGACTCAACAGATTGAGCCGACTGGGGAGCCTCCAAGGGCGATCCACGAGAAGCTGCACCAGATCCGCATACCAAGGTCTCCTTGGCCAATCCGGAGCAATGAGAATTACCTTCCTCATCGTACTTGGTCATGGTAACTTTACACTGTTCTTTCACATTTTCAGCAGACAACCCACAAAGAGTCACAGAAGTGTCCTTCAGGAAAGGTTTACCTGGACACAACCAATGAATGTCTTTACAGCGTTGGCACATGCCTAAATTAGGTACAAGATATTGTTGTGGATCATCATAGTGGTAAGCGAGGTACTTGGGAGTATCAACACGCAGATAAACATTTTCAGACCAGGTACCAACATTAATCACTTGCTTCAACTGGTACACATTATCAGGCACGATGAAAGGCAGGTTCAATAAAAAGGCAAGTTCCATATTAGGTACATCTACATACAAGGGAATAGCAGTTCCCATGTGGAAAGCAATCTGGATCTGGAGTGGCTCTATATGATTTCTGGTTATCTTAGCAAAAGCTTCTGTAATAAGGTCTGTGGATACCAGATATGCAAGAATCTGTCCTTGTATCAAGTTACTGATGCTATTGTCTAGTTCTCTAAACAAATCATAAGTAAGATCACGTACTGGCTGCATGAAAGTACGCTCATCATTCAAAAGACCTTTAAGCATCGACAATTCTGCAGTGGTCAGAGCGATCTGCTTAGAATGAAGCTTAACTACAGTGACCGTATCACGTATGGTTTTACCATAGGCTTGTAATTGACTTTGCTGTGAATGAATCTGGGTGCGGATGTCTTTCATATCAGCTTTTAACTCGTGGATATTACTCTGGAGTTTACTAATAGATACGGCATTAGCAATAGACATAGAGGAAGCAAATAAGGAGCCCAGAGCAGTGAACAGTACACCAACACCGAGTCCTATGAAACTTTTCTGTCTAGCATTGTCCAGTCGTATAGGTTGGATCATAATCTTTTCCAACTGACCCAAAATATTCTGTACATTTTCAGTGGCATAATCCATGTGAGTTTTGTACCACTGTTGTATATTAGTTGTGTGTGCAACAGACATCTCAAAATGTTTCTGTAAAACATGTCGGGGATCTAGTGACACAAAAACTTTCTGTGTGACAGTC
Source organism: Ichthyophis bannanicus (assembly GCA_033557465.1). NCBI lineage: Eukaryota > Metazoa > Chordata > Amphibia > Gymnophiona > Ichthyophiidae > Ichthyophis > Ichthyophis bannanicus. The sequence goes on along the minus strand of CM066039.1, from coordinate 158,095,139 downwards.
TGAGACTGTGTGATCAAGAAACCAGGCGTATCCTGTAGCACGACACCAGAAGGTGGGCCAGGCTCAATCAATCTGGCAACTTCAGATCCCGCTAACATCAAAATCAGGAACAGGACCTTCAAAGTTCGGTTCGCCATCTGTAAAATAGAACAAACAGGCTATGCTGCCTCAAGGTTAGAATCACTCACTTCATCAAGAGGTTCTTCAGGAAGGAGCTTACTGGGATGACATGGTCTAAGCTGATTAATGTGGACCCATTTAAGGGAGCCTTCCCTCTCAGTACCTATCCTCATTTGAATTTGATAAGCAACAGGGGAGGCTTTATCCACAATAGGAAATGGACCGTTCCAGCTAGGTAGAAATTTACAGTCTTTGACCTTATTTTTACCAAAATTGTAGTAGAATATCTTATCGCCAATCTGGTATTCTTTAGAGGTAGTCCTCAAATCATAGTAGGCTTTCCTACCTCTAGCGGCAGTGTCCAAATTCTTTTGGGCAAAGGCAAAGGCACTTTGTCTTAAGTGGGCAACATATTCATGAGCAGTTGTAGCAGCCGCGAGATTCACATCATTAGTCCTGTAAAGAAGATGAAGGGATAAAACCATGTCCCTACCTGTCATCATCTCAAAAGGAGACATACCAGTAGCACGATGACGAGTGGCTCTGATAGCCATCAGGACCAAGGGCAGCTTGATGTCCCAGTCCTTCCCAGAGGAAGAAACATACTTCTTCAAGATACTGATGATAGTTTTGTTTGCTCTCTCCACCTGCCCAGAGGATTGTGGACGATAAGCAAAGTGGACTTTCGCCTTCACTCCTAGTAACTTTCACAGATGCTTGATGACTTGTCCCGTGAAGTGGGAACCTTGGTCGGATTCCACTTGCATGGGCAGGCCCCACCTGCTGAAAACATGGTTTAACAACAAGGTGGCCGTGGTCTCGGCGGTACAGTTGGGTGCTGGGATGCACTCGACCCACTTGGTAAATAAGCAGGTAACTGTCAACATATATTTGTTGCCTCGAGAGGATCGGGGCACGGGGCCGATCCAATCAATCTGGAGACCAGACCAAGGCATGGTCAGACCTCTGTTTCTCAAAGGTGCTTTATGAAAAGGAGCTGCAGGTTGAAATCTGCAACAGGTCAGACAACCTTTAGTATACAATTGGACATCATGGTACATGTGGGGCCAGTAGGCCACTTGTTTCAACATGTCATAGGTTATTCGGTCACCTCTATGACCGGCACAAGGTTCGTCATGAGCGTGTTGTAACATAACTCCATGGAAGGCCCGAGGTACCATCCATTGCACAATACCATGCTTACTTGTCCGAATCAACAGATCTTTCTGGCGGTGGAACATGTCCGTGGAGATGTAGAGGATCCTTAGTTCCTCGTTGTCCTGACAATTCTCCAGAGTTAATGGGTGTTCCTGGGGGTTTCGCAGAAAAGAGCAGAAACGTCCGAGAGTAGGATCTTGTTTCTGGGCTTGCACGAGGTCGAGATCCGTGCTCTCGCTACACCATTGAACCATAGGGGGCATGGTGGATAGTTGGGCTTGTCACCTGGTAACCGCCTTCACAATTCGGAGCCCATTGGTCTCGGGGGCCTCCAACTGCCAGAGGTCTCCAGAGATAGCACCCTCCTTGGCAAGCTGATCAGCAAGATCATTTCCAATCTTGTCAGGATTGTCAACACGGGAATGACCTTTCACTTTCTTCCAGTAGATGGTCATGTCATTTTCATGAGTTACCTTGTCCAAGGCCAGAATTAATTTGGCATGTTTGACAGGTTTCCCTTTGGAATTCAGCATATTGTTAGATTTCCAAATGGGTAAGTGGGAAACAAAATTCTGTTGGATGTAGTCTGAATCAGTACAGATGGTTAGGGTGCGAAACCCTCCCTGAGCGGCGGACTGGAGCGCTGCCAGGGCTGCAGCTAGCTCAGCATACTGATTAGTTTTGGTACCCAAACGGTACTTCAAGGGTTCACAAGGGTAGCTCTGGTCCCAAACTACACCTATACCTGCTACCAGTTCATGGTCAGGCTCTCGACGGTAAGCACAACCGTCCACATACACTTTGGGGTAGCCTTTACAGAGGTTCTCATCATAAGGACGATGATGAGAAGGCTCAGGTGTAAATGGCTCCATTTTGGTGTCTAAATTACCCACTAATGGTTCTCTGGCAGTGCAATCGTGCAATTCAGCCAGGCCCTGTGCGGCGGCATCCTTGCGGTTTTGAGCATACCTTACCTCTAGGGGCCATCCCTGAAGGGCTAAGGTCCAGGAAACAATGCGGCTGTTTGACACTTGTCCTGATTTAATCCGATCACTGCCTAGGAACTTGATGGGTTGGTGATGGGTCTCGACAACCAACCTCTCACCTTGGATATAACTGCGGAAATATTGGAGGGCCCAGACTGTGGACAACAAGGATTTCTCACAGTCAGTTTATTTCTTCTCCACTTCTGTCAAAGCCTTGCTGGCATAGGCAATAACTTTCCTATCTGTGTCATGCATCTGGTACAGAATCGCACTCATAGAGTGATCGGTGAAACCTAGTTCCACAAAGAATTCTCTGCCACTCTCTGGATAGGCAAGACAGGGAGCTTGACTCAAAGCAGCCTTCAGCTCTTTTAGAGCTGCCTCTTGATCAGGATTCCATGCCCAAGGTTCATCTCTTTTGAGGAGTTTGACCAGGGGTTGGGAAATCTCCACATATTGGTCCACAAATTGGCGGGAATAATTGCAAATACCCAAGAATGAGTGCAGCTCACTCACGTTGGTTGGACGTTTGAGTTGTTGCAAGGCAGCAATTCTCTTCCTTTGAGGCCGCAGTCCTTCAGCAGAAACTTTGTAACCCAAATAATTGAGGGATTTCCGGCACCATTGGCCCTTTGACAAGGACAGCTTTGCTCTCGCAGCTTTCAGTTGCTGGAAAACATGCTCTATTTCTTGCAAATGGTCAGTGAAACTGGTGTTCTTCACCAGAATGTCGTCTACATAGACGAGGGTGCCTCTAGTCTCAGCATCAGGCAAAGCCTCATGCAGGAAAATATTGAAGTCTGCTGGTGCATTCAAATAACCAAACGGTGTCCGATTCCAAGTATATTGTCGCCTACCAAAGGTAAAAGCCAGCTTATGCTGGTCTTCTGGATGGACAGGTATAGTCCAGAATCCTGAGGCCAGATCCAGGCTTGTAAAGTACCTTGCGCCCTTGATGGTGGCTAAGTTCTGTTCCAGATATGCCATAGGCCATCTGGATAGAGGTACCTTCTTATTGAGCAGGCGATAGTCCAAAGCTAAATGCCAGCTAGAGTCTTTCTTGATGACAGGCCACAGTGGGGCATTGTAAGTACTGTTGCATTGGCGTATAATTCCCTTTTGTTCTAGGGAATTGATGATTTCCTGAACAGATTCATAGGAGGCCAATGGGATTTTATACTGCCTCACAAAGACAGGTTTACTGTTTGGATCCGTAGGAATACGGGTGACATGTAGGTTGGTGAGGCCACAGTCGTAGGTGTCCGTGGCAAACAGGTCCTTGTGTCGTACAGCAGTTCTTTTAATTGGGTCTTTTCTGACTCATCAGTGCAGGCGTCTGCTTCAGCAAGTTTTCCCGCAGCCATTTTGTCAAACCCCAGAACAGGTTTGTTCGGGGGTATTTCAACCTTCTCCTCAATCTCATCTTGGAGAGAGGAGACCTCGATGGCTTGGACAGCATGGGGCTCCCCCCCCCCCCGGTGGGTGATGGAACTAACAGCCTCATCGAGTTTACTTGACAAAATCAGATGGTCAGACTCTAGGTTCACTTGAGAGGTCACGGCACTATGTGGCCAGACAAACTGTAAGGTGAGGAGGCCTCGGGGTGAGGATCTTACACACGCAGGGGTTCCCCCCCCCCCTTCACAGATGTTCCAGGAAACAGGGGCTTCCCCAATAATCTGGAGACTCAATTCCACACTTGGGAACGATTCTCCCACTAGAAATCCCAGGGGTTCGCCTTTCACAAAGTGAATGCGATCTGGGTTTGGATTGGTGAGCAATAAGTGTAATGAGGGAGCTGTGGCCTCCATGCAGGGTATGGGACCCATGGCTAGGCCCAGCTCCTCAAAGCGGGAATTTGGACTGAAGAAGACCAGGTTGTCTGAGACCACTTGTCCTCGGGTCACCTGTATCTGCAGGGGACAATCCTGTACCCTCCCAGGTATTTGGATGTCTTCTGCACTGACCACTTCACAAAATTGAGGAATTGGCTGACCAGCCCGGGGCCCAATCAAAAGAACTGCTGCACCGACACAAGGACCTGCCCGCTCTATGGACTGATTCCCATAAGCTGTGAGTGACCAATCACTGGGTGTGACATGTAGGGTCCTCTGACTCCTCAAGGATGCAGTGAGCCTATCAAAGAGACTCGAGGTAATCAGGATGGCCTCAGAGGCTGAATCTATCAGACCCTCACAGAGAAATGCCTGCTGAATTGTAACAGGAACAGTGTACCTCTGTCCTTTTGGCTTGACTTTACCCAAAAAGTACTTGTGCTTCCTGATGGTGTCGAAGGCTGGACCCTCGCTATCCACTGCGGGACGGTCACTCTGTGTCCATGGGGTGGCATCTTCAGCTGGTCTGGATATCTGAACTGGCTGCACCTGTGCAATAGTGACCTGTGGAACAGAAACAAAGTTGGTTAGTCATTCAGTCTCATTAGAAGGGGAAGAGGAGTCAACCAGTTCCTCCTCTGGCTTCTGAGGCTTAGGACTGTTCTTTGGCCCATTGGGCTTTGCTCGTGGCTTAGGTGGCTCACTACTGGCAGACACCTCCTTTGAGGAGCTGAATGCAATAGTAGCCTTCATCATATCTGCCAACTCGCTTATTCTCTTTTCCAGCTCCTGGTACTTGTTAAACCCTGGCTTTCTTTTCCAGTTCCGGTTCTGCTGAGTGAAACGCTGATTCCCAGAGCACTGCTTAAACCCAGATGACTGGTTATTCTGGGGTGGCCTGGGAGGATTCTGTGAAGCAGAAGGAGAAGAGTTACTTTCCAAAGAAAGAGTAGATTTTACAGCACTGACACTCTGTTTTGGCTCCTTGGCTTTGCTTGGAGCCTTTACTGTGCTGCCATTATTGTTAGCTCTCATGTTAGGAACAGCTTCAAAAATCCACTCAGCATGTTCTATCACACGTGACAGGGGTTCGTGACACTTGTCAGACATATAAGCCTTAACAGATGGATGGAGCAACTGACAGAAAAGATTACAAAACTCCTGATGGTGTTCTATCGTTTCCCAAGAAGGGTCACTCTGGAAGAAGGTCTGCCTAAGTCTGTAGGCAAACTCTCGGGGTGTTTCATTTTCCCTATAAGTCATATTATATGCTGCCTGTTTTGCAGTGATAGCATCAGGATACGACCCATAATGTTTCTTTAGTGCCTGTACAAAGATGACGATATCATTCTTTTCATCGTCTGCCATGGCCCGGATAAACTGCTGAAAGGGTACATCAAAGGACCATGGAAGATACAGAACCATGTCCTCCCCCCTGGTAATTTTCAGAGTCCGGAAGGCATCTTTGACTGCAGCTAAATGTTCATTTATGGTGGCACGACCATTTTTCTCAAAAGGTGTGACCATACTCCGCAAAGTTTTAATAATTTGCAGTTGGGCCACAGAGGTACTATCATTTTTTTTTCCCTGCGGGACCCCGGAGCATGGAGGATTTTGTTTGCTTTCAGCTCCCCTTGGTGGACGCTGCTGGTACAGTTTTCCATCACTAGGGGGACTTCCCCCCCCCTCCTTAACCTCTCCTTGTATAGGGAGGGGTCGAGAGTAGAGTGTTTCGCTCCGCCCTGTTTCTCTCCTTCGCTCATGCGCTGGTGAGAGAGACTGACTTTGTCCTGGAAAAGCTGCTTTTCTACACTGGGCAAACTACCGTCATCTACCCTTTGGGAATTTGAGAAGCCTAGAGAGATCAAATTATCTCTGTCCTCTATCTCATTACTCTGCAGGTTAAATCATTGGCCAACTCAAAACAATCAGTTCTTAATTTCTGAATTTCTAGGTTAACTCTCTGTATTTCCTGCCCACATTCCTGACGTGCAGCAGCTAGCTCCCTCTGAAGACTAGCCGTTCGCTGTTTCGCTGCATTTAGAGCAGTCTTATCTTTCTTTCTTTATCTTTATCTTTATTTTACACTTGATAAACCGCTTTTGTCAGGACATTAAAGCGGTGTACAAATAAAATAAAAGGCAGCACTGCAAACTACAGAAAAAGAACGCCAAAAATAATAGGAAAGAAAGAAAAAGAATAGCACAAAAAACCTTATAAACGATAAACAATAATCAACAACCAAACACAGACAAAAGACAAACAGCACACCCCTTCCCCCCTTTTTTCCCCCCTTTTCCCCCTTCCCTTTCCCCTTCCCCCCCCCTTTTTTTCCCCCCCTTCCCCCTTCCCTTTCTCCTTTTTTTCCCCCTTTTTTCCACAAGCCCCTCTTATTTTTGGCACATAAGTTTTTATTATTATTTTTATTTTTATCAATTATAGGTAATTTTATTTTGTCCATTGGTTGTATTTATTATATTTATTTATTTATTTATTTATTATATAGCTAATATGGTGCAGTTGTGTAGGAGCCTTTTAAAAAGAGTAGTTGCGTTCTATGTTCCCTGAATAAGATTATGAGTTGTGATGATTCCCCTCTCGATGTTTTAACTAATTTATATAATTTTATCTTACTGGTCTCAGTGTTATGTGTCAGCATGCTTAAATGTTTTTGACTATTTTTATGTATTATTGGCTTTAATTTATTTATTTATTTCTTAAATTGTGTACATAGTTAATATGGTGTAGTTTTGTAGGAGCTCCTTAAAAAGAGTTGTTGCGTCCTATGTTCCATGAACAAGATTATGAGATGTTCCTTACATGTTTGAGTTTGCCAGGTTAGGCATTAATGAAAATATTTTAACGTGTTGCCTCTTCATTTATTTTGTAAACACATTTTATAGAACCAATAATTTATTTTTAGTAAGAGTACTTTGATTATTTATCACTCGTTTATATCGTGGTTTATAGATATAATCATTTTTGCAACAATTTGTCTTTTTATTGCTTTTGTGAATACAGTTCATGGATCTATTAATTTATTTTAGTGAGAAGAGTTCATTATTTGTTCACTTTGTATTGCATATATACAAGCATCTTTGAAAAATTTTGCCTTGGTTTCTCTATCGCGTTAGATCAGCGTGAGGTTTAGCTAGTTGGCAAGGTTGTTTTTTGAATCTTGATCGTTCTTGGTGTTTTTAATTTAAGGTTGATTGCTTTTTATAGTCGTTCATTTTACCATTTGTTTTTATAAAGCATATGCTACACGTTTTTCAAGTGGTTGGTATGAGCGCAATTTTGAATTAATTTTGTTTTATGATCCTTTCAATCGCGTCAATAATCTAGCGCGTTTCTCTCAAGCCGCAATGATTTTTTGCCGATCTGATTACGTCATGCTCCATATGCATATGCAGTTATGCAAAGTCCTGTCTTGTGATCCCTTTAAATCGCGCCAATTTCTAGCGCGTTTTTCTTAAGCTGCTTCGGTACTCTGCCGGTTTGAAGGTATGTTTTTTTACTACAGTGTGCTGTTTACAATAGTGTCTTTAATTCAGTTTGGGTTATAGTGACCCTGCACGTTTCTTTCTTTCGTGTTCACAATCAGCCTATGCAGTTTATTTATGTGAGCCAGGGTTTTTCCTCCTCTTTTACATAATTTATTTAAGAGGTATATGGGTACATGATGTCAACTTCAATTCATCCCCTTCCCTCATTCTCTTCCCCTTTCCCCCTCCCCCCTTCCCCCCCTCCCCCCTCCCCCCCTCCCCTCCTCCCTCCCTCCCCCCCTTCCCCCCCTTTTTCCCCCCCCTCCCCCCTCCCTCCCTCCCCTCCCCCTTCCCTTCCCTCCTTTCTTTGTCTTCTCATAATATTGGATTACAAATTTTATCCCTGGTGAGCTTTTTTTAGTTTTTTTAGTTTTTTTAGAATTTATTAAACATTTTAAAATTTATAATACAAAATTTATGCATATGGTTCATCTTATATTTACACTGTTTTCAGGATGGTATTCTTGAACAGCCACTGGTTTTCTTTTCAAGGTTCAGTATCCTCCTCTTCCAATTAGGTAGTTGAGCATTTTTTGGAGATTATTGTCAAGAGTTTGCCATTGATGCACATTGTTTGTTCACAACCACACTTGTTTTAGCGGGATTTTTTATCCATTTAATGTTCTAACTAACAATGCACATATATATATATAATTATGGATTTAGATCGTTTTAATTGTTTACATATGCACATTTTTTATATATACATTTCTATATGTATATTTTTATATGTATTTATCTTTTGTGCTCCTATATCATTATTTATTCATATTTACTGTTGTGTATTTATAATGTTTTAATTGGTTACACGTATAGACATATTTTCGTGTACACTTCCATATTGATGTATTTTAATTATTTATTTATTTCTTATATTTATTACCTTTATTTATTAGACAATTAATGATTACTTAGTATTTTGGTTTTGGTGCATTATTCATTATGATACATGTTTTTGGTCTGGGTCTCCTATTTTCTTTGTTCTTTATTGTATATTTAAAAGTTATCTGTTATTTAACGTATTTATTATGTCTTTTTCAGCTATATTTTTTGCACTATTGGTCACATATTGCTTATGCGCTTTTTTATGTATGACTAGAAGTTTTATAAGTAAGTATATTTTATTATTTTTTCTAGATATTTTCTCCTTGTGGTTGCACATTTATAAGTTTATTTTTTTATATATTTTTGAATGTATCTTAGATATATATATATTTTGTTTATTTCTTTGTTCTCCATATATTTTTTATCCATGTATGATTTTATGTTTTTATCTAATTATTTGCAGTCCTTTCTACCCCCTGATGAAGGCACAAGCCGAAACGCGTTGGGGTGTTTCATAAATAAAGTGCTAGTGACCCATATCCTGCTCGCCCTTTGGTTTGTTTGGTCTCCTTGCGAGTTTGGTGCTCACCTTGTGTTCCAAACTGAGCTAGGACAGGACAGCAACCTAGGGCGGTATCAGGGAGGGAAATCAGGAAGGAGATCAAACACTTTCTGAAACAAATGGGTTTTGAGTGAGGCTTTGAACTGAGGGTAGGAGGGTTCTAAACGAAGGGACGGAGGCAGGGCGTTCCACAGCCAGGGACCAAGAAAGAAAAATTCAGTGTGACGGGTCTTTTCAAGATGTGCATGAGACGGGGACGGTAAGGCCAGATGATTTGCATGAAGGGAGCGGAGTTGACGGTAGGGCGTGTGGAGAGAAATTAAATCAGCCAGGTATAGAGGATTATTAGTGTAAATTGCACGATGAGTGAGGATAAGGAGTTTATAGTGAAACCGAACACGGAGGGGCAACCAATGAAGACAAATGAGAATGGGGGTAATGTGATCAAAGCGACGGGGGAAAGTAATAATACGGGCAGCAGTATTCTGAATGAGTTGAAGGCGTTGAAGTTGGTAATTGGGAAGATTGGCCAAAATGATATTACAGTAATCAAGACGACTAACGATGAGAGCAAGGACGAGAGTAACCAGGGAACCGAGAGGAAGTGAACGGACAGCCCGAAGCCGGCGGAGGATAGCGAAAGAACGCCTAGTGAGGGAAGAGATATGATCATGGAAGGAAAGGGAGGAGTCAAGAATCACCCCGAGATACCGAAAAGAAGATACCAGAGGAATGGGAATAGAATCAATCATAGGGGCAGCAGACGGACACGACCCACTCAGTGATACCCACATACCCAGTCTCTGCTGCATTTAACTGAGCTATCAGAGTGCTCTCTCATTGCTCATAAAGAGCAGTGTCATCTTTTAGTCTTCTGGTCTGGGCGGCCAATTCAGTTCTACAAACTGTTAGAAATTGCAATTCCTTTTGATCCTGATCGTTCCGCTTCCTGAGAGCGGCAACCTAATCCACTAAATCTTGGCATTTCAGACACCACAAGCTATTAGTACTTGGTGAAAATAGGCTACTACTAGCCCCTCCCGTCGTCTCAGCCTGAATCTTGGCAACTTGATGCCGTAACTCAACATTCTCCTTTTCAAACTGTCCTGCTTTGTCCCTGGTACACTGTAGCTGGCTCTGAGCTGTCAGTAAATCAGCCTCCAGCGATTCAGATTTATTTTGCAGGTGACATAATGCCTTCTGCAGTTTGTCATTAAAAATATGCAGAACACAAGCGTGCTCGGCTACCATATCCACCATTAATTTAGCTTTATGAGCAATTAGCCGGTCTAGGAACTCACTGAAAAAGCCATCAGCCTTAACAAGCTCTTGCGTATCTGTTGTAAGGCACTTAGAAATCCTTTCAATGTGGTCGGCAGTGTTATCTTTCGACCAACATATGGAAGCTAATTTCTGGAATGCTAAATCAATCTTATCTGCGTGAGCCATCGTAAATCAATAGCGGAGACTGTCTGTAAGAACCAACACAGGAATAGCTGCTTGGACCACAATGGCAAATCAGAATTATTACACAAATTCTGAGAGACATAGCTCATTCAGAAATACTCATCCTTATGATGAGAATCCCCATGATGTCGGGATTATTAGTAGCGTAAAATAAGTTAGACTCTCAGTTGTCCAGGGGAAATTGGCTACTGATACCCAGCCTGAAGTTCTGTAAGCTATTCTGGCAATAAGCCACAAAATAAGTCTGGTCTATGTATATTTATTTATTTAGCTGCATTTATATCCTGCTTTTCACTGGGTCAAAGCGGTTGAGGGATACATTTAACATGAGGGGATATGAGACACATACACTAATACATACAGGGAACATGGGCAATGGAGGGTTAAGTGGCTTGCCCAAGACCACAAGGAGCATCTGTGGGACTAGAAACCCCAGTCGTTCTGGCTCAAGGTTGCTGTCCTCTAGTGGGATTTGAACCACTGACCTTCTGGCCTTGCCCCAACCACTAGGCCACTCCTCCCTCCTAAAATATTAGATTTTATTATGGACAGCCAGGTAGAAAAATATACAAACATATATATATAATTAGAACATGAGGTAGAAATTTGTTACGACACAGCATTACAGGTGGACAAAGTAATACATCACTAATTAGTAACCAGACGTCACTGATTCGCTCTGCACTGAGAAACTTTATGGAATAAGTTTTAGCTAACCCTTGCCCATCCGGGGGGGAAGAGAGATAAGTTGATACCTTTAGCTTCGCCTGTCACTCGGGCGGACGTCAGGAGACTCTGGAACAGCACCAGTCCAAGGAGGCAGCTGAGCTAGGTAACACAGGCTACAGCCCTTCTCGGAGGCGAGCCGCAGTAGAACACAGAACCGGAGGTATCTGTGAAAGTCTTATCTCAGACCTTTGGAGGACAGCCTTGCCCACACGTAGTGTGGCTATCTTGCAGACAGATCAGGTCGCAGGAAACAGGTCAGCGGGATACAGACAGAGGAAAACCTGTGTAACAGTCTGTCTGGAAATGTGGAAAAGCGTGTCTGTGGCAGGAAAAGTGTCTAAGTTCTCCTGCACAGATTGTATTATTCTTTGTGAGAATTCTCCGTCATAGGTCCGATGATTGGTTGGCACAAAACAGTCAGAGGTGTTCTCAGCGAATCAGGAGGTAGATGATGGGCATCTTCTTGCAGACAAAGGATCCATAGTAAGATGTCATGCTGAGAAAACAGTATGTAGTTTTCTGGGCATAGGTACAAGTGTCCAAGGCCAGTAGAACTAGCTACAGATAAGCACTGGAGAAGCGATGTTCTTGCATGTGGGCAGTGAATTGGCCAGGGACAATGGTTTCTGTATGCACACATAAAACGCTGCGCAAGCAGTTGCTTGGAGGTCAAGTTTGTAGCTGAACACAGAAAAAGTGTAGTGAGGAATCCATCTTGTCTGTTCAGCTTGGTTCAGGCCTGAGTTGCTGAGCAGACCGGAGAACTGCAGGTGTAGAATTGCAGGGGTACCAGCCCTACAGATATAAGACAAGAACGTAGACCTCCTCTTGGATTTCAACATAGTAGCTATTACCGACACTGAGTACCCTAGACGTTGCAACCGTTCCCTTTCAAGAGCCAAGCCGTAAGCAAGAACCGATCCACCTGTGGCATTAAGATTGGCCCCTGACTCAACAGATTGAGCCGACTGGGGAGCCTCCAAGGGCGATCCACGAGAAGTGCACCAGATCCACATACCAAGGTCTCCTTGGCCAATCCGGAGCAATGAGAATTACCTTCCCATCGTGAACTCCTATCCTCCGGATGACCCGACTGATCATCGGCCATGGTGGAAATACGTACAGCAGCTCGTCCATCAGCCAAGGCTACACCAGCCCATCGAGCCCCTCCGACATGTGTTCCCTGCGCCTGTTGAAGAACTGTGCCACCTTGGTAATGACGAGAGTAGTCATCAGATCCATGATCGGCTGTCCCCAGCGCACCGTAAGGTCATGAAAGACCACCGCGTTTAGCTCCCACTCTCCTGGATCCAAGACATTTCGACTGAGATAGTTGGCCTGCACATTGTCCTTTCCTGCCACATGTGCTGCCGATTGAGCTACCAGATGGCTCTCCACCCATTGCATCAACTGCTGACTCTCCTCCAGCAAGGCCACACTGCCCGTGCCCCCCTGTCGGTTGATATATGACACCGTCACTGCATTGTCGGAGAAAACGCAAACCGTTTTCCCCACCACCAGGCTTTCGAAATCCTGTAGTGCCAAACACACCGCTCTCATTTCCAGGCGGTTGATCGACCATCCGCTCTCTTCCGTGGACCAGCAGCCCTGCGTTACATGTGACAGACAATGCGCCCCCCCAGCCCGACAGACTGGCATCTGTGGTGACCAACACCCAATCCGGCTGCTCCAGGGGCATGCCCGCTTGAAGATGTCTGGGATCCAGCCACCACTGCAGACTGTCACTTACTTCCTCTGGAGACACCAGCCTCCGAGACAGAGGATGATCCTGTGGAGATCACCTGGACAGCAACGACCGCTGAAGCGGACGCATATGAGTTCTGGCCCACAGCACCAGATCCAAAGCCGCTGCCATGGAGACCAGAAGCTGCAAGTATCGCCATGCTGTTGGAGCCTTCATGCGTAAAAACATCCGTACCTGCCCTAAGATCTTGTGCACCCTGTCCTCAGTCAGAAACACCGACTCGACGCCCGTATCATACAAGACCCCGAGATATACCAAGTGCCTCACCGGCCGCAATTGACTCTTGGCCTGGTTTACCACCCAACCAAGCTGTTCCAGGAATTCCACTACTCGCCCAGTCACTTTGACCGACTCTGACTCGGACCCTGCCCGAATCAACCAATCGTCCACGTAGGGGTACACCCAAATTCCTTCATTTTGCAACAGCGCCGTGACCACTACCATCACCTTCGTGAACGTGCACGGTGCCGAAGTCAGTCCGAAGGGCAATGCCCGGAACTGAAAGTGTCCCATGGGAACGGCAAAGTGCAAAAACCTTTGATGATCTGGTCTGATAGGAATGTGCAGATAAGCTTCCGTTAGATCTATGGAAGAAAGCACTTCACCCGGCTTTACCGCCCGAATCACTGATCTCAGAGTTTCCATTTGGAAATGTGGCACCCTCAAGCGGCGGTTCACATGCTTGAGATCGAGGATGGGTCAAAAGGATCCCTCTTTCTTGGGAATCACGAAATAAATCGAGTATCAACCTAACCCGCATTGGTCTCAGGGAACCGGAACCATTGCTTGAAGATGCAGCAAGCGTTGAAATGTGTCGCTTACCGCTTTCCTCTTTGCCTGAGCTCTACAAGGGGACACCACGAAAGCTTCCGCCAGCAGTTGAGAGAACTCCAGCGCATAACCCTTGTGGATGATCACCAGAACCCACTGGTCCGTAGTTATTGTGGCCCAGACGGAGTAGAACTCCTGCAAACGTCCTCCTACTGGGACATCCCCCTGGACATCCCCCCTTCATTGTGGTTTCTTGACCAGAGTCTGCTGGGGAGTGAAATACCCCCTGCCGAACCCCCGAGCCCCCTGAAAGGACTGTCCTCTTGTCACAAAGCGACCTCTCTGATATGGAGCGTACTGTGACACCCGAAACCTGCGGAACTTTCTCCCTTGACCTCTCTGCAGCCCTCCTGGCCTCGGACCCTTCGGACGGTCCTCCGGCAGCCGGCCTCCCTTGGAATCGCCCAAATCCTTCACAATCTTTTCCAAAGCCTCCCTAAAGAGCAGCTTGCCCTTATAGGGGAGCTTTCTAAGGCGAGCCTTAGAAGATGCATCCGCCACCCAATTCCTCAGCCAGAGAAACCTCCTAGCGGCAATCACAGACGCCATTGACTTTGCCGAAATTTTGACCAGATCATAGAAGGCATCTGCTAAATACACCGCTGCTGACTCTAACTTTGCTCCCTCCGAGGAAGACCCCTCCTCCCCTTCAGGAGAAGTTTCCCCTTGGAGCCAACGAATAGAGACCTTTGAAACGTACACCCCACAGATGAAGGCCTGTAGAGAAAGAGCACTTGAGTCAAAGGCTTGTTTGAGAACAGACTCTAACTTCCGATCCTGGAGGTCTTTAAGGGCTGCACCCCTCTCCACTGGAATCGCAGTTTTCTTTGTCACCGCTGAAACCAACGCATCCACCTTGGACATCCGTAGCAGCTCTTTCTCCTCCTGCGGTACCGGGTACAGATGGCCTATAGCATGGCTACCCCTCAGAGTAGCCTCCGGACACTTCCATTCCAATTCTACCATCTGCTTGATTACCCTATGAACAGGAAAGCACTTCGGCTCCACTTTAAACCCCTGGAGCAGTGGGTCCTCTAGCGGTTCCTCCTGAACCACTGGTAGGGCAATATTCAGAGCCGCCAGAGAATGAGCAATAAGGGCCCCTAACTCCTCTCTGTGAAACATCCTGAAAACATTCGGGTCTTCGCCCGGTACAATCTCACCTTCCTCCAAATCCACTGCCCAGGGATCCAGCACTGACTCTGAGAGGATTTCTCCTTCCTCTGCTACCTGCAGCCTTGAGGTCTGCTGCCTGAAGCAGTCGGAGCCCGCATCCATGTCCAGAGCTTTCTTAGAGGGTCCTTCCCCTGGGTCTTCGAAACCAATATCCACTTTTTGAGACCCTAACAGCTTAGGAGGGGGACCCTTGCTCTGCGCTTGCTCTTTCTTTACACTATAAGCTTTATGCAGTGAATGAATAAAATCCGCCGAGAATAAAGGCTTTACAACCTCCTGCAGCTCCAGGAACTGCGGATGGGAAGATATTACTGATAGAGAAGGCTTTTTAGACTTGGATTTCTTTTTTCCCGACTTCTCCTGCAGTGGGGGAGAAACGGCTGCCTCTTGTAAAATGGCCGCCGTTCCCTCCTTCTACGCCGTGCCCTGAGGCCTGCCTGTGAGATCCTCTGACACCGACCTCTCTTCCATGGCGCCCATGAAGAGCCTCTCTAACCTGCTGCCTCTCCTAAAGCAAGTGCGGCAAAGCCCCGGCCCCGATAACCCGCGGCAACTACCACACTGCGCGCATGCTGCCAAGCTCTGCAGCATGCACCTGAAGCTGAGACAGCCCGCAAAACACCCAAAGGCTGCGAAACCCCGGCGCCGAGTAAGGCCACACGCCCCGCCAAAGCCACGTGCGATCGCACAACTTTCTATCTGCCTACCTGAGCACACTGCCAGAAACAATATCCCATTTCCTTGGAGGGCCGCAAGGGCCTCCAACCTGTTATAAAAAGCTTACTCCAGGATGCACTACTAGAACCATGTATGTCCCCATTTAATACTCCCATCTTGCCAGTAAGAAAACCAGATGGATCATATAGGTTAGTACAGGACTTGAGGAAGCTGAACTAAAGAGTACGGGTTAGGCATCCAGTGGTGCCGAACCCCTACACGATACTAAGTAAAATACCCCATGAGCACAAGTGGTTTAGTGTTATAGATTTGAAGGATGCATTTTGGACCTGTCCATTAGATCCGACTGGCAGGGACATGTTTGCTTTTGAGTGGGAAGACCCTGATACTGGCCGGAAACAACAGTTCCGGTGGACAGTGTTACCCCAAGGGTTCACAGAATCACCCAACTTGTTTGGACAAGTACTGGAACAGGTGTTAGAAAAATTTTCTACACCATCCGGTGTAACCCTTTTGCAGTATGTAGATGCTCTTTTAATATCAGGGGAAAAGAAAACTCAAGTAAGTGAAGTTACCAGAGCCCTATTGGAGTTTCTGGGAAGTCAAGGGTTCCCAGTTTCCAAAACCAAATTACAATTTGTAGAGAAAGAAGTGAAATACCTTGGACATCTGATTAGTGAAGAAAAAAGGAGAATCAGTCCAAAACAAATAAAAGGAATTACAGATCTACCACTTCCAAAGACAAAAAAGGAACTAAGGAAGTTCCTGGGATTAACTGGGTACTGTAGGTTATGGATAGACTCATATGCCCAAAAGACTAAAGGATTATACTCAAAACCATTAGAAAAAGAACCTAACAACTTAATTTGGAAAGAAGAAGAGCAGGAGTTAGTAAGAGAACTAAAACGAAGCCTGGTAGAAGCCCCAGTCCTGGCTTTACCCTCTCTGCACAAACCCTTCCACCTTTTTGTCACTGTTGACAAAGGGACCATGTTGGGGGTCCTTACTCAAAAATGGGCAAGGAAGAAACAGCCAGTAGCATATTTATCCACAATTCTAGATTCAGTGTCTAGAGGATGGCCGCAATGTGTCCAAGTAGTGGTGGCAACAGCCCTACTAGTGGACGAGAGTAGGAAAATGACATTTGGATGGGCCCTAGTGTAACTACCCCACATCAGGTGAGAACCATCCTAACTCAGAGGGCTGGGAGGTGGCTCACTGATTCACAAATCCTGAAATATGAGGCAATACTAATGGAAAAAGATGATCTAGTGTTAACCACGGAGCAGTATTTAAACCCAGCCACCTTCTTATGGAAAGGTGAGGGGGAAAGTGAGAAGCCAGAACATGATTGCTTGGACATTATAGAATACCAGACCAGGGTAAGACCAGACTTAGGGGACACCCCCTTGCATGCAAGGAAGTATTTGTAGATGGATCTTCCAGGGTAATAGAAGGGAAAAGACAAAATGGGTATGCAGTAATAGAAGGAGAAAGTCACTGCTCACTTGAAGCAGGCAGGCTACCCAATAATTGGTCAGCACAAACATGTGAATTATATGCCCTGAATCAGGCTTTGAAGCTATTAGGGAGTGGAGATGAGACTCAAAATATGCCTTTGGGATGGTACACACCTTTGGGAAAATTTGGGAGGAACGAGGTTTGATAAACAGCAAGGGAAAGGAGTTAGTGCATGAGGAATTAATTGCACAAGTGTTGAAGAACCTGCTGTTAACACAAGAGATAGCAATAGTGCATGTGAAAGGACATCAAGCTGGGAATTCATTTGAGGTTAGGGGGAATAGGGTAGCGGATGAGGCTGCTAAAGAAGCTGCCTTAGGGGAAGACATATCACCCTCTTCAACACCATAATCACCGGCATAGACAACACCAGACAAGGCTTTGTCCTTATATTCATGGACATCTCAGCTGCATTTGACTCTGTGAGTCACCGGATCCTTATTGATCGCCTTGAAGAAAAGGGTATCCAAGGCTCAGCACTGAGCTGGTGTAAATCCTACCTTTCCGACAGATGGCAACAAATTAGACTTGGAACCATAACATCTGCCCCATTTCTACAGCACCAAGGAGTGCCTCAAGGATCTTCACTATCTGCATTATTGTTTAATATTTACATGCAACCCATCTGTGACCTAATTCGCTCCTTCAATGTATCCTGCTTAGCATATGCTGATAATATTCTCCTTTATATGCCTTTCATGACAGACCAACCTGATTTTACCCCTCTGATAAACTGCTTCAACGCAGTTGCGGAATGGCTCCTCACACAGAACTTGAGAATCAACCACACCAAGACTGATGTAATGTTCATAACGAAGAACCAGAACTTCGCACCCCCAATCACACTAAAGGTAAACAGCACAGAACTAACAGCCAAATCTACCATCAGATACCTAGGCATCACCCTCGACCATAAGATGGACATGAAGGCACATATAAAAAACACAACAAAATCAATCTACCACAAGATAAGGACTCTTCGTCACTTACGACCACTGCTTGAGTATACAGACTTCTGGACAATCTACCAAGCTTTGGTGTTGCCCCACATCGACTTTGTAAACGCAATCCTATATGGTCTCCCACAAGCAACCCTAAACCCTCTTCAACTGGCAATGAACACAGCAGCCAGGATGCTAGAAGGAATATCGAAGACCGACCACATCACACCAATCCTGAAAAGACCCCACTGGTTACCTCTCCAAGCTAGAACCCTACATAAGAATATCATCATGACCTTCAAAGCCCTAAACAATCAGTCCCCCATAACCATCACTGAATTGATTCAGACCTCAGCTCCTATTAGAAGTAGAAGATCCGTAGCAGTAAACACTTTAACAGTCCCGAAAGAATCAATAAGATGCAAAAAGTCAACAACCAACAGAGCCTTCTGCTTCTATGCCCCGAAAGCCTGGAACTCCCTCCCCCTCCCCCCCCCCGACATCAGAGCTATTACAGACCTAACCCAACTTAGAAAGGCCCTAAAACATCACCTATTCACCAGATACTTCTCTGCTTAGTCCTGACAAGAAATTACGTATATAATGTAGATACGTATTGTATAACTCTTGTTAATTTACCCTGTTATCCAAGTTTCCAATCCCTGTTCAAATGTAAATGCTTCTCAGTGACCCTGAAATGCATATGTTATGTTTTAGAACATAAGATATGCCATACTGGGTCAGACCAAGGTCCATCAAGCCCAGTATTCTGTTTCCAACAGTGGCCAATCTAGGTCATATGTACCTAGCAGTTTCCCCAAGAGACACAAGTTCCACAATGCTTGTACTGGGTCAAGCATTGATATTTTGGTCACTTCTTAATAATGGTTTATGGACCTTTCCTCCAGGAACTTGTCCAAACCTTTTTTAAACCCAGCTACACTAACAGCCTTTACTACATCCTCCGGTAACAAATTCCAGAGTTTGATTACACGTTGAGTGAAAAAATATTTTCTTTTATTAGTCTTAAATAGTTTACCCTGTAACTTCATTGCATGTCCCCTAGTCTTTCTATATTCTGATAAGGTAAACAATCGATCTACGTTTACCCGTTCCACTCCATTCATTAATTTATAGACTTCTATCATATCTCCCCTCAGGCGTCTCTTTTCCAGGTTAAAGAGCCCTAACCTTTTTAGCCTTTCTTCATAGGAGTATCCTTCCATCCCCTTTACCATTTTGGTGGCTCTTCTCTGTACCTTTTCTAAAATCGCTATATCCTTTTTAAGATACGGCGACCAGAATTGCACACAATATTCAAGGTGCGGTCTCACCATGGAACGATATAGAGGCATTATAATATCTTTTGTTTTATTTTCCATTCCTTTCCTTATCATACCTAGCATTCTATTTGCTCTCTTGGCCGCCGCTGCACACTGGGCCGAGGGTTTTAACATGGTATCCATAATGATGCCTAAATCTTTTTCCTGGGTGGTGGTTCCTAATGTGGAACCTTGCATTGTGTAACCATAGTTTGGGTTGTTCTTCCCTAGGTGCATAACCTTACACTTGTCCACATTAAATTTCATCTGCCATTTTGATGCCCAGTCTTCCAATTTATCAAGATCCTCTTGAAATGTTTCACAATCCTCTTTGGTTTTAACAACTTTAAATAGTTTTGTGTCATCTGCAAATTTGATAACCTCACTCCAGGTCATTTATGAATATGTCAAAAAGCAGCGGACCCAGCACTGATCCGTGGGGTACACCACTATTCACCTTTCTCCATTGGGAAAATTGGCCATTTAGCCCTACCCTCTGCTTTCTATCTTTTAACCAGTTCCTGATCCACAATAGTACACTGCCTCCTATCCCATGACTCTTTAGTTTTGCCAAAAGTCTCTGATGAGGGACCTTGTCAAAGGCTTTCTGAAAGTCCAGATACACAATATCAACCGACTCACCTTTGTCCACCTGTTTATTCACTCCTTCAAAAAAACATAACAGATTAGTAAGACAAGATCTTCCTTGTCTAAAGCCATGTTGGCTGTCTCCCATTAGGTTGTGAGTATCTACATGCTGAGTAATTTTATTCTTTATGATGGTTTCTACCATTTTTCCCGTCAGGCTCACCGGTCTGTAGTTTCCCGGATCACCCTTGGAACCCTTTTTAAAAATTGGTGTTACATTGGCGATCCTCCAATCTTCAGGTATTAGAGATGATTTTAATGATAGTTCACAGATTACTGATAGCAGTTCTGCAATCTCATATTTCAGTTCTTTCAACACCCTTGGATGTATACCATCCGGCCCAGGTGATTTGCTACTCTTTAGTTTATCTAATAGTTGTAAGACATCTTCCCGATGTATCGATATTTCCTTCAATTCTTCCGCACCTTTAAGTACCACTTCAGTCATGGGTAACATCCCTACATCTTCCTCAGTAAAGACCGAAGCAATGAATTCGTTCAGTCTCTCCGCTATCGCCTTGTCGCCTCTTAGTGCTCCTTTAACCCCTTTATCATCTAATGGACCAACTGACTCTCTCACAGGTTTTTTGCTACGAATGTACTTGAAAAGGTCTTTATTTCGCGTTTTTGCTTCCGCAGCAAGCTTCTTCTCAAATTCTCTCTTTGCCTGCCTTATCAATGCCTTGCATTTGACTTGCCAGTGCTTGTGCTGTTTCCAGGTTTCGTCGTTTGGCTCTTTTTTCCATTTCCTGAAAGATGCTTTTTTGGCAACAACAGCCTCTCTGACCTCACCTTTAAACCATGCTGGCAGTTTTTTGGACTTCCTTCCACTTTTCTTAAAGCGTGGAATACAGCTAGTCTGGGCTTCCAAGATAGTATTTTTCAACAACACCCAAGCTTGATGTACGTCTTTAACCTTCGCAACTGCTCCTTTTAGTTTTTTCTTAACTGTTTTCCTCATTTTATCATAGTCTCCCTTTCAAAAGTTAAAAGGTAGTACTGTGGATTTCCTTACTATCCCTCCTCCACTAATTAAATTAAAGGCGATCATGCTATGATCACTATTGCCAAGTGGCCCCAACACCCTTATCTCTTGCACTAGATCTGGTGTTCCACTAAGGACTAGGTCTAATATGGCTTCCCCTCTGGTCGGTTCATGAACCAGCTGCTCCAAGAAGCAGTCATTTATTTCATGTAAACTGCACTGATGTCAATAGCGCGGTATAAAAGAAATACTAAATAAATAGATAAATATCCCCTATATTCCATTTAACCCCAGAAGTAGTGAGTCACACAGTAAATCCCACATTTACTGCAAGGGAAAACAACAACTTGAGGAACTAGGGGCAGCAGAAATAGGAGGAAAGTGGGTTTTACCTGATGGAAGGCAGATGGTGAACAAACAAATCATGAGAGAAATTTATTTATTTATTTAACAGTTATTTATATACCGCTCTTTCCCTAGTATCAAGTGCGGTTTACATGGAACAGTATGTTAATTGGTATGTAATATACCAAGTCAGTTTACATAGAACAGATAATTATAATTTACAAGGAATGTTGTAACATTACAGATATAACATATTAGAAGATATATACATTGTTAGTTTAAATCTATAATCATCATGTGAATGAGAGTGTGGTATGGTAAATAGTGTATTAGTGACATTTATTTTGAAAATAGAGTATGTAATAATAATGTATAAATGTTAGCCTGTATCTATTTGAGTATTCTGTTCTGAGGGTGTATTGTAGTGTAATATGAATAAGTGAGTTTTTAATTTTTTTCTAAATTCTTTTATATCAGACAGCAGGCGAATGTTGTCAGGTAGATTGTTCCAAAGAATTGGAGCAGAGTGTGAGAAAGCTCTCTTATTTGTTTGTTTTCTGGCTTTTGTGAAATCTTTTGGTATTGTTAAGGTATTTAAGTTTCTGCTTCTTTGAGATCGTTTATCGATGTCTATATTAATCAGTGTATTGAGTGCCGATGGTGCAAGATTATTTATAAGTTTAAATGTAGTGACAAGAATTTTATATTTGATTCGGGAGTAAATAGGTAGCCAATGAAGTTCAGCCAAAATTGGTGTAACATGTTCAAGTGGGCTTATATTCATAATCATCCTAGCAGCTATGTTCTGAGTTATTTGTATCTTTTTAATATTTTGTTTTGAAATGCCATTAAGTATTGTGTTTGCAAAATCAAAATGTGGGGTGATGATAGCATGAATTATATTAATAAAGTCTTGTAGATGAATCAATGGTCTTAATTGTTTTAGAGTTTTGAGTTTGAAATGTATTTTTTTAGTTAGATATTTTATATGTGAATCCATATTTAGATTATTGTCAAGTATCACACCTAAATATTTTATTTCTTTTTTTGTATTTATTTCATGAGTATCTAGTGTGATCGTGTTTGGGGGTATGTATGTTTGATTTTTAGTGATGAATAATATATCAGTTTTAGTAAAGTTGATAAGTAGATTTTGTTCTTTGAGCCATTCAGTTAGTTCATTAAAACATTCTGTTATTTTTTGAAGAGGTGGGTGTGGGATTTCAAATGGGAGGTAGAACATTATATCATCAGCGTAGATATGATAATAAACATTGTGACGTTTAAAGATGTTACAAACTGGTTGTAAGTAAATATTAAATAATAGCGCAGATAATGCAGAGCCCTGCGGAAGACCCTGAGTTTGCTTGAAGGTGTTAGAAATTTGGGTATGGATTCTTACTGTTTGAGTTCGGTTTGATAGATAGGATTTGAACCAATTATAAACAGTAGATGTAATTCCAATTTGTTGAAGCCTGTTTAACATTATTAAGTGATTAACACTGTCAAATGCAGCTGATATGTCAAGGAAAACAAGAATAAAGGCTTGTTTAGGATTATCAATACCTCTTAATATTGTGTCATAAAGGATCGTTAGCAAGGTTTCTACTCCATGGAAGGGTCTAAAGCCATATTGGTGTTCATCAAGGAGGTTTAATGTGTCAATAAAGTCTTGTAGTTGAATTTGTACAATTTTTTCAATAAGTTTGGCCATAAAAGGAATACTTGATATGGGCCTGTATGATTTTGGGGATAATTTATCTAATGTGTTATTTTTAAGTATAGGTCGTATTTGAACGTGTTTGAGAGATGGTGGTAAGTAGCCTTTTTGTAAGGATAGGTTCACTAAGGGTAGAATGAAAGAAGAGAGTATTGAGAAAGTCTTCTTTATCCAATCAACTGGGCATGGATCAAGGTATGAGGTTGTTGTATTAATGTTAGTTATTGTAGTTTTGAGAGTAGATTTTGATATTAAGTTGAAATTAGTCCAGTTATCAAATGTAGTTTGCTTTGTTTGTGTTTGAATTTGTGGTTGAGTAATATGTAATGGTGTTATTTGTAGCTTTGTTTTATTGATATAGTATTGAGCTAATTCTTGTGGGGAGATATCAATTGATATTTCATCAGAATTTAGTGTTTTGTTTGTTAGTTTTTGTACTATACAGAATATGGCCATTCTATATATATATATAATACATATATATATATACTATATATATATATATATATATATACTATATATATATATATATATATATATATACTATATATATATATATATATATATATATATACATATATATATATACTATATATATTCTATATATATATATACTATACAAAATTATGGCCATTCTACATCAAGGAAGTCATTGGAGTGTACAAGCAATGTGTGATTTGATCCTAAGATATTATGGGTGTATGGAAATATACACAGTAGCCAAGCAGGTGTGTGAGAGGTGTATAACCTGTAAGAGAATAAACAAAAAGGTCCTTAGGAAACAACCGCAGGGAGATAGAGACCCTGGTCTCCGCACATTTCAAAATATACAGCTTGATTTCACTGAATTACCCCTGGTGGGGCGCGTGAAGTGCCTCTTAGTAATAGTGGATCACCTGACGGGATGGGTAGAAGCATATCCCATGGCCACTGCCACGGCAACAGGGGTAGGAAAGATAGTTTTGGAGCAAATCATTCCAAGATATGGAATGATAGGGCACATTGACTCTGACCAGGGAAGTCATTTTACAGCTAAGGTGTGGCAGAAAATAATGGAAGCTCTTGGAATAGCTTGGGATTTTCACACTCCCTGTCATCCACCCTCTTCAGGGAGAGTGGAACGCATGAATCAAACTATAAAGAAGCAATTAGCTAAATTGATGTTAGAAACAAAACTGTCCTGGACTAAATGTTTACCCTTAGCATTGCTAAGAATCCGAACAGCCCCTTGGAAAGATCTGGGGTTGTCTCCCTATGAAATGCTATTTGGGCTACCCTACCTGTGGCAATTAAAAGAAACTCCTCAGTTTGAAACCAAGGACAAGTTTCTAAGAGAAGATATACTTGCGTTGTCCTCTTCTTTATCTTTCCTCAGAAATAAAGGGCTCCTGGCATAGACGCCACCTCTGAACTTTGCAGTCCACAGCTTTAAACCTGGTCAGTGGGTTCTGATAAGCTCCTGGAAGGAGTCTAAGCTGCAGCCGGATTGGGAGGGGCCATTCCTTTTAAACTCTCCCACTCCCCCCTTCCCCAGCGCTAGCATGGCCCATCCCAATTTCAAGAGAAGAACCAGAGTCATTCTATATTAGAATTAAGGCCATCCAGTTCTTCCGTCCGCCATCTGAAAATTAATTCCTGTTCTCCCCAATAGGGACATAATAGAGAAGTCCTACCTCCAGTCTGGCAGCCTCTCTGTTGCCATGGAGGAAAGATGTCACATGAAAGGAGAGCATCAGCTTGGTGTTGCAGGAAGTGATCTTGTAGCTAGGACCTGTCCTCCAAGTGATGTAATATCCTCCTGCAACAAGGAGGTGTCTCCAGGGCCATGTGCCCATGAGGGAAGGGTTAGGACAGCCATTATAGTTGGTGATTCAATCATTAGGCATGTAGATAGCTGGGTGGCTAGTGGACATGAGGATTGCCTGGTAACTTGCAAAGATGGCAAACCTCATGTACCACCTGGATAAGGTTTTAAATAGTGCTGGGGAAGAGCTATCGTAGTACATGTTGGTACTAATGACATAGGAAAGTGTGGGAAGGAGGTTCTGGAAGCCAAATTTGAAATCCAGAACTTTCAGGGTAGCATTCTCAGAAATGCTTCTTCTTCCACTCAGCACCCAAGAGGCAGGCAAAGCTCCAAAATCTCAATCAGTATATATTGGACGATAGTGCAAAGAAGAGGGTTTTTGATTTGTTAGGAACTAGGGAACATTCTTGTGAAAGGGGAGGCTTTTACGAAAGGATGAGCTCCACCTTAGCCGGGGTGGAGTCAGGCTTCTGGCATTAACCTTTAAAAAGGAGACAGAGCAGCTTTTAAACTAGACAATAGGGGAAAGCTGTCAGTTGCCCAAGAGCACATGGTTTGGAATGATGTATTCTTGAAGGATACTGACAAAGCAGAAAAGCTAGGGCATCCCAATAGAGGGGTTCCAATAAAGGTAAGATGCCTTTAAGTAAACAGCAGATAGAGTTGAAAGATTCCAAATTACCCCTGTCAACTGAAAATGTATTGTTAATATGAACGAAATACCACCTCTGAAATGTCTGCATGCAAATACTAGAAATCTAAAAAATAAGATGGAAGAGTTAGAATATATAGCACTAAATGAAAGGTTAGATATAATTGGCATCTCAGAGACCTGGTAGAAGGAGGACAACCAATGGGACACTATGAACCTGGGTACAAATTATATTGCAATGGTAGGGTAGATCAAATTGGTGGAGGGGCTGCTCTATATATTAGAGGTTAAAGAGGGCATTGAGTCAACCAGGATAAAAGTTTTGCAGGTAACAAAATACACTGTACAATCTCTATGGATATAAATTCCACGTAAAAAGGGGAAGGCAATGGCAGCAGGAGTGCACTACCGTCCGCCTGGCCAGAATGAACTGATGGATGATAAAATGTTAAAAGAAATCAGCGAAGCTAACAAAAGTTACAACACACTAATGGGTGATTTCAATTACCACCGAATTGACTGGTCAAAGTTACATCAGGGCATGCTAGGGTTTTAAAGTTTAAAGATTGAATAAATGACTGCTTCATAAAGCATCTGGTTCATGAACTGACATGAGGGAAAGCTATTTTAGACCCAGCTCTTAGCAGAACGCAGGATCTGGTGCAAGAAATAATGGTGTTGGGCAGGGGCGGCCCAAGGGGGGTGCGGGGCCATGTGCGGAGACTCGGTGCGGGGCCTCATTTGAATAAGTGGCCTTATTTGCATAAATATTTGCATAATGTTACCATACACTAACTTTTAGTAAATATGTCTCTTAATGAGGGTATGGATAAAGAAAGACTAAAAGATTTCTACATTACTATAATCCAGTGCCAACCGCCAGGCACATTAGGAACTACTACAAACGCTGCCCATTTAGAACCCATAGCAAACCCGCCATATCCTGACAGCATTACCAGGACTCACAAAGCACCATACCCTACCTATCAAAAGGCAACACTGCAAATATTAAACCAATACATTTCAGAGAATACTGGGGAAAGAGAACAAGTGGCAATGTCAAATAGGAATTACATAAACAGAATACCTCAGCTCAGTTACACATGCAGAACATAGACCATCATCAAACAAGGAATCACAATTTAGAAACAGGAAGGCAATAATTAAACTGGGAACCCCAAAAGCCAAACTTGGAATGTACAACACCACTGTAGAAATAAAACTATAAATTAATTTCCTCTTGTACCAAACAAAGCGCAGACGTTAATGATGCACATTTCCCAGAGCTTTCATATTCCAGTTAATAAATTCAAAATAAAGAGATATCTTTCTACCTTTTGTGCATTTTTTTTCAGTTGCAATTGCTCCAGCCACTTTCTTCTGGTTTCTTCATGTTTCTTCTGGTTTCTTCATGTTTGCTTTTCTCTGATCAGAGAAGGGCTGTACTTTTACAGAGCTCTGCTAGTGAGTGGATATTTGCCTCCTGGGACATCTTACTGTGAGTTCTAGCTGTTTATTTAATTATTTACTGTTTGTCTAACTGTTTGTTTAATTATTTATTGTTTGTCTTAGTGGTGTGCTAGTTCAGCCTTCTCAGCTGTACTTACCTTGCCTCTCTCAACTAACTGGGCTTTGTGTGGTAGCCATTTTGAATTAAATCTCTCTCCCCAGAACCTGCTGTTTGTTAAACTTTTTTCCTGTCCTTGCCTGCCTGAGTGAATCCTCCCCCTCCCCCCCCCTCCCCCTGAGGTATTGTGTAGCCTTCTTCCTGTTTTCTCCACGTGTGCATAGTCTGTTTTAGTTTGCTTTTCTCTGATCAGAGAAGGGCTGTACTTTTACAGAGCTCTGCTAGTGAGTGGATATTTGCCTCCTGGGACATCTTACTGTGAGTTCTAGCTGTTTATTTAATTATTTACTGTTTGTCTAACTGTTTGTTTAATTATTTATTGTTTGTCTTAGTGGTGTGCTAGTTTAGCCTTCTCAGCTGTACTTACCTTGCCTCTCTCAACTAACTGGGCTTTGTGTGGTAGCCATTTTGAATTAAATCTCTCTCCCCAGAACCTGCTGTTTGTTAAACCTTTTTCCTGTCCTTGCCTGCCTGAGTGAATCCTCCCCCTCCCCCCCCTCCCCCTGAGGTATTGTGTAGCCTTCTTCCTGTTTTCTCCACGTGTGCATAGTCTGTTTTAGTTTGCTTTTCTCTGATCAGAGAAGGGCTGTACTTTTACAGAGCTCTGCTAGTGAGTGGATATTTGCCTCCTGGGACATCTTACTGTGAGTTCTAGCTGTTTATTTAATTATTTACTGTTTGCCTAACTGTTTGTTTAATTATTTGTTTGTCTTAGTGGTGTGCTAGTTCAGCCTTCTCAGCTGTACTTACCTTGCCTCTCTCAACTAACTGGGCTTTGTGTGGTACCCCCATCCCCCTGCTGAGGGTTCAGGACAGGGTACCTTGTAACTGTCCTCTTTAATAGGACTTATCTCCCTCCCTCCCTCCCAGCACCCACCCACCCCGGGGTAATTGTAGTTTTATAGGTACTTGCACATCTTAGAGGAAAGGGGCTGCTCTCAGGTGCAGCTCTTAATCCAAATCAGTCATACACAGAGGACCTGAGATTAATTAAGCTTCAGGTACACAGGGTGTATTAGGGGTATTAGATACACTTTTATTAGTATAAGCATCTACACCAATCCTTATTATATACCGAATTTAAAAGACCTAAACACAAGCTTTAAACTAAGATGCAGACAGAGGTCCAGCAACGAGATGGGGGTTCTCCGGTCTTTTGCATTGAGTGTCACATGTATGATTTTCTCCCAGTTGGTGAGAGGTCCTACATATGCACTAAGTGCAGGGAGCTCTTTGCTCTCAGGGAACGAGTCCGTTCTCTAGAGGCTAGAGTAGCAGACCTGGAAGACATAAGAAAGACAGAGAAGTACATGGACGAGACCTACAGGGATATAGTCCTGAAGTCCCACCTCCAGTCTGGCAGCATCCCTGTTGCCATGGAGGAGAGAGGTCACGTGACAGGAGAGCATCACCCTGGTGTGGCAGGAAGTGATCCTGTAACTAGGATCTGTCCTCCAGGTGATGTAAAACCCTCTCGCACCGAGGACATTTCTCCAGGGCCATGTCCCCATGAGGGGAGGGTCAGGACAGCTGTTATAGTTGGTGATTCAATCATTAGGAATGTAGATAGCTGGGTGGCTGGTGGACGTGAGGATCGCCTGGTAACATGCCTGCCTGGTGCGAAGGTAGCAGATCTCACGCACCGCCTAGATAGGATCATAGATAGTGCTGGGGGGGAGTCTGCTGTCTTGGTACATGTTGGTACCAATGACATAGGAAAATGTGGTAGGGAAGTTCTGGAGGCTAAATTTAAGCTTTTAGGTAGGAAGTTGAAATCCAGAACTTCCAGGATAGCGTTCTCCGAAATGCTTCCTGTTCCACGTGCAGGACCCAAAAGACAGGCAGAGCTCCGGAGTCTCAATGCGTGGATGAGACAATGGTGCAAGGATGAGGGTTTTGGATTTGTTAGGAACTGGGGAACATTCTGGGGAAAGGGGGGGCTCTTCCGAAGGGATGGGCTTCACCTTAATCAGGATGGGACCAGACTGCTGGCATTAACCTTTAAAAAAGAGATAGAGAAGCTTTTAAACTAGAAAATAGGGGAAAGCTGACAGTCACCCAAGAGCGCATGGTTCGGACAAAGGTATCCTTGAAGGATACTACCAAAAGCAGTGAGGTTCCAAAAGGGAGTATAGTAGCCCAAATGCCCTTGAGTAAGGAGCAGACAGAGCATAAAGATTCCCAATTACCCATGCCTACCAATAGCCAGATTAATATTAATAAAATACAGTCTCTAAAATGCTTGTATGCCAATGCTAGAAGTCTAAATAATAAGATGGGAGAATTAGAATATATAGCACTAAATGAGAGGTTAGATATGATTGCACTCTCAGAGACATGGTGGAAGGAGGATAACCAGTGGGACACTGTGATACCTGGATACAAACTATATTGTAATGATAGAGCTGAACAAATTGGTGGAGGGGTTGCGCTCTATGTTAGAGAGGGCATTGAGTCAGAAAGGATTAAAGTTTTGCAGGGAACAAAATTTGCTGTAGAATCTCTATGGATTGAAATTCCATTTATGAAGGGGAAGGTGATGGCAGTGGGAGTATACTATCAACCGCCTGGCCAGAATGAACAAATGGATGATGAAATGCTCAAAGAAATCAAGGAAGCTAACAAAAGCCACAACAGAGTAGTAATAATGGGTGATTTCAATTACCCCGGTATCGACTGGGACAGTGTCACAGCAGGACAAGCTAAAGAGATAAAGTTTCTAGATGAAATAAATGACTGCTTCTTGGAGCAGCTGATTCATGAACCAACCAGAGGGGAAGCCATACTGGACCTAGTCCTTAGTGGAACGCCAGATCTGGTGCAAGAAATAAGGGTGTTGGGACCACTTGGCAATAGTGATCATAGTATGATCATGTTTGATTTAATCAGTGGAGGACAGATAGTAAAGGAATCCACAGTACTACCTTTTAACTTTCAAAAGGGAGACTATGATAGAATGAGGAATATAGTTCGGAAAAAACTAAAAGGAGCGGTTCCAAAGGTTAAAGACTTACAGCAAGCTTGGGCGTTATTTAAAAATACTATCCTCGAAGCCCAGACCAGCTGTATTCCACGCATTAAGAAAAGTGGAAGAAAGTCCAAAAAACTGCCAGCATGGTTTAAAGGTGAGGTCAGAGAGGCTGTTGCTGCCAAAAGAGCAACCTTCAGGAAATGGAAAAAAGAGCCAAATGATGAAAACTGGAAACAGCACAAGCACTGGCAAGTTAAATGCAAAGCATTGATAAGGCAGGCAAAGCGGGAATTTGAGAAGAAACTTGCTACGGAAGCAAAAACACGAAATAAAGACTTTTTCAAGTACATTCGTAGCAAAAGGCCTGTGAGAGAGTCAATTGGACCGTTAGATGATAGAGGGGTAAAAGGGGCAGTAAGAGGAGACAAGGCTATAGCAGAGAGACTGAATGAATTCTTTGCTTCGGTCTTTACTGAGGAAGATGTAGGGATGTTACCCAAGACTGAAGTGGTATTTAAAGGTGATACTGCAGAGGAATTGAGAGAAATATCGCTACACCGGGAAGATATATTACAACTATTTGATAAACTGAATAGTAGCAAATCACCTAGACCGGATGGTATACGACCCAGAGTGTTGAAAGAACTGAAATATGAGATTGCAGACCTGCTATTGGTAATCTGTGAACTTTCATTAAAATCATCTGTAATACCTGAAGATTGGAGGGTCGCCAACGTAACACCAATTTTTAAAAAGGGTTCCAGGGGTGACCCGGGAAATTACAGACCGGTGAGCCTGACGTCAGTACCAGGGAAAATGGTAGAAACCATCATAAAGAACAAAATTACACAGCATGTAGATAGTCATGGCCTAATGGGAGACAGCCAACATGGCTTTAGACAAGGAAGATCTTGTCTTACTAATCTGATCTGTCTTTTTGAAGGTGTGCATAAACAGGTAGACAAAGGTGAGTCGGTTGATATAGTGTATCTGGACTTTCAGAAAGCTTTTGACAAGGTCCCCCATCAGAGACTTTTGGCAAAGCTAAAAAGTCATGGGATAGGAGGCAGTGTACTATTGTGGATCGGGAACTGGTTAAAAGATAGAAAGCAGAGGGTAGGGCTAAATGGCCAATATTCCCAATGGAAAAAGGTGAATAGTGGAGTACCCCAGGGATCTGTACTGGGTCCGCTACTTTTTGACATATTCATAAATGACCTTGAAAAGGGAATAACTAGTGAGGTTATCAAATTTGCAGATGACACAAAACTGTTTAAAGTTGTTAAAACCCAAGAGGACTGTGGAAAACTGCAGGAGGATCTGGATAAATTGGAAGACTGGGCATCCAAATGGCAGATGAAATTTAATGTGGAGAAGTGCAAAGTTATGCACCTAGGAAAGAACAACCCACACTATAGTTACACGATGCAAGGCTCCACATTAGAAACCACCACCCAGGAAAAAGATTTAGGAGTCATCGTGGATAACATGTTAAAACCCTCCGCCCAGTGTGCAGCGGCGGCCAAGAAAGCAAATAGAATGCTAGGTATCATAAGGAAAGGGATGGAGAATAAAACAAAGGATATTATAATGCCTCTGTATCGCTCCATGGTACGACCGCACCTTGAATATTGTGTGCAATTCTGGTCACCGTATCTTAAAAAGGACATAGAGTTATTAGAAAAAGTACAGAGAAGAGCCACCAAATTGGTGAAGGGGATGGAAGGCTACTCCTATGAAGAGAGGCTAAAAAGGTTAGGGCTCTTTAACCTGGAAAAGAGACGGCTGAGGGGAGATATGATAGAGGTCTATAAAGTAATGAATGGAGTGGAACGGATAAACGTGGATCAATTGTTTACGCCATCAGAATATAGAAGGACTAGGGGACATGTAATGAAGCTACGGGGTAAACTATTTAAGACGAATAAGAGAAAATATTTCTTCACTCAACGTGTAATCAAACTCTGGAATCTGTTACCGGAGGATGTAGTAAGGGCTGTTAGTATAGCTGGGTTTAAAAAAGGTTTGGACAAGTTCCTGGAGGAAAGGTCCATAAACCACTATTAAAAAGGGACCCAGGATATCAATGCTTGACCTAGTACAAGCACTGCAGAACCTGTGTCTTTTGGGGAAACTGCTAGGTACGTATGACCTAGATTGGCCACTGTTGGAAACAGGATACTGGGCTTGATGGACCTCGGTCTGACCCAGTATGGCATTTCTTATGTTCTTATGTTCTTATGTTCTGCTAACTCTCCATCGTCTGCTGTCCATTTGTTCTTTCTTCTCTCTTCTAGTTTTTTTTTCCATTCTCTCTCTCTACATCTGCTTTAACATACTAATCTTTCTCCTTTTGCTCTTTCCTCATTCCTATTTCATCCACTCAAATTTTACCCCTCCATCCTCAATCTCCACTTACTCTCCCAATAACCGGCAAATTGTAGATTTTTCATCCCTCCCACACAAAATATTTTTCCCCTCTCCATTTTACTCTCCCAGCCCCATCCCATTCTAATCCTCCCCCAACATCAGCTCCCTTCTAGTTCCAGTCTCACCCAGCATCCATTCCCTTCTAGTCCCTGCATCAGCCCATTTCCAATCCTACCCCCCATCAACCCATTTCCGGTCCTAGCTCCCCCATCCATTTTCAGTCTGAGTCCCTTCATCAGCTCATTTCCAATCCTAGCCCCCCATCAGCCCATTTCTAGTCATTTCCTAGCCCCACCATCAGCCCATGTCAAATCCTAGCTCCCCTCCACTCAGCCCAATTCCAGTCCAAGCCCCCCCATGAGCCTACTTCCAGTTCTAGCCCCTCCATGAGTCCATTTCAATTCAAGCCCCCACCACAGCCCATTTCCAATCTTAGCTCCCCCCAACAGCCCATTTCCAGTACCAGTTCTAGCCCCCCATCAACCCACTTCCAGTCCTAACCCCCCATCACCCCATTTTCAGTTTAAGCCCCCCCCTATAACCCATTACCAGTCCTAACCCCCCATCAGCCCACTTCCAGTCTTAACCCCATCAGCCCATTTCCAGTCAGCCCCCCATAGCCCACTGCCAGTCCTAACCCCCTTCCCCATCAGCCCACAGCCCATTACCAGTCCTAACCACATCAGTCCACCTCAAGTCCTAACCCCTCCCCATCAGCCCATGTCCTGTCCTAGCCCCCCCCATAGCCCATTATCAGTCCTAATCCCCCCATAGCCCATTACCAGTCCTAACCCCCCATCACCCCATTTCCAGACAGCCCCCATCAGCCCACAGCCCACCAGTCTTAACCCCCCCCAGCCATTACAAGCCCTAACCCCCCATCACCCCATTTCCAGAAAGCCCTCATCAGCCCACAGCCCATTACCAGTCTTAACCCCCCCCAGCCCATTACCAGTCCTAACCCCCCATCACCCCATTTCCAGACAGCCCCCATCAGCCCACAGCCCATTACCAGTCTTAACCCCCCCATAGCCCATTACCAGTCCTAACCCCCCCAACAGCTCACAGCCCATTACCAGTCCTAGCCCCCCCCCCAGCCTATTATCTGTCCTAGCCCCCCCCCCAGCCCATTACCAGTCTTAACCCCCCATAACCCCATTTCCAGACAGCCCCCATCAGCCCACAGTCCATTACCAGACTTAACCCCCCCCCAGCCCATTACCAGTCTTAACCCCCCCAGCCCATTACCAGTCTTAACACCCCCCCCAGCCCAGCCCAGCCCCAGTCTTAACACCCCCCCAGCCCAGCCCAGCCCCGCCCAGCCCAGCCCCAGTCTTAACACCCCCCCAGCCCAGCCCAGCACCAGTCTTAACACCCCCCCAGCCCAGCCAAGCCCAGCCCAGCACCAGTCTTAACAGCCCCCCCCAGCCCAGACCAGCCCCAGTCTTTACAGTTCCCCCCCGCCCAGCCCAGCCCCAGTCTTAACACCCCCCCAGCCCAGCCCAGCACCAGTCTTAACACCCCCCCAGCCCAGCCCAGCCCAGCACCAGTCTTAACACCCCAGCCCAGCCCAGCCCAGCCCAGCCCAGCACCAGTCTTAACATCCCCCCCAGCCCAGCCCAGCCCAGCCCAGCACCAGTCTTAACACCTCCCCCAGCCCAGCCCAGCCCAGCCCGTCTTAACAGCTCCCCCCAGCCCAGCCCAGCCCCAGTCTTAACACCCCCCAGCCCAGCCCAGCACCAGTCTTAACACCCCCCCCCCCAGCCCAGCCCAGCCCAGCCCAGCCCAGCACCAGTCTTAACACCCCAGCCCAGCCCAGCCCAGCATCAGTCTTAACACCCCCCCAGCCCAGCCCCCCCCCCATATCGGCTTATGGCAAATTTAAAATTAAAAAAAAACCCTGGCTCTGGCTGCTGCCGCCGCAGCAGCAGCAGAATTGAGTGTCCCGCGGGGCCCCCTCTCCTCGCTGAGCCTCTCTGCAAGGGCTTTCAGATTCGCGAAGGCAGAGTGTCTCCCTCGCGTCTCTGTTAAGCCCGCAGGGGCTAATGGGAAATTTCCCATCAGCCCCTCGCGTCTAAAGGGGCAGATGGGAAATTTCCCATTAGCCCCTGCGGGCTTAACAGAGACGCGAGGGAGACAGACACTCTCCCTTCGCGAATCTGAAAGCCCTTGCAGAGAGGCTCAGCGAGGAGAGGGGGCCCCACGGGACACTCCATTTTGCCGCGGAGGCCGCGGCAGCAGACAGAGCCAGGTTTTTTTTTTTTTTAATATAATTTTTAAAAAAAAGCAGAATGTTCTTTGCGCGGGGCCCCCTGAAACGCGGGGCCCTGTGCAAAGAACATTCTTGCTCAATGGACGGGCCGGCCCTGGTGTTGGGGACTCTTGGCAATAGTGATCATAACATTATCACATTTGATTTAATAAATGGAGGGAGGACAGCAAGAAAATCCATGACACCAACATTTAACATTCAAAAGGAAGATTATGATACAATGAGAGAAATAGTTAAGAAAACACTAAAAGGAGCAGCTGTAAATGTTAAAGGTTTACATCAAGCATGGGAATTGTTTAAAAATACTATCTTGGAAACCCAGACCAGAAGTATTCCATGCTTTAATCAAAGGTGGAAGAAAGGCCAAAACAAATGCTAGCATGGTTTAAAGGGGAGGTCAAAGAGATTATTATAGCCAAAGAAGCATCTTTTAGAAAACAGAAATAGGAGCCAAATGATGAAAACAGGAAATAACATATGCATTAGCAAGTTAGATGCAAAGCAGGCAAAGAGAGAATTTGAAAAGAAATCTGTTGTAGAAGCAAAAAATGTATAATAAATACTTTTTAAAGTACATTCACAGCAAAAAACCTATGAGAGTCAGTTGGACTCTTAGATGACAGAGGGGTAAAAGAAGCACTAAGGGAGGACAAGACCATAGCGGAGAGACAGAATTAATTCTTTGCTTTGGCCTTTACTGAAGAAGATATAGGGAAGTTGCCCATGCCTGACATGTTATTTAAAGGTGGAATTCATTACCGGATGATGTAGTAAAAGCTTTTAGTGTATCTGTGATTTTTTTTTCTTCATTTATATTTTTATTGGACTTTAAACTTAACATTCAGGCATACATCTACATGAACGACTGAAACAACATGACATACATATCATAACCATAACATAATAACAAAATATAAAAAGGAAAAACATAGCCATTCATTTAGTCCACAAATTAAAAGAATCATCCAGAGGTTCCAAGAAATAAATTAAAGGGAGATTCTCCCCCCCTCCCCCCCATGGAAGTACAATGATTTAGCTAAGTAGAGACTTACACATCAGCCGTATGAGATCCTATTGCCACAGTTACATCTTCCCTAGCGACTAAAAATTCTAGCAGCTGCCGTGGCTCAAAAACCAGATAATTATTCCCCTGAAAGGTAACATGACATCTAGAAGGAAATTTGAGTAAAAAGGTCTCACCAAGGGCTATATCTCTAGGTCTACACCCCAATAATTCTCTCCTCCTGGTCTGGTGCCAAATCTTGGAAAATGCGTACACGAGAGCCTAAAAACTGCATACCAAAATTTTTAAAATATAATCATCGAATTAAGAATTTATCAGATTCCAAAGCCAACATAATAAGCAAGGTAGAGCGGCCAGTAACTACCTGCAGTGAGCTCTCAAGGAAACCCATAAGGTCCCTGGCTACACTGGAGGCCTCTGAAGCAGCTACTGGGGGACAAGAGCCCAGAAAAAGGTACTGGACCCTTGTCGGGGGGGGGGGGGGCAATATCCCCAAGGGGAATTTGTTTACACCTCCTGGAAATATCTGTGCACCATCTCCAAAGGTGATTGGCTTGGAGAGCGAGGAAAGTTTAATAGCTTTAAATTACTTTTATGGACTTGATTCTCCAAATACTCAATCTTTCTGTAGATCATAGTCCTTTCCTTAATCCTGGCCTCCTGTGATCCTCGGAGCTCCTGTAGATCTTCTACAAACTTTGCCAACTTTCCCCCCTGTTCCTCCTGGGCTCAGGAAGCTGCTTGCTACTGATTTTTAAACACCACCAATTCTTACTCACGGTTCCAGCCATTAACTTCAGGGAAGTATTCATAGCGGCAACAGCATCCCATTACATATCCAATGTAACTGTAGCTAGTTTCACCAACACCCCAGCATCCAGAAATCTCTCAATCCTAGATGCTGCTACCGGTGACTTTACTCCTAATGCTGATCCTGCCGATTTTCCATCTTCTCCTCTGATCCCGCCGATTTTCCATCTGTCTCCTCAGTGCCTAGACAAAGAAAGGTTTGCGTTTGCTGTGAGTTCTCTTCACTCCCTCTTACCAGAGTACTCATCACCCGGCTAAGGGGAAGCACTGCACCAGCAAGAGTTCACTTCCAGGAAACAGCGGGGGGTCTGCAACTTTGGTGATAGCCACACTCCCGAGACGCTCAGGTCCACCAACTCCACGATGCCTGCCGAAGATGCTGCTCCTCCCAATGAGTCAAACCCACATGCCTCCAGTGTTTGCTGAGCCGCACCATTAGAACCAGCATTACCTGAGGGTAGGTAAGCCTGTTTGCACTTCCTCTGACTCATTACTGCTGGCCAAGAACTACTGTACAGCCAACAACAAGCAACTTTAGCAGGGGCTTGTATCTCACAAGTTACTCAGCCACCATCCTGCCCCAGGCACATACTCCTCTAGCCGGGTTTAAAAGAGGTTTGGACAAGTTCCTGGAGGAAAAGTCCATAAACCATTATTCAAAGTTGCCAAGTTACCCAGTTCCAGAAGTGAGATTTTTTGGCAGTTCTGGTTTTAAGTTTGCATTGTAATGCAGTATGATATTTGTAATCCATTATTTTACCCATTGAAATCAGTCCTGCAGGTCCCATAATTCATCAGAATGAGAATCTCAGAGGGTTCCGATTTGGCCAGCAAAGGGAGCAGGCGTACATGAGCGGAGCTCTACCTCCACCCTATTAGTCTGCCAATTAAACCCCAACTTCTGCCAAAATTGTTTGAGAGAAGGCTTGCGCCATGCTGAAAACAGTAAAATTGAAGGCCACTAAAACACTTTGGGATCTTTATGAAGCAAAGGAGGTGGCAGCGGAAAGCAAAGGCGAAGGTGTGGTAGAGCAGCTGCGAGCGCCATCGCCCTGCTCCTCAGTAGCAAGCAAGCTAGAGGAGGAAGGCCTGGAGTAAGAGTTGACGCTGCTGACTATGCAGATGGGAAAATCAAATATCTGGTGTGTACCTCTTGAGGAACCCTGCCGACCTATATAGATAAAATTACGCTTCATTGATGCGGGGTATCGAGGCAGACCTGCAGTGGTGGGGAAGGCTGGCAGTGCTAAAAATGAATATTGTTCTGAAGTTCCTTTTCCTGTTTCGGCAGCTTCCCATTAGTATATCAGCTGCGATAATGGGACGGTGGGAGAAGCACTTGGTGCGGTTTGTATGGGGAGGAAAGAAGGCTAAAATTGGGGTCAAGCAATTAATTAAGAGAAGGAAAGAAGGGGGAGCGGGTCAACTTCCCGGAGCTTCAGAGATATTACAAAGCGGCCGTTCTGAAGGCGCTGCGGTTCTATTATTCTGGATGCTGGAGGCTCAGTGGCTGAAGTTGGAGCAAGAGGAAGTGGAGCTATACTCCATATTTGAGTGGATTGCAGGACGGGGGAGAATGGAGAAAACGGGCAGGGGATAGGGGGCATCCCTTTTTGGGGCCCCTGGTGTAGCTGGTGAAAGGCTGTGGTAAAGAGGGTGGTCTCCCCTCATTATTATCCCGGTGGTTCTGGGTGAGGGATTTCTGTCCTTTTTCAGCATCGGGGTTCCGGTCGTTGAGGGGACATTTTGAGAGGCAAGGGACAGGTAGGTTTGAGGACTTGAGGGGGCCTGGGGATTGTATAGTGCAGGGGATTTTGGAGGAGAAGCTGGGGGTTCAAGCCCCCTTCTATTATTACTTCCAGATGCGCTATTTTATGCAGAGGCAGGAGCATAAGCTCTTGTTTAGTCGAGATCCAAATGGCCTGGAGGCCATATTGTTTAAGGGGACGGGAATGCGTGGCCTTTTATCTAAAATGTATAGGGACCTGGTTCGGGGAGGGAGAATTGTCCTTTCATGCACAGGGCTGACATAAATGGAGTGGCAAAACACTGGAGGAGTACATCTGGCACCATATTCATGAGGGGATAACCAAGTGGTCACTGGACACCTCCTGGAGTCAAAAGCAGTTGCAGCTAGTGCACAGGGCCTACATCATCCCACTACAGCTTGGGAAAGCAGGAAGAAGGGAGAATGATCGGTGGAAGAATGGCGGGGGAGTAGAGGACTTTTTTCATTTGTGGTGGGACTGCCCAGTGTCACATAAGTATTGGGAGATGGCGGTAAGGAAAGCGGGGGAGGTCCTTGGGGAAGTGATCCCTTTAAACTCCATCGACATCCTCCTAGACCCAGTGAAGATGGAGAGGAAGACGGTTTACAAGGGGTGGTCATGGGCTAAGTTGTTGCTTGCAGCAAGAGTGGTGCTGGTAGCAACTGCATGGCCTCTCACTTGAGGATTGGTGGTTAAAGGTAAGGGAGGCATTTTGATTTGACAGCCTACAAGGAAGGATTTGGAAGTGAGAGAAGATGTGGGATCCCTATATTAAAAAAGGTCTAGGGGCAGAGAAGGGGGGAAGGCAAGGGGAAGGGACGAGTAGAGTGACTGAGGTAAGAGGGGTGTGAAGTTGAAGGAGTGATATTTACTATTGTTGCAGTTTTTCAATACATAACTCATTGTAAAATGGGTATTAAACTGTAGCGGCTAGCTCCAGGAACAGGGGGGAAGGGGAGATGATTTGTAGATGGCAGAGATGGACTGATGAGAACTGCCACAGGACTTGGGGGGTAAGTTTGAGAGAAGGAGAGGTATGGGGTGGAGTATCTGTAAGAACTGTGTATAAAGCAGTTGTTGAAAGCTGTACTTTCTCTAAACTGTTAATAAAAACATTATACCAAAAAAAAAAGAATGAGAATCTCAGAAATCCAGGACTGGCTTAAAAATCTCACTTGTGGAACTGGCAACTTGGCAACTCAGCATTATTAAAGAAGACCAGTGAAATCCACTGCTTACCCCTGGGATAAGCAGCATGGAATCTGTGTACGTTTTTGGGAACCTGACAGATACTTGTGGCCTGCATTGGCCACTGTTGGAAAAAGGATACTGGGCTTGATGGTCTGATACAGTATGGCATATCGTATGTTCTCTTGCACAACCAGGTAGAAATACTATCCTCCCGCCACTAATGTAAGAATAAGCTGAACCACTGAGTGCATTGTTGGATAAGTGATTGCCACTGAAGATAAATGATTTGCTTTGCAATTAGAATAATAAGATTGGTGTTAATGTATATGAACTGAAAAATGGTGGATAGGAAAGCAGTGATGAAAGTCTCACATATGGGGTGACCGAGATGTATTGGTATCTGTTTGAGCTTTCCTCCCACAGCCGAAAAAAAATTCTTTGCTGTAAACTCTACATTGATTAGAGAAATACTTATCACTATTCTTCTGCTCACTACAACTGTGAATAAGATATTGAAAAGGTTATGAATAAGTCAAATGTGTTTAGTGATGAGATATTAAATATTTGATTTATAAAGAAGGTTCCATTAAAATGTTACAATTTTTTGAGAGATATATGTGACAACACAAGGAGCAGATTGAAGAAAATACAGCAATGTGGGTTGATTATTTACTTTCATCTGTACTAAGGTGATACAATAATTAATAGAGTTTCTGGAGTTTTTCAGAGTCAAGTTAAGGATGGCAGAACAAGCTCAGCAGGGTGAAACTAAGGGGGACATGGCAACGCTTGGTTTTTCAGAGGAGGAAGCAACTCATAGAAACATAGAAAAATGATGACAGGCCATGTGGTCTTTTTCTATCTAGTCTGTCCTTCCAAAGAAACAACTACAACAGTCCCCTTTTTTCCTTTAGCGATCCTCTGTGTTTGTCCCATGCTTTTTTGAATTCAGATACTGTCCTCGTCTCTACCAACACCACTTGGAGACTATTCCACGGATCCACCACTCTTTCCGTAAAGAAATATTTCCACGTATTACTCTTGAATTTATCCCCTTTCACCCTCATCCCATGTCCCGTCATAGCAGTACTTGCTTTCAATCGAAAGAGGCTCTCCCCCTGTGCATTTATGCCATAGAGGTATTTAAACCTCTCAATCATATCACCTCTATCCCGCCTTTCCTCTAATGTGTACATATTAAGATCCATAAGTCTGTCCACATATGCTTTATAATGAAGACCACTAACCATTTTAGTAGCCACCCTCTGTACTGACTACATCTTGTTTATATCCTTTTGAAGGTGCGGTCTCCAGAATTGCACACAATACTCCAAATGAGGCCACACCAAGGACTTATACAGAGGCACCATCACCTCCTTTTTTCTGCTAGCCATTCCTCTCTATGCGCACTGCGACACTCCTGCCTGCGCCCTAGAGCTTACAGGCAGGAGTGGCCTTATATTGTCCCTTGAAGAATTAGCTGGCACGGTTCCCAATGAATCTTGGGAACTGTAGTGCTCTTGTATAATCCTTAGGGAAGAATTGTAGTCGTGACCAGATGTGGTTAGGCAAGCAAGAAAATTTATTTGTCTTGGGGATAGTTTCCAGCGCATCAAAAGCTCAAAGCAACACACGCAAAAAGTGGAACTTTTAGGATAAACAGAGGAAAACAGGAACTCAGGAAGCAGTGAAATCAAATTTGCTTTAACTCAGCTATTCATAAACTTCAGCAGCTTAACTCAGCATTGCCTCATGTGGTTGTTAGAAAATATTGCAGCTTTATATCAATAGCTGTTCTCTTCACAGCGTGACTTGGAAACAGGTGAACACAATCAGGAACTCTTACGATTAAACAACAAGAAAAGCCAACGTTTTATATTCTCTTCATATAAAACTTATGTGCTTCTTTAAACTGTTATTCAATACAGCAGAAAGAGCAATCCATGGCACAAGGCTCAGTATTCAGGGTAGGTAAAGAACTTTCTACCTGCATGTATTCTTCTGAACTAACAGAATTACTGTCTGTATCAGGTTCTTTATTTTGCCCTGACTTCAGCTCCAGGAACTTCTGAAATTCCTTCAGTAGCAATTCAGCCTGTGTTTGCTTTTCATCTGGTGGATAGTTATTGGCAAAGGTTACGCCCTTCCCCCACTCACTATCTACGTCGGTAGCAAAGTTAGGTTTGCACAGTTCAGCACTATATGAAGGTTTCTTCAGCCAAGCATACAAATTAGGAAATTGTGCTTTACCTTGTTTAGAGGCATTTATAAAAGAACTTCTCTTAGGAAAACTTTCTCCTGGCTGTAGTTCTCTGTCTTTATAGCACTGCTTGTTGGCATTAGAAGTACCTTTTCTCCACGTGCTGCTTTCTCGAGGCTGGCTAGGTCTAGGCTTTTCCCGGCAGTAAGAGTTTCTTGCAGGGTACGTTGGACTCCCAGGCAGACTCTTCCGGGGTTCTGTCTTCTCACAAGGTCCTAGTGCTCTTCTCCTTGCTTCTAGGGTTCCAGTGCTCTGCACTCCTCTCACAACGTTCTTTTGGACTTGGATATCCTTCCCCACGTTATCCTCTGGGATATTCTCCGTGGTCCTCTCTGCAACAACAACCTGTTCGCCCTTCTCCTGCTTCCTCCTCACCTCTCTTTCAGCTCTCTCTGAGGTTTTAAAAAGGGCTTCAATTCCCGGCACTCCCTGCTGTTCCCTTGGGTGTGCCCAATCAGAGCTGAAGCCTAACTCCTCCCCTGGACTGGGGTGTGTCTTCTGCTCAGCAGAGAACTGTGTTTTTTTTCAGGTCAGTTTTGGAAATCCTGTGTGAGTTAGCTCTGCTCTCAGGATTTTCCTCAACGTCCATTTCTTCTGAAGGGCCATCTTCACCACAGATCCCCCCCCCCCTTAAGATATCACGGGTTGGCTTCTGACCAGGGGCACAGCACGTGATACGGCTCTGGGATTCTGCAATGTTTTGTGTCTTTTCCGCAACTTCTATATTGGGGACTATGGTGGCTAAATGGGACAAAGCTACCCTATCATGCCAGGGCTTCAAAATGTTGATGTGGTAGACTTGTTGGCGTCCTTTTCTACTTTCAACCAGATAAGAAACTGGTCCCACAGGCCGCACTACCCTACAAGGCCCTTTCCATTGGCTTTCAAATTTAGGGTCTGGCCCCGCTACCATCACTACAACTTTGTCACCCACAGCCA
The DNA here is from genome assembly GCA_033557465.1 of Ichthyophis bannanicus. NCBI lineage: Eukaryota > Metazoa > Chordata > Amphibia > Gymnophiona > Ichthyophiidae > Ichthyophis > Ichthyophis bannanicus. The sequence continues at coordinate 158,052,228 of CM066039.1, read as the reverse complement.
ACTGGCGCGGCTGTGTGCCACGGTCATAATAGGACTTCTGCTTTGTTTGACTGCCCCTTAAATTAACCTCCGCGACCTGTGAGGTGCGGTGTAAGCGGCCTTTTAAGTCCTCGGGTACTCCTACCTCTTTTATGTCGGGTTCTACCCACTGCTCTTTCAGGATATCTAATACCCCACGGAGTGATCGGCCGTACATCAACTCATATGGCGCTGTCCCTAGGGATGATTGTTTCCTCTCCCTACAGGCATAGAGGACAAATGGGAGCATTGTGTCCTAATTAGCCATATCTCCTTCCAGACTGCGATGCAACATTCTTTTAATAGTCTGGTTTTGTCTCTCTACAAGACCATTCGTTTGGGGATGATAGGCTGAGGTCTTAATATGGCGGATGCCAAACGCCTCCCAAACCTGTGCTAAATATTTAGAGAGGAAGTTGCTTCCTCGATCCGTGAGGACTTCGCGAGGGAAACCAACTTCACAAAATAGCTTTATGAGTTCACCCGCCATGGCCCTTGCTGATATGCTGCGTAGTGGCATGGCCCAAGGAAATCTTGTTGCTTGGTCAATAACCACTAAAATATACTGAAACCCCTGGGGAGTTTTAATTAAAGGACCGACAATGTCCATAGCCATTCTATGGATCGGTTCAGTAATAACCGGGGAAGATATCATAGGGACCTCTCTAGGATGGGTTGCAGAAACTCGCTGGCATGTCAGACAGGCTTCGCAGAACTTTATTTATTATTTATTTATTACAATTTCTTATATACCGCACTATTGTCAGCGCGGTTTACATACAACAAAATGACCATAACAAACTGCTTGGCTTCACATAGAACAGGAGTAACAACTTGGATAACATGTTTTGCTTTACAGAGAACAGGAGTAACAACTTGGATAACACGGGGGATGCAAACTGAACTAATTACATATGTGCAATGAGATTGAGTGCTGAGAATTTAGGGTGTTACATGTGTACAGTAGGGTTGAGATGTTATCTTGAGGAGGTAAGAGGAGAGGCAATTAGGTAGGGGTTAGGTTAATCTGGTAGTACTGTGTAAATAAATGGAATTTGAGAGCCTTTCTGAATTGTGTTAGGTCAGTAATTGCACGGATGCCTGGTGGTAATGCGTTCCAACATTTTGGGGCATAGATACTGAATGCCCTGTTAGATGTTGCGATTGTGTACTTTGTTGAAGCCTTTGGGATTAATAGTGCATTTGTAGATAGGGATCTCCTTGTTCTGTTGGGAGGAATGGGTTGGATGATATCGGTTAATGAAGGGGAGGTGATGCCATGGATGGATTTGAAAGTGAGTAACAAAGATTTGAATATAAGCCTTCCTTGAATGGGGAGCCAATGCAGCTGTATTAGGATAGGCGTTATATGGTTGCATCTTGCTGCTCCCACTAAGACTCTGGCTGCGGCATTCATGGCAAGCTGCAACGGGTTGAGTGTTGATTGAGGGAGACCTTGAAGAATAGCGTTGGCGAAGTCAAAGTGTGGTAAGATCAGGGATTGGTATATTGTCTGGAAGTCTTCAGGGTTTAGAAGGGATTGCAGGTGTCTAAGGGACCGGATTTTGAAATATATGGCTCTGACTATGTTGGATATATGGGTTTTCATATCTAAATGTTGATCGAGGGTGACTCCTAAGTACCGAATTGTTGATTTGGTTTGGAGCTCAGCCTCATTGACCTTTATATGAGGTGGAGGGCAGAAACTCTAGTCTCTGGTGATGAATAGCACCTCAGTCTTTTTGTGTTGTATCCTAAGATTTTGGGACAGAAGCCATTCGGAGACTGCGTTGAAACATTCAATCAGTGGCGAAAGGTCCATTTGCTCTGTGAAGAATGGCATGAAGAGGAGGATGTCATCAGCGTAAATTAGACAGTCGACCTTGAACGATCCGATTATGTTGAAAATGGGTTGCATGTAAATATTAAATAAAAGAGAAGATAGGGAAGATCCTTGTGGGACTCCCTGTCGTTGATGGAAGGGTTCGGAAGATCCTGATCCTGATTTTACATGTTGCCATCTGTCTTCAAGGTATGACCTGCACCAATCGAGGGCGATGCCATTTATGCCCTTTTCTTTTAGTCGTTCTACTAGCAGACCATGGTGTACAGAGTCAAAGGCTGCCACGATGTCTATGAAGATGAGAGTGAAACCTTGACGGATGTTGTCGATACCTGTGATGATTTTATTGAAGAGGGAGGTAAGTAGTGTTTCGACGCCATGGTATTCCCTGAATCCATGTTGACGATGGTCTAGTGGGGAGGCTGAATCTATGTGGTCTTGAAGTTGCCTTTGTGCTTCCTTTTCGATTATTTTGGCTAAGAGAGGTATACTGGCTATGGGTCTGTAGGATTCAACTTTGCTTGGGTCAAGTTTAGGGTTCTTCAGGAGCGGTCTGATGGATGTTTGCTTGAGTGCTGCAGGGAAGGATCCAGTTGTGAATGATAAGTTCATCATTTTTGTGATCAGTGGGCTGAGTTCTGTTCGTAAATTTTTAATCCAATATGCGGTTAATCCAATTTAATCCAATTGGCGGTTTCCTTAAAAACACCTGGCCAATAGAACCTTGCCAAGATTTGATCTAGGGTACCTTGGATGCCCTTGTGCCCCCCGACAGGATGGTCGTGGGCCAGCCGCAAAACTAAATTTTTAAATGTTACGGGCACCACCACCTGTTTGCGGGTATCGCCTGTATAGGGATCCTTGCTTTCTCTATAAAGTATCCCAGTGTCAAGGAGAAATCTTGGTAGGGTATCTCTATCACTCTGGGCCCATTTAAATGCCTGACTCAGAGCAGGGTCAGTTAGTTGCTCGTTGGGGAATGTAGGGAACTTCCCAACTAATTCTTCTGGTATCCATGGTAATCCTTGGCCAGCATGTACTTCTGCCCTGTGCTGAGAGCGATCGTGTCTCTCTCTACGTTTCCCTCCTTTACTTCTTTAACTTTGCCTCCTGGGGTGGCTATCAGGTCCTCATGTGAGGGAAGACTTTCTAAGGATTCATCTGGAGATTCTTCTTCATTTTCTAAGGCCTTAACCTGGGCTCTTGTGGACACCATGGCTTCCTTAGAGCCTAGGCCCTGCTTCATACCCTTATGAAAGTGTGGCCAGTCTCTCCCCAAAACTATACTGTGTGGCAGTCTTGGCACTACTGCTATAGGGATTTTTTTGTTGGCCCCCAACCCTTTCACCTGGAGGTTATATACTGGATATTGTGAAGTGCCTCCGTGAATACAGCGAATTTTCACGGTGCGTACAGGCTGAATTGCTACCCCTGTATCCTTAATCTGCTGCCATAGAGCTTTAGACAACATCATTTGCTCTGTGCCTGAGTCTAGAAGCGCTGTGGTAGCAATTCCCTGTACCTCAACATCTATCAGAAAACCCTCTCTGGCCTTCTGAGGATTCACCGCTACTAAAGCTGTTTTCAGAAAACAATTTTTCTGTATATGGCCTTCTTGACCGCATTTAAAACATTTTCTATGGGTCTTAGGACTTTTCATTGTTGGCAAGCACATTTTTCCAGATTCTTCACTTAACCTGCACCTCCTTTCTGATTCTCCTGCTGTCCCCTTGGAAGCACTGCTGCCTTCATGGGCTGTTAACTTGGATTCCATGAATCGTTCAGTGAGATTAATAGCCTCTTGCGGGGTTTTACAGCTCTGTAGAATCAGGAAGGTGCGTACCTCTGAGGGTAAAGCAGTCATATATTGTTCTAATATTAGGCTATCTATAATAGATTCCTTAGAGCTTCCCCCTGGATTAAGCCATTTATTCACTAGCGTACGTATCCGGTGACATAAGGCTTTTGGGGTCTCATTCGGCCTTAACCTCACAGCTCGCAGGAGATTATGATAGACCAGCGGTGTGAGGCCTAGTCTCTCCCGAACCGCTTTCTTGAGTTCCTTAGAGTTTCCTGCGAGTGCAGGTGGCATGGCTCTATAGGCAGCCATGGCTTCCCCTGTAAGGGATGCCGCAAATCGCATGGCCCAGTGCTCCTTAGGCCAAGCACTCAGATGAGCCACTCTTTCAAAACTTTCTATAAAGTCATCAATATCGTCAGTGTCTCTGAGTTGCCCAAAATTAAACATAGTCCCGGTATGCAAATTAACTGCAGCTGGCGCAGAAAAACCTGGCGGAACCGTTGGTGGCTCCGGTTGCTTCTTTTGCTCCGTGACCCATGTTTGCAACATGTCCAGCAAAGGCTTTTGTTGGGCTTGGAGGTTCGCGGCGCTCCTCTCCTGTGCCTCTAAGGTTAGGTCCCATTGCCTTTCCAGCTGTGCTGCCATCCATTTAAAGATCTCTTGCGGCTCCAGAGACATTTTAGATTCCTGAAAGCACAACAAAGAGAAAGAAACCCAAGTGCGATACCAAAAATGTGACCCATAAACAAACCCCCCCCCCTTTTTTTTTTTTCAATTAGGCCTTGCTATCACCCTCGCCCTGGTATCCTAGCCTCTCCCGGCTGGATACCTTTTACCTTGGTCAGGTGAAGCTTCACGCTTATCAGCAACGCTGCTGCCATTAGCCCTCTGGTAATAGGATTCTTCCATTCCGGATGCTGTACCGCTGGGCTCCTCCTGGGTGGTTGCTGCCTGTAATCCTTCTGCGTTGGCACACTTTTGCGCATGCGCAGTATCCGTAAGACGATGCCACTTGCGACGCTCCTGCCTGCGCCCTAGAGCTTACAGGCAGGAGTGGCCTTATATTGTCCCTTGAAGAATTAGCTGGCACGGTTCCCAATGAATCTTGGGAACTGTAGTGCTCTTGTATAATCCTTAGGGAAGAATTGTAGTCGTGACCAGATGTGGTTAGGCAAGCAAGAAAATTTATTTGTCTTGGGGATAGTTTCCAGCGCATCAAAAGCTCAAAGCGACACACGCAAAAAGTGGAACTTTTAGGATAAACAGAGGAAAACAGGAACTCAGGAAGCAGTGAAATCAAATTTGCTTTAACTCAGCTATTCATAAACTTCAGCAGCTTAACTCAGCATTGCCTCATGTGGTTGTTAGAAAATATTGCAGCTTTATATCAATAGCTGTTCTCTTCACAGCGTGACTTGGAAACAGGTGAACACAATCAGGAACTCTTACGATTAAACAACAAGAAAAGCCAACATTTTATATTCTCTTCATATAAAACTTATGTGCTTCTTTAAACTGTTATTCAATACAGCAGAAAGAGCAATCCATGGCACAAGGCTCAGGATTCAGGGTAGGTAAAGAACTTTCTACCTGCATGTATTCTTCTGAACTAACAGAATTACTGTCTGTATCAGGTTCTTTATTTTGCCCTGACTTCAGCTCCAGGAACTTCTGAAATTCCTTCAGTAGCAATTCAGCATGTGTTTGCTTTTCATCTGGTGGATAGTTATTGGCAAAGGTTATGCCCTTCCCCCACTCACTATCTACGTCGGTAGCAAAGTTAGGTTTGCACAGTTCAGCACTATATGAAGGTTTCTTCAGCCAAGCATACAAATTAGGAAATTGTGCTTTACCTTGTTTAGAGGCATTTATAAAAGAACTTCTCTTAGGAAAACTTTCTCCTGGCTGTAGTTCTCTGTCTTTATAGCACTGCTTGTTGGCATTAGAAGTACCTTTTCTCCACGTGCTGCTTTCTCGAGGCTGGCTAGGTCTAGGCTTTTCCCGGCAGTAAGAGTTTCTTGCAGGGTACGTTGGACTCCCAGGCAGACTCTTCCGGGGTTCTGTCTTCTCACAAGGTCCTAGTGCTCTTCTCCTTGCTTCTAGGGTTCCAGTACTCTGCACTCCTCTCACAACGTTCTTTTGGACTTGGATATCCTTCCCCATGCTATCCTCTGGGATATTTTCCGTGGTCCTCTCTGCAACAACAACCTGTTCACCCTTCTCCTGCTTCCTCCTCACCTCTCTTTCAGCTCTCTCTGAGGTTTTAAAAAGGGCTTCAATTCCCGGCACTCCCTGCCGTTCCCTTGGGTGTGCCCAATCAGAGCTGAAGCCTAACTCCTCCCCTGGACTGGGGTGTGTCTTCAGCTCAGCAGAGAACTGTGTTTTTTTCAGGTCAGTTTTGGAAATCCTGTGTGAGTTAGCTCTGCTCTCAGGATTTTCCTCAACGTCCATTTCTTCTGAAGGGCCATCTTCACCACAGCACCCAAACATCCTTCTAGATTTTTCTATCACCTTTTCTACCTGTTTAGTCACTTTAAGATCTTCAGACACAACCACGCCTAGGTCCTGCTCTTCTTTAGTGGACAGAAGTACTTCACCCCCTATACTATATTGCTCCCTTTAATTGCTGCAGCCCAAATGCCCGAATTTGCATTTTTTAACATTAAATCCCAGCTGCCAAATTCTAGACCATTCTTCAAGCTTAGCTAGATCCCTCCTCATGTTATCTACACCTTCCTGTGTGTCTACTCTATTGCAGATTTTGGTATCTTCCGCAAAGAGGCAAACCATACCCGACAGCCCTTCCGCTATATCACTAACAAAGATGTTAAAAAGAATCGGACCAAGTACATTTTCTGGAAGGATCCTGGGTATTCAAAGATAACACTGTAGCACAAAAGCCTTGGGTTTGGATAGAATAGATATAGATGAAGAAATGGATTATTAGGGCACTACTACATTCGGAAACCATAAAAAGTGGATACCTTAGGGCCTTGGGTTTTATAAGGCACCCCATATATTCAATTGCAACTGAGATTTTGTGCAGAAATGAAATGCCATTTTCAATAAATGTTCACATTTATTTATTTGAAAAGTTATATACCGCACTTCCAAAGATCAACACGGTTTACAGGTAAGAGTAACATAACAGTACATGGAACAAGATAACTTACAATGAACAGTAAGCAATACAAGTAACCCATAAACATTAAACATTACAAACCAGTAAACAATTCATAGAAACATAGAAATATGACGACAGAAAAAGACCACATGGCCTATCTAGTCTATCCTTCCATAACAACTACAACAGTCCCCTTTTTACCTTTAGAGATCCTCTGTGTTTGTCCCATGCTTTTTTGAATTCAGTTACTGTCCTCATCTCTACCACCTCCACTGGGAGACTATTCCACAGATCCACTACTCTTTCCGTAAAGAAATATTTCCGCAATTCAGTGGACTATTGATACCTAATCAACTAGGGAATATTATGGGGAAACCAGTAGCGTTAGAAAAATAGTTAACATTACTTAAAACCATTAGTAAGGATAAAGCAGTCACTTATGAGAATGAAGGGAGGGGTTGAGGGAACTGAGGAGTGGAGGAGTAGCCTAGTGGTTAGAGCAACAGCCTAGTACCCAGAAGATCAAGGGCTTGAGTCCCACTGGTGCTCCTTGTGACTTTGGGCAAGTCACTTTACCCTCCATTGCTTCAAAAGAAAAGGCTGGCAATCTACTTCCAGTGATACAATGCCAAGAAATCCCAGAGGTAGCTGGGTCATTTGAGTCAACACTGACTTGATGGCACTAAAAAAAAAAAAAAAGGAGGGAACTGAATATTCTAAAATGATGGTTATGTTTATAACAGGATTTGAAGGTGCACTAGGTATTCAGTATTTATGTGACACCCTCAAAATGCATTCGGAACAGATGCATTTTAACAGTTTCCTGAAGTCCTTCATGTCTGCGGTAGTTCTAATTTTTACAGATAAGGAGTTTTATGCTGCTGGAGCATATAAGGAGAATGCTCGTCCACATGCTGATTGGTTGAATTTAACAAAGTTTGGGTGAGATACGAGGAGTTGATCTGCAGTGCTTCTTCTCTGGCGATTGCTAGGAAGTTTTCCTAGTATGGTTTGCAGGTAGTCAGAGGATTGCTCATGAAGGATTTAAAATATTGTCATGATGTTTTTATATTTGAAGCTATCTAGTAGAGGTAGTCAGTTGAGCTCTTTCATAATGGAGGTGATATGGGAGCTCCTTGATATGATTTTGGCAGGCCTAGGAGGATTGCATTGCCGAAGTCCAAGTGCTTGGAATACAGTTCTGTAGTCTGGGGGTTCAAGGAGTGGACGGAGCCGTTGGAGTGTCCTTACTTTGCTGTAGATAATCTTTGTCACGCTTTTAATGTGGGACTGCAGTGTAAGGTATTGATCAATAGTCACCCCAAGATATCCGTACTTCTGATCTGACTGCTAGTTCAGCTTGTCTGACCTTAATTGACTTTGGTGGGGAGAAGAATTGATCTTTGAATATGAAGAGCACTTCAGTTTTACTGTAGTTAATAGAAAGGCCTTGTTATGAGAGCCAGTGGGCAATGGAGTTGAAGCATTATACTATAGGAGTGAAGTCCAGAGATGTGGTTGAGAATGGTGCATAAAACATTATGTCATCCGCATATAGGTGGAATAATGCAGCATGTGAACGGATGATCTCGCATACTGGCTGGATGCAAATATTAAATAATAAAGCTGATAGAGATGAGCCTTGGGGTATGCCTCACTTTTGCAGTAAGGGTCTGAGCATTTAGGCTGATGTAGTTGTGGAGTTGAAGCTGAACCATTTTTTCTATTATTTTTGTGAGGAAAGGTAAACTTGAGATAGTTCTATATGAGTTGGGTTTCGCGGGATTCAGTTTAGAGATTTTTAGCAATGGTGTATGGAAGCAGTCCTTAGTCTAGTTGGCATATACCTTTAGGTGAAGGAGAGTGTATCATCTTGTATATGGCAGGAGCAAGCTCGGATCGTGCCATTATTTCATAATAAGTCAGAGCCTAGCAGCAGCAGCAAAGAGCTGTAATTTAAATCAAATCAGAATATAATTTAGCATAAAAGGCAAAACAGGGTCAGTACTCTGTGAGCAACAAATAAAGTCTTGTAGAAACCTTTACAAAGAGGCCTTCTACCTAGGGGGCAAGAGACCTGTGAAACTTTTTCAATAGGTGTTAACACCAGGTGGCAAGTCAAAAGGCCATTTTGAAAGACTCCTTCTATCCAAGCAAGGACTGTTAATCACCCAGGAAGTTGGTCAAAGCTTACCTCAGCAGCACAGGCATAAATAACTCAACCAGAGCTCTGTGATCCTCAGTCTTGAAGGACTAGAAAAAGGGACTAATACTTCTGGAGAGAGATCTGCAATTGTGAGTATATACTTCTGGGAATTTTCTGAAAGGACTTCTTTGTAATAAAGCAAATTAATCTGTGAACACAGTGTTTTTTGTTAAATCAGTCAAGGCCTAGTAGCAGCAGTTTAAGTTTAAATTTAAAACACAGAAGAGAGCTTTCTGGTTACATTCCATACCCAGCAGAGAGCTTGTAGTTTAAATTTAATAGTCACTCAGGGCCTAGTATCAGCAAAGTACTTTTAGTTTAAATTTAAAATACAGAAGAGAGCTTTCTGGTTAAATTTAGAACCCAGCAGAGAGCTTGTAGTTTAAATTTCATAATAAGTCAGAGCCTAGCAGCAGCAAAGAGCTGTAATTTAAATCAAATCAGAATATAACTTAGCATAAAAGGCAAAACAGGGTCAGTACTCTGTGAGAAACAAATAAAGTCTTGTAGAGATCTTTACAAAGAGGCCTTCTACCTAGGGGGCAAGAGACCTCTGAAACATTTTCAATAGGTGTTAACACCAGGTGGCAGGTCAAAAGGCCATTTTGAAAGACTCCTTCTATTCAAGCAAGGACTGTTAATCACCCAGGAAGTTGGTCACAGCTTACCTCAGAAGCACAGGACAGGGTACTGTGAAACAGCCCTCTTTTAATAAGTGTTATTTCCCTCCCTCCCCAACACCCACCCACCCCTGGGATAATCATAGCTTTATAGGTACTTACACATCTTAATGGAAAGGAGGTACTCTCAGGTGAAGCTCTTTATACAAAGCAGTCATACACTAAGGACCTGAGATTAATTAAGCTTCAGGTGAACAAGGTATATTAAACATATTAGGTACAGTTTTATTAGTATAAATATCCATAGCAACCCTTAGTAAGTAAAGAACTTAAAGATCTAAACACAAGCTTAAAACTAAGATGCAGACAGCAGTCCAGCAGCATGATGTGGCCTTTCCAGTCTTTTGCACTGAGTGTCACAAGTATGATTTTCTCCCAGTTGGTGAGAGGACTTACGTGTGCACTAGGTGCAAGGAGCTCTTTGCTCTGAGGGAACGAGTCCGTTCTCTAGAGGCTAGAGTAGCAGACTTGGAAAACATAATGTAACCCACCCTTAAGGGGTTAGGTTTTTTTACTAGAGTGTGCAGCGCCCGAGGAGTGTGTGGATTTGAATTTGGAGGTGATGGAATGTTTGAGTTAGATAAGTTTTAAAGGATTGTAGATTTTGGGTTGTTTAGAGGGGTTTTTGATGTGTGAAACATCCAAACTGAGATTGTGCCATTCATTTTAATGAAACATGCAGTTGAGAATAAAACTGATTTTTTCCTGCAGAATTTGGAATGGGTTCTACTGCTTCATCTGCATATTCCATAAAAATGCCTCTGATTGGCTAAGGGATCTAGGAAACAAATTGATGATGTCAGCAGAGTCATCGTCTCCCTAGACAACAGAAAGAAAGTTTTTGTTTTGGTTTGTTTTGATGAGAGAGAGGTTTGTTTTTTGAACAGAGAGAAAAACAACAGTTTGGGCTGTGTTGAGAGATGTGCTGTTTATGCTATTGTAAAAGTATCAATTGGTGATACATTGTTCTGAAGAGTGGAACTGGAGCTGGGTTTTAGGGACATCAGGCTAAGTAAGTGAATATCCTGATTTGGAGAGGTTTTGAACAGTGTTGGTTGAGACTCTGCTGGTAGTGAAGCCAGGGGCTTTGACTGAAGATTTCTTGGGAGTCCTCTGTAAGAAAGAGACAGAGTGGAATTGTCAGAGTTTTCTTTAAAAGAACTGTGCTATTCAGTAGCCTGTTTTAAGAAGTGTCTGAAGCCTTAAAGAAAACCAGCACAGTAAGTGATTGCCTGCTGTGATAAAGAGAAATGAGTCTGAAGCTTGGAATGAATAAATAACTGCTTTGTTTGTGGAAGTGTCTGTTTGAAATGAAGCTCTGTTAAAAGACAGAGTAACACTGAAGAACAGACTTCCTTAGTTAAGGATATTTAAGTATATGTTGTTTTACCTAGTGTGCAATAGCATTGTTAGAGAAATGGAATGAAGCTAAACATTGTGGAATGGACATGTAGAGCTGTTACTCTGAGTTCAAGACTGAGTAAATTAGGTGCTAGGTGTGTTCTATGAAAGAGGGGGTTTATTAAGCACTTCAGCAAAGGGACTAAAGTTCAGACAGGTGACTGCTAGCTAGGGACTTTGTTTAATTTTATTTTTTTTAGTTTGAGAAATTAATAAAGTTTGAGGAATAATAGTAAATTAGAATGTTATGTGTCAACAGTAAGGAATAGTTAGGGTTTTGCCTTCTTTTATTTTCTTTAAGTTAGGGAATCAGGTACACCAGATTCCAAGGATCCTGAGGTGCGGCGGTTCCTGCGCGAAATCTGGGCCCCAACACTTCAACCTCACAGTCATCTGGATAAAGAGACCTTACTTGAACGTCAAACTAAAGCTAAGTGAAGCACTGGACTTGAGTTTTGTAGTTTTAACAAGGAAAAAGGAAAGCAAAGAAAAGAGAGCGAACTATTCTTATTTGTTAATCAAATAATATGTTTTCACTCTAAGGAAAAGTAAAACTACAAAAAGCCTCTGAATTTATGAGATAACAACTGAAGTTGAGAGAGAAATACACATTAAATGCTGCAGTAGTCAGAAAAGTTGCTGAACTGTTTAGAATAGTTAGGGTTACCCTTATAAGAGTTGTCACGTGTTGTGATTGATACTAATTAATACTTATCTGTTAATATAATAAATGATGAAATGTAAGATGGGTTATTCTTTTATGTTCACTTAAGAAACTAGAAAAATAATTTCAGCGAGAAGTTCAACAAAGTGTTAGAACCTGCATAAAATAAATATTAAGACACTTTGCTGTAACTTAATTGGTAAACTTTATACATAACATCTGAGTTTACTTATTGTAAACTTCCCCAGTACCTTTTGAAGGAACTGTGTGTACTGTACCTTCCCCCTTTGCAAGTCTGGTGATACCGCCTCCCTCCTATGGCCACTGACTACACAATTTAGTAAAGAAGATACATCAGGGCGTGTGTCACGAGTTTGCAAGGAGGGGTGGGTTACAGGTTTTTGGCGTAGTCGGTAGGATATTGTGATAAGGTTTTTGGGGGTATAGTAGTGAGTGGTAATTTCAATTGGTGACTCTGACCTTTCTTAGCTGTATTTGGTTAAGGTGAATAACTTACAAGCATTAGAAAGTTTAGGTTAACACTGGAAGAGCACTACAATAAAGTTTGCTTTGGGTGTGTTTGAAAATTATTTTAGTCAGGAGGGTAAGTTCTGTTTTGCAAAAACATTTGTTTCCTTAAAAATAATAAAAATAATTTTAAAAAAAGTTATTGGAAGATGGAAGTGGGAGCTGGAACAAGTGGAACTCGAATGCCACAGATTATCACCAACACAGTAGTAATCCCTCATGAACAGATGATTCCAGAATTTTTGGGGTTCCAAAAGGAAATTTCTGATTTAACTGTGGAAGATTGGATAGAGAAAGTGAGAGTTAGGATGAGAATTTTAAAAATTTCTCAGGAAGATTAAGTGGACGTAATCAGAGATCATCTGAAAGGCCTTGCAGCTGATACAGTGAAATATTCTCTATCTAGAGACTGTAACGTGGAGGAGATTTTTGAAATGTTAAGACAGGTGTACGGGGATAAGGTTGCCTTAGGAATAAGGATACAAGAATTCTACAACGCTAAACAGGAAGAGAACGAAACTATTCGAGTTTATGGGTATAAACTGCAACAAAAAATGGATGTAATTTTAAAAAGGGATCGGAGAAAAATGGGAACGCCGGAGGAAACCTTAAAAGAACAGTTCATTCTGGGGTTAAGAGATGCCACATTGAAAAGGGAAATCACTAAACGAAATGAAGACAACCCAGGGATGGAATTTTCAGAACTGTTACAGGCCGCCATAAGGTGGGCAGGAGAAGAGAGAGTCCCGGTCATAGTGGAGCCTAAGAAAATTCTCCAGAGGTTTAGAGAAGATGCGGGTGATGGTGCAAGTAGAGATACCACTGCAGCAATGATTGGACAACTGACCCGGTTGTTTACTCAGTGGACTGAGCGACAAGAGCAAGAGTGGGAGATGCAGAGACGAGAAAGGTGGAATAGAGGAATACGGAAGGAATATAATGATGGTAGAACCAGTGATCCTCAAGCCATGAGGAGAGATTTTGTTTCTGGAGAAAGATCAAGGAGGACACCCACAGAACAAATTATTTGTTTTAAATGTCAAGAACCGGGACACATAGTTCGACAGTGCAGGAGTGAATAATATCGGCAAGTACCTCATTCAGATAGTGGAAATGGGAGTTTAAATAGTAGTGGTATACCAAGTACCAGTAATGACTCGCTTAGAAGAAGTCAACTGAGTGATACCGTGGATAAAGAGATTGGACGAAAAGCTGTGGTAAGAGGACAAGTGACTGAAAACAAGGGAGACAAATCTGAAGAGAACTTATTTGGGGAACAGGCGGTGGGACCAAGTCTGCTCCTTAAAATGAAAATTAATGGAATTGAAATAACTTGTACTGTTGATACTGGGTCGAGCGTATCCACTGTCTTAGCTAGTTTTTTAAATAAAATTTTCCTGATCCATATTCTCTACAGGATGCCTCACAATTGAAGTTAATAGCTGTGAACGGAAATGAACTCCCAGTTCTAGGGTACATTGATGCTAACGTGCAGTGCTTAGGACAATTGGTTCCAGAAAGATGCATATTCATAGTTCAAGACAATTTCAGGAATGGAAGAATGGAAGAAAACACAGCTCAAGGTATCGTGGGAATGAATGTGTTGAGGCACTTGGAAGGACTGTTTCGGGATTTATCCTGTTTTACGTTGGAACCAACAAAAATTTCAACTGTTATCACGGAAATAAGTCTTCAAAAGCAAAGGCTAAAAGAGCACCGAGTACATTTTGTTAAAGTATTGGGAAGAGTGGGTCAATTGATTCCCGCGAGGTCGGAAAGGATAATTGTAGGGAAATGTAACAGTGTTAGAAAATGGGATGGACCATTGTTGGTAACCGCCACCCAGTCCGCAAGTATGTCAAACAGCATCATGGTAGCTAAAGTACTAGCACAACAAGAAGAAGGTAGAGTACCAGTACGAGTGATAAATATAGGAAAAAAAGATGTCAACCTTCCTCCTAGGATGAGAGTGGCAGAGATTAGTAAGCCCATGAAGATTTTTGAAAAAGAAAACTCAAAAACTGCAGAAAGGTATGTAAATATAGACTGGAAAAAAAATGTACCTAAGGTGAAAGTTTACTGGAATTTATTAAATGACCGACAGTCTGAATTGCTAAAAGAACTGCTGTGGACACATCGTGATGTCTTTTCTAACGATGATAATGACATTGGGTACACTGAGATTATTCAGCATGAAATAAAGACAGGAGATACACCTCCTATTAAACAGCCATATCGCAGAGTGTCACCTCATCTTTTTGAACAGTTCAAAAGTCATATTACTGAACTGGTGCAGCAGGGAATTCTACGAAAGAGCTATAGTCCTTGGGCTAGTCCTGCCGTAATTATCAAAAAAAAAGACGGAAGTATAAGATTCTGTTGTGACTACCGCAAATTAAATACTATTACTGTTAAGGATGCATATCCTTTACCTCGCATCGATGAGGCACTGGACGTTTTAGGAAATTCTAGATGGTTCTCATCTCTGGACCTAATTTCAGGATATTTTCAGCTAGGGATGTGCCCAAAGGACATTGAAAAGACAGCAGTTACCACTCCATTCGGTCTTTTTGAATGGACCAGAATGCCCTTTGGCTTGTGTAATGCGCCCGCTAGTTTCCAGCGCCTGATGGAGACAGTGCTAGATGAGTACATCTTTGAAATTTTGTTGCTTTACCTGGATGATATCCTGATATATGCTCCTTCATTTGAAATTCATTTAGAGAGATTGAATCAAGTATTCAAACGCTTGGGGAAAACTGGCCTTAAGCTAAAACCTAGCAAATGTAAATTATTTTGCAAAGAAAACAAATTTCTGGAATATGTGGTTTCTGAGAAAGGAGTAGCGACAGACTCGGACAAAATGCAAGTGATACAACGGTGGAAGATTCCTACTACAAAGACTGAAGTACGTAGTTTCCTAGGCTTTACAAGCTTTTATAGACGGTTTGTGCCCAATTTTGCACAAATCGCTGCACCTTTATTTATTTATTTATTTAACTGTATTTATATCCCGCTTTTCACCGGGTCAAAGCGGTGTAACATAAAAAAGGGGGGGGGGGGGTGGACAGGAATCAGTTTTTTTACATTGTCTTACGGGAAAGAATAAAGAAACCAACCGGGAAAAGGAATTTGTGTGGTCTGAAGAGTGTCAATTAGCTTTTGATGTTTTAAAGGAGAAATTAATGTCAGCTCCTATTTTATCATTCCCAATATTTACTGAACCCTTTATTCTGACAACCGACGCCAGTTACAGAGGATTAGGAGCTATATTAAGACAAATTCAAAATGGCAAAGAAAGGGTTATCGCATATGCCAATAGAGGGTTGAGGAATTCAGAAAAAAATGCAAATAATTATTCGGCCTTTAAATTGGAGTTACTGGCACTGAAGTGGGTGGCCACTGATAAGTTTAGAGAATACTTGATTTATAAAAAATTTATAGTAAGGACAGACCACAATCCTCTAAAATACCTGGAAACTGCTAAGATTCAAGCTGAGTTAGATTTCACTGTGGAATATAAACCGGGTAAATTGAATCAGAATGCTGATGTTCTGTCTAGATTACCTAAGGATCTAGAGTTGGAGGAAGGAGAAGAAGAAGATAATGGTGGGAAGGATTTTTTGAGACTCAATTTGTTAAAGTGTGCTAAGAAAACAAATACAAATAAAGTTATTCAAATGAAGCAGGTGACGGTGTCAAATAAGTTGACTTTATCTGAGCAATTACAGGAAGAAATTTATCAAGCTCAAACGGTTGATCCGGTAATAAAAGTAATATTAGAGTGGCTAAGACAAAAACCTACAGAAGTGAATTGGCAACAAGTAACGGAAGAGATAAAAATTCTCTGGAAACAAAGAGATAGATTAATAATCAGAGATAATGTATTATTTAGAAAGTTTGAAGACTGCCGACATGGAGATGTGGTGTGGCAGGTGGTGGTACCTGAAGTACTAAAAAACAAAGTATTGAGAAATTTCCATGATAGAGCAGGACATTTTGGAGTAGAAAACACCATTAAAAACATACGTAAGCAGCATTATTGGGTGCATCTAAAGAAAGATGTTGAAAAATGGATAAGCAAATGTTTTCAGTTTTGTTTTGCAAAGTTACCATGTCCTCAAGAAAGAGAAAAAATGGGTTCTTTCCATGTAAATAGACCCTTAGAAGTTTTGGCAATGGATTATATGATACTAGAAAAAGATCGTAGGGGTTTTGAATCTGTTCTTATCTTAACAGACATGTTCACCAGATTTACTATTGCGATACCTACTAGAAATCAAACTGCAAAAACTACTGCAAGAATGCTTATTAATAGATGGCTGGCTGTGTATGGAATTCCAGAACGTTTACATTCAGATCAAGGGAGAGCATTCGAATCGGAAGTCATAAAGGAACTATGCAGTTGGTATGGCATAACAAGATCCAGAACTACTCCATACCATCCTCAAGGAAATGGTAGGTGCAAATGATTTAATAGGACAATGCATCAAATTTTGCGAACGTTTCCTGAGGATAAAAAGAGAAAGTGGTCCGAATATCTGCCTGAACTAAATCAAATATATAATAGCTCTTGTGGTGATGAGGTTACTGACAAGCAGAGAAAAAGGGCTGCTTTTAAAACTTTTTCTTCTGAGCTAGAGCATGGCTCAGACAGGCATTCATTTAAATCAGCACCTAGAGAGAAAAGTCACAGGATTGAGTGTGCTGAGTACAAGCCACACCCTGCCTCCATGGCAACACAGAGTGCAAAGGAGAAACACCTGGGGAGGAGGGGCAAGGAAACGGGCTTCACACTCAAGCATTTAACCTCTCAGAATCAAAGGCAGAGAGGATTAGGATTAGGATTAGGATTGGAGTTGGGGTTGGGCTTGGAACAGAAGCAGAGGTCAGAGCGTGAGCAGGAGAAGGAGAAAGAAAGAGAAAGCCTGAGGAGTCTGACCAGAGGTTTTGGAGCACGGCAGAGAAAAGGCTGACCTTCAGCACAGAAGGGGTTCTAACAGCAGCTCACCTAGCAGAGACAGCTATACAGAGTTTGCAAGCCTTGGTGAAGGTAGGAAACCAAACTCTGGGAGAATTGTGGAATATAGTTCAGATAGCAGTGAAGCTACTGAGGATTCAGAAGGGGAGGTTTATCCCTCCAGAAAGCCTGAAAGGAAATCTGTTCCTAAAAGCCAGGGAAGACAGCTGAAGCATGTGAGTGTCTTGCCCAGAGAGATAAAGCCGTGCAGCTCACATAGAAAACCTGAAGGGAGAAAAGGTAATCCCTGGGAGAAACTGTTTAAGCTAATGCAGCAGTTAAAACCTGATTATGCAAATAAAGACCCAGAGCTGTTTCAGAGTGAATGTGAAGATATGGAAATGGACTTAACTGGATTGGAGGAGGATACAGAGTCTCCAATGGATTGCTCAACAGCATATGTTTCATAGGAGAAAGGCTGACTTGCTAGCTGAAAAGAATATTTCAGAACTGTGATAAATGCTCTGAGGTTTCTGAACCCTGAAAGCTAAAGGGAAAGGATTACAAATGTGTTTTGTTTGAAGCATTAGTTCCTGTATGCTGAAGAAAGCTATATGAGTTCATTATTGTTTCTGTTACTACTTGTTCATATTCTGAAGAAGATTTGCTTTGCTAAAGTTTGATGATAAAAGAGAAAATTAATAAATTTCCTGTGTATTGCCTAAAACTACTCAGACTGCTTACTGACCACAACTACAAAAGTCCCAGCAGCATTTGCTCTGGTAATAAGCAAGAACAGTTGGCACGCGGCCCCTTCTAGGCGACCGCCTAGACAGGGTGCAGCACCACAGGTGGCGTAGTTCTTTGGATTCTTTTGCATCTAACTTATACAAACGTGAACAAGATTTGTGCACCTACAACAAGGAAGAAGCTGTAGGAGGCCAAGCACAACAGGAAGATACAAGAAGTGGAGGAGAAAATCCGGAGCGGCATCCAGCAGGAACCGGAGGGAGTTCCAGCACTGTTCCTAATTGTTGCAGAGCCTGAATCTATGCCAGAACCAGGTAACCCGTAGAAAGGAGGGGGTTAATGGTGGATACTGGTGTAGGACGTGTAAGGTAGTACCAGTTACCAAGAGCAACAAGGAGCATTTGTAGTGCCACACTTGGTGGGTTTTCTTTTTCTCTTTCTTTTCTAGGGAAGCACCAGACCGGAGATGGAGCCACGGGATCTCATGGCCTGGATGACCGAGCAATTCAAAAGACAACAAGAGATGGCAGCGAGAAGCCAGGAACAGGCGATTGCCATGCTGCAGGCCCAGCAAAAGCCTCTCCTCGACCTGATGGGGAGATGGTTAGGGGCACAGGAAAAAGCAGCGGAAGCCACAAGAACCATGTCAGGTTCCCAAGCTGTTTTACCAGGGTTAGGGGTGCTTGACACTGGAACTTTTTCTTTTGGACAACTAACTAAGGACGTTGATATTGACGATTTCATAGAGTCCTTTGAAAGAGTAGCACTATTGGCTAGATGGCCAAAGGACCAATGGGCAGTGTGACATAGTGGGTCCTTCCAGCCCTTCAGAAAGAGCTAAAAAGCAGGAAACAGGAGCAGTGCTGAGGCATAAACAAAAGCACATGGCTAATGGTGGTCATGGAAACCAAGCACAAAGGAAAGAAACACAACCGTGCTGCCAATTAGATATGGAGTCACGAGCTAATTCAGAACACCTGTTAGGGGGTAGAGTTAAGCACTACCCTAGAATTCAGACTCATAAAGAGGTCCCAGTAGAGGGAATGGAGGGAGTCGAGGGAGGAGTCGAGGAAGGAGTCGAGGAAGGTTTGGAAGGTATCGAGGAGAATGGAGCAAGCAAGGTTATCCCAGGGAGAAGAAGGACAGAGTCTCCGTGGAAGGGAGGAACCAAGCTTCCAGTCAGAGAGAGGACAGAGTCTCCAAGAGAAAGATACAACCGAAGCAGACCAGGTTATCTGCAGTATCCTGAGGATTACAGAAAGGAGAGAAAGCCAGGAAGGCAGTTTAAACCTTCTGTGCACAAGTCAGGTTTGGAACCTACAGCCATTCCCACGTCTCAGAGTAAACCTTTGTCAGCCAGGTTTAGAGGTAAGCCTAAAGGCTGGGGTTTTAATAATCACTGTGATTTTATTTAACCGGAGGGTTGGGGCTGTGAGGAAAATGACTGTGATGAGAATGCTTGTTTAAAACAGTACCTGATTCAAGAGTATAGCCAGAAGCCTAAAGCAGTGAGGAAAGGCGTGGCACAAGATTTAACGTTGCAAACATTTCCTGCCTCACAAGAGGAATTAATGGAGACAGAGCCAGAGTTTGCAAATACTCCGGAGGAATTGATGGACTGTACAATTACATTATCTAATGATATATTATCCCTGCGTTGAATTAATGCTTTGAAAAGAAATACAGAATTGTTGGGATTTAAAAGTACAAAGCTGTGAAGAAAACAGAACTATTTACCTTGATTGCTGGAAGCCATGTTTTTGTGCTGAAGTAAGCTGTTTGAGTTTGAAAGTTTTATTTTGTCCTTCTGCCAGAAGCACCTGGTTTTTGTACCTTATTTTTCCTTGTTGAAATCCACCCCGGGAGGGGAATAAATCCTTATTGCTTTGATCACTTTTGAGTCACACTACCCTTTATTGGACGGTTAAAGAGAACTACATTTCCCACAAGGCTTTGCCTCAGGAAATAGTGGAATACCTGTTCAAGAAGGAAACAAACCCCTTAAGCCCTACATGCCTTCGTTGGGGGCATTAATAGGGGGTCACAAATGGCGTAGTAGTTTGGATTTTCACCTGGATTAAAGGACACCTGGAGGGACAAGAGTCCGGCAGCAAGGAGCTGCTGTCCGGGAGCAGCAGAATCCTGTGCTTGGCTGACAGACGGTCAGAAGGGGAGATACTCTTTCTCAGTGCCTGACTCTGCACTGAGCCAGGTAATTGTGGCTAGGCATAAGTGTAGAGGGATAAATCAGAGGAAGAGGTAGTGCACAGGACTAGTGCACAGCATTGGAAAAAAAAAAAAGGAGAAAATTTTTTTTTTCCAGGCCACACTTGGTGTTTTCCTTTGTGTGTTTTCTCAGGTACCTGACACCCACATTGGAGCCTCAGGAGATGCTAAGGTGGATGTCTCTACAGTGGGACAAACAACTGGAGATGACCCGACGTGTGCAGGAACAAACAATGGCAGCCATCCATGAGCAGCAGAGACCCATTAGAGAGCTCATAGAACAATTAGTGAAGAAGCAGCAGGAGCCAGCAAAGGACTTTCCAATGTATACCCAAGGGGTAGGACTACCTAGTAGTGGTGCACTTATGCTGGGACAATTAGCGCCTACGGATAATTTGGACGACTATATAGACGCATTTGAGCATATCGCAGAAGCCATAAAACTGCCTAAGGAGCAGTGGGCCATAAAGTTTGCAATGTCCTTATCAGGCGAAGCGTTATCTGCATATAAGTCGATGCCTGCTGCCTTGACAGTAGATTATGATGCAATTAAGAATGTGGTGAGAGATAGGTTAGGGCTGACCCCTTTATTCTACCGACGCAGGTTTAGGGAGGCAAAATTGAAGCCTGGAGAAACCCCTAAAGCCCTGTATTATAGAATTAAATGCTTAGCCTGGAAGTGGATTAAACCCGAGCATAAGACTGTAGAGGCTATAATGGATGATGTAATTCTGGAACAGTATTTAGAAGCTGTGCCACCAGAGATAAAAACCTTTCTCATGTTGCAAAATTATAGAACCACCGAGGAAGCAGCCAGCATGACAGAACAATATTTTGAGGCTGAGTTTGCAAAAACCTCAAAGTTAGGCGTTCTGGGAGCAACAAGGGCTGGTAATATGGATAGGAATGCAAGAAGTAAAATACCTTGCGAAAATGTGGTTTTTCCTGGGGGTAAAGGAAAATGTTTTAAGAGTGGGAACTTTGGGCATTTCCAAAAAGATGGTGTTTTACGTACTGCATTAGTGTTTGGCAATGGGAAGAAAATCCAGGCAGGGTTTTTAATCCCCGTGCATGTAGAGGGCATAGAGGCCCGAGCGCTACTTGACTCTGGTGCTGACCAGAGTATGGTGTCCCAACGGCTCTGGGAAGCCATACAAGCCCAGTCAGCAACAGGTCAAGCAGTAGGGCAAGTGAGAGTACAATGCGTACACGGGTCGGCCTCCTATTACCCTGTATATGATCTTACCATAGAAGGGTTAGGAACGCAAAAGAAAGTGAAGGTGGCAATAGTCCCACATTTATTATATGATATCATTTTAGGAAATGATTGGCCTCTATTTTGCCAGGGGTTAGGGAAGGGTATAGAGGAAAGGACAGGCTATGTCTCTACCCAGTCCCAGGCCAAAACCCCTCAGGGTGAAATGGACCCTGAAGAGGAAGTAGCAGGTCCATCCCGAGATAGGGAGGATTTCCCTGAGTCAGAAAGGGAAAGTGAAGAGGAAGTGACAGGCCCATTGCCCGCACAGACTGACCTTTTTGATGCCCCATCTAAGAAGGTGAAAAAAGGAAAGGCAAAGAAAAGACAGGAAAGGCAACACAGAACCCAGGGAAGGGCTGGATTGGAAGCCGGGGAGGGGTTACCCTGGGTACCCAATCGGGGCAGACCAGCTGCTTTAAAAAGGAGTGCCATCGGGCGCAGGCTCCCTTTTGCTGCCTCCTCCACTTCCCGCCCGGCCGCGGCTCTCCCAGGAGGGATCGAGCACCCGGCGAAGAGAAGGACGCCCTCCAGTCTTCCCCTGCCCAATCGGGGCAGCCCAGCTGCTTTTAAAAAGGAGCGCCATCGGGCGCACCCGCGCCTGGCGGGCCCGCGCCTGAGGGCCTCGCCAGAGGGCCCTTTGGCGTGGCCCTTAGGCGGGGACCTCCAAGGAAGCAACAGCGCTCCGAAGCCAACCACCACCACAGCAAAACGCCACAAGACTAGCAGTCCACGCACACGGCCTCTAAGACAGAAACTGAACTCCTCACCAGCTCACCGACCGCTAATCCTGCTACATCTTCAGCTCTCCCCCACGCTACCTCAATGCAAGTATTCCTATAAACCACTGTTACAATTATTGTTACCAATACTCCAAACAGTTACATTGTAATTTATTACCTCTGTACAATTTATTCTTACCAATACCTCATACAGTTACATTGTAATTTACTACCTCTGTTACCATGCCCTACTAGTATTTTGCCAGTAAGTTGCCTTTATTAGCCTTTCATCACTTCTCCCACAGTATTGCTTCTAGCTCTTGCCAGTATTATTGCCACTAGCTTTTGCTAACATTTCTGCTACTACTCCTTTTTGTCAATATTACTGCTATTATTATTATTATTTTCGACTGCTCTGCCAGAATAACTGCTGATAGCTCTCCCTCAGATACATCAGCCTGCTAACATCTTGACCATCACAGCACTCATCAACCCCCAGACCGCCGAACCACCATGCTACAACTCACCTCAATCACACATGCCTATGCCCTACCCATGTGCTACATACTACTCGCCCTGGCACTCGACTCTCAAGCCCTCACCACTCATTACAATTCCATCCCAATATTACACAGCCCCTGGAAGAGAAGCTATAACCACCATAGTCAACAGACAGCCCACCAACCAGGCCATACACCTTATCCCCACCTCATCTATATAGCCCTTCAGCAGTCCAAACCCCACCAACAAGATCACCATACCCCTCCCCGAGACCTTAAGTGTGCCTTGATAAATGCACGCTCCATCCGACAAAAATGGCCAGCAGTTGTAGACATGTTAGACGCCCTCGACCTTGACGTCCTATGCATTACCGAGACCTGGCTGTCAGCCTCGGACACCGTCCTCCTTCACCAGTTTGTCCCACCCAACTTCTCTGTCCATTCATGTCATAGGAGTGATAAAAAAGGAGGAGGAACAACCATCCTGACCAAGACATATCTACAATTTCATCTGTTGTCCTCCAGTAGCACCCCACATCTTGACTCCATCACCATCGCCAACAAACACAGCACCATCAACCTATTCTACCGGGCTCCTTCCCCCTCACCTAACGATCTAGCCATAATTGTTGACCTCGCCTGCAACCCCCGTAATCCCCGCACACCTAACTGGGTATTAGGTGACTTCAACCTCCCTGCTCTCCAAGACACTCACAACAAAGCCTTTCTCGCTGCCCTAGAAATGTTAGGATACACCCAATTAGTTAACGCACCAACTCACATCAAGGGAAACACGCTTGACATGATTTTTGCACCGCCCACTTCTCTTAGCCCCACCTATGACCCTAAGATTACTATAAGCCCAGTACCCTGGTCTGACCATAGCTTAATCAACTTCTCAATACCAGGATGCCCTGAGCCCACCATCCCCCAGTCCTCAGACAAATCTTATGCCTCAACGCATAAGTCTTTCCGTCCATTTAACAAAGATGAAATCCCGAAAAAAGCACACCTTCTCCTTAACCCACCTAAACAGAACCTCGATGATATGATTGCAGCATGGAACTCAAACCTAGATGCCAGAATTGACCTACCCTCCACCAGAGAACCTCGCAGGAGAACAAAAGCACCATGGTACTCACCCGAGTTGAAGAAGTCTCTACAACTGCTCAGACGTCTCGAAAGGCGCTGGAGGCACTCAAGATCAACTGAGAATCATGAAGCCTACACTACTCAACTAGCTAAACATCGTGCAGCAGTCTCAACAAACATGAAACAATACTACGCTAAAAGGCTGCACAAATCATTGAATAGGCCACACGATCTCTTCAACATTGTCAGCTCACTAGCAAAAGAACCTTCCCCCAGCCAACCTAACCATCCTGACCCCCAAGAATATGCAGAATACCTCCGAACCAAAACCAGTCAGGTCAACGTACCTTCCGATACCGTTGTCCTGGATGACAAATCCGGGTGGCTCCCCCTCTCCACCTTAACCTCTGATTTAGCCGGCACCCATCAAATGCTCACGACATTCATAACCCCATCCACCAGAGAACTCCAAGACATAATCAACAGCATAAACACCACCACGGCACCGAATGATCCTTGCCCAGCACAATGGATAAAAACACTACGTGTTGAACTCAGCCCATTCCTTACCAATCTTATTAACACTTCCTTCCTGACCGGAACCTTCCCCAACAGCCTGAAGCAAACTTCAATCAGACCCCTGCTCAAAAACAACAGACTTGACCCTGACCCTGCTAAAATGGACTCCTACAGACCAATATCAAGTATCCCGTTCCTAGCCAAAATTATGGAAAAAATAGTCCAATGACAACTAGACCACCACATTGAAAATAACTCACCCTTGGACACCTGCCAACATGGGTTCCGTGAGTCACATGGGGTTGAAACTCTCTTAACCACGTTATTTAACACCCTAACTGTAGGTATCGACAACCTCAGGCAAGCCTTCGCTCTCATTTTCCTAGACATCGCAGCTGCCTTCGACTCCGTCAGTCACGACCTACTTCTCTCCCGCCTTGCTGAGAAGGGAGTTCACGGCACTGCGCTATCATGGTGCACATCATATCTAAATGAAAGATGGCAACATGTTCGCTCTGGCCCCTCAAGATCAGATCCATTCCTGCAAGCGAAGGGTGTACCACAAGGGTCCTCACTTTCAGCACTTCTTTTTAATGTTTACATGCAACCCATCTGCGCTATCATTAGATCCTTCCACATCAACTGTCTAATATACGCTGATGACGTTCTGATGTACACAACAATATCAACTGAGCACCCAGATCTCTCCCGCCTGTCCTCATGCTTCGACGCGGTCACAGACTGGCTACACACTCAGAAGCTAAAAATAAACTTCAAGAAAACGGAAGTCCTATTCGTCTGCAGAGACCAAGCATTCACTCCACCATCATCCATAAAAGTGCGTGATGCCGAACTCTTCACTAAACCTACGATACGATACCTTGGTATCATCCTTGACCAACAACTCAATATGAAGGAGCAGATATCTAATATGGTAAAGGCAGTATACCATAAAATCCGAACACTGCGCCACATTAGACGACTGACTTCAGAACAGTATTTCAAGCTCTAGTAATGCCTCATTTCGACCACATTAACTCCATACTGCACGGACTTCCGAAGAGCACCCTACATCCTTTACAGTTGGCAATGAACGCTGCAGCAAGAACTCTACATGGAGCCTCTAGAATGGAACACATTACCCCCATACTAAAACACCTACACTGGCTCCCTGTCCACTACAGGATTTCATTTAAGATTCTAACAATGACTTTCAAGGCCATCCATAACTGCACGTCCACCTCCCTCTCTGACTTAGTCCAGATAACTCCCCCCAACAGGATGAGGAGGTCAGCTGCTACTAACACTCTCATCCTTCCCAAAGCTATCATTAAATGCTCCAAGGCTACGAGCAACCGTGCCTTTGCCTTCTACGCACCCTCCTGCTGGAATGCTCTCCCACCTGACATCCGCGCCATCAACAACCTTCAATTTAGGAAAGCGTTGAAACGTCACCTATTTACCCAGTACTTCTCCATCTCAAATGACAGCTCTCAGCCACCTTCAATCATGTCCAACTCTCTCCACACGAGCCCCATGCCCAAAACACCTCTACTTTCCGAACCCACCTCTATTTAATTTACAGAATGTCATTGTCGTATCAACTTTACTTACTAACGAGATAATTGTACAAGCCTGCATACTAAATTGTAAATAGTTGTTTACCTGTTAACCTGTTATCCATGTTTATTTACCCTGTTTATTGTAAGTGCATTGAAATGCCCTCTTTGCACAAATAAGTTTCCTGTAAACCGCGCTGATAATAAATAGTGCGGTATAGAAAAGCAATTAAATAAAATAAATAAAATAAAATTAGTGAGAAAATTCCCTTCCTTCCCAGGGGAACAGAAAGCGGACCCTGCTTTGAAACGAGCCTTTGCCTATGCACAAGAAGAAAGGAATACTCTGCCCCAATTTCTTTTAGACAAGGATATTTTGTACAGGGAGAGTAACAATCCATTTACAGGGGAGGTAAGAGAGCAGCTGGTGGTACCGACCACGTTCAAGGCCATAGTGATGAGGATAGCCCATGATCACCCAATAGGAGCCCACAAGGGAATTCAGGGGACATTGGACCAGGTCCTGGCCCGTTTTTACTAGCCAGGGGTCTACAAGGAAACTTCCCACTACTGTGAAGCGTGTCCCACCTGCCAGCGGGTTACTGCCTCGAAACCGAGAGCAGTGCCTATGATACCCACTCCCGCCATATCCACACCTATCCGTCGAATGGCAATGGATATTATAGGGCCACTCGTTAGGACTCCCCGGGGTTTTCAGTACATGTTGGTGATCGTTGACCAGGCTACATGTTTTCCGTGGGCCATACCTCTTAGGAGTACCTCTGCCAGAACAATAGCCCTGGAACTTATCAAGTTGTTCTGTGAGGTTGGCTTCCCTCAGGAGATGCTCACTGACCAGGGGAGCAACTTTCTCTCTAAATACTTAGCTACTGTGTGGGATGCCTTTGGCATACACCATGTGCGGACGGCCGCATATCACCCCAGTCCAATGGGATGGTTGAAAGAACCAATCAGACCATCAAGCAAATGCTTAGACAGGGACTAGAGGGTCAGATGTCCGAATGGGATACGTTGTTACCCTTTGTACTATACGCATGTAGGGAACGTGTACAGGCATCCCTAGGGGCATCCCCATATGAATTACTATTTGGTAGGGCCCCTAGAGGAGTGCTTGATATACTACGCGAACAATGGGTAGAACCCGATAAGGAGGAGACGGAAGTACCCCAGTTCCTTAGAGACCTGCGGAGTCGTTTGGAAAGAACGTCTAAAATCTCTTTGGAGAACTTACAAGCTAGCCAGAAGAGGCAGAAAAAATACTATGACAGAGGAACGAAACCTCGCCAGTTGGCGGTGGGAGATAAAGTGGTCATCATGGTTGCCGAGGTAGGACCCAAATTTGAGTTGAGATGGAAGGGGCCCTGCACTGTAGTGGAGAGGGTAGGTCCTGTCTCATACCTCATAGAAAATAGTAAGGGCCGTCGCCAAACCTACCATATTAATGTTTCAAAACCCTGGAAGGAAAGGGTAGCGACGGTAAGGTTGGCCATTACAGAGAACCACAGGGACCCAGTAAGAAAGATTACGTGCTGTCCGTCACAGGTTCCGGCAGCCCGTAATATTTTAAGGGGGGGGATCTGTGACATAGTGGGTCCTTCCAGCCCTTCAGAAAGAGCTAAAAAGCAGGAAACAGGAGCAGTGCTGAGGCATAAACAAAAGCACATGGCTAATGGTGGTCATGGAAACCAAGCACAAAGGAAACAAACACACCCGTGCTGCCAATTAGATAGGGAGTCACGAGCTAATTCAGAACACCTGTTAGGGGGTGGAGTTAAGCACTACCCTAGAATTCAGACTCATAAAGAGGTCCCAGTAGAGGGAATGGAGGGAGTCGAGGGAGGAGTCGAGGAAGGAGTCGAGGAAAGTTTGGAAGGTATCGAGGAGAACGGAGCAAGCAAGGTTATCCCAGGGAGAAGAAGGACAGAGTCTCCGTGGAAGGGAGGAACCAAGCTTCCAGTCAGAGAGACGACAGAGTCTCCAAGAGAAAGATACAACCAAAGCAGACCAGGTTATCTGCAGTATCCTGAGGATTACAGAAAGGAGAGAAAGCCAGGAAGGCAGTTTAAACCTTCTGTGCACAAGTCAGGTTTGGAACCTACAGCCATTCCCACGTCTCAGAGTAAACCTTTGTCAGCCAGGATTAGAGGTAAGCCTAAAGGCTGGGGTTTAAATAATCACTGTGATTTTATTTACCCGGAGGAAAATGACTGTGATGAGAATGCTTGTTTAAAACAGTACCTGATTCAAGAGTATAGCCAGAAGCCTAAAGCAGTGAGGAAAGGCGTGGCACAAGATTTAACGTTGCAAACATTTCCTGCCTCACAAGAGGAATTAATGGAGACAGAGCCAGAGTTTGCAAATACTCCGGAGGAATTGATGGACTGTACAATTACATTATCTAATGATATATTATCCCTGCGTTGAATTAATGCTTTGAAAAGAAATACAGAATTGTTGGGATTTAAAAGTACAAAGCTGTGAAGAAAACAGAACTGTTTACCTTGATTGCTGGAAGCCATGTTTTTGTGCTGAAGTAAGCTGTTTGAGTTTGAAAGTTTTATTTTGTCCTTCTGCCAGAAGCACCTGGTTTTTGTACCTTATTTTCCTTGTTGAAATCCACCCCGGGAGGGGAATAAATCCTTGTTGCTTTGATCACTTTTGAGTCACACTACCCTTTATTGGACGGTAAAAGAGAACTACATTTCCCACAAGGCTTTGCCTCAGGAAATAGTGGAATACCTGTTCAAGAAGGAAACAAACCCCTTAAGCCCTACATGCTTTCGCTGGGGGCATTAATAGGGGGTCACAGCAGTTAGAATTGCCACTTCTCTTACAGGGGAAGCCATGGCAGCCTATAGGGCTATGCCCGCAGGGCTAGTTAACAACTATGAAGAAGTGAAGCGAGCCCTAAGGGATCGTATGGGTTTAAATCCAGCGGTCTATAGACGTCATTTTAGAGCGTCTAGGCTAAAACAGGGTGAAACACCCCAAGCTTTATGCCATCGCTTAAAGAGTCTGGCATATAAATGGCTCACTCCAGAGACTAAGAGTCTGGAGGAAATATTAGATTGCATTGTTTTTGAGCAATTTATGGATGCTGTGCCTTCAGAGTTGCAAACCTTCCTGGTCCTTCAGAATTGCTGTAATACTAAGGACGCCATTTCACTGGCAGAGCGTTTTCTAGCCGCCGAATTGGTAGGCCATGCGAAACCGGCGCTGGTGGAGGCACCAGAAAGGAAGGCAAGGTCAGCAGAGGTTGAAAAACAAAAATATTTGTCTGTGGATAAATGTCATTATGCCCAGGAAAGAAAATGTTTTGCATGTGGGGGAATGGGGCATTTCAAAAAGAATTGTAAGGCCAAGATAGCCCTAGTAACCACAGAGCCCGGTAGGATAGGAGAGGAATTCCTATTGGAGGTGGAGGTGGAAGGGGTTCCCACAGAGGCATTACTGGATTCTGGGGCAAACCAGTCAATGATTGCCCAAAGACTATGGAAGAGGATTGTATCCCAAACTGATCATAATCTAGAGTCTCCTGGAAGTCAGGTGAGGATCAGATGTGTTCATGGGACAACTACATCCCATCTGATACATAATGTATGGGTGAAGGCTCTAGGCCTAAGAAAAAGGATAGCGGTAGCAGTGGTGTCCAGACTCCCAAATACCTTAGTCCTAGGGAGGGACTGGTCCCAACTTTGGCATGGGTTGGAAAAGGGGTTAAAGGACAAAGCAGGAAAGACCTCCATCCTAGGCAGTCTAGATGAAGCCTTACCCAGGGTAAGAAGAGTTGCGAACTCTGACAATCATAAGGATAGAGCAGGCATGGTCTCTACTTGTGCCAGTTCTAAGGCAGTTAGTGGGGAGCTAGATACTTCAGAGGATCCCATAGCGGGAATGCCCTCACATGATGATTTAATAGGTCCCTCTACGAGTGGCCTGAGGAAGGAAAAGGCTGAAAAGCGGAGGGAGAGACACAATAGATCAAGAAATAGGGCTGAGCTAATGACGGGACAGGAATTGCCCTGGGTGCCAGCCCAACTAATGGAGAAATTTCCCTCATTCCCAAGGGAACAGCAGGCAGATCCTACGCTAGCAAGAGCGTTCGACTATGCGCAGGAAGGATCTGAGACCCTGCCACGATTTTTCTTGGAGGACACTTTGCTCTATAGGGAGAGTGTAGACCCAAAGACGAAGGAGATGAGGAAGCAGTTGGTTATACCCACCTCTTTCAGGAATATCGTGTTAAAGTTAGCGCACAATCACCCAGTGGGAGGACACAAGGGTATACAGGGCACACTGGATCAAATCCTGAACCGGTTTTACTGGCCTGGAGTGTTCAGGGAAACATCTAGGTTTTGTGCGTCCTGCCCTGCTTGCCAACGGGTTACTGCAAGGCATACGCCTGAGGTACCCATGGTATCAGCACCCGTCATATCAGAACCAGTGCATAGACTGGCAGTGGATATAGTGGGGCCTCTCCTTAAGACACCAAGGGGTTACCAATACATATTGGTGATAATTGATCAGGCTACGAAGTTTCCTTGGGCTGTCCCTCTGCGGAATACGTCCGCACGTACCATTGCCCAAGAGATGGTTAAAATATTTTGTGAAGTGGGTTTCCCCAGAGAAATCCTGACCGATAGGGGAAGCAACTTCATGTCCAAATACCATGCCCAGGTCTGGGAGGCCTTTGATATTCGTCACATCCGTCCGGCCGCATATCATCCCCAGACAAACGGCCTGGTAGAGAGATTTAACCAGACCCTGAAAAATATGTTAAGGAGGAGTCTGGAAGGTAATTTGTATTATATGCCTCTAGGGAGCATAAGCAAACCTCTACGGGTACATCCCCATATGAGCTTATGTATGGGCGCACTCCCCGGGGTGTCCTTGATATTTTGAGGGAGCAATGGGTAGCACTGACCATACGGGAACAAGAGGAACCCCAATTTTTAAAGGATTTAAAAGGGAGGTTACAGCGACTGTCCCAAGTATCAGAAGGGAATTCGGTAGCGAGTTAGGCCCGCCAGAGAGCCTATTATGACCGACGGGCTAAACCACGCCATCTAGAGGTTGGCGAAAAAGTACTTGTCATGGTTACAGGGGCCACTTCCAAATTTGAAAGCACCTGGAAAGGGCCTTATAAAATAGTAAAACAGGTAGGACCTTTCACATATTCAGTAGCGAATAACAGAGGGAGGCAGCAAGTCTACCACGTTAATGTCTTGCGGCCTTGGCAAGAGCGAACACTGAGTGCTCAAATAGCTGTAAGGGATTATAGTGACCCGATCGCCCTTTCAAGAATTACTGACTGTGCACGGCTTAGCGCGCCAGCCAGTAATAGCTTAAGGGGTGGGGGGGGGAGGGAGATATGTGGTGATGAGGTTACTGACAAGCAGAGAAAAAGGGCTGCTTTTAAAACTTTTTCTTCTGAGCTAGAGCATGGCTCAGACAGGCATTCATTTAAATCAGCACCTAGAGAGAAAAGTCACAGGATTGAGTGTGCTGAGTATAAGCCACACCCTGCCTCCATGGCAACACAGAGTGCAAAGGAGAAACACCTGGGGAGGAGGGGCAAGGAAATGGGCTTCACACTCAAGCATTTAACCTCTCAGAATCAAAGGCAGAGAGGATTAGGATTAGGATTAGGATTGGAGTTGGGGTTGGGCTTGGAACAGAAGCAGAGGTCAGAGCGTGAGCAGGAGAAGGAGAAAGAAAGAGAAAGCCTGAGGAGTCTTACCAGAGGTTTTGGAGCATGGCAGATAAAGGCACAGAAGGGGTTCTAACAGCAGCTCTCCTAGCAGAGACAGCTATACAGAGTTTGCAAGCCTTGGTGAAGGTAGGAAACCAAACTCTGGGAGAATTGTGGAATATAGTTCAGATAGCAGTGAAGCTACTGAGGATTCAGAAGGGGAGGTTTATCCCTCCAGAAAGCCTGAAAGAAAATCTGTTCCTAGAAGCCATGGAAGACAGCTGAAGCATGTGAGTGTCTTGCCCAGAGAGATAAAGCCGTGCAGCTCACATAGAAAACCTGAAGGGAGAAAAGGTAATCCCTGGGAGAAACTGTTTAAGCTAATGCAGCAGTTAAAACCTGATTATGCAAATAAAGACCCAGAGCTGTTTCAGAGTGAATGTGAAGATATGGAAATGGACTTAACTGGATTGGAGGAGGATACAGAGTCTCCAATGGATTGCTCAACAGCATATGTTTCATAGGAGAAAGGCTGACTTGCTAGCTGAAAAGAATATTTCAGAACTGTGATAAATGCTCTGAGGTTTCTGAACCCTGAAAGCTAAAGGGAAAGGATTACAAATGTGTTTTGTTTGAAGCATTAGTTCCTGTATGCTGAAGAAAGCTATATGAGTTCATTATTGCTTCTGTTACTACTTGTTCATATTCTGAAGAAGATTTGCTTTGCTAAAGTTTGATGATAAAAGAGAAAATTAATAAATTTCCTGTGTATTGCCTAAAACTACTCGGACTGCTTACTGACCACAACTACAAAAGTCCCAGCAGCATTTGCTCTGGTAATAAGCAAGAACAGTTGGCACGCGGCCCCTTCTAGGCGACCGCCTTGACAGGGTGCAGCGCAACACTCTGTACATTGTTCCACCGGTTTTGCTCCAGTTTATCTATTTTTGGGAAGGGAGACATTACTTCCTTCGTGCCCCTTAGTAACTGAAGGAATGTCTTCTGATTGTGATACTGAAATTGCTGAAGATTGGATTCAACTTCAACAGGAGAAATTGGAAGTTGCGCGTAATGTAGCTCGGGAGAAGTCCGCCGAATGTTTCTTGAAAATGAAAAAAAGTTATGATCAAAAGTGCAGAATGTCTGAATTACACGTAGGGGATAGAGTGTTGGTGCGAAAACAGAATTATTCTGGCCAACATAAATTACAAAGTCCGTGGGAAAGTGAAATTTATGTAATTTTAGAAAAATTGGGAACTAATCAAATTGTGTTTAAAATTCAAAGTGAATCGGGCAAAATAAGCGTTTTACACAGAAATATGCTTAAGATGTTTCCTTTAGATTTGGAAAGTTCAGAGACACCAAGTGTGGGAATGCCATCCCAAACAACTCCAGTAAATTTTGATTCCAGAAAGGATAATTTAGAAGGGAAGGGGATGAAAAAGGAGTGTTATTGGATACGAACGTTTGTACAAGTACAAGAACTGTTACCTGTGAAACAGGGGGTATCTATAACTGAGAGTAGGAGGAATATAGTTCGAAGTTCCACTCATGATACTAAAGGTTTGTGTTCTGCTTATTTAAGAGAAAATTATATTTTGGGTTGAACCAAGAGGGATAATACATTTTTTTCTTCGTATTCGAGATTAGATACCTTGTACCTTAACCAAGGTAAGAGAGCTAAGCTGGCAATTCCGGTAATAGACTGTAAACAATTATGTTAGAGGTTAGACAGAATTGTGAGCCGGAATTGTTACGCATTTCAATTGGAAGAGAATGCTGTTATTATGAAAGTTTACTTGCTGTATTGTTAACAGTGTGTTATTGTGGCTTTTAAATAAGAATGATAATTTATGTTAAATAAGTGTAAAGTGTAAGGAGAATTGGGTCATGGATGTTTTGATGGATAAAATGGAAGTGTTGGTGGAGTGAAGTTTAAGGGTGCATAAAAATGTTGAGGACAACATTTAAAATTTAACATGGGCGAATGTAACCCACCCTTAAGGGGTTACGTTTTTTTACTAGAGTGTGCAGCGCCTGAGGAGTGTGTGGATTTGAATTTGGAGGTGATGGAATGTTTGAGTTAGATAAGTTTTAAAGGATTGTAGATTTTGGGTTGTTTAGAGGGGTTTTTGATGTGTGAAACATCCAAATTGAGATTGTGCCATTCATTTTAATGAAACATGCAGTTGAGAATAAAACTGATTTTTTCCTGCAGAATTTGGAATGGGTTCTACTGCTTCATCTGCATATTCCATAAACATGCCTCTGATTGGCTAAGGGATCTAGAAAACAAATTGATGATGTCAGCAAAGTCATCGTCTCCTAGACAACAGAAAGAAAGTTTTTGTTTTGGTTTGCTTTGATGAGAGAGAGGTTTGTTTTTTGAACAGAGAGAAAAACAACAGTTTGGGCTGTATTGAGAGATGTGCTGTTTATGCTATTGTAAAAGTATCAATTGGTGATACATTGTTCTGAAGAGTGGAACTGGAGCTGGGTTTTAGGGACATCAGGCTAAGTAAGTGAATATCTTGATTTGGAGAGGGTTTGAACAGTGTTGGTTGAGACTCTGCTGGTAGTGAAGCCAGGGGCTTTGACTGAAGATTTCTTGGGAGTCCTTTGTAAGAAAGAGACAGAGTGGAATTGTCAGAGTTTTCTTTAAAAGAATTGTGCTATTCAGTAGCCTGTTTTAAGAAGTGTCTGAAGCCTTAAAGAAAACCAGCACAGTAAGTGATTGCCTGCTGTGATAAAGAGGAATGAGTCTGAAGCTTGGTATGAATAAATAACTGCTTTGTTTGTGGAAGTGTCTGTTTGAAATGAAGCTCTGTTAAAAGATAGAGTAACACTGAAGAACAGACTTCCTTAGTTAAGGATATTTAAGTATATGTTGTTTTACCTAGTGTGCAATAGCATTGTTAGAGAAATGGAATGAAGCTAAACATTGTGGAATGGACATGTAGAGCTGTTACTCTGAGTTCAAGACTGAGTAAATTAGGTGCTAGGTGTGTTCTATGAAAGAGGGGGTTTATTAAGCACTTCAGCAAAGGGACTAAAGTTCAGACAGGTGACTGCTAGCTAGGGACTTTGTTTAATTTTATTTTTTTTAGTTAGAGAAATTAATAAAGTTTGAGGAATAATAGTAAATTAGAATGTTATGTGTCAACAGTAAGGAATAATTAGGGTTTTGCCTCCTTTTATTTTCTTTAAGTTAGGGAGTCAGGTACACCGGATTCCAAGGATCCTGAGGTGTGGCGGTTCCTGCGCGAAATCTGGGCCCCAACACTTCAACCTCACAGTCATCTGGATAAAGAGACCTTACTTGAACGTCAAACTAAAGCTAAGTGAAGCACTGGACTTGAGTTTTGTAGTTTTAACAAGAAAAAAGGAAAGCAAAGAAAAGAGAGCGAACTATTCTTATTTGTTAATCAAATAATACATTTTCACTCTAAGGAAAAGTAAAACTACAAAAAGCCTCTGAATTTATGAGATAACAACTGAAGTTGAGAGAGAAATACACATTCAATGCTGCAGTAGTCAGAAAAGTTGCTGAACTGTTTAGAATAGTTAGGGTTACCTTTATAAGAGTTGTCACGTGTTGTGATTGATACTAATTAATACTTATCTGTTAATACAATAAATGATGAAATGTAAGATGGGTTATTCTTTTATGTCCACTTAAGAAACTAGAAAAATAATTTCAGCGAGAAGTTCAACAAAGTGTTAGAACCTGCATAAAATAAATATTAAGACACTTTGCTGTAACTTCATTGGTAAACTTTATACATAACATCTGAGTTTACTTATTGTAAACTTCCCCAGTACCTTTTGAAGGAACTGTGTGTACTGTACCTTCCCCCTTTGCAAGTCTGGTGATACCGCCTCCCCCCTATGGCCACTGACTACACAATTTAGTAAGGAAGATACATCAGGGCGTGTGTCACGAGTTTGCAAGGAGGGGTGGGTTACAATAAGAAAGACAGAGAGGTACATAGACAAGACCTACAGGGATATAGTCCTGAAGTCCCACCTCCCATCTGGCAGCATCTCTGTTGCCATGGAGGAGAGAGGTCATGTGACAGGAGAGAATCATCCTGGTGTGGCAGGAAGTGATCCTGTAACTAGGACCTGTCCTCCAGGTGATGTAAAACCCTCTCGCACCAAGGAAGTTTCTCCAGGGCCATGTGCCCATGAGGGAAGGGTTAGGACAGCCGTTATAGTTGGTGATTCGATCATTAGGCATGTAGATAGCTGGGTGGCTGGTGGACGTGAGGATCGCCTGGTAACATGCTTGCCTGGTGTGAAGGTAGCGGACCTCACGTGCCACCTAGGTAAGGTCTTAGATAGTGCTGGGGAGGAGTCTGCTGTCTTGGTACATATCGGTACTAATGACATAGGAAAATGTGGTAGGGAGGTTCTGGAGGCTAAATTTAGGCTTTTAAGTAGGAAGTTGAAATCCAGAACTTCCAGGGTAGCTTTCTCCGAAATACTTCCCGTTCCACGTGCAGGACCCAAAAGGCAGGCAGAGCTCCGGAGTCTCAAGGCGTGGATGAGACAATGGTGCAGAGATGAGGGTTTCGGATTTGTTAGGAAATGGGGAACATTCTGGGGAAAGGAGGGGCTCTTCCGAAGGGATGGGCTTCACCTTAACCGGGATGGAACCAGGCTGCTTGCATTAACCTTTAAAAAGGAGATAGAGCAGATTTTAAAATAGATAAAAGGGGAAAGCCGACAGTCGCACAAGAGCGCATGGTTCGGAAGAATGTATCCTCGAAGGATACTACCAAAAGCAGAGACCTTCCAAAAAAGAGTAAAGTAGCCCAAATGCCCTCAAGTATGGAGCAGACAGAGCTTAAAGATCCCAAATTACCAATGTCTACCAATAGCCAGATTAATATGAATAAAATACAGTCTCTAAAATGCTTGTATGCAAATGCTAGAAGTCTAAAAAATAAGATGGGAGACTTAGAATATATAGCACTAAATGAGAGGTTAGATATGATTGGAATATCAGACATGGTGGAAGGAGGACAACCAGTGGGACACTGTGATACCTGGGTACAAATTATATAGTAATGCTAGAGCTGATCAAATTGGTGGAGGGATTGCACTCTATGTTAGAGAGGGCATTGAGTCAGAAAGGATTAAATTTTTGCAGGAAACAAAATTTGCTGTAGAATCTCTATGGATTAAAATTCCATGTAAAAAGGGGAAGGCGATGGCAGTGGGGGTGTACTATCGACCGCCTGGCCAGAATGAACAAATGGATAATGAAATGCTCAAAGAAATCAAGGAAGCTAACAAAAGTTACAGCGCAGTAATGGTTGATTTCAATTACCCCGGTATCGACTGGGTCAGTGTCACGGCAGGACATGCTAGGGAGATAAAGTTCCTAGATGAAATAAATGACTGCATCTTGGAGCAGCTGGTTCATGAACCGACCATAGGGGAAGCCAGATTAGACATAGTCCTTAGTGAAACACCAGATCTAGTTCAAGAGATAAGGGTGTTGGGGCCACTTGGCAATAGTGATCATAGCATGATCGCGTTTGATTTAATTAGTAGAGGAGGGATAGTAAGGAAATCCACAGTACTACCTTTTAACTTTCGAAAGGGAGACTATGATAAAATGAGGAAAATAGTTAAGAAAAAACTAAAAGGAGCAGTTGCAAAGGTTAAAGACTTACATCAAGCTTGGGTGTTGCTTGAAAAATACTGTCTTGGAAGCCCAGACCAGCTGTATTCAATGCCTTTTCAATGCCTCGTTGGAGTCGGGAGTGGTGCCAAAGGACTGGAGAGAGGCTCATGTGGTGCCTTTACACAAAAGCGGAAGTAAGGATGTGGTTGAAAACTACAGGCCGGTTAGTTTAACTTCAGTGGTGAGTAAATTAATGGAAACGCTGTTGAAAGAGAAAATAGTGAGGTTTCTGGAGTCCAGCGGATTACAGGATCCGAGGCAGCATGGATTCACCAGAGGCAGGTCTTGTCAGACAAATCTGATTGATTTCTTTGACTGGGTGACCAGGGAGTTGGACCGAGGGAGAGCTCTAGATGTGGTGTATTTAGATTTCAGTAAAGCCTTTGACACTGTTCCTCACAGGCGACTTATAAACAAACTGAGCACCCTAGGGATGGACCCTAAAGTTACTGCTTGGGTTAGAAATTGGTTGGGTGGGAGGCGACAAAGAGTACAAGTAAATGGAGCTCACTCTGAGGAGAAGGATGTTACCAGTGGTGTGCCCCAGGGATCTGTCCTTGGTCCGATTCTTTTTAACATCTTTGTTAGTGATATAGCGGAAGGGCTGTCGGGTAAGGTTTGCCTCTTTGCGGATGATACCAAAATCTGCAATAAAGTAGACACCCAGGAAGGTGTAGATAACATGAGGAGGGATCTAGCTAAGCTTGAAGAATGGTCTAGAATTTGGCAGCTGGGATTTAATGTTAAAAAATGTAAGGTCATGCATTTGGGCTGCAGCAATCCTAGGGAGCAATACAGCATAGGAGATGAAGTACTTTTGTCCACTAAAGAAGAGCGGGACCTAGGCGTAGTTGTGTCCGATGATCTTAAAGTAGCTAAACAGGTAGAAAAGGCGACGGCAAAAGCTAGAAGGATGCTTGGGTGCATACGGAGAGGAATGGCTAGCAGAAAAAAGGAGGTGATAATGCCTCTGTATAAGTCTTTGGTGCGACCTCATTTGGAGTATGGTGTGCAATTCTGGAGACCGCACCTTCAAAAGGATGTGAACAGGATGGAGTCGGTGCAGAGGGTTGCTACTAAGATGATTAGTAGTCTTCATTATGAAACATATGAGGACAGACTTAAGGATCTTAATATGTACACCTTAGAGGAAAGGCGGGATAGAGGTGATATGATTGAGATGTTTAAATACCTCCGTGGCATAAATGTTCAGGGAGAGAGCCTCTTTCAATTGAAAGCAAGTTCTGCGACGAGGGGACATGGGATGAGGGTGAAGGGAGATAGATTCAGGAGTGATATGCGGAAATATTTCTTTACGGAAAGAGTAGTGGATCCGTGGAATAGTCTCCCAGTGGAGGTGGTAGAGATGAGGACAGTAACTGAATTCAAAAAAGCATGGGACCAACACAGAGGATCTCTAAAGGTAAAAAGTGGACTGTTGTAGTTGTTGTTATGGAAGGACAGACTAGTTGGGCCTTGTGGTCTTTTTCTGTCATCATGTTTCTATGTTTCTATGTTTCTATTCCACGCTTTAAGAAAAGTGGAAGGAAGTCCAAAAAACTGCCCGCATGGTTTAAAGGTGAGGTCAGAGAGGCTGTTGTTGCAAAAAAAGCATCTTTCAGGAAATGGAAAAAAGAGCCAAATGACGAAACCTGGAAACAGCACAAGCACTGGCATGTCAAATGCACGGCATTGATAAGGCAGGCAAAGGGAGAATTTGAGAAGAAGCTTGCTGCAGAAGCAAAAACGTGAAATAAAGACTTTTCCAAGTACATTCATAGCAAAAAACCTGTGAGAGAGTCAGTTGGTCCATTAGATGATAGAGGGGTTAAAGGGGCACTACGAGGTGACAAGGTGATAGCGGAGAGACTGAATGAATTCTTTGCTTCGGTCTTTACTGAGGAAGATGTAGGGATGTTACCCATAACTGAAGTGGTATTTAAAGGTACGGAAGAATTGAAGGAAATATCGATACATCGGGAAGATGTATTACAACTATTAGATAAAGTGAAGAGTAGCAAATCACCTGGGCCAGATGGTATACATCCAAGAGTGTTGAAAGAACTGAAATATGAGATTGCAGACCTGCTATTAGTAATCTGTGAATTTTCATTAAAATCATCTGTAATACCTGAAGATTGGAGGATCGCCAATGTAACGCCAACTTTTAAAAAGGGTTCCAGGGGTGATCCGGGAAACTACAGACCAGTGAGCCTGACGTCAGTACCAGGAATAATGGTAGAAACCATCATAAAGAACAAAATTACTCAGCATGTAGATAGTCATGGCCTAATGGGAGACAGCCAACATGGCTTTAGACAAGGAAGATCTTGTCTTACTAATCTGTTTTGGTTTTTTAAAGGTGTAAATAAACAGGTAGACAAAGGTGAGTCGGTTGATATAGTGTATTTGGACTTTCAGAAAGCCTTTGACAAGGTCCCTCATCAGAGACTTCTGGCAAAACTAAAAGGTCATGGGATAGGAGGCAGTGTACTATTGTGGATCAGGAACTGGTTAAAAGATAGAAAGCAGAGGGTAGGGCTAAATGGCCAATTTTCCCAATGGAGAAAGGTGAATAGTGGTATACCCCAGGGATCTGTTCTGGGTCTGCTGCTTTTTGACATATTCATAAATGACCTGGAAATGGGAATAACGAGAGAGTTTATCACATTTGCAGATGACACAATACTATTCAAAGTTGTTAAAACCCATGAGGATTGTGGAAAATTGCAAGAGGATCTTTATAAATTGGAAGACTGGGCATCCAAATGGCACATGAAATTTAATGTGGACAAGAGCAAAGTTATGCACCTAGGAAAGAAAAACCCAAACTATGGTTTCATGATGCAAGGTTCCACATTAGGAACCACCACCCAAGAAAAGGATTTAGGCGTCATCGTGGATAATATGTTAAAACTCTCCGCCCAGTGTGCAGTGGCAGCCAAGAGAGCAAATAGAATGCTAGGTATCATAAGGAAAGAAATGGAGAATAAAACAAAGGATATTATAATGCCTCTGTATCGTTCCATGGTGTGACCGCACCTTGAATATTGTGTGCAATTATGGTTGCCATATCTTTAAAGGGATATAGCGTTATTAAAAAAGGTACAGAGAAGAGCCACCAAAATGGTAAAGGGGATGGAAGGATACCCCTATGGAGAGAGGCTAAAAAGGTTAGGGCTCTTCAACCTTGAAAAGAGATGGCTGAGGGGAGATATGATAGAGGTCGATAAATTAATGAATGGAGTGGAACAGGTAAACGTAGATCGATTGTTTACGCCAGAGGTTCCCAACTTCAGTCCTGGAGGGCAAAACACCATTCTGGTTTTAAGGCTGTCCCTAATGAATATGCATGTGATACATTTGAATACAAAGGGGGTAGTGCATGCAGATGCATCTCATGAATATTTATTAGGGACAGCCTGAAAACCTGAATGGTGTTTGGCCCTCCAGGACTGGAGTTGGGAACCTCTGGTTTACGCCATCAAAATATAGAAAGACTAGGAGGCATGCAATGAAGCTACAGGGTAACCTATTTAAGACTAATAAGAGAAAATATTTTTTCACTCAACGTGTAATCAAACTCTGGAATTTGCTACCGGAGGATGTAGTAAAAGCTGTTAGTGTAGCCGGGTTTAAAAAAGGTTTGGACAAGTTTCAGAGGCGCTCTCCCGCCACCAACCCGACCATCGGAGGCAGCAGCCAGCATCGGAGGCAGCAGCCATTTACATCTAGCTGCTCAATCGGGGCAGCCGCGTGGCTATAAAGAAGGCAGCGCCATCGGGCGCTTGCAGAGACGCTCTCCCGCCACCAACCCGACCTTCGTAGGCAGCAGCCAGCATCGGAGGCAGCAGCCATTTACATCTAGCTGCTCAATTGGGGCAGCCGCGTGGCTATAAAGAAGGCAGCGCCATCGGGCGCTTGCAGAGACGCTCTCCCACCACCAACCCGACCATCGGAGGCAGCAGCCAGTATCGGAGGCAGCAGCCATTTACATCTAGCTGCCCAATTGGGGCAGCCGCGTGGCTATAAAGAAGGCAGCGCCATCGGGCGCGCCCGCGCCTGGTGGGCCCGTGCCTGAGGGCCCTTTGGCGTGGCCCTTAGGCGGAGGCCTCAATCCATCAACCCGTCATGCTAACAAAAGCTCCCTCTCGGAACGGAGTCACCATCCCTTGGCAGGAAAAGGCAAGTCACCTAACCTTCTCTGACCAAAAGCCTTAAGCGCTAAGATCTGGAAATAGACCTTCTGACAGAACATGGTCTATACTGCACTACTATGTAACTATACCAGACAAACATATGCTACTAAGTAACAGATTCCATCTGCTCATAAGCTGTCGTTAGTCTGACTCTCTCAGCTACTTCAACATAACCTGATGTTGCCATTGTTATCTGAAATAGCTGCCTGGAATTGTGTAGCTTGCCTTAAATTAAGATCTGCTACTCTCCTTTGTTACTGTTTGCATAACCTTCTGATTTCCATTGATACCAGAAATAACAGCCTTGATCTGCTTAGCTAGCCTTAATCTGCATAATTTGCTATCTTACCGCCTACATCTCCTACTGTTTGTCATTCATACCCGAAACAACTGCCTGAACTGCGTAATTTCCTTGTGATTTACACCTGACACCTGAACACCACAAGCCAACCATACTCCCTGCCAGTAAAACAGCATAAGGGACCCAGGTCTGAAACACCCTAACCACCAGCGTACAAACCACCATCCTATCCTGTTTCAAGCTACTCGCACAATATGGCCCTGTCAAACATTGTAACAGTGGTCCTATATCTCTTCTCTATAGGCCTAAGCAGTGTGACGGACCTACCTTCTAGCCACAATTATATTCCAATTCTCCAGAATCACAAGAGGAGATGGGCAAATAACACACTCCACAATTCATGGGAAGCCACCCACACTCTCCACCACCATCTCTTACACATTGCACTACAACACAATAAGAAAACAAAACATGAGGAAACCCCCCCCCCCCCGCAACCCCTGAGATATGCGCTCATAAATGCCCGATCTATTCGCAAGAAATGGCCAGTCATTTCCGAATTGATACTACTCCATAACCTCGACATACTCCTGATCACAGAGACATGGCTCTCCAGTGACGACAATGTCTTCATCAACCAGCTCCTTCCCTCCAAATTTTCAATCCATACATGCCATAGAAATGGCAAGAGAGGGGGCAGAGTACTCGCCATCACCAAATTGGACCTCCAGTTCCTCCTAAGAAACGCAACCAACACATCACTCCTTGACACAATCACAACAGCAAACAAGAGCTGTGCTATCAACCTTCTATACAGGGCCCCATCAGCAGACCCAGATGTCCTCTCCACAATAATCGACCTTGCATCCAATACTCAAAACCCACACACTCCAAGCTGGATCCTAGGAGACTTCAACTTACCTTACTTACTAGACTCCCACACCTCAGCTTTTCTCGATGCCCTTAAGGATCTAGGGTACAGACAACTGATCAAAGAACCTACCCATGTAAAAGGAGGCATCCTGGACCTGATATTCACTCCTCAGGCAACCCTCAACACACCCAAGACCCCTGAGCTTTCAATTACTGCAGTTCCCTGGTCTGACCACAAGTTGATCCGATTCCAAATTCCCTTGCCCAGCCACAATCGGAAGGAAGCCAGAACAATCAGCAGCTATGCCAAGGCTCCAACATGAAGATTTCAGGCTTTCAACAAAGAACTGATACTGAGCACAGCACACCCACTAATCACCTTGACAGCACATGATCCCAAAGCTCTGGTCTCCGAATGGAATGAAACAGTCAGTTCAATTGCTCTACGTCCGCCAGCTACCATACCTCCAGGGAAACGATCATCGGCAACCTGGTA
This sequence comes from Ichthyophis bannanicus, assembly GCA_033557465.1. Taxonomy (NCBI): domain Eukaryota; kingdom Metazoa; phylum Chordata; class Amphibia; order Gymnophiona; family Ichthyophiidae; genus Ichthyophis; species Ichthyophis bannanicus. The sequence continues at coordinate 158,009,103 of CM066039.1, read as the reverse complement.
CTCTGCTGAGCTGAAATCCTCTCGCACCCTCCTAAGGAAGCTGGAGAGACGCTGGCGCCGCTCACACACAGCAGACGATCAATAACTCCCACCTGGCAGTGCACCGCGAAGCGGTAACAATGAACATGAGACGATTCCACACAGACACGCTAAAAAGATCCTTAAACAAACCACACGACCTGTTCGCCCTCGTCAAGGACCTAACAAAGGAGCCAACCGCGGAGCAAGCTATCGTGATCCACCCTCAAGAATTTGCGGACTATCTACAGTCCAAGCTATGCCAGACCTGCAATGCCTCAACACCCGACACCTCCCTTGAGCCTAGTTATCAAACACTCCTCTCCATCTTCTCCACACCTCCCAAGCAGCGCATTGAAGACACCATAGCTGCAATCAACATGACTACTGCTCAAACTGATCCCTGCCCTGCATTCTGGATTAAAGATCTATGGTCTGACTTTAGTCCCATTATAGCCAGAATCATGGATCAATCCTTTGCAACAGGTACATTCCCGCAACCTCTCAAACACACATCCATAAGACCGCTACTAAAAAACAACAAACTTGACCCATAGAAGGTAGACTCCTACAGACCGATATCGAGCATACCTCTGCTGGCAAAAATAATTCAGAAGGAAGTCCAGATGCAAATTCAAGAACACATTGAAACCACTGCACCACTGGACCTTTGCCAACACGGCTTCAGAGAGGCCCATGGAGTTGAAACGCTCCTTACCACACTATTCAACAACTTAATAGCAGGAATGGACAACATTCGCCAAGGTTTTGTCCTCATATTCATGGACATTGCAGCTGCGTTCGACTCGGTGAGACTTGAGCTTCTGCTGGAACGTCTCAAGGAGAAGGGAATCACTCACAAATCGCTAGATTGGTGCAAATCCTACCTTTCAGACCGATGGCAGCATGTACGTTCCGGGGCAACCTCATCAGATCCTTTCCACCAGAAGCAGGGTGTCCCGCAAGGTTCCTCCCTTTCAGCCTTGATGTTCAACGTATACATGCAGCCTATCTGCAACCTGATCCGGTCATTCAATGTCAACTGCTTGATATATGCAGACGACGTGCTGCTATACATGCCTTTCTCAACTGAAAATCCAGACCTCTCTCCACTGACAAACTGCTTTAATGCAGTATCCGACTGGCTCCAAACGCAAAACCTCAGGATCCAACACAGGAAAACAGAAGTACTCTTCATGACAAGGAATCCAAACTTCTCCACACCACCCTTTCTAAGAGTCAAGGAAGCAGATCTCCAGACCAAGCCTACGATCAGATACCTTGGTGTCACCTTGGATCAGAGACTAGACATGAAGGTACACATAGGCAATGTAGTTAGGGCGGTGTACCATAAGATCAGATCCCTCAGACCCTTACGATCACTGCTAGAGCCAGAAGACTTTAGGACAATTTACCAGGCGCTGATCATACCACATTTCGATTATGCAAACGTGATCCTACATGGGCTCCCCCCGGCCACCCTAAATCCACTGCAGCTTGCGATGAGCACTGAAGCGAGGGTCCTATATGGTGCTTCCAAGAAAGACCATGTGACGCCCATACTGAAGCATCTACACTGGCTCCCGATACATATGAGACTCAGGTACAAAACCCTACTGCATACATTCTACACGAAGCTGGTCTCCATGGCACAGTCTATCACTGGTTTCACTCCTTCCTCTCCTCCCGTTCCTGCACAGTAGTCTCATCATCCGCCCCACCCACTCCCTCCGACTCCTTCCCTTTGCCCTGTGGCGTCCCTCAGGGGTCTGTCTTAGCACCTCTTCTTTTCAATTTATTCCTAGTACCACTGGCACTCCTAGTTCAGCAGTTTACAATTTCCGCATTCTATTACGCTGATGATCTGCTCTTCCTATATCACACTTCTCCCCTTCACCCGGATCTCAGCCCACTGAACTCTTGTCTTTCAGCTGTCGCTAACTGGCTCACTCTAAACTGCTTGCACCTCAATCTTGCAAAAACAGTAGCTATCTGGTTCACTCATGGCGGCCCTTCTCCTTTGGTCACTCCCTCTTTCTCAGGCTCACCAATCCCACTCGTTACAAGCTTTCGTTATCTGGGTGTAATTTTTGATTCCAACCTTTCCTTCCATGATCATGTTTCTCACATTACAAAGACCTCCTTCTTCTTTCTTCGACAGATACGGTCCATTCGCCCCTTTCTCACCCCTGAAGACCTCACCACCCTTCTCCTGTCTCTAGTAATGTCACGTATCGATTTCTGCAACTCAGTTCTAGCCGGGCTTCCTCTCTCACACCTTCACCATCTTCAACGTGTTCAGAATACCGCTGCACATCTTATCTTTCACTCCTCCATCCGCGATCATGTTACTCCTCTTTTTCTTCGCCTACATTGGCTCCCCTTGCAATTTCGCATCCGTTATAAAATCCTCACACTGGTCCACCAAGTCTTATATAACCGTACTCCTTTATATCTGGCAGACCTACTTCAATTCCACACCCTCACTCGCTCGCTTCGCTCCATTCACATTAACCGGCTCCACCTTCCATCTCCATCACGTGCTCATCTACAATCCACACGTTCCTCTGCCTTTTTCTTTACCGGCCCTGCCTATTGGAACTCCCTCCCCCTTTCCCTCAGACTTGAGCAATACTATCCCACTTTCAAGAAAGACCTGAAGACACATCTCTTCTCCACCGCCTTTGACCTCCCCTCCCCTTTTGTGTGACTCCTCTCCCCTCCTTTCCCTTGTTTTTATCTCTCCTCATTCATGTCTAGTTTGGTGTCTTGAGTGCTCTCCATTGTAATTTCTTTTCCTGTTCAGGCCTATTGGCCCCTCTGTATATTTTTTTTGAGTTTTTTGTAAACCGCCGTGCTCTAATTGTAACTGCGGTATATCAAGCCTAATAAACATAAACATCTTTGACTCATCATTGGAGGGGTCATCTGATCCTGGTGAGGAAGCATAGTTACTCATCTGTAGCAGGTGTTCTTCAGGAACAGCAGGAATAAGTCGTTAGATATGGGTGATGTCACCAACAAAGTCTGCGTGGGAACGATCTTCAGTTTCCATAGGAAGCTTTTGAGAGATCCACCATGAATGCGTGCCTGTCTTCCCACCCAAAGAAGCCATCTTACTTCAGTATAATGACATACAGTAGCTTAATCAAGCAAAAAAGAATAACTCCACAGGGAGGAGGGAGGGTAGTGAAGACTTATTCCTGCTGTTCCTGGAGAAAGCGTAGTTACTCACCTGTAACAGGTGATCTCCAGAAACAGCAGGAATCAGTCTTCATATATAGGTGATGTCCTCCGATGGAGCTTGCATGGGAACACTCCCCAGCATCCAGTAGGAAGTGTTTGGGAGCATCCCTCCGTGCATGTGTGCAAGCCCTCCCACCTTCCAGGTGAATCTCATCAGTTAGGTATATAGCTGAGAAAAAAGGAAAAAAAATCAACAACTCCTTGGGGAGGGGGTCAGGTTGTGAAGACTGATTCATGTTGTTCCTGGAGATCATCTGTTTCAGGCGAGTAACTACGTATCTCCAGGAACAAACAGGAACACAGTCTTCACATATGAGACTCCCTAGCTCCAGGCTATTGGAAGAGGAGCCTTGCCTGAAGTAATGGGAAAAAACTGTTGAAGAACAACATGGAGAGTCCAGGAGATCTAGGAGTCTCGGCATTCCCAGTATGCCCTCCTTGAGTCGATAGTGGCAGTAGCCTGGATGGACAGAGGGTCGGAGGGAAGGAGGTATAGCTAAGTCCCAAAGATGTGCCATATTACGGGTTGGCCAAAGTCACTGTCCTTACGAGAGTCCCTGTCCAGACAGTTGTGGACTGCAAAGGTGTGAATGGAGGACAATGAGGCAACATGGCAGATCTCCATTATGGAGACAGAGCGTAAGTGGGCCACAGAAGTGGCCATGGCACGACATTCTGGGCAGTGACATGCCCCTCTAATGTCAGGCTCACTGGAGTGTATGCAAAGGATATGTAGTCTGCTATCCAAAGAGAAAGAGTGTGTTTAGTCACAGGAAAACCAAGGTGACTGGGGTCAAAAGAAATGAATAATTGTTAGGATTTTTGGTGAGCATTGGTAATATGCCAGTGCTCGCTTGCAATTGAGATGCATGTGGCTTTGGAAAAAAGTTGGGAAGAATTATCGACTAGTTGAGCTGGAAGGGAGATACAACCTTTGGAAGGAAATGTGAATGCTTTCGCAGGACCATCCTGTCATGATGAAAAAATGTATAGGGCGCAACCAAAGCTTGTAGTTTGCTTACTCGGCGAGCCGAGGTGAGCACAACTATGAAGGAAACCTTCCAAGTGAGAAACTTGATGGAGATAGTGGCTAGAGGCTCAAATGAAGGCTTGAGCAATTGGGCAAGAACCACATTGAGTTCCCAGGCAACAAGTGGTGGCCGAACCAGTGGCTTAGATAATAGAAGGACCCCGCATGAAGTGGGCCACCAATGGATGTGTGGGGACGGGTTTTCCATCAATCTCTCGATGAGAAGCCAAAATGGCACTGAGATGGATATAAATGGAACTAGTTTTGAGTCCCATTGAAGAAAGGTGAAGAAGATACAGTAGAAGACTCTCCACTGGACAAATGAAGGCATTGAGGGTGTGCTGTGTACACCACAGTGCAACACTATGCCATTTAAAGGCATATGTGCATTGCGTGGAGTCTTTTCGGGATGCCAGAAGGTTGTCCTTTAGGGCATCCAGTAAATTGCGGTCTAAAAGTGCTACCTTTTCAGCAGCCAAGCTGTCAGGTAGAACGTCCAGATATTGGGATGGAGTAACACCCCAAATCCTGCGAGTTCAGATCTGATATGCAGCCGAGATGAAGCTGCTGATGCTGAACTAGACGAAGAAGGGGAAACCACAGCTGTCGGGGCCAGAAGGGGGCTACTAGGAACATGGCGCCTCTGTTGTCTGCAATTTGAACATCAACTTGGCTATGAGCGGAATGGACAGGTAAGCATTTAACAAACCCATTCTCCAAAGGAGGAAGAAAGCATCTGGGGCTTGACGTTGCAGAGACAGCACCCTGGAGCAGAAGTGAGGGACCTGTGCATTGAGTGGAGTGGCAAAGATGTTTATCTGTGGGATTCCCCAGTACTGGAAGATACGAGCAACTGCTCTCTGATGAGACTGTTTGTGAGAACATTCTGCTCTCCCGGCAGGTAAACGGCTCAGAAGAGCATTCCATGAGCCAGGGCAAACATTCACAGGTAAACCACTTCCTTGCAGAGGAGGAGAGAGCCCATGCCTTCTTGTTTGTTCACATAAAACATGGCAATCTAATTGTCCATTTCAAGCAGGATTGACTGATGTGATGACTGCTGGCGAAACACCTGAAGGGCGTTGGTTATCACTCACAACTCCAGGAAGTTTTGAAGGAAGGCTTCCTGTTAAGACCAGAGGCCCTGCGTGCCCAGGGCATCCAGATGAGCCCCTCAACCCTGTTTGGACGCATTAGTGGTGAGGGTCCATTGAGGTGGAGGCATCTGAAAAGGTAACCCTGCACAAAGGTTTTGAGGAGAGAGCCACCACTGAAGGGAGTTTTCTAGAAGTGGGGTGACTACCACTTGGTCTTGGAGACGAAATGTGGAGGCCATGTGACCAAAGAGATGAAGCATACCACGTGCCGTGGTGTGACGGCTGCATTGAATGAGGCCTGCCAAATCTGTGAGGCTTTTGAGACAGTCTTCAGGAAAAAAAATTCAAGCTTGAGTTGTATCGAGAAGGGCACCTATGAATTCCAGCTTCTGGGTAGGTGAAAAGTGTGACTTTGGAAAGTTTATGACAAAACTGAGATGTTGCACTGTAATGGTGAACTGAACGGACAGATGCACCATCTATGGCATTGCCCCTGACGAGACAGTTGTCTAAATAAGGGAAGAAGAAGATGCCTAGGATGCAGAGATAGTGTAGTTACTCACATGTAATAGGTGTTCTCCAGGAACAGCAGGAATCAGTCCTCACATATGGGTGATGTCGGCGCCAATGAAGCCCGCGCGGAGAATTTCCCCAGCTTTCAAAGAAAGCCTTTGGGACATACTACCATGCACGCGTGGTCCCCTTCTCACCCAAGGGTGCCATCTTGCTCAGATGACATCGTTAGGAAGGCAGTAAAAAACTAACACAAGGTAGGGAGGCAACTCCCAGGGGAGGAGGGAGGTTTGTGAGCATTGATTCCTGCTATTTCCGGAGAAGTTGTTATAGGTAAGTAACTATGCTTTCTCCAGAAACAAGCAGCAAGTCAGTCCTCACATATGGGACTCCCTAGCTCCAGACTGCCGAGAGCTGAACTAAGACAGTTGCAGAAGGTGAGTCCCCACTATGAGGCTCTTCAAGACCCTAGCGTCCAGTGACACTATCACTCCGGTAGCCTGAACACAGAAGGGTCGGAGGGCAGGAGTTACTTACACCACAAAAACGTTATGGAGTGCTGCATGCCAAAAGCACTGTCCCTGCGGGATTCGCTCTCCAGGCAGTACTGAGCTGCGAACGTATAAACTGAAGACCATGTAGCGGCCTTGCAGATTTCTGTCACTGGCACTGAGCGGAGGTTGGCCACTGACGCGCCATCACCCTCACACGATGCGCTGTGATCCGGTGTTCAAGGGGAAGGCCAGCTCGCTCATAAGCAAGGGCAAAACAGTCCGCCACTCAAGTGGACTGAGTTTGTTTGGTTACAGGGAGCCCCAGCCGGCTGGGGTCATAAGATACAAAAAGCCGAGGAGCCATTCAATGGGCCTGAGTCTGATGCAAGTAGAAGGACAGAGTCCGCTTGCAAGCTAGTGTATGAAGTATTAGCTCCTCCCTGCTGGTGTGAGGCTGCGAAAGAAGGTGGGGAGGACCACCTCTTGGTTTAGGTGGAAGGGAGATACCACATTCGGGAGGAATTTGGGGTGTGTGCAGAGCATCACTCTGTTCTTATAGAACCTTGTACATGGAGGGTCCGCCATCAGGGCCTGGAATTCACTCACTCTTCGAGCGGACATGAGGGCCATCAGGAAGGCACTTTTCAAGACAGGTATTTTAGGTGACAAGTGGTTACGGGCTCGAATGGTGGGTTTTGATTGATTCTACAACAGCTATGGTTAACGAATTGACAGCAGAAGGTAGCCCTGATTAAAATTAACTCCAAATTGGATATAAAATGGCAGGAGTTTGAGTCCCAAATGAATAAGCTCTGACAGGTCTCAACAAAGAGAAAATTAAAGAAATTTCATCAGGGTGAAGTGGACTATTAAAAGGGCCAAGTATAGCCCTGGATATTTCGATGTGAAAAGAGAAATTATAGATCAAGGGTTATCTTTGACTCATCATTGGAGGGGTCATCTGATTCTGGTGAGGAAGCATAGTTACTCATCTGTAGCAAGTGTTCTCCAGGAACAGCAAGAATAAGTCGTCAGATATGGGTGACATTACCAACAGTGTCCGCGTGGGAATGATCTCCTTTTATGCAACTCTCAGCTGCTCTCAGTTCTTTCACAGGCTAATCAGGCCCACTAACTCCTGATGAGATTTCAGTAGCTTCAAAGATCAGAGACAGATACTAAAAGCAGTGTTTTATTTATTTATTATTTATTATTTATTACAGTTGCTTATATACCGCACTATTCGGTATCAGCGCGGTTTACATATAACAAAGTGACCAATACACACATTCTGTTTGGTTTTACATCGAACAGGAATATAAACTTGGATAACAGGGGCTGAACTATATACATGAACTATTTACATGAAATATGCTATATACATGAGGTAAATTCCTATAAATTCCTATAAAGCTACACCACTAAAGACAATATTCCCCTTTGAACTAAAGCACCAAAAAGAATGTAACTTTGTTTTAAAAATGTACTCGGGGTCCAAGGTCTTCTTGGAGGAGCCGCTGCCACGGGACTCTGAGAATGCTTGGCCCTCTCGGGATGTGCTGGGCTTGGAACTCGATGTTGGGGAAGCCGGTGCAGAGTTGAACCTGGGGAACATCATCCCCTGCAACTCTGACCTCTTATTGGTTTTGGGCGTCATCACCTAGCACAGGTCACAGGAGGTGCTTTCATGGTCCGGTCCCAGGCAGCATAGGCAGCAGTCATGGGTGTTGGTGACAGACATAGTTTGACTGAAGTGGTCACATTTTAAGAACCCACCAGGGGACATAGTGGGCAGACACTCGGCCGGAGTCGACAACCCCCAGATTGAAAAGGGTGCGAATTTCGGTCGAGGCAAGCCTCAATCAAAAAAATGGGGAAGGAGCAGAGAATAGCACCGGGCCTGGAACCAGTTTGAGGTGGAAAGAGAAACTGGTACACAAATCAGGAAAGCTGAATTTTTAAGGATATAGCAAGGAATTTTTCTGGGGAAATTGGACCGATGCCTGTTGGGCTCTGCGAAAAAAAGGAGACTGGACCAAGATGGCACCCTTAGGCGGGAAGGGAACCACGCATCCATGGTAGCATGTCCCAAAGGCTTTCTTTAAAAGCTGGGAAAATGCTCCACATAGGCCCCGTCGGTGCTGACGTCACCCATATGTGAGGACTGACTTCCTCCTTGTTCCTGGAGAAAGGCTGTGACCACCACTAGTCATTTCATGATCACCCTCGAAGTAGATGCCAGCCCAAAGGGCAGGACTCGCTATTTATTATTATTTATCTATTTACTATGTTTTTCTATACCGCCCCTTCCGAAGATCAAGGGCTGTTTACAATAAAACAAACAGTGTCAAAAAATATAACAATACAGTAACTACAAATGAACCAGATACATAGTTTGCATAAACCAGACTTGCATTTTTTCATTTTTCTTAATGGGCGTTTAGTGGGTTATGATTCCATTGATATGATATAGATAGAGATTAATAGGTTCAGTGAGTATGGAGGTAGGTTGGGTCGGGGCTATTATTCCCATCAAGGTATCAAACATGAAGTAAAGGTACTGTCTGTGAGATGGGTGAATGGGGATGTGAGTGTAAGCATCCTTTTAGATCTAAAGAACAGAGCCAATCATTCCTCTGAAGGTAGGGCAGTAGGGTTCCCAGAGAAGTCATCTTGAACTTTTCTCGTACTAGGAACTTGTTTAGGTTCCGGAGATCTAGAATGGGACGGAACCCCCCTGATTTTTTGTGAATAAGGAAATACCGGGAGTGTGACTTGATAGCTCTCTGGGAACACCAGAGGGAAAACCTACACCATTTAAAGGCGTATGTACGTCTAGTGGAATCCTTCCTAGAAGCTAGTAAGACCTCCGTCACTTCCTCTGAAAGTCATAGGTGAGACAAGACGAAGCATTCAGCAGCCATGCTGTCAACCGCAACACTTGCAGAATGGGGTCCCCTGGCCTTTCGAGAGTAGATTGGGTGCCCATCCCAGACTGAGAGGTTTGCCCTGTGTTAGCCAAAGGGGCAGAGGAAACCAAGGTTGACGGGGCCAGAACAGGGCGATGAGAATCATCTTCTCTTTGCTCATTTGCAAATTGAAGAGTGTCTTTGGAATGAGTGGAAGTGGGAAGAATGCATAGAGCAGACCTTGATCCCAATAAAGTAGGAAAGCATCCGAGGCTGCGCTTTTTGGCGATGGAACCCTGGAATAGAAGTGTGGGGCATTCATTGAGGTGGCAAAGAGATTGATGATGGGAATTCCCCATAATCGAAACAAGTGCTGTGCCATTTTCTGATGAAGCATTTATTTATTTATTTTATTGTTCTTATATACCGCACTCTTAAAAATCAGCGCAGTTTACATACAACGGTATTGTGCCAATAAAGGCACTTACAATGAACCGGACAATTAAACTTGGGTTTCAACTGGGAGTAACTATATACAGCAATTTCAACTTATTGAAATTTCAACTATGTACAGCATCCATTCGTGTGGTCGAACTAGATGGCTGAGTTTGTCATTGAGCTGATTTTGCTCCCCCGGGAGATGGACAGCTTGAAGAAAAATCTGATGAGCTATTGCAAATGTCTAGAGATGGATTACCTCATTGCAGAGGAGGCAAGATCTGGTACTGCCCTGTTTGTTGATATAGAACATGGCAACTGGTTGTCAGTTTGAATGAGTACTGTCCATCCTGCAAGGTGAGGACGGAACATGTGAGGGCATTGATAACACAGGTACACTACCAAAAAACTGCCTCCAGTTTTGCAACTGATTCCTATAGATTTTGGGGTGCTGAATCCAGGAAAAATAGCCAAAATGTTCCATCACGTCACGTTTTCTTGCAAAATTAGATTTCTTACCCATATAAGGAATGTTTACATAATTTCTTTTTAGCCGACTGCAGTTTATTTTCTTGGCCCAAAATAGAGGTTGTAATGGTTAACTAACTAGAAACACTCCCTCATGATATTTTAGAGTGTTTTGTATTCATTTTATACATTAACAGGACAATTGGGAGGCGGGGGGCTAAATCCAGTACTCGCGCTGGCGCATGTTCTTTCTTGTTCGCCTCGCCTCGTTCGCTCGCTCAAACACGGTGGTTGCGACATGAACGTTCCTGTCAAATTTCAGTTTCTTGCAAGTTCATTATTACCTTTTGTTTGCTCAGTCGTAATCCAGCTTTATTCCGAAGTGGTTCACTACAGTTGTAGTTAGCAGTGCTGTGTATTTGTGATGGCTCACAGAGCCAGAGGTTGCGTCAACTCTCCGGACAGTTTTTGTTTTATTTGTGGGGAATATACCGTGAAAAAGCGGCAGAGGAACATTCCTGCATTTATTTAAAAAGTATATTTCGCCTATTTCGGTTTGAAGTTAGGCGATCAAGACAAACCGTGGGCTCCTCACAAAGTGTGCAAGACATGTGAGGAAGATCTACGCTTATGGATGAAAGGTAAAAAACAAGCATTTCGTTTCAGAATACCTATGATGTGGCGTGAACAAAGAGACCACAGCAGTGACTGCTATTTTTGCTCTTGCATTGTGAAGGGATACAACTTAAAAAATAAGAACGTAATAAGTTACCCCAACCTTCCCTCAGCAATTAGGCCTATGCCTCATAGCAACGAAGTACCTGTGCCTGAACCACCAAAATCTTTGGATCATATTTGTGTGGACGGTTCTGATCATGATGAGACTCATCAGATGGCTTTTCCCGATGAGTCCAGTACTTCCGAGTTTGAAACTGAACCAGATCCGAAACCTGAACTTTTCTCTCAAGCTGAATTGAATGATTTAGTCCGGGATTTAAGACTCCCAAAAGATGCTGCCCAACTGCTAGGTTCTCGGCTTAAACAGAAAAATCTATTGTCACCAGGAACAACTTTTTATTGGTACCGCAACCGCGAGACACAATTTTTGAAGTATTTCAGCAAAGAGGAAGATTTGGTATTTTGCAACGATATATACGGAGTGATGGAAAAGTTTAAACTCAAATATGATCCTGCTGAATGGCGGCTGTTCATTGATTCGTCAAAAGACAGCATAAAAGGTGTTCTTCTTCATAATGGCAACACATTCGCTTCAGTTCCTATTGCTCACTCTGTTATTCTCCAAGAAAAATACGAGAATTTGGCCCTGATTCTTCAGAAGATTCGTTATGATGAGCATAAGTGGATGATTTGTGGAGACTTTAAAATTCTATCCATGCTATTAGGGCAGCAATCCGGTTTCACCAAATATCCCTGCTTCCTTTGCTTGTGGGATAGCCGGGCCCACGACCTACACTGGGGGAAAAAAGACTGGCCAATTCGGGAGTATTTGAGACCCGGTGAGAAAAATGTTCTTCATGAGAGCTTGGTACCTCGTGATAAAATTCTATTACCACCTCTCCACATTAAGTTGGGTCTCATTAAGCAATTCATCAAGTCCCTTCCCAAAGATGGTGAGTGCTTTCGGTACCTTTGCTCAAAGTTCCCCCGACTTTCTGAAGCAAAGCTAAAGGAAGGAGTGTTTGTTGGCCCTGATATAAGGAAACTCATTTCAGATGGAGCATTCGCTGAAACGATGTATGAGAAGGAAAAAGAAGCCTGGGATTCCTTCAAGGATGTTGTTCTCAAATTCTTGGGGAACAGGCGGGATGAGAACTATAAGGATATTGTTGCCAGGATGCTCAATGCCTTCAAAGAACAAGGCTGTAACATGAGCCTGAAAGTCCATTTCTTGCACTCCCATGTGAACTACTTTCCCGAAAACTTGGGGGCGTACAGTGAAGAACAAGGTGAAAGTTCACCAGGACATCAAGGACGCAGAGAGAAGGTACCAAGGAAGATGGAACACCACTATGATGGCTGATTTCTGCTGGTTGCTGCTGCGGGAAATCCCAGATGAAAAATACGCCAAGCAGCGCACCAAGAGAAGCATTCGGGGGAAGAAGAAACGGGCTCACCAGGAGATTGATTGACCCAAGAATGACTTTAAAATCTAAACTGTGTTGACAAATATCGTGTTTTTACTAAACTTTGAAATAAAAATTTGCTAGTTATTACCACAGTGTCGGATCTCATTTATTAGAATTTTATTTTCACACCATCGGGTGTTTGTCTTCATGTATTGCAATGGTGCGGTTTGCGTTTTCTATTCTTACATACATACCTGTACAACAGTTTTTGCACATTTCTTTGCTTTGCTTTGTGTCTAACCTCGCTCTTATATGCTCAATGTTTGTGCACATGTATGTGGCTGTTTTAAGTGCAGACAATTTTGCTACCATCACAGTGTGTTTTGTTGACATTACTCTATTCTTATGTGCTGCCTTGTTACAATTTTCTTTATTCTTATTTGAATAACTACTAAACAATTAGTATAAAGAATTCATCCAAGAAACTTTTATCTCGATCGCACTCAATCTGAAACGTTCACCTCAAACTGCTAACCCAATGTAGCAAAAGATCTGTACGTGATGGAGCAAATTGGTTACCAGATTTGGATTCAGCGCACCAAAAAACGTAAAAATTAATCGAAACATTAGAGGCAGTTTAAAAAAATTTTTTTTAGTGTACCTGTGTAATCGCTCTGAGTTCCAACAAATTGGTATGATAAGAGGCCTCCCTTGGGAATCACAAGCCCTGTGTGGTGAGACTGTGGAGATGGATTCCCTAGTCCTGTTTGGAAGCATCTGTCATCAGGGTACACTGTGGTGCAGACATTTGAAAAGGTAACCTTCGAGAAGATTTTGAGCGGTGCACCACCACTTGAGGGAGTTCACAAACTGAGGTGAAATGGTAATCCTGTCCAAGAGGCGTCCTGTGGACTGTGTCCACTGATCTGAGAGGGTCCACTATCCCGGCTGCATGTTCAGGCGGGCATATGGAACTAAATGGACTGTGGAGACCATGCAGCCTAGGAGACGTAGTGTGTCTCTTGCAGTGAAACTGTGTTGAGTTTGGCAATGAATTGCTAAGGAAATGAGACGATGAAGGTGGTCTTCTGGTAAGAATGCTCGAGCTTTTGTAGTATCCAAGAGAGCCCCTATAAACTCTAATGTCTGAGAGGGAATCAGATGGGACTTTGGATAGTTGACTACAAAACCCAGATATTGCAGAACCAGAATGGTGTGTTGAAGTGATGTTGAGAACACCTGAGGGGCATCTTGAAGAATTTTCAGAAGAATGTGTTCATGAGAAACTAGCTAAACTTAAAGTAGACAAAGCGATGGGACCGGATGGGATACACCCTAGAATACTGAGGGAACAAGGGGACGTTCTAGCAGCTCCATTGACTGACCTTTTTAATGCCTCGTTGGAGTTGGGAGTGGTGCCAAAGGACTGGAGAGAGGCTCATGTGGTCCCTTTACACAAAAGCGGAAGTAAAGATGTGGTTGAAAACTACAGGCCAGTTCATTTAACTTCAGTAGTGAGTAAATTATTGGAAATGCCGCTGAAAGAGAAAATAGTGAGGTTTCTGGAGTCCAGCGAATTACAGGATCCGAGGCAGCATGGATTCACCAGAGGCAGGTCTTGTCAGACAAATCTGATTGATTTCTTTGACTGGGTGACCAGGGAGTTGGACCGAGGAAGAGACCTAGATGTGGTGTATTTAGATTTCAGTAAAGCCTTTGACATCATTCCTCACAGGTGACTTATAAACAAACTGAGCACCCTAGGGATGGACCCTAAAGTTACTGCTTGGATTAGAAATTGGTTGAGTGGGAAGTGACAAAGGGTACAGGTAAATGGAGCTCACTCTGAAGAGAAGGAAGTTACCAGTGGTGTGCCCCAGGGATCTGTCCTTGGTCCAATTATTTTTAACATCTTTGTTAGAGATATAGCAGAAGGGCCGTCGAGTAAGGTTTGCCTCTTTGCAGATGATACCAAAATCTGCAATAGAGTAGACACCCAGGAAGGTGTAGATAGCATGAGGAGGGATCTAGCTAAGCTTGAAGAATAGTCTAGAATTTGACAGCTGGGATTTAATGTTAAAAAAATGCAAGGTCATGCATTTGGGCTGCAGCAATCCAAGGGCGCGATATAGTATAGGGGGTGAAGTACTTTTGTCCACTAAAGAAGAGCAGGACCTCTGAGTGGTTTGTGTCTGATGATCTTAAAGTAGCTAAACATGTAGAAAAGGTGACAGCAAAAGCTAGAAGGATGCTTGGGTGCATAGGGAGAGGAATGGCTAGGAGAAAATGGAGGTGGCAGTGCCTCTGTATAAGTCTTTGGTGCGACCTCATTTGGAATGTTGTTGTTAAGTGCTGTCGAGTCGGAGTCGACTCATGGCGACCCTCTGGATAGCTATTCTAAATTGTGTTCGGTCTTCGGTCAGGCGGCTCATTGTTGACAGACTGGTACCTGTAGCTGCTGTTATTGTATCGATCCATCTCATTGCTGGCCTTCATCTTTTGCGTTGACCTTCTATCTTGCCAAGCATGATGTCTTTCTCTAATGATCTCTCTCTCTTTGCATGATGTGTCCAAAGTATGAAAGTTGAAGTCTTTTCATCTGAGCTTCTAAAGAAAGCTTAGGTTTGATCTCCTCTAGTACCGACTGGTTTGTTCTTCGGGCAGTCCATAGTATACACAGCACAATAATTCAAAGGCATCAATTTTCTTCCTGTCTATCTTTTTCACTGTCCAGCTTTCACATCCATATGATGTTATTGAAAATACCATGGCTTGAACAAGTCAAATCTTTGTATGGAGAGAGACATCTCTGCTCTTGAGAATCTTATCTAGGTCTTTTATAGCCATTCTGCCAAGAGCAATATGTCGTCTGATTTCTTGACTGCTTGTTGCTTCTTTATTGATAGTTGATCCAAGTAGGTTAAAGTTGTTCACGATTTCAATTTCTTCTCCTTCAACGATGAACCTGTTGATTATGTCAGTTGTCATGATCTTTGTCTTCTTTACATTAAGGTGCAGGCCTATTTTGAGACTATGTTCTTTGATTGTGAGAAGCAAATGTTTCAGATCATCTTCACTTTCAGCCAGTAATGTGGTATCATCAGCATAGCGAAAGTTGTTGATGAGTCTTCACACCTCTGTTGTCTTCATACAATCCTGCTTCTCTGATGATTTGTTCTTCATATAAATTAAACAGGTAGGGGGAAAGTATGCAGCCTTGTCTAACACCTTTGCTTATTTTAAACCATTCTGTTTCTCCTTGTTCCGTTCAAACTATTGCTTCTTGATCAATGAACAGATTGTGCAAGAGTACGATCACGTGTTCTGGTATACCCATGCTTCTTAATGTGGCCCAGAGCTTCTCATGGTTTACACAATCAAAAGCCTTGCTATAGTCGATAAAGCCCAAATAGATATCCTTTTGGTATTCTTTAGTCTTTTCAAGGATCCATCTCACATCTGCAATGATGTCTCTCGTTCCTTGCCCTTTCCTGAACCCTGCTTGCACTTCAGGTAGTCTGTTTTGAATAATCTTCAGTAGAATCTTGCTGGCATGTGGGATCAGAGCGATTGTGCGATAATTTCCACAGTCAGTTGGATCACCTTTCTTTAGTATTGGTATAAACACAGATCTTTTCCAGTCGGTTGGCCATGATGTTGTTTTCCAAATTTCTTGGCAGAGCCTTGTAAGTATGGTAACAGCTGCATCAGATTGCTGTAATACTTCTATGGGAATGCTATCAATGCCTGGTGCTTTGTTCTTTGATAAGGCTTTTAGTGCTGCTTCAACTTCTTTCATCACCAATGGTTCCAGATCATAAGGTACAGGTTGAAACGGCTGTTGGTCCACTTGATCTTTATCATATAAAAACTCTGTATATTCCTTCCACCTTTTCTTGATCTTCTCAGCATCATTCAACATAGAACCTTGAGCATCTTGTAACATTCCAATTCGAGGCTGGAATTTTTTCTTTAACTCTCGTAGCTTTAGGAAAGCCGATCTTGTTCTTCCTCTAATAGATTCTGCTTCTATTTCCTTGCATGTGTCGTTGAAGTACTTTTCCTTGTCCTGTCTTGCTGCACATTGGAAATCTCTGATGAGTTCTGTGATTGTCTTTCTTTCTGCTCTGGCTTTAGCTTCTCTGCGTTTCTGGGCAATTTTCAGAGTTTCTTCCGTCATCCATTTTGGCCGTTTTTTCTTTTTCACCTTTTGTAGAGACTTCTTGCTTTCTTCCAACACAACCTTCTTGATGTCATTCCATAACTCTTCTGGAGCTCTGTCATTTGTATCTAAAGCAGCAAATCATTTGGAATATTGTGTGCAATTCTGGAGACCGCACCTTCAAAAGGATATAAACAGGATGGAGTCAGTACAGAGGGTGGCTACTAAAATGGTTAGTGGTCTTCATTATAAAGCATATGAGGACAGACTTAAGGATCTTAATATGTACACTTTAGAGGAAAGGCAGGATAAAGGTGATATGATCGAGATGTTTAAATACCTCCATGGCATATATGCACAGGGGGAGAACCTCTTTCGATTGAAATCAAGTTCTGCTATGAGGGGACATGGGATGAGGTTGAAAGGGGATAGATTCAGGAGTGATATGCGGAAATATTTCTTTACGGAAAGAGTGGTGGATCTGTGGAATAGTCTCCCAGTGGAGGTGGTAGAGATGAGGACAATATCTGAATTCAAAAAAGCATGGCACAAACACAGAGGATCTCTAAAGGAAAAAAGAGGGCTGTTGTAGTTGTTGATATGGAAGGACAGACTAGATAGGCCATGTGGTCTTTTTCTGTCATCATTTTTCTGTGTTTCTATCTAAGTAAGGAAAGACGAAGATGCCCAGGGTGCAGAGGTAGGCCACTATAACTGCCAGACACTTCGTGAACACCCTTGGGGCTGAAGCCAATCTGAAGGGGAGTAAGCAATATGGTAGTGGTGCTCCTGAAAGAAAAAACAGAGGTACTTTCTGTGGAAGGGATGGATGAGGATGTGTGTGTAATCATCCTTGAGATCCAGAGAGCAGACTCAGTCTGTTTGTTGGAGGTAAGGGAGTAGAGTTCCTAGCGAGATCATTTTGAACTTTTCCCTCACTAGGAATTTGTTGAGATTCTGGAGATCCAGGATAGGACGGAATCCTCTGGTCTTTTTCAGAATAAGGAAGTACCTGGAGTAGAACCCTAGGCCTTGTTGAGGGAGTGAAACTTCCTTGATGGCTCCTTGAGCTGTTACTACTGCTACTACTGACCATTTGTATAGCGCTACAAGACATACACAGTGCTGCTCAGACATGTAAGAAACAGTCCCTTCTCATCAGAACTTACAATCTAGTCAAGACAGAAAACACAGTAGGCGTGGACAGGGATACATCTAAGAGGAATGGTAAAGAAACACAAGGGAGATCAGGTGAGTCAAGATCTGAAAGTGGCAGAAAGAGGCAATATCCTGCTCCTACAAAGGTGGTAGGGGGCAGGTCTTTGAAATTGAGCTGATACGCCCTACTCACCACTGCCAAGGTTCAGGGTTATGAGGTTATGAGGGCCCATCTGTGGGCGAAGTGAGCTAACCCACCTGCTATGTGGGAGGGGTGGGGATCTCTTAGGTGTAGACTGGCTATGCTCTCAAGGAAGCAGTCAAAAATTAGCTGGAAGTTGTGTTTGTGGAGTTGGCTGAGGCTTTGCAGCCTTTGGTTTCTTGGGCTGACGAGGCCCCTGCTGCTTCTAATGGGGCTGCTGAGTTTGGTATGATGAATAAGAAGGGTAGGAAGGGTAACACCTCTTCTTTTTTGGGATAGAAGGGCTTCTTATAAGAAGCCTTCTTCTTAGCAGGATATGTTGTTTTCCTGGACAAGCATTTCATGGTGAGGTCATTGGTTTCTATCTCACTTGCTTTATCACTCCAACCTTTCCCAAAAAGGTTTTCACCATTACAGGGGATATTTGCCAGCTAGTCTTGAACCCATTGCTTAAGGTCAGCCTGTAGCCAGGTGATCCTTCTTGCTCCAATGCAAGCTGCTGCTGACCTATGGTTGACTTCAAAAGCATCAAAAGCAGCTTTTGCTAGAAACTTGGAGGTGTTTTGAGCATGTGTCACTAGAGCCTGATGTGTAGCCTACTTGTCTGTTGGCAACAAGGTGGTAAATTCAGACAAGTCTTTTGAGACATCTCTTAAGAACATGCCTATATAGAGCATATAGGAGTCAATCCTGGATGCCAGCATAACTGCCTGAAATGCTTTACGGCCAAAAGCATTGAGGGTTCTGGAGTCTGCCTGGGGGAGCCAACGAGTGGTTCTTGGTACTCTTAATTCTTCTCATTGAAAACTCCACAACCATGGAATGGTGAGATAATTGTTGTTTCTGAAACCCCAGGTAAGGAGGAGCTTGATATAGAGTATCCATGGGTTTGCTAATGGATGGTACAGTCAGAGGTGTCTCCCACATCCATAACATTAAGTTTTGGAGAATGTTATGAATGGGAAGTGTAGCAGCTTCCTTCGGAGCCGACAGACATTGAAGGATGTCAAACTCCTCTACTCTTGGTTCCAATTCCATGGCCACAGATACCAAGAGAGAAACCACCATGTCCTTAATAAAACCTTGGAAGGACATGTCCTTGGGGGAAGGGGGGATTTCGACGCTTCTCATGAGCTGGAGATGGATCCGAGGGAATAGCCGGTGGTGCCACCGAATCGAGAGACTCAGGCTCTGGCTCTAAGAAAGCAATACCGGGGTCTGGCAGTAAATCATAGTAGTGGCAATCGGTACCATATGTCCCGATGTAGATCCCAAAGGTCGGTACTCATGCCTCGAGGTATCAGAACTGAGGTATCCTGAATCCGATGCAGCTAAGTGCTCTGTACATGACGGAGTCAGCTCTCTGAGCAATGCTCTCAATGCCCTGGATGTGTCGACATCGAGGGGCTTTAAATGAGCAGTGGAACCCAAGGGCCTCAAAGGACCTGGCACTACGGCTGCCAGGATCATGGCCAGACTCCTCTTGATAGCTTGAACATGGTCATTGAGTGAGACTGGAGATGTCTGGGAGGATTCGAGCAACAAACCCTGTGCTACTGTCCCAGAGCAAGGTCCTGGGAGCATCTCTGAGCTTTGCAGGTCAGCCTTGGTCACCTGAGGCAGTGTGTTGATGCTGATCCTGAGTATCAGAGTCCAACACCGATGCCAAAGAATGTGACCCCTTTTCTGTCAATGCCAATGTCGAGGTCTTCGATACCTTTATTGCTGGTGAGGTGGATCGGTGTTTGCCGCTATGTTTGGACTTCAATGAGGCATGGGAACTATGCAACAACTGCAACAGTGTAGAGCCACCAAAGAGTGTACCAAAATGGCTGAATCTGACTGAAACAGCTTTATCCATTGCTGCTCCTGGTTCTTTAGTCTCCTTGTGGTTATTTGCTGACAGAGGGTGAAAGATGACGATGCGATACCACTCTGGCTCGACGGGAAGGCAAGTGCAAGTATTGAAGAAATTTTAACCAAATATTTACAGCGGGGTTAGGACAAGTTCCTGATGTCTCCATGGAAAAAAGATGACTGAGGAGAATAGCTGGGAAGGTGGGAAGGTAGGAAGGCAGGCACACATGCATTGAGGGATGCTCCCAAAAGCATTCCTATTGGACGCTGGGGAGTGTTCTCGATGGGGCTCCATCGATGTCGACATCAACCATATGTGAAGACTGCACTCCTGCTTGTTCCTGGAGATTACTTCTTCTTCTTAGAAGGATTTTTTCCCAGAGGCCTTCTTCCTAGAAGAATCAGCTATCTTATAAGAGAGACACTTCATAGTAAGGTCATCTGTCCGAATTTCACTGACTTTCTCCCTCCAGCCCTTACCAAAAAGGTTTTCACCTCCTCAAGGAAGATCCACTAGCTTGTCCTGGACCCACTGCTCCAGGTACAAAGATTATAAACAGTCAGCCTTCTGGCTCCAATGTCGACCGCTGCAGCTCCACTGGTAGACTTAAAAGAGTCAAAAGCTGCTCTAGTGATGAATTTAGAACAGTCTTGACCATGCTTAATGAAGGTTTTGTAGGCCTCTTGCTTGTCTGAAGGGATGACAGCAGAGAACTTGTCTAGGTCCTTGACAATGTCTCTGAGGAACATGCCCATTATAGAGCATATAGGAATTTATGCAGGAAGTCAACATCGATGCCTGGAAGCATCAGCAGCCAAAGGTATCGAGGGCATGTGATTCCCTCCCAGAAGGAACTGAAGAGTAGTGCTGTTGAGACAGCACATGGTCTATTCGACCACCACAGAATGGTGAAGGAGTTGAGGCTTTTGGAAGCCTGGGGACTTGGAGACCCTGTACGTAGTGTCTAGTCTCTTATTGACCAAGGGAACCGAGAGAGGAGTCTCTCACATTTGAAACATGAGGACCTGTAAAATATGATGGACTGGGAGAGAGGTTGCATCCTTCGGCGTTGAGGGATACTGTAGTATCTCCAGTTTCACAGCTCTTTCTTGGTGCCCACCTAACTGGAAAGAGCTCTGGCCATGTCATGGATAAAGTCCTGGAAGGACATGTCCTCCGGCAGGAACCACCGACACTCGTGAGGCGGTGACGGGTCCAATGGCACATTCTGGTGCCATTGGGAAATTGGGGATTCGGCCTCCGATTCCCAGGTATCGGAATCAGTAAGAAAGTCAAAATAGCGATGGTCACTGTCACATCTCAGGCACAAATCCGATAATGAAGGACCATCTCATGCTGATGCCCAGAGACATCAGAACTGTAGACATTTGAAGTTTGTTCCTCTTGGAGACGATGGGATTCAGCCGGTTCCAGGCTCAGCATGGAGGCCTGGGTTGCCAAGGGCTTTGAGATGCCTGATTCCAGGCCCAGTAATGAGACCTTGGCCTCCAAGGGCCTTGAAGCCAGAGGCATGGATGCTGCCAGGAGTGCAGCCAAACTCCTCTCGATGGTCAGTGTGTGCTGCTCAAGGGAGATGGAGGATGTCTGGGTGGACTCTGGTGCAGGACTCTGGACCACCATACCAGGCAGCAGAACCGGAGGATCTCCCAAAGTCGAAGCCTGGGTAGCACTCCGGAGCTCCTCTTGTGCTGTAGGGATAGATTCCTACTGCCGGGGCTGCTTAGCTGGCCATTCTTGGCTCTCAGGATCGGAATCTCATTGAGGGGAGCTCTGGTGTCGGTCCGAGGGAACAATCCTGGGAATCAGCATCGGTCCTCGATGTCGAAGGCTGAGACACCAATGCGGCTTCGGTGGCTGGCTGTTTTCTACCATCAGCCGTACAGATCACCATCGTGGAGACCGAGTGCAAGTTTGCACAGAAGCAGCCATAGCTCAGATGTTATGAGCCGTAACGTGTTGGTCCAGGCACAGGTCAGCTTGAGCATAAGCAAAGGAGATACAGTCTGCAATCCAGAGTGAAAGGGTACATCAACGGCTGAAATCGCAGCTTCGGGGGCGCTCAGGAGATCAGCGAAGAGACCGGAGCTGTGAGCAGGAGCCCCTCCTCCCTCCCATTGCCTGCCTATGAGAAGCCAGCATCAACGGCTGAAATCGCAGCTTCGGGGGCGCTCAGGAGATCAGCGAAGAGACCGGAGCTGTGAGCAGGAGCCCCTCCTCCCTCCCATTGCCTGCCTATGAGAAGCCAGCATCAACGGCTGAAATCGCAGCTTCGGGGGCGCTCAGGAGATCAGCGAAGAGACCGGAGCTGTGAGCAGGAGCCCCTCCTCCCTCCCATTTCCTGCCTATGAGAAGCCAGCATCAACGGCTGAAATCGCAGCTTCGGGGGCGCTCAGGAGATCAGCGAAGAGACCGGAGCTGTGAGCAGGAGCCCCTCCTCCCTCCCATTGCCTGCCTATGAGAAGCCAGCATCAACGGATGAAATCGCAGCTTCGGGGGCGCGCCCGCGCCTTGCGGGTCCGCGCCTGAGGGCCTCGCCAGAGGGCCCTTTGGCGTGGCCCTCAGGCATTGGTCCGTGGCGTTCATCTTGAAGTGAGCATTGAAATTGTGGACTGGATTGTCATACGCTCATATTATGGTAACCTGCTGTTCCTCTTCTTTTCTCTACCTATTCTTTTGACTGTTTCTGTCCTCTACTCTGTCCTATCTTACAAATGGCGTTCCTTTCGTATTTCCGCAAATGATATATTATTGTAAACCACTCTAATGCTTCGGCCTGAGCGGTATATCAAATTTAAAATAAACATAAATATACACTTGGAAATTGCAATGCCCTGTCTATTAGGGTCAAAAGACATAAAGAGTTGGAAGGAATGCCTATGGGCTTTCATCCATTCCAGATAGAAAGTGAGAACTCTCTTACAATTCAGTGTTCAGGTAGGCCTAGTGGTTGGGGCAAGTTACCTTGGGCTGGAGGGCCAGGGTTCGAATCCCACTAGAGGACAGCAACCTTAGGCCAGAAGGACTGGGGTTTCTAGTCCCACAGGTGCTCCTTGTGGCCTTGGACAAGCCACTTAACTCTCTGTTGCTTCAGGTACAAAGAACAGATTGTGAGTCTTTCAGGGACAAGACAAAAATATATATACAGTATCTGAATGTACACTGCTTTGACTGCTGGTATGAGATCTAGGGAAGAAGGTGGATAGTACCACTGACTTGTTGAGATAAAAAGTGGAAACTACCTTAGAAAGGAACTTGGAATGAGTTTGAAGGACCACCTTATTGTGGTGAAATCTGGTGTAAGGAGGGTGTGCCATCAGCATCTGCAGTTCACTAACTCTGCACACAGGTGAGGTGCTTGAGTGAACAGGAGCTGAGAGGTTCAAAGAGGGAAGAGAGTAGCTGGCTGAGTAGCACATTAAGGCCCCATGCCACAGGTGGGTCTTGATAGGGGGCCATGAGAGCAGGAGACAATCATGAAATGGCCTATGAGAAGATGTGCAGAGATGAGCTTACTATCCATGCTGTGGTGGTATGCTGCCACTGCACTGAGACACACTCTCACCAAGTTGGATTTGAGACCAGAGTTTGAAAACTGGAGGAGATAAGTCAACAACACCTCCACCATGCAGGAGAAAGGGTCCAGAACCTTCCCTGTACACCAAATGGAAAATCTCTGCCACTTGAAGGCGTTGCACGACGGCTTGAGTCTTTATGGGAAACGAGCAGCATATTCTCCACCTCAGCAGGGAGGTGGAGCTCTGCAAGGACGACGTGCTCAGCATCCACGCCGTGAGGGCCAGGGAGCATATGTTGGGGGTGAGAAGAGACTAGCCATTCTGGGAGATCAGATCCGGGTCGCAACCCAGTCTGAGGGGCTGCTTCTGAGAGAGATGTAGCAGAAGAGGAAACCATGGTTGCTTGGCGCAATGCAGGGCAATGAGAATCATAGTAGCACTGTCCTCCTGAATCTTGAACAGGGTTTTGGTCACCAGGGGGATCAGTGGATATGCATAAAGCAGACCCTCACTCCAGTCCAGCAGGAAGGCATCGGAAGCTATCCAACAGGTGCACAGAATCCTGGAGCAGAACTGCGGTACCTGAGCATTGGTCGGTGATGCAAAGAGGTCTATGCTTGTCATGTCCCACATCTGGAAGATGCGGCTGGCTACCCGTGTGCGGAAGGCCCACTCGTGTGGCTGAAACACCCGGCTGAGACAGACCGCCAATGCATTGAACTTCCTGGGCAGATACATCGCCTGGATAGTCATGCCCTGAGAGAGGGCAAATTTCCAGAGACATACTGCTTCCCACAGAGGACGTACAAACCCGTGCCACCCTTTTTGTTGACTTAGAACATTGCCAAGAGATAAGGGTGTTGGGGCCACTTGGCAATAGTGATCATAGCATGATCGTGTTTGATTTAATTAATGGAGGAGGGATGGTAAGGAAATCCACAGTATTACCTTTTAACTTTCAAAAGGGAGACTATGAGAAAAACAGTTACAAAAAAACCTAAAAGGAGCAGCTGCAAAGGTTAAAGATTTACATCAAGAATGGGTATTGTAACTTAGGACAGTCTTTTTGCTGTCTTATGTTATCCAAATAACACAGGTACACTAAAAAAAACTTTTTTTAAACTGCCTCTAATGTTTCGATTGATTTTTACGTTTTTTTGGTGCGCTGAATCCAAATCTGGTAACCAATTTGCTCCATCACGTACAGATTTTTTGCTACATTGGGTTAGCAGTTTGAGGTGAACGTTTCAGATTGAGTGCGATCGAGATAAAAGTTTCTTGGATGAATTCTTTATACTAATTGTTTAGTAGTTATTCAAATAAGAATAAAGAAAATTGTAACAAGGCAGCACATAAGAATAGAGTAATGTCAACAAAACACACTGTGATGGTAGCAAAATTGTCTGCACTTAAAACAGCCACATACATGTGCACAAACATTGAGCATATAAGAGCGAGGTTAGACACAAAACAAAGCAAAGAAATGTGCAAAAAATGTTGTACAGGTATGTATGTAAGAATAGAAAACGCAAACCGCACCATTGCAATACATGAAGACAAACACCCGATGGTGTGAAAATAAAATTCTAATAAATGAGATCCGAAACTGTGGTAATAACTAGCAAATTTTTATTTTAAAGTTTAGTAAAAACACGATATTTGTCAACACAGTTTAGATTTTAAAGTCATTCTTGGGTCAATCAATCTCCTGGTGGGCCCGTTTCTTCTTCCCCCGAATGCTTCTCTTGGTGCACTGCTTGGCGTATTTTTCATCTGGGGTTTCCCGCAGCAGCAACCAGCAGAAATCAGCCATCATAGTGGTGTTCCATCTTCCTTGGTACCTTCTCTCTGCGTCCTTGATGTCCTGGTGAAAACTTTCACCTTGTTCTTCACTGTACGCCCCCAAGTTTTCGGGAAAGTAGTTCAGATGGGAGTGCAAGAAATGGACTTTCAGGCTCATGTTACAGCCTTGTTCTTTGAAGGCATTGAGCATCCTGGCAACAATATCCTTATAGTTCTCATCTCGCCTGTTCCCCAAGAATTTGAGAACAACATCCTTGAAGGAATCCCAGGCTTCTTTTTCCTTCTCAGACATCGTTTCAGCGAATGCTCCATCTGAAATGAGTTTCCTTATATCAGGGCCAACAAACACTCCTTCCTTTAGCTTTGCTTCAGAAAGTCGGGGGAACTTTGAGCAAAGGTACCGAAAGAACTCACCATCTTTTGGAAGGGACTTGATGAATTGCTTAATGAGACCCAACTTAATGTGGAGAGGTGGTAATAGAATTTTATCACGAGGTACCAAGCTCTCATGAAGAACATTTTTCTCACCGGGTCTCAAATACTCCCGAATTGGCCAGTCTTTTTTCCCCCAGTGTAGGTCGCGGGCCCGGCTATCCCACAAGCAAAGGAAGCAGGGATATTTGGTGAAACCGGATTGCTGCCCTAATAGCATGGATAGAATTTTAAAGTCTCCACAAATCATCCACTTATGCTCATCATAACGAATCTTCTGAAGAATCAGGGCCAAATTCTCGTATTTTTCTTGGAGAATAACAGAGTGAGCAATAGGAACTGAAGCGAATGTGTTGCCATTATGAAGAAGAACACCTTTTATGCTGTCTTTTGACGAATCAATGAACAGCCGCCATTCAGCAGGATCATACTTGAGTTTAAACTTTTCCATCACTCCGTATATATCGTTGCAAAATACCAAATCTTCCTCTTTGCTGAAATACTTCAAAAATTGTGTCTCGCGGTTGCGATACCAATAAAAAGTTGTTCCTGGAGACAATAGATTTTTCTGTTTAAGCCGAGAACCTAGCAGTTGGGCAGCATCTTTTGGGAGTCCTAAATCCCGGACTAAATCATTCAATTCAGCTTGAGAGAAAAGTTCAGGTTTCGGATCTGGTTCAGTTTCAAACTCGGAAGTACTGGACTCATCGGGAAAAGCCATCTGATGAGTCTCATCATGATCAGAACCATCCACACAAATATGATCCAAAGATTTTGGTGGTTCAGGCACAGGTACTTTGTTGCTATGAGGCATAGGCCTAATTGCTGAGGGAAGGTTGGGGTAACTTATTACGTTCTTATTTTTTTTTTTCAAAACTCTGTTTATTAAATATTACAAGGCACCAATAACAAACAGCAAACAACATGATTCCTTTTTAGTTTCATACAAGTAAACGCATCCCAGGTAGGGCTGTATCTTGTCCACCACCCGGGAACCCAACAGGCACAGAAACAGAGCACACAAAGCCCCAAGGTCAACCAACACAACCCAGCCCCCTCCCCCCCACCCCCCCTTCCGCGGAGAGCACAGCAACTCCAGCAGCGCCAGCTGCAGACAAATCGCATGGGGGACGTAAGTCCCCAGCCCCCTATCCCAGCTTAAGTACTTCACTACGCGCCCTGGGGCCCAGGCGTTGAATATAAGGCATCCAGATCAATAAAAAGGAGGTCCAGGACCGGGGGTGCCGCAATGCCACCCTCCGCTCCAAAAGCAAGAGTTGGTGCAAGCTGTTTCCGCCATTCACAGAAGGTGGGAGCCGCGGATTCCCTCCAGTGACTAAGGATAGGGCCCTTACCCACCAGACAGGCTTTGCGCACCAATACCCTCTCCCATCTACCTTTCGGGTGGAGTGGTCCCAACTGATCCAGCACTACCATAGTTCCTGACCAACACAGCTGCTGACCCAACAACCCACTTAAATAGGTTGCAATGGAGTGCCAATACCTCCGAATAGCAGGGCAACCCCACCACATATGACCCAAATCAGCCAAGGCACAGGAGCATTTGGGGCATCCGCCATGAAGAGCGAGATGGCTCCGAAAGGCTCGCCGCGGGGAAAAGTGGGCCCGAAGTATACACTTAAATTGGATCTCGCGCCAGCGAGCCCCGACCACGAGTTTGCGCGATCCTACCCAAGGCCATCCGGACCGCCCCAGGGGCAACCCCTCCACCCAACTCAGCCGCCCAAAGACTTTCCACCCTGGTGTAATCCGGGGGCAAATCCAACCGGTCCAATCGCTTTTTTAAATCGGCAATCGTCGGCGGGGAATCCGGCCCCAGCGCAAAAACTCCAAAATACGGCCTGAATGCTTCGACCGTAAGCTCCTGCCGCGGCAACGAGCCAATGTAGTGAGAAATTTGTGCGTACGCCAACGTCAAAGACCCCGCAGGCCACCCATAATCTTTACATAATACTCCCAGCGTCTTACAGCTACCCGTAGTGTCCACAATCTGCCCCAAGCGGCGGACACCCGCACGCCACCACATACGAAAGGGGGCCGTATCCGAACCAGGCAAGAAACAAGCATTACCCTGTATGGGCAGCCAGCAGGAGACCCCAGCATCACTGCCCCAACACTTATTCAACTGCTGCCAAGTTTGGCGAGACGGCTGCAGTAGTAGACTGTTTAGGAGGCGCGGCGGCAAAACCGCACGGGGCAAATGCAAGACCGCTTCCAAAGAATGGGGTGCCGCAAAGGCGGCCTCGAGACCCCGCGGGGTATAATTCTCGGTGTCCCCCAACCAATCACTTAAATGACGAGCCTGACAGGCCAACGCATATTTCCATAGGTCGGGAACCCCCACTCCACCGGACCGCCACCCCCCCCGCAAGCGCGCCATCGGAATACGGGCCTTACAGCCTTTCCATAGAAATCCCCGAATCTCCCGCTCCAGGCGCGCCAAGTCACGCTTCAAAAGCCACACCGGTAGCGTCTGCAACCAATAAAGCACCCGCGGAAAGATCACCATGCCTAAAGCGGCTACCCTGCCAAGCAAGGACAACGGGAGGTGAACCCAGGCCCGCAGCTGCAGCCGAACCTTGGCTAAGACTCGTTCAAAATTAGTCGGGTATAACAAAGTCAGTTTTCGGGTTAACACTATCCCTAAGTACATAATCGAGTCCTCGGCCCAACGAAGTGGAAAGGGCCCCGGCCAGTGCTCCCGCAACGTCCCCCCGACATCCAAGGCTTCCGATTTGGCCATGTTTATACGCAAGCCCGCAAATTGTCCATACAGCGAGAGCTCCGCAAGTAATCGCGGAAGGGACTGCTGAGGAGAAGAGAGGTGGACCAGAAGATCGTCGGCAAAGGCAGCCACCTTAAAGCCATGGGAGCCGATACGGATCCCACCAATGGCGGGAGAGGCCTCGATCTTCCGTATCAGCGGGTCCAAGGATAAGACAAACAGCAAGGGAGAGAGCGGGCAGCCCTGCCGCGTACCTCGTTCCAACCGAAAGGAATCAGACATAACCCCATTGCAAAGGACCCCCGCGGTGGGGTCAGCATAAAGCAAATCCACCATCTGGCAAAAGGGGGTTCCCAGCCCATAATGAGGCAACAGAGCCCGTAAATAGTCCCAGGGAACCTGGTCAAAGGCCTTCTCCGCATCGAAGCTAATAACCAAGGTCTGAAGATCGTGTTCCCGGGCCCATTCTAGAGAGGCGAGCAGCTTTCGGAGGTTTCCGTACAGCATAGCGCCCTTTGACGAACCGACCTGGGACTCATGTAGCAAGTCCCCCAGCACTAACGCCAACCGATCAGCCAACACCTTCGCTAAGATTTTCAAATCAAAATTCAATAAGGAGATTGGCCGGTATGAGGCTGCCTGGGTAGGGTCCTTCCCGGGTTTGGGGATTACGGAGATATACGCATGGTTAGTGCCCCATGTAAAACGCCCCTGAGCTATCCGCCGGTGGTATACTGCCACTAAGGTCGGGGGTGTGCAGTCATTCAGTAATTTATAAAACTCAGCCCCGAAGCCATCCGGTCCCGGAGCCTTACAGCAAGCGGCCCGTTGAATAACACGCTGGACCTCCTCAATCGACACCGGCTCGTCAAGACAGGCCTTCTGCGCCGTAGACAGCTGCGGCAAAGACAACTCCCGCAAGTACTGCTGCATAGCCTCCGGAGCTCCCCCCCTATGGGCGTATAAGTTCTGGAAAAAGGAACGGAACACTCGGGCCGATACCGGCGTTATCTCTATACAGGGCTCCCTGATCATCTCGCATCGCCGCCACCAAGCGATAACCTTGGCGACCCCGCAAGCAACGCGCTAAAAGTTTCCCGGGCTTATCACCAAAACGAAAGAGCTGGTAACGGTAATACATATACGACTTCTTGGCGCGTTGGTGGAGTAGCTCATTAAGGGACGTCTGCAACTCCCAAAGGCGCCGTCGGCTCGTTGCACTAGGAGCACCCGCATATTGCCGCCGAGCCCGCACCACCTGCTTCTCCAGTTGTACAATTTGTCGCGCCATTAACTGCCGTTTCCTGGCCACATACGCGATGATATCCCCCCGTAACACAACTTTAGCCGTCTCCCACAACAACTCCGGGTCTACCTGATGTTGCTCATTATGGTGGTAAAATTCTTGCCAACACTTAACAAGGTAAGGCCGAAATTCTGCGTCCTGATACAAGCCCAAGGGAAACCGCCAGATCCTAGTCGACACGGCGGGATCCCCCACTCCAAGCTCAATCCAAACCGGAGCATGGTCAGACACCTCCGAGGGGCCAATGCACGCCGCGTCCACCTGTGCAAACAACCGCTCTGACACTAAAACGTAATCCAAGCGAGCACTGGTACCATGTGCTCGCGACTGGTGGGTAAAGTCCCGGTCCGCAGGGTGAAGCAAACGCCACGGGTCCACCAGGCCCAATCTTCGGCAGAAACCGCGTAAGACCTTCATCGTCGGGACACGCGAGTGCCCCCCACCCGCGCCCGACACATCGAGTTCGGCATCCAGGACCCCATTTAGGTCCCCAGCAAGGATTAGGGGGACATCTGACATTTGTTCTAATCGAGACGCTAGACGATCATAGAACGCCCGACTCAAAACATTAGGGCTGTACATACAGCCCAATATCACCGGCCGTCCTTCCAGGCGGCCGTGGACTAAGATATAACGGCCCTCAGGATCAGCATACTCTTGCAACAGCTCAAACCGGGTATGTTTGCCGATCAGTATGACCACTCCACCTTTTCTCCCCACAGCCGATGCTCCCCAGCACTGCCCCACCCACATCTTCTGCAATTTAACATGCTCCTCCGCGGTCTGGTGGGTTTCTTGTAACATTGCTATATCGCATTTCATCCGGGCCAAGGTCTGTAGCACCTTATATCGCTTAATAGGGCTGCCTATGCCACAGATATTCCAAGAGATAACCTTCAGGGCGGGTCATAGACCATCAAGTGAAGAATACCGGCTACCACAAACAGGCAAAAGGGTGGACCTCCCCCAGCCTGGGGCCCCCCCATCATCATTAAAGCGCCCCCATACAGGTCTTCATCGGACGCACCGCCGTGTTGCTGTGCCCTCCACGGAATACACCCCCCTTCCCCCCAAAACCACCCTCCCCCAACCCCGTATCCTATCCTCCCAGAACTCACCTCCCCCCCACCCTCCCTCCCATTCCTCCTCCCCACTCTCCACCACACACACTCCCATCGCGACCACAAACGATGTGATCGGGTCCCCCACCTCCCCTCCCCTCGTACCTTGTGCCCCGCCCCCCGGCCAGTGACATACAGCTCCCCCCCCCCTCCAGCGTATGGCGCCCCCCCCCCTCCCCCCCCCGCCCCCCCCAACCCCCCAACCCGGCCCAGGGACTTGGCCTACCGAACCCACCCGCATACCGCAACAACTAACCCAAAACACTACTGCCCCATGCACAGCAGGAGCTGCAAGACAGGAGCACCTCACACCCACCCTAAGGGACGTCCACTGGTTCCCAAGCCATCCAAACCACATGAAGATAGAGCACCGCACATCAGCCATCAACCCACACACCCTCATACAACCCGACCCCAACACGCGGCCCAACAGAACAAGCCCACAGCCAGGTCAGCGCCCCAGGGGAACAAAAACACCCACACACGGACACTCCCGCCAGAGCACGCGCATGGGTCAGAAAACCAGGCTGTGCATAAAATACTATAGACACATCACATAGCTTCAAAGAGGGAATAACAGCACCTATTCCGGCCTCCTCAGTGTATGCCTAAATGGTGTTTTTGCACCCCTGTGTATAGCCCACTCTATACCTAACGCCCACCAATCCAGCACGCAACACAACACGCATTCAATTTCCCCCCACGGCAGGTATAACACACTCACGGGACTGAGCGTTTGCTGGGATACCGCTGAGATTGTCAAGATAAGGCTGTCAAAAATACTGTGGAATAAACAAGGAAAATAAATATACACACAGTAAAGAGGTACGGGAAGGATGGCAAGGGGAGGGGGGGGGGAAGGGGAGAGAGGACCCACAGGGGGAAAGGAACAAAGGGAAGGACAACTGGGAACATGGCAGGCCTAGCCGGCCGGGCCAAGACCACCACCACTAAGATGGGTCCGTCCCGGTCCTGCCAGCCCAACCAGGCAACAGCAAGGCAACACTGTCCACCGGCAGGACCACCCCACCAAGGGGGCCAATGTCCCGAGCCAGAAGTAGGAAAAGGCCAGCACAGAGCCCATTGACAGCCAGCCAACTGGTCCCTCAGGAACACGTCTCACCATCCTGCAGTAGCAGAAATAGTTAGGTCTGAAGGGCTCAGGGCCTGCGCTCCCCCTGCGAGGGTTCCAAAGAAGACAGCAGCTGTTCCACATAAGTAGTCGCCTCCGCCGCGGAGTCCAGAGTCCGATGGGTTCCCTGGTGTAGAATGTGTAAGCGTGGGCCGGATACTGGACATAAAAGCGAATGTTCGCCGAGAGGAGGCGCTGGCAGACTGGTGCGTAGGCCTTACGGCGGTGGCTCAGCGCAGTGGAGTAGTCAGGAGTGATCCGAATCTTCATGTTTTCAAACTCCAGCACACCCTGTTGCCGCGCCGCCCGCAAGAGATCCTCCTTCTGCACATAGTAAAGAAACCTGGCAAGAAGCACCCGAGGCCGCGAATTCGCTCCTTGCGGCCGTGGCCCTACTCTATGGGCTCTATCCACAATTATCAGGGTGTTCTCACCGTCCCGGCCCAGCAGAGAGGCAGCCATCCGTTCCACTTGAACTCGCAGATCCTTATCGGGCACCGTCTCGGCTATCCCCAAAAAGCGCAAATTATTGCGCCGGGACCTATTTTCCAGATCGTCAATTTTTTGCTCCTGGACTTTAGTGAGTTGTTGTACCGCGCTCAGGTCCAGTTTTAACTGCTCCACCGTCTCCTCTGTGTGCAGAATGCGATCCTCTGCCTCGTGCATCCGGGAGCCCAACGCCGAAAAAGATCCCTGCAGCGTGTCAATCTTGCCACTCAGGGCTCCCAGCTGTGCGGTAAGGGCTTCCAGCTGCACTGTAAGTGCAGCAGTAACCGCTGCGGAGATTTCCTCGCTCAGGGTGAGGGAGGTCGCGGCGCTCACTTTTGGGGGGGACTCCGCCATTTTCGTGAGGCCCGTCGTGCGGTCCTTCTCCCTCCTTCCCGTCTTTGCCGCCGCTGCCATTCACCAATTGGGCTCCCGGAGGGGACAAAAACACTGCCGACCTCACCCTCGGCACTCACAGCCAAAAAATTTGCCGTGGACTACGGTCCAGATCAACGGTCAGAGACAAGGGGGCCCGGAGCTAAGGTGACTCACGTCTTCCCCAGCTCACCACACCACGTGATCCCTACGTTCTTATTTTTTAAGTTGTATCCCTTCACAATGCAAGAGCAAAAATAGCAGTCACTGCTGTGGTCTCTTTGTTCACGCCACATCATAGGTATTCCGAAACGAAATGCTTGTTTTTTTACCTTTCATCCATAAGCGTAGATCTTCCTCACATGTCTTGCACACTTTGTGAGGAGCCCACGGTTTGTCTTGATCGCCTAACTTCAAACTGAAATAGGCGAAATATACTTTTTTAATAAATGCAGAAATGTTCCTCTGCCGCTTTTTCACAGTATATTCCCCACAAATAAAACAAAAACTGTCCGGAGAGTTGACGCAACCTCTGGCTCTGTGAGCCATCACAAATACACAGCACTGCAAACTACAACTGTAGTGAACCACTTCGGAATAAAGCTGGATTACGACTGAGCAAACAAAAGGTAATAATGAACTTGCAAGAAACTGAAATTTGACAGGAACGTTCATGTCGCAACCACCGTGTTTGAGCGAGCGAACGAGGCGAGGCGAACAGGAAAGAACATGCGCCAGCGCGAGTACTGGATTTAGCCCCCCCGCCTCCCAATTGTCCTGTTAATGTATAAAATGAATACAAAACACTAAAATATCATGAGGGAGTGTTTCTAGTTAGTTAACCATTACAACCTCTATTTTGGGCCAAGAAAATAAACTGCAGTCGGCTAAAAAGAAATTATGTGAACATTCCTTATATGGGTAAGAAATCTAATTTTGCAAGAAAACGTGACGTGATGGAACATTTTGGCTATTTTTCCTGGATTCAGCACCCCAAAATCAATAGGAATCAGTTGCAAAACTGGAGGCAGTTTTTTGGTAGTGTACCTGTGTAATTTATCCGGATAGCAGACTGAATATCACTGCTAATAGCAGCACCATCAGGGTGGTCAGTAATGATTTTTAGCTCTCCTAGTTAGCCAGTACAGCTTAAAATTACAGCTAGATCCGGCCCGTGGCACATCTGCATTAGTAGGTGCTGTTATCCAGATAAGTGCTTTTAAATATTGGATAATGGAAGGGAATTCCTACATTCAAACTGCCTCTCCCCTGTTCTCTAATCTGCCCTACACCTGTCTCCCACTCATTCAACTATCTCTATTCCCACAAAAATATCCCCCCACAATTAACATGCCACCGTTCAACTAACCCCACCCTCCAAAACTTCCCACCTCCCCAATTACCCCAACCACAGAACTACCTCCTGCAACTATATCGCCACACCCAACTACCCCCCCCCCAAACTATTCATAGCAAGTACTCCAGCATCCCTATATATTTCTTCAAAATTGCATTTTGCAACTACCTCACCACCCCCCAACTACCCCATCTCATCAAATCTATCCCTGCAGCTACCAATCTGAAATATTCTCACACCCAAAGCTACTGCTCTGAAGCTATCCCAGTACCCCCAAAACTACCTCACAGCTATCCCAGCAGCCCTCCAAAAGGAATCCTTACGTCTACCTCAACTGATCCCCCCACAACTACTTTGTCACCTTTTAAATACCCCTTCAACACTAGCTCATGAATTACCTCAACCCTGAAAACTACCCTACAAATACCTCCCAGCCCCAAAAACTAGCTTCCCAACTGTCCTGTCACCCCCAAAACTACCTCTTATGCAGTTATCCTACCAAGTCAATTACTCTCACCTCTCTAAACTAACCTATCTCAAACCACCCTTCCCCTAATTGTTATCATCCTCAACTACCCCATCCCACAAACCTTGCATCCCCAAAACATTGCCCTGCAACTACCCCACCACCCCACAACTACTCCAACTCCCAAAACTACCCTGCAACTACCCTAACCCCTAAAACCACCTTCTAACTACCCTCACCTCCAAGTGGCCTCTACAATTACCCCACCAATTCAAAACTACACCTCCAACTCAGTCCACTTCTACTTCCAAATCTACTCCAGCAACTACCTCAATACTCCAAAACTACTCACTACAATTACCCCTCCCCAACTGCCCTTATCTTGAAAACTACCCTCTACTATTACACCTTCCCCTCATATATCCCCAAACTACTCCTACCATCCAAATACTGCTACAGAAGTGACCTCGCCTTCTAAGTACCATTGGAGTTTGTTTTACAGCAGAAGTTCACTCAATGAGGTTCAGAAGAGAAAACAATTTAATGTGTAATTACATAATATATACAGTTCTACCTTTTTTTTTTTTTTAATTTTTTATTTATGCATTTTCAACATTACAAAGAAATAAATGTTACATCACAACAGTCATATCATTAGACAATCCAAAAGAAATAAACAAAACCAAAGACTCTAGTCCACATCAAGGAGGTGCTTATATTAACAAATTAGTAATAAATCTGGGTGGTTGCTGTACAAAATAATAACCAAACTCCTTTGACTTATCGATGAACCCAGAAAAGAGAAATTAACAGAAAATGAAAGAAGATTAAGTCCTGCTATCCAAAAAGGCGGTTAACTCATCAACTACAGAAAAGATATATCTCTTCCCCTGGTATACAATATGACATTTACAGGGAAATTTCAAGTAAAATAACATACCCAAAGCCAAAACCCGAGATCTAAGCTGTAAAAAAGATTTACGTCGTTTTTGAGTCTCCCTGGAAACATCTGGAAATAGTTGAACAGTTTGACCACAAAATTGTTCATTCTTTTTGGGAAAATAAGCTCTGAAGACCCTATCCTTATCCATCTCTAATGCAAAACTAACCAAAAGAGTGGCTCTAGAGGGAATAACATCATTGTCTGATTCAATAAATTCAGAAATGTTAAGGGGAGATGGGGGCAACCGCTCTGGCTGAGCCCCATCGTCCCCTTCCCCATTTCGATGGTCAATAACCTGAGGAACATAATAAAGCTTAGACACAAGAATTCCATCAGAATCAGACAATAATAGAATCTATTATTGTCTGATTCTGATGGAATTCTTGTGTCTAAGCAGTTCTACCTTTTAACTTTCAAAAGGGAGACTATGATAAAATGAGGAGGAAAATAGTTAAGAAAAAACTAAAAGGTTAAAGACTTACATCAAGCTTAGGTGTTGTTTAAAAATACTATCTTGGAAGCCTAGACCAGCTGTATTCCACGCTTTAAGAAAAGTGGAAGGAAGGCCAAAGAACTGCCAGCATTTTTTAAAGGTGAGGTTAGAAAAACTGTTGTTGCCAAAAAAGCATCTTTCAGGAAATGGATAAAAGAACCAAATGATGAAAACTGGAAACCGCACAAGCATTGGCAAGCTAAATGCAAAGCATTGATAAGGCAGGCAAGGAGAGAATTTGAGAAGCTTGCTGTGGAAGCAAAAATGCTTAATAAAGGCTTTTTCACGTACATTCGTAGTAAAAAAAAACCTGTGAGAGAGTCAGTTGGACCATTAGATGATAGAGGGGTAAAAGGAGCACTAAGAGGGTGCAAGGCCATAACGGAGAGACTGAACGAATTCTTTGCTGTGGTCTGAGGAAGATGTAGTGATGTTACCCATGAATGAAGTGGTATTTAAAGATAATACTGCGGAAGAATTGAAAGAAATATCGATACACCGGGAAGATGTATTACAACTATTTGATAAACTGAAGAGTTACAAATCACCTGGACCAGATGGTATACATCCAAGGATGTTGAAAGAACTGAAATATGAGATTGCAGATTGAAGATTGGAGGATGGCCAATGTAACGCCAATTTTTAAAAAGGGTTCCAGAGGTGATCCAGGAAACTACAGACCGGTGAGCATGATGTCAGTACCGGGAAAAATGGTAGAAACCATCATAAAGAACAAAATTACTGAACATGTAAATAGTCATGGCTTAATGGGAGACAGCCAACATGGCTTTAGACAAGGAAGATCTTGTCTTACTAATCTGTTATGTTTTTTTGAAGGTGTGAATAAACAGGTAGACAAAGGTGAGTCGGTTGATATAGTGTATTTGGACTTTCAGAAAGCCTTTGACAAGGTCCCTCATCAGAGACTTTTGGCAAAACGAAAAAGTCATTGGATAGGATGCAGTGTACTATTGTGGATCAGGAACTGGTTAAAAGATAGAAAGCAGAGGGTAGGGCTAAATGGCCAATTTTCCCAATGGAGAAAGGTGAATAGTGGAGTACCCTAGGGATCAGTGCTGGGTCCACTGCTTTTTGACATATTCATAAATGACCTGGAAAAGAGAATAATGAGTGAGGTTATCAAATTTGCAGATGACACAAAACTATTTAAAGTTGTTAAAACCCATGACGATTGTGGAAAATTGCAAGAAGATCTTCATAAATTGGAAGACTGGGCATCCAAATGACAGATAAAATTTAATGAGGACAAGTGCAAAGTTATGCACCTAGGAAAGAAAAGCCCAAACTATGGTTACACGATGCAGGGTTCCACATTAGTAGGGACCAACCTAATTCACGATTTCAGGGCCGTGTCATTTTCCGTGAATTTGGCTGTCTTCCGTGAAAAATGTGAAGTTCCCGCGAAGGGGTGAGCAAGCCGGTTCGGGAGCTGCTGACCTGAACTGCGCATGCATGGTGCTTCAATTTGGGTGCGTTTACTTACAGCCTGATTCCCGCAGAGGGGTGAGAGAGCAGGTTCAGGAGCAGCCCTTCTGATGTCATCTCTGGGCCCCGATAAAAGAACTGCGCATGGTGCTTCAATTTGGGAGCGTTTACTTACAGCCTGATTCCCGCGGAGGGGTGAGAGAGCCAGTTCGGGAGCAGCCCTTCTGACGTCATCTCTTGGCCCTGATAAAAAGAACTGCACATAGTGCTTCAATTTGGGAGCATTTACTTACAGCCTGATTCCTGCAGAGGGGTGAGAGAGCAGGTTCGGGAGCAGCCCTTCTGACGTCATCTATTGGCCCCACTAAAAAGAACTGCGCAGGGTGCTTCAATCTCTTCTACCACCAAGTGAGCTGCTGACCTGTGTGTGGCAGCCCTTCCAACGTCATCTCTGGGCCCCGATAAAAAGAACTGCGCAGGGTGCTTCAATTGGGAGCGTTTACTTACAGCCCGTGAATTTTCCGTGAAATATGTTGAATTTTCAAAGACCTCCCGTGAAATAGCGCATTTTTTCCCGTGAATTTGGTTGGTCCCTACACATTAGGAACCACCACCCAGGAAAACGATTTAGGCGTCATCGTGGATAACATGTTAAAACCCTCCGGTCAGTGTGCAGCGGCGGCCAAGAGAGCAAATATAATGCTAGGTATCATAAGGAAAGGAATGGAAAATAAAACAAAGAAACATAGAAAAATGATGAAGAAAAAGACCACATGGCCTATCTAGTCTGTCCTTCCATATCAACAGCTACAACAGCCCTCTTTTTTCCTTTAGAGATCCTCTGTGTTTGTCCCATGCTGTTTTGAATTCAGATACTGTCCTCATCTCTACCATCTCCAATGGGAGACTATTCCACGGACCCACCACTCTTTCCAAAAAGAAATATTTCTGCATATCACTCCTGAATCTATAACCCTTTCACCCTCATCCCATGTTCCCTCGTAGCAGAACTTGCTTTCAATCGAAAGAGGCTCTCCCCCTGTGCATTTACGCCACAGAGGTATTTAAATGTCTCAGTCATATCACCTCTATTCTGCCTTTCCTCTAAGTATTAGGTGTACATATTAAGATCATTAAGTCTGTCCTCATATGCTTTATAATGAAGACCACTAAGCATTTTAGTAGCCACTCTCTGTACTGACTCCATCCTGTTTATATCCTTTTGAAGGTGCGGTCTCCAGATTGCACACTATATATCAAATGACATCGCACCAAAGACTTATACAGAGGCACTATCACCTCCTTTTTGCTGCTAGCCATTCCTCTCCGTATGCAACCAAGCATTCTTCTAGCTTTTGCTGTCGCCTTTTCTACCAGTTTAGCCACTATAATATCATCAGACACAACCACGCCTAGGTTCCGCTCTACTTTAGTGGACAAAAGTACTTCACCCCCTATACTATATTACTCCCTTGGATTGCTACAGCCCAAATGCATGACCTTATATTTTTTAACATTAAATCCCAGCTGTCAAATTCTAGACCATTCTTCAAGCTTAGTTAGATCCCTCCTCATGTTATCTACACCTTCCTGGGTGTCTATTCTATTGCAGATTTTGGTATCATCCGCAAAGAGGCAAATCTTACCTGACAGCCCTTCCGCTATATCACTAACAAAGATGTTAAAAAGAATCAGACCAAGGACAGATCCTTGGGAAGAGGCACACCACTGGTAACTTCCTTCTCCTCAGAGTGAGCTCCATTTATCTGTTCTCTTTGTCACCTCCCACTCAACCAATTTCTAACCCAAGCAGTAACTTTAGGTTCCATCCCTAGGGTGCTCAGTTTGTTTATAAGTCACCTATGAGGAACGGTGTCAAAGGCTTTACTGAAATCTAAATACACCACATCTAGGGCTCTCCCTCAGTCCAACTCCCTGGTCACCCAGTCAAAGAAATCAATCAGATTTGTCTGACAAGACCTGCCTCTGGTGAATCCATGCTGCCTCGGATCCTGTAATCCGCTGGACTCCAGAAACCTCACTATTTTCTCTTTCAGCAACGTTTCCAATAATTTACTCACCACCGAAGTTAAACTAATTGGCCTGTAGTTTTCAACCACATCCTTACTTCCGCTTTTGTGTAAAGGCACCACATGAGCCTCTCTCCAGTTCTTTGGCACCACTCCTGATTCTAACGAGGCATTGAAAAGGTCAGCCAGTGGAGCTGTTAGAACGTCCCCAAGTTCCCTCAGTATTCTAGGGTGTATCAGCTTCTACATATTCCTCCCCTTC
Organism: Ichthyophis bannanicus; assembly: GCA_033557465.1. Classification (NCBI taxonomy): domain Eukaryota; kingdom Metazoa; phylum Chordata; class Amphibia; order Gymnophiona; family Ichthyophiidae; genus Ichthyophis; species Ichthyophis bannanicus. The sequence goes on along the minus strand of CM066039.1, from coordinate 157,969,489 downwards.
ACCCTTCAGTCTGACAATACCACTTTTGCCATTCCTCTTCTCACTAACATATCTGAAAAATGTCTTAACCCCCCATTTTATTGCATTGGCTATTTCCTCCTCTTTTTGAATCTTTGCTTTCCTGACTACTTTGCTAGCTTCTCTAAGTTTTTCCAAATATAGATGCCTCTGTATCGTTCCATGGTGCGACCGCACCTTGAATAGCATTATTAGAAAAGGTAGAGAGAAGAGCCACCAAAATAGTAAAGGGGATGGAAGGATACCCCTATGGAGAGAGGCTAAAATGGTTAGGGCTCTTCAACCTGGAAAAGTGACGGCTGAGGGGAGATATGATAGAGGTCTATAAATGAATGAATGGAGTGGAACGGGTAAACGTAGATTGATTGCTTACATCATCAGAATATAGAAAGACTAGGGGACATGCAATGAAGCTACAGGGTAACCTGTTTAAGACTAATAAGAGAAAATATTTTTTCACTCAACATGTAATCAAACTCTGGAATTTGTTACAAGAGGATGTAGTAAAACTGTTAGTATAGCTGGGTTTAAAAATGGTTTGGACGAGTTCCTGGAGGAAAGGTCTATAAACCATTGAGGGACCCAGGATATCACTGCTTGACCCAATACAAGCATTATGGAACCTGTGTCTTTTGGGGTAACTGCTAGGTACTTATGACCTAGATTGGCCACTGTTGGAAGCAGGCTACTGGGCTTGATGGACCTTGGTCTGTCCCAGTATGGCATATCTTATGTTCTTATGCAAGTTGATTTGGTGTAGGCTCTCTTGAACAATCCAGAGACCATGCATGAACAGGCCATCAAGGTGGCCCCCCAGCCCGTCTTGGAGGCGTCCATGGTTAGAACACGGTGATGCATAGGGGCCTGAAAAGAAAGCCCAGGAGCAGATTCTGCAGTTGCAGCCACCAGGATAGGGATTCCTTGAACGTTGTCATGACCATCACTGTGTCCCCCAGATGACCCGTGGCCTTCCACCACTGCATTGAAATGATAAAGCGGTATATAAAACCTGTTAAATAAATAAATAAAATAAATGTAGAGGGTCCATAGCGTTTGTCGCATCTGCAGTCTGGCAAGAGGAGTGACATGGAATGTGGAAGGCATGTGGCCGAGAATGCAGATTATCTGCCGAGCCATCGTGGTTGGGCTTTGCTGCAGCTCACGGGAGAGTGCAACAAGCCGCTGAGCTCGAACCACAGGTAGATAGACCCAAGCTAGGGTAGTATTGAGCAGGGCCCCAATGAACTGGAAGCACTGGGAAGGCTGCAGATGAGACTTTGGATAATTGATCACAAACCCGAAATGCTCCAGCACTTGAATGGTGAGCCACAGGGATTGCTGGGCCTCATCCAGTGTCACACCCCTTATCAACCAATCATCTAGATAGGGGAAGACAAAGACCCCCAGAGTTCGGAGGAAGGTGTCAATGACCATCAGACACTTTGTGAAGACCCATGGAGCAGAAGCAAGGCCGAAAGGCAGCACCTGGTACTGGTAGTGCCTGCCGCTGAGCATAAAGCAGAGATACTGTCAATAAAGGGGGTGAATGGGAATATGAGTATAAAGATCTTTCCAATCCAGGGAGCACAGCCAGTCTTCCCATTGGAGGTAAGGTAACAATGTTCCCAGGGAAACTATCTTGAATTTTTCTTTTATAAGAAACTGTTGAGGTTCCATAGATCCAGAATGGGCTGGAAGTCCCCTATCTTTCTGAGCACTTACCTGTAACAGGTGATCTCTGGGAACAGCAGGAATTAGTCTTCACATATGGGTACGTCGGTACCGACGGAGCCTGCATGGGAACGCTGCCCAGCTTCCAATCAGAAAGCTTTTGGCAGCATCCCTCGCGCCTGCGCGCTGACTTCCCGCCTTCTCCAGAACCTCTCTTCAGTTGAGTTTCAAAGCTGAGTCAAAGGCGAGGAGAGGAAAGGAAGAAGAAGACAAGAGATGCAACTCCTAGGGGAGGTGGGAGGGTTGTGAAGACTAATTCCTGCTGTTCCCAGAGATCATCTGTTACAGGTAAGTAACTGTGCTATCTCCAGGAACAAGCAGGAATGAGTCTTCACATATGGGGACTCCCCAGCTAGAGATGCCAAAAATCTGACTTTGAGTTAGAACGTTCAAACTAGTCTCACAAGAATCCCTACCATATAACATATGCAGAAAAGCCAAAAATCTGACTTTGAGTTAGAACGTTCAAACCTGTCTCAAATGTTGCCTTACCATTTAACATACTGGCTGTGTGAATTAGAAACCACTAGTGTAGTTCTAAGTGTATGAAATCTCAAAGCATATGCAGAAAAGCCAAAAATCTGACTTTGACTTAGAACGTTCAAACTAGTCTCAAAAGATGCCTTACCATTAAACATACTGGCTGTGTGAATTAGAAACCCCTAGTGTAATTCTAGGTGTATGAAATCTCAAAGCATATGCAGAAAAGCCAAAAATCTGACTTTGAGTAAGAACGTTCAAACTAGTCTCACAAGAATCCCTACCATATAACATAATGGCTGTGTGAATTAGAAACCCCTAGTGTAGTTCTAAGTGTATGAAATCTCAAAGCATATGCAGAAAAGCCAAAAATCTGACTTTGACTTAGAACGTTCAAACTAGTCTCAAAAGATGCCTTACCATTAAACATACTGGCTGTGTGAATTAGAAACCCCTAGTGTAATTCTAGGTGTATGAAATCTCAAAGCATATGCAGAAAAGCCAAAAATCTGACTTTGAGTAAGAACGTTCAAACTAGTCTCACAAGAATCCCTACCATATAACATAATGGCTGTGTGAATTAGAAACCCCTAGTGTAGTTCTAAGTGTATGAAATCTCAAAGCATATGCAGAAAAGCCAAAAATCTGACTTTGACTTAGAACGTTCAAACTAGTCTCACAAGATGCCTTACCATTAAACATACTGGCTGTGTGAATTAGAAACCCCTAGTGTAGTTCTAAGTGTATGAAATCTCAAAGCATATGCAGAAAAGCCAAAAATCTGACTTTGAGTTAGAACGTTCAAACTAGTCTCATAAGATGCCTTATCATTTAACATACTGGCTGTGTGAATTAGAAACCCCTAGTGTAGTTCTAAGTGTATGAAATCTCAAAGCATATGCAGAAAAGCCAAAAATCTGACTTTGAGTTAGAACGTTCAAACTAGTCTCAAAAGAATCCTTACCATATAACATACTGGCTGTGTGAATTAGAAACCCCCTGTGTAGTTCATGGCTGAGATATGGAAATGTCCATCGGTATCGTATCGCCCGGCCCCAAAAGTGCCGAGGATGCTAGAGGACGATTCCTGGTGAAGAGTGAAACACTCGACACCGAAGCCGATGTCGGGGAATCGGTACCGCTCGAAGCGGATACCCGCACCGTACACGGCTGGGATCGAGGGAAGTCAATTCGGAGCATATCGATCGGTCCCGAAGGTACCGAGGATGCCCGATGACGATCCCTGGTGAAGAGTGGAACACTCGACACCGGTGCCGATGCCGGGGGATCGGTACCGCTCGAAGCGGATGCCACCCCCGGACATGGCTCAGGTATGTTCTGTGAGGGGTGAGCCCCAGGAACAACCTGAAACCCCTTTAATGCTTTGGAGCCCGCAGACTCCCGCAGGGGTAATGCCAATGGATTCTTGAGGGTAAGGCCGGAGCCGTCACCATGCTGGGCATGGGACATACCACTCAAGCATTGACTAGTTTTAACAGACTGTTTGTGGGTTACCTGATCCTGTGAAGAGGAGTACCCGGGTTCCCTCACTGCCGAATAAAAAACGGTATCGAGGGAAACTCTAAAACTGAAGGTTTCCTCACAAAAGTATCCCCGGACAAGTCAGGGGAAAAAGGGTCAGGACCCACACAATTGAGACACCAACTATTGGAGTCTAAAAGGAAACAGGTGTTTCCACATCGAATGCACTTCTTAGGAAAAGAAGGCTCCATGAGGAAGAGGCCTGGTAGGCCCAACAAGTTAAGGCAAAAAACTGAAGAAAAAGTTTCTCAGAATTTAGTCAAAAATCCACCGGCGGTACCGGTGGCGGCGGGAAATACAGCCGCGACCACAAGAAAACAAAAACTAAAGTAATTAAAGTAAGTAAAAAGAAAAGTTTCTGCGGTGACAGGAGGACGTCCTGCCGGCTCCGCGGAAAAACGAAAACTGAAGAGAGGCTCTGGAGAAGGTGGGAAGTCAGCGCGCAGGCGCGAGGGATGCTGCCAAAAGCTTTCTGATTGGAAGCTGGGTAGCGTTCCCGTGCAGGCTCCGTCGGTACCGACGTACCCATATGTGAAGACTCATTCCTGCTTGTTCCTGGAGATAACTCCTTCTTGGCCTGAGAAGATGGTGCAAGTTCAATGATGAGATCGGACAGAAGAGATTGAACCTCCAGCTGGAGGAGCTCTCTGTGGTGAGGATCGAGGGGGTACTCCCTTGGGAAGAATGTGGGAGGAAGCTGATGGAAATGCAAAAGGTACCCATCCTGGACAATACTCAGTACCCAAGTATCTGTTGTTACGGTAGGTCACTGGTGGGCAAAGTGGATCAAGTGGCCTCCCACTTATGCTGGAGCTGTGCTGGGAATGGGTAGACAGGCCATGCTCCTCAGGAAGGAGTCAAAAAACCCCACTGGGCTGTGGTTGTGACACAGGTTGAGGCTTCTGCCAGTGTTGTTGACACTGGCCCTGTCCTTTCTGCTGCTGCCTCTGGTAAGGGCCCTGGTAGGGCTGGTAGGCAGGATAGCCCCCATAATATTTCCACTTCTTGGGGTAGTAAGCCTTCTTCTCCAAGGCCTTCTTCCATGAGGGGTCCTCCATCTTCCTGGAGAGCCTATTTATTGTTAATTGTTCCCTCTCCAGCTCCACAGCCTTATCCTCAATGGGCTTACCAAAGACACCTGCAGGCTGATCTTGCACCCGCTGCTCAAGGTCAAACGACTAGATCTAGGCCAGTCGGTGGGCCCTGATGCCAACGGTGGCCACCCTAGCCACTGACTCAAAGGCATCATAGGCTACTCTGCTCATGTACTTCAAGCATTCCTTACCTTTGGAGATAAGGCCACAGAAGCGGTCCAGTTGCTCCCTCGAAAGCATGGCAGAGAAATCGACCAAACTCCCCATAAGATCCTTAAGCTACATCCCCATGTAAAGCTGGTAAGCGAGGATGCGGCCCACCAGCATAGAGCCATGGTAACATTTCCTCCTGACACCATCTAGGATTCGGGTTTCCCTACCTGAAGGGACCAAGGAGTGCGTTTTGGAACTCTTTATCCTTCTTATAGCAGACTCTATAACTATGGAGTTGTGCAGGAGTTGCGGTTTCTCAAAACCAGGACTCTTATAGATCCGATACATTGAGTCCAAGTGGCAGCTGATAGGGGCCACCATAAGGGGATTCTCCCAGATGCGGAACAGCAGACTCTCGAGAATTCGATGTACTGGAACCATGATCGCCTCCTTGGGGGGAGAAGGATACTGGAGGATCTCCAGCTCCTCTGCCCTCAGCTCCTACTCAGCCTCAAGGGTGAAGAATAAGGCCTTTGCTATGTCCCGGACAGATTCGTGGAAGGAAATATCCTCGGGCAGGGACTTACGGCGTTCATAAGGTAGCAAGGGATCAGACGTTATATCCCTTTGGTGCTCAGAGACCGGGGACTCGTCCTCCATCTCCTAGTCAACGGAATCAGAATCGGTGAGGAAGTCAAGTATTGACGTGTTCTGTCTTGATGCTGACGGCACTCTGGTGGAGTGGCTGGGGTTCGAGGCTTCCTATGTTCTCGACAGCAGTCCTCTGATTCGGAGGTGCTCAGAGGGGAACCTCTGGTAACCAATAGCACATCAGATCGCCTGGCCGAACTCTCCCTCCAAGTGGGAAGAGTGTGGGTTTTGAGTATAGGCTGTATTTCCATCGGTGGGGTGACCACTGTCTATGAGGCTAGCAGCAACACCAGATACCCGAAGTCATTGGGTCCCTCATAATCTGTGCAGCCAGGAAAGCAATTAAATTACGCTTGAGGGCCTGCATCCTCTAGGCAAGCAACGCCGTGTCTGAATGGCAGGAGCCAGAGTAGCACCGACGGCCGTCGATGCCAGATCCCTCATCATTAGATATGACTGGCATCTCAGAGACCTGGTGGAAGGAGGACAACCAATGTGACACTGTGATACCTGTGTACAAACTATATCATAATGTTAGGGTAGATCAAACTGGTGGAGGGGTTACAACACAGTAATAATGGGTGATTTCAATTACCCCGGTATCGAATGGGTCACTATCACAGCAGGACATGACAGAGAGATAAAGTTTCTAGATAAAACAAATGGCTGCTTCTTGGAGCAGCTGGTTCATGAACCAACAAGAGGGGAAGCTATTTTGGACCTAGTCTTTGATGGAACACAGGATCTGGTGCAAGAAGTAAGCATTTTGGGGTCACTTGGCAACAGTGATCATAGCATAATCACAATTGATTTAATAAATGGAAGACAGACGGCAAGGAAATCCACAGTACTATCTTTTAACTTTCAAAAGGGAGACTATGATAAAATGAGGAAAATAGTTCAGAAAAACCTAATAGAGCAGTTGGCAAAGGTTAAAGATTTACATCAAGCACAGGCATTGTTTAAAGCCCAGACCAGACCAGATGTATTCCACGCTGTAAGAAAAGTGGATGGAAAGCAAAAACACTGCCAGCATGGTTTAAAGGCAAAGTCAGAAAGGCTGTTGTTGCCAAAAAAGCATCTTTCAGGAAATGGATAAAGGAGCCAAATGACGAATACAGGAATCAACAAAAGTTAGATGCAAGGCACTGATAAGGCAGGCAAAGAGAGAATTTCTAAAAAAGCTTGTCAATGTTCCCTCTTCCTATGACTACCAAAAAGACCGCAGTCTAGTAGAGCCTCCCACATTGCGCTCTCGTGAGAGATCAACCTGCAGGCTGTCATTCACAAGCATTTTACATCAATCTTTTCCTCTCAAATCTTCAGAATTTTTTTCAGAGAGGAGAAAATCTATCCACCATCTGCTAGAGACAAAGAAATACTGAAGGGACCCCTGAAGGATGAGGCGAACTGAGGCATGGGAGCGATGTCACCGAAATCTGAGCTCCTCACCGTCTCCCCGCATCCATCAATCCGCTAGCAGGGGAACAAAACCCACCCATCTGGACTGGTCTAGCAAGACAATATGGAAGTTATGTTGATCAAATAGCCTTGTGGCATACACACTTCCCATGCACAGCATATATGACCTAACAAATAGTCAATGTGTCCAATAAATGGTTTTAGTAGCCTGATCCCCTTAACTTAAAAGATGAGTTTATGGCGTGTGTAATAACTATTGTATACCTGCACACAATTACCAAAACTCACAAACTCTTGAGATTTTTCCAGTACATTCGTAGCAAAAAACCTGTGAGACAGTCAATTGGACCACTGGATGATAGAGGAGGGAAAGGGGCACTAAGTGAGGACAAGGCCATAGCAGAGAGACTGAATGAATTCTTTGCTTCGGTCTTTACTGAAGAAGATGTAGGGAAGTTACCCATGCCTGAAATGGAATATAAGATGATGTATAGGAAGAACTGAAAGAAATATCGATAAACCATGAAGATTAATTTGATAAACTGAAGAGTAGCAAATCATCTGGACTGGATGGTATGCATTCAAGGATGTTAAAACTGAAATATGAGATGGCAGACCTACTATTAGTGACCTGTGTATTATCATGAAAATCATCTGTAGTATCTGAAGATTGGAGAATGGCCAATGTAACGCCAATTTTTAAAAAGTGTCTCAGGGGTGATCCGGAAAACTACAGACTGGTGAGCCTGACGTCAGCACCGGGCAAAATGACAGAAACCATTATAAAGAACAAAATTACTGAACATGTGGATAGTGTCATAAGGTAGCGCCATCAGACCCCATGGAAGTAGGGGATCATGAGCAAAATGTAAGGGAAACTGACAGCTCAGGTTCACACAAGGGGGAAGGTTGCTATGAGCAACAGAGGAAAACAAAGCCACGTGGTGTTAGGGAACGCCCGAACAGAAAGGGAGCACATAATTCATTAGAAAATGAAGAGCACCTGCATGGGGGCGGAGCCCAGGCTAACACCAATTTGAACGTACTTAAAAATCACTTACCGGGAGGTAGAGAGAGAACTGAAGGAGAAAGTAGAACTGAGAGAGAAGTAGTAGGAACTACAAGGGCTGTAGTTGGAACTACGGGAGAAACATTAGGAACTGCTGAGCTTGAGAGCAGTGTCCGTGGAGCTGTGAGGACGGAGCCAAGGGGATTATTCAGAGCACAGGAGGTTGGTGACTCTCAGAGAAGCTGTTGGGAACAGCAGTGCACAGCCTCTCAACATCCCCAGGAGCATTGCTGTGAGGTAAGCAGAGAAGGCAGTCCAACAGCCAAAGCTTTAAGATACAAATTACCTAACACCAGAAATGCAGAAGGGGAAAACTTTTACCCTGAAGCACATTTGAATGAGTCAGAGAAACACCGTGGAAAAGGGGCTTCCAAGCAGAGCTGTGCTTATCCGAGAGAAGAGGAAATAGCAGTGCCTAAAGGTAGGCGTATTTACCCTAATAAGAGAGGTTTGCAATACCCTGACTTTCTATGCACGTACCAAGAGCTCTGTAGTTCTCAGGAACCCAACTACAGGAAATACGGTAGTTACCCACGGGCCACTAGTATAGTGGGGGAGGAGAGTGTTTTAACTCCCCGACAAGAACCTTATAACTTTAAAGGCAGTTGGGAGCCTGAAGTTTACTCTAATGAAGAGGAAATGCAGATTGAATCTCTTGGAGAATCCTTAGAGGAAAATGAGATGGACTGCACGTACACATTTAAAAAGGAGATAGAGCAGCTTTTAAACTAGATATTAGGGAAAAGCCGACAGTCGCCCAAAAGCGGATGGTTCGGAAGAATGTATCCTTGAAGGATACTACCAAAAGCAGAGAGGTTCCACAAAAGAGTAAAGTAGCCCAAATGCCCTCAAGTATGGAGCAGACAGAGCTTAAAGATTCCAATTTACCCATGTCTAACAATAGCCAAATTAACATGAATAAAATACATTATCTAAAATGCTTGTATGCAAATGCTAGAAGTCTAAAGAATAATATGGGAGAGTTAGAATATATAGCACTAAATGAAAGGTTAGATATGATTGGAATATCAGAGACATGGTGGAAGGACGACAACCAGTGGGACACTGTGATACCTGGGTACAAACTATATCGTAATGATAGAGCTGATCAAATTGGTGGAGGGGTTGCGCTCTATGTTAGAGAGGGCATTGACTCAGAAAGGATTAAAGTTTTGCAGGAAACAAAATCTGCTGTAGAATCTATATGGATTGAAATTCCATATAAAAGGGGGAAGGCAATGGCAGTGGGGGTGTACTATCGAGCACCTGGCCAGAATGACCAAATGGATGATGAAATGCTCAAAGAAATCAAGGAAGCTAACAAAAGTTACAGCGCAGTAATAATAATGGGTGATTTCAATTACCCCGGTATCGACTGGGTCAGTGTCACGTCAGGACATGCTAGGGAGATAAAGTTCCTAGATGAAATAAATGACTGCTTCTTGGAGCAACTGGTTCATGAACCGACCAGAGGGGAAGCCATATTAGACCTAGTCCTTAGTGGAACACCAGATCTAGTGCAAGAGATAAGGGTGTTGGGGCCACTTGGCAATAGTGATCATAGCATAATCGCCTTTGATTTAATTAGTGGAGGAAGGATAGTAAGGAAATCCACAGTACTACCTTTTAACTTTCGAAAGGGAGACTATGATAAAATGAGGAAAACAGTTAAGAAAAAACTAAAAGGAGCAGTTGCGAAGGTTAAAGACGTACATCAAGCTTGGGTGTTGTTGAAAAATACTATCTTGGAAGCCCAGACCAGCTGTATTCCACGCTTTAAGAAAAGTGGAAGGAAGTCCAAAAAATTGCCAGCATGGTTTAAAGGTGAGGTCAGAGAGGCTGTTGTTGCCAAAAAAGCATCTTTCAGGAAATGGAAAAAAGAGCCAAACGACGAAACCTGGAAACAGCACAAGCACTGGCAAGTCAAATGCAAGGCATTGATAAGGCAGGCAAAGAGAGAATTTGAGAAGAAGCTTGCTGCAGAAGCAAAAACGCGAAATAAAGACCTTTTCAAGTACATTCGTAGCAAAAAACCTGTGAGAGAGTCAGTTGGTCCATTAGATGATAAAGGGGTTAAAGGAGCACTAAGAGGTGACAAGGCGAGAGCGGAGAGACTGAATGAATTCTTTGCTTCGGTCTTTACTGAGGAAGATGTAGGGATGTTACCCATGACTGAAGTGGTATTTAAAGGTGCGGAAGAATTGAAGGAAATATCGATACATCGGGAAGATGTCTTACAACTAGTAGATAAACTGAAGAGTAGCAAATCACCTGTGCCGGATGGTATACATCCAAGGGTGTTGAAAGAACTGAAATATGAGATTGCAGAACTGCTATCAGTAATCTGTGAACTATCATTAAAATCATCTCTAATACCTGAAGATTGGAGGATCGCCAATGTAACACCAATTTTTAAAAAGGGTTCCAGGGGTGATCCGGGAAACTACAGACCGGTGAGCCTGACGTCAGTACCGGGAAAAATGGTAGAAACCATCATAAAGAATAAAATTACTCAGCATGTAGATAGTCACAACCTAATGGGAGACAGCCAACATGGCTTTAGACAAGGAAGATCTTGTCTTACTAATCTGTTATGTTTTTTTGAAGGAGTGAATAAACAGGTGGACAAAGGTGAGTCGGTTGATATTGTGTATCTGGACTTTCAGAAAGCCTTTGACAAGGTCCCTCATCAGAGACTTTTGGCAAAACTAAAGAGTCATGGGATAGGAGGCAGTGTACTATTGTGGAACAGGAACTGGTTAAAGGATAGAAAGCAGAGGGTAGGGCTAAATGGCCAATTTTCCCAATGGAGGAAGGTGAATAGTGGTGTACCCCAGGGATCTGTGCTGGGTCCGCTGCTTTTTGACATATTCATAAATGACCTGGAAAGTGGAATAACGAGTGAGGTTATCAAATTTGCAGATGACACAAAACTATTTAAAGTTGTTAAAACCCAAGAGGATTGTGAAAATTTGCAAGAGGATCTTGATAAATTGGAAGACTGGGCATCAAAATGGCAGATGAAATTTAATGTGGACAAGTGCAAGGTTATGCACCTAGGGAAGAACAACCCAAACTATGGTTACACGATGCAAGGTTATACATTAGGAACCACCACCCAGGAAAAAGATTTAGGCGTCATTGTGGATACCATGTTAAAACCCTCGGCCCAGTGTGCAGCGGCGGCCAAGAGAGCAAATAGAATGCTAGGTATGATAAGGAAAGGAATGGAAAATAAAAGAAAAGATATTATAATGCCTCTATATCGTTGCATGGTGAGACCGCACCTTGAATACTGTGTGCAATTCTGGTCGCCGTATCTTAAAAAGGATATAGCGATTTTAGAAAAGGTACAGAGAAGAGCCACCAAAATGGTAAAGGGGATGGAAGGATACTCCTATGAAGAAAGGCTAAAATGGTTAGGGCTTTTTAACCTGGAAAAGAGATGGCTGAGGGGAGATATGATAGAAGTCTATAAATTAATGAACGGAGTGGAACGGGTAAACATAGATCGATTGTTTACCTTATCAGAATATAGAAAGACTAGGGGACATGCAATGAAGCTACAGGGTAAACTATTTAAGACTAATAAAAGAAAATATTTTTTCACTCAACGTGCAATCAAACTCTGGAATTTGTTACCGGAGGATGTAGTAAAGGCTGTTAGTGTAGCTGGGTTTAAAAAAGGTTTGGACAAGTTCCTGGAGGAAAGGTCCATAAACCATTATTAAGAAGTGACCGAAGATATCAATGCTTGACCCAGTACAACCATTGTGGAACTTGTGTCTCTTGGGGAAACTGCTAGGTACATATGACCTAGATTGGCCACTGTTGGAAACAGAATACTGGGCTTGATGGACCTTGGTCTGACCCAGTATGGCATATCTTATGTTCTTATGTTCTTATAGCATCTCTATGTTAAAAGCAGCCAGAACTGTTTGTGAGAAGAAACAGGTGCAAGAGTTCCGTGAGTAAAATGAACTGTTTTCTGTTACTTTTGTTCATGGTTTAATGCTGAAGAAAGCTAAGTTTTGTTGAAAGTATTTTTCTTTAATTGTGTTATCAGACGAAGGGTCTGACCTGCTTTAAGATCCACTGTTATGAATCCACCCCGGACGGGGAATAAAGCCTGAGTTTAAACCTTACCCTCTGCTTCAACTACACTTCTTTGGCTAATGGTGAAAACTACAGGATCCAGAAGGCTTTGCCAAATGCCTTCATAGGAGCTCTAGCCATAAAAATACTGCCCCAGCAAACGACCCAAGCCCTTTTTAGCCTCTGGGTACATTAGTGGGTGACATGAGTGGCGTCGTCTAGAGGATTTTTTTTAACTGTGGAAAAAAAAAAGGGACACTTTTGAAGAAAAAATACTGCTGTACCGGAGGACTCATAAGAAGCAAGCACACAGGACAAGCCAGACGCTGATCGAGGACCTTTCTTGCCAAAGTCTGAATCTACGCAGATCCTAAGGTAATGGATACCTAGGGCACTAGCGTAGGTGGATAAAAGGGCAAGAAAGGGGGCGTTCTGTGGTGCGGGAAAGGGGGTGAAGACGTGTGAAAAGTACCGCACTTGGTGGTTTTCTTTCTCTTCTTTTCTCCGCAGGGTCACAGCAAGAAGATGGAGGCCCAGGATATAATGAGCTGGATGCAACACCAGTGGGACAAACAACTGGAGTTAGCACGGCACATGCAAGAGCAAACAGCAAAAATGATCATGGAGCAGCAGAGGCCACTTCTGGAGACCATGAGGGCATTTTTGGAAAAGTCACCAGGACATGGGACTGAGAACCCCTACGTAGTTCCAGGGGTAGGACTTAATGCGAGTCATGCGTTTACTTTGGGACAGTTAAGTCCACAGGACAACATTGATGATTTTATTGATGCCTTTGAACGAATAGGGGGGGCATTGAAATGGCCACGAGAGCAGTGGGCTACCCGCTTTGCTGTATCTCTCACCGGGGAAGCTCTCTCTGCTTATAAAGCAATGCCTGCCATCCTTGCTACTGACTACGAGGAGATAAAAAGGGCAGTTAAGGATAGGTTGGGCCTATCTAACATGCACTATCGTAGGTTGTTTAGAGAGGCTAGGATGAGGGCCCAAGAAACCCCTAAAGCTCTGCAGCAGAGATTAAAGAATTTGGCCTACAAGTGGTTAACCCCTGAGCAGAGGACAATGGAATCAGTGTTAGATATAATTATCTTGGAGCAGTTTCTCCAGGCTGTGCCTACCGAGGTAAAAAAGTATCTCACCTTGCAAAATTGTCAGAATACCAATGATGCAGCCAGTCTAGCTGAACGCTATTTTGAGGCTCAGATAGTGGGCACCTCAGAAATAGGTCTGAGGAAAGCAGCAGGCATGGCAGAGCATAAAAGAGAGAAATATGTTAAAGGGAAAATGTTTAATGTATGTGGTAAGAATACTAATGATGACATTTTTTCTATACACAAAGGGAAATGTTATCTGTGCGGGCGAGCGGGCCATTTCCAAAAAGACTGCACGGAGCGGACTATCCTCATGGCTGGGAGAGAAAAGCCAGCACAAGATGGGTTCCTGATTCCTGTGCAGGTAGAAGGGGTGGAAACGCTGGCGCTGCTTGACTCGGGTGCTGACCAGAGCATGATTACGTCCAAGCTCTGGGAAGCCATTGGGAGGCGCCATCGGTCAGCCCCGAGGCAAGCAGAAAGCCAGATCCGCTTAAAATGCATACACGGAGCATTTTCCTGTTATCCTTCACAGAGGTTATCTATACGTGCTGTAGATAGAGAACATACATTACAGGTAGCCATAATCCCTACATTGCCTAGAGATGTCATTTTAGGCATGGACTGGCCACCCTTTCTCAAGGGTCTGGCGGTAGGGTTGAATACCCGGACCGGCCTAATATCTACCCGATCGCAGGCAGGGACCTCAGGGGAAGGAAGGACAGCATCTGAGGATCCCAGGGAGTCTGAGGGGGAGGAAGAACCCCAAGAGGAGGAATTAGATGGGGGTGGATTAGGCATTCTGCCCACACATGATGAACTAATACACGAGCCGGTTAAGGAAGGCAGGAAGGCGAAAGCCAAAAAACGCCAAGAGAGGCGTCAAAGGACCCGGGGAGGGCCGAGTTGGAAGCTGGTGCAGGGTTACCTTGGGTACCTGCCGAGGTGGTGAGTAAATTCCCCTCATTCCCAGCAGAACAGCGGGCTGACCCAGCTCTAAAGAGAGCTTTCGAATGGGCCAGGGAAATTCGGCCTACCCTACCCAGGTTTTTCCTGGAAAAGGAAATCCTATATAGGGAAAGTACTGACCCGTATTCCGGAGCGATAAGGAAACAATTGGTCGTGCCAACGACATTTAAAGCCACAGTACTAAGGTTGGCACACGACCACCCCATAGGCAGCCATAAGGGAGTCCAAGGCACCCTGGACCAAATATTGGTTCGATTCTATTGGCCAGGGGTCTTTAAAGAGACTAAACAATACTGCGAGGCTTGTCCAACTTGTCAGAGGGTCACAGCTTTAAAGCTGAAAGCTGTACCGATGGTATCCACACCCACCATAGCAGTACCTATGGAACGCATAGGTATGGATAACGTAGGACCCCTGATCCGTACGCCCAGAGGATTTCAGTATTTATTGGTGGTAGTAGACCACGCAACTAGATTCCCATGGGCTATTCCCTTAAGGAGTACATCGGCCAGAGTAATAGCCCAAGAGCTGGTAAAGCTCTTTTGTGAAGTGGGTTTTCCCAGGGAGGTATTGACTGACCAAGGGAGCAATTTCTTATCAAAACACTTAGCAACGGTATGGGAAGCCTTCAGCATAAGGCACATAAAGACTGCAGCCTATCATCCTCAAACAAATGGGCTTGTTGAGAGGATGAATCAGTCTTTGAAACAGATGCTTCGGAGGGGTTTAAAGAAGGGAGAGATGGGTGAATGGGATACCCTACTCCCATTTGTAGTTTATGCATGTCGAGAACGCATACAGACATCATTAAAAGTGTCCCCATATGAGCTTATGTTTGGCAGGGCCCCTAGGGGAATTTTAGACATTCTCCATGAACAGTGGGTGGAGCCAGACTCGCAGGAAGTTGGGGTGCCTCAATTCCTTAAAAACTTGAGGGAATGCTTAGAAAGAACTGCAAAGGCCTCAAGAGAAAATTTGCAGGCCAGCAAAGAAAATCAAAAACGGTACTATGACAGGAGCACAAGAGAAAGGCGCCTGAGCATAGGGGATAAAGTCCTTGTCCAAGTAGCGGACCTGGGACCCAAGTTTGAGGCCCAGTGGAAGGGACCGTGTACAGTAATAAAGAAAGTAGGTCCTGTGACATACAAGGTGGAGAATCAGAGGGGACGTCAGCAGGTATACCACTTGAACGTTCTAAAACCTTGGAAGGAGAGAGTGGCCACAGTCAGTTTGGCCTATGTAAGGCAGCGAGACAGAACCCAAGAGATGATTACGTGCTGTCCGGTTAGTGGTCCGGCAGCCCGTA
Organism: Ichthyophis bannanicus; assembly: GCA_033557465.1. NCBI lineage: Eukaryota > Metazoa > Chordata > Amphibia > Gymnophiona > Ichthyophiidae > Ichthyophis > Ichthyophis bannanicus. The sequence continues at coordinate 157,953,850 of CM066039.1, read as the reverse complement.
ATATTTTAAGGGGGGGATCTGTCATAAGGTAGCGCCATCAGAACCCATGGAAGTAGGGGATCGTGAGCAAAATGTAAGGGAAACTGACAGCTCAGGTTCACACATGGGGGAAGGTTGCTATGAGCAACAGAGGAAAACAAAGCCACGTGGTGTTAGGGAACGCCCAAACAGAAAGGGAGCACATAATTCATTAGAAAATGAAGAGCACCTGCATGGGGGCGGAGCCCAGGCTAACACCAATTTGAACGTACTTAAAAATCACTTACCGGGAGGTAGAGAGAGAACTGAAGGAGAAAGTAGAACTGAGAGAGAAGTAGTAGGAACTACAAGGGCTGTAGTTGGAACTACGGGAGAAACATTAGGAACTGCTGAGCTTGAGAGCAGTGTCCGTGGAGCTGTGAGGACGGAGCCAAGGGGATTATCCAGAGCACAGGAGGTTGGTGACTCTCAGAGAAGCTGTTGGGAACAGCAGTGCACAGCCTCTCAACATCCCCAGGAGCGTTGCTGTGAGGCAAGCAGAGAAGGCAGTCCAACAGCCAAAGCTTTAAGATACAAATTACCTAACACCAGAAATGCAGAAGGGGAAAACTTTTACCCTGCAGCACATTTGAATGAGTCAGAGAAACACCGTGGAAAAGGGGCTTCCAAGCAGAGCTGTGCTTATCCGAGAGAACAGGAAATAGCAGTGCCTAAAGGTAGGCGTATTTACCCTAATAAGAGAGGTTTGCAATACCCTGACTTTCTATGCACGTACCAAGAGCTTTGTAGTTCTCAGGAACCCAACTACAGGAAATACGGTAGTTACCCACGGGCCACTAGTATAGTGGGGGAGGAGAGTGTTTTAACTCCCCGACAAGAACCTTATAACTTTAACGGCAGTTGGGAGCCTAAAGTTTACTCTGATGAAGAGGAAATGCAGATTGAATCTCTTGGAGAATCCTTAGAGGAAAATGAGATGGACTGCACGTACACATTATCTGAATGTATAGCATCTCTATGTTAAAAGCAGCCAGAACTGTTTGTGAGAAGAAACAGGTGCAAGAGTTCCGTGAGTAAAAGGAACTGTTTTCTGTTACTTTTTGTTCATGGTTTAATGCTGAAGAAAGCTAAGTTTTGTTGAAAGTATTTTTCTTTAATTGTGCTATCAGACGAAGGGTCTGACCTGCTTTAAGTTCCACTGTTATGATTCCACCCCGGACGGGGAATAAAGCCTGAGTTTAAACCTTACCCTCTGCTTCAACTACACTTCTTTGGCTAATGGTGAAAACTACAGGATCCAGAAGGCTTTACCAAATGCCTTCATAGGAGCTCTAGCCATAAAAATACTGCCCCAGCAAACGACCCAAGCCCTTTTTAGCCTCTGGGTACGTTAGTGGGTGACAATAGTCATGGTTTAATGGGAGAAAGCCACCATAGATTTAGCCAAGGAAAATCTTGTCTAACTAATCTGTTATATTTTTTTGAAAATGTGAATAAACAGGTAGATAAAGATAAGCCGGTTGATATAGTGTATCTGGATTTTCAGAAAGCCTTAAGGTCCCTCATGAGAGACTCTTGGCCAAATTAAAGAGTCATGGGATGGAAGGCAGGGTGATAACGTGGATCAGGAACTGGTTAAAAGATAGAAAGCAGAGAGTAGGGCTAAATGGCCAATTTTTCAAAGGAGAAAGGTGAATAGTGGAGTAAAGCAGGGATCTGTGCTGTGGCTGCTGCTTTTTAACATTTTCATAAATGAACTGAAATGTGAATAACTAGTGAGATGATCAAATTTGCAGATGACCCAAAAATATTCAAAGTTGTTAAAATTCAAAGGGATTGTGAAAAATTGCAAGAGGACCTTGATAAATTATAAGACTGGACGTCCAAATGGCAGATGAAATTTAATGTGAACAAGTGCAAAGTGCAACCAAAACTATAGTTACACGATGCAAGGTACCACCTTAGAAACCACAACCCAGGAAAAAGATTTAGGCATCATTGTGGATAATACATTGAAACCCTCCACCCACTTTGCAGTGGCGACCAAGAAAACAAATAGAATACTAAGAATCATAAGGAAAGAAATGGAGAATAAAACAAAGGATATTATAATGCCTCCGTATCATTCCATTGTGCGACCACACCTTGAATATTGTGTACAATTCTGGTCGCCATATCGTATAAAGGATATAGCAGAAAAGGTAGAGAAGAGCGACAAAAATGGTAAAGGGGATGGAAGGGTATCCCTATGAGGAGAGGCTTAAAAGGTTGGGGCTCTTCAACTTGAAAAAGAGATGGCTGAGGGGAGATATGATAGAGGTTTATAAATTAATGAATGAAGTGTAATGGGTAAACATAGAACGGTTGTTTACGCCATCAAAAAGTAGAAAGACTAGAGGGCATGCAATGAAGCTATACTATAACCCATTTAAGACTAATAAGTGAAAATATTTTTTATTCAACGCGTAATCAAACTCTGGAATTTATTACCGGAAAATGTAGTAAAAGCTATTAGTGTAGCTGGGTTTAAAAAAGGGTTGGACAGATTCCTGGAAGAAAGGTCTATAAAACATCATTAAAGAGGACTCAGGAAATCCACTGTTTACCCCGGGACGAGCATTGTGGAACCTGTGTGCTTTTTTGGGCACCAGCCAGGTACTTGTGACCTGGATTGGCCACTGTTGGAAACAGGATACTGGGATTGATGAACCTTTGTCTGACCCATTATGGCATTTTTTATGTTCTTATGTCGAGGACTCCATGATGGTAACCGCATTGGGAAACCTTTGATGGCCCTCCTGTGTCTGGGCAGTAACTCCTCGTGCCAGGGCAGCTTCGATGGCCACTTCTGGCCCTCGCCTTCTGAGTCCTGCCGAGGGGGCTCCGATGTCGATGTCCATGGGTCTTACCCTCGGTATCGGCATCGCCCCTCGATGCCAATGGGGCAGAGGAACAATCCTTCTGGTGACGACCTTCATCAAAGGGTAGCCTATGGTCCAGACTACCAAGTGAGTTCAGCCTCCATGGTGGGCCACGGTATCGGCGGAAGCCTTCGAGGGTATCAATGTCAACTTTGATGCCGATGCCAGTGACGATGCTGCCTACACAAAGGATCTAAACTGCAATTCCTGCTGTTTTTCTCGATTATTCAGCCCTTTTCTAGTCATCTGGATACATAAAGTACAGGTGGGGGGCTTGTAGTCAGGCCCGAGGCACTGGACACACCAATTGTCACTGAGATGGTGCAGGCACACTGGATGCACATCTTAAACTCACTAGCTGGTTTGCTGATATTGGGGAAGATAGCTTCCATCAAATCAAAGGACATCAATGTCCTAACCAACCAGGGGGGCATGAGCGAAAAGACCTGCGTGCCGAAAAAAGAAAAAGAAACTCCAAGAAAAATGCAACACTGAGGCACTAATGCTCCCAGGAAATAGAAAGAAAAAAGCAAGCGACCGAAAAAGCGATGCGACAGACAAAAAATACAAACTGCAAGGTACTTCAGCTTTCCGGGATCAGACGGACATCTAAAGAGCTCCACAGAAAAAGAAAGACAAAGATAAGATGGCTCCTTTGGGCGGGAAGACAGCCATGCATGAGTGGTGGAACTCTCAAAAGCTTCCTATGTAAACTAGAGATTATTCTCGCACAGGTTCAGTCGGTGACGTCACCCATATGTGAGGACTTGCTTCCTGCTTGTTCCCAGAGAAAGTTATTTTTTTACCCTGGCAGTCCCATAGTCTCAACAGGGGCCAAGGAAGGAGAAGAGGTTGGAATCAAGGTGGCCAAAGTGCAAACGATCACTGAATTCCTTGGAGATGGCGGTTCTGAATAAAGGATTGTCATATGTTTCAACAGAGAGATGTAACATGTTTCATGTGAATCTGCAGTTATGGATTTTTCGGAGATTGAAAATTAAATGTTTTTTTTGCAAATAAGGTGCAACCTATGCTCAATGAGCAGATTACAACATGGTCAGCATGGGTCCTGCCTTGCCCACTAGATGCTAATATAGCGGCTTATGAAAAGTTGGTGCTTCAAGACATGTGGGATAGGGATCTGGTGTTCTGTAGAAATAATCTGAGCAGAGAGGAATGATTTGAAATGAAGACCTTGATAAGTCCATCATTATTATACCAGCCGATAAAGGTGGGGGTATAGTGTTGATAGATCGAGTAGATTATGAACAAGAAGTGTGAAATCAGTTGTCGGACTGGAAGCTTTATACTCCTTTGGATCAGGATCCAACCGAAGGGATTCAAGCAGACATACCTGAAATATTGGAGGATGCGTTAAACCAGTTGATCACGAAATGGGAATTTTTTCCTTTGTCTAGAAAGAATCCAGCTCTACTGAGTTTTTATGTGGTCCCAAAAATACACAAATCATTCAATGATCCACCAGGTCACCCCACAATATAGGGGGGAGGGTCATTGTTGGAGCCACTGTCTCAATATATGTATACTTATTTATGTCCTTTAGTAGTACAAGCTCAATCATATATTAGGGACTCCACAATGCTGATAAAACAGCTGAGCTCACTAACCAATGTACAACAAATTCATAAACTTGTCACTAAGGATATAGCGTAGTTACTCACCTGTAACAGGTGATCTCCGGGAACAGCAGGAATTTAGTCTTCACATATGGGTATCGTCGGTACCGACGGAGCCCGTGCGAGAATGCTCCCCAGCATCCAATAGGAACGCTTTTGGGAGCATCCCACAGTGCCTGTGTGCTGCCTTCACGCCTTTCCCACTGTCCCTCTTCAGTTGAGTTTATAGCTGAGACAAAGGAGAAAGGGAGAGAGAAAGAGAGAGATAGAGAGACAACTCCCAGGGGAGGTGTGTGGCTTGTGAAGACTAAATTCCTGCTGTTCCCGGAGATCACAGGTGAGTAACTACACTATCTCCAGGAACAAGCAGGAATGTAGTCTTCACATATGGGGACGCTCTACATAAGAACATAAGATATGCCATACTGGGTCAGACCAAGGTCCATCAAGCCCAGTATTCTGTTTCCAACAGTGGCCAAAATAGGTCATATGTACCTAGCAGTTTCCCCAAGAGACACAAGTTCCACAATGCTTGTACTGGGTCAAGCATTGATATCTTCGGTCACTTCTTAATAATGGTTTATGGACCTTTCCTCCAGGAACTTGTCCAAACCTTTTTTAAACCCAGCTACACTAACAGCCTTTACTACATCCTCCGGTAACAAATTCCAGAGTTTGATTACACGTTGAGTGAAAAAATATTTTCTTTTATTAGTCTTAAATAGTTTACCCTGTAGCTTCATTGCATGTCCCCTAGTCTTTCTATATTCTGATAAGGTAAACAATCGATCTACGTTTACCCGTTCCACTCCGTTCATTAATTTATAGACTTCTATCATATCTCCCCTCAGCCGTCTCTTTTCCAGGTTAAAGAGCCCTAACCTTTTTAGCCTTTCTTCATAGGAGTATCCTTCCATCCCCTTTACCATTTTGGTGGCTCTTCTCTGTACCTTTTCTAAAATAGCTATATCCTTTTTAAGATACGGCGACCAGAATTGCACACAATATTCAAGGTGCGGTCTCACCATGGAACGATATAGAGGCATTATAATATCTTTTGTTTTATTTTCCATTCCTTTCCTTATCATACCTAGCATTCTATTTGCTCTCTTGGCCGCCGCTGCACACTGGGCCGAGGGTTTTAACATGGTATCCACAATGACGCCTAAATCTTTTGCAATGACGCCTAAATCTTTTGGCTGAAGATGCCAGGGAGATGGCCCCAGGAAGCTGCACCCAATTGTGAGATGGGCCATGCTTCCTCCCATGGATCTCTGGCATCCCACCAGGGATGGTGGGTAGGAGTTGAATTAAGTCTGAAAGAGATGTTGAAGAACAGCCTGGCCAAACAAGGCATCCTGGCGAAAGTCCTTGTCTAAGCAGTAGTGGGCTGTAAAGATATGTACCGAAGCCCAAGTGGCTGCTTGACAGATGTCGTTGATATATACAGAGTGAAGGTTAGTCACAGAGGCTGCCATGGCTCACACATTGTGAGCTGTGACATGGCCTTCAAGAGGAAGACCCTTACTCTAATAGGCAAAGGATATGCATTGTGCAATCCAGTTAGACAGAATTCTTTTGGAAACTGGAAGTCCCAAATGACTAGAATCATAAGCAACGAAGAGTTGGAAAGACTTTCGATGTTGCTGTGTTCTTTGTAGGTAAAAGGCTAAAGCTCTTTTACAGTCCAAGGTATGAAGGTTCCTTTCTGCACTGGAGGCATGAGGCCTCGGAAAGAATACAGGAAGGTAAACCGCTTGGTTTAAATGGAAAGAGGAAACCACCTTTGGCATAAAGTGTGGATGAGTCCTAAGAACGACCTTATCATGGTGAAATCTTGTATAAGGAGGATCAGCCACTAGAGCTTGCAACTCACTAATGTGACGTGCGGAGGTAAATGCAATTAGGAAGATGACTTTCCAGGAAAGGAATTTCAGAGATGTAGTGGCTAAAGGCTCAAAGGGCTGTTTCATGAGCTGCCCGAGAACAAGATTCAAATCCCATGCCACCGGTGGCGGTCTAATGGGAGGTTTTGTTAATAGAAGACCTCTCATAAATCTTGTTATAAGTGGATGAGAGGAAATAGGTTGTCCATTTAGAGGCTTGTAGGAAGCTGCAATAGCACTAAGATGGACTCTTACTGAATTGGTCTTAAGACCAGCATTTGATAAATGAAGGAGATACTCTAGTACCGATTCCAGATGTATCGCAAGGGGGTTAAGTCCCTTTTGAGAACACCATATGGTAAACCGTTTCCACTTAAAGGCATATGATCGTCTTATGGAAGGTTTTCTAGAAGCCTGTAGGATATCTTTTACCTGTTGAGAAAGGTTGAGATCCTGAAGGTCTAGACTTTGAGCAACCAGGCCCTGAGATTCAGGGACTGGGGATTTGGGTGCCATAGCGTCCCGTTCTCTTGAGAGAGAAGATCTGGAGCACACCCCAACTCCCGAGGTGCAGCTTGAGAGAGATGTAGAAGCAGAGGATACCACGTTTGCCGTGGCCAACGTGGAGCTATAAGAATCATACGACCTCTGTCTCTCTGAAGCTTGAATAGTGTTTTGTGGATGAGGGCAATGGGTGGGAAGGCATTGAGGAAGTCTTGACCCCAGTGAAGGAGGAAAGCGTCCCTTGCCTGACAATCTCAAGCCGGAATTCTGGAACAGAACCGGGGAACTTTGGCATTCAGTGGACTTGCAAAGAGGTCTATGTCTGGGGTTTCCCAGATTTGAAATATCTGGGCAACCTGGTCTGAGTGGAGAGACCATTCATGTGGCAGCAGTACTTGGCTGAGTTTGTCTGCCCAAAGGTTTTGAATGCCTGGAAAATATACCACGAGGAGGTGAATTTGATGCTTTCTGGCGAGGGCCCATTGTCGTAAAGCTTTGTTGCATAATGACAGAGAGCCGGTTCCGCCCTGCTTGTTCACGTAGAACATGGCTACTTGATTGTCTGTCTGGACTAGAACTGTCTTGTAGCTGAGTTGAGCCTGGAATACTCAAAGAGCAAGGAAGATTGCTCTGAGTTCCAGGAGGTTTATGTGAAGACAAGCCTCCTGTGCAGTCCAGGTACCCTGGGTAGAGAGATTGTGCAGGTGGGCCCCCCATCCCACCTGTGATGCATCTGTTGTTAGAGTGGTCTGGGATAGGGGTTGCTGGAAAGGAGACCCCACCAGAAGGTTCTCCAGTGATTGCCACCATTGGAGGGATGAAACAAGATGTTGTGAGTTTGTTATTTTGTCCGACAGGCAACCTGTGGCCTGTGTCCACTGAGTGGATAGGGTCCACTGGGCTGCTCGCATATGGAGGCGAGCATAGGGAACCACATGTACAGTGGATGCCATATGTCCCAATAGTTGGAGCATTTCTCGAGCAGTCAGGTAAGTCTTTACTGCTGCATGGGAAGCTAGTTGCACTATACGCAGACAGTGGGGCTGTGGAAGGAAAGCTCTTGACTGTCTGGTATCTAGGCGAGCTCCTATGAATTCTAGGGACTGAGTAGGAGTAAGATGGGATTTTGGGAGGTTTATGACCAATCCCAAATATTGAAGGATTCGCACTGTGCGAGACAGAGCAGAGCTGGCTTCTGGAGCTGTGGGGGCTCGAATGAGCCAGTCGTCTAAGTAAGGGAAGACGGATATCCCTAGAGTTCGCAGGAATGCAGCTACTACCGCAATGCATTTCGTGAATACTCTTGGTGCCGAAGCCAGACCAAAGGGAAGAACTTTGTATTGGAAGTGTTTTCCTTGACAAAGGAACCGCAGGAATTTCCTGTGATCTGGATGGATGAGAATATGACTATATGCATCCCTTAGATCTAGAGAACAAAGCCAATCCTGACGCTGAAGGAATGGCAGAAGAGTTCCTAGAGAAATCATTTTGAATTTCTCTCGGAACAGATATTTGTTCAATTCTCTGAGGCCTAAAATGGGTCTGTGTCCTCCTGTTTTCTTTGGGATAACAAAATAGGGGGAGTAGTACCTTGTACCCTGTTGTAGAATGGGTACTTCTTCTATTGCTCCTTGAGCAAGGAGTGTTGTGACCTTCTGACCTAAGAGATCGTTGACAGGGGTCTGAGAATTGAACTTTCTTACGATTGTAAGAGGGGGCATGCTCTGAAAATGAAGCTTGTACCCCTCTTGTACAATGGACAATTTTCTGTTGTTATTTGGTGCCATCTGTTGGCAAAATGACACAACCTGCCAGGGATGGCTAAGGGTTCTGGACCGTTCAGGGGCAGGAAGCCTAAGTTCTCTAGATTGGAGTCAAAGGCCCTGAAGGGGCTGAGCCTGTGGGGCTGGCTGAGCTCTCGGCCCTTAAGGCTTCTTTTGTTGTCTAGTTTGTTGCTATTGTCCCTTTTGAGCAGCCTGAACTGGACCGTGCCCCTGTTGGACATAAGAAAGATAAAACTTCCTTTTTTTGTTGAAAATGGGTTTTTTATAGGATTTCATTTTGGCTGGGTTGGCTGTAGATTTTGACAATCTATCCAGAGTGATATTGTCATTAGCCTTTTCCTGCCAATTCCTGCCAAAGAGATTTTCTCCTGTGGAAGGGATATTTCCCAATTATCTTGTACCCAAAGTTCCAAGTCGGATGCTTGAAGCCAGGCAATCCGACGTGCACCAATGGCAATAGCAGAGGTTCTGCTGATGCATTCAAAACAGTCAAAGGCTGCACGGTTTACAAACTTGGAAACATCCTAAGCATGTCTGACAAGATTAAGAAAGTCTTGTCGTTTATCATCAGGAAGAAGGGGGCTCATTATCTCCAAGTCTCCTGTGACCTCTTTGAGGAACATTCCCATATATAGGATATAGGAGCTGATCCTGGCTGAGAGCATGGAAGCTTTGAAGCATCGATGCCCAAAAGCATCGAGAGTCCTGCACTCACAGCCTGGAGGATTGGAAGCATGCCTCTTTGCACTCTTCATCCTACGCACAGCTGATTCCACTACCATTGAATAGTGTGGTAACTGAGTTTTTTGGAAGCCAGGACAAGGTGGAACTCGATACATTGTATCGAGCCTCCGAGAGTGAGGAGATGTGGTTAAAGGTGTTTCCCACATCCTCAGCATAAGATCATGTAGGATCTGATAAATAGGCAGAGTAGCTGCTTCCTTGGGAGCCTTAGGGTATTGAAGGATTTCTAATTCTTGTGCCCTAGGTTCCTTTTCAGGAGTTACTGTGATTGCAAGGCCTCGAGCCACATCACGAATAAAATCCTGAAAAGCCATGTCCTCTGGAGGAGACATCCAGGGGTGGCCCAAGGGGGGTGCGGGGCCATGTGCGGAGACTCGGTGCGGGGCCTCATTTGCATAAGTGGCCTCATTTGCATAAATGTTTGCATAATATTACCATACACTAACTTTTAGTAAACATGTCGCTTAATGAATGTATGGATAAAGAAAGACTAAAAGATTTCTACATTACTATAATCCAGTGCCAACTGCCAGGCACATTAGGAACTACTACAAATGCTGCCCATTTAGAACCCATAGCAAACCCACCGTATCATAACAGCACTACCAGGACTCATAAAGCACCAAACCCTACCTATCAAAAGGCAACACTGCAAATATTAAACCAATACATTTCAGAGAATAACAATACATGACCTACTGGGAAAAGAGAACAAGTGGCAATGTCAAATAGGAATTACATAAACAGAATACTTCAGCTCAGTTACACATGCAGAACATCACCAAACAAGGAATCACAATTTAGAAACAGGAAGGCAATAATTAAACTGGGAACCCCAAAAGCCAAACTTGGAATGTACAACAACACTGTTGAAATAAAACTATAAATTAATTTCCTCTTGTACTAAACAAAGCGCAGACATTAATGATGCAAATTTCCCGACTGCCCCTGCAGGCTTAACAGAGCCGAATTTCCCATCAGCCCCTGCAGGCTTAACAAAGCCGCAAGGGAGACGATCTCCCTTCGTGGATCTGAAAGCCATCACGGAGAGGCTCAGCCGAACTGGGAGGGCTCAGCTGGGCAGAGGGGCCCCGCGAGACACTTGATTCTGCCATGGCGGCAGCAGCCAGCTTTTTTTTTTAAATTTAATTTATTTTTAAAGCAGAATGTTCTTTGTGCGGGGCCCCCTGAAATGCGGGGCCCTGTGCAAAAAACATTCTTGCTCAATGGACGGGCCGGCCCTGGAGACATCCTGTACTGAGGAGAAGAAGATTGTCCCTCCGGAAAAAGAACTCTGGTATTGGCAGAGTCATTAGAATCATTGGAATCGGAAGATTCAAAATATCTCTGATCCCGATGTTCGTGCAGAGCACGGTACCGGTATCGATCGCAGTCGGTATCGAGGTGTCCCGGTACCGATCTGTCGATGCCGGAAATAGACTCAAGGCTCGGTATGGGGGTATACCCACCGAGGCCGGTGCCGTCGGTACCGGTGTCGGTGCCTGTTGAATCGTCTGTAGCGGTCTCAATGGTACCGAAGCTGCAAGAAAAGCTGCCAGACTGTGTTTGATAGCGAGAAACCTCTGATCTATCAATGCTGCTGATGCTTGGGTGTTGGTACTGGTAGAAGCGGCCGGAACCCCAGAGCATGGCACCAGTAGTTCTGCCGAGGTGGAGGCCTTGAGAACATCCTGGAGCACCGTTAATGCTTTGGAAGCCGAAGCCTCCCGCCGGGACTATTTTGCCGGTGAAGTTTCCTCAAGGGCAATGCCAATGGTCTCTCGATGCCTAGAAGGAGATCTACCCTTTGAGGACCGGCTAGACTTATGTTTAGTTACCTGAGATCCATGGGAGGAAGATGAGGCTCTGGAAGACGTCGATGCAATGGACATCGCATCTGAAGCAAAAAGGGTACTGAGTTTTGCAGCTCTATTCTGCAGGCCCCTTTTAGTCATCTTCCTACAGGAGAGGCACTCCGATGGAGAATGGTCAGGGCCTAAACATTTAAGACACCAGTTATGGGTGTCGGTGACGGATATGGTACCGCCACACTTAGAACATTTTTTAAAACCAGTAGCTGTTTTTTCCATTTTTAAGGAAAATGGGCCTAATGCCCAAAATGGCGCCTAGCACAAAGGAAAAAAAGTTTCTGAAGAAAAATACCTCAGAAACTATATATATATTTTTTTTATAGAAAAGAAGAAAGAAGAACCAGTGGTACCTGTAGGCGTCGAACGAAGGCAGACGCGACCACAAAAAATAAAGAATAAAGAAATAATTGTATGCGGTGACAGGATATGCGACCTGTCGGCTCCGTGGAAAATGAAGAACTAAAGAGGGACAGTGGGAAGGCAGCATGCAGGCGCTGTGGGATGCTCCCAAAAGCGTTCCTTTTGGATGCTGGGGAGCGGTCCCTCACGTGCTCTGTCGGTACGGACGATACCCATATGTGAAGACTACATTCCTGCTTGTTCCTGGAGATAACAGCACTCACATAATACAGGAGGCGGTTATTGGGGTGGCCATGAGCTACCTGATAGATTCTGAATTTACGAGAGGACAGTCCCAGCTTATAACTCAATTACTGACAATGGTATTGAAGCATAAAATTATTTCAAGTTTCATGATCACATATATCAACAAATTCATGGAGTCAGCATGGGGGCCACAATGGCACCATTGATAGCTTGTGTTGCGCCCACTGCTGGCTAGGCGATTGCCTATAGGCAGTGGGTGTACCTCCTATTGTCCCTTGGTATTATGGGTTCCCAGAGCCAAGGCTTCTGGGGATTGTAGTTGTGAAAAAATGAGTAGCCGAGGGTTGAAGGCAAATACAGGAAAAATTTATTCTTTTCTTCTTTTGTCCTTTCAAACATACAGCAACAAAAGTAGGATACTTCTCCAAATAAAGAAAAAAGGAACTTTCACTGGTAGCACTTGCTTCACTCAGCTTATCATACCAGAAGTATAACTTTTTCCACAGTTCAAGAATACAGCTTAAGGGTTCTTTGCTCAGTTCAGCCCAAATAACTGCTCTTCCAAACTGAGCACTATGCAAAGCACAACCCACTTTACTTCTGGCTGTTTATACATTTAGGTAAGGACTTCTTAAGCATTCAAATCAGCACTTCTGAACATTCTCTGCCAGCTTTAAAATATTAGCACTTCATTCCAAACATTTCTAGCAGAACAGACAAGTACAAAGCTTCTGGGTTTTCTCAGTTTTAAACCTTACAGCTTCTTCACCTTTGCTTTACACACAAAGAACAGTCCATTTGAGAGTCGGCAGAACTATTATCAGAATCATCGTTATTTACCTGCATGCTCTCATACTCGGGGTCAGTTAGCATCTTGCTGGAATCAGCTTCTGGGATTTCAGGCTTTATTTCTCTAATAACTTTAAAACCTTCTCCCAATGAGACCTCTTTCTATGCTGAGGAATGCTGGAAGGGCTGAGGGGATTCTTATCCTTCAATAAACTATGCAAGGTTTCAAATGGGCTTACCTTACTTCTAGTAACAGAGTTTTTAACAGACCTTCTTCGAGGTGAAGCTCTTCCCCCAGGTTCTGGCAGGACCACGCCCGTGCTCTGCTCAAGGACAGCACTTTCCTCAGGATAAACTCTCCTGTCTTCAGGGCCTGCTGTAATGCTCCTACAACATGGGCTTCCTTCAGAGCTGTAGTTTCCTGTGTGCTGGCCGCAACAAGAACCTTTCCTGAGGCTGTTTCTAGAACACCTCTCTCTCAGCTTTCTTGCAAGAACCTTTCCCTTCTCTTCTTGGTTCCTCAGTTGCTCCTTCTCTTCCTGGTTCCTCGGTTGTCCTCTCTCTCCCAGGTTCCTCGGTTGCTCTCTCTCTTCCTGTTTCCCCAGGCTTAAATGACTGGGGCTGCCCTATGGCTTCAAACTCCGCCCCCGGGTGTTCCCCATTACCTACCCTGGTTGCCTTGGAGCTAGGGCGTGGCTTGCACTCAGCAACTCTATGTGTGTGGTTTTTTTCCTTGGCTGGAGTTTCAAAGTGAAAACTCCCTGAACTATTCTTCTGTTTTGGAGTAAATGTCTGTTTTCTATCCATTTCCCTGGGCTCCACTACAGTCTCACCACCACACTTGTCTATATGAATGGGCATTTGAAGAGTCCTACATCTGTCCTTCAAGATTTTGGCCCTATATTGCCTTATGCATGTGATTCATTGATGGTATCTTGTTTATATGCCAAGTTTCAGACCAGGGTTTAAAGGAATTCTTTCAATGGAACAATCAAGCAGACCCCCATCTGCAATTTACATCTTAGGTTTATAGTAGCAGGATTGAGTTTTTGGATGTTCTTATTCTCAAACAGGAGAAGAAGTTGGCTACTTCTATTTTTCGCATGAGGACAGACTGCAATAGTTTATTACATTATACTAGCTTTCACCCTAGACATATCAGGGTCAGTATATCTACAGGGCAATCTTTGAGATTGCGGAGACTGTGTTTGACCATAGAAGACTAAGGGGCTTGTTTACAAAGCTGCGGTAGCGGTTCACGATCGTTATCGGAGCCGCGACCCCATTGATTTCAATGGGGCCGCGGCTCCGATAACGACCGCGAACCGCTACCGCGGCTTTGTAAACAAGCCCCTAAATCTCAAGCAAGGAGTATAGGCGAACACTTCTGTGATAAATAATATCCAGAACAAGCGATAAGATGAGTGTATAAAAGAGCCAGATATGCTAATAGAGATTTGTTGATGAAACTTGTGACCCAGTAGCTCCTCAGGAACCTATGGACACAAGTAAGCATCCGGTGGTGGAAGCCGGTAATGCTAGAGAGAGCACAGATTTCTTTAGAGAAAGAAAAAAACACACTTCCAATCAAGCTAAACAGCACTCCTCGGGGGAAGGGAGTGAGGAAGCCTGTGATTGGGCACGCCCCAAAGGAAGGCGGGCAATGCAGGCCAGAGCCAGCTGCTTAAATATACAGAAACCAGGAAGTCAGAGGGTACTAGTGAAGGACTCGAGAAAAGTTCTAAAGGAAGGACTAGAAAGGAGAATAACAGGACAACTGGTTCCAGACAAGCTGAGAACACGAGAGAAGCTATCTGAGTTCCCAGAGGGAGATACAACGATTGTAGAAGGCAAGTCTGTATGGGATTATCCTTGCTATAGAGATTCCTGTGACAAGCTGCACCTGGAAGGTACCGTGGGAGAGGATTCAGTAGAGAGAGAGAACTGCTGCAGGCAGAGGTCTTTTAACTACGCTGAAAACCCAGGGCTACAGAACCAGGCAGAGCTGTGGAAGAAGGACAGAAGGATAAGGTATTCCCCAGATGAAAAGCTTCTGTATCAGGTACCCAAGAAAAGAAGTGTTTATGCTTTTAAACCAGGCAGTCTCTGTTCCACTTTTAAAAGCACAGCTAAACAAGATGGTGGCGTCCGTTATTAGCCAAGGGAAGCTTTAAGTAATCCTGAATATTCTTTTAAGCTAGCTGATATACCTAACCTGGAGAAGGCTGAATGTAAGGCTTTTGATTATGCTCCTGACATTGCAAAGTTTGAATACCAAGCACCCACGTGTAGAGAACGTTTAGGAGATAAACGTAGCCCAGCACATGTGTTTGTTCCCAGTACAAACAAACTTAAGTGGCAGCCTGAGATTGATAAGCTCAGTAAACAGTTACTCATTGAAGGGACGGGAGATCAGACATACTTGGGGAAGTTACCGGCTGAGTCACTTCTAAAGGACTTCCAAGACTTCTTAAAGCAGAAGAGAAGTTTTAATCCGGTTGTGCCAGACATTGAATGTATGGAAGAAACTTCTACCTCTGATTCTTTATTGCCCCCTGATAGCGATGACATGTTAATGGACTGCTCAATCTGTTTAATTGACAGAGACAATTAAACAGCCAAGTTTTTGTACTGTTCTATGAGGTAATAGGACATTGACAATTAACCTCATTTATACAAGAAAACTTGAGTGAAGAGACTTTTTCTGTTTCCTTCCTGTATGATGAAGCACATGAGAGGAATGTGTAATAATACAGCGCAACAAGCAAGTAGATAAGATTCAGTTATTCCTGTATACTTTTGGATTTAATTTCTTCTGCACCGTCTGTAATTTGCATATTGAACTGCGCACTGGCAAACTAAGCCACGAGCAAATAAACCAGTTAAAATAAATAATCCTTTGCCAAGCCTTATCACTCGTTGCACCACAACACAACTACAACAATTGCCCACGGGCGTCGCAAGTCAACCCTCTTTAGCCCTCAAGGTTAAGGAGCGGGTGGGGCTGGCTGACAAACTGCAGGACAAGAGTTTTAATGACAACATAGTAAGTATATTAACATATTCAGCACAAGTATTCCAGATTTGGAGTATCTAACTGAAACACTGGGAGATATTGAAAGTTCATACATTAAGTAAAGAGATATATACTTCCATTCTTCTGCTCACCGCCACTGAGAATAAGATATTGAGATATTAAGATATTAAATATTGAAATATTAAGATATTGAATGAGTCAAAAGTGTTTAGTGATGAGATATTGAATATTTGATTTATAAAGAAAGTTCCATTATTTTATTAGTATTTAGTTCATGCCTTTCCAGTTGTAGTGCAAGGTGAATTACAATTGGGTGCAGTAGGTATTTCCCTGGAGGGCTTATGGTTTATTAAAACTTGCTATACTGCCCTTCGCAATAACAGAGCGGTGTATATGAAAAACAATTAAGAAAGAAGGAAAGGAATGCCAATAAAATCATAGTAGAGGAAGAAAAGATATACTATTAACTTGCCCAAAGCCAAAAGGAGTACTTATGAGATTCAAGCGCTGATTTTTTTGGTTACCAGGCTGCTGCTGTAACCACTAGGCTCACTGAAGTGCTACAGATTTTTGAGAAATATATGTGACAATACAAGGAGGAGATTGAAGAAAATAAAGTGATGTGGGTTGATTTCGGTATTTACTTTCGTCTTTACTGAGGTGATTAATAGTTTCTTAAATGTGTCTGAATAGCACTGTGCACAATTAGGGGTATGTTTACTAAATGGCGCTAACGTCGCAGCTGCGATGTTATCACGCAATAATGGCGCATTACCGTGCGAGAACATCACGTATCGCGTGATAATATGTCTGGCGGCGTTAAGGTGCGCAGAGGGTGGAGTAAGGCTTCCCAGAGGGCGAAGTACGGCTCCCCAGGGACAGAGATAAGGGGTCAATGGGCAGAGAGTAAGCGGGGAGAAGCTTCAGGCACACTAACGCCGTGAAATGAAGGTCTGAAAATTAGCGCTAGTGAAAACCTCGCACTAGAGGCACATTTGCAGGACAGAGAAACCATTTCAGTCAGCAGTGTACAGCAAAGGCAGGGAGACACAGAAAAGTAATAGTAGTGATACATGTCCAGCAACCAAAAAGGCAAAACCCAGATATAATGACCAGAACCAAAAGTGAAATCCAAAACACCGTGCTGGCCAATAGAACAAATAATGACAAACGGTAATGAACACAACCTATAAAAAATAAAAAGGATGAGCTCACCTTTGGAAGGGTCAATTCTCAGTCCCCCTACAAAGTGAATGTCCCAACATAGAAATAGTGCTGATGAGGGTTTTCCGTGGTGTGTATGGGGTACCTTGCTTTTGTGGCTTTCACATGTGCAGCAACAGCAGAGTGGGCATGTGGGAAAGGGCACTATGGTGATGGTGTAAATGGGGCAGAGGGGGCTGCATGTGTCACATGCAGTGGGCCAGCTGGGGCACAGTGTGGACTAGGCAGATGCCTACCTGGCACATAGGAATGTAGAAGCGAAAAACCAGCAAGACAGCAACTGACCAAGGGCAAACATGTCCATGAGTGGGTGACCCACAGTGTCCCAGGGGACAGTACCCAGCAAGTACCCCAAAGGGCACATAACATTGGCAGGAGGTGCCGGGGGGAAGCGTGGATGTCTACGCAGGCACCGCTACCCCATATCACGCACCATAGGCAGCTGCCTACCAGCACACTGGATAGCCTGGGACTGTGCACCACCAGCACTACTGGCACAAGGGCATGTCAGCTTGGTGGTGGAGGGGTGCTGGTGGCGGAGGGAGCAGTGGCATCTGCCCACAGCAGACCATGGCCAAGCCCCGTTTAGGTGGGTGCCGTGCACTGCAACAGACAAGGGCTGTCTGACAAACAATCATGGTATCCCCAGGGAATAATCTGCCTCCATGACAACAGTTTGGTGCAGTACACACAGCCAGTGTGTTCAGGGGCACAAGGTCACAGTTTCAAGCCCCAGCTGTGGCTCCTGCAAATCATGTCCCTATATTTTATCCAGTTTTAAACCGTGGTAAGAAAGATGGAACCTTTATTGCAGATAAAATAAACATGCCATAAACGTCTATTTTTTACCCTACAGAGCACAGAAACCATAAACATGTGCAATCCCTAGAGCAGAGTTTCCCAACTGCAGTCCTGGAGGGCCAAACACCATTCAGGTTTCATGCCTGTGCTGCATTTGTATGCACCGCCCCATTGTATGCAAATGTATCTCATGCATATTCATTAGGGACAGCATGAAAACCTGAACCATGTTTGGCCCACAAGGACCGGAGTTGGGAACCTCTGCCCTAGAGCAGCGGCCAACAGGGGCACAAACACCCACACCCACGGGCTCCACTATCCAAAGCCTCATGGAGAGTCAGGCTGTTGGGCCCTGTGCGGAGCAGCATCTCCCAATACTAGCACCTGCATACCTTAGCAATGCCGTCCTAAACTTGGGAACACGTTACACATATATCAAAAGGTTGCTATGATTAATGTCAGATAACAAATCTTAAGTTAAACACAATTTGTTGACAGAGATTCATCATAGCAACCTTTCTGATATCTGTGGAGTATGTTTCAGTTTTTGTTTCTGACAGTGTTTACCACCCCGGGGAGTGACTCCATCAGTATTGCGTACCATAGCAATGCCTGCACTGTGCCCAGGACTGGTGTGGCGGCCAGGGCTGCCAAAAACCTCTATTTGCACAATGCTGGCATAGGGGTGGGAGTGTGTGTATGTCTATCCAGTGTTTTGTGGCTGCCTACACCTTACTGAGCCCACACTGCTTGCACTGTTTACAATGTTATCCTACCAATGTGAATGATGAGGAGCAAAGTACTGTGGGTATGGCCCGGAGAGGGCGGCCTGGGCAGGATGCATGTGCATAGGGCATAGGGCAATGGCTGGGACATTGTACTGCCCGGCCACCACTTGCAAGGATAGGGTGGCCACAGCATGTCATGCTGGGAGGTCACTCTCACCCTGACTGAGCAGTGAGCTAGGCTAGGTTCCCCCATAGTGCTATGTAGTATTTCTCTCAAGTGATATCTATGGGTTCTCTTTTCTGGTGTCCTATCACTGACATACCTGCTTGGTGTGTGTGTTCACATCCCATTTTTGGGTGCACACAGTTCCTCTAGGAACATGCACTATGTAGTAGCTAGCAGACTGTCTCCATCCCCTCCACGTGGCTTCTTGACCCTTCACTTGCACTCTTGCCGTATATCCTCACTATGTTTAACACTAGCTTGTCCACAGGTATTTTTCCCTCCCCCTGGAAGCATGCTCTAATCCGTCCCATTCTTAAAAATTCTTCACTTGATCCTTCAGTTCCTTCTCACTATCGTCCTATATCTAACCTTCCTTTCCTTTCTAAGCTACTTGAAAAGTTTGTGTTTGCCCAGCTCTCACACTACCTTGATTCTATTAATTTTCTTCACCCCCGCCAATCGGGTTTCCGCACGGGTCACAGTGTTGACACTATTCTTCTTGCATTCACCAACGCACTACACACAGCTCACAACCGGGGTGATATCTCGGTGGCGGTTGCCCTAGATCTCTCAGCAGCCTTTGATCTTGTCGATCACTCTCTTCTCCTCCTTCGTTTACGGGAAGCTGGTTTATGTAGTACTGTGCATCACTGGTTTCACTCTTTTCTTTCCTCTCGTTCCTGTTCTGTGCTCTCCTCCTCTTCCTCTACCCCTTCTTCTAACTCTTTCCCTCTTACCTGTGGGGTACCTCAAGGTTCTGTGTTGGCTCCTCTTCTTTTTAACCTTTTCTTAGCACCTCTTGCACTCTTAATTCAACAATCAGGAATTTCTGCTTTTCTTTATGCAGATGACATTGTTCTGCTTCACCACACTTCTCCCTCTTGTCCCGATCTTACTGCACTTAACTCTTGTCTCTCCGTTGTAGCCAACTGGTTGACCCTTCATTGTCTGCACCTTAACCTCACTAAGACCGTTGCCATTTGGTTTTCCCATGGGTCTGCACCCCCTACCCTTGCCCCCTCTTTTTCTGGGTCCCCTGTCCCATTAGTTTCTACCTTTCGCTATCTTGGTGTCCACTTTGATTCTGACCTTTCTTTTCAGTCACATCTTTCTCACATTACCAAATCTTCTTTCTTCTTCCTCCGGCAAATACGTGCAGTACGCCCTTTCTTGTCCTCGGCAGCCCTCACCACCCTGGTGTTGTCTTTGGTTATCTCACGTGTCGACTTTGCAAATTCTGTTCTTATCGGTCTTCCTAAGTCTCGCTTATCCCGTTTACAACGTATACAACACACTGCCGCTCGTCTCATTTGTCATGCCTCTCGTCTCATTTGTCATGCCTCTCCTCGTGATCACATCACTCCCCTCCTGTTTCACCTCCACTGGTTACCCTTCCCTTACCGTTCCCAATTCAAGCTCCTCACTCTGATTCATAAAGTGCTCCACACTGGCTCCCCCCAATATCTTGCTGACTTACTTATTTATTTATTTATTTATTTAACACTTATTTATATACCGCATCTTCCAGCGATCAGTTGCGGTGTACATTTAACAACAATTAACAATGCAGAGCTTGTTTTACATAGAACAGTTATAACTTTTTACAATGAACATCTTAACTTGAACAACAAAGTGTATATAAAAACTATGCGGAATAGTTCAATAAATCAACTAACACAGATTGTGTAACAATTTGATCTGAAGTACTGTCTCTAACTCAATTTTAACTATATACAAGTGGGGTATCAATGCATTGGAATGGATTGAATATTCATTTAAGTTGTACGTATTATTGTAATAGGGAGTATAATCTTGATTTTAGACAGGTTCTTGTTTAGCCTTTATCTAAGTTGATTGGAGGGTTTTCTATGGTATTATAGTGTTTAGTGAATAGATAGGTTTTCAATTTTTTTTCTGAATTCTGTTATCTCTGTTAGTGATCGTAAGTCCTCTGGTAAAGAGTTCCAGACTGTTGGGGCTACGTGGGAAAAGGCTCTATTATTTGTTAATTTGTGAGTTCTTATATATTCTTTTGGTATCTTAAGTTTATTTGATTGTCCTTTTCTATAAGTGGGCTTAGGTGGTTCTTTGCTTATTAGATTACAGAGTGTCTTCGGGGCCATGTCTTTTAGGGCTTTGAATGTAGTTAAAATTGTTTTGTATGTTATCCTGCTTTGTATTGGTAACCAGTGAAGGGATGCTAGTATCGGTACTTACTATCCACTCCCCCCGGTACACTCCTCGTTCCTTTCATCTTCACCGACTAGCCCTTCCTTCCCCCTCCCGTGCTCATCTACAGACTACCCGCTCCTCTGCTTTCTTCTTTATTGGCCCCGCCCTCTGGAACTCTCTACCTCCTCCCCTCCGTCTCGAACCACTTTTCTCAACTTTTAAGCAAAACCTAAAAACACACTTTTTTTTTTGGCTTTCGATGTGCCCTCTCCCTTTGTGTAATCTCCTTTTCCCGTCCCTAACCTTCCCTGTTGTTTCTTCCCTACCCCCCCCCCCCCATGTCTCTCTTGTCTATTCTTTTAAATAGAAATTGTACTTTTTTAAACAGATATTGTATTTCTTTTCCTTTCCAGGCTTCGGCCTCTCTTTTAGACAATTGTTTTTATTGTACATCGCTTTGATTTCTGTAGAAAGGCGATTTTATCAAAAACTAATAAACATAAACATAAACATATGTATGGCTGGAGCATCTTGCAGGGTGCAGTGGGTGGAGACTGACTGTGCCCTCTGCTGGTGAATGTCAGATAGGGGTGGGGGGCAGATGAGCTTTTCCAGGTCTACTGCTGAGGATTACAACTAAAGTTCAAGTTTAAAGCTGGAAAAAAAGATTTTCCCTCAACTGCACTTTGGAGGAGAAGTGGATGTTCCAGGTAGCTGTCCCAGGAGGAAAAGACCCTGTGCAGAGCTGGATTCATCACTGACACAAGGTGATAAGTACCTGGATATGTCTAGTGGTGGATGGGAGTAAGGCACAGGGGTAATTGAAGAAAAAAAAAAAGTAGAAAAAAAAAACACACACCTGTTTGGCAGGTGGTGCACTTTGTTTTTTTTCTTTGTTTCTTGCAGGGATCAAGATGGATCCGAGGGAGATGGCTAGCTGGATGGCAGCCCAGTTAAGCAGGCAACAGGAGCTAGCACAGCAGGCTCAGGACACTGCTATGAAAGCCTTAATGGAACAGCAGAGGCCAGTGCTTGATCTGGTGCAAGCCCTAGTTAAGCTGCGGAACCAAAGTGGAACAGATGCAAGACCAGCAGTAAATACTGGTACACCACATGTGGACGTGTGGGACTCAATCAAGGGATTGGGGCATTTAGTTTTGGGAAGCTAACTCCAGAGGATAATGTTGATGATTTTCTAGAGTCTTTTGAAAGAGTGGCACAAGCATTAGCATGGCCAGAGACCCAGTGGGCAGTAAGGCTGGCAGCCTCATTAACTGGAGAGACGCTTGCAGCTTACAGAGCAATGCCAGCAGCCCAGGCTTTGAATTATAAGGATGTAAAGGCTGCTATTAGAGATCGCCTAGGGTTGTCTATTTCAGAGTATAGGCAAATGTTTAGAGCTACTACATTGAGAGTGGGTGAGACACCCAGGGCTCTGAGTTAGAGAATCAGAGGTTTAGCTGTAAAATGGTTGGAGCCTGAGCAAAAGACGGTAGAAATGTTATTAGACATTATAATGCTTGAACAATTTATGTCTGGGGTGCCTAAAGATTTGCACACTTTCCTTATACAGCAAAATTGCCAAAATCTTGGAGAGGCAACCATGCTAGCAGAGAGATTCTTGGAAGCCACGCAGGCTTGCCATAGAATGGGTGGCTCTCTGAAGATTGGTGCTGAGGCAAGATGTGCTGTATCAGAAAAGAAAATAATTAAAAATGTTTCTGAAAATGAATGTACTGTATCAAACCAGGTGACACAGTGGAATAGAAAGAAATGTTTCAAATGTGGAAAATGGGGACATTTAGAAAAGAGATGCCAGACACACACTAGCTTAATGGGGGTGGATTTAAAACAGCCCAAAGAAGGATTTCTTTTGATGGTTGATGTCCAAGGAATTACCACAAATGCTTTGTTAGACTCTGGGGCAGACCAGAGTATGATGTCAAAAAGGCTTTGGAAGAGGATAGAGGCCCAAGAAGGATTTGTGCCTAGAACCCCTGAAAGCCAAGTTCACATCAGATGCATTCATGGTGCTGCAACATCATATCCCACCTATAGGCTAAAGGTTAAGTGCCTGGGGGAACAAGAGGAAGTCCTGTTAGCAGTGGTGCCTAGGCTACCCTTTGATTTGGTTCTAGGAAGAGACTGGCCAAGATTTAAGCAGGGTCTAGTGGAAGGACTAGGAAAGAAGGAGGGAGAAGCTTTAATGGTAATAGCTCCCGGGCCTTTATTTGGAAGTCCTCAGACCCCAGCTAAAAAGATGGTTAAGCGTCCAGAAGACCAAGCTACCCCAAAGCAGACATTCGTCCTAAAGTACCATAGGGTCACAGAAAAGGCCCAAGCTCCTAAGCGGGCAACCCCTCAAGCTGCTGGGTTTGACCTGTGCAGCATAGAAAATGTGACTGTACCTAGCCAAGGGAGAGCCCTGGTTGACACCGGTCTCCAAGTGGAAATACCTATTGGATGCTATGGGAGAGTAGCCCCAAGGTCCGGATTAGCCCTTAAATATTTCATCGATGTGGGTGCGGGAGAAATTGATCACGATTACAGGGGCAATATTAAAGTTCTGTTATTTAACTTTGGACAGAATGATTATCACGTGAAGACAGGAGACAGAATTGCCCAATTGATCTGTGAGAGGCTGGGTTTTCCACCTGTGGAGGAGGTCACATCCCTGGAAAATTCTGAGCATGGAACCAAAGGCTTTGGTTCTACTGACGTCAAAGGGGTTAAAAGCCTAGCTGCCACCTGTGCCCGAGAGAGGGTGGTGAATGAAGAGGAAGATTTGGGACCCCAGGTATCTGATTGTAAAGAAAAATCAGAGCCCCAAATAGGTGAGGACCTGACAGTGGTACAACAGGAAGAAATTAGGAAATTGCTTAAAGAATTCCCAAATGTGTTGACACCCATACCTGGGGAGACACATTTGGTTGCCCATGAAATAATAACTCCACCTGGGAAATTAGTTCGTCAAAGGCCATACCGCTTGCCTGAAGCCAAGAGACAGGAAGTAGTGGCACAAGTCCAGGAGATGTTGGACATGGGAGTAATAGAGGAGTCAAAGAGTCCCTGGAATAGCCCCATAGTCCTGGTGCCGAAGCCTGATGGATCTTTAAGATTTTGTATTGACTTCCGGCAGGTAAACGCCATATCAGTTTTTGATGCATATCCAATGCCAAGAATTGAAGAGCTGTTGGACCAGCTGGGACAGGCTCAATACTTAACCACCCTTGATATGACAAAAGGATATTGGCAAATCCCTCTCACCAGGGAGTCGAAGCCGAAGACTGCGTTCAGCACCCCCGTTGGCCTTTTCCAGTTCAAGAGGATGCCTTTCGGACTGCATGGAGCAGCGGCTACCTGCCAAAGGTTAGTGGATCAGGTACTTCGACTCCACCAAAATTATGCTTTTGCATATATGGATGATGTCATAATCCATAGTAACACCTGGGCGGAGCATCTAAAGAGGATCAGGGCAGTCTTGTGCTCCATGAAGCAAGCGGGAATCACTTTAAACCCGAAGAAGTGTGCCTTTGCAAATAGGGAGGTAAAATACCTGGGCCACCTAGTGGGAAGAGGAAAAATTAAACCTCCAATGAGTAAAGTAGATAGCATCAGGAATTTTCCTCCTCCAACAACAAAGAAACAACTAAGAAGTTTCTTGGGACTAATTGGATACTACCGCAGATTTATACCGCAATTTGCAGAGAAAAGTGCAATTTTCACGGATATGCTGCGGAAGAATTGTCCAAACCAGCTAAAGTGGACACCTGAAGCTGAAAAAGCTTTTTCAGTCCTAAAAGGAAAATTGTGTACAGGACCGGTACTGAAAGGGGTGGACTTCAAGAAACCCTTTCTGGTTCAAACAGATCCATCGGATGTAGGGCAAGGAGTGGTTCTATCCCAGTGTCATGAAGAGGAGGAGCATCCTGTGATGTACCTGAGCAGGAAGTTGTCACCGGCTGAACAAAAGTATTCCACAATAGAAAAAGAATGTTTAGCTATTAAGTGGTCAGTGGAGGCGTTAAGGTTTTACCTTACAGGGAGAAAGTTCCAGTTGGTCACAGACCATGCCCCACTTAAGTGGTTGCAGCAAATGAAGAACCACAATGCCAGGTTGACACGCTGGTACATGGCCTTACAGGCATTTGATTTTCAAGTTGAACATCGTGCTGGGAAGTTACACAAGAATGCGGATGCCCTTTCCCGTATTACGGACTGTAGAGAAGAAGTTTCACCAGTGACACCAGTCCGTAATAACTTAAGCAGGGGGGTATGTGATAAGGAAGCTTATCATAGCTCAGGAAGGAGCTATAGAAAAGGTGAAGTGACGCTGAACAAGCAACCTGTCAGTTCTGGTAGAAATAAGAAAACAGAATTTTCCCATAAAAGACTACCAGTCCCAGAATGCACCAGGTTTCCACCAGCCATTAGAGGAGCTGAAGTGGGGAAACGTGTGTTCAATCAGGAGGGCTATGAGGTAATCCCTAAGCACTCATCTCAAAGGGCAGGGCCTGATTCAGCACAGCTGCGCTGTGTTAGGGAGGAGCACTCATCTAAGCAGAATAAAGGTAGAGTTTATTCTACAGAGAATGAGCTTGAGCTTGATCATCTTCATCCTCAGGATCATCATCATCTTCATGATCAACTTGGATATCCTCAGTTTCATCTGAAGGATTATCAGAAGCAGAAGCCAAACCGGACGGACAGAGAGGGAAAGAAACCCTTTGGAAGAAAGAGGAGAAAAGCCTTTGAGAGGTCTAGAAGAGTCCAGAGCAGTATGTATACTGGGAGGCATTCCAAGGGCCAGCATACACCATTGGACTGGGGAAAGCCAGAGGAATGGTGCTGCAGAGCTAGGAATCTCCAGACGGTACCTGTGAGGGAGACGGCTGCACGTGGAAGGGACCCTAAGACCCGTGCCAAAAGGTATGTGAAGAGAGATCCAGTGTCCAGAGATCTGGATTGGAAGGCTGGACATAAGAACTGGACTACATACTGGCCAGGCTATATAGAGAGGAACTCTAACAGCAATGGAAGCTCAGGTATGAACACTGATCTATGCCCTAGCTATAACCTTGAAAGACAGCAGGGAAACAAGTATTCTCCTGAAAGTGCTCCATTGGGAGATTCATCTGTGCCAATCCATGATATTGAACCCATGCTTGTTGAAGAAGAGGGGGTGATAGCAGATGAAGAATCTGTTTACATGGACTGCTCTCTGTCTAAACTCCTTTGGTGATTTTCTGTTATAAAGTACAGCAACCATCACAAAGAAATACAAACTTGTTCTTTAATCTACTCAGAAAAGTTCCTGAGTAGGATTTTTAGCCACGCAGTAGAAAGCAAGCCAGCTAAGGGGTTTCAGCTGGATAACTGCTAGCAATTGAGCCTTACCTAATTGCTTGTGAGCTAGGAGAGAATCACTTCTGAATCTATGTGGGAAGATATAAGAAGTTAACCTGAAAAGAACATTTTTTTTCTTTCTTTGTAGCTTTTGGTTTGTTGTTTGATACATGCTAAGAGAATATTAGCTAAAGCCTACAGAAAAGACCAGTTTGTTGCCAACCAGGTCTTATTTCATTTGCTTTGATTGCCTGACAAATTCAAATGTTGTTTCCTGATTTTGTTTTTCCAAGTTTAACACTGAAAGCAAGTAACCTGATTTATGTGCTACCAAGCATATCTGTGTTGGGAGAAATAACCCCATAAATAAATATCTTATTGGCTTTACCCAAAAGCACAACTAATTATTGTGAGCAGCTGTGTCTGGTGTGAATGAACTGCATTGCCCACAATCCCTTGCAAATCATATAGATATATGCACTTGCCAAGACTGTGAAGATTCTCACCCAGGCAGCCGTCTGACAAGGTCCATAAACCATTATTAAGAAGGGACCCAGGATATCAATGCTTGACCAAGTACAAGCATTGTGGAACCTGTGTCTTTTGGGGAAACTGCTAGGTACTGTCGCCAGGCGCCCCTACTGGCGTAGGAAATAAGGGCGTCCGGTGACATTTAATTTATTTTAAGGAGTGGTTGAGCTGAAGGACCAGGAGGATTCTGGTCCTTGTAGTGCAGAACTCCTTACAAAGAACAATCTACGCCAAAGTGTAGGGTAATAAGGCTTTATTTCCCCGGTCAACGCTTAGGTTCAATAAGACACAAAAGAAAATGAAAGTAATTCTTTCCTCTAACAAAAAGGTTCCACCGTTATATAAACAGTTAAGGGTTGTAGGCTTCACAATTAACTGTTTATCTGGTTTAAGGATTCTTTCAAATCAATAGAAATTAACATCAGGAAACAAATGGTTATCAACACCATATGCAGAGTTCTCTTTTCTCTATACATCTAGCAAGGCAATCAAGCTAGTTCTTCAAAAAAAGTTACATTCCATTGTTTCACTCTGAGGAATGGGAACACTGGTTTCACAATCACAGTCCATTGATTCTGGGTCACTACCTTCTTCAATGCTATGACTGTCTTCAGTATCTGTTAACTCCTCACAGGGGTTCTTTGGTTTCTCATACAACTTCCTTAGCACACTGTTGGGAAGTGCTTTTAAAAAGTTAGCTTTACTTCTTCTAACTTTCTGAGGCTTATCTATTTGCATAAGGTTTTCATCACTTAAACTTTCCCTTATAATGAAAGGCTTTTCATACCTTGGCTTCTGTAGGTTGCCACACCCAGGACTCAGCTTGCGACATAGCTTCTCAGGCTGACAAGCTGTTATGTGCACTGCTCTATAATCAGAGTTACCAGGAAAACCTGACGTGGATTTCCACTCTCTGTGTTTCTTGGTAAAAGTATCACTGTAGAAGGAATCTCCTTTCCTTGTGCCTTTCTGGTTTAGCATAGGAGACTTACTTGGGCTAGGAGAATTGCTTTCATCAGGCAAGCTGCTTCTTTGGTTTGCTTGGCTTTGGACTCCGTTCCAATACCTTAGGCCTCTCGGGACTTTATTCCTTTGAGTATCCTCTTTTGGAATCTATCTCCTTGAGTTGGCTGCACATGGAAGCCTTCCTGTTCCAGGCTTCTCTCACTGCTCCTACTGCCGGTCCTTCTTCCCCAGCTCTTGCCTTCGTGTCTGCTCTTGCCTCTATCTCTCCTCCTCTCACTGATCATCTGGTTTCCTTTATAAAGGGATTTCTGGGTTGCACGTTCTGAGTTTGAGGACAGGTGAAACTGCTTGTTACTAATGTGATCAGTGCTAGAGCACGTTGCTTCAGGTACTGTGTAATTGTTCATGCGCGCTCTGGCTGAGCTGCGCTGGAACTGCGCTCTCTGCCTTTTCTGAGTTCCATGAAAATCAGGAGTTTTTTTCAACACTGTTTCTTCTCTAGCTCCAGCCTCATGACAGTACATATGACCTAGATTGGCCACTGTTGGAAACAGGATACTGGGCTTGATGGACCTTGGTCTGACCCAGTATGGCATATCTTATGTTCTTACATAACACCACTGCAGAATCGAACCCATGACCTCTGCCTCTGCAGTCATTGCAGTAACCAGTGGGCTACATCTTTATTGCTTCTAACACTGCGCTGGCATGAACTTAGGGTTAACGCGCGTTAGCGTGCCACGGCGCCCACTATCGCGCGATACAGATTCTTGCTACCTTCCCGCCGGAATGCCCACTCCTTATATGGCATTCTTCACATTATCGCTGCAAATAGCGCCGGTAGCATTAAGATGGTTTAGTAAACATACCCCTTAGTAGAATTTTAGAAATGATCCATAATAATAGCAGTTTGATACTTTATTAGTATTTAGTTCATGCCTTTCCAGTTGTAGAGCAAGGTGAATTACAATTGGGGGCTTACAATCTAAGTGACTTGCCCAAAGCCACAAAGAGTACTTGTGGGATTCAAGCATTGTTTTTTTTAGTTATCAGGCTGCTGTTCAAACCACTAGGCTATTCTTCCATTGAAGTCTAAAACCTTTTGAGAAATATATGTGACAATATAAGGAGGAGATTGAAGAAAATACAATGATGTGGGTTGATTCAGACACATTTAGAGACAGTCGCAGCACCACAGAGCTTTCAATCTAGTCGAAACAAACATAAATGACAAGCAAGAGATTCTAGGAGAATCAACACATTTTTTGCAGGCTTTAGCTAGTAAGAAAATGGTATTCAGTGGCTTAAACTGGTATTTCCATTTTATGTTTACATCTTTTCATTGTAACTGTTCAAAACATTGACAAACACTTATGTCATTTCCAAACAGTTCAATTTTGACAACACAAAAAGAGGTAACACTTTAGCTACTCATTCCGGAAATATCAGTTTGTTTTAAGTTTCTTCCCATCTACCCCAATCAGTCACTACCCTTTGATATACTTTTAAAGCTCGTGAATATCAAATACACAGTAAGTCAGACTTTCCTATAATGCCATGCTACAGAGTCACATAACTAGCTACGATTTAATTCCTTATCTTTAGTCTGAGATGATGGCTTTGGATCAGATTGTACTTGAATTTACTATTTCACTTCTGAAACTAGTAGTTAGGGGCATCAAGGGTTTCCATATTTTAAGAAATTTCCTTTTATTCTGGACAGGACCGGTGCAACCCACTGTGCAAATTGTGCCTTCAAATGGGGCAACGGCCCCAAGAGGGCGGAATGGCATAGTAAGTCAGCTAGACCCAGGTTCACTATTGTGGCTGTGGGCAGAAGTGTGAAGTCTTTGTGATCTTTCTGCTCTCCATCCCTTGCCACTACCACTGCCGCCCCATTGAACCTTAAAAAAGAAGCAATGCTGCATGGGATCTGTCAGGCCCTGTACACACTGAAGATCCAATGCTTCTCCACTCCTTGGTAATGGGAAGTTGCATCAGAGCGGGTGGAGACGTTTGGACTTTCGGTGCATAGAGGGCCTGAAGGATCACACACATCTTAATTATTCTTTTAAGATGCAATGGTAGCGGTGATGGTGGCAAGACACAGGGGGCAAGGGACAGGAGGGGAAGATAAGGGGAAATACTGACTACTGGGAGGAGTGGGAGTGGTCAAGAAGAGCTTCACTATGGAGGGGAGACCGAGATACTGGACTGAGATACTGAAAGGAAAGGGGAGAGCCTAGATTACAGAAAAGAGGGAGAAAGAGGGGACAGAGATATACTGGACCAGGGGGGTTAAGGAGAAGGGAGGGAAAGAGAGATAGAGAGATTAGTTGTTGGACTGTTGGGGGTGGGGAGAAAAGGGAAATACTGGATGGGGCAACAGAGGATGTGCTACACTGCAGGTTAAGGAAAGGAAAATAGAAGGAACAGAAAGATGCTGGACTGCAGGAAGAGAGAAGGAAAATACTAGAGGAGAGGGAAGCTGTTGGACTGCAAGGGAGGGAGAAGAAGTAAGAAGCTACAGATAGATATTTGCACCAGGACTGCCCCAAGGGGGGTCTGCCATCCCAGACAGAAGCCCCCACCGCACTTCCCCCCGCCACAGCACCACTCCTCCTGCTACCGCGCCACCCTCCTCTGCTGCCGCCACCACCGGCCAAATCCATCTTCTGATCGTGCAGCGATGGCATGGCTTGGTTTTGAAAGAGGCACATGGCCTGCCGCAAGCACTACAGCGGCAGCACAAAGCCACCACTTTCAAAACTGAGTTGTGCTGCTCACCAGGGCTGCAGTGGCGGCTGCCACCTAGTGGACTGGAGCATGAAAATGAAGGGGGACAGGATAGAAAGATGCTGTACTGCAGGGGGGGGGGGAGGGGATATGCTAGAAAATCATAGGGGTGGTCTTCATATTTCCATTGACAATTAGAGGTCCCTTGTTCTGTATTTGGTGAGGGTATGTCTGTGGTTTGCATATGTGACCAAGGTGTGGAATTCTGCTAACATGTTGTTTCTATGTAACAATCTCTTGTTCTCTTTTCTCAGTAATATGTGTATGGGTGTTCTAGGGAATGGTAGTAATATTTGTAGTGCTGCCTTTTCAAAGGTAAGGCTGGTGAAGTGTGAGTCCTGGAAATGTTATTATGGCATGGCACGTATGCAATAGGCTTCTAAGTGGTCTTTTTGAAGAGATTTGTAGTGCTTTCTAATGGTACATGGTGAGTGACATTTGAGAGAAATCATGCAGAAACCTGGTAGCCTTATCTAATTCTATTACATGTGTACATGTGTAAACTTATGTTAAGCATCTCATTTGTTGGGACAGAAGAAAAGCATGTGAAGAGATTGACTTGAATCCATAGGGCAGGGTGGGGTGGGGTGTGGAGGGTCCAAGGTGGGGGGTAGCACAGTATTCATTCAAACAGGGCAGCAAAAAAAGATAGTTTTGGCCCCGATTCTGTATATTTTCATTGTGCAATAATTGGAAAACAAACTAGTACTGGGCACCTCGTGCCTGGTTGTGTCACCAGAAAGAGAACACATTTTAAATTGTAGGTGGATGACAGACAAAACCAATTTCATGGATATAAAGGAGTGCAGTATGAAAGTTCAGTCACCCCTGCTCTCAAGCTCCCCAATTCATGATTTATATTATTGCAATTCCTAAG
This sequence comes from Ichthyophis bannanicus, assembly GCA_033557465.1. NCBI lineage: Eukaryota > Metazoa > Chordata > Amphibia > Gymnophiona > Ichthyophiidae > Ichthyophis > Ichthyophis bannanicus. Next base: position 157,922,425 of record CM066039.1, on the reverse strand, counting down.
AGTGACTAAACAAAAGGCAGGCATCTTACCTTCTGTGTTATGGATGGCATCACCCTGTGATGGGGTCTGGTTGACTGCTTGATATGTGCATGCTGTCAATTCACTCACATTATGCTCTTTCAATAGCTGCTGTTAAGATACACATAAATGAAAAAGATATTAATGACTACAAACATCATGGGCCGATTTTCAACAAGGCGCCAAGGTCTGCCACACATGCAGAAAGTAACCCATTCAGGAAAAGTGCTTGAATCGTGAGTCATGCACCGCCAAAATAGGCAAGCAATGAAAATACAGCACAAACCAAGCACAGTGGCAGGCGCCCACCGCGGCATATACAGGTAAGCACAGGGCACGTAACCCGAGCTCTGCACCCAAGGTTGACAGGCGATATCCGTGTATGTGACCACAATAGCGGCCAGAAAAGCAGGACGGCATGTATGCATGAACCTATGTATTGCCCGTCCGGCGTACCCATGCATAGAAAATACTATCACACAGTCTCTGCAGGCTGCCTGTGCAAGAGTCCCCTGTGGCTGGGCACATAGACACCAGTGGCATGGCGGCGAGGAGAAGCGTTAACTTCAGTCCCGATGAGAGTAAGAGCCTTGTCCAATCTGTGCTGCAGCACAAGGGGGTTCTCTACCTCAGGGGGGACCGTCGGCCAAATCTTCAGCTATCAACAGTCATATGGAGGGGCATCAAACTCTGGCAAGTCTGGCTGTGCATGTAAGTAGACCACAACAGGCGGGTGGAGGGCGGGGGGGCTGAGTACCATGCTAGGCACGCACACCCTGAAAGGCATAGCTGTGTGTCTGCACAGGTAGACAGGGCTGTGATGCCAAGTTACATGCTGGTGGCTGCCCCAATTTTTGACAATCAGGCGTTGGTGGGGGAATGGGCCATGCACTGGCACAAGTGACAGCCCTGATTGCCTGCAACAGGGGGCATACCCACACACAGCAGGTGGTGAGGCCGCTGCACCCCTGGTGGCAGTTGGTAGCAATGCCACAGGGCATGCATAGCAATGGTAGTGCCCGGTACAGTGGGAGCTGTGGTCGGGCTGGGCACTGCATGGGATCCCACCAGCCAGTGTGGATGCCCTAGACACGTGCCCCAGCCCCTGTGCCCCAATACAGGGGTCTGGGGGATCAGTGGCAAAAAACATATATGTGTTGCCCGTTGTCCCTGCATGCAGATTTGCCACCACTGTCTGCCACCCTGTCTGGATGTGGCAGCATGTTGATGATGTGATGCCACAGAACATGACAGATCTGCAGTAGCCCCAGGTGTACATTGTCCAACTGCCCATGCTGCTCCCTGTGCAGGCCCATCACCAGGGGGGGGGGGATGCCGACAGGCCACAGCTCAGCATGTGAGGGGGAGAAAAGAGCTGGCTGGAGGTGGGCAAAAGGGAGGACATGCAGTATGCACTGTGGGGGAGGCATGCCCCTGTGGGCTGAAGGTGGGTTGAGTGATGCATTGGTGGGCACCCCAGGGGTGTGCAGTCCCACCCCAGGGCCATGCCTATGTGGGCCATTAACCCCCTCCTCTTTTCCCACAGTCAGCTCCAGGGGGGCCCTGGATACCACTGGCCCACCATGCCCACCACCCAGAAGCTGCAGTGCAGTGCCACAAGAGCAGTTCAGAGGGGCTGACAGCACCAGTACTACCAGCAGTGATGGGGATGAAGAGGAGTCCAGCAACACTGTGTCAGAGGACACCACATCAGAGGAGGAGGGCAGTGAGGGGGCCATGGTACAGCAGTCGGATGGGGAGTCAGAGGAGAAGGGATCGGAAAGCCAGGGGCAGGTTGGGGAGGCAGGGGAGGCAGAGGAGGAGGGATCAGAGGGCAGGGTGGGGAGGCAGAGGAGTCAGAGGAGGAGGGATGGAAGGGCCAGAGGTGGGGCGGGGAGGCAGAGGAGTCAGAGGGGTAGGGATCGGAGGGGGGGTAACATGCGGGAACCACCCATCAAGCATCCTGGATACAGCGGTGTGGCACAGGGCACCACCAGCAGGCACCCAATGGGGGGCCCAGAGGTGGAGTTGCACTCCTTGGCTGTGCCCCACAGTCCACAGCCATGTCCACCTACAACCCAACCAGGGGGCTATGTGCCCACTGCATAGCTCAGCACGGGCCAGATGCAATGGCGATTGGAGCCATGGTCCATCGTGCACAGCTGGGGGCCCCCACAGCCACCCCAGCACCCTTGGACATGCCATATCCATGCCACACCAGTACCCTCTGCACCACCACCCCCATGACTTTCCAGTGACTGGGCTCTCGCTGCCCTGGTGGGGGAGGTGTGACTCCTGAGGGAGGAGGTGTGAACTGCAGCAAGGTCCATCACAGAGCACATAGATGCCCTTGACAGTGCCATTAGAGGGCAGAAGCAGGGACCCCCTGCACTACAGGCAGCCCCTGGAAGGGTATGCCCTGCGATGGGGTGGTCTTCAATATGTAAAGCTGTATATTGTCTGCCACTGTTGGCATTGTTGTATATGTGGCACATGTTTGATAATAAAATTGTTCCATTTTGCAAATATGCTATGCCATCCATTTTGTGGGGGCAGGGCATCGTGTCTGCATGAGTGATGTGGGGGACTAGGGGAGGGGGTCCGAGGGTCTATAGGCATGGGGTGTGGGCATGCTCATTCTATGTGGGTATGGCAGAGGGGCACTACCCGTGCGGATGGTCACAGGCACAGCCCAGCACAGGTAGTGCCTTGTGGCCTCAGCCCATATTGTGTGAGTATGGCAGAGGGGTATTACCCATTCAGACATTCATGGGCACAGCCCAGCATAGGTAGTGCCCCTGTGGCTTCAGCCCATACTGCATGGGTATGGCAGAGGGGCAATACCCGTGCAAATGGTCGCAGGCACAGCTCAGCACAGGTAGCACCTCTGTGCCCACAATCATCTGCATGGATAGCGCCCCTCTGCCATACCCGTGCAGAACGGGCTGCTGCTGCATGAGTGTGGCCCAGGGGTGCTGCTCATGCAGGGTGTCCCCTGTCATGTGAAGGCACACCATTGGAGCAGCGCACACTGTGGTTGCCATGCCCGCTTACTGTGTTATGTGACCTACCCAAGGATCACAGTCTGGGTTGTCCTGCATGCCTATGTTGCCGTCGCTCAGTGCTGTGCGGCTATGGCATCCTATGGTGGAGAGCTGTCACATAGATTTTTGAAATGTCAGCACCCAGGAGCCTACACAGGTACTGGATATGCCTTTGGATAGGGTGTGGCACCGCTGTGTGTTCTAACTGCATATGCTTAAGAGGACCTATGCTTGTAGTTGAACACCACCTTAGTGCGTGGCTACACAATGACTGACAAGGCACTGACAGCGGCAAAGTGCACAAGGAAGGCTAACTTAACACCTTCTGAGACAGCTATGGCCCTGGGGCTCATCCTGCAGCAGCAGCACACTGCCCTCTTCATGGCAGAGGATGCCAGTGCATGGCTAGACATCATCCGCAGGGTCAATGCAGTCTACCACCACAACAGGGATGTGGAGGAATAAAAAAAAAGTGGCGCATGGTACGGCAGGCAGCAAAGGAGAAAAGGCCAGCAACAGTAGCAGCACAGCCTTACCCCACTAGAGGAGCAAGTACTGCGGTATGTAGAGGAGGTTGCCATCTCTGGGGTTGCAGGCTTTGCCAGCTCACCACAGGCACACAGGGGGATGAGTAGAGGTGCCCCATGACCCAGGTAGGACCACAACAGCCATGTTTGTGTCCCCACCATGCCTCCATCCACCCAGGGTATGCCTGTCTGTTTGTTGGACCTTGGGTGCTGCGTGAGGTGGGTATGGTGTGGACCGTGCACCACCTGCTGATTCTGTAGGTGTCACCCCATAGGCCAACCTGGCAAGCCATGTCACTAGCCTCTGCCACCTTTGCTCTCCCACAGACCTGCCAGGGACCCTGCCCTCCCAGCTTGGGAAAGATGCATCAGGGGGAGCCTCAACACCCATCACAGATGATGCCAGTGCACAGCCAGGGTGCAGCACAGCCATCGAAGCTGGTGTGCCTGCCAGGGCAGCGGAGTGGTCCAGTGCATCAGCCTGGACAGAGGAGCAGTCGGGTTTGCCACCCAGGACAGTGGGGCAGGCCAGCATGACTGCCAGTGCCAAGGAGCCAGAGACAGATGACGCCCCACTTGCCAAGCTACAATTTTCCATCCTGGACCAGAAGCAACTGCAGGAGGGTGTGTGCCTGGTGGCTGGCACAGAGGGCATACTGTCCAAGCTGAAAAGTATCCAGCAGGACCTGTAGGCTGCAGAACAGGCAAGGGAGACAGAGCACGAGAGTGGCTGGACCACAGATTCCGTGTGGAGTGTCTCATGGAGGGGCACCTGTGACTGATAAGGGAGATGGCTGCTTACCAGGTATCAATCACTGGTTCTCTGCACAGTTTGGTGGGCCTCATGCAGGCACAGGGGGTGAGTTCTGGGGCTGCCAGCGCAAAGTACAGCCACCTGCTAGCCCTGAGCCATGTCCATCAGCCCACTCTGCTGGGGAGGGTGATGACACTGTCAGCATGTCCTCTGACATCACTTCACTGCGTCACAGTGCGCATGTTAGCAAGCGCCCATGGCCGGCGAGGAGCCCTGGGGCAAGGGAATCATGTGGGGGGAAATAAAGTATCACTCTTCACACATTGCGTGGTAATGGGCACTTTATTGTATCACTCTGCACACATTGCATGGTAATGGGCACTTTATTGGTGATTGTTTGTGTCCTATCCTGGTGCTGGTGCAGGGCGGTCACCTCAGAAACTGTCACGTATCATCTGCGCATGGTGGGAAAGTGCCCTGGCCTGCTGCTGGCTCCCGGACTCTGCATCATCATCATCTGCTGCCTCTGTGGCCTCCCACACCTCCACAACTGCTGGCTCAGGGTCCAGCACTCCATGCATCCATGCCAGGTTGTGGAGTAAGCAGTATGATGCGAATATCTGGCATACCCACTCCGAGCTGTAGAGGAGTTGCCCACCGCTCCTGTCAAGGCACCTGAAACGGCTCTTCAGCATTCCAATTGTATGTTCCACACCCACCCAGGTCTGCTGATGGGCGCTATTATACCACTCCTCCTGCCAGCTCATGGGGTGGCACACTGGGATCAGCAGCCAGGTCCTCAAGGGACATCCATGGTAACCTGTGGGGACAATGTGAGCTGTGAACATAAGCACTGGGACATGCACTGGGTATAGTCTATGGGCTGCTATGGACAGCATACTGCACACCATCTACTAGCAGGGCACTGTGCAATATCTACCAGTCAGTGATACTGTGGCAGAGAGATGACACCAACATATGGCCTGTGCAGCAGTCAGGCATTTGGGGGAGAAATGGCTGATGGTAACATGGGCAGGCCTGTAGGGAGGGAGGGGGCAGGGGCATGGCACAGGGATGCAGTTGGGGGGTCTGCAGGCTGGTATGGAAGCAGACATGGATGTGCCCTACACGGACTGGTGCCATGTGTCTGTGCTACATAGCACCAGGACGTGCTCTTCCACATTCCACATGTTGGTGCATGTTGCCTGCTCTCAGCCACAGGGCTTCTTCCCCTGATTGTCAACACAGTGTCCGTTGGTGCAGTCTATACATCCAAGTACCGATGGGAACCCAGCGACATTGTAGAACATCTGCATGGTTTCTTGCCGCATCTACTATGTCCGGGGGAAGGCTATGAGGTAGCGCATCCTCCACAGCAGGGCCCTGCGTGATTCCAAAAGTCACCCCTATCACATGCTGGAAGCTGCTGGTTGCAAGGAATTCTAGGGCAGTGGTCAACATCATGGCACTGGCAGGGCCTAGCTTCTGGATGTGGAGGGTTCCAGGTCCACACTGAGAATGCTGCACAGCTCAGTTATCGTTGCCCCATCCAGTCTGTATCTCTGGTAGACCTCCTCCATCAGTTGCAGGTAGCTCACCCTGGACCTGTGTACCTGTGGGGCACGGTACCTGCTTCTCGGGTGCTGGGCTACAGCCTGCTGCTGGGTACACACTGCCTGTCACATCCTCCGCTGTGCCCGGGCATGACGGTTGCGTCTCCACCTCTGGATCACCATGTGCATGGCCCACATGCCATCTCTGCCTGTCCAGCATTGCTTCACATCCGCACGGTTTGGGTTTAGGTCTGCACACGCTCTCCTCACTCTACTGTGCATTGTTCCGCCACTACACGGGTTCGCTGCTCACTATCAGCGGTTGTATGCACTGGGAACCATAGCTTAAGCCTACGCGGTTAATGACATCCAATGTCGGCACATACGGGTTTCGGAAATCCGCTTTACATGGGTTTTACAATGACACGCCCCTGTTCCGTCCCCGGGTTTCAGTGCCTGGCGCTGTGTGGGTAGCTGGGCCTCAACGATTCAAGCCGCCTTGTTGAATATCTGATTTACACAGTTATGGCGGTTTTACACAAGTAAGATTGGCTTTTACACGTGTAGCACGCGCTTAGGACTTTGAAAATTGGGTCCCATATCATTTTGTGAGGGTACAGCATGAATTCTTCCATAGGGAGACAAACTCACTATGACAGGAGTAGCCCTATATGTCAAAAGCAATACTAAAGCTGCTGAAATGCAGGGAATGTGGGGAAAAGAAGAAGTGCTGTGGATTGTGTTGGAAAGAGAAGATAGCATTATCATCCATAGTGATATAGTCTACAGGTCTCCTACTCAAACCAAAGAAATTGATAGAGATTTGATAATTGATATTACAAAGGTAGTCATGAAGGGGGAAGTGATAATATTGGGTGACTTTAATGTACCTGATGTGGATTGGAGTATTTCTTCTGCAAATCTGGAAAGAAGTAAAAAAAATTGTGGATGCCTTCCATGATGTATTGCTTAGACAAATGGTGATGGAAACGATTAGGGAAAGTTCGATGCTGTATTTAGTACACACCAACAGAGATAGCATGTCGAATGTCTGGGTGGGTGCCCATGTGAGCAGCATCATCATCACACGGTATGATTTGAGATAAAAGCTAAGGCAGAGTCCAATCACAGCAAGCTCAAAGTCCTAGACTTCAAAAACACTAACTTGGAGGGGGGGGGGGGAAGTGTGATCATGAGCCCGGAGAAGATGGCCGCGATTTAGTTGTTCTCTCACACCTTGGGTCCCGTTTGTAGTATTGACCCAGCAGTAATGTTCTTAAATAAGCCTCCAAATACCATCAAGAGATAGCTTTTAGGATGTGCTGACAGCTGCAATGGTTTTATTGCCAATTGCACGTCCAGAGTAGTGCTGACTGCCTGACATCGCCATTCATCGCTGATGCTGCGGAGCGGCCCAGAACCACTGTAGCCTACCCGCTGCCCTCTCCGTGTTACTTTCATCCCTTTAACATACAGCCGCTGTTGCCGATGCCAATGCGATCTTTCAGCAAAGTTTTAAAACCAACTGAGATTGAAGCGGATAGAGTGAGCAGGCCTCCAAATGCTACCATGGGATGCCTCTGAGGGTATTTTTAAGGTTGCTGCAGCTGGCTGGGACAATCACACTCCAGAGTGATGCTGGCAGCTTGATCACACTTACCCCGCGATCCTCCTTTCATGCTGTGAAGCGATCGGGAACCGCTGCCTTTGGACCACTGATTTCACAGCGCTGCCTTTGCCACCTTCTCTCTACTGCACTGCTGCTGATGTCGCTGCAATCTTGAAGGGGCAAATGTGGGGAAATGAACCGCAGGCTGAAGGAGCTTCAGGGTGGGCAGCTGATCGACATGGTGCACCTCTCTGTTTGGTCGGTTGTCGCCATCATGCTCGCTGGGGCTTCTTTCCCCATATGGTGAGGAAAATCTTAACTCTCTCCGATCTGTCACTGAGGAGGGGTGCAATTGAAGTGGGCAGAGTGTGCTTCAGTGGAGGGGAGGATTGATCGATCCAGTGCCTGTCTCCCTTTCTCCCCCCATTTGAGCCTGCTGAGGTAGCCTGCGTGGAATGCATAGTGAAACGCATAAGCAAGTACAGAGGACATTTTCTGGCTGGAACCTCCATGAAACACAGAAGTGGAACGCATAAGTGACGAGCTTACAATATATACACCCTGAGGAGCAGAACAGGGGATGCAAGTACACAGAATGTCTGAATCTACATCTGAGCTCCTTAAAAGTAAATACATTCAGCGATCTGATCTTTTGGGAAGTGAATGAGAAATTACTTCTACTGAGAATCCAAAAAATAGTCTTGGAGCTCCATCTGGTGGGTATTGGAAGAATAATTTTTCATATTTCTTCTATAATATTTCTTTCTTCATGACTAAAATTAAATCATAAGCAGCGGTACTCTCTAAATACTCAAGATCACCTAATCCTGACCCTGAACCCACGTCGGAAGCTGACGGAAGTTCTATCTCAAGGTCAATGGATGATTCAGTAATTTCTTCCTTAGCAGCCAAAAATGATCTTATGGAAATCCTTAAAAAACTGAAACTATTTAGACTGGACTTTACTAAAGCTGTAAATGATATATGCTCTGATTTAAAAGCTCCAGACGATTGTGTAACACAGAATGAAATACATATCGGGGATCAAATTGACTCTACAGCACAATTTCAGTCTAAATTTAAGAAAATGGATCAACTCACCAAAGAATTACAGGACCAACAGGAAGACCTAGAAAATCGACAAAGAAGGAACAACATACACATTCTAGGGCTACCAGAGCATCAGGGAGATTGGGAAGATACTTCTGCTCTTATTCAGGACCTGTTTGCTTTCTGTGCACCTTCCTCTCCCCGTCCAGTGAAACTTGAGCGAGCACATCAAAGCCCAGGGATTAAGAGAGCTACCAACTCCCACCCACGTCCAATCATTGTCTGCTTCAGCTTCTTTGAGGACAAAGTATTGTTATTACGCAGTCAACAGGGTAAGAGATCCTTTTCTTTCAATGGCCATGAAATCCAAATTTTCCAGGATATCTCGCATCATATCCTAGAGCGTCGCAAGAGCTTTAAACCACTCACACAAGTCCTTAAGAAATGGTGCCTTATCGCTGGGGTTTCCTTTTGCTCTGATTTTTGAGTGGAACAATGTTAAACATTGCATAACAGAACTGCATGATTGCATGGATTTTTTGGACTCTCTACAGCATGGGGATCGTCCCTGATGTCAGCAGAATGGTAATGGTGAATGGGAAATTTCCACTCCTAAACGATGCAAGGTTCCAGGTTTGAGACACCTTTCTGGCACCGACCAAGATGGTGGTACTTCTCAGGGAATGGACACAACTGCCCCCTCCCTTGAGGGAGATATTTATAGCATAAGGGGTCTCTCAATATATGATATCGCTGTCTGTAATAAATAATAATATGTGTTCCTCACTATCTCACTTCAGAGATCTGTAATAAATAATAATATGTATTCCTCACTATCTCACTTCAGAGATCACCCAGAGGTTATTATTGTTAAAGGGGAGAACTGTTCCATTGCTCCTAGTAGGTAGAAATAGGTGAGGGTGTGGGGGATAGCTCTGCTTAGGCACACTTGAGAGAGGAATGTTTAATCAAAAGGTACCCTAAGGGGAATGATACAGTATCGGTGGGTGTCAGGTACTACATGTATTCAGTGCACAATGGGCCCAGGGTGGAGGGGGGAACTTATAAGTTATCCTATCTCTTTGTGCCTCCAACTAGACATCCAGGATGTCTAGGTTGAATGTGTGGCTTCTTGCTTGGTCTTTGTTCTATAATATTAGGACATGGATAGGGTTGGGTAGTGGGAGGGGTGGGGTGGGGGGGTTGGGTGGGGGGGGGAGGGTTTGGTTTGTAAGACAGAGTAGGAACAGTCATAATGCAGGTTGTAGGATTGATAGTATAGTTCTCTTGCTAAATGAGCGAGCATGGATCCCTAGAATGATAAAGATGCTCATTTTCTATGAAACTGAAAGTTGGAAGACATCCTACAGAATTTTATCTTCAGCAACCAATCTGTTAGCGGGCTATGGTTAAGTTTATATCCTGGAACATTAGGGGCTTACATAGCCCAATCAAGAGGCGGAGAGTACTAGACCAAATTGGCAGAGAAAAAGCAGATGTCATCTTTCTCCAGGAGACACACTTAGCACTCGGGGCTCATGCTTGTTTAGTCTCTCACAGATATCCTCAAGTTTTCTCTTCGGGCTTCTCCACACATAGGCGAGGGGTTGCGATTATGATCTCACAAAATTGTTCCTTTCAACTCTCCAATCAAGTTCAGGATCCTAAGGGTCATTTTCTTATTATTTCCGGTACCATCTCTGGAACACCAGTATCTTTAATAAATGTTTACATCCCTCCTATAGAAATTCTACAATCTTTAAAGGAGCTTCTAGAACTTTTGCTGACCCAAACTTCCGGTCATCTGATTTTAGGAGGGGATTTCAATTGTGTCTTCTCAGAATTGAACAGATCTCCAGGCTCTTCTGTGTCCTCTGGGGCTAGTCGACTTCTTTCCAATCTAACTTCTACTTGTGCGCTAGAGGATGCCTGGCGTTATCTTCATCCAGGAGATAGGGAATACACCTTCTTTTCTTCTTTCCACAACTCATATTGTAGACTAGGGGGTATGTTTACTAAACGGTGCTAACGTCGCAGCTGCGATGTTATCACGTGATACGCGATGTTATCGTGTGATATGTAATGTTATCACGCGATACGTGATGTTATCGCACGATAAGGGTGCATTACCATGCGAGAATGTCACGTATCGTGCGATAACGTCTCCGGCAGTGTTAAGGTGAGCAGAGGGCGGAGTAAGGCTCCCCAGGGGCAGAGATAATGGGTCAATGGGCGGAGAGTGGGCGGGGAGAAACTCCATGCACACTAATGCTGTGAAATGAAGGTCTGAAAATTAGCGCCAGTGAAAACCTCGCGCTAGAGGCACATTTGCAGGAGAGAGAAACCATTTCAGTCAGCAATGTACAGCAAAGCCAGGGAGACCAAGAAAAGTGATAGTAGTGATACATGTGCAGCAGCAGCAGCATAGTGGCCAAGTACAAAGGACACGATGGCGAGGCTGCAAATGGGGTACAGGGGGCTGAAGGTGGGACATGCAGTGGGGCAGCTGGGACACAGGGTGGACTAGGCAGAAACTGCAAATCAGCACATAGGAACACAGGAACAGAGAAACTGCAAATCAGCAAATCAGCAAGCCAGCAACTGACCAAGGTCAAACATGCCCACGAGTGTGTGTCCCACAGTGTCCCAAGGGACATCACCCAGCAGGTACCCCAAAGGGCACATAGAAACATAGAAACATGATGACAGAAAAAGACCACATGGCCTATATAGTCTGTCCTTCCATATCAACAACTACAACAGTCCCCTTTTTACCTTTAGAGATCCTCTGTGTTTGTCCAATGCTTTTTTGAATTCAGTTACTGTCCTCATCTCTACCACCTCCACTGGAGACTATTCCACGGATCCACTACTCTTTCCGTAAAGAAATATTTCCACATATCACTCCTGAATCTATCTCCCTTCACCCTCATCCCATGTCCCCTCGTAGCAGAACTTGCTTTCAATTGAAAGAGGCTCTCTCCCTGAACATTTATGCCACGGAGGTATTTAAACATCTCAATCATATCACCTCTATCCCGCCTTTCCTCTAAGGTGTACATATTAAGATCCTTCAGTCTGTCCTCATATGCTTTATAATGAAGACCACTAATCATTTTAGTAGCCACTCTCTGCACCGACTCCATCCTATTCACATTCTTTTGAAGGTGCGGTCTCCAGAATTGCACACTATACTCCAAATGAGGTCGCACCAAAGACTTATACAGAGGCATTATCATCTCCTTTTTTCTGCTAGCCATTCCTCTCCGTATGCATCCAAGCACCCTTTTAGCTTTTGCCGTCGCCTTTTCTACCTGTTTAGCTACTTTAAGATCATCAGACACAACCACGCTCTTCTTTAGTGGACAAAAGTACTTCACCCCCTATACTATATTGCTCCCTTGAATTGCTGCAGCCCAAATGCATGACCTTAAATTTTTTAACATTAAATCCCAGCTGCCAAATTCTAGACCATTCTTCAAGCTTAGCTAGATCCCTCCTCATGTTATCTATACCTTCCTGGGTGTCTACTCTATTGCAGAATTTGGTATCAACCGCAAAGAGGCAAACCTTACCCAACAGCCCTTCCACTATATCACTAACAAAGATGTTAAAAAGAATCGGACCAAGGACAGATCCCTGAGGCACACCACTAGTAACATCCTTCTCCTCAGAGTGAGCTCCATTTACTTGTACTCTTTGTCGCCTCCCACCCAACCAATTTCTAACCCAAGCAGTAACTTTAGGGTCCATCCCTAGGGTGCTCAGTTTGTTTATAAGTCGCCTGTGAGGAACAGTGTCAAAGGCTTTACTGAAATCTAAATACACCACATCTAGGGCTCTCCCTTGGTCCAACTCCCTGATCACCCAGTCAAAGAAATCAATCAGATTTGTCTGACAAGACCTGCCTCTGGTGAATCCATGCTGCCTCGGATCCTGTAATCTGCTGGACTCCAGAAACCTCACTATTTTCTCTTTCAGCAGCTTTTCCAATAATTTACTCACCACCGAAGTTAAACTAACCGGCCTGTAGTTTTCAACCACATCCTTACTTCCGCTTTTGCTTAAAGGCACCACATGAGCCTCTCTCCAGTCCTTTGGCACCACTCCCGACTCCAATGAGGCATTGAAAAGGTCAGTCAGTGGAGCTGCTAGAATGTCCCCAAGTTCCCTCAGTATTCTAGGGTGTATCCCACACAGTCCCATCCCTTTGTCTACTTTAAGTTGAACTAGTTTCTCACGAACACAGTCTTCTGAAAATTGTTCAAGATACCCCTCGCTTCTGTTCCTATTTGTGGGTGTTTTCTGAGGTCCTGCTCCTGGTTCTTCATCTGTGAACACAGAACAAAAATATTTGTTCAGCAATTCCGCTTTATCCTTATCAGCTTCTACATATTCCTCCCCTGAACCCTTGGGTCTGACAATACCACTTTTGCCCTTCCTCTTCTCACTAATATATCTGAAAAATGTCTTATCCCCCCATTTTATTGCATTGGCTATTTCCTCCTCCTTTTGAATCTTTGCCTTCTTGACTACTTTGCTAGCTTCTCTAAGTTTTTCCAAATACAGATGCCTGTCTTCCTCTCTCTGTGATCTCTTGTATTTCATGAAGGCCTCCCTCTTTTTTCTTCACTTTTTCAGCTACTTCTTTCGAAAACCATAGCGGTCTCCTTTTCCTTTTACCTTTATTTAGCATTTTAACAAAAAGGTTGGTTGCCCTTAAAATATCCCCTTTCAGTTTTTCCCATTGTTTTTCTACATCCCCCAGCTGTTCCCATCCCACTAACGACTCCCTGAGGTATTGGCCCATCTTTGCAAAGTTAGTCTTCCTAAAGTCTAAGATCCTCACTTTTGAATGGATTTTAACAGCCCTAGTCCTAATACTGAACCACACCATCTGGTGATCACTGGATGCAAAATGATCTCCCACTACATCAGAAACACTTTCACCATTGGTAAGCACCAAGACCAGTATGGCACTTTCACGTGTGGGGTCTGTTACCAATTGCCTGAATAGTTCTCCCTGTAGAGAATCCAGGATCTCCTTACTTCTAGATGATACTGCAGCAGGAATGTGCCAATCAACATCTGGCATATTGAAATCTCCTATCAGTAGCACTTCCCCTTTCCTAGCAATGCTGTGTATGTCTTCAATTAACTCTCTGTCCACCTCTTCCACTTGTGAGGGAGGTCTGTATATCACACCAATGCAAACAGATTTCTCTTTCCCTCTTTCTAGTTTAACCCACAATGCCTCCTCTCTCCCTTTTAAGCTCTGTAATTCCAAAGCTTTAATAGTATTTTTTACATATAGTGCCACTCCTCCTCCCCTTCTTCCTACCCTGTCCTTTCTGAATAAAGTATAGCCAGGTATAGTTACATCCCAATCATGGTTTTCTGTGAACCATGTTTCTGTAACTGTCACTAAATCCAAGTCAGCCACTCCCGCCAATGCTTCAACATCAGGGATCTTATTTCCCATGCTACGGGCATTTATACACACTGCTTTCCATATGTTATCCCTGTTACCCATTTCCATAAAGGTATTTAATGTATCACCTACCTGGGGGCTTTCACCTACCTGGGGGCTTTCTTCACCCAACCCCTACAAATCTAGTTTAAAGCCCTCTTCAGTAGATTAGCCAGTCTACTACCGAAGATGCATTGACCTTTCTTGGACAGATGGATGCCATCTCTGCTCTGCAACCCTTGGAACAGCATCCCATGGTCTAGGAAACCAAAACGCTCTCAATGACACCATCCACGCAGCCATGCATTCATCTCCAGGATGCGAGCCTCTCTGCCTTGGCCTTTACCCTCAACAGGGAGGATTATGTTTATGTTTATGTTTATTTGAATTTGATATACCGCTCAGACCAAAAGGTATTAGAGCGGTTTACAATACTACATCATTTAAGGAAATAAGAAAAGAATGCCATTATAAGATAGGACAGAGGACAGAAACAGTCAAACAGATAAGAGAAGGAGAAGGACATGGAACAGCAAGTTACCCTGATATATAAGCAGGACATCAATATAGACTCCAGAAACAGATGCCACGGACCAACGCCTAAGGGCCACGTCAAAGGGTCCTCTGGTGAGGCCCTCAGGCGCGGGCCTGCAAGGTGCGGGTGCACCCCGGCAACGGCGGATCTTAAGCCGTTGGGCCTGGCTGCTGATTGGTGGGCTCAGGGAGGAAGGATTGAAGAGAACACCACCTGTGCACCTAACTGCTTCACCCTCTGTCCCAGAGCCATGAAGTCACTTTTGATACATTCCGAGGTATACCTGGCAGTATCATTTGTTCCAACATGGATTAGCAACATTGGGTGACCAGACTTGATGTCCAGAGAGGTATGCTGTCTGCCTGGTGCCAAAATCCAAGATGTTACGGAGAGTTTGCCGAGACTCATCAAGCCCACTGAGTCTCGGAGAGTTTGTCGAGACTCAGTGGGCTTGATGAGTCTCGGCAAACTCTCTGTAACATCTTGGATTTTGGCACCAGGCAGACAGCATACCTCTCTGGACATCAAGTCTGGTCGGCAGATGGACGCCTCAGTACCACTCAGAAGAGAGTCTCCAACCACCACTACCCTTCGTTTCATTGTGGTCACTGATTCTGCAACTTTGGGGTACTTGAGCTCTAGTTCTTCCCTTTCCAGGGATGCTTTCACCTCCTCCACTTACAAGGCTGCATAATGGTTCTTCAATTCAAGGGCTGGAGAAGTTGGATTGGTGATTTTGCAGGCCCTGGTGACTTGTGTCCAACCATCGACATTCTATTGGCACCCATCTTCTCCTGTGCTGGAGAGCTTGGTTGCTGCAAGAAGCATCTCATCAATGTACTTCTCACTGTCTTGAATGCTCCTCAGCCTCGCCACCTCCTCTCTGAGTTCCTCCACTTGTTTCCTCAGAGCTTCAGCATGCAGGCACCCTGCACATGGAACCGGTCCTTCAACTGGCATTAGAACCTCTGTCTGGACCGAGGCAGAAGCTGCAATGGGGGCAACAGCTTTAGCGATACGATTTTTCCCAGCCATTGTTCTGTTTGTGGAGCTTAGGTATTGTTGGTTGATCTGTAGAGCCCCTGTTAGGAAAGTCTACAGTGACAGGCGGTGCCGGGGGGAAGCGCGGATGTCTATGTAGACACCCCTACCCCAGATCCCACACCACAGGCAGCCGCCTACCGGCACACTGGATGGCCTGGGACTGCGCACCACCGGCATAAGGGCACGTCAGCATGGTGGCGGAGGGGTGCTGGTGGTGGAGGGGGCAGTGGCATCTGCCCACAACACACCAAGGCTAAGCCCTATTCAATTGGGTGCCGTGCACTGGAACAGACAAGGTCTGTCTGACGAACAGTCATGGTATCCCCAGGAAATGATGTGCCTCTGTGACAACAGTTTGGTGCAGTACACACAGACAGTATATTCAGTGGCAGAAGACCACAGGTTCAAGTCCCAGCTGTGGCCCCTGCAGACCAGGTCCCCACATTGTACCCAGTACTAAACTATGGTAATAAAGACGGCATCTTTATTGCTGATAAAAGAAACACGCCATAAACACCTACACTGTACCCTACAGAGCACATACACCATAAACATGTGCAATCCCTAGAGCACAGTTTCCCAACTCCAGTCCTGGAGGGCCAAACACCATTCGGGTTGTCAGGATGTCCCTAATAAATATGCATGAGATGTATTTACATGCACCACCCCATTGTATGCAAATGTACCCATGCATATTCATTAGGGACAGCATGAAAACTTGAACCGTGTTTGGCCCACCAGGACCGGAGTTGGGAACCTCTGCCCTACAAGCAGCAGCCAACAGGGGCACAAACACCCACACCGAAAGGCTCCACTATCCTGCGGCACATGGAGAGTCAGGCTGTTGGGCCCTGTGCAGAGCAGCATCTACCAATACTAGCACCTGCATCCCTTAGCAATGCCGTCTTAAACGTGGAAACACGTTTCACATATATCAAAAGGTTGCTATGAATAATGTCAGATAACAAATCTTAAGTTAAACACAATTTGTTGACAGAGATTCATCATAGCAATCTTTCTGATATCTGTGGAGTGTGTTTCAGGTTTTGTTTCTGACACTGTTTAACACCCCGGGAAGTGACCCTAACAGTATTGAGTACCATAGCAATGCCTGCACTGTGCCCAGGACTGGTATGGCAGCCAGGGCTGCCAACCACCTCTATATTTGCACAATGCTGAGATAGGTGTGGGAGTGTGCGTATGTCTATCCAGTGTTATGTGGCTGCCTACCCCTTACTGAGCCCACAATGCTTGCACTGTTTCCAGTGTTAGCCTACCAATGTGCAAAATGAGGAGCAAGGTACTGTGGGTATGGCACGGCGGCCTAAGCAGGATGCATCTGCATAGGGCAATGGCTTGGACATTGTATTGCCCGGCCACCACCTGCACGGACAGGGTGGCTACAGCATGTCATGCTAGGAGGTCACTCTCACCCTGACTGAGCAGTGACAAACGGCATGGCTAGGTTCCCCCATAGTGCTATACAGTATTTCTCTCAAGTGATATCTATGGGTTCCCTTTTCTGGGGCCCAATCACTGATATACCTGCTTGGTGTGTGTGCTCACATCCCATTTTTGGGTGCACACAGTTCCTCTAGGAACATGCACTATGTACTAGCTAGCAGACTGTCTGCAGTTAGCATGTGTATGGCTGGAACACCTTGCAGGGTGCAGCGGGTGGAGACTGACTGTGCCCTCTGCTGGTGAATGTCAGATAGGGGTGGGGGGCAGCTGAGCTTTTCCAGGCCTACTGCCCTATGTGATGCATACAGATCTGCATTGACTGCCCTGTAGGGTGCCTATTCCCAAGCAGGACTGGGGTTGATGGTCCCCTCTACTGTCAGCATTGCAAAGATGTAGAATGTGGATCTGTTGGTGGGGTTCCTGTCCCACACCCTGACCCACAGAGGGTGGGTTGGGTGGTGCTACATAATCCGCTTTGGGGTCCAAACACCACCCTTCCCTTATAACATGTGACCATAGCACCCACAAAGGATATGCACTATTCTGGGTGCATCACAGTCCACAAGCACTAGATGTAGCTACCTCAGCCAAGCCAGGTGCTGCGGACCTGGTGCTGGGCGCCCCACCTCGCCCTCAGGGTGAGCACAGGAACCGCACAATGTCATGGTCTATAGCTACTCTGTACCAGTAACACACACGGTCAGTTCCCCCTACTAGGCCAGGATGCTCTAGAGGTGCATACCCCATCTTGTGATCAGATGTAGGCTGCTGATCTGCATGTGCAGTGCATCATGGGTACGGGTGGGTTTACCCTATCCTGGTAACCAAAGCAGACAGTTTGTGTGGTGACCTGCAGTCTTTCTGTTGCCAGCCAGCAGTGTGTTAGAGATGTAACCCACTGGTTACTTCAATGACTGCAGAGGCAGAGTTCATGGGTTTGATCCCACAGTGGTGTTGTTTAATAAGGCTGTCTGAGGCATTTCCTTTTAAATTAAATCAGTGCTGCCAGCAAAAACACCTTCACAGTGCCGTAGCCTAAGGTGCCTCATAAGGTGCCCTATAGGGCACATTATAAGATGCCTTGGTGGACAGGGCACTTTATAATGTGCCCTATGGAGTGCCTTATAGTGCGCCTTATGCGGCACCTTAGGTTACGGCACTGTGAGGGTGTTTTTGCTGGCAGCACTGATTTAAATTAAAAAAAGGAAATGCCTCAGACAGCACTGATTTAAATTAAAAGGAACTACCTCCTTACATAACACCACTGCAGAAGCAAACCCATTATCTCTGCCTCCACAGTCATTGCAGTAACCAATGGGCTACATCTTTATTGCTTCTAACACTGCGCTGGCATGAACTTAGGGTTAACACGCGTTAATGTGCCACGGCACCCACTATCGCGCGATACAGATTCTTGCTACCTTGCCGCCAGAACGCCCACTCCTTATATGGCATTCGTCACATTATCGCTGCAACTAGCACCGGTAACATTAAGACGGTTTAGTAAACATACCCCTAGATATACAGTTAACGTCTAAAGCAATTCTCTCCCAGCTTGCTCAGGTTAATAAAGGTACTCGTGGGCCTTCGGATCATCATCTGATCAGTCTTGAATGGGAGATTAGGGACTTGGAGAAGCCCCCACGATCTTGGACTTTTCCGCAACTCTTACTCAAAAACAAGGCCTTTGTAGAGAAACTGCGAAAGGAATGGGCTGACTATCTTCAACATAATGGTGGTGCAGGTATATCCCCTTTTTTGCTTTGGGAAGTAGGTAAGGCTGTCATGAGAGGACATGTTATTTCCCTGGCTATAGCTTTTAAATGTCAGAGATTAGGACAGCAGGAAACTCTAAGGGCGCGAATTTGTTTATTAGAACAGCAACATCGATGCTGGCCCACCTCTAAGGTTTGGCATAGACTTACAGCATTGAGGGGGAAATTAGCAGCCTTGGAAACAGAAGAAATAGCTTCTCAGTTGTTACATACACGACGCCACTTCTATGAACATGGAAATAAGGCAGGCAAGCTTCTTTTGTGGCAGCTAAAGCGCCAGTGCTTGCGTTGATGGTTAACACTGGTCAACAAATTTTTACAAAAGTCATGTTACTAAAATAAAAATAGTCATTTCTTATCAATTTTTATATGCTGAACACAAATATGACAGTGAAATTGCAAAGTTGGCTCTAGTTCTTTTGTAATCTACAAGAATTAATGTTTACATCACAAAATGCATGTCAATAGTAAATATAATAGGCCTTCGGTTAATACCTGTAAAAAACCAAGTCATAGACTACTTCTTAGATTTTTTCGCCTGTCTCTTGTACAGCTGTTCGGGAGCTTCTCTGGGGAGTGTCCAGCAGTAGTCAGCCAGCATTGTAGTGGACCATTTTCCCTGGTATCTTTGCTCCATCGTTGCGATATCCTGGTGATAACGTTCACCCTCTTCATCACTAACCATACCACAGTTGTCAGGAAAGAAATCGAGATGGAAATCAAGGAAATGGATATTTAGAGAAATATTGCAGCCAGGTTTCTGATACTGCATTAGCATGTCTTCAACTAGTTCCTTGTAGTTTTCTGCCCTAACATTCCCGAGAAAGTTTGTTGACACTAGGCGAAAAGCATTCCATGCTTGTTTCACATCACCCTGCAGCAAGTTGTTGAACCGGTCATCTTTGAAGAGCTCTCAAATCTGAGGACCCACAAAAACTCCCTCTTTAATCTTTGCTTCGCTGAGTTGAGGGAATTTTTTATTCAGGTATCAGAAAGCTGGCGAAGTGCGGTCCATGGCTTTCACAAAATTTTTCATCAAACCTAGTTTGATGTGAAGGGGTGGTAGCAGGATTTTGTGAGCCTCAACCAGAGCTGGGTAATGGATATTCTTCTCTCCAACTGTTACATTTTGCTGAAATTCCATTCCTTCCACAAGTAGTGCCAATCCCTTGCTCGGCTATCCCACATCACATAAGAAACTGAAAACCCATCTGTTCACCAAACATTATAACATAAATAACTCAATATCTACACTAGACAAAGGTTAAATAGACAATTCGGTTGCTCTATGCAATAAACCTTTAACCTATACAGATAGCACTCTCCAATGATGATCCTCTGACCTCCCCCTATGTAATCCATGTATATATATTCATATATAACTTGTATATAGTTTCCACACTGTTCGGTATTATACCACATTGTCTGTTCTATACTTTATATGATGTTCCTTGTAAATAAGTTCTGTTTTATTGCAATGTTCCATGTAAAACAAACTTGATTTGTTTATTGTTGTTAACTGTAAACCGCAACTGAACTCTTGGAAGATGCGGTATATAAATGTGAATAAAATAAATAAATAAAATATCCCTGCTGCAGTCCCATTAAAAGGGCAGCTACCTTCAAGTCACCACAGAGGTGCCAGCTGTACTTGTTATAGTTCAGCGGTTCTCAACCTGTGGGTTGCGACCCCCACGGGGGTCGCCACAGGATTTAGCCGGGGTCACCTAACCCCGCCATTTTTTTTAAAAAGCGCACAAGTTGCTGCCGCTGCCGAGTCCACTTCTCGGCAGCGGCAAACTCACCGCTTCCCTCCTATTGCAGCCGCGACTCCCTTTCTCTTAGGGAACCATGGCTATGGCTGTAAAACCATTGCGGAGCCTTCCTGCCTCTCAACAGGCTCCGTGCAGCATTGTCCCGCCTCCAAAGGAAGTTCTTTACCACTTCCTTTGGAGGCGGGACAA
This sequence comes from Ichthyophis bannanicus, assembly GCA_033557465.1. Lineage (NCBI taxonomy): Eukaryota > Metazoa > Chordata > Amphibia > Gymnophiona > Ichthyophiidae > Ichthyophis > Ichthyophis bannanicus. Next base: position 157,901,618 of record CM066039.1, on the reverse strand, counting down.
TGCTGCACAGAGCCCGTTTAGAGACAGAAAGGCTCCACAACAGTTTTACAGGCATAGCCGCGGTTCCCTAAGAGGCAGGGAGCCGCGGCTGCAGAAGAAGGAGGCAGACATGGGGAGAGGGGAGCAGGGAACCTGCAACGGGGCTGTCATGGACAAAGGGGGGGCTGACATGGAGGGAGGGAGGGAGGGGGGCTGATATGGATGGATGGATGGATGGAGGGAGGGGGGCTGACATGGAGGGAAGGAGGGGGGCTAACATGGATGGATGGAGGGAGGGGAGGGGCGCTGAAATTGATGGATGGATGGATGGACAGAGGGGGGCTGACATGGAGGGAGGGAGAGCTGACATGGACAGAGGGGGGACTGACATGGAGGGAAGGATGGAGGGAGGGGGGCTGACAAGCACAGGGGGGCTGACATGGAGGGAGAGGGGCTGACATGGATGGATGGATGGAGGGAGGGGGGCTGACATGGACAGAGTAGGGGGCTGACATGGAGGGAGGGAGGGGGGCTGACATGGACAAAGGGAAGAGACGGAGGACATACTGGACAGGCAGGGGATAAATGCTGGACAGAGGGGAGAGACAGTGCAGGTTAGGATTATAATGGGCAGAGGGGGGGGCTAGGACTGGTAATAGGTTGATTAGGGAAGGCTAGCACTGGGAATGGACTGATCAAGGGGGGGTTGGGACCACTGTTCCCTCTAAGCTGTGCGCGTGTGCGCGCTCACACACCTCGCCGAGTGAGCACACATACTTTACAACAGAGCGCACAAAAATTACGGTTCTGATTCTGATAGAAAACAACACAGACGTTCTTAAAATTGAAAAGTTGTTGTGTATTTATAGTTTTCACAAGTTCTACAATATTTTCTAATGCAATCAATGTGGTGTACATACTGTATTCTGACGTGTAGTCAAATTTTAAAGTATATAACTCCGAGTGTCATTATGTGGCGCACAAAAATTTAACCTTCCTTCAAAAGCTGCACAGCTGATATTTTATGTGCACACAGCCTACAGAAAATTAGAGGGAACATTGGTTGGGACTGGTAATGTGCTGATAGGGGGGTAGGACTGGTAATGGACTGATGGGGGGCTAGCATTGGAAATGAGCTGGTCGGGGAGCTTAGGACTGGAAATGGGCTGATTAGAGGAGGCTAGGACTGGTAATGTGCTGATGGGGGGGTAGGACTGGTAATGGGCTGATTAGGGGAGCCTAGCACTGGTAATGGGGTTGAGGAGGGACTAGCACTAGAAATGAGCTGATTAGGGGAGGCTAGGACTGGTAATGGGGTTGAGTGGGGGACTAGCACTGGAAGCGAGGTGATTGGGGGGCTTCGACTGGGCTGATTGTGGAGAGGGGTGGATAGAGCTGCTGGCCCTGGAAGAAAACTGGGGGCTAAGGCTACAAATGGGCTGATACGAGGGGATGGGAGAATGGAACTGGAAGGGAGTGGATCTGAGAGGGGCTGCCATGGTATTTGTACTAGAAGGGACTGGTCAGTGGGAAAGGAGGGGGACTGGAAGGGAATGGACACCAGTGGCAGTCATGGGAATGCAAGTTGACATTGGAAGGTACTGAGAGTGAGGACTGGAAAGGGACTGTTACTGGGAAGGGTTACTGGGACTGGAAATAGGCTGATGGAAAGAAGTGAAGAAAACGAAAGAAGAGATTTAGAAATGGCAGATGGACCATAGACCACAGAAAGAGAGCTAAGAGAAGACAGGAAAGCAGAAGCCTCAGATCGGGACCAGAATGATCAGAGAATAAATTGGTCAGACAACAAAGGTAGAAAAAATAATTTTATTTCATATTAGTGATTTGGCTACAAAATCATCATAATTTTGAAATCAAATATTGTTACTTGTTATTGTGATTAATTATTGTGGTTTAAATAAGTATTTTATAAATAAAAACATAATGCAAAGGCCTATAATATATTAATAATTCAACAAATGATTACAGCGACAATGCGTTAACGGTAAAGGAAGAGAGACGCATTTGATTTTATCATTGGGGGTCACCACAAGTTGACCAACGGTAAAATGGGTCACGGTACAAAAAAGGTTGAGAACCACTGTTATAGTTAATGGAAGTCAGTAGATGCTTTAAGTTATCGTATGTCTCTTTCATGTGGACGACATGCGCTACTGGAATAGATGGAAGATGGTTTCCATTGTTCAAAAGCACAGCCTTCAGACTCAGTTTCGAAGAGTCTATAAATAGTCTCCAGTCTTGTGGGTCATGAGTGATTTTTTAGGCATTCATGAGGCTTTCAATATCGGAACAGAATACCAGATTACTTTCCTTTCCGACTGCGTATAGTACACTGCTGACGTCAGATGGCTTCAGCAGCCGTCTGGCAGTAGTATTGTATTGCATCAGAAAATGATGCAATCAACTCTGGATGATGTGTGCATGCTGGTATTATGCAATGTGATGCAATATTAAATCATTCAAGGCTTATTTGGGATGTTGTTGATGTCCTACTGGATAAATTTACATGGTGAAACGTCAAAAATGAACTACATGCAATATCTTCAAAACGAGCGCAAATAAATTGTTTTTAATGTTATATTCGTGTTCAGCTCACCAAGATACTACAGATTAGGGCCTTTTAAAGTCAGTAACAATTTCAGTGTTGACCAGTGTAAATATTATAGCTGATACACAAGGGAAGAAACTACTTAAATCAAGGGAGATGGCCCAACAGTTTTCTTACTTTTACAAAAATGTATATACCTCACAGTTGACAGCAGATTCTGCAAATATTCAGCATTGGTTGAACAAAGTAAATCTCCCTAAAATATCTCAGGAGGCACCAGAAGCTCTTGATAGGGAAATTTCACTGGCAGAGGTGCAACTCGCTATTAAGCAATTAAAAAATGCAAAAGCCTCGGGCCTTGACCTTCTGCCGGCCAAATTTTATAAAACTCTTTCGGATTGTCTTGCCCCTACGTTACTGCGGGTGTTTAATGATATTCTATACCAACAACGTCTTCCGGACTCCATGTCTCAAGCTTTGATTACAGTCATACCAAAAGAAGGCAAAGACCCCTTAGTTTGTAGCAATTATCGGCCAATTTTGCTGCTTAACTCGGATTACAAAATCTTCACCAAAATTCTTGCCTTACGCTTAGGGGTATGTTAACTAAACCGTCTTAATGTGCGCCCGGCGATAGTGTGCAGGCTGCCATAAAAGGAGTGGGCGTTTCGATCTTAATGTAGCAAAATGGGATTATTGTGCGATAACGTGCGCTGCGCACATTATTGCGCGATAACATGCGCTGCGCACATTATTGCGCGATAACATGCGCTGCGCACATTATCGGGCGAGACGCTGCTAAGCACGTTAACACGTGGTAATCTTAAGTAGGCGCACAGACATGCAAGCATAGAAACAGAGGTGTAGCACAGTGGTTAATACACTGATTGCTGGTACAGGGGTCATGAGTTCGATCCCCCAGTGTGCCCAGTGCATATGGCTGGCTGAGGCATTAGCTGTTACATGTAAGTATTGCTTTTTGAGGCATGTTATGTATATTTTAATTAGTGCTGCCAGCAAACACACTCTCACGTGCCGTAACCGAAGGTGCCGCATAAGACACTCTATAAGGCACTCCATAGGGCACATTATAAAGTGCACTGTCCGCCAAGGCACCCTATAATGTCCCCTATGGGGCACCCTATAAGGGGCTTTATAGGACACCTTATAAGGCACCTCATAAGGCGCTTTATAGGACACTTTATAAGGCACCGTAGAAGGTGCTTTATAGGGTGCCTTATATGGCACCCTATAAGGCGCCTTATACGGCGCCCTATAAGGTGCCTTATGAGGCGCCTTATGAAGCACCTTATGGCTACAGTACTCTGAGGGTGTTCTTGCTGGCAGCACTAATGTACATTAAAAATAGACAATGCCTTGGACAGCCCTATCAAATAACCCCACCGTGGGTGTGAACCCATGACCCCTGGCTCCACAGGCAGTGAAGCAACCAGTGGCTACAGCTGCTAACAAACCCTTGGCTGATTACAGAAGGACTTCAGGTCACCACACAAACTGTCTGCTGTGGTTACCAGGATAGGGTTAACTCACCCATACCCATGATGCACTGCACATGCAAATCAGCAGTCTACAGATGATCACTGGATGGGGTATGCACCCCCACAGCACCTCGGCCTGGTAGGGGGAACTGAACGTATGCACCCCCACAGCACCTCAGCCTGGTAGGGGGTACTGACCGTGTGTGTTACTGGCACAGAGTAGCTATAAACCGTCACATTGTGCGGGTACTGTGCTCCCCCTGAGGGTTAGGTGGGGCGCCCAGCACCAGGTCCACAGCACCTTTCATGGCTGATATACGCCATGCTGCAGGTCCCCATCAGTGCTACTGTGTGTGATAGGTAGTTTCTGCAGACACACCTAGGATACATCTGTGTCCATCTGTATTTCTCAGTCATGTCTAGCCCTATGGGCTATAATGCACCCAGAATAGTGCATATCCTGTGTTGGTGCCATGGTTACATGATGTAGGTGAAGGGGGAAGGAGGGTTTGTGTTTGGACCCATAGGCAGATTATGTACCACCACACAACCCACCCCACCCCACCCTCTGGGGCTCAGGGTGGGAAACAGGATCTCCCACCAACAGATCCACATTCTACCTCCCTGCAATGGTGGCAGTAGAGGGGACCATCAACCCCAGTCCTGCTGGGGAACAGACAACCTACAGGCCAGTCAATGCAGATCTGTACACATCCATAAAGCAATAGCAGACAGACAGTAGGCCTGAAAATGCTCAGCTGCCCCCCACCACTATCTGACCTTCTCCAGCAGCAAGCCTCCAGCCGCTGCACCCTGCAAGGTGTTCCAGAAAGACACATACTAGCTGCAGTCAGTCTGCTAGCTAGTCCATAGTGCATGTTCCTTGAGGAGATGCGTGTACCCAGAACTTGGATGTCAGCACACACACCAAGCAGACAAGTCAGTGATTGGGCCCCAAAAGAGAACCCACAAATATCACATGAGAGAAATACTATGTAGCACTATGGGGGAACCTAGCCATGCCGTGGTCACTGCTCAGTCAGGGTGAGAGTGACCTCCCAGCAGGACATGCTGTGGCCACCCTGTCCGTGCAGGTGGTGGCCGGGCACTACAATGTCCGAGCCATTGCCCTATGCCCTGTACAGATGCAGCCAGGCCAGCCCACCCTATCCAGGCTATTCCCACAGTACCTTGCTCCTCATTATGCACATTGGCAGGCCAATACTGGCAACAGTGCTAGCAGTGTGGGCTGTGGAGGGTGTTGGCAGCCACCACACACTGGATAGACAGACACACACTCCACACACCTATGTCAGCATTGTGCAACTATAGAGGTGTTTGGCAGCCCTGGCCATCACACCAGTCCTGGGCACAGTGCAGGCATGGATATGGTATGCAATACTGTTGGGGTCACTCTGTCAGACACCATACCTGAGGCACACTCCACAGAGATCAGAATGGTTGCTATGATGCAGCTCAATCAGCCAATTGTGCTTAACGTAGGAATGGCTATCTGCCAGTTATCATAGCAACCTTTTGATAGCTGTGTACAGTTTTCCCAGGTTTAGGGTGGCATTGCTAAGGTATGCAAGTGCTAGTATTGGGAGATGCACACAGGGCCCAACATCCTGCCTCTCCAGAAGGCTTCGGATAATGGAGCCTGTGGGTGCGGGTGTGTCTGCCCCTGTTGGCCGCTGCTCTAGGGCAGAGGTTCCTGACTCCAATCCTGGAGGGCCAAACACTGTTCGGGTTTTCATGCTGTCCCTAATGAATATGCATGAGATACATCTGCATACCATGGGGGCGGTGCATAGAAATGCAGCACAGCCATATTTAGTAGAGGCAGCATGGAACCTGAATGGTGTTTGGCCCTCCAGGACTGCAAATGGGAGACTCTGCTCTAGGTAATGCACATGTTTATGGTGTCTGTGCTCTGTAGGGCCTGTCTATTGCAGTGCATGGCACCCACCTACACAGGGCTAGGCCACAGTCTGCTCTGGGCAGCTGCCACTGCCCCCTCCATCACCAATACCCCTCTGCCACCCTGCTGACATGCTATTCTGCTGGTGGTGCTGGTGGAGCACAGTATCAGGCCATCCAGTGTGTGGGTAGGCGGCTGCCTATGGTGCAGGTTCTGGGGTAGGGGTGCCTGCATAGCTGTCCACGCTTCCCCCAGCACTGCCTGCCAATGTTCTTGCCCTTGGGGGTACCTGCTGGGTACTATCCCTGTGACACTGTGGGAAGCACACTCGTGCCCATGTTGGGCCCTCATCAGTTGCTGTCTGGCTGCACTACTGTTTCAGCATTCCTATGGGCCACCTAGGCATCACCCTAGTCCGCACTGTGGCCAAGCTGCACCACAGCATGTACCGCCCTCTGTGTCCCCTTTTCAAGCATCTGTCAAGTTGCCCGTTCTGACATGCCCGCCCTACTGTTGTGGAACATGTGCACGCCATAGGAAACCTGCCCAATGGAGAGGGAAAACCCTGCTTAGCGCAATTTCACTGTGGGCTCATTCACCTTGTATGGGGACGGAGCATAGACCCTTCCAAAATTCATATCTTTGGGAGTGTTTTTTTATGTTTCCCATTAAAATCACTACTGGCCAGCGCGGTTATGTTTTTATTACATTTTCTGCTGGTCATTTTCACTGTTTATTTGCCCTTTTGTTCTGTGCACATGTATCACACTTATCACTTTTCGTAGGTTTCCCTGGTTTTGCTGTACATTGCTGACGGAAATGGTTTCTTTTCCCTTTAAATCAGCTCTAACGCCAGGGTTTCACTGGCGTTAGTTTTCAGCCTCGAATGTCACAGCGTTAGTGTGCAGGGAGCCTCTCCCCTCCCACTCTCCTCCCATTAACCCTCTCTCTCCGCCCCTGGGGAGCCTTCCTCCGCCCTCCGGGAGCCTTCCTCCACCCTCAGCGCTCATTTGCGCCGCTGCGCACATTACCGCGCGCTAAGGTACCTCTGCGCCCGATAAAGTGCCATTATTGCACGATAAGGTACCTTATCGCACGATAACGTGGCAGAGCGCACATTAAGACGGTTTAGTAAACATACCCCTTAGAGTCGAGAATACAGGACATTATACACCCTGACCAGACCGGATTTCTTAAGGGCCGCTATGGATCTGAGAATGTATGTCATCTTCTTGATATTATGTTTAGTCTTCGCAAAACTGAAGGGAAATTTATTTATTTATTTACAGTTCTTATATACCGCGCTATTTGGTATCAGTGCAGTTTACAAATAACAAAGATTTTGCATCAGAACAGAGGATCTTTTGCTTACATTGAAACAGGGATTGCAACTTGGGACTGAAACAAGGGAAACTATATACAAATCAACAATGGTGGTTGTAAAACTATTTAGTTTATAATGCATATTGGAATCGTAATGCAAGAGGCTTGTAATCTATACTTGCTATGAGTAAGTCTGAGGGCAGGTCTGTTATGTGTGTAGTTAGAGGTTAAGTTGTTGGAATGTCAGAGGCTGAGTGGGTGAGGTGAGATGCTGGGAGTGATTGTATTAGGTTAGGGTGGGTGAAGTGAAGGCAGAATAAGTGGTGTTTAAGGGATTTTCTGAATTGTGAGAGGTCAACAATTGCACGTATATGAGGTGGGAGATTGTTCCAGCACCTAGGGGCGTAGAATGTAAAGGCTCTATTTCTAGTTATATGGAAATATGCTATTGTATCCCTAGATGCTGAGAAAGCCTTTGACAAGGTTGAATGACGTTACTTGCTGAACTCTTTGCAATCTTTTGGATTTGGTCCCTCTTTTCAATCATGGATTGCTGCTTTATATAAGGCGCCTATTAGCATAGTTCAGGTCAATGGCTTTCCTTCACACCCTTTTTTATTAGAGTGGGGAACTAGACAAGGCTGTCCGTTGTCTCCTCTTCTTTTTGCGATTGCACTAGAACGTTTGGCCATACAACTGCACAACCAGGCTTCCTCCCTTGGTATTTATTTTATTTTATTTATTTATTTGGTTACATTTGTATACCGCTTCTTCCAGCGATCAGTAGAGGTTTACATTAAACTTCTGTCGCAGCAAACATTTGTTTGTTTGTTTTTTTATTTTAACTTTTTTTATTAGCACACAACACAGCACACAATACACAACGTAAACCATAAATCTCCCCACAAACCCACCAATATACATTCTGAACATCCTTAACAGTAACTATTGGGAGAGGCCCCAGTTCCTAGTGCTTCCCCATATATTTTCCATCTTACCCCCATACACCCCCCCCCCCCCGAGTACCCTTTACACAACTTATACATGATAAGATTAACCCCCCCCTGCGTAAAACAAGGAACAGTAATCTACACATACAGTCTCAACGCCCCCCACCCCCCCTCCCCCATTCTACTGACCCCCCTTCCACTCACCAGGCAGAGAATCTCCCCATAGGAACCCCCCAGCTTACCTAACCCAAATGCCCCACTCCCCCCCCCAATCCCGCACTCCCCCCCACCTCCGCCCCTCCCCCTACCCGCCATCCGCTTACTGCGAATCGCCACCTTCACCCAGACCGCCAGCTGGCGAGATCCCCTGTCCGCATAAGCCTCAACTATAGCCGGGTCAGGAGCCACCCGTTCTGGCCCAGGTGACCTTATATGCAAAACAGGATCACCACCTCCAGGATCCTTCCAAGAGTATATATGAATATGGTGGGGCATAGTATAAACCCTCTAACCCTACCCCCTCCAGTGAACCGAGCCTTCTCACCCCCCCCCCCATCCGCCCTCTAATCCCCCCCCCTCTCTGCCCTCCAGTGTTCATAGCGTTCCCACACCTTATTATATCGTGGAACCGTATGCTTTCGACGAGCTTCTATTGCGCAGTACCCCCAAAGCTGCTCCATTCGCCCCACTACCTCCGCTAAAGGGGGAACATCCTGTTTCTTCCACCAGCGAAAGAGACACATCCGCCCTGCAATGACACAGTACCCCTGTAGCCTCCCCCTGTCCCTCCCACCTTCACCCGTCCCCCCTTCATTCAATATCACCATACTAGGGGTAAAGCTGACCGAGACCCCTGTGATGTTTTCCGTAAGTCTTTCCACCCCCCTCCAGTATTCCTGAACTACCGGACATCCCCACACCATATGCAGCAAATCCCCTCGAGCCCCACACCCCTTCCAACACTGATCCGAACTCGCAGGGTATAATGCGTGGAGCCACACCGGGGTCCAATACATTCTGAGCCTGAGCTTATAGCTGTTTTCTAGCATTGCTGTCCCCGGTGCCAATTTATGAGTCCTGATATAAATTCTGTCCCACCTCTCTCCGTCCCACTGCCCCCCCAGGTCTTCCTCCCACTGCGTCTGGCCCCGTATGCTCCCTTGCTCGGATTCCCCCAGGATTTTATATAACTTCGATATGATCCTAGTGGGCATCCCCGTTTCCCCCATCATCTCCTCAAAGGGCGCAGGTTTCGCCATCAGGTCTTGCTTCACTTCCTGCCTCTGAAGCCAGTACCATAAGCTAACATAAGCATATCTATCTTGCCTCTCCAACCAATACTCCTGCTGCAACTCCTCAAAGCTCCTAATCCGCCCCCCAACTCCCACCAATTGCCCCAACTTCCGCAACCCTTTCTCCCCCCACCTCCTAAACACCCCGGCCTCCTCCCCCATCCTACCCTTCATTGCTATCTGTATTGGGGTTTCTCGAGAATATTGCCTCCCCCCTAACAAGTGCCCCTTCCATTTCCGCCAAACCTGTCTAGTTAGTTCTCTGTAGGGATTCTCTTCTCCTATCCGCTTCCCACCCCCCCCCCCCCGGGGTCCCAGATCCAACCTCCCATCTCTGTCCCCCCCTCCCCCTCCATCTCCACCCACCCAGGCCTCTCCACCCCCTCCTTCCAAGCAAATAGGGCCCGAAGCTGCGCCGCTTCATAATACCGGAGCAATGATGGGACTCCCAACCCCCCCTCCATTTTAGGCCTATACATGGTCGCCCTGGCGACTTTAGGTCGTTTGCCATCCCAAATAAATTGCAGTAGCAGTTTTTGCATCTTAGCTATTTCTTTACCAACCAATCTATACGGAAGGGACATATAAACAAATAGCAACCTTGGAAGGACATTCATTTTGACTACTGCAATACGCCCCATCCAGGACAAATACAGCCCCCTCCACCGTGATAAATCCTGCCTTAAAGTCTCGACCAACCCCTGATAATTCCATTGCTTAATCTTAAGTAGAGGGGTCCCCAACTGGATCCCCAGATACCGAAAACTCCCCTCCACCCACCTAAATTTAAAGTGGTGCCGTAGGCTCTCTTCCACCCTGGGCGCCAAATTGAAACCCAGCAGTTCCGTTTTCCCTGGATTAATTTTATAGCCCGCCAAGCGGCTATAACCGTTGTATAGCCGTCAGTAGCACTGGTAGCGTTGTAAGCGGTTGCGTCAGTGTAAAGACGACGTCATCTGCAAAAAGGCCAATCTTTTCCTCCCGCCCCCCTATCTGTACCCCCTTAATGTCCTTCATACACCTAATGTAGGCCGCCAACGGCTCTATAGCCAAGGCAAACAACAAGGGTGACAGCGGGCAACCCTGTCTGGTACCTCTATGTAGCTCAAAACTCTCCGAGTACCCCCCATTAACCCGAACTCTAGCGCTCAGACCCTGATATAGAGCTCTGATCCAGCTGACATACTTCCCTCCAAACCCCATTTTATCCAAAACCTGAAACATAAAAGCCCACTCCACCCGGGTCGAAAGCCTTTTCCGCATCTACGGTGATTAACACTGCCTCTTGCTTAGTACGCTGGAGCTGCCACATGATATTCAAAATCTTCCGCACATTATCGCTACCCTGACGCCCCTTCACAAAGCCCGTCTGGTCCGGGTGGATCAGATGCGGCACCACATCCTGGATACGATTGGCTAAGATTTTTGCCATTATCTTTGCATCCAAATTTATTAAAGAGATGGGCCGATACGAACCACATACCCCCTTATCCTTGCCGGGTTTTGGCAAGACCGTTATACCGGCCTCCGCCATTGTGCGCGGGAGGCCCTCCCCCTGGAGCACCCTATTAACTACCTTGGTAAATACGGGCGTAATCTGTTCCGACAGGACCTTATAAAATTTTGCCGTGTACCCATCCAACCCTGGCGCCTTTCCCAATTTCAACGTGCTGATGGCCCTCTGCACCTCCTCCTCCTGGATCTCCCGCCCCAGCTGCTCCCGTTCCTCCTCCATCACCTGTGGCAGACCACAGTCCTCCAGAAACTCCGCAGTGTCCTCCTCGCCCCCCTCCAGTTCACTTTCATACAGAGTCCGATAATACTCCCGAAACACCCCCCTAATTCCCTTGGAGTTTTGAACCCACTCACCTTTAGTGCCCCTAATGCCCACCACATGTCCCGCTTGCCGCCGCCCCTTCAAGCGACTGGCTAACACCCTCCCTGCCCGATTCCCACCTTCAAAGTGGGCCTGCTTCAAGATCGCCAATTGAAAAGCTATCTCTTGGGCCCGCAATTTACTCAACTCCCCTCTCACCCTTTGTATCTCCGTAAGGGTACCAGGATCTGCCACCCTCTGATGTACCCCCTCCAAGCTCCGCAACTGATGCAGTAGGTCACTTTCCCTGGCCCCTTTTTCATGCTTTACCCGCGCCCCCAACCTAACCAGCTGACCCCTAATCACCGCCTTTAAACCATCCCATAGCACTCCCATAGACACCTCCCCCGTGTCATTTAGCCGAAGATATTCCGCTATTTGAGCCTTAAGCTGCCCCACGTGCTTCTCCTCCTCCAACAGGGAATCATTAAGTCTCCAGAATTTTAAACTGTCCTCTCTCCCTCCTACATCAAAGCGTACACTCACTGGGGCATGATCTGACCAAGTGATCTGACCGTGTTCCACCTTCTTTACTCTATCTAACCAGATCCCCCCTCCCCCAAATCATGTCCAACCTACTAAAAGAGCAATGCACTGGGGAATAATAAGTATACTGCCGTTCCCCCGGATGCCAACTTCTCCACAAATCCACCAAACCCAGACGTTCTCTCAGGGCATTCAAACTTCGTCTATCCCCCCTTCCTCCTCCCCCCTGCCCCCCACTGGTATCAATTCTGGGATTACACGTCAAATTAAAATCTCCCCCCATGATTATGGGAGTGCCCCCAAGTCCTTCCAACTCCGGCAAGAGTTGCGCGTACATCTCCCCCTGCCTCTCATTAGGACCATACAAACTGATCACCCAGACCTCCTCCTCTTCAATTTGTACTAAGACCCCCACCCATCTCCCTCCTTTCCCCCATCTAACTTCTTTCACCTTAGAATGATACTCCCCCCCCCACCAAAATGCCCACCCCCCCTTTCCTAGAATTCATTCTCTGACCCGCCAGAACCACCTTGGGGTAGTGCCTAGATTCCAACAAATACTCCTGCCCCACCTGCAGATGCGTTTCTTGTATACACAAAATGTCGGCCCCCATTCTTTTACCCTCTCTCCCCACCAACTGACGTTTCTGGCGTGTTCGCAGGCCCTTCACATTTAAGGTCATGACACTTATCATTCTACGCTTCCCATACCCCCCTCCCGCCTTCCCGCCCCCTGGTCCCCCCCCTCCCTCCCCCCTCTTACCTCGCACCTCTTTCAACCTCCTCTGGCCCTCACACCCCCTCCCCCCCTCCCTCCCCATCCCATCCCCATCCTCCGTCGCCTCCAGAGGATAACTCAGGAGTAGTGCGTCCCTAGCCTTCCCCAGCCTTACGCCTTCACACCCCCCTACCTCCCACCCACCACCATCCCGCTCACCCCCCTCCTTTCGCCCATACCTTCTCCCCCCCTTCCCTCTTCTCACACCCTCCTACGTCCTTGCTTCCCTCCCCCTCCCACCCTCTCTGATACCCCCACCCAGTGCTCATCCACCTTACCAAACAATGCCCCCCTCCCCACCACCTACTTCCGCCACCTCTCCCCCGACTCAACTCCTCCCCTTCCCTCTTCTCCCCCAATGACTTTACACAACCATCCCTAAATATTACATATAAAACATTCTTAAAGTCAACATTTCTCCACCACTCTTCAGCACTTATACCAGCATATGAGCAGTCCACAAGTTGCTTCAAGTGTCTTCCATCCGCTGGCCCTCTTGCAGCTCTCGCCCAAGTTGCGGCGATCGGACTCTTTCGCTCTCTGGGCTGCTTCCCCTCTGCCCCTGAGGCCCTCCAAGGGAAGAGGCCGCCCCCAGGTCTGCCCCCTGGGTGCTCAGGCCCGCGCCCCGGAGAGCCTTCAGTGCCTCCTCCGGGGTCTGCGTCCGCCATGTCCACCCTTTATAGGTGAACGATAGTCCAAAAGGATGGAGCCACCGGTATTTAATGTCCTCTCTCCGCAATATTTGTGTAACTGGCTGCATGGCCCTCCGCCTCTGCAATGTGCCTGCAGAAAGGTCTTCATAAATGTGCACCGGGTAGCCCTGCCACATGAGGGCTCCTCCTCGCCTGGTTTTGCTAACAATTTTCTCCTTGGTTTTATAACGGGCCAGACAGATGATTATATCGCGGGGTTTATTGCCCACTGGCTTCCCCAGGGCTCGGTGGGCCCTCTCAAGTTGTAAGTCCGTTGCAGCCACCTCCTCACCGCCCAAACGTAAGGCCTCCAAGCAGACTGATCGGGTAACCTTCTCGCTGTCCTGAAACTCTGTCTCCTCAGGTATTCCCCGGAGTCTCAGATTATTGCGTCGGGAACGATTTTCCAGATCTTCCAGCTTGTATAACAAAGTCTCATACTGCGACCCCAACTTCCCCGATCTTTGTGTCTCTTCTTCCTGATGTAGCTCAATCTCTTGCAGCCGGTTCTCGTGGTCCCCCATTCTACACACCAACTCTCCAACCTCTTCTTTCAGGGGGCCCAGCACTGCGTTCAACTCACTCTTCACGGATTGCACTTCATTTTTGATTTCGAGAAACCAGTCTCTAAGCTCCGCTCTCGTGACATGCTGCGTAGGATCCATTCCTGGGGTTTTTACATTCTCCAGGGCTCCTACTCCACCTCGCTCTCCTAGCGCCTCAGGGAGCTTTTTATTCTCCAGCTGCCCAACTTCGCCTTTCCCACCGTGCGCCCCCGGGCACGCATAGTCTCGGATATCTGCCGCTTTGCGTCTGGTGGTCATCTCTGTGCCAGCAACCCCTGCCAAGGTCAGCACAGCTTTCCCAGTAGGGGGGCTCACCCACCCCTTTTTTTGCAGATTTTCAAAACTCTCTTGTAGCCTCCTCAGCACCGTGCTGTCCTAGCTCAGGCAGCCAACTTCCTCCGGCTCTTCTCCGTGCCCTCACACCAGGCCCAGCGCTCTCTCTGGCGTCCCCCTGCTTACCCGCAGTCTCCTCAGCCTGCACACATCGGCTGGGCTACGCTCCACAGCCCCTCCAGCTTCTTTGTATGCAGCAGTCCTGCTCCCCTCCTGCTGCTAATCTCCGCACTCCAGCTCACCTCCAGCCCTCTGGATCTTTTTGTGTTCTCACGCTGGGGAGGTGCAGCGCCGTCGGATGTGCAGGCCCTTAACGTCCGCCTGCTGTTTTCGCCACCCCCACGCTGCCTCCGGGCGCCATTTTCGGCCCACCACGCTGCCGCGGCACTCTCCCGGTGTTGCCTCACACCGCCGCTGAAGTAATGCGGTGGCCGCCGGCGTTTCAGCGGTCCCGGCACTTCCTGCCTGCTTTCAGCGCCCGAGGTAATTATTTTAGGGCGTTTTGGCTGGGTCAGCGCCGGAGCAGCTCTTTCAAGCCGCCATCGGCTTCGGTGACGTCACACCGCCGCTGAAGTAATGCGGTGGCCGCCGGCGTTTCAGCGGTCCCGGCACTTCCTGCCTGCTTTCAGCGCCCGAGGTAATTATTTTAGGGCGTTTTGGCTGGGTCAGCGCCGGAGCAGCTCTTTCAAGCCGCCATCGGCTTCGGTGACGTCACTTCCTCCGCAGCAAACATTTGTTACATATAACAGGAGTCAAATTGTCTACATATGCATTGAAATTCCATGTAAAAAGGGGAAGGCGATGGCAGTGGGGTGTACTATCAACCGCCTGGCTAGAATGAACAAATGGATGATGAAATGCTCAAAGAAATCAAGGAAGCTAACAAACGTTATAGCGCAGTAATAATAATGGGTGATTTCAATTACCCCGGTATCGACTGGGTCAGTGTCACGGCAGGACATGCTAGGGAGATAAAGTTCCTAGATGACATAAATGACTGCTTCTTGAAGCAGCTGGTTCATGAACCGACCAGAGGGGAAGCCATATTAGACCTAGCCCTTAGTGGAACACCAGATCTAGTGCAAGAGATAAGGGTGTTGGGGCCACTTGGCAATAGTGATCATAGCATGATCACCTTTGATTTAATTAGTGGAGGAGGGATAGTAAGGAAAGAGTAGTTACTCACCTGTAACAGGTGTTCTCCAGGAGCAGCAGGAATCAGTCCTCACATATGGGTGACGTTGGCGCCGACGGAGCCCCCGTGCGGAGCATTTCCCCAGCTTTCAAAGAAAGCCTTTGGGAATTGCAGCGCGCATGCGCGGTCTCCTTCCCGCCCAAAGGTGCCATCTTGCTCAGTCTGATGACATAGCTAAAAGACAGCAAAAAAATTAGCAAAAATAAATCATATGACTGCAACTCCAAGGGGAGGAGGGAGGGTTGTGAGGACTGATTCCTGCTGCTCCTGGAGAATACCTGTTACAGGTGAGTAACTACTCTTTTTCCAGGACCAAGCAGGAAGTCAGTCCTTACATATGGGACTCCCCAGCTTAAGGCTACCGGAGGACCCAAGCCGAAAAAAGGAGCTCCCTCTAGAGCGTCAGAACGTAAGCAAGGAATCTTCTCTGAGAACGCCCCCGACCGGTAGCCCAACATCAGGGCCAGAGGGAAGAAGTTGCCTAGACCCCAAAGAGATTATGGAGTACTGCCTGTCCGAAAGCACTGTCCCTGCGGGACTCCCTCTCAAGGCAGTAATGGGCCTCAAAAGTCTGGCTTGAAGACCAAGTAGCGGCCCGGCAGATGTCTGCCAACGGAACAGAGCGGAGATGAGCCACTGATGCAGCCTTCACCCTGACACGATGAGCCGTGACTCGAACCTCCAACGAGAGGCCGGCTGCCCCATAAGCCCAGGCGATACAGTCAGCGACCCATATGGACAAAGTACGCTTGGAGACAGGTAACCCCAACTTATTGGGGTCAAAAGAAACGAAGAGCTGAACAGCCCTCCGATGCTCCCGGGTACGGTCAAGGTAGAAGGATAACGCCCTCCTACAGTCCAGGGTATGCAGAACTATCTCAGCCCGGTTGGCATGCGGCCTGGGAAAGAAGGTCGGAAGAACCACCTCCTGATTGAGGTGGAAAGAGGAGACAACCTTAGGGAGAAACTTAGGGTGAGTCCGTAAGACTACCCTATTCTTGTAAAACCTAGTGTAAGGGGGATCAGACACTAGCGCCTGAAGCTCACTTACTCGCCTAGCAGAGGTAAGAGCTACCAGAAACAAGGTTTTCCAGGAGAGAAAACGGAGAGGGCAGGTAGCCATAGGTTCGAATGGCGGACAAGTAATCCGCTGTAAGACCACATTTAAATCCCACTCAGGGGTCGGTGGACTTAAAGGAGGCTTAAGCAGGAGGAGGCCTCTGAGGAAACGAGCCACCAAAGGATGGTTGGAAAGAGGCCTCCCGTCCACCGGCGAGTGGTGCGCTGAGAGAGCACTGAGGTGAACCCTGACAGAATTGGACTTAAGGCCTAGATTGGAGAGGTAAAGCAAATATTGCAATACTACCGCTACCAAGCACGAGAAGGGATTCTCGTTGTGCTGAGTACACCATGCGGAGAACCTACCCCACTTAAGAGCGTAGGATTTCCTTGTGGATTGCCGTCTAGAGGCTAAGACTACGTCTTCCACCTCTCTAGGCAGTAGTAGGGGAGCCAGAACTACCCTTTCAGCAGCCAGGCCATCAGATGAAGGGACTGGAGGTTGGGGTGCAAGAGAGATCCCTGTTCCTGAGACAGGAGATCGTGTTGAATCCCCAGAGGAATAGGAGTGTCCACCGCCAGTCACAACAGAAGTGGGAACCACGGTTGCCTCGGCCACCTGGGGGCTATCAGAATCATTGAGGCCCCGTCGTTGAGGACTTTGAACAGTGTTCTGGACACTAGTGGCGTGGGAGGAAACGCATACAGTAGGCCTTTGGACCACGGGATCAGAAACGCATCCGCTGCTACTCTGAGAGGATGCGGTTGTCTGGAACAGAATCTCGGGAGTTGCCGGTTCAGAGGACTGGCGAAAAGATCCATGGTGGGGAGGCCCCACCTGAGAAAGATCTGCTGAACCACCAGTGGATTCAATCGCCATTCGTGTGGTGGCAGGATCCTGTTCAGTCTGTCCGCCAGGTAATTTTCTTGACCTGGGAGGTAGACTGCCTTGAGAAGGATTCCGTGATTGACGGCCCAGGAGCACAGCCATTGTGCTTCCTGACATAGAAGGAAGGAGCCTGTGCCTCCTTGCTTGTTCACGTAAAATATGGCAACTTGATTGTCCATCTGGACCAGTACAGACTGGTGAGACGTGAGATGGGAGAAGGCCCTCAGAGCTAGGCGTATCGCCCATAGCTCCAGGAAGTTTATCTGCTGAGCAGCCTCCCAAGGGGTCCAGAGACCTTGAGTACATGCCCCTTGGCAATGCGCTCCCCAACCTTGGAGAGAAGCATCTGTCGTCAGCACCTGAGAATGCGGAGGGGATTGAAAAACCACTCCGAGCACCAGATTCGGAAGATGAAGCCACCATTGTAGAGAGGAGACAAGCAGTGTGGATATTCTTACTGAGTCTGCAAGGCTCCCTGTGGCCTGATGCCACTGAGTGCGAAGGCTCCACTGAGCAGGCCGCATATGCAGGCGGGCATTGGGGGTTACATGAACCGTGGAAGCCATATGGCTGAGAAGTCTCAGGCATAGCCTGGCGGAGACCAGGGAATTGCTGTGAAACTGCCTGGCTAGATCCATCAATCTGTGGGCTCTGTCCACAGGCAGAAAAGCCTTCGCCTGAAGAGTGTCCAGTCTTGCTCCTATGAATTCCAAGTTCTGGGACGGGAGCAAAGTGGACTTTGCGAAGTTTATGACAAACCCCAAGTGCTGAAGCAGAGCCACAGTGCGAAGGGTGGCTTGACTGGCCTCCTGGGAAGATTGGCCTCTTATGAGCCAGTCGTCCAGGTATGGGAACACAAAAAGACCTTGAAGCCTCAGGTAGGCCGCCACCACTGCCAGGCACTTGGTGAACACCCTGGGGGCGGAGGTTAGGCCAAAGGGTAGTACTCTGTACTGGTAGTGGTTTCCTCCCACAACAAATCTGAGATATTGTCTGTGGTCTGGATGAATAAGGATGTGAGTATAAGCATCCTTTAGATCCAAGGAGCATAGCCAGTCTCCCTGCTGGAGGTAGGGCAGCAGGATTCCAAGGGTAAGCATCTTGAACTTTTCCCTCTCCAGGAACTTGTTGAGGTTGCGCAAGTCTAGGATGGGTCTGAGGCCTCCTGTTCTTTTTGGTACCTGAAAGTACCTGGAATAAAAGCCGTGACCTCTCAGGTGGTGGGGCACCGGTTCCACAGCCTGTTCCTTTATCAGACTTGCTAACTCCTGAAGGAGTAGGTCCCTGTGCAGAGGGGGTCTTGGAGGCTCCCCTGGAAAATAGGAGGGAGGTACCTGGTGAAAATGGAGAAGATAGCCCTTTTGGACTATATGGAGCACCCAGGTATCTGATGTGACGGCTGACCACCTGTGGGCAAAGTGGGCCAGCCGGCCTCCTGTGCTGATATGAGCCAGCTGAGGAGAAGAGGCTATGCTTTCTGAGTCAAAAAACCCCACCCTGTTGAGCAGGGGCCGGTGTTGGTGGCTTGGGGGCCTTCTGCCTACGGGGCCCATGACCCTGCCCCTTTGCCTGCTGACCCTGTTGGGGAGCTGCAGAGGCCTGATAATGAGGGTATTGTTTATAGGCAGATGACTTCCTCGGGTAAAAGGACTTTTTTCCCGAGCCCTTCTTTTTCTGAGAAGGGGCAGAGGTTTTTCTGGACAGCCTAGTCCTGGTGAGAGTCTCTGTCTCGAGCTCAGCAGCCTTTTCAGCCATGGGGTTGCCGAAAAGGTTTTCACCCCGGCAGGGGACATCGACCAACTTGTCCTGTACCCATGGCTCGAGGTCGGATGACTGTAGCCAAGCCTGTCGGCGGGCACCGATGCCGGCCCCGGCTACTCGGGCCAAAGCCTCGAAGCCATCGTAGGCTGCTCGAGAGATAAACTTCGAGCACTCCCGAATACCAGTGGACAAGGCCTGGAACCTCTGCAAAGGTTCCTCGGAGAGACCAGCAGAGAACCCGGCAATCTCCTTTGCCAGGTCCCAGAGGTACATGCCCATGTAGAGCTGATATGTCTGGACACGGCAAGCAAGCCTAGAGCCCTGGAAGCACTTCTTACCGAGGGCATCCAGGTTCCGGGCCTCCCAACCAGGAGGCACCGAGGAGTGCATCTTCTGACTTTTCAGTCGATGCATGGCCGATTCCACAACCATGGAGTGGTGCGGTAATTGTGCCTTTTGGAACCTGGGGCTCTTGCGGACTCAATAGATAGAATCGACCCGCTTGCTTAACACCGGCGTCGAGGTCGGGGTCTCCCACATGCGGAAGAGCAGCCGCTCCAGCATCGGAGGAACCGGAACAGTAAAGGCCTCCTTCGGGGGAGAGTCATACTGGAGGGCCTCGAGCTCTTCGGCTCAAGGCTCCTCCTCAGGATCCGAGGGAAGGCCAAGGCCTTGGTCATATCCCGCACAAAGTCCGAGAACCAGGTATCCTCCGGTGGGGATCGTCTTCGAGGTTCGGGCTCCGGTGAGTCCGATGGGACACACCGAGTCCGATAGGTGTTGGGTGACTCTTCGTCCTCCGTCTCCCAGCCCGACTCCTCGGAGGAGGAATCGAGTGGCTCCGGTCGGGTGGGCACCGATGCCCTCCGCCCCGACGCCGAGGGTACCGGCGTTGATGACCTCGGTCCCAAACGGGAGGCCGAGGGAGACCGCGGCCGAGGATCGACTCGAGCCCGCATGGACTCGAGGATTGGCTCGGCCTCCAGGGTCAACTTGGACGTCGATGTCCCGGTGGTCGGGGCAGATGCACTGGTGAGACCGGCGATCAATGCCCGCTGCTGTTCCATGAAGGCAGCGAAGCTGCTCTCCAAGCCGTCAACCTGAGTCCGAGCTCAGGAGACCCAGCAGCCCCCGACTCGGGCCCCGACGGCGTCGGGCCCGACGTCGGCTCCCCTGGAGGAGAGTCCACGAGGACTACAGTACTCACGTGCCCAGGAGACTCCATCTCGAGATGAGGTTGTTTGGCAGGCCTCTCCGACTCTGAAGACCCGGGACGGCGATCGGGGCTATGCGACCTGGCCCTCGAGGAACCAGGAGCGTCCACTGATGCCACCCTCGCGGGTTTTTTCTTCCTGCACTGCTCCCGCGAAGGAGACCCCCGCTCAGAGGAACCTCGACGCTGCTCGGGGCCGGAGTCCCGAGATGTCGAGGCCTCTGACGAGGTCCGGACATGGAGTCAGAGAAGATTCGATCCTTTTGGTGCTGCCGACTCCTCAATGCCTTTGAGGACATTTTGCCACACAGACCACAGATCATCGGGTCATGATCGGGTCCGAGGCAGCGGAGGCAGCAGTCATGTGTGTCGGTAAGAGACATACGTTTCTTACACCGATCACACTTCTTAAACCCGCTGGCAGCCATCGGGGGAAAAAGGGCCCCTGCGAGATCAAAAGACAGGGCTGCCAGTAAAAAGAGAAAAATGGCGTGAACGCTAGTCACGAAGGACAAAAACCGAAAAATAGAGAGTGGGCTCGATACCGGCGTATCGGGCCCGGGCAGGAAAAGGATCCGGCGTCGAACCGAACAAGAACAAAAATCAGGGAAATCAACTTTTTCCTCGGCAAAAAACGAACTACGTCCGTCGGGCTCCGCGGAAAAAAGAAGACTGAGCAAGATGGCACCCTTGGGTGGGAAGGGGACCGCGCATGCACGCTGCAATTCCCAAAGGCTTTCTTTGAAAGCTGGGGAAATGCTCCGCATGGGGGCTCCATCGGCGCCGACGTCACCCATATGTGAGGACTGACTTCCTGCTTGGTCCTGGAGAAATCCACAGTACTACCTTTTAACTTTTGAAAGGGAGACTATGATAAAATGAGGAAAATAGTTAAGAAAAAACTAAAAGGAGCAGTTGCAAAGGTTAAAGACTTACATCAAGCTTGGGTGTTGTTGAAAAATACTATCTTGGAAGCCCAGACCAGCTGTATTCCACGCTTTAAGAAAAGTGGAAGGAAGTCCAAAAAACTGCCAGCATGCTTTAAAGGGGAGGTCAGAGAGGCTGTCTTTTTCACTGTCCAGCTTTCACATCCATATGATGTTATTGAAAATACCATGGCTTGAACAAGTCGAATCTTTGTATGGCGAGAGACATCTCTGCTCTTGAGAATCTTATCTAGGTCTTTCATAGCCATTCTGCCAAGAGCAATGCGTCGTTTGATTTCTTGACTGCTTGTTGCTTCTTTATTGATAGTTGATCCAAGTAGGTTAAAGTTGTTCACAATTTCAATTTCTTCTCCTTCAACGATGAACCTGTTGATTATGCCAGTTGTCATGATCTTTGTCTTCTTTACATTAAGGTGCAGGCCCATTTTGAGACTATGTTCTTTAATTGTGAGAAGCAAATGTTTCAGATCATCTTCACTTTCAGCCAGTAATGTGGTATCATCAGCACAGCGAAGGTTGTTGATGAGTCTTCCACCAATCTACACACCTCTGTTGTCTTCATACAATCCTGCTTCTCTGATGATTTGTTCTGCATATAAATTAAACAGGTAGGGGGAAAGTATGCAGCCTTGTCTTACACCTTTGCTTATTTTAAACCATTCTGTTTCTCCTTGTTCCGTTCGAACTGTTGCTTCTTGATCAATGTACAGATTGTACAAGAGAACGATCAGGTGTTCTGGTATACCCATGCTTCTTAATGTGGCCCAGAGTTTCTCATGGTTTACACAGTCAAAAGCCTTGCTATAGTCGATAAAGCACAAATAGATATCCTTTTGGTATTCTTTAGTCTTTTCAAGGATCCATCTCACATCCGCAATGATATCTCTCGTTCCTCGCCCTTTCCTGAACCCTGCTTGCACTTCATGTAGTTCTTGTTCCAGGTATGGTCATAGTCCCTTTTGAATAATCTTCAGTAGAATCTTGCTGGCATGTGTGATCAGAGCGATTGTTCGATAATTTCCACAGTCAGTTGGATCACCTTTCTTTAGTATTGGTATAAACACAGATCTTTTCCAGTCAGTTGGCCATGATGTTGTCTTCCATATTTCTTGGCAGAGCCTTGTAAGTATGGTAACAGCTGCATCAGATTGTTGCAATACTTCTATAGGAATGCTATCAATGCCTGGTGCTTTGTTCTTTGATAAGGCTTTCAATGCTGCTTCAACTTCTTCTTTCATCACCAATGTTTCCCGATCATAAGGTACAGGTTGAAACGGCTGTTGGTACACTTGATCTTTATCATATAAAAACTCTGTATATTCCTTCCACCTTTACTGTGTATACCATGGACTGCCCGAAGAACAAACCAGTCGGTACTAGAGGAGATCAAATCTAAGCTTTCTTTAGAAGCTCAGATAACAAGACTTCGACTTTCATACTTTGGACACATCATGCGAAGAGAGAGATCATTAGAGAAAGACATCATACTTGGCAAGGTAGAAGGTCAACGCAAAAGAGGAAGGCCAGCAATGAGATGGATCGATACAATAACAGAAGCTATGGGTACCAGTCTGTCAACAATGAGCCGCCTGACTGAAGACCGAACACAATTTAGGATAGCTATCCAGAGGGTCGCCATGAGTCGACTCCGACTCAACGGCACTTAACAACAACAACAACAGAGAGGCTATTGTTGCCAAAAAAGCATCTTTCAGGAAATGGAATAAAGAGCCAAACAACGAAACCTGGAAACAGCACAAGCACTGGCAAGTCAAATGCAAGGCATTGATAAAGCAGGCAAAGGGAGAATATGAGAAGAAGCTTGCTGCGGAAGCAAAAACGCGAAATAAAGATTTTTTCAAGTACATTCGTAGCAAAAAATCTGTGAGAGAGTCAGTTGGTCCATTAGATGATAGAGGAGTTAAAGGGGCACTAAGAGGCGACAAGGCGATAGCGGAGAATGAATTCTTTGCTTCGGTCTTTACTGAAGAAGATGTAGGGATGTTACCCATGACTGAAGTGGTATTTAAAGGTGCGGAAGAATTGAAGGAAATATCGATACATCGGGAAAATGTATTACAACTATTAGATAAACTGAAGAGTAGCAAATCACCTGGGCCGGATGGTATACATCCAAAGGTGTTGAAAGAACTGAAATATGAGATTGTAGACCTGCTATTAGTAATCTGTGAATTTTCATTAAAATCATCTGTAATACCTGAAGATTGGAGGATCGTCAATGTAACGCCAATTTTTAAAAAGGGTTCCAGGGGTGATCCGGGAAACTACAGACGTCAGTACCGGAAAAAATGGTAGAAACCATCATAAAGAATAAAATTACTCAGCATGTAGATAGTCATGGCCTAATGGGAGACAGCCAACATGGTTTTAGACAAGGAAGATCTTGTCTTACTAATCTATTATGTTTTTTTGAAAGTGTGAATAAACAGGTGGACAAAGGTGAGTCGGTTGATATAGTGTATCTGGACTTTCAGAAAGCCTTTGACAGGGGTGGGAGTATTGGATAGTATCTACCCAGAAATCTTCAGATTTCCCTGAGAGACTTTTTGGCTAGACTTTATCGTGCTTTCCTAGTTGATTTTTCTGCAACTTTGCCTACCCTGTCCTTTCGACTACAATGGCAGAGGGACCTCTCAGGGAAATCTGAAGATTTCTGGGTAGATACTATCCATTACTCCCACCCCTGTTCAATTTCTTTATCATTGGTTAACACCCAACTGCACATTTTGACACGTATGTCTATTGTTCCGATATCTTTATATCGTTTGGGGCGAGCCAATGACTCTATGCTGGAGATTATGTGGTGGGCAGGGAACATTTTGTCATATGTGGTGGGAATGTCCGAAAATACAATGCTTTTGGAAGAGGGTTCATACCCAAATTACCCAGAAATTAAAGATTGCTTTTCCATATGGTCTCGAATATTGCATTTTAGGGTATTCTGATCCTGATTTGCTCCCAGATGATACTGCCCGTTTGGTACAGAACTTGCTTCTCACAGCACGTTCGATGATTAGTCGCTACTGGAAACGGGACTTTGCTCCCACTCCTCAGAAGTGGTTTATAAAGGTTTGGGACATATATAAAATGGAGAAGCTCACTGCGGAGTTGAGAGGTAAACCAGACAAATTGCAGCATCTTTGGAGCCAATTTCTGCCTTTAAGAAGGTTGGAATCTTTATCTGTTCTGGGGACCTGGACATCTGATATCCTGACATACACATAACATTAACTTTCCGTACAGTATTGCAATCTGGAAGTCAGATATTATTTCATAACATACGTTGGTACAACTTTTTCAACCAAACATTTCTCCCGAGAGTTCGAAGACGAAATATTGTCTTTCTCACATATTGCTTGGACTGTTACTCTGTACCTTATCAATCATCTTTTCAGTGTTTGACTGTATTCTTACCAGATTTCCTGTTATCTGATTTGTCATTCACATATTTTACTGTTATATTTTGGATTATTCCATATGATTTACTTAACATTGGCACTGTTTGGTTTGTAGGCGGGAAGGGGATAAGGTGCATGTTGTACTTGAAATGATTGCTTATCTCTGTTACGCTGTTACCTTTCAATAAAATCTTTACACAAAAAAATGCTAACTTTAGTAAAATGGCCAAGTGCTTGAAGGAGGAGTTGGCAGGGTGGGAGGAGGTAAGGGAAGTGGAACTGCAATGGGCTCAACTAAAAGATACATATGTAAGGAAAGCATAGTTACTCACCTGTAACAGATGATCTCCGGGAACATCAGGAATTTAGTCCTCACATATGGGTATCGTCGGTACCGACGGAGCCTGCGTGGGAATGCTCCCCAGCGTCCAATTAGAAAGCTTTTGGGAGCATCCCACAGCGCCTGCGTGCTGCCTTCCCGCCTTTCCCAACTGCCTCTCTCCACTTGAGTTTTAAAGCTGAGACAAAGAG
Organism: Ichthyophis bannanicus; assembly: GCA_033557465.1. Taxonomy (NCBI): domain Eukaryota; kingdom Metazoa; phylum Chordata; class Amphibia; order Gymnophiona; family Ichthyophiidae; genus Ichthyophis; species Ichthyophis bannanicus. The sequence goes on along the minus strand of CM066039.1, from coordinate 157,876,340 downwards.
AGGGAGGGAAAGGGAAAGAGATAGATAGAGAGATACAACTCCTAGGGGAGGTGGGTGGGTTCTGAGGACTAAATTCCTGCTGTTCCCGGAGATCACCTGTTACAGGTGAGTAACTATGCTATCTCCAGGAACAAGCAGGAATGTACTCATCACATATGGGGACTCCCTAGCTTTAGATGCCAGGGAGAGACCCCAGAAGTTGTGTGTCCGTGAGAAGGGCTCCACTTCCCCCCATGGATCTCTGGCATCCTACCAGGAATGGTGGGTAGGAGTTGATTAGGTATGGAACAGGTGTTGGAGAACAGCCTGACCAAACAAGGCATCCTGGCAGGAGTCCTTGTCCAAGCAGTAATGGGCTGTGAAGGTATGAATCAATGTCCAGGTGGCTGCTCGACAGATGTATTTGAACAACTTGCAAAACTAAAAGTAAACAAGGCCATGGGACTGGATGGGAGCTCAGAGAGGTTCTGGAAGTGCCTTTAAAGGATGTTTTTAATAGATCCTTGGAGAGGAGAAGTTCCACAGGATTAGAGAAGGGCTGATGTGGTATCTCTTCACAAAAGTGGTAATAGGGAAGAAGCGGCAAAGTACAGACCAGTAAGCCTTACCTTGGTGACAGGAAATGTAATGGAGGTGCTCTTGAAAGAGAGAATTGTGAACTTTCTCAAAACCAATAGGTTGCATGATCCAAGGCAACATGGTTTTACCAAAGAACGATCATGCCAAACAAATCTGATTCAGTTCTTTGATTGCATGACCAGAGAACTAGATCAAGGGCATACAATGGATGTGATCTACCTAGATTTCAGCAAAATATTTAATACTGTTCCTCACAGGAGGCTTATCAATAAAGTAAACAGCCTGCGGATGAGGGCCAAGGTGGTGAACTGGATCAGAAATTGGTTGATTGACAGATGGCAGAAGGTGATGGTAAACAGAACTCACTCACATGAAAGGAAGGTGATTAGTGGCATGCCACAGGGATTGGTCCTGGGACTGGTACTGTTCAATGTATTTGTGAGCGATATTGCTGAAGGACTGAATGGAAAAGTCTGTCTTTTTGCAGATGACATGAAAATTTGTAACAGAGTGGACTCCCCTGAGGGAGTGGATAATATGAGGAAAGATCTACAAAATGCTTCCAGAACCTCCCTACCACACTTTCCTATGTTATTGGTTCTGACATGTACCAAGACAACAGTCTCCTCCCCAGCACTATCTAAGACCTTGTCTAGGTGGCGCGTGAGGTCCGCTACCTTCGCACCAGGCAGATACATTACCAGGTGATCCTCATGTCCACCAGCCACCCAGCTATCTACATGCCTAATGATCAAATCACCAACTATAACAGCTCTCCTAACACTTCCCTCGTTGGCACATGACTCTGGAGAAACCTCCACGGTGCGAGAGGGTTTTACATCACCTGGTGGACAGGTCCTAGCTACAGGATCACTTTCTGCCACACCAGGGTGATGCTCTCTTGTCATGTGACCTCTCTCCTCCATGGCAACAGGGATGCTGCCAGACTGGAGGTGGGACTTCAGGACTATATCCCTGTAGGTCTCGTCTATGTACCTCTCTGTCTTCCTTATGTCCTCCAAGTTTGCTACTCTAGCCTCCAGAGATCGGACTCATTCCCTGAAAACAAAGAGCTCCTTGCACCTAGTGCACATGTAAGACCCCTCACCAACTGGGAGAAAATCATACATGTGACACTCAATGCAAAAGAGTGGAAAACCCCATCTCGCTGCTGGACTGCTGTCTGCATTTTAGTTTTAAGGTTGTGTTTTGGTATTTAAGTTCTTTATTTACTAAGGGTTGCTAGGGATACTTATACTAATAAAACTATACCTAATGCATTTAATGTACTTTGTTCACCTGAAGCTTAATTAATCTCAGGTTCATAATGTATGCCTGGTGAGGATGAACAGCTGTACCTGAGAGTGAATATGGCACCTCCTTTCCTTTTCAGCAAGCCACCGCCATCAGCCTGCCCGATCGGCATCCAGCAAAGGGAGCAGATCAGAGACTCTTCCCGCTTCCTGCACCGTAGGCCAATCAGGCCCCGGCAGGACTCTTTAAAATCAAGCACCGAAGGGCACAAACACCACCAGCAAGCCACCGCCATCAGCCTGCCCGATCGGTATCCAGCACAGGGAGTGGATCGGAGACTCCTCCTGCTCCCTGCACCGAAGGCCAATGAGGCCCCAGCAGGACTCTTTAAAATCAAGCACCGAAGGGCACACCCATGCCTGGGAGACCCACGCCTGAGGGCCTCGCCAGAGGGCCCTTTGGTGTGGCCCTTAGGCGGGCCCAGAAATCTTCTCTGAGTCGGATCCCACTGCAGACCTCATCAAAATATCCCAAAAAGCACACTGGATGCTGAAACCTGAAGCCAATACTGTTTAAGTCTAATAACTACTGCTTTGAACACATGTTATTTCATCTTTCAGATATATGTATGTATACTGTGACAGAGACGCCCGTCTTGAACCCATGAGAATAGTAAAGGACATGGAATTGGACTTAGGGGGGAGCCCAGTTGTGTATTTCAAGGGTAACCTGAATCCTGCATACACCGATACCCACGAAATCCCTGCCTGGCCTGGATCTCAGGCCCCGCAAAGGGAGAGAAAGAAGAGAGAGAGAAAGCCCAGGGTGCCACACCCAGACTCCTATGAGGTCCCTGCAGGCATGAGAAGAGATTATTATCACCTGGGAAGGGCCAGAAGGGAGGAGGAGGGACTGGAACCCTGGAGGTGGAAATATAAACCCCTGCTAAGGCAAAGAGAAGAAAGGCTGGAGAAACAAGGGGAGCTGGAGAAACAAGAGGCTCAGAAGAGTCAAGAGAAGCTGGAGACACAGCAGAGCCATAGAGGAGAGCCCTGGGAGGAGCTGAACCACTGAGAACACAGCCGAGGAGACGGGCCGAAGGCTGAAGGTACTGACCGGCTGTCTCGGGTAGAGCTGGGAACAGGAGTGACCCTAAGACCCAAGGGGGAGCTGTTTACTGAGCACTGCTTTGAGAACTCAGAACGGGACACTGCTCCAACAATTGAAAATATGCAAGTCGATAATGCTGAGGATGACTTGAGGGCTATGGATATTCCTATGAATTGTACCTTATGCCAAGCCAAGTGCATTGAACCGTTGTGCTGAGGGCTAACACTTTCTGAGAAGGTCTCCTAAAGCTGGAAATAACAAGATCCAGAGAACCGACAGGAGGCCGGGGATACTTTTGCTAGCACCCAGAGGTTTGTGACGCAGCCAGGAAAACTTGCAGGGAAGCTAAAAAGCTTGGTGAATATATGCTGCCCGTGTCTCCCATATTTTGGTTTAAACTTAATCCAGGAAGGGAGTTAAGAAGAAGCTTTTGTTCCAATGGGACTAAGTTTTATTGTTGCTATTAATTGTTTTACAAGGCAAGGCTAAAAAGAGGCATTTTTACCCTTGCTAAAGAAGTGCTGTTTTTCAGGGCTGAGAAATGTTTGAAGCAGCTGTGTGTGTTTGAAGCTTGTGAAGCAGTTATGCTGTATTACCAATAATCCTGCATAAGAAGGAGTCCTGTGTACAGGGTACTTGAACTTTTGCGTAAGAAATAAAATTCTGTCACTTTGCCTTAACTTCGGACCATGACTACAACTTCTTCTTGAAGCCATTTGTGAAGGCAAATTACATATCCCATGATATGCCTGGGGGAAAGTTAGTTTGCCCAAGCCAATCGAGAGAAGTTCCTCCGATACCACGCCCCTCTAGGCTAGAGGCGGGTGGTGAGGGCGTGACAATACATACTTGTATTAATACAGTAGTACAGCAACTTAACCATTATACTATATCCAAATGCTAATCCATTAGGTGCCTAACCTTCAACTATAGTGTTCCATGTGAAAATCTTCCTCAGTTATATACTGAATGTAAAATTGTCTGAAAACCTCATCTGATATAAACCAAAGCAGACTCATCTACATACTTTCAACTTTATATCTACATCAGTATTTCATAGCTGCAAAAATCTGTAAGTTTGATAACTATTAACTCCAATGATATTGAAACACAAAATGGAAAAACACAACATGTTTTACCTCTTAGGGCTCCTACTACTCCTTCTTACATACCCATCCAATCACTCCACACTGCCACGTCATAACACTGTAACATCCCTATAATCCAATATCGTCACAGGGACTATCCCTCCCTCTACCACCCACACCATCCATACAACTACTATAAACAACATAATAGCAGGCTCACATCATATGAAACTACCTTCTTCATCAACCCATTCTTTAAGATGCCTCCTCCTAAATACAAGGTCAGCTAGAAACATAATCCCTATCCTACAGGATCTCATTAAAGATAACTCACCAGACATACTTTGCCTCACAGAAACTTGGTTTACAGAAGCAGATTCAGTCTTGATAAACCAACTAGCACTCCCAGACTACAAACTATACCATTGTCCAAGATCAAACAAATGTGGAGGAGGTGTCATAATTCTAGCCAAAAAAGGACCTAAACACCAATCTACGTACTAGCAAAAACCTTGAGTATTTAGATTTACTAACCATTGAAGACATACACACAATAATATCCCTAATATATAGAACTCCTTCTGCTTCCCCAGACAACCTGGCATCTATCCTTGAAATAGCCTGTACCACAACAATAAATATATCTCATATTATCCTTGGAGATTTAAACCTTCCGTCACTCCCCAGCACCCACTCAACCCACTTCATTAGCGCCATGTCTAACATTGGCTTCCATCAAGTCATCCAGATTCCAACACATAGGGGGATGTTTACTAAACTGCGGTAATGTGATTCGCGTTAGGATCTGCGGTAGAAGCAGAAATCTCATATAAGGACATGGGCTGTACATCGTTACCGATAACGCGCGTTACAAGGCGCCATAAATTAACGAGCGCTACATGGCACGTTACCGCGCATTAATCTTAAGAAGGCGCGCAGGCATGCAAGCACAGCAACAGAGCTGTAGCACAATGGTTACTACACTGACTGATGGTACAGGGGTCATGGGTTCGATTCCCCAGTGGGCCTAATGTATAAGGCTGGCTGAGGCATCACCCTTTACATGTAAGTAGTGATTGTTGAGGCATTTGACCTGTATTTTAATTAGTGCTGCCAGCAAACACACCCTCACGGTGGCATAACCTAAGGTGCTGCATAAGATAAGGTGCCGCATAACATAAGGTGCCGCATTATAAAGTGTACTGTCCGCCAAGGCACCCTATAATGTCCCCTATAGGACACCTTATAAGGCTGTGAACAAAGCCCTGGCTGGCTGCAGAAGGACTGCACGTCACCACACAAACTGTCTGCTGTGGTTACCAGGATAGGGTTAACCCACCCGTACCCATGATGCACTGCACATGCAAATCAGCAGTCGACAGATGGGCACAAGATGGGGTATGCACCCCCACAGCACCTCGGCCTGGTAGGGGGAACAGACCGTGTGTGGTACTGGCACAGAGTAGCCACAGACAGTCACATTGTGCGGGTACTGTGCTCACCCTGAGGTTGAGGTGGGGCGCCCAGCACCAGGTCCACACTACCTTTCATGGCTGAAATACGCCGTGCTGCAGGTCCCCATCAGTGTGTGATAGGTAGTTCCTTTAGACACACCTAGGATACATCTGTGTCCTTCTGTATTTCTCAGTCATGTCTAGCCCTTATGGGCGATGATGCACCCAGAATAGTGCATATCCTGTGTTGGTGCCATGGTTACCTGCTGTAGGTGAAGGGGGGGGGGGGTGTTTGGACCCATAGACAGATTATGTACCACCATACAACCCACCCTCTGGGGCTCAAAGTGGGAAACAGGATCACCCACCAATAGATCCACATTCTACCTCCCTGCAATGGTAGCAGTAGATGGGACCATCAACCCCAGTCCTGCTGGGGAACAGACAGAGCGGTACACATCCATAACGCAATAGCAGACAGACAGTAGGCCTGGAAATGCTCAGCTGCCCCCCACCATTATCTGACATTCTCCAGCAGCAAGCCTACAGCCGCTGCACCCTGCAAGGTGTTCCAGCAAGACACATACTAGCTGCAGACAGTCTGCCAGCTAGTCCATAGTGCATGGTCCTGGAGGAGATGCATGTACCCAGAATGGGGATGTCAGCAAACACACCAAGCAGATAAATCAGTGATTGGGCCCCAAAAGAAAACCCATAAATATCACATGAGAAAAATAGTATATAGCACTATGGGGGAACCTAGCCATGCCATGGTCACTGCTCAGTCAGGGTGAGAGTGACCTCCCAGCAGGACATTCTGTGGCCACCCTGTCCGTGCAGGTGGTGGCCGGGCACTACAATGTCCGAGCCATTGCCCTATGCCCTGTGCAGATGCATCCAGGCCAGGCCACCCTATCCAGGCTATTCTCACGGTACCATGCTCCCCATTATGCACATTGGCAGGCCAATACTGGCAACAGTGCTAGCAGTGTGGGCTGTGGAGGGCGTTGGCAGCCACCTCACACTGGATAGACAGATACACACTTCCCACACCTATGCCAGCAGTGTGTAACTATAGAGGTGTTTGGCAGCCCAGGCCACCACACCAGTCATGGGCACAGTGCAGGCATGGCTATAGTATGCAATACTGTTGGGGTCACTCTGTCAGACTCAAGACCTGAGGCACACTCCACAGACATCAGAAAGGTTGCTATGATGCAGCTCAATCAGCGAATTGAGCTTTACTTAGGAATTGCTATCTGCCAGTGATCATAGCAACCTTTTGATAGCTGTGTACCGTATTCCCAGGTTTAGGGTGGCATTGCTAAGGTATGCTAGTATTGGGAGATGCACGAAGGGGCCCAACATCCTGCCTCTCCAGGAGGCATTGGATAATGGAGCCTGTGGGTGCGGGTGTGTCTGCCCCTGTTGGCTGCTGCTTTACGGCAGAGGTTCCCAACTCCAGTCCTGCGGTGCCAAACACTGTTCGGGTTTTCATGCTGTCCCTCATGAATATGCATGAGATACATCTGCATACCATGGGGGTGGCGCATAGAAATGCAGCACAGGAATAAGAGAATAAAAACCTTCATAAAATTATACTTCAAAAAGGACTTAAAAGATTGTATGGTATGTGTCCATGTGCCTAATTGTAAAACTACATATATATAACCTTAAAAAACCTGCAAAGATGGGAAACATTCAAAACATAAGAGATATGTGTAAACCAAAAGATAAGGGGGGGTGGATGGTTCAGTGGAATCAGGGGAAACAGAAAAAGCGCTCTTTCTATATAATCATCATAAGTAGTTATACTTATGCTTGAATTAGATGGAGAAACGGGGGAAGGGAAGAGATCTCTTATTCCTTTTTTTACATGTGTATTAAATCTCTTATTATATATTTTATAATTTTGATAATGGTTTATGAGTAATGTAACTTTAGTTGTTACCACATTCCTTTTTGTTGACTGTGCTAGTTGCCATTTTATGATTAAGTTAGATATATATGATGAGTATAGGGTACAAGTTCTTATGATTTGTATTTATTAATATTTTTTGATATGTAATTTATTTGGTGTAATTTTAACACTCTTGGTGTTTTTATGTTTCTTTTACTTATTTATGTTTTTATTCTTGGTGTTATTTATTTATGATTTGTTATGTTTTTAGTTTAGCCTGCCCCTGAAGAAGGTTGCGAAACACGGCCTGTGTTGGGCCATAGGCTAAAGTTGACCAATAAAGAGTTTTCCTTCCTACTGCTGTCCACGGTTTTTACTGGGTTCTACATAGCACGTGGATCTGTGCTCCTGTGTTGGACTTCAGGAAACAATACTTACATGTCAAAGCTGATGCCTCAGCCAGCCTTATGCATTAGGCACACTGGGGGATCGAACTCATGACCCCTGTATCATCAGTCAGTGTATTAACCATTGTGCTACACTTCTGTTTCTATGGTCTGTGTGCCTACATAAGATTACCGCGCGGTAACGCGCTTAGCGGCGCTTTGCACGATAATGTGCGCAGCAGCGCACGTTATCGCACGCTAATCCCGGTTTGCTACCTTACACTGAAACGCCCACTCCTTATATGGCAGCCTGCACACTATCGCCGGGCGCACATTAAGACGGGTTTAGTAAACATACCCCTAAGAATCACAGAGCTCTGGTTGAACTATTTATGCCTGTGCTTCTGAGGTAATCTGTGACCAAATTCCTGGTTCATTCACACAGCCCTTGCTTGGATAGGAGTCTTTCAAAATGACCCTTTGATCTGTCACTTGGCTTTAACACCTATTTAAAACAATTTCAAAGGCCTTTTGCCCTCTGTCTAGAAGGCCTCTTTGTAAAGGTCTCTAGAAATAATTTATTGCTCAAAGAATACTGACCCTGATTTTCCTTTTATGCTAAGTTATGCTCTGCTTTGATTTAAATTAAAGCTCTTTGCTGATGCCAGGCCCTGACTGAGTATTACATTTAAACTAGAAGCTCTCTGCTGTGTTTTAAATTTAAACTGAAAGGTGTTGTCACCAGGAGAGGGACTCCCTGAATGGGGAAGTTACTCTGATCCCGTCCCTGAGGCAGCCAGTCACCTGGCACCATTAAGTGCAGAGCACCCACTGTGCCTTACGCATCTAGAACCGGGCTGGCAGGATAACATGGATTGTGGAGGCCATATGGCCCAGGAGTCACAATATCTGACAAACTGTGACAAAGGAGGATTGCTAAATCTCATGTGACAGGGCTACCAAGTGTTGGGTTCTGTCCTGCAGTAGATAAGTCTAAGCCTGAGTGGTATCGAGTAGTGCCCCAATGAACTTTAGCTGTTGGGTGAGCTATAAATGAGATTTGGGGTAGTTGATCATGAAGCCAAGGTTCTCCAGAACCTGGATGGTGAGCTGGGCCAAGTTCTGGACCTCCGCCAGTGTTCTGGCCATGACCAACCATTTGTCCAGATAAGATAAGACAAAGATTCCCTGGGTGCTTAGAAAAGCCTCCACCACTGCAAGGCACTTGGTGAAGACCCTGAGGCAGAGGCAAAGCCGAAGGGCAATACTCGGTACTGGTAGTGATGTCCGCTGAGCATGAAGTGACATCACCCATATGTCCATAAAACACTGTTACAGTTTCCTTGTAAATAGTTGCAATTGTTAATTGCTGTTACACCCCAGTTAACCTCCAAGTTCTATAACCCTGTTCTATGTAAAGCTCGTTGCTGTAACTGTTCCATGTAAACCGCCTTGAATGTATGATAAGGCGGTATAAAAGACCTGTTAAAACACTAAAACACTACCTCTTCATTCAATGCTTCCCCAACTCTGAAGGCATCACCTAAACGCAGCCCATACATACCCACACGATCAACCCTGACCCTACACCCAAAGCGACCATTGAACAGCACACATAGATATATCGAAGAGTTGTGTACATAGTTTTTACATGTTCTCCAAGTTTAAATTCCTTGTTTTAATGTAAGTCCAGTGTTGACCCCCACACTGGACATCTATGTTTCTTGTAAACCGTTCTGATGTTAAATAGTGCGGTATATAAACAATGTTAAATAAATAAAAATAAATAAATAAATATGTGAGGACTGACTTCCTGCATGGTCCCGGAGAAATTTCTTTATGGAAGAGTAGTAGATGCTTGGAATAGTCTCCCAGTGGAGGTAGTAGAGATGAGGACAGTTTCTGAATTCAAGAAGGCATGGGACAAACACAGAAGATCTCTAAAGGAAAAAAAGAGACTATATTATTTGATATGGAAGGGCAGACTAGATAGGCCATATGGTCTTTATCTGCTGACGTGTTATTGTTTCAGTGTCTTAGGTCATCTCTGGGTAGCCACTAGAGGGACAGCAGAAGGCTGACCATGGATAATGATTGCTCTCCCTTTAACCTAAGCTACTGTATATCTGTGGAATCCAACCAGGGCCAGCCCATCCACTAAGCAAATTAGGCCTAGGGTGGCAAACATGATCAATACCAAAAACTGAAAGTTCATCAAAAGTATGTCCAGCAGACACACAATGTTGCACAATAGAAGCCTCCATAACTTTACAATTTAAATGACTCCTATGTTCGAGAATCCGTAATTTTAATTCTCTAGTAGTCTGACCAACATATAATAACTTATATGGGCATTTATTAACGTAGATCACATGTGTGGACCTACATGTAGTATGCCACTGCAACTTATACGACTGCCCATTATGAGAAAACTCGGTCAGAGACAGATACTGCACAAATCTGACATGGTCCACGTAAAAAATGAACAACATCATTGTTACTCATATATTTCTCAGGAGGAAACATTGATGGACACAAAACTTCACAAATGTTCCTATTCCTAGAGAATACCACTCTAGTCTATGCTGTAAACCTGGCACCACTGTAAGAACCTCAGCATGTCTATGCATGATATTACATATTTTATTCCCAAATGGGGAGTAAAACTGAGTTTCCGCATAATGGGTAGTTGTATAAGTTGCGGTAGCATACTACATGTAGGTCCACACATGTGGTCTACATCATTAAATGCCCATGTAAGTTATTATATGTTGGTCAGACTACTAGAGAATTAAAAATACGGATTCTTGAACATAGGAGTCATTTAAGTTGTAAAGTTATGAAGGCTCCTATTGCCCAACATTGTGTGTCTGCTGGACATACTTTTGATGAACTTTCAATTTTTGTAATTGATCATGTTCCTCCCAGGTGCAGAGGAGGAGGAGTATGCAGAGCCTTATACGCAAAGAGCAAAAGTGGAATTTTATTTTGAAAACAGTTAATCCTGGGGGGTTGAATATTGGCATTGACTGGCATCTATGTTAAAGTGGAGAGTTTTTTTTCCATACCTTTTTAATTGATCTATGTGTGATTTGATCCGCTCATACTAGAGAATTTTGTTGTATCAATGCTTTTTGCTTCTGTAATGTTTTTCTGTTGGTAATATGGTTGTTTGTAAATAAATCTTTGATGATATTCTTTTGTTATAGTATCACAGTGAGTTTATTGTTTTAACTGGGAAGGTGTTCTGGCAGGTTTAAATACAGTTGGCTGACTGTGGAGATGTGTTTTTTTTCAGAATGCTATCTAGTTGGTGCCTTTATTCGGCTTGTGTATAGTTCTGTGGGTTGAATCAATATCATTGCTTTGTTTAGGCTCTGTTCTTATTGGCTGCTTGGGCTGTGTTCAGATTAGCTGCTTTGGCTGTGTTCTAATTGGCTGACTTTTGGTTTAAATTATTGGGCTGTTTAGGTGCCATCCTATGGTCTGTGTGATGACATGCAGAAGTAGCATTCCCCTGTGTTAAGATGGCTACAAAGAGATTCTGATCAGGTGGATCGTAGCTTGATATCAGTGCTTTGAAGTAAGTTCTTTTAACCTTTGTGATTGTTGGTGTGAGTGTATTTTAGTTTTTGTTTGGTTTGATTTGTCAGTGCAGTTTTTGTTGGTGAGTTAACTAATCGCAGTGCTTTGGTGTTTTATTTGTAGGTTATCTCCTGATGCAGCTTACATTGTGAAACGCTGCCAGTGTTGGGGTACCTGTCTGATGTTATGAAGCTGTATTGAGGCTTTGAAGCCGTATATGTTTTTGTATATTTTAAGTTGAAGGTGTAGGCACTTGATGTTTCAGTTTATAGTGGTACTTTCATGACTCACATTGAATGTGTATGCCATTTTTTACTGATGCCTTTCACCTTAATTGGTTGTTCTATTTTTGCAATCTAGATTAGTAGTAATTTCTTGATAGCATTGTTCGATCTGGTGTCCTTTCCTGTGTACGCATGTGAATCCTCATTCATTTCTTCTAATCGTTGAAATGTTTGTCCAAGTTGATGATGAAGACAGATTCTGGATTTTTATTTTCATATTTCAGCACTTTTTATATATTTGGATCTGAAAGAAACATAGAAACATGGCAGCAGAAAAAGACCACATGGCCTATCTTAGTCTGCCCTTCCATATGAACTACAATAGTCCCCTTTTTTTTACCTTTAGAGATCCTCTGTGTTTGTCCCATGCTTTTTTTTAAATTCAGATACTGTCCTCATGTCCACCACCTCCACTGGGAGACTATTCTACGCATCTACCACTCTTTCTGTAAATAAATATTTCCACATATTACTCCTGAGTCTCTCCCCTTTCACTCTCATCCTATGTCCCCTCGCAGCAGAGCTTGCCTTCAATTGAAAGAGACTCTCCTGTGCAATTATACCACAGAGGTATTTGAAAGATCTCTATCATATCGCCCCTATCCCGCCTTTCCTCTAAAGTATACATATTAAGATCTTTAAGTCTGTCCTCATATGTTTCATAACGAAGATCACTAACCATTTTAGTAGCCACCCTCTGCACCAACTCCAACCTGCCTAGGCATTCCTAATAAGGGCTATACATTTCAAGCAAAGGTAAGAGTTTGTGGCTTTTCAAATTACTAGCTCTCTGTCTGGGAGCTCTTAAAAGGGTTTTGGTACATTTTTAGAACAAAGTTACATTCTTTTTGGTGCTTTAGTTTAAAAGAGGAAATATTTTGTTTAGTGGGGTAGGTTTAAAACTCTGCTTTAGTATCTTTCTCAGCTCTTTGAAGTTACTGACACCTCATCAAGTGTTAGTTCCCTCCCTACCCCTCCCCCAACTCCCACCCACCCCTAGTGAGCAATCTTGCTTTATAGGCACCTCCCCAATTAACTACACACATGGACTTGGAACAGCACATTTTGAACACATTTAAAGAGATTTAACTGCTTTTTCTCTGAAAGGACAGCTGGGAAACCGGCTGGTAGATCTTTCTGTTTTGCTTTAACAGATACCTAAGCTCCACGAACTGAACAATGGCTGGAAAAAATCGTATCGCTAAAGCTGTTGCCCCCTTTACAGCTTCTGCCTCTGTCCAGACAGAGATCCCAATGCCAGTTGCAGGACCAGTTCCATGTGCAGGATGCCTGCATGCTGAAGCTCTCAGGAAAAAAGTGGAGGAACTCAGAGAAGAGGTGGCAAGGCTGAGGAGCATTCAAGGCAGTGAGAAGTACATTGATAAGATGCTTCTTGCAATATCCAAGCTCTCCAGCAGAGGAGAAGATGAGTGCCTACAGAATGATGAAGGTTGAACACAAGTCACCAGGGCCTGAAGAATCACCAATCCAACTTCTCCAGCCCTTGAACTGAAGAACCATTATGCAGCCCTGGAATTGGAGGAGGTGAAAGCATCACTAGAAAGGGAAAAACCAGAGCTCAAGTGTCCCAACATTGCAGAATCAGTGACCACAAGGAAGCGAAGGGTAGTGGTGGTTGGTGACTCTCTTCTGAGGGGTACTGAGGCACCAGCTGCCGACCAGACTTGATGTCCAAAGAGGTATGCTGTCTGCCAGGTGCCAAAATCTGAGATGTTACAGAGAGTTTGCCGAGACTCATCAAGCCCACTGACTATTACTCAATGTTGCTAATCCATGTTGGCACAAATGATACTGCCATGTATCCCTCTGAGCATATCAAAAGTGACTTTATGGCACTGGGACAGAGGGTGAAGCAGATAGGGGTGCAGGTGGTGTTCTCTTCAATCCTCCCTGTTGAGGGTAAAGGCCAAGGCAGAGAAGCTTGCATCCTGGAGATGAATTCATGCCTGCGTAGATGGTGTCATCGAGAGCGTTTTGGTTTCCTGGACCATGGGATGCTGTTCCAAGGGTTGCAGAACAGAGAAGGCGTTCATCTGTCCAAGAAAGGCCAACGTGTCTTCAGTAGCAGACTGGCTAATCTACTGAAGTGGGCTTTAAACTAGATTCCTTGGGGATGGGTGAAGAAAGCCCCCAGGTATGTGAAACATTAAATACCTTTATATAATTGGGTTAAAGGGGCGAATTATGGAAAGCGGTGTATATAAATGCCCGTAGCATGGGAAATAAGATCCCAGATGTTGAAGCTTTAATGGGAGAGGCTAACTTGGATTTAGTGACAGTTACAGAAACATGGTTCACAGAAAACCATGGATGGGATGTAACTATACCAGGCTATACTTTATTCAGAAAGGACAGGGTAGGAAGAAGGGGAGGAGGAATGGCACTATATGAAAAAATAATATTAAAACTTTGAAACTACAGAGCTTAAAAGGGAGAAAGGAGGCACTGTGGGTTAAACTAGAAAGAGAAATCTATTTGCATTGGCATGATATACAGACCTCCCTCACAGGAGAAGAGGTGGACGGAGAGTTAACTGAAGACATACACAGCATTGCTAGGAAAGGGGAAGTGATACTGACTGCAGTATCATCTAGAAGTAAGGAGGTCCTGGATTCTCTACAGGGAGAACTATTCAGGCAATTGGTAACAGAACCCACATGTGAAGGGGCCATACTGGACTTGGTGCTTACCAATGGTGAAAGTATTTCTGCTGTTAAAGTGGGAGATCATTTTGGATCCAGTGATTACCAGATGATGTGGTTCAGTATTAGGACTAGGGCTGTTAGAATTCATTCAAAAGCAAGGGTCTTAGACTTTAGGAAAACTAACTTTGCCAAGATGGGTCAATACCTCAGGGAGTCATTAGCGGGATGGGAACAGCTGGGGGATGTAGAAAAACAGTGGGCAAAACTGAAAGGGGATATTTTAAGGGCAACCAACCTTTTAGTAAAAATGGTAAAAAAGGAAAAAGAGACCGCTATGGTTTTCGAAAGAAGTAGCTGAAAAGGTGAAGAAAAAGAGGTAAGTCTTCATGAAATACAAGACATCACAGAGAGTGGAAGACAGGCATCTATATTTGGAAAAACTTAGAGAAGCTAGCAAGGTAGTCAGGAAAGCAAAGATTCAAAAAGAGGAGGAAATAGCCAATGCAATAAAATGGGGGGAAGGGGGGGGGTGTATAAGACATTTTTCAGATATGTTACTGAGAAGAGGAAGGGCAAAAGTGGTATTGTCAGACTCAAGGGTGAAGGGGAGGAATATGTAGAAGCTAATGGGGATAAAGCGGAATTGCTTAACAAATATTTATGTTCTGTGTTCACAGATGAAGAACCAGGAGCAGAACCTCAGAAAACACCCACAAACAGGAACAGAAGCATGTTGAACAATTTTCTGAATGAGAAACTAGCTAAACTTAAAGTAAACAAAGCGATGGGACTGGATGGGATACACCCTAGAATACTGACGGAACTTGGGGACGTTCTAGCAGCTCCACTGACTGACCTTTTCAATGCCTCATTGGAATCGGGACTGGAGAGAGGCTTCTGTGGTCCCTTTACACGAAAGTGGCAGTAAGGATGTGGTTGAAAACTACAGGCCGGTTAGTTTAATTTGGTGGTGAGTAAATTATTGGAAACGCTACTGGAAGAGAACATAGTGAAGTTTCTTGAGTCCAGCGGATTACAGGATCTGAGGCAGCATGGATTCACCAAAGGCAGGTCTTGTCAGACAAATCTGATTGATTTCTTTGACTGGGTTACCAGGGAGTTCGACTGAGGGAGAGCCCTAGATATGGTATATTTAGATTGCAGTAAAGCCTTTGACACCGTTCCTCACAGGCAACTCATAAACAAACTGAGCACTCTAGGGATGGACCCTAGCGTTAGTGCTTGGTTTGGAAGTTGGTTGAGTGGGAGGTGACAAAGGGTACAGGTAAATAGAGCTCACTCTGAGGAGAAGGAGGTTACCAGTGGTGTGCCCCAGAGATCTGTCCTTGGTCCGATTCTTTTTAACATCGTTGTTAGTGATATAGCGGAAGGGCTGTCGGGTAAGGTTTGCCTCTTTGAGGATGATACCAAAATCTACAATAGAGTAGACACCCAGGAAGGTGTAGATTACATGAGGAGGGATCTAACTAAACTTGAAGAATGGGCTAGAATTTGGCAGCTGAGATTTAATGTTAAAAAATGCAAGGTAATGCATTTGGGCTGCAGCAATCCAAGGGAGCAATATAGCATAGGAGGTGAAGTACTTTTGTCTGCTAAAGAAGAGTGGGACCTAGGCGTGATTATGTCTGATGATCTTAAAGTAGCTAAACCGGTAGAAAAGGCAACAGCAAAAGCTAGAAGGATGCTTGGGAGAGGAATGGCCAGCAGAAGAAAGGAGGTGATAGTGTCTCTGTATAAGTCTTTGGTGCAACCTCATTTGGAGTACTGTGTGCAATTCTGGAGACTGCACCCTCAAAAGGATATAAATAGGCTGGAGTCGGTACAGAGAGTAGCTACTAAAATTGTTAGTGGTCTTCATTATAAAGCATATGAAGACAGACTTAAGGATCTTAATAAGTACACCTTAGAGGAAAGGCAGGATAGAGGTGATATGATTGACATGTTTAAATACCTCCGTGGCATAAATGCACAGGAGGAGAGCCTCTTTCAATTGAAAGGAAGCTCCGCTACAAGGGGACATGGGATGAGGGTGAAAGGGGATTTGATTCAGGAGTGATATTTGAAAATATATCTTTACAGAAAGAGTGGTGGATTCGTGGAATAGTCTCCCAGTGGAGGTGGTAGAGATCAGGTCCACCAAAAAACAGCACTCTGCCACGAGGGCAACCAAAAAAACAGTCTAAAAACGTGGCGGGGGGGGTCAAAAAACAGCCTTTATTAGTCCAAACGGATTGAGTGTGCCTATAAACCCGACACTGGCCGTGTTTCGTATAATACTTCCTCAGGGGTGTACGGCTCACTATTAATAAATACATAAATAGAGCAAAAACAAAAAATAAAATAAATATAAAAACAATAGTAATAAAATCATGTCTTTAAACGCTAGAAACACCTAAAATGACATATATATATATATCATTACATTAAATAACTTTACAAAAAACCAATATGATAACCATGTATATAAAAATGCATGAATAGAACCACAAATATAACTCACATAAAACAATATACATAAACATCATTACTGTATAAATATCTAAAATTACAATAATATTGAATAAATATACTGCTGCGCCACAGGCCCGGGTCCCAAGGCCGGTACAGTAACCGGGTCCCCGGGCCCGATCCCGGTGCAACGTCGGTTTGAAGGGGGGGGGGGTAGATGGCGCGTGTGGAGAGGCGCGGCCGGGTTGGCCCTGCACCTTCACGTGGGGGGGTGAGGATTGGCCCAGTGGTGCTTGTGTGGGCGGGGCAGCAGGCAGTGAGGGGGAGCAGCGCTGTTCGATCTCCCTCTTCCTGTCTGGCCGCCCGAGGACGAAGGTGCATGCTCGTAGTCCGGGTGTGTTGGGGGGGCCTAGCGGCGCATTTTGGGACCCGGGGCTGGGCCGCGCAGGCAATTTACGGTGGCCGATAGAGGGTCCGAATTTAAAAAAAAAAAAAAAAAAAGAAGATAAAGGGAGGGCCGGCGGAGCGTGCCCTCGCGTTCCCGGGCACGTGTAGGGCGGTCGTTGGGGCCTGCTCTCCGCCCCGGATTAACTGCTTCACTTAAGTTAGCCCGGGGTTAATTTCGGTGCCGGGGGTGACTCAATAAAAAAATAAATAAATAAATAAAATATACAGTTATAGCCTAAAATAAAACAGGCCAGGGGAAGACATAGCTGATAAAAAAAAAATAAAGAAATACAATAAAGAATAAAGAAAAACGAAGGGGTTGGTGTTGGGGCAGCTTCCCGGGGAGTTCCTGTGAACCCCTTTCAGGTCAGCAGTGGGGCAACGCGCTTCGTGGGGGGTTCCATGGCTCGTCGGCTGGGTAGGAGACGGGTGGGGGGGAAGCCCGCGGTGGGGGGGCGTTGCCAGAGGCCGGGGTTCGGACAGGCACTGTCCCTGCGCTCCAAGTAGGGACGGGGACGCGGCCAGGGGGGGTGCTGCGATACGGGGCCTCCGTGGGGCTCTGCAAAGGCATGGTAGAGGGCTTTCAAGAAGGGCGGGGGCTCAGGGTGGGTCGGGTACGTTTCCACGGGTGGGGGGTCACTCTTCTGGGGGCCCGGTGTCAGCAGAGTTGGGGCCCCTGCAGGTTGAGCTTGGGGGTGGAGAGCCCTGTGATGGGGCCTTGGGGACTGGCGCCACGTGCCACGCTGCGGCGTCGGACGTGGGGCTGCCAGTGAGGGGGGGGGTGGCAGGACTTGCTGTGGCCGCTGCGGGCAGCGGGCCTACGAGTTCGGCTCCTCCCACTCCTTCTGGGCCCGGTCAGTTCCCTTCCTCTGGTTATCCTGGGCCTGTGGGCCCTTGGGCATGCGGGGCGAGTTCGTGGGGGGGCTTGGGTCCCTGGGGTGGGGGTTGGGGGGATTGGTACGGGGCGGGTGCGGTAGTGCGGGTTGCGCGGCACGCAGGGACTCAGCAGCATGGGATGTGGGAGGGCTGGGGTCTTCGGCCTGGGGTTGGGGCTGGGGGCCTACGGTGGCGCCAGGCGCCTTGGGACCTGTTGCTGGTGGTTCTTCTCCCTCCTTCTCTCCACAGGTACAACAGCGCTCGATCCCTAGGGCGAGCATGGCGGGAACGGCGACGTTATGCAGTGCAGGTCCCGTCGGGTCCTCAGAACAGCGTGCTGATGCGGTGGTTGCTAGCACGTCCGTCGCTTCTCCTCTTGATCCGTCCTGGGCAGCTGGTGAGTATGGAGGGGTTGCGGGTGGGGCCCAAGCTCCTAGTGGCGGGGTCATGGCGGCGCCGAAGGTGCATGGCAAACGCAAACGGGGGCGTCATTGTCGGCGGGCGTCTTTGTCTTCCTCCTCTTCGTCCTCCTCGGTTTTGTCGGTTGACTCCATCCTCGCGGGGGGGGGGGGGGAAGAGCGACGGGGGTGGGTCGGCTATAGTACGATGTACTAAATTGTGGGAGGGTGTCCTGCAGAAGCTGCGGCGCCGGATCAAGCAGCGTAAGTATATAGATATCTTCCGCTTGCTTGACGGGAGGAAGAGTTCCGGCGAAAGCAGGAGGAAGCGCAAGGAAGACGAGAAGGCCGGTAGGGTGCGGAAGGCGTCCCGCAACACCCTGAACTGGACTCGTGCCTTTCTGCGCCTGGCTAGTGTCTGGGGCCACTATTTCCCGGACCAGCACGGGGCTCTTCTGTCGTATCTCGATGCAATCTTAGCAGCGTCACAGGCGCATGACGGGTGGGCTTGGTTGAATTACGATGAGGAATTTCGGGACATGATGGAGGAGAATGGGCAGCTTTCGTGGGGAACGAAGGATGTAAATTTATGGCTGACTCAGATGTCCCCCAGAAGTCGTACGGGGGGTGCGGGCGGCGTAGGCGCAAAGTCGGGCGTGCCGAATGTGTCGGTTGGTCCGCGGTCCTTTCGGGCCCCAGCCTCCTCTCCGGCCCAAACGAGGGGAGGCGCGGTGGGGGGAGACGTCTGCTGGCGTTTTAACAAGGTGTCGTGCCCATTCCCCGATTGCAAATTTAAGCATGCCTGCTCCTTGTGTGGGAGTGGGCACCCAGCCGCTAAATGTAGAAGGAAGGGAGTCGCGGGGGCTCCTCCAGGGAGCAAGTGATAGGGTGCGGGAGGCGTTGGCCCCTACGCCCATCCGGGTCGATGCCTTGAGCCCCTTGTTGGAGAGATATGGGCAAGCTCGGCGCGGAAGGGTGGCAAAATTGTCACTGGATGGTTTTTCGGAGGGTTTTAGGATTCCATGCCAGGGCCTGCCGGCGGTGAGCGGGTCCCGGAATGCTATTTCAGTTAGGGTGCATGCCGAGGTGGCGCGGCGGAAGATTGCCGAGGAATGTGCGTTGGGGAGGGTGGCGAGGCCATTTCATGAGCCCCCCTTTTTCCCGTTCATCATTTCCCCATTGGGTGTCATACCCAAGAAGGAGACGGGTAAGTTTAGGCTGATTCATAACCTTTCAGCCCCTGCGGGGAATTCGGTGAACGATCGCATCCCTCGGGATCGCTGTACAGTGCGCTATGCGTCATTTGATGCGGCTGTGCTGCTGGTACGCCAGTGCGGAGAGGGAGCTTTGCTGGCAAAGGTCGACATTGAATCGGCATTCCGGCTGTTGCCCGTTCATCCGGTGGCTTTTCCGATGTTGGGTTTTCGTTTTGACTTATTGTTATATTTTGATAAGTGCTTGCCCATGGGCTGCGCGATATCCTGCGCTTACTTCGAGGCCTTCAGTTCATTCATGCACTGGGTGCTGGAACAGCAGGCTGGCTGTTCCAGTATAATACATTACCTGAACAATTTTTTATTCATCGGTCCCAGTCAGGCCGACACCTGCAGGGCCTTGCTGGCGACCTTTCTTCAAAACAGAGGACAAGGGCAGTACCCAGACAGAATGTACAACAATTACAATATGCAAAGAGGACGCGGTCGCGGTTGTGGTCGGGGACGAGGTAGAGGGAAATGGGTAGCAGATCACTCTCACGAGAGGGATTTTTGAAGAGTGATAATGTTGTCAATATTTCAAAATATCCCCTCACGCCTGATGAGATTTCAGTATTGAATAAAGGGTTGTCATTTGTTCCGATTAGGAGATACGACCCCTTTGAGGTTCGAGTTGATTTATATAAATTTTTTAGGAAAATCCGTATTCAGCATTTTTTCACTAATCAGATGATGCCTGCAGAGAATATATCTATAGTCAGTAGTAAATCCAAGTGGATCCCTCCCCTGCAAACAGACCCTCTCATTGAAGCATTTGAACGTATAGTGTTGCAACAAGTAGGTTCTTTAGGCCGGAAGGTTGGGGGTTCAAATCCCACTAGAGGACAACAACCTTGGGCCGGAAGGACTGGGGTTTCTAGTCCCACAGGTGCTCCTTGTGGTCTTGGGCAAGCCACTTAACCCTCCATAGCCCATGTTCCCTGTAAAATAGTTATCTCCAAGTTATAATGCCCTGTTCAATGTAATTTCAGTTTGTTCAATGTAAACCGCACTGATGCAGAATAGCGCGGTATATAAGACAATATAATAAAATAAATAAATAAACACTGAAGGTGATAAGTTACCTTTCCAGAATCTTACACTGGGTGAAAGACTCGCCATAAAATCTTTACAACAAAACACTAGGATTGTTATAAAACCTGCTGATAAAGTGGGGGCAATAGTAGTTTTAGACACAAATAAATATATAGAGGAAATAAATAGACAACTTAGTGATAAATCCTTTTATCTTAGATTAGATTGCGATCCAACAGATAAACTAAAAAGTAGTATTGATAACCTTGTGTTTGCGATGCCTCCACTTGGGCCCAAGGGCTTACAAGCTGGAAATGGCCTTATGTATCCTCCTTGAATAAAGTTCCCTTTGAAGTCACCAGGGTATTCTGGGACTTGTAGTGCTTTTTTACTCTTGAAGGACAAATTGTAGTTGAGTCGGTGGTTGTAAGGCAGCAAGAAAATTTATTGTGGGGATTTTCAGGCATTCAAGGTTCAGTACACAACCAAGGCAGAAGGATACATCTCCAACATAAAGATGAAATCAGGATTAAATCAGGATAATGAGAATGACGTAAAAAAAACCTTTTCCAGTGTTCAGCTGTTCTGCTTCTCAGACACACTCACACCGAGGACTGCCTCGTGTGGTCAGTTAACAGCAACACAAGCAAATTTATAACAGCTGTGGTTTCTCTTTTGAAAGCAAACTTTTCCACAGCACTGCTTCTTACCTTCAGCAAGTAATAAAACTCAGTGCAACACAGAATTAGCTTTCCTCAGCTCAAACAGGAACTGCCCTTATTTCCTATACAGTTTCACAGATTCTCAGTTCCCATTCAACACTGCAGAATCTTCTCTTAAAGATAAAGAACAGTCCATTGGAATGGGGTCACATTCACAATTAGGCAAACAAGTATCTACTTGCATTCCTTCAATAGCATCAAGGCAAACAGTATCTCTCTCAGGATTATAAGCCTTCTCAAACTTTCTCTCTTTCAAGAACTCCTGAAATTGGTTCCACAGCAATTCAGCCTGTGCAGGCACCTCTACATTAGGGGAGTGAACTTTTTCCTCAGAAAACAGCTTTCTTAATGCTTCTAGCTTTGGAGTTTCAAAGGCTGTGCTTTTATCAGGGCTATGGCTTTTCTCATATGAAAAACTCTCTACCCACTTCTTAACAGTAGACGGTGAGGACTCAGCTTCCTGACCTTTAGAACTGGCAAATTGTCTCTCTGCTGAATTATCAGTAATGAAACTGCTGGCTTTACCTTGGGGATGTTTCCTCAGACAAACGCTGCTTTCTTTCCTCCTGGGTTCCTCCATGCTCTGAAATGCAGCCTCCTTATGTCCTTCTCCAGTCCCTCTGAGGTAGCTGCTTTCTTGGGAGATTTCCTCTGGCTTTCTCCTCCAGCTAAGCACAGCTTCAGCTTCTCTCTCTCCTCTCTCACCTTTCCAGCTCCAACAGCTGTTCCTGTTCCTTTCTCCACGTCCACCTCTCCTCCGTTCACCTGTGCCTCTGCCTTCTGTTGCTGTCTTCGTATCTGTACCTCCTGTGCCTGTCTTTCCTGTGTTCCTTGAGTCAGTGCTTCTTCCCTTGACTGTTCCTGTGTGTCTTTTGCTTTGCTCTGCTCGTGGTTTTAAACACTGCTGCCTGCTGGGCATTCCCTGTTCTCTGCACCTGTGTGACCAATCAACAGGGAAGCCTGTCTCCACCCCTGAGCTAGGGCGTGGCCTGACTTTAGCAGGGAGCTGACTTTTCCTCTGATCTGGCTTGTAATTCCCCTGCACGTGTGCACTGCCATTCACTTCAAAGGGGAAACCAGGATTTTCTTCAAGTTCCATATCTTCCAGAGAGCTTTCATCACTACAGTTGAACGCTTATGAAATAGGACACATCACTAAGAAGGAAAAAGAGTTCCTAATAATGGATAAACCTATTATACCTACCATTTATATAATTCCAAAGATACACAAATCATTAGAGAATCCTCCAGGTCGACCTATTGTGTCAGCTATTGGCTCTCTGCTAGAACCCCTTTCTCAGCTAATAGACATAATCTTGCGCCCATTTGTCAAAAAGATGTGGTCTTATGTACGTGATTCATCTCATGCAATACAGATTTTTTCTTCATTTCAAAATTTAGACTCCGATGTATTATTGGTGACCTTAGACGTAGAATCATTGTACACAAATATTCCACAATCCGAGGCTTTAGATATCATTGAACAATTTCTGTTGATCAGACAAAATCACAAACGTATTCCCACTACATTTCTTCTTTCATTAGCAGAAATTGCAATGTGCAAACATTTTTTTTGCTTTAGGGAACTATTTTATCAACAAGTTAAGGGGGTTGCCATGGGGTCCTCGATGGCTCCTGACATTGCCAACCTATATATGTTCCAATTTGAAGAGAATTTTTTGAAAGACCATTTATTTAAGAATGAAGTAATATTGTGGATACGTTATATTGATGATATTTTTATACTTTGGAAGGGTTCTACAGATACATTATCTGAATTTAACACATGGGTCAATGCATTAGATGTGAATCTACGTTTTCAGATCACTTATGATTCCATACAAATAGCTTATTTGGATCTTTTAGTTAGAAAGGAAGGGAAGAGGATTACCACAACGTTATACAGAAAACCCACAGATAAAAATCAATTATTACACTACACTAGTTTTCATAACCCTGCTCTTAAAAATAATTTGCCTGTGGGACAATTCCTTAGGGTAAAAAGGGTGTGTATGACTATGCAGGATTTTGAATATCATGTCAGAGACATGAAAGATAGATTTAAAACACGTCAATATCCTATTCATTGTATTGAAAAAGCATATGATAGAGCTTGGGATGACTCACGAGACATATTGTTAAAATTAAAAGAAAAGAATAGTTAATCAAAATTTGTATGTCCCCTCCTATATTCTTTACAGTCACACAAAATTGTAAAGATACTCAAGAAAGAATGGCGTCTCATCCAGACCCTTCCTGGTTTCCAAAATGTTTCACTTACAGTAGCCCACAAGAGAAATGTGAACCTCCGGAACTTCTTAGTGCCTTCGGCCTTTACAGAAATTACGCCGCGCCGCAGGGCAGGGTCCCGAGGCCGGTACAGTAACCGGGTCCCCGGAGCCCGGCCTACCTGGCGAGTTTTCTTCTGGCAGTGGGCTAGGCAGGGGGAGGAGGGGGGCCGGCGTCTGGGTCCCAGCAGCCCCGCATCTGCGACGTGGGCTCTGGAGATTGGCTCTGGGGCTTGAGGTGGGCGGGCCGGCGGAGGGAGAGGGAGATCTGCGGTGTGGGATCCCTCTCTTCCTGCTGGCTCGCCTGCAAGAAAGGTGTGTTGGGTTTGTCGCCTCGTGGTGTGGGTCCCCTTCGTTTCGCGGAGACTACTGGGGGGGGGGGGATGTTAAGGTGCCGGAACAAGGCGCGGGTAGTCGGTCGGGGGTCCTTGTTGTGGCGCTTCGTCTGAAGTTAAATAAATTAATAAAGTGCATCAGCGTGGGCTTTGAGTTTGCGCCACGTGTTTGGCCTTCACGGGTGGGGCCCAGGATCGGAAGCAGCCTTAGGGATCGGGTGCCGTCTCGGGAGTGCGTGCCGGGGGGTAGGCCCGGGCGTCCCTGCTTGTGGCCTTTAAAAAATTAATTAATTAATTTTAAAAAAAAGGGGGGGGGGAAAGGGGGCATTTATAGCAGATTTGAGGCTGGGGGGGTATAGAAAACTTATATTAAAAAAAAAACAACCAGCAATATAGAAATAGTTAGAGGGCAGTGTTGGGTGAATAGGGCATAGAGGCACACTGGTGGGGGGGGTATGGCATGCCGGCCTAGGGGGAGAGGGGTTGCCAAGAGGGCGGGGGATGTGGGGGTGGCTGCTCGGGGACAAAGTGCGCTGCGGCGTGGTTGTTCTTCATCTGTTTGGGGGGGGGGCTGATAGAGGAGCATCAGCGGCGGGGGTTTCTTGGGGTGCTAGGCAAGGGCAGAGTAGGGGAAAATTGCGGGGGATTGGCGGCAGGGGGGCCTCAACGGGGGTTCCTCGAGGCGGTCCTGGGGGGTTGGCTCCGGAGTGCCCGGGGGTGGGGAATCAGGGCTCCCGTCATGAGAGGGGGGAGGAAGGGCAGCTGATTTGGCAGCGGGCGGGGTTGGTGCCACGGGCCCCACCGGTGCTGGGGCGGCCCAGCAGGTGGCGGCGCAGGTGGAGGGTCTGCGGTCGGCTGCTGTGGTGGGGGCGTCCATCAGGGCACCTCCTTCTTCCCCAGCGGGGGAAGGGCGTTTTGTGCACCCGGGCATGGTTGGGCCTTTGGGCCGGTGGGCGGGCGGGCCTGGTCCGTGGGGGGGCCTGGGGGTGGCAGATGGGGCGGCTGGTTCGGGGCTGGTAGTGGAGGGTTTGGGAATGTTGGGGGCAGGGGTGCCGCTGCTTGGGATGCCGGCGGACTCCTCAGCTTGGGGTTGGGGTGGGGGGCCGGGTGCGGCGTCTGGCGTTTCGGGGACTTTTGCTGCTGGTTTCTCTCCTTCTTTTTCCCTGCAGGCTCTGGGCAGTGCACCATCCAGGGCGAGCATGGCGGACACAAGCAGGGCTGTGGCAGGAGGTCCCGCACGTCCCACAGAGGAGTTGCCTAGTCCGTTGGCTGGGGTTCCATGCATGAGCACTCCGCTGGTTTCTCCACCCGGGAATGGTGAGTATGTCTCGGAAATTGCAGGGGGGGTAGTGCGCAGAACTCGACTGCGGGCGGTGCCGCGGGACGAAAAGCAAAAGCTAAGCGCAGGTGGGGTCGACGCTGCCAGCGTGTGTCTTCCTCATCCTCATCCACGTTCTTGTGCACGTCTTCTTCGGGTGGCTCGGTGCGGGTGGTGGGGCCTAACGAGGAGGGCGGCGGGAACACCGTGGTCCGTTGCACAGAATTGTGGGAGAGGGTGCCGCAGAAGCTTTGGCACCGGATCAAGCGGCGCAAGTA
The DNA here is from genome assembly GCA_033557465.1 of Ichthyophis bannanicus. Classification (NCBI taxonomy): domain Eukaryota; kingdom Metazoa; phylum Chordata; class Amphibia; order Gymnophiona; family Ichthyophiidae; genus Ichthyophis; species Ichthyophis bannanicus. Next base: position 157,850,615 of record CM066039.1, on the reverse strand, counting down.
CATTGACATTTTCCGCCTGCTCAATGGCAGGAAACAGTCCGATGAGAGCCGCAAAAAGCGCAAAGAGGATAAAAAACCCAGCAGGGTGCGCAAGGCCTCCCGTAATACCCTCAATTGGACTCGTGCTTTTTTGCGTTTGGCCAGTGTGTGGGGACATTATTTCCCCGATCAGTACGGGGCGCTGCTGGCCTATGCGGATGCGATTCTGGCTGCGTTGCAGGCTCACGACGGTTGGGCCTGGCTGAATTATTATGAGGAGTTCAGGGACCTGATGGAAGAAAACGGATGGTTATCGTGCGGGACGAAGGACATTAATTTGTGGCTAACACAGATGTCCGCGAAGACTCGGGTAGGGGGAGCAGGAGGCACAAGTAGCAAGGCCGGGCCGTCACCTGGGGGGTAGCTGAGGGGGTGGGTGTGCGGTCCTTTCGAGGGCCAGCTCTTGCGGCGTCCCAACCAAAAACGGGTACCACGGGGGGACATCTGCTGGCGTTTCAACAAGTCGTCCTGCCCATTCCCTGATTGTAAATTTAAGCACGCCTGCTCCCTGTGTAGAAGTGGACACTCAGCCATCAAATGCAGTCGCAAGGGGGTGGCGGGAGCCCCAGTCGGGGGCAAGTGAAGTAGTTTGCGGGGGGTTGGCTCCCACACCCATGCGGGTCGAAGTGATGCGCCCTTGGTTAGCACTGTACAGGCGGTCTCGCCGTGGGGGGGGCGAGGGGTTTGCTGTTAAATGGTTTTTCTGAGGGTTTTCAAATTCCATTGCAGTGTGTGCTGGCGGCGAGTGGTTCTCGAAATGCCGGTTCAGTGCGATCAAAGTTAGAGGTGGTTCGGAGGAAAATTGCGGAGGAATGTGCGCTCGGCAAGGTAGCGGGGCCTTTCCGGGAGCCCCCGTTTTCTCCGTTCACAGTTTCCCCTTTGGGCGTGGTTCCTAAAAAAGAGCCGGGCAAGTTCAGGTTGATTCATAACCTATCTTGCCCGCCCGGGGATTCTGTGAATGATCACATTCCGCGGGAGCTTTGCTCGGTACGTTACGTTTCCTTCGACGCGGCGGTGGCCTTGGTGCACCATTGTGGACCGGGCACCTTGATGGCAAAAGGGGACATTGAATCGGCTTTTCGTTTGCTGCCTGTTCACCCTTCGGCGTTTCCGTTATTGGGCTTCTGTTCTGAGTCGAGGTTTTATTTCGACAAGTGTATGCCTATGGGCTGTGTGATATCCTGCTCCTACTTTGAAGCCTTCAGTACCTTCCTGCACTGGGTTGTGGAAAAAAAAACAACTGGCGTTCGTAATATAGTGCATTACTTAGATGATTTTTTGTTTGTTGGGCCTGGTAAGGGGTGAACCTGTGCCACCTTGCTGGAGGCTTTCCTGAGTGTGGTGGGTGACTTCGGCATTCCCATAGCAGCAGGAAAGACCGTGGGGCCGGTAACATGTCTCACCTTTTTGGGTATTGAGATCGATACCGAGGCTATGGTCATGCGTTTGCAGGTACAAAAAATCAAGCGGCTCAGGGAATTGGTGGAGTCGGTGGGGTCGTCAGCCAAGACCACCCTTCGGGTCTTGCAGTCATTGGTGGGGCACCTCAATTTTGCCTGCAGGGTTTGCCGCTGGGGCGTCCTTTCGTGCGGCGGCTGTCGCTGGCTATGGTGGGGGTGCACCTTCCGCATCATCGGATCCGGTTGTCGGTGGGTATGCGTGAGGATTTGCGGGTGTGGGATGCTTTCCTGATGTGTTTTAATGGCTGCTCGGTGCTTCAGCAGCCGGAAATTTCGAATCGGGATCTGCATTTGTTCACGGATGCGGCGGGTAGTTCGGGTGTTGGAGTTTACTGCTAAGGGGCTTGGTGCGCAGAACTGTGGCCGAGTGAATGGGTGCAGTCCGGTTTGACCCGTAACATCACCTTCCTGGAACTTTTCCCTATAGTGGTTGCCTTTTGGGTCTGGCCTGAGCATCTGCGCGATAGGAGGGTGGTGTTCTGGTGCGACAACGCGGCAGTGGTTGAGGTCATTAATCGGTAGGCGCCGCGGTGCCCCAGGGTGACTTCCTTGATGAGGGTCTTTGTATTGGCTTGCTTGCAGTTAAATGTTACTGCCAGGGTGCATCACGTGCTAGGCTCCCAGAATTCCATTGCTGATGCTTTGTCCCGTTTTCAGTGGGTGCAGTTTCAGCGGCTGGCTCCAGAGGCGGCTGCACGGATCCTGGAGCATCTCTGGAGAGTTGGGACCCCAACTTGATGGCTCTGCTGTCTGCGTCTGTGGCGCGTGGCACTTGGGCGCTTTATCAGCAGGGATACGCCCAGGTGAGTGCGTTCTGGGTGCAAGGGGTTGGTCGGGGTGGGTGCCCGACGGGCTGGTGGGGCAATTTATTTTGTGGGCAAAAGGGGAGGGTCGGGCTCGGTCAGCGGTGGTGTCTGCCTTAGCTGGGTTTTCCTTCTTTTGTAAGGCAGCCAGGTGGGGCAATCCCAGGGTATCCTTCTTGGTTCAGCGCCTCTTGGCGGGCTGGGCCAGGGTGCATCCTAGAGTACGGGATTGGTGGCTCCCGGTTTCCCACAATCTGTTACTGCAAATATGCGAGGCGTTACCTCACATCGCGGCATCGGGTTTCGAGTCGACTTTGTTCCACGCGTTATTTGCGACGGCCTTTTTCGGGGCTTTTCATGTGTGCGAGCTGGTGCCCAGGTCTGGGCGGCAGGGTGCATTTGGGGGGCTCAAATGTGAGCATGTCCAGGTAGAGGCTTCCCAGGTGTGTATTTACATCCCGCGTTCCAAAACGGACCAGGCTGGAAACGGTTGCTGGGTGGTCCTGCGTGCTATCTTCCCCTTGTTATCTTGCCCGGTTCATGCCATCCGGTCCTTCCAGCGGTTGCGGTCGGGGGGCGGGGCAAGTTCTTTTTTACCCATGAGGACGGCAGGCCGGTAACTCAGTTCCAGTTTACGGCGGTGTTGCGCTTGGTGTTGCGGTTCTTGGGATATGACGACAGGGTCTTCGCTTCGCATTCCTTTCGGACTGGTGCGGCCATGAGCGCGGCTGCGGCAGGGCTGGATGCCCGGGTTATTCAGCGGATCGGTAGGTGGCGTTCGGGGGCGTATGAAGGGTACGTGCGCCCGTAGTGGGGTTGATTCGTTGTTTTGGGGGTGAGCTGTGGCATTTCATACGGAGCAGGGGTGCGGGGGGGGGGGGGTATGCTAACATTTTGTCTTCCAATTGCAGAGTTGCCGGCTGGTGGCAGTCCAATTCTCTCCTTTTCAGATGGCGTGTGCTCCGGTGACTGGTGGATCGTCGGCCACTCCTTCGTTTATTGGGCGGAGAGGCGAGCGGCGGTGCGGCCGCTGGGCATCCACCTTGGGCTAGCTGATTCCGGAGTGCGGCTCTGCTGGATGGGTCAACATGGCATGCGATGATGGCAGCTCTTGGCCTTTATCCGGGTCCAGGTCGGGCAGCGGCGGCAGCCAGTCGGGTTGCTAATTCATCTCGGCGGCAACGACTTGCAGAGCTGGTCCTGTCGGCAGATTATCCGGGCTGTGCAGAGGGACATTGCCCTGGTTCGAGAGTTAATTCCAGGCTTGGCCATCATATGGTCGGACATAATCCCACGTCCTGCCTGCTGGGACCAGCGGCGCTGGTCTCAGGGCCTGGTCAAGATAAACAGACAAATCAGGCATTGGGTTCAGCAGATGGGCGGGTTGCAGGTGTTGCACCCTTGGGCGGAGGTCAAATGTACGGGACTGTATCGCTTGGACGGGGTGCACCTTGCCCCGGTGGGTCAGGATCTATTGCTTAATGACTGGCAGGAAGCTCTGGAGGGGTGGTGCTGGTCGCAGCTTTCGTTGGGGGCAGCACAAGTTTAGTGGTCTACCTTGCACCGGTGGCGGGGTAGCGAGCAGGCGCTCACCAACCCGGCGGGGCATCAAGGCGGATGCCGCTTTGCTTGGGAGCGGCGGTGCTCCTAGGTTGGGAGAGACATCACGGCTGGTGTCTCTGCCCGGTGGAAGGCAACTTGAGCCGGCCTTTGCTAATAATATGGCGAGGCGGGCGGTAGGGGAATGGGGGGGTGGATGATGCTCCACCTTGCTATAAATGGCTGGTGGGGGGCATCATCCGGAACAATGGGGGGGGGGGGGGTCTTCATTGCATTTGCGAATGTTGAGTTGGCCCGTTTGGGCTGGTGTTTCTATACTGTTTCTATACTGTTAATAAAGCTGCGACCAAAAACTAGTTCACCAAAATGCCAGTGTCTGTGTGCTCTGTGCAGGGGGGTGCAGGTTCGGGTGCTCAAGCCTGGGGGGGGGTGGGGGTGAGGTTGGAGGTTCTGGAGTCGCCGATAGCGGGCATCCGGATACCTCGGTTAGTTACGCCATGCCGCAGGGCAGGGTCCCGAGGCCGGTACAGTAACCGGGTCCCTGGGGCCCGGCCTACCTGGCGAGTTTTCTTCTGGCAGCGGGCTAGGCAGGGGGAGGAGGGGGGGCCAGCGTCGGGGTCCCAGCAGCCCCGCGTCTGCGACGTGGGCTCTGGGGATTGGCTCCGGGGCTTTGGGGTGGGCAGGCCGGCGGTGGGAGAGGGAGATCTGCGGTGTGGGATCCCTCTCTTCCTGCCGGCTTGCCTGCAAGAAAGGTGTCCCTTCCCTCCCTCCCTCTTTTTGGCGGGTATGGGGTGTGGGCGTCGCAGCTGGGGGTGGGGGTTCTTCCTTCGTGGGGGGGGGGCGGGGTAGAGAGCAGGCGCTCGCCGACCCGGCGGGGCATCGAGGTCGTTGCCGCTTTGCTTGGGAGCAGCGGTGCTCCTAGGTTGGGAGAGACATCACGGCTGGTGTCTCTACCCGGTGGAAGGCAACTTGAGCCGGCCTTTGCTAATAATATGGCGAGGCGGGCAGTAAGGGAATGGGGAGGTGGATGATGCTCCACCTTGCTATAAATGGCTGGTGGGGGGCATCATCCGGAACAATGGGGGGGGGGGTCTTCATTGCATTTGCGAATGTTGAGTTGGCCCGGTTGGGCCGGTGTTTCTATACTGTTAATAAAGCTACGACCAAGCACTAGTTCACCAAAATGCCAGTGTCTGTGTGCTCTGTGCAGGGGGTGCAGGTTCAGGTGCTCAAGCCTGGGGTGGGGGTGAGGTTGGAGGTTCTGGAGTCGCCGGTAGCGGGCATCCGGATACCTCGGTTACGTAGAGTATTATCCAAACACAAGGGACAATTCCAATGCGGCCATTGTTCTGTTTGCCTTCATACTTTACCAGTGCGCAATGTCTTTATTCATCCTGGCACACAAAAGAAGTTTTACATAAATGACTTTTCGAACTGTGAAACATCTAATGTTATTTATGTGATTCAGTGCCCTTGCGATAAATTATATCTGGGTAAATCTAATCGGAGTGTACGCAAACGCATAATAGAACACAAGAGCTGTATTAGAAGGAATTTGGTAAATAAACCACTAGTACAGCATTGGCTAGATATGGGACATAAAATAGCAGATATAAAGTTCTTTGTTTTGAAGAAGGTTCAACATAACTGGAGAGGAGGAGATTTAGTCAAAACATCTCTATGATTAGAACAAAAATATATATTTTTACTTAATACTATTTCTCCATATGGACTTAATTTGGATCAAGATTTATCTGTATTTTTGTGATTTATTCTCTGCATGTATCCAGGTGGTGTTGATAAAAGATCACATCTTTTATGATCATCGGTAAAATACTGGTGGGTCGGGATGTAATAAGTTTGAGTCTAACATTTTATGGCTTTCATCAATATTTAGCGTCGTTGCCCCTCACTGTAACCATAGATTTAGTGATAGTATTTAGGTAAGCACTGGTATTCTTTTATTTTCAGCGCCTGTTTTTACAATTGACCAACACAAGACAGGTTTCTTTTATTAAGCTCGTTTTTTAAGAGCAAGTATTATTTAAATTTCATATTGGGCGTTTTATTGATTAATTATTGTTAGCTTATCTGTTTATTCCCCTATTTCCCGCTGAAAGGGGTTTAAAAAGGCTACGGCGCATGTGCAGGCGTCCTTTCTGTGCAAGTTCACTTTCATACAACGTTCGCCGTCAGCGGTCCTGCAGTTTTATCACAGGTTGTATTTCAGCAGTCTTATGTGTTTTTTATTTTCATTTGTGTGCAGCCGGAATGTTTTTTATTTCCATGTTTTTTATTTCGGTGGCTGCCGTCTCCTTAATCCCATAATGATTTATACCCGTATCCATGTGGTAATGTAGAAATAGATCACAATTTTATGTTCATTCACAACATATCGTTTGGTTCGGATACAATGTTGTTGGATCCAATAATTTATTTCATTCTTTTTATTGTTTTACATTATCAATTGTTTCTGTGTCTTTTTAAGAATTTGTAACAGCATTTTTGCAAGTGCCGCCACTTTTTTGGTTTAGCGCCGTTTTTTATAATTGTCTTACTATAGATGGGTTTCTCTTCTTCTTATGCTCGTCTCTTGAGAGCAAGTGCCCTTTATTTTTTATGTCTATTTTTTAGTGATTGGTTTTTCTATCAGATTATTTCTCTCTTTTTCCTGTTAAAAGGGTTTTTAAAAGGCTATGGCTTGTGCAGGCGTTTTTCTGTACAAGTTCAAGTTTTGAACATTGCCCGCCATTAGTGGTTCTGTAGTTCATTTACTGGTTTCTTTTCAGCAGTTTCATGTGGTTTTTAAGTTATTTTATGTGTAGCTGATATTATATTTTTATGCCGAGAGTTGCTGACCTTTTATATCACAATTATTTAAACCTGTTCATATTTGTGCGGCGGCAATCTAGTATTCTATAAGTTCAGTTACTGACACTTCTTATTGTTTTACTGCCTACTAGTGGTCTCCTTCTGTTATTTATCTGCATTGTTTTTTATTTTTAGAATCTATTATGTTTAACAATATGTTAAGAGGTCATACATAGAATCCCTCTATTTCTTATAAAGAATCCTTGGTTTTGTTACAATTGCCATTATTATATACAATGTATATAAAATGTATTAATTCATAGTTGTTTTTTCACAAAGGTCTCATTTATCCTGGTATAAGGGCGACTCTTGTGGAATTAGACGCTGCGGTGGTTTTTGCTTTTCAAAAGAGGGGATCATCATTAAATACAATATCGGTACAGCGGTATGTTTTCACATTTTCTTAGCTTTGCCTTTTTTACACCCTTCACTCATTTCTGGTGTTAAGTCTTATCAACAATTTTTATAATCTATTGTTCACAACTGATTTTTGTATTCTTTTCAGTTACAGTTTAAGTTTGTTTTTTTATTCTTCCAATTGTTTTTTCCATTTGAGTTCATATTTATAAATATAATATATTCCATTGGAGAACCTGCTTTTCACTGATTCACTCCTGTTCCTAGGTTCCTTCATTTATTTAGGATACATTTAATATCCTTCATGTACATTCATATTACGCCCGATTTATATATGATATATGATTTATTATAACAAAGTTTTTACCCTGCTCTCTCGTTTATCCTCCCCCTTTTGTTTTTTGTTTTAGTGAGTGTATATTTATTCAATATTATTGTAATTTTAGATATTTATACAGTAATGATGTTTATGTATATTGTTTTATGTGAGTTGTATTTGTGGTTCTATTCATGCATTTTTACATACATTTTTATCATATTGGTTTTTTGTAAGGTTATTTAATGTAATGATATATATATATGTCATTTTAGGTGTTTCTAGCGTTTAAAGACATGATTTTATTACTTCTATTTTTATATTTATTTTATTTTTTGTTTTTGCTCTATTTATGTATTTATTTATAGTGAGCCGTATACCCCTGAGGAAGTATTATACGAAACATGGCCAGTGTCGGGTTTATAGGCACACTCAATCCGTTTGGACTAATAAAGGCTGTTTTTTGACACCCCCCCCCCCCTCCCCAGCCATGTTTCTAGACTGTTTTTTTGGTGGTAGAGATCAGGACAGCATCTGAATTCAAAGAAGCATGAGACAAACACAGAGGATCTCTAAAGGAAATAAGGGGACTGTTGTAGTGGTTGACATGGATGGACAGATTAGATAGGCCATGTGGTCTTTTTCTGTCATCATGTTTCTGTATCATTCTGAAGGTAGGGTCTCCAGAATTGCACACAATATTCCAAATGAGGTGGCATCACAGAATTATACAGAGGCATTATCACCTCCTTTTTTTCTGCTGGCCATTCCTCTCCCTATACACCCAAGCATCCTTCTGGCTTTTGCAGTCACCTTTTCTACTTGTTTAGCTACTTTAAGATCATCAGACACAATTACACCTAGATTCTGCTCTTCTTTTATTTATTTACATTCTCTTATATACTGTGCTATTCTGCATCAGTGTGGTTTACATTGAACAAACTGAAATTACATTGAACAGGGCATTATAACTTGGAGATAACTATTTTACAGGGAACATGGGCTATGGAGGGTTAAGTGGCTTGCCCAAGACCACAAGGAGCACCTGTGGGACTAGAAACCCCAGTCCTTCCGGCCCAAGTGGGATTTGAACCCCTGACCTTCCAGCCTGAAGTACCTTGCCCCAACCACTAGGCCACTCCTCCACTCCTTTTGTGGACAGAAGTACTTCACCCCCTACACTGTACAGCTTCTTTGGATTTTTGCAGCCTAAATGCAGGACCCTGCATTTTTTAGCATTAAATTTCAGCTGCCATATTCTAGACCATTCTTCAAGTTTAGCTAGATCCCTCTTCATGTTGTCAATTCCTTCCTGTGTGTCTACTTTATTGCTATTAGGTAGGTCTGGAGGGAAGGTCAGAGAACATCTGCAAATGGGACTATCATCTAAATCATATGCTGTGCAAAGCCCAAAAAGGGATACGGCGATCTATCCCCACCACACCATCACAACACACATATCATGGGGCACAGGGTGTATAGAGGCACACATGACGATGCATGTCCACCAGTGTTTGCATTATCAGGCACCAAGCGCACAACCCTCATCCTCTGATCCAGTCCTAGGTGAGGCACCACTGTTCTATGCTCTGGAGATTGACATATGCTTGTCCACTATACTGTAAAAGCCCAGGAATGAATTGTGATGCCACATCTATGACTGCCATATATGATCATGGCTATGATCTGAAGCTACTGATCCCCTGACAAAAGGGCCGGCTCATCCACTAGGCAGTTGTCTAGGGTTGCAGATTTCTATGGGTTTCAGCACACATGGCCTGCTGCCCCTCTGCATGCTGAGCCACACTGCCCCCCCTCCATGCTGAACCATGCCGTGCTGCGCCCCCTGCTACTGCTGGTTCTGGTGGCAGGAGGGATGGCTAGGCTTGGTGGCAGGCCATGTGTGCCAAAGCACATGGCCTGCCTATGAGATGTGCCCCCCGCTTGACACCACCACCGGAATCGGCAGTAGCATGGCTCTGCACAGGTGGCATGGCTCACCAATGGGGGGGGGGGTGGCATGGCTCTGGGGGGTGGCACAGCTTGGAGGGGCGGCACAGCCGGGGCTTCTGCCTAGGGTGGCAGAAACCCTTGGGCAGGCCCTGCCTGACAGCATCCCACCACTGAGTGACATAGCTACCATACAGGTATGGCTGTGGTCCTTGGAGCCTCCACCATTTCCAAGATGACTGCCAATTTGAAGATGTGACATGCATAGGCTCAGCTGAAGCCACAAACAACCTGCAAAGTATGTTTGCAAAACCACATGCCACTGGGTAGCTAAGGTGAGTGGTGTGGGGGCCATGCAGAAATAAAAGAGGCATACAGGCTACCTGTGTCTCACAGACAAAGCCATCAGGCAATCTGGTGAATGCCCTACCCTGCAGTGACATGAGAAACCCCAAAATACATACGTAGCCATCATACATTATGATCCTGCCCTTTAAACTGTTTCATTGTGTTTAACTGCTGTCAGCTCATTGCTGACTCCTGGTAATCCAGGAGCACCTTGATGTTACTACCAAGGGATGGAAAGAAGTACACTGCCTGATCTCTTCCCACAAGGCAATGGTGATTAAAGTGACTTTTCCCCAAGGGCACGAGTGCCAGTGAGAATCAAACCCTTATTTATGGGGGTACTAGGCTATGGCTTTGCCCATTAGGATAATCATCCACTTTACTCCAGTTATACCTGGTCTCAAGCCCATATGCCCTATGCTGTCAAGTAGGTGCTTTCCTGCTTGACAGCTGGAAAAATCCAGTTGGAAAAATCCAAGTTATCAATGTCCCTGTTTAATGTACATTACCAAGTTCAAGTTGCAATGTAAACCACTTTGACTGAAATGATAAAGCGGTATTAAAAAACCTGTTAACCTTCCTGGGGGAATTACAACACTTTCCAATGAAGCAAGGCTTAGGCAGCCACTATGTAGCTGTGCCTTGCATATCAGGTTAGGTACCTATATCCCGAAAAGTGCAAGATCTGTCTGGCCAATGGCAACATGGAGTCCTATTCTAGGATATCATCCCCAGGGAATTATCAGGCTCCTGATCATGATACCAACATCACCGACATGCCCAGTACCATAACTGCTGCGAGACCATATGCTTGTGTCTGAGTCACGGTGTCATATGAAAGCCCCAGCATCTGAGTGTGCTTGTTAGCCAAACAATCATTCCTTGCTTGATTGTAAATGGGATTAGCCCACAAGCTAGTTTGCCTAGTCAGCCAGTCCCTAAGGGAAGAACACTGGCCATAGCTGGATGCCTGACAGGGCCATCCAGCTATACAAGGGACTTGTCAGCAACCCAGCAGAAGGACACAATAGCTCAACATACAAGACAATCACCCTACAAATCATTGGTCATCAGTTCAAGTCTGATCTGTGATCACTAAGCTAACAGAATCACAATGCATGTATTGGGTCCTCATATTTTAGGCCAGAAAGCCACTTGCCATAGTGCAGTCATGACATTTTATTGGACTGTAACAATACCCCTCTCCCCCTCTTGCAAGGAGAACAATTGTGTGGATGTAAAGAACTTTTACTAGTTTCCATTGGAGACAAACAAATGGATCTCTATCTTATTGACACATTCAGGCCTCACAGCTCTTGAGAGTCCCAGAGAGGACACCCCAAGCAACTTGGGAGATGCACATCCATCCTAGATGTCACCGTCCCCATTGCTGCTGTCACAGCTGCTCCACAGAAGGCTCCTGGGTATGGATGCCATATGGCACCAGAGTCGCCTGACCAGTTGGATCCAGTTCTGCACTTACATATAGGGAGTTGCAGTCTTAATTCTCTTATGGAGTAAAATAAACAAAACAGAGCTAGAAGTCACTCCATGCAATGGGGTAAGCACAAGATGATATCCAACCTATCAGGCGATTCTGGAGTCTGTTGGCAACCCTTCTCCTGAGTTATGGTGACATGAGTGATTGCCTTGCATGAGTTGTGATCTGCACAGTTGCTTAGTGACCCTGTTCCTGGAATGGGATCATTACGCTTTGCGTCTGCACGATAAGGTTTGCAGCACTGAATCTGAAGCCTTGGATGTGGAATCACAAGTACTATAATGCACAGGGCCAGCCAATCCCATTAGACAAGCTAGGTGGCCACCTAGGGTGGCTGATCCAGGTAGTGTCTTTGTTCTGCCACTTTGCTGCCTGTGGCAGGCCATGTGCTTTGGCAACTTACTATTGGAAGGGGGTCAGAAGCAGCAGGCCATGTGTGCTGAAGCATATAGTCTGCTGCAGGCAACAAAGTGGTGACACAAAGCTGCCACTTTTACAATGCTGCCCCACCCACCACTCACCTCCCCCCAAGAGGAAATTGGCAGCAGTGGGGGGGGGGGGGGGGAGTCAGTGTGGCAGAAACCCTTGGGCCGACCCTGATAATGCATTGCAATGCATTACACCATGCCAGTTTGGCACCCTATTCCACATCTCAAATGGGGTACATAGCTCACTATGCCATCTCTCCACTCTACCCAGCAGCTATACACTTGGTAAACATCCTATGACCCCTATCTCTCTTGACCAGCTGGTCACAGTATTGTACCATACATGCATAGTCTTCCAGGCAGTAGCCATGGCCAGGTATTCGTTGGTACAGCCCTGCTGTATAAATAGACACCACTGCCTGGGAGCAATCACATGGCCCAAAAGGGTCATATCTCTGTCCGCAAACCACGTTTTGCTCCGCCTTTCCACATATGTCCGTACATATGAAGAGGGAGGGGTAAATGTCTCTTTGTGCTGGGCCTGCTACACGCAGTGTTCAATGGCCCATCACAGCATCCTCCCACCAACAGACAAAAGGGCATTATTACTGTTCACAGGGAACCAGGCCCAAAGCCTGTAGAACCTGCAGCACAGGATTCTCAGTCACTTAACAGGTCACAGTGCACACCAAGAGGACCCCCCCCCCCCCAAGCAAATCTCTAGCTCAACAGAAATGTACATTTCTGTGGGAAAGATGAGCTGTTGCAACTGCCCTAGCAGTATAGACCATGGGGACATGCTGTGTTGTTTGTGGTGATGGCAGCAGCCCCTATCCCCCACAAAATATGCCTCAGTGGCCACAAGGTAATGGGGTGTTGCAATGCAGACATTATCCTGCTGTTAGAACCAGAGTAACCAGAAGAATGGCATGAACCTTAGAGAGGGTGCTGATGGAATTTTCATGCCTCTCCAACCATCTCAATATATAGCATGATGGTCAGCAGTTTCACCATGGCTTCAGCAGACAAATCTATCTGTCCAGCAAGCCATTCCATATTACTAGGACCTACCCAGCATGTGTGTACCTCTGTTTCATGCCAGCTGAAGGGTGAAGAAGCTAGCTGCAGTGAGGTTATTCCTTGGTGTAAGTCTATCACCCCTAGAGAGGGAGAAGAGATTGGGGTGTAGAGGCCAAAACCTAAGGAGGGAGCTAGTTCAATGCAGACCAAGATCATAGCTTGTATATCAGCAGGGAGGAAGCCACTCAAGTCATTAGGGAATCTAGGTTTCCTTTGCCCCCTGACAAAAACAGGAGGGTCATATGCATCAGCAGTCAATGCAGTGCTCTGAGCCTTTGAATGCTACCAGCACTGGGCATAGTTATGATGGCACAACAACCAGGGTGCCCCTCCCCCCCAATGCCAAGGCATCTGCAGCATCACAAGGGGGAAGTGGAGCTCAGCTACACTGGTGGCCAATAATGTGTCCCTGTGCATGTTGTGCCAGAACCTGAAACTTCTGCACCCCTGTGGAAGACCTGGACACCTTGGAGCCCAATATGCCCACATGTGGGCATGTGTGTATCCTCCCCTCTCTCCTAGTCAACTATCCAGTGGTCTAGGCGGCAAACGCATAGGTCTGGCTGCCCATTCCCCTCCCCCAAAACCAAAAATGCTACTGCAACAGCACTTGGCCAAGGTGTATTATTAGGTCCCCTTCTCTCAGTAAAGGGACCCTTGGCCCAGACCCTGCCTCACCAACCCACCTGTGTGTCCTTACACAGCCATTAGTGCAAACTGTATGCTCCTTTGTGCACCATGGTATCAGTACACATGCATGCAAACTCCTGTAAAGTAAAACATCTGTGATCCCCACTTTTGACACATTTGTGCTCTGTTCTTGCCCCTTTTGCTGTAATTAAAAACATCTTTGCCTCTCAAGTTACTTGAAGTACGTTGAACTCATAGTCCTTAGGTTCCCAGGCTGTATACATCTCTGGCCTGCCACCAGCATCACAGAGCTTTTCCCTCCCTAATCACCATGTTAACATCTCACCCTTTTCAAGCACACCGTGCTAGCCATATAGCCTCCAGCCTGTATGACCTGCTTTCACCTGGGACACAGTAGTTGCATGGTCACATATTCTGCCTAGCCATATAGGTGTAGCATACTAACCTGCCTTAGGTCTGCTGTTCATTTGTCTTAGCTGGATCCCTCTGTGTCACATCTGTACTGCTGTGGGTCCCCTGGATATGGTATGAATGTTCTTCTGTCAGTCCTGCATACCTTGCCTTTCACTGCCATGGGCAGGTGCAGGGCAGGACATACCCTGGCACTGCACACCAGGTCTGAGTGACACACAGAATTAGTGAAGCAGAGACTGTGCCCGAATTAGCAGCTTATCAACATGCATGCACATAGGCATCCCCCCATATACCTATGTACATAACATGCACTGCCTGGACCACTCGTCCTCAGAGTTTGTGAGCTGAGCATATCTCTCTGCTGTGATTACACTGCAATAGCAGCCATTTTTTCTTGACTTGGGGTTATCTCATCTTGGGGTTATTTCATCTTGGTGCTCTGTCTGAGTGTGTACCATCTGTGAGTGGGGAGAGGGGAAGGGAGAGGGATTGGGAATGGGATGCTTGTCTAGGGCAGGACTAGGCCCTTTGCCTAACTGCTGCCCTTTGTTTGATGTCTATTGTGTGGTCATGCCCTATATAACCACAGTTATGAAAGGGGAGGCACGGCGTCAGCCTAACTTGGATGGCAGCTCCCAGAAGGGACCTCAGGCACCAGCTCAGAGGCCAGCTGGTCAGCAGGGACAAGTGGGAGGCAGACAGGGAACAGGCCGGGCAGGAGGGGCACAGGTGACCTGAGGGATGACCCAACTGGACCTTCCCGTACCCAGCTGGAGGGTACAATAAGCAGGGGATGTCAAAGAGGCAAGGCAACAGCAAAGAGGTGGGGACTGGAGCAACCTGGCACATCTGCAGCAGCAGCACAGCAGGAAAGGGAGGTCAGGTGTTACCCTGCAGGGGGTCTGCTGGGAAAGGGAGCCCTAACAAGGTGGACAGGAAGGGCACACATACCCCTGTGGCAGATGAGGACTGGCAATGTGACCACTGGTTCTCCAGTGCCAAGAATGAGGTCCTTGTGGACCTGACTATTGAACCCTATGATATCCTGTATGGCAGGGGCATCACCAGGACCTCAATGGGGGCACACAGGGACATATGGGACTCTATAGCAGCTATCAATAGCACTGCAGGGGGCAACAATTAAAGCACATTAAGATAGTGCACTAATTAGCTGATATGAGCAGAGTGGTGAAGAAGCTCTCAGTAGTGCAGAAACATGCTAGGGGGACTGGCAGGGGCCCTCCCCTCTCCCTGGACTTCAATGTGCTGGAACAGTGCATATATGATGCCACGGGACCCAGTCTCATGAAGGTGCTGCCAGAGGACCTTGACACAGCTCTGGAAGTGAAAGATAAGGTACACGCATATGTTATTTGTATTGCTAAGGGACATGGGGTATGGTTTGAGGAGGGGAGTAGTGTGTGTTTGTGTGTGTGTATATCTGCTGATGGAGGCCCACATGTGCCTATAGTGCCCAAGCAGGAGTTTCGTACATTGCTCAGGTAAGATCAATGTCTGGTGCTGTGCAGTCTGTGGTCACATGGGTCCACAATCCATGGGCAGTGCAGGGCCATATGGGGCAGTGCAGCAGTTGACCTGAGGTAGGGTGTCCTAAGGTCATTAGTCCTTGCATTGAACATGTCCACAAAGCACCACAAACCTAACATGGTCATACACCATTGTGCATGGTATGGGACTGGTTGCCCAGCAGTGCCCACCCCAAAAAAATGTGGTCATAGTTATCTGCTATTGTGTGTCAGTGGATGAGGCAACCCAACAAGGAAGGCATGAGTGACACACAGCACTGCACAGGGCAGCTGAGGCAGCAAGTTGAATTCACACAGGCATGGCTTCTGTCCTGGCTGCTTATACATTTATTTAACATTTCTTATAAACTGCCTTTCATGATATCAAGGTGGTTTACATTGAACAGGGCATTATAACTTGGAGATAACTATTTTACAGGGAACATGGGCAATGGAGAGTTAAGTGGCTTGTCCAAGACCACAAGGAACACCTGTGGGACTAGAAACCCCAGTCCTTCTGGCCCAAGGTTGCTGTCCTCTAGTGGGGTTTGAATCCCCAACCCTCTGGCCTGAGGTAACTTGCCCCAACCACTAGGCCACTCCTCCCTTTCTGACTTTGTTGGAGCAGGGCATGGCAGGGTTGGCAGTTGTGGCCCTGAGGATCTCCTCTTGCCATAAATTCGAGGGCTATACATGTCAGAGCTCTCCAGTTGAACCAGTACTACCTGTATGCCCATACAAAAGGCAGTATAACAAATAAACTATAAACTGTATGCAAAGGGCCTTGGGGAGACACGCTGGCCTCAGAGGAGTGCGTATTCCATTTACGAATGTGGGCATCAATGTAACGGCGTCCATGGAGAGGTTCAGAAGGCCCTGCACAGGATTCCTCACAACATCCTGGCTAAGATGCATTTAATGGGTGCATAGGGTCCACAGGGAGATGTACAACTTGGTTCTCCTAGCAGGGGACAAGGTATCAATGTTAGAACAGTGATTATAGGTCCCCTCTGGTACATGACGCATATGTTCTGCAGATGGGGCTGACAGTGGGCTAGATGCAGCCTAACTGCAGACAGATGTGGTCTCTGGAGCTTCTTGGACCTTTTCCAGTTAGGGGGCTCGGTCATGCTGTATATGGTGATATCATTTTGGGAGGCCATGTTTGGAGGGAATTTTGCATTTGCCACAGATGTGGCCCATTGGCCGGATACAGGATGACAGAACCCACAGCTGCAATATGCATGAAGTTCAGGAGCAGGGATGAGCATTGTAAGGGCTGGGTGAGGAGGCATGCGGGAGACTGGCCAATGCATGCCAGGCACTCTCTGGGGCAGTATTTGTGTATATGTCTGCCTGCATAGCAATTCCTCCAGATAACAAGAGGCCTCTGACTCTCTTTACTCTGTCTCACTCCCTGTAGTATCTGGTGAGTAGCACATAGGGCAAGCACCAGAGGTGGAAGGGGATGTGGTGATGGGTGCATAGCAACAGCATGCAGAAGAAAGCAGGGTGCTTAGCGCAACAACAGCTGTAAATCCCCACAGGATGTGAGCGAGGAAACCCTGGACACCATGGCTGCTGGTGCCGTGCACACAGCTGCACCACTCCCCGAAGGATACATATTGAGTCCCGAGAGGGAGCACACACAGGTGTTGGTTTTTCGCAAGGCACAGTACCACCAACACAGGACACACCTAATGCACATCTGCAAACAGCACCCCCCCCCCCCCCCCCCAGCCAGCAGCTGCATCCATGGCTGGGGTATTCACAGATCCATGGCAGCTGCTGCATGATAACATGACGGGTCTCAGAGCAGAAGTGTGGGAAATGAGACAGGCAGTGGAGAGACAAGCGAAGGGATCAGAACGAGATCACAGAGCCATTTCTGCTGGCTTATATAACGCAGTTGATGCTATGAGGAGTGGCTTTGTAGCCATGGCCAATTCCATGAACAATCTTGTGCAGGCATTGTCAGGGAGGCAGGCACCAGCTGCTGCAGAGTGGGATAGTGCTATGGCAGGGGGCAGTGGCAAGTCACGTGGGCATGGCTACCGGTCCAGGGACAGGCCTACCAGCAGGGGAAGGAGTCGAGCATAAAAAGAGGCTAAAATCTGAATCACATCCACTGCAGCTGTGCCAGGGTCTGCAGCCATGCCATTTGGGGGGGCCATCAAAAGACTTAGATTTGCACTGCTCCATGACATCAACACACTCAAAGTTACTGTGCTTGCCACAGACACATGCAGGGATCAGGGGAGCACTTTGCCTTGTGCTACATTCTGGGCCCTCCTGCCAGCCCAGCAACATTCCGACTGTGCCTCCTGAATTCTTGCTCTCATCTGACACTCCTCTCTGCTACCTGGGCCTTGTTCCTGTGACACATCATGGGCCTCCCTGCCAGCCCACTAACATTCCAAGTCTGGCTGTGTGCACCTCCTGAAAGCCCTGTTCTCATCTCACACTTGTCTCAGCTACCTGGGCCTTGTTCCTATGTCTCATCCTGGGCCCCCTGCCAGTCCAGCAAGATTACAAGACTGACTGTGTGCCTCCTGAAAGCCCTGCTCTCATCTCACACTCCTCTCTACTACCTGGGCCCTGGGCCTCCACACCTTTCTGACAGCCCTTGTTTTTGGACAGGAGTGCCATGCAGCATGCAGACCTATCTGTTTTTTGGCCCCACCATGCCATCATGAATGTACCACATCACACTTCATATGGACTGCTATGTTGCATACTCCTGACACTGACAGATGGGCCCATTTGTTGGCCCTTCTCTGGAGACATCAAACCCCTTGCTGCACATCAATTGATAGTCATTAAGCCAATCCACCACCTGTCTGTTACTGACTTCCTGTTATGCAATAATGGCTCATCATGTGCTCACATGGGAGCAGGTCTTGCTACAGGTATCCCCTCAACCAAACCCAAAAGGTCTGACTAAGAATATGGGTTCAATGAGTGATCCATACCTCTTACATCTGATAATCAGAGTATCATCTAAGTCAGAATAGCGAATGTGAAACACCATTGTTGCTGCCTTGTCTCATATTTGCAAAGAGTGGGCATATAATGCACAATCTTCAACAGTGGCATATTCCCCTTGTATGGCTGATGCCTAGGGTTGCAATCTGCTATAAAATGGAACATAATAGGTGCTGTCCTTGTACTGCATATATGGATGCAGTGGGTGTTTCCTTAATGTCTCTGGCGTGTTAAGGCTCAGGCAATGGAGTGGCTCCAGGCAGCTGCATTCAAGCATCCCTCTATAGTTGTAGTTCCCTCCCACACTGGTGTTCATAGGGACTGTGATCATCAGTTCAGTACTGAGACCCCTCACTCCCCCCACCCAAGTGTTTTCTGCTGCAGGGATTCGATAACATCCACTCCTATCCCATACTTCCAGGTCCATCTTCTGCACACCCAGCACAGCTGTGGCAATTATATCTGCAGCTGGGAATTGGTCTGTGGGTCAGACAACTGCAGTGTAATGTGACCCTCAGCTAACATGGCCCTTGGTCTTAGGTGAGGCCTTCTGCACATGATATAGTGTCCTCACTCCACACAGAGATCTCCGACAGCACCTTCTGCTCCCACAGGCTTCCACCCTCTGGCATATATGTGAGTTATGCTACCCCCAGTGGACCACAGCTTGGAAGCTATAGGATCTAAAGTTGCTGATCATGCCTCCCGCACATCTTTGTGTACTCTGCCTCCTGCACCAATCATATTGCCCCACAGGCAGACAGGCAATCCTGAATATCTTCCATTTGTATCTTTGCTTTCCTTATTACATTTCTAGCTTCTCTTAGATTTTCTGAATATTGATGCTTGTCTTCATCTGTCCGTAATTGGTAGCCTGCACATGGGGGCTACAGGATCAGGAAACATGAAGTGAGTATTACAGAAATCCACTCTATGCTTCTTCCTGTGAAAACACCATGAGTGTGATAATTTATTAACTGCCCAAAACTGGTAGCCACAGTCACATCCTCCAGCGGTCAGGGTGAGAGGCCATCTGCCATGGCCTCCCAGGTACATGTATGCACTGCTACATGCCCATACCCCCTTGCAGGGGAGGCAGAGGCCCTATGGCTCTCTTACTGCCACACAATCATATTGCCAGTCAGAGCATCACTTAATTTGCATGCCCCTCCCTCCACTGTACTCTGCTGGTTCTAATTCTGTCTAAGGCCTATATTGACTGCACAAAGAACAGGTCCTGTGTCCTGACACCTCCACAGCACACAACACCAGCAGCCCTCTGACAACTATTCAAATGATGAAAACTGGAAACAACATAAGCACTGGCAAGTTAGAAGCAAGGCATTGATAAGGCAGGCAAAGAAAGAATTTGAGAAGAAGCTTGCTGTGGAAGCAAAAACGTGTAATAAAGACTTTTTCAAGTACATTCGTAGCAAAAGCATAGTTACTCTCCTATAACAGGTGATCTCCGGGAACAGCAGGAATTAAGTCTTCACATTTTGGTATCATCGGCACCAACGGAGCCTGCGCGGGAACGCTCCCCAGCGTCCTATAAGAAAGTTTGTACCCCTCTGTCACTATGGAAAGAGTCCAATGCTCTGATGTTATCTGCTGCCATCTCGTGGCAAAATAACACAGTCTGCCTGGAATGTTAAAAGGCTCTGGTATTTCTAGAGGAAGGATGACTAGGTTCTCTAGGAATTAGTCAAAGACCTTGCGGAGGCTGTGTCTGCTGAGCTGGCTGAGCTCTGGGGACGAGCCTTTCTTTGTTGTTTTGGCTGCTACTGCCCTTTCTGGGGGGCATGGATTGGACAGTGGACAGTTTGGGTGTAAGAAGGATAAAATTTCTTTTTCTTGTTGAAAAAGGGGTTCTTAACTGTCTTTTTCTTAGCTGGGTTGGCAGTGGTCCTGGATAGTCTATTTACGGTAGTATTCTTGGACTCAAGCTGATTAACCTTTAAAAAGGAGATAGAGCAGCTTTTAAACTAGATATTAGGGGAAAGCCGACAGTCGCCCAAGAGCGGATGGTTCGGAAGAATGTATCCTTGAAGGATACTACCAAAAGCAGAGAGGTTCCACAAAAGAGTAAAGTAGCCCAAATGCCCTCAAGTATGGAGCAGACAGAGCTTAAAGATCCCAATTTACCCATGTCTAACAATAGCCAAATTAACATGAATAAAATACATTCTCTAAAATGCTTGTATGCAAATGCTAGAAGTCTAAAGAATAAAATGGGAGAGTTAGAATATATAGCACTAAATGAAAGGTTAAATATGATTGGAATATCAGAGACATGGTGGAAGGAGGACAACCAGTGGGACACTGTGATACCTGGGTACAAAGTATATTGTAATGATAGAGCTGATCAAATTGGTGGAGGGGTTGCGCTCTATGTTAGAGAGGGCATTGACTCAGAAAGGATTAAAGTTTTGCAGGAAACAAAATCTGCTGTAGAAGCTATATGGATTGAAATTCCATATAAAAGGGGGAAGGCAATGGCAGTGGGGGTGTACTATCGAGCACCTGGCCAGAATGACCAAATGGATGATGAAATGCTCAAAGAAATCAAGGAAGCTAACAAAAGTTACAGCACAGTAATAATAATGGGTGATTTCAATTACCCCGGTATCGACTGGGTCAGTGTCACGTCAGGATATGCTAGGGAGATAAAGCTCCTAGATGAAATAAATGACTGCTTCTTGGAGCAGCTGGTTCATGAACCGACCAGAGGGGAAGCCATATTAGAGACCTAGTCCTTAGTGGAACACCAGATCTAGTGCAAGAGATAAGGGTGTTGGGGCCACTTGGCAAAAGTGATCATAGCATGATCGCCTTTGATTTAATTAGTGGAGGAGGGATAGCAAGGAAATCCACAGTACTACCTTTTAACTTTTGAAAGGGAGACTATGATAAAATGAGGAAAACAGTTAAGAAAAAACTAAAAGGAGCAGTTGCGAAGGTTAAAGACGTACATCAAGCTTGGGTGTTGTTCAAAAATACTATCTTGGAAGCCAAGACCAGCTGTATTCCACGCTTTAAGAAAAGTGGAAGGAAGGCCAAAAAACTGCCAGCATGGTTTAAAGGTGAGGTCAGAGAGGCTGTTGTTGCCAAAAAAGCATCTTTCAGGAAATGGAAAAAAAGAGCCAAACGACGAAACCTGGAAACAGCACAAGCACTGGCAAGTCAAATGCAAGGCATTGATAAGGCAGGCAAAGAGAGAATTTGAGAAGAAGCTTGCTGCGGAAGCAAAAACGCGAAAAAAGACCTTTTCAAGTACATTCGTAGCAAAAAACCTGTGAGAGAGTCAGTTGGTCCATTAGATGATAAAGGGGTTAAAGGAGCACTAAGAGGCGACAAGGCGATAGCGGAGAGACTGAATGAATTCTTTGCTTCGGTCTTTACTGAGGAAGATGTAGGGATGTTACCCATGACTGAAGTGGTATTTAAAGGTGCGGAAGAATTGAAGGAAATATCAATACATCGGGAAGATGTCTTACAACTATTAGATAAACTGAAGAGTAGCAAATCACCTGTGCCGGATGGTATACATCCAAGGGTGTTGAAAGAACTGAAATATGAGATTGCAGACCTGCTATCAGTAATCTGTGAACTATCCTTAAAATCATCTCTAATACTTGAAGATTGGAGGATCGCCAATGTAACACCAATTTTTAAAAAGGGTTCCAGGGGTGATCCGGGAAACTACAGACCGGTGAGCCTGACGTCAGTACTGGGAAAAATGGTAGAAACCATCATAAAGAACAAAATTACTCAGCATGTAGATAGTCACGACCTAATGGGAGACAGCCAACATGGCTTTAGACAAGGAAGATCTTGTCTTACTAATCTGTTATGTTTTTTTGAAGGAGTGAATAAACAGGTGGACAAAGGTGAGTCGGTTGATTTTGTGTATCTGGACTTTCAGAAAGCCTTTGACAAGGTCCCTCATCAGAGACTTTTGGCAAAACTAAAGAGTCATGGGATAGGAGGCAGTGTAATATTGTGGATCAGGAACTGGTTAAAAGATAGAAAGCAGAGGGTAGGGCTAAATGGCCAATTTTCCCAATGGAGAAAGGTGAATAGTGGTGTACCCCAGGGATCTGTGCTGGGTCCGCTGCTTTTTGACATATTCATAAATGACCTGGAAAGTGGAATAACGAGTGAGGTTATCAAATTTACAGATGACACAAAACTATTTAAAGTTGTTAAAACCCAAGAGGATTGTGAAAAATTGCAAGAGGATCTTGATAAATTGGAAGACTGGGCATCAAAATGGCAGATGAAATTTAATGTGGACAAGTGCAAGGTTATGCACCTAGGGAAGAACAACCCAAACTATGATTACACGATGCAAGGTTCCACATTAGGAACCACCACCCAGGAAAAAGATTTAGGCGTCATTGTGAATACCATGTTAAAACCCTCGGCCCAGTGTGCAGCGGCGGCCAAGAGAGCAAATAGAATGCTAGGTATGATAAGGAAAGGAATGGAAAATAAAACAAAAGATATTATAATGCCTCTATATCGTTCCATGGTGAGACCGCACCTTGAATATTGTGTGCAATTCTGGTCGCCGTATCTTAAAAAGGATATAGTGATTTTAGAAAAGGTACAGAGAAGAGCCACCAAAATGGTAAAGGGGATGGAAGGATACTCCTATGAAGAAAGGCTAAAAAGGTTAGGGCTCTTTAACCTGGAAAAGAGACGGCTGAGGTGGGATATGATAGAAGTCTATAAATTAATGAACGGAGTGGAACGGGTAAACGTAGATCGATTGTTTACGTTATCAGAATATAGAAAGACTAGGGGACATGCAATGAAGCTACAGGGTAAACTATTTAAGACTAATAAAAGAAAATATTTTTTCACTCAACCTGTAATCATACTCTGGAATTTGTTACCGGAGGATGTAGTAAAGGCTGTTAGTGTAGCTGGGTTTAAAAAAGGTTTGGACAAGTTCCTGGAGGAAAGGTCCATAAACCATTATTAAGAAGTGACCGAAGATATCAATGCTTGACCCAGTACAAGCATTGTGGAACTTGTGTCTCTTGGGGAAACTGCTAGGTACATATGACCTAGATTGGCCACTGTTGGAAACAGAATACTGGGCTTGATGGACCTTGGTCTGACCCAGTATGGCATATCTTATGTTCTTAAGCTTTATCCTGCCAGTCCTTGCCAAAGAGGTTTTCTCCTGTGCAAAGAATATTCCCCAGCTTATCTTGCACCCACTGCTCTAAATCAGATGCTTGTAACCAAGCAATCCGACGTGCACCAATAGAAATAGCAGAGGTCCTGCTAATGCATTCGAAACAATCAAAGGTTGCCCTGTTCAAGAACTTAGAAACATTTTGGGCATGCTTAACAAGAGTAATGAAATCGGCCCTCTTGTCATCAGGGAGAAGAGGAGCCATGAGTTCCAAATCCTTAGTAACTTCTCGAAGAAACATACACATGTAGAGTATGTAAGAACTTATTCTGGCCGACAGCAAAGAGGCCTGAAAGCACTGATGACCAAAGGCTTCAAGAGTCCTCGCCTCATGGCCTGGAGGGTTAGAGGAATGTGTCTTGGCACTTTTGATCTGACGCATTGCCGATTCCACAACCATGGAATGGTGTGGTAACTGCGTTTTTTGGAACCCGGGACACTGTGGTACCTGGTACATTGTATAACTTGAATAACAATGTAAATAACAATGTAAATACTTGACAATGTAACAACTGTTGATGTTCTTACCCTGATTATCCTAGTTCCTATCCCTGTTCATATATGAATACATTGTAGTTAGCCTGCAATGTATATGTTTGGTTTTGATGTACACCGCACTGATGCTAATAGCGCGGTATAGAAGAAATATTAAATAAATAAAATCAGGTTTTCGAGAATGTGGAGACATAGTTAAGGGTGTTTCCCACATTCTGAGCATGAGATCATGCAAAATCCGGTGTATGGGAAGGGTTGCAGCCTCCTTAGGGGCTGCCAGATACTGAAGAATTTTAAGTTCTTCAGCTCTCGGTTCTTTCTCAGGGGTCACGGTGATCGAGAGGCCCCGAGCCACATCCCGTATAAAGTCTTGAAAAGACGTCCTCTGGAGGAGACATCCGATGCTGCGGTGAAGGAGAGGGATCCTCCGGAAGAACCGCTCTGGTATCGATGGATTCATCAGAATCATCAGAATCGGAAGATTCGAAATATCGATGGGCTGTGTGCTCTCATACTGCCTGTCGATGGTATCGATCGAAGTCGGCATCGGAATGCCTCGATACCGGACCCTCTATGCTGGACACCAATTCTAGGGCCGGCATGGGTGGTAGCATGGAGAGCGGCGCAACGGTAGATGCAGATACATCCAGTACCAGACTTGGTACTGATGGCTGCGGGACCGATTGTAATGGCTTTAGCGGTACGGAGGCTGCTAACAAGGCTGCAAGACTGCGCTCAATGGCTAGGATGCGTCGATCCATGGAGCCTGCTGATGTCTGGGTGTCGGTATCAGAGGAACGGGCCATGACCCCAAAACATGGCACCAAGAGCTCTCCCGCCGGGGTTGTTTGGCCGGTGTATTCTCCTCGAGGGCAATGCTAGAAGCATCTCGATGCTTAGAAGGAGATCTACCCTTTGAGGACTGACCGGTCTTCGAAGAAGACCTGGGTTTGGTTACCTGAGATCCATGGGAGGAAGATGAAGCCACGGATGACGTTGATGCAATGGACATTGCATCCGAGGCAAAAAGGGTGCTGAGTTTCGCAGCTCTATTCTGCAGGTGCCTCTTAGTCATCTTTCTGCAGAGGAAACACTCCGATGGAGAATGGTCTGGGCCCACACATTTAAGACACCAGTCATGGGTGTCGGTAGTGGAAATGATACCGCCACATTTTGAACATTTTTTGAAACCACTATTGGTTTCTCCATCTTGAAAGAAAACAGGGACTAGTGCCCAAAATGGTGCCACAGCACTAAGAGGGGACAGACCCTCAAGAAAAGCTTTTTTTTTTTTTTTTTCCCAAAAAGAAGAAAATAAAGAAGACACCGGTGGTACCGGTGTAGGCATCGACGGGACGGCAGACACGACCACAAAAAATAAAATTTTCTGCGGTGACAGGAGTTGCTGCCTGTCGGCTCCACAGAAAACAAAAAACTGAAGAGGGAGAGTCAGAAATGCGGGAAGGTGGAAGGCAGCAGCGCAGGCACAGTGGGATGCTCCCAAAAGCTTTCCTATAGGACACTGGGGAGCGTTCCCGCACGGGCTCCGTTAGTGCCGATGATACCCATATGTGAAGACTAAATTCCTGCTTGTGAACGAACCAAACTAGAGCACAAAGTACCTGCAAAACCAGACTAGAGACAAAACAGCTGGTACCAAAAACTGGCGTTTGAGTCAGTTAATATAGTGTATCTGGATTTTCAGAAAGCCTTTGACAAGGTCCCTCATGAGAGACCCTTGGCAAAATTTAAAAGTCATGGGATAGGAGGCAGTGTACAATTGTGGATCAGGAACTGGTTAAAAGACAGAAAGCAGAGGGTAGGGCTAAATGGCCATTTTTCCCAATGGAGAAAGGTGAATAGTGGAGTACCCCAGGGATCAGTGCTGGGTCCGCTGCTTTTTAATAAATTACCTGGAAATGGGAATAACAAGTGAGGTAATCAAATTAGCAGATGACACAAAACTATTCAAAGTTGTTAAAACCCATTAGGATTGTGAAAAATTGCAAGAGGACCTTGATAAACTGGAAGACTGGGCATCGGAATGGCAGATGAAATTTAATGTGGGCAAGTGCAAAGTTATTCACCTAGGAAAGAACAAGCCAAACTATGGTTACACGATGCAAAGTTCCACATTAGGAACCACAACCCAGGAAAAAGATTTAGGCGTCATTGTGGATAACATGTTGAAACCTCCGCCCAGTGTACAGCGGCGGCCAAGAGAGCAAATAGAATGCTAGGTATCATAAGGAAAGGAATGGAGAATAAAACAAAGGATATTATAATGCCTCTGTAT
This sequence comes from Ichthyophis bannanicus, assembly GCA_033557465.1. Classification (NCBI taxonomy): domain Eukaryota; kingdom Metazoa; phylum Chordata; class Amphibia; order Gymnophiona; family Ichthyophiidae; genus Ichthyophis; species Ichthyophis bannanicus. The sequence goes on along the minus strand of CM066039.1, from coordinate 157,824,326 downwards.
CATTCCATGGTGCAACTACACCTTGAATATTGTGTGCAATTCTGGTCGCCTTTTCTTAAAAAGGATATAGCGTTATTAGAAAAGGTACAGAGAAGAGCCACCAAAATGGTAAAGGGGATGAAAGGATACCCCTATGAAGGGAGGCTAAAATGGTTAGGGCTCTTTAACCTGGAAAAGAGACAGAGGGGAGATATGATAGAGGTCTATAAATTAATGAATGGAGTGGAACAGGTAAACATAGATCGATTGTTTATGCCATCAAAATATAGAAAGACTAGGGGACATACAATGAAGCTACAGGGTAACCTATTTAAAACTAATAAGAGAAAATATTTTTTTACTCAACGTGAAATCAAACTCTGGAATTCGTTACCAGAGGATATAGTAAAAGCTGTTAGTGTAGCCGGGTTTAAAAAAGGTTAGGACAAGTTCCTGGAGGAAAGGTCTATAAATCATTATTAAAGGGGACCAGGCATATCTACTGCTTACCCAATACAAGCATTGTGGAACCTGTGTCTTTTGGGGAAACTGCTAGGTACTGGTGACCTAGACTGGCCACTGTTGGAAACAGGATACTGGGCTTGATGGACCTTGGTCTGACCCAGTATGGCATATCTTATGTTCTTATGCATATGCAGATGTGCCCAGCAGTCAGGACTGCTGTTGATGTGTCCATGGATGTTTGGCCACTTCCTGACCTGCAGATTTTGGTTAAGTGGTAGTCGGGCTGTTGTGGTCCATTGCCATGCCAGCTGCACCTTGCAGCCCCTACAAACAGTTGGCGTAGGTAAGCACATTGGTATTCAGCTCACATCTCCTATTACCCCAATATTATTCTTATGCTTTCACCCTACTTTTGCCCTCCATATTTCCTAATACTCACATCTGAACCACACGTTCAGAGTGCACAAGCAGCTAATGCCTGGTCAGAGGCAGGCATTAGATGTGCCTTTGCTAGTAGTATGGTTGTTCAGTGTGCGACTACATAGAAACATGATGTAGAAAAAGACCATACGGTCTATCCTGTCTGCCCTATGTCTTAGGTCGAATACCAGAGGGTTATAACTATATCCTGTCTGCCCGGCCATACCAACTACTATAGTCCCTTTTTTAACTTTAGAAATCTTCTATGTTTGTCCCATGCTTTTTTGAATTCAGATACTGTTCTCATCTCCACTAACTCCACTGGAGACTACTCTATGCACCTACCATTCTTTTCGTAAAGAAATATTTCCGCATATTATTCCTGAGTCTATCTCCTTTCACTTTCATCCTATGCCCCCTTTTGCAAAGGCTCTCTTATTGTGCATTCATGCCATGGAGATATTTAAACGTTTCTATATCTCCTCTCTTCCACCTTTCCTCCAAAGTTTGCATATTGAGATCTTTAAGTCTGTCCCCATATGCCTTATGAGGAAACCCACTGAACATTTTGGTAGCTACCCTCTGCACATGATTCCATCCAGCTGTGCATCCTAACACTGCCCTCTCACCCCCAAGTCTCTATCTTAACCCTGCCTATTCACATGCTGCACTGGTAGCATGGGATTTTAGCACATTTCCAACCGGACCACAAACTTCTTGCTACCGTGTGGCCCAAATGCACAGTAACCCCGTGCTAAAAGCTATGCGACTGGCTAAAAAGTAAAATTGCAAATTACTGTGTGCTGGATTCCAGCAGGAGTAATTTCTGACATCAAGGCTGTACTAAACACTCATCTACCTCCTTCCATCGTTTAGCCCATCCCTCTGCCTATATCAATTGTGATCACTCATCTGTTCTCCTGGCAGCTGTTACACCCTGATCCACACTATGCCACTATGCTCTTCAGGGTGTATTGCCTGCAGCTGATGTGCAGGTCAGTGCTGATAACCACTCATTCTTGCTATGGCAACATCATGGCCATGGCTGCCCCTCCGTGACACACTCAGACCCACTTTTATGGCACCCACTGACATCACAGTGGATTACAGGAGCAATCCTCACTGATATAGTCCAATTGCCTCCCATATTATCCTCACACTCACTGTCTAACACATATGGGACATATAACTGACATGTCCATCATCCATTCCCTTGGTTGCCATCCAGCACCTTTAGGTCAGACTTCCAGATAGGGTCACTTATCTTGCGTTTCAGCAGCCATCATTTCCATGTGTTAACCCACACTCTAGCCCCTAGTAATGTATGTTGTATGTTACTGCATGCTAACTGTTCGATAGTGCCCTTTACGTGAGAACACCACCTCCCCTCCCCTCCCCTCCCATTAATGCACGCTGGTGGCCTTAATGCGGCCGTTTCCCATGTTAATCCTGTGTTTCAGCCATCATCCCTAACTCACTTTAGTAGACATGTCCGTAAGTATAGTTACCCAGCCCTAGATAATTGTTAAAGTGCTGATTTAAATGCCTTATTACTAACCCAGGGGCCTATCTATTAACTTTCAGTAAAATGACACGCTCCTGAACTTTTTCATAAGTGCAGTAGTTCCCATGGGATTTGCTCCAAGGCAGATATAAATGTGTATTATACACATGTACACGCATTTTATAAAGTATGTGTGTACATCCCAATTCTGCCTCAGCTCTGCATAAATGCTGCCCCTGGAAACACCTACGCACATACATGTGCTCTTGGTACACATACTTGTAGATGCATAAACCAACAGAATTTTATAGGAACCATTTAATAAGTGCAAAACATGTTTTGCAAGCAGAAAATACTTTATAAAATTACTTCTAAATGCTAAATTCTGTATTTAACAAGCATTGCTACTTTAGCACAGTTTAGTACAGTAAATAGGCCCCTAAATCAGACACCAAAATCCTTTGAAATGATCTTCTAAACTATGATGACATATAAGAACATAAGAACATAAGATATGCCATACTGGGTCAGACCAAGATCCATCAAGCCCAGTATCCTGTTTCCAACAGTGGCCAATCTAGGTCATACGTACCTAGCAGTTTCCCCAAAAGACACAGGTTCTGAAATGCTTGTACTAGGTCAAGCATTGATATCCTGGGTCCCTTCTTAAGAATGGTTCATGCACCTTTCCTCCAGGAACTTGTCCAAACCTTTTTTAAAACCAGCTACACTAACAGACTTTACTACTTCCTCCAGTAACAAATTCCAGAGTTTGATTACACGTTGAGTGAAAAAATATTTTCTTTTATTAGTCTTAAATAGTTTACCCTGTAGCTTCATTGCATGTCCCCTAGTCTTTCGATATTCTGATAACGTAAACAGTCGATCTACGTTTACCCATTCCACTCGTTCATTAATTTATAGACTTCTATCATATCTCCCCTCAGCCGTCTCTTTTCCAGTTTAAAGAGCCCTAACCTTTTTAGCCTTTCTTCATAGGAGTATCCTTCCATCCCCTTTACCATTTTGGTGGCTCTTCTCTGTACCTTTTCTAATAACGCTATATCCTTTTTAAAATACGGCGACCAGAATTGCACACAATATTCAAGGTGCGGTCTCACCATGGAACGGTATAGAGGCATTATAATATATTTTGTTTTATTTTCCATTCCTTTCCTTATGATACCTAGCATTCTATTTGCTCTCTTGGCTGCCACTGCACACTGGGCCGAGGGTTTTACATGTTATCCACAATGACGCCTAAATCTTTTTCCTGGGTGGTGGTTCCTAATGTGGAACCTTGCATCGTGTAACCATAGTTTGAGTTGTTCTTCCCTAGGTGCATAACTTTGCACTGGTCCACATTAAATTTCATCTGCCATTTTGATGCCCAGTCTTCCAATTTATGAAGATCCTCTTGCAATTTTCCACAATCCTCTTGGGTTTTAACAACTTTAAATAGTTTTGTGTCATCTGCAAATTTGATAACCTCATTCGTTATTCCACTTTCCAGGTCATTTATGAATATGTCAAAAAGCAGCGGACCCAGCACAGATCCCTGGGGTACACCACTATTCACCTTTCTCCATTGGGAAAATTGGCCATTTAGCCCAACGATCTGCTTTCTATCTTTTATCCAGTTCCTGATCCACAGTAGTACACTGCCTCCTATCCCATGACTCTTTAGTTTTGCCAAAAGTCTCTGATGAGGGACCTTGTCAAAGGCTTTCTGAAAGTCCAGATACACTATATCAACCGACTCACCTTTGTCCACCTGTTTATTCACACTTTCAAAAAAACGTAACAGATTAGTAAGACAAGATCTTCCTTGTCTAAAGCCATGTTGGCTGTCTCCCATTAGGCCATGACTATCTACATGCTGAGTAATTTTATTCTTTATGATGGTTTCTACCATTTTTCCCGGTACTGACGTGAGGCTTACCGGTCTGTAGTTTCCCGAATCACCCCTCGAACCCTTTTTAAAAATTGGTGTTACGTTGGCGATCCGCCAATCTTCAGGTATTAGAGATGATTTTAATGATAGTTCACAGATTACTAATAGCAGGTCTGCAATCTCATATTTCAGTTCTTTCAACACCCTTAGATGTATACCATCCGGCCCAGGTGATTTGCTACTCTTCAGTTTATCTAATAGTTGTAAGACATCTTCCCGATGTATCAATATTTCCTTCAATTCTTCTGCACCTTTAAATACCACTTCAGTCATGGGTAACATCCCTACATCTTCCTCAGTAAAGACCAAAGCAAAGAATTCATTCAGCCTCTCCGCAATCGCCTTGTCGCCTCTTAGTGCCCCTTTAACTCCTCTATCATCTAATGGTCCAACTGACTCTCTCACAGGTTTTTTGCTACGAATGTACTTGAAAAAAATCTTTATTTCGCGTTTTTGCTTCCGCAGCAAGCTTCTTCTCAAATTCTCCCTTTGCCTTCTTTATCAATGCCTCGCATTTGTCTTGCCAGTGCTTGTGCTGTTTCCAGGTTTCATCGTTTGGCTCTTTTTTCCATTTCCTGAAAGACGCTTTTTGGCAACAACAGCCTCTCTGACCTCACCTTTAAACCATGCTGGCAGTTTTTTGGACTTCCTTCCACTTTTCTTAAAGCGTGGAATACAGCTGGTCTGGGCTTCCAAGATAGTATTTTTCAATAACACCCAAGCTTGATGTAAGTCTTTAACATTTGCAACTGCTCCTTTTATTTTTTTCTTAACTATTTTCCTCATTTTATCATAGTCTCCCTTTTGAAAGTTAAAAGGTAGTACTGTGGATTTCCTTACTATCCCTCCTCCACTAATTAAATCAAAGGCGATTATGCTATGATCACTATTGCCAAGTGGTCCCAACACCCTTATCTCTTGCACTAGATCTGGTGTTCCACTAAGGACTAGGTCTAATATGGCTTCCCCTCTGGTCAGTTCATGAACCAGCTGCTCCAAGAAGCAGTCATTTATGTCATCTAGGAACTTTATCTCCCTAGCATGTCCTGCCGTGACACTGACCCAGTCAATACTGGGGTAATTGAAATTGCCCATAATTATTACCATGCTGTAACTTTTGTTAGCTTCCTTGATTTCTTTGAGCATTTCATCATCCATTTGTTCATCCTGGCCAGGCGGTCGATAGTACACTCCACCGCCATCGCCTTCCCCTTTTTACATGGAATTTCAATCCATAGAGATTCTACAGCAAATTTTGTTTCCTGCAAAACTTTAATCCTTTCTGACTCAATGCCCTCTCTAACATAGAGTGCAACTCTCCACCAATTTGATCAGCTTTATCATTACGATATAGTTTGTACCCAGGTATCACAGTGTCCCACTGGTTGTCCTCCTTCCACCATGTCTCTGATATTCCAATCATATCTAACCTCTCATTTAGTGCTATATATTCTAACTCTCCCATCTTATTTTTTAGACTTCTAGCATTTGCATACAAGCATTTTAGAGACTGTATTTTATTCATATTAATTTGGCTATTGGTAGACATGGGTAATTTGGGATCTTTAAGCTGTGTCTGCTCCATACTCGAGGGCAATTGGGCTACTTTACTCTTTTTTAGAACCTCTCTGCTTTTGGTAGTATCCTTCAAGGATACATTCTTCCGAACCATCCGCTCTTGGGCGACTGTCGGCTTTCCCCTATTAACTAGTTTAAAAGCTGCTCTATCTCATTTTTAAAGGTTAATGCCAGCAGCCTGGTTCCATCCCAGTTAAGGTGAAGCCCATCCCTTCGGAAGAGCCCCTCCTTTCCCCAGAATGTACCCCAGTTCCTAACAAATCCAAACCCCTCCTCTCTGCACCGTTGTCTCATCCACGCATTGAGACTCCGGAGCTCTGCCTGCCTTTTGGGTCCTGCACATGGAACGGGAAGCATTTCGGAGAACGCTACCCTGGTAGTTCTGGATTTCAACTTCCTACCTAACAGCCTAAATTTAGCCTCCAGAACCTCCCTACCACATTTTCCTATGTCATTGGTACCGACATGAACCAAGACAGCAGACTCCTCCCCAGCACTATCTAAGACCTTATCTAGGTGGTGCGTGAGGTCCACTACCTTCGCACCAGGCAGGCATGTTACCAGGCGATCCTCACGTCCACCAGCCACCCAGCTATCTACATGCCTAATGATCGAATCACCAACTATAATGGCTGTCCTAACCTTTCCCTCATGGGCACATGGCCCTGGAGAAACTTCCTCGGTGCGAGAGGGTTTTACATCACCTGGAGGACAGGTCCTAGTTACAGGATCACTTCCTGCCACACCAGGGTGATGCTCTCCTGTCACGTGACCTCGCTCCTCCATGGCAACAGGGATGCTGCCAGACTGGAGGTGGGACTTCAGGACTATATCCCTGTAGGTCTCGTCTATGTACCTCTCTGTCTTTCTTATGTTTTCCAAGTCTGCTACTCTAGCCTCTAGAAAACGGACTCGTTCCCTGAGAGCAAAGAGCTCCTTGCACCTAGTGCACACGTAAGACCTCTCACCAACTGGGAGAAAATCATACATGTGACACTCAATGCAAAAGACTGGAAAGCACCCATCCCGCTGCTGGACTGCTGTCTGCATCTTAGTTTTAAGTTTTTGTTTAGATCTTTAAGTTCTTTAGTTACTAAGGATTGCTATGGATATTTATACCAATAAAACTGTACCTAATACGTTTAATATACCTTGTTCACCTGAAGCTTAATTAATCTCAGGTCCTTAGTGTATGACTGATTTGGGTAACAAGCTTCACCTGAGAGCACCTCCTGTCTTTTAAGATATTTAAAGATATTGTCACGCCCCCTAGCGTCCAGGCTGTCGCCTAGGGGCTGGAGACGCGAACTTTAATATGTTTTCCCTTGATGATTGCCTATAATTTTGTAGTTGGGTGGTTGAAAGGACTCAGCCGAGAAGGATTATAGGCTCGCAGGATTTTTATTTTTTTTCTCCAGCCAAATGAACTGCTTATTTATAGTTCAAAATATCAAAACATAAGTTGCGGGTGTTTTTCCCAGAGTAACCAACAAAGTAAAGTGCTTCTACATTCAGCTTGCCAATCAAATCAACAGAAAGTATTTCTTCATACAAGAACAGCAGTGAAACTCTTGTGCAGACAAAAACCAGCTTCCAATGTGGCTTTTAAAACAGGAACAGTTTGCAACTCTCCAGTAATGCACAAACTTCTATTGCAGACTGTTTCCTTCTTCTCACAATCATTGGGTTTCTCTATCTGCTGTATTGCAAACTCTATACTTATTAGCCAACAGTCCTTTAAACACACAGTCAGAGCTTAGAATCTCAGCAACCTCATTTGCATATTCTGCTCAGCCGTGCTCTTTCTGAAAATTCAAAATACAAAACACTCAACAATAACAATAACCTTGAACAAAAGAAGAGTGTAAAAATCTAACAAGAGCAACCAATCAAAGCAAGAACTAGAAAATATTTGTCGGAAGATCAGCCTTGAGGTTAAACGCCTCCTGAAGCTGTTACTTCCATTTTAATCAATGATAAAGTAAACTTGTGTGCCCCCTAAAGAGCAGAAAAAGGTGGAAAAAGAACCACTAATAGGTGCCACCTTCACAATAATATAAATGTCCAAAAAATATATTTAAAATCAGCATTGTCCTTTAACTTATCTGATTCTTCGTAGTTTCTTCTTAGATCCCAGAGGCAGTGATCGAGAACAACGACTTCAGATTTTAGAGCAAAAATGGATTTTTACTTGGTCCACCGTGGAGCCCTTAGGACTAAACCGTGAATTGGATTGGACTAGTATCATATAAGGTTTTCAATTTGGTACATTCCTTTCCTGTCATTGTTGTCTTTTTGACAGGTACTGTTATCTAATTGGTTCAGCTAACTACTTAATGACAGCGTCTTTCCCATGATTCTCGTTCACAAAGAGCATGCGCTGGCGTCTCAGAGAGGCAGAGACGCTATTCGGCTTCTCTTCATCGACATGGCAGTTTATTGAAGTGTTGAGACAGGGCATGGAATTTTAATACGCCCGAAACGCAGTGCTGTGTTCTTTTGACAACTGCTGTTTTGTAACACCTTCGTCTGATATTCTTATGAAGTTGGAGAGTACCTGAACTGTTCAGAGTTGGGACTTGAAAGGATCTAAGAAGAATCTACGAAGAATCAGATAAGTTAAAGGACAATGCTGATTTTAAATATATTTTTTGGACATTTATATTATTGTGAAGGTGGCACCTATTAGTGGTTCTTTTTCCACCTTTTTCTGCTCTTTAGGGGGCACACAAGTTTACTTTATCATTGATTAAAATGGCAGTAACAGCTTCAGGAGGCGTTTAACCTCAAGGCTGATCTTCCGACAAATATTTTCTAGTTCTTGCTTTGATTGGTTGCTCTTGTTAGATTTTTACACTCTTCTTTTGTTCAAGGTGCTCTTTCTGAAAGCAGCTGCCAGGTTTTTAGAGTCTCTAGAAACCTTCTAGCTTTCACTTATTTTGTATAAACTAGAGAGCAATCCATTTCCAGGTCTGAGCTCACGTCCTTTATCATAGGGGCTTCTAATTCCATGCTTTCCACATCTGACTCTATTTGAGAAGCATTGGATTCAATCTCAGAATTATCCTGCTTTAACCTCTCTAGGATTTGCAACACTCTGCTTAATGCAGACTCTTCTCTCTTCTGAGGAGTGCTATTATATTTAGGAGGTTTCTTAACTTTCAGGAGATTCATATCAGATTTAAAACTGCTCACCTTACTTTGTGGAAGTAAGCTTCTGGCAGGCTTTACTGCTGAAGGCTTGGTTTCCATATAAATTTCAGGAGAATGGTTTCTGCTACTCATATGGCTTGCAATTTCCCCTGGGTAACCTTTCCTTCTAAACGGAGTTCTCCTGTCTCTCTTACAGGTCACGGGGCTAACTTCAATACCTCTGGCTGGCCTTGCCTTCCTCCAAGAGGTTTCTGGTGAAGTTCCCCTCACTCTCCGTGTTCCTTCCTTGGTTAGTTCTCTGAAGCTCCTAGGGCCTCCTCCCCTTCTGGGAGCCTCTGGTCCATTCCAACTGGCACCAGAATAAGAACTCGGACTCCTCCTTGTCCTTCCTCTCTCAATAGAAGTTTCACCTTCTCTGGAAGTCAGTCTTCCAAGGCACCTCCTCTGTGCACTTCCTTCCAATGCACTTCCTCCCCAGGCACTCTCTCCCCAGGCTCTCTCTTTCTCCCAGTTCCTGCCGTTTATATCTGTGATTTCCCTTTCTGCCTCCTAGCCCCTCCCCCAGCTGTCCCTCGTGAGCAGGGCTGGTAACTATGGAGCTAGGGCGTGTCTCTTTACTACAAACTTTCTGCAGGGAGTTTTTTTCTGAACCAGGAGTTTTAACCCCTAAACTCCTGGATTTGGTTCCTTTCTCTGGGGAAAATGACTGATTTTCCCTCTTTTTGTATGCTGTCTCTCAGCTGCGCCACCAAAGATCCCCCCCTTATGATATTCCGGGCTGGCAGACAACTGTCGGCACAGCACGGAATCCTCGAAAGGGCGTCAGGATTGGTATGCAGCCTACCTGCCCTATACTCTATTTGGAAGTCGTAGGCCTGCAGGGTCATGTACCAATGCGTGAGCCTCGGATTATGATCTTTCATTTTATTAAGCCATTTTAAAGGGGCATGATCTGTGACGAGAAGAAATCTTCGGCCGACCAGATAAATCCTGAGGGCATCTATCGCCCAGCGTATAGCTAGACACTCACGTTCGACCGTAGAATATTTCTGTTCAGGTGGTGTGAGTTTCCTACTCAAGAACATTACAGGGTGTTCTAGCCCTTCCAGTTTTTGAGATAAAACAGCCCCCAACCCTGTCTTGGAGGCATCCATTTGTACTATAAACGAGCGTTTAAAATCTACACCCCTCAAAATGGGCTCACAATAAAGTTTCCCTTTTAGTTGCTCAAAGGCCAGCTCCGCCTCCGGTGACCACCTTACTTGGTTTGGAGCGGTTTTTTTAAGCATGTCGGACAAAAGGGCGCTTTCTGTGGCAAAATTTGGTATGAACCTCCGATAATACCCAATTAACCCCAAGAAACTGCGTATCTGTTTCTTTGTCGTGGGTTTTTGGAAAGCTCTAACAGCTTCAGTTTTGTCTATCAAAGGCTTTACCACCCCTCTTCCTACTAAGTGACCGAGGTACTTCACCTCTTTCCCTTCAAACATGCACTTAGCTGGGTTGAGGGTAATGCCCGCTTTCCTCATGGGCCCCCAATACCTCTCCGATATGAAACAAACGTTGGTCCCAGCTATCGCTGTGGATCACCACATCATCCATGTACGCAGTAGCATACTGGTGGTGCGGGCGTAGTACCCTATCCACTAAGCATTGGCATGTGGCCGCCGCACCATGCAGACCGAAGGGCATTCGGCGGAACTGGTACAAGCCTATGGGGGTACTAAAGGCTGTCTTCGGGTGAGATTCCCTTGCAAGGGGAATCTGCCAGTACCCTTTTGACATATCTAACGTAGTTAGATATACAGCCTGGCCCAGTCTGTCCAAGAGCTCCTCGATCCTGGGCATAGGATAGGTGTCAAAGCGTGATATTGCATTGACTTTGTGAAAGTTAATACAGAACCGCGTACTGCCATCAGGTTTGGGAACCAACACTATCGGGTTATTCCAAAGGCTTATGGATTCTTCTATAACCCCTAAAGCCAACATTTCTTGTACCTGATCCTTTACCACCTGTTGCTTCGCTGCAGGTAACCTATATGGCCTTTGGCGAATAACTTCCCCTGGAGGGGTTATGACCTCGTGGCTAACAAGGTTGGTCTTTCCGGGGATGGGTGTTAATACATCAGGGAATCTATTCAACAACCTTGATAAGGCCTGTTGCTGGTGCCAAGATAACTCATCCCCTATCCTGGGAGTGGGCTTTGTCTTGCAGTCAGCGAGTTGAGGGCCCAGATCGACGTCTGCTTTATCCTCACATGTGGCTGCTAGCCCTTTAAACTCCGCTCAGCCAGAGGAACTGAATCCTCGTGACCCTCTCAGAGTGGTGCTTAGCTCCTCCACCTCTTCTATAGGCCGAAACCCTACTCTTTCACAGATTAATTGTGCTATCCTATCCCCTGTGTTTACTTTAAAATCAGTATGGGATGAATTGAGCAATAAAACCTTTATCGCACCTCGGAAATCAGGGTCTATCACCCCTGTCCCTACATCAATGGAGTTCTTTACGGCTAGCCCTGAGTGCGGGGCTACCCTCCCGAAACATCCAGGAGGTATCTCCACCTGAATGCCTGTTTCCACTAGAGCTCTACCTTGTTTGGGAATGATCCTATCCTCTGTACTGTATAAATCAAACCCGGCCGCCTGTTCTGTCGCTCGCTTAGGTATTCTGGCGCTCGGGGTAGTCCTACAGACCTTCAAAATAAACTTGGGTTTATTATCGGAGGTCTCCTTTTGGGCTATTCTTTTTTCTGGGTTTTTCCCAAACAATGGCGCTAGTATGGGGTTAGGTTTGGCCTGGGTCCTACTAGAGGAAACAGATAACTTGTTCTTCTCCTTACTGCCTAAGGATACTACCTCCTTATGGGGTGTAGATTGTTTTTCTAACCCCTCAGTTTCTGCTGGTGTTAGACTAGTTTCGTTAGCCGTTTCTCTTTGTAAACCTTTTTCCAGGCCCCGCCTGAACTGCGGCCAGTCCTTCCCAAGTACTAAGGGGTGAGGGAGCTTAGGGACTATAGCGACCACCATTTCTCGCTCTAAGCCTAAGCCCTTCACTTTCACCTTGGTTAAAGGGTATGCTGATGTGGTGCCATGCACGCATCTTATCTTAATAGAATGCTCAGCTTGGGTTGGGGCCTGACCACTACATGCCGGTATATCAGTCCACAGCTTAGCTGATATCATGGACTGCTCCGCACCTGAGTCTAAAAGAGCTTCTGTGGGAATGCCTTCGACCTCCACAGTCAGCAAGAATCCTTCCCCATCGTCCTTGCAATGGGTGGATACCAGCGCTGTCCTGGCCTTGCATTCCGACTAAAGTGTCCCTCTTCCCCACAAATAAAACATTTACCCTGAGCATACATAAATTTCTTTCTGGGCTTTACTCCTAGGATTTCCCCTGATAACGTGTTCCCTATCTTTCCTGAAGCTCCACGCTCAGGACTTTTTCCAACCTCCACCTTCATCTGGCTGACCAACCTGGCCTCAAGAAAACGTTCTGCCAGTGAGGTTGCTTCTCTGGAGGTTTTACAGTCCTGGAGGATCAGGAAAGATTTTAATTCAGTAGGAACAGCTTCTACAAATTGCTCCAAAATTATGCAATCCAGGAGAGAATCAATAGATTTACCTTGTGGTTCTAACCACTTCCAAACTAGGCTTTGTATGCGTTGGCATAAAGCTCGGGGCGTTTCCCCTGATTTTAACTTACACGCTCTCAACTGGCATCTATAAACCATTGCGGTAAGACCCATTCTATCCCTAATGGCCTTCTTAACTTCAACATAAGAGGAGGCTAGATCATTGGGCATCGCACGATAGGCAGCTAAAGCTTCACCAGTGAGTGAGGCTGCGAGACGGACTGCCCATTGATCTTCAGGCCAACCGCTTAGTTGAGCCACCCTCTCCAAAACTTCCATATAGTCATCCACATTATCATCCTTGGTTAGAGGGCTAAAGGAAAAAATACCCTTCCCAGGTAGTCCCAGTCCCTGTGAAGCTCCTAAGGAACCGGTCATACTCCTCAGAGCGTCAGAGGTCTTCCTTTGCTCTCCTAACCAGTCAGCCATCATGGATAGGAGCGGTTGCTGCTGGTCTCTCATCATGCTGGCTACACGCTCCTGGGCTTTAGCGGCCTCTTCCTGCTGCTCCCTGAAGCGGTCTGCCACCCAGCTGAACAGATTGTGCTGCTCCATCTTCCCGGTGATGCTGAAAAACAAACACAAACACACACCAAGTGCGGCTCTTCCACGCACAGGCTGTTTTCTAATACTTATGAGGACTACAGTATCCCACCCTGGCAGGCAATCCTAAAATAACCCAGTTTATCTACGGGTTACCTGCCGAAAGGGTTGACTCAGGCTCAGCGAGGTAGGCACCCTCTGAAAACACTGCTCCGGTCCTTCCTTCCACTGGAGGTCTGGTCTCAGGGTTGCTGTAATTCCTCCTTGGCCTCTCTGGACTCCTTCCATGCCCTCCTTACGTCCGGATATAGGCTTGCAGAAAAAAAAATCCAACAACTACGCCAATGTCGCGCCCCCTGGCGGCCAGGCTGTCGCCTAGGGGCTGGAGACGCGAACTTTAATATGTTTTCCCTTGATGATTGCCTATAATTTTGTAGTTGGGTGGTTGAAAGGACTCAGCCGAGAAGGATTATAGGCTCGCAGGATTTTTATTTTTTTTCTCCGGCCAAATGAACTGCTTATTTATAGTTCAAAATATAAAAACATAAGTTGCGGGTGTTTTTCCCAGAGTAACCAACAAAGTAAAGTGCTTCTACATTCAGCTTGCCAATCAAATCAACAGAAAGTATTTCTTCATACAAGAACAGCAGTGAAACTCTTGTGCAGACAAAAACCAGCTTCCAATGTGGCTTTTAAAACAGGAACAGTTTGCAACTCTCCAGTAATGCACAAACTTCTATTGCAGACTGTTTCCTTCTTCTCACAATCATTGGGTTTCTCTATCTGCTGTATTGCAAACTCTATACTTATTAGCCAACAGTCCTTTAAACACAGTCAGAGCTTAGAATCTCAGCAACCTCATTTGCATATTCTGCTCAGCCGTGCTCTTTCTGAAAGCAGCTGCCAGGTTTTTAGAGTCTCTAGAAACCTTCTAGCTTTCACTTATTTTGTATAAACTAGAGAGCAATCCATTTCCAGGTCTGAGCTCACGTCCTTTATCATAGGGGCTTCTAATTCCATGCTTTCCACATCTGACTCTATTTGAGAAGCATTGGATTCAATCTCAGAATTATCCTGCTTTAACCTCTCTAGGATTTGCAACACTCTGCTTAATGCAGACTCTTCTCTCTTCTGAGGAGTGCTATTACATTTAGGAGGTTTCTTAACTTTCAGGAGATTCATATCAGATTTAAAACTGCTCACCTTACTTTGTGGAAGTAAGCTTCTGGCAGGCTTTACTGCTGAAGGCTTGGTTTCCATATAAATTTCAGGAGAATGGTTTCTGCTACTCACATGGCTTGCAATTTCCCCTGGGTAACCTTTCCTTCTAAACGGAGTTCTCCTGTCTCTCTTACAGGTCACGGGGCTAACTTCAATACCTCTGGCTGGCCTTGCCTTCCTCCAAGAGGTTTCTGGTGAAGTTCCCCTCACTCTCCGTGTTCCTTCCTTGGTTAGTTCTCTGAAGCTCCTAGGGCCTCCTCCCCTTCTGGGAGCCTCTGGTCCATTCCAACTGGCACCAGAATAAGAACTAGGACTCCTCCTTGTCCTTCCTCTCTCAATAGAAGTTTCACCTTCTCTGGAAGTCAGTCTTCCAAGGCACCTTCTCTCTGTGCACTTCCTTCCAATGCACTTCCTCCCCAGGCACTCTCTCCCCAGGCTCTCTCTTTCTCCCAGTTCCTGCCGTTTATATCTGTGATTTCCCTTTCTGCCTCCTAGCCCCTCCCCCAGCTGTCCCTCGTGAGCAGGGCGGGTAATTATGGAGCTAGGGCATGTCTCTTTACTACAAACTTTCTGCAGGGAGTTTTTTTCTGAACCAGGAGTTTTAACCCCTAAACCCCTGGATTTGGTTCCTTTCTCTGGGGAAAATGACTGATTTTTCCCTCTTTTTGTATGCTCTCTCTCAGCTGCGCCACCACAATATATATATCTTTAAGATATATATATAAAGATCCATATAGTTTGCCAATTGTAATGCTACAGAACCTAGCTGATCTCCAGCTTACATCCTACTCCTTCACCAATGAAGATCCTCCGTGAATGTCTTTGGCATTATGTTTATGTTTATTTATGTTTATTAAGATTTACTTGACCACCCTTCACGTGAGCAGCAGGGCAGTGTACAATTTAAAAACAATAATAAAATGTAAACAGAAAAAGAATGCTATAAAATCACAGGACAGCAAACTTCAATCAACAACAAAGAAAACCTATATATTAGAGAAAAGAGAGGGAACTCAGGAAGGTAGGAGGTCAAAAGCAAGGTTGAATAGATGAGTCTTTAGGAGTGATTTGAACCTAGGATATGACAGCTCAAGTCTGAGAAAAGGGGGAAGGGAATTCCAGAGGGCAGGGACAAGGAAATAAAAAGCAGATGAGCGAGTAGATGATAAACGTGTTTTAAAAACAGAAGGGAGGTACAGGCAGTTTGCATGAATTTCTCGAAGGGCATAGTGTGGGGCATGGAGAATAAGAGAGTCAGAGAGGTAATGTGGAAAACCAGACTGGAGGGCATGAACCAGGATAAGCAGCTTATATTGAAGACAGAACTGTACAGAGAGCCAGTGGTGATGAATGAGGAGTGATATAACATGATCAAATTTTGAAGCATGGGTAAGAATATGGATGGCGATATTTTGAATAAGTTGAAAGCGTTGAAGTTGATAATGTGGGAGACCAAGATAAATGATATTACAGTAGTCAGTTTTTTATATGACTAATGAAAGAAATAAGGTAGTCACAGCATGAGGTGAAAGAAAAGGTTGTACTGCATGTATTTGGCAAAGTGAAAGCGTAGTTACTAACCTATAATAGGTGTTCTTCAGGGACAGCAGGAATCAGTCCTCACATATGCGGGACATCGGGGCTGACGGAGCCCGCGTGGATCCACTCCCCAGCTTTCACAGAAAGCCTTTGGGAATTACACCATGCATGCGTGGTCACCTTCCAGCTCAAGGGTGCAATCTTACCTCAGTATGATGACATAGCTTAATCAAACATAAAAAAGAAAAACAACAACAGGGAGGAGGGAAGGTTGTGAAGACTGTTTCCTATTGTCCCCGGAGAACACCTGTTACAGGTGAGTAACTACACTTTCTCCGGGAACAGGCAGGAAGTCAGTCCTCTCATATGGGACTCCCAAGCTACAGGCTACTGAAAAAAACATATAGAAACCATGGGCAACCCAAAAAGCGGACCATAAAGGGCAGCAGGAAGCACTGGTTGACTGGAAGTCTGGCTCTGCAGTACTAATATCAAAGATGCAATCCCCTCTCCGGTAGCCTGAACACGAAGGGCTAGAGGGAAGGAGTTGCACTATTCACCAAAGAGGTGTTGAAGTACTGCTTAGCTGAAGGCGCTATAGTGCCATGAGCTCTCCTTCAAACAGTAGTGCGCTGCAAAGGTATGGACAGAGGACCAGGTGGCAGCCCGGCAGATATTCAGCAAGGGCACTGAGCACAGGTTGGCCTCAGAGGCTGCCATGGTATGCACATTGTGCGCAGTGATATGATGCTGCAAATAAAGCCCAGCCTGCTCGTAGGCAAAGGAAATGCAGTCAGCCACCCACCATGAGCAGACGCACTTGGAGACCGCCATGCCAAGACGGTTGGGGTCAAAGGAGACAAAGAGCTGTACTTAGTGGTGGTGGGGCTGCGCCTTCTGTATGTAAAAGGACAATGCCCTCTTGCAATTGAGAGTATGCAGGGAGCCTCCATCCTGGAGGTATGAGGCCTGGGAAAGAAGGTAGGGAGCACAACCTCTTGATTCAGGTGCAAATCAGAGACCACCTTCGGTAGGAACTTAGGGTGGGTCCAAAGGATCACTCTGTTCTTGTGGAACCTGGTGTAGGGCGCGTGGGCCACCAGCACCTGCAGCTCGCTGACCTGTCAGGCTGAGGTGAGCGCCACCAGGAAAATGACCTTCCAAGACAAATATTTGGGATGGCACGTTGCCAAAGGCTCAAATGGGAGAGCCATGAGCTTCCCCAGCACCACATTTAAGCTCCATGTCACCGGTGGTGGGCGCACCAGGGGCTGGGGCAGAAGGAGTCCTCTTATGAAACAGCCCACCAGGGGATGCACCGAAACAGTCGAGCCTTTGATAGGATGGTGGTGTGCCGAAATGGCACTAAGGTGCACCCTGACCGTGTTGGACTTTAGGCTGGCCCCAGAGAGAAGCAAGAGATATTGCAAGACATCTTGCACCAAGCAGGATAACGGTTAAGGACTCCATCCGTGCACCAGACAGAGAACATGCGCCATTTAAAGGTGTACACTCGATGCGTGGGGTCCTTACACGAAGCTAGAAGGACAACCTCCTGCGAGAGGTGGAAGTGTGTGATGGCTAACCTCTCAGCATCCAGGCTGTCAGAGCGAGGAACTGGAAAATGGGTGCAAAAGCATCCCATTCTCTTGTGAAAGCAGGTCCTGGGAACTTTCTAGTGGCAGCAGATCCCTCAGAGAACTGCAGAAGCAGGGGGAACAAAGGTTGCCTGGGCCACTTGGGAGCAATGAGGATGACGGAGGCATCCTCTGCTTGAATCTTGAGCACCCGGGGAACCAGGGGTGTAGGCAGGAACATGTATAGGAGACCCTTGGACCAAGGAAGGAGAAAGGCGTTAGCCACCTCCCTGCCCTAGGTGGGCCTCTGGGAACAGAAGTGCAGTAGTTGCACATTCTCTGGACTGGCAAAGAGATTTATCTCTGGGATCCCCCAGCAGTGAAAGACCTCTTTGAGTACTGTTGGGTGCAGATGCCACTCGTGGGGTTGAAGTACTCTGCTCAGGCGGTCTGCCAGCACATTGGGCCCGGCAAATAAACTGTCCAGATGGCGATGTTCTGCCTTACGGCAAAGTTCCACAGGCGAATGGCTTCCCAGCAGAAGTGGTACGAACCCATGCCACTCTGCTTGTTGAGCCAGTACATCACTACCCTGTTGTCTGTCTGGATTTATACCAAAGGGCATTGTATACTGCTCTGAGCTCTAGTAGGTTGATCTGCAGAGCACTCTCTCCTGATGACAACGGGCCCTGCGACTGCAAGTGATCACAGTGGGCTCCCCAGCCCAGTTTGGACTCGTCTGTCGTGAGGACATACTGATTCTGGGATGCTCGGAAGGGCAGTCTAGCTCAGAAGTTGTGGGGGCTCTGCCACCAGTCAAGGGATGCCTCCAGAGATGGCGTGACCTGGATCCAGTAATCCAAATGGCCGGAAGACTCTGTCCACTGGGTGATGAGCGTCCACTGGGCCTGCCGCATTTGGAGGCATGCAAAGGGTGTGACATGGACAATAGAGGCCATGTGCCCCAGCAGGTGGAGCATCTGCCTGGCCGTCACCACCGAGCAGCTCTGAACTTTCGTGGCCAGTGCAGAGAAGCACAGTGCGTGATCCTCCAGTAAGAAGGCCTATGCCTGGGAAGAGTCCAGAAGAGCACCGATGAACTCTAAGCACTGGACCGGTAGCAAGTATGACTTTGGGAAGCTGACCACAAACCCAAGCTGCTGTAGCAGCCCTATGGTGCGCTGCACAGCATTACACACCTCCTTCGACAAGCTGGCCTTGATGAGCCAGTTGTCCAGGTAGGAGAAGACAAACATCCCTAGAAGACACCATCCCTAGAAGACAGAGGCGGGCGGCAATGACCGCCAGGCATTTAGTGAATACACAAGGGGCCGAGGCTAGGCCGAAGGGGAGCGCCCTGTATTGATAGTGGCGTCCACCTACGATGAATCAGAGGTACTGATGGTGCCTTGGGTGGATCAGGATGTGGGTACAGACATCTTTGAGATCCAAGGAGTATGGCCAATTTCCTTGTAGGAGGTAGGGCAGCAAGGTTCCAAGGGATACCAATTTGAACTTTTTCCTGACCAGGAAGCAGTTGAGGTCCTGCAAATCTAGGATGGGTCAGAAGCAATGTTTCCGCTAACCTGCGCTGGGTCCGCCACCAACATTCCTGCCAGCGGGGGGAGGTGCACCTCCTCCCGCCGGCAGGAATGTTGGCGGCGGACCCAGTGCAGGTTAGTGGGAACATTGGTCAGAAGCCTCCTGACTTTTTGGGCAGAAGGAAGTAGCAGCAGTAGAACCCCTGGCCATGCAGGGGCTGGGGGACTGGCTCTACACGCGATCCTCGAGCAAGGACTCTAGTTCCTTCTGCAGGAGATCCCTGTGCAAGAAATTTATGGGTAATTCCCCTGGGAAGAAGGGAGGAGGTAGCTGGAGAAAGTGGAGGAGGCAGGGGCGGCTCTATAATGAGGCGAAGTGAGGCGGCTGCCTCAGGCGGCAAAGTTTTGAGGGCGGCAAATGCCCCCAAAACAGTCGCCTCACTTTGCCTTCAAAGTTAAAAAATGAAAAAAAAAAAAGCGCACAAGTTGTTGCTGCCGAATCCGCTTCTCAGCAGCAGCAAAACTCACCACCTAACTTCTTCTGCAGCCATGGCTCCCTGCCTCTTAGGGAACCGTGGCTGTGCTGCTGGAGCCGGTGCGGAGCCGTCCCGTCTCTCGGAGGGCTCTGTGCAGCATTGTCCTACCCCCAAAGGAAGTTGTTACAACTGCCCCCAAAGGAAGTTGTTACAACTTCCTTTGGGGGCGGGACAATGCTGCATGGAGCCCTCTGAGAGACGGGAAGGCTCCGCACTGGCTTCAGCAGCACAACTGCGGTTCCCTAAGAGGCAGGGAACCGCGGCTGCAGAAGAAGGATTTTGCAGATGAGCTCCCCAATCCACTTGTGAGGCGTCTGTTGTTAGAGTGACCTGGGGTAGGGGTTGATGGAAAGGGGACCCCACCAACAGGTTTTGGGTTGACTGCCACCATTGTAGAGACAAAATAAGGCGACTTGTGTTTGCTATTTTGTCTGATAGGCAGCCTGATGCCTGAGTCTACTGAGTGGATAGAGTCCATTGGGCTGCTCTCATATAGAGGTGAGCATAGGGAACCACGTGCACGGTAGATGCCATGTGGCCTAGTAGTTGTAACATTTCCCGAGCAGTGAGATGAGTTTTTAACACTGCCTGGGAGGCTAACTGCACAATGCGAAGGCAACGGGCCTGTGGAAGATAGGCCCTTGCTTTTCTGGTGTCCAGCAAAGCTCCTATAAACTCTAGAGATTGAGTGGGAGTTAGGCTGGATTTTGGGATGCTTATGACCAGGCCCAAATACTGAAGGATACGCATTGTGCAAGATAGGGAAATTCTGGCCTCCGACTCTGATGGGGCTTGAATGAGCCAGTCGTCTAAGTAGGGGAAGACGAATATTCCTAAAGTGCGAAGAAATGCTGCCACTTCAGCCATGCATTTCGTAAACACCCTTGGTGCTTAGACCAGGCCAAAAGGAAGCACCCTGTATTGGTATTGCTTTCCTTGAAACAGGAAGCGAAGGAACCTTCGGTGAGTTGGATGGATGAGAACATGAGTGTACTCATCCTTGAGATCTAGAGAACAAAGCCAATCCTGACTCTGAAGGTATGGCAGCAGAGTTCCCATAGAAATCATCTTGAATTTCTCTTTGAACAGGAATTTGTTCAGTTCTCTGAGGTCTAAAATGGGTCTGTGTCCCCCTGTTTTCTTTGGAATAAGGAAATAAGGGGAGTAAAACCCTGTACCCTGTTGGGAAATGGGTACGTCTTCTATTGCCCCCTGGGCAAGAAGTAAACTGACCTCTTGACTCAACTGAGTGTTGAGAGAAGCCTGAGAATTGAACTGTCTTACCACCGTAGGAGGGGGCATGTTGAAGAAATGAAGCTTGTAACCCTCTCTTACAATGGAAAGAGTCCATTCTTCTGCTGTTATCTGCCCCCATCTGGGGACAAAATGACACAACCTTCCTGGGATGGTGGAAGGCTCTGGCCCGTTCAGGGCCAGGAAGGCCAAGTTCTCTAGATGAGAGTCAAAGCCCCTGTGGAGGCTGAGTCTGCTGGGCCGGTTGAGGCTTAGCAGTCTTTGATTTCCTTTGCTTTGGGGGCTGCTGTCCCTTTCGGGCGGACTGACCTGCAGAATGCACCTGCTGGGTATAGGAGGGATAAAACCTCTTCTTTTTAGAGAAGAATGGTTTCTTGTAGGATTTTCTCCTTGCAGGATCAGCTGTAGCCTTGGATAGCCTATCCAAAGTGGTGTTATCAGCATCCAGCTCATTAGCTTTCTCTTGCCAATTTTTGCCAAAGAGATTTTCACCTGAACAAGGGATATTCCCCAGTTTGTCCTGTACCCAGAGTTCTAAGTCAGATGCCTGGAGCCAGGCAATCCTACGAGCACCTATGGCAATGGCAGAGCTTCTGCTTATGCACTCAAAGCAGTCAAAAGCTGCATGAATAACAAACTTGGAAACATCCTGGGCATGTTTGACAAGTGTAAGATAATCCTGCCTCTTATCATCAGGAAGGAGAGGGCTCATGAGCTCGAGATCTTCTGTAACCTCCTTAAGGAACATTCCCATGTATATGATGTAGGAACTAATCCTGGCAGAAAGCATAGAGGCCTGGAATGTTTGACGCCCAAAGGCATCAAGAGTCCTACATTCACGTCCTGGAGGATTAGATGCATGTCTCTTTGCACTCTTGATCCTTCTCATAGCTGACTCCACCACTATGGAGTGGTGTGGCAACTGAGTTTTTTGAAATCCAGGACAAGGAGGTACTCGATACATGGTATCCAGCCTACGGGAATGAGGAGAGGTGGTAAGAGGTGTTTCCCACATTCTTAACATGAGATCATGCAAGATCTCATGAATAGGCAAAGTAGCCGCTTCCTTGGAAGCTTTAGGATATTGTAAAATCTCCAACTCCTTTGCTCTGGGCTCTGTTTCAGGAGCCTCTGTGATGGAAAGACCCCTAGCCACCTCCCTAATAAAGTCCTGAAAGGATATATCCTCTGGAGGAGACATCCTACGTTTAGGAGAAGAAGGCTCCTCAGAGAGAAGTACTACGGCATTGACAGAGCTGTCAGAGTCCTCAGAGTCATCGGAGGATTCAAAATATCTTCTGTCCGGGTGCTCTTGTAAATCATGATACCGATACCGATCGAAGTCGGTACCGGAGGGGTCCGGTACCGGCCTGTCGATACCGTAGGAAATAGCATGACTCGGTGTTGGTAGTATACTCGCCGATGTCGATGCTGTCGGTACCGATACCGATATCGGTGCCGGAACCGGTGTCGGTACCGGTTGAACTGTCTGAAGTAGTCCCGAAGGCACTGATGCCACAAGGAGAGCCGCCAGACTGCGCTCAATAGCCAGGAATCTCTGGTCAATTGACGCTGCCAATGCCTGGGTGTTGGTACCGGACAAAGCGGCCGGTACCCCAGAGCATGGCACCAGTAGTTCTGCCGAGGTTGAAGCCTCGAGAACATCCTGGAGCCCCGATAGTGCTTTGGAAGCCGAAGCCTCCCACCGGGGCAATTTTGCCGGTATAAGTCCCTCAAGGGCAACGCCAGAGCCATCTCGATGCTTGGAAGGAGACCTACCCTTTGAGGACCGGCCAGATTTATGTTTGGTTACCTGAGATCCATGGGAGGAAGACGAAGCCCTGAAAGACGTTGATGCCACGGATGCTGCATCGGAGGGAAAAAGGGTGCTAAGCTTAGCAGCTCGGTTCTGCCGACCCCTCTTCTACATCATCCCACAGGCAACACACTCCGAGATGGAGTGGTCAGGAACTAAACATTTGAGGTACCACTCGTGAGTGTCGGTGACGGAGATGGTACCGCCACATTTGGAACACTTTTTAAAACCCGAAGCGGGTTTTTCCATGTTGAGGAAAAATTGGGCCTAGTGCCCAAAATGGCGCATGGCACCCGAGAGAAAAAAGGTTGGAAAATCCAGATAAAAGATTAGAAAACTTTTTTTTTTTTTTTAAGAAGAAAGAAAGAACTGGCGGTACTGGTATAGCGTCGAGAAAGGCAGACGCTACCACAAAAAAGAATGAAAAATATGGGATAATTTCTGCGGTGACAGGAAAACAACCTGCTGGCTCAGCGGAAAACGAAGAACTGGAGAGAGGCAGTTGGGAAAGGCGGGAAGGCAGAACGCAGGTGCTGTGGGATGCTCCCAAAAGCTTTCTAATTGGACGCTGGGGAGCGTTCCTGCGCAGGCTCCGTCGGTACCGACGATACCCATATGTGAAGACTACATTTCTGCTTGTTCCTGGAGATTTGACATGACGGGAAGGTGGGGCTTGTAACTGGGTTGACAATGGGGGAGGAGGGGGCTGACACTGGAGAAGGAGGAGGCTGGAAGGGAACTGACAAGGGTTCCCTCTCATCCAGCAGGAACAACTGGAGTGCTGCTGGCATCGAACAAATCAGCCTGATCGCTGCAAGTTGACATTGAAAGGTACCGGGAGGGAGGACTGGAAAGGGGCTGATACTGGGAAGGGTTACAGGGACTGGAAATAGGCTGATGGAAAGAAGTGAAGAAAACAAAAGAAGAGATAAGAAATGGCAGTTGGACCATAGACCACAGAAAGGGAGCTAAGAGAATACAGGAAAGCAGAAGCCTCAGATCGGGACCAGCATGATCAGAAAATAAAATGGTCAGACAACAAAGGTAGAAAAAATAATTGTATTTCATTTTAGTGATTGGACTTTGTGTTATCTTTATATTTTATACTGCATGGAGGAACTGCATATTTATCTGATGTTGCAGTGCTTGAAGAGTCTGGCTTCTGGGGGTTTCAGTTTTAAATTTTATCTACATATTTTTATTTTTACTTTAGATTGTAAGTCACTTATTCTGTACTTCGTGAGGGTCTGTGTTCTGCGTGTGTGACTGAGCCCAGTTGTTCTGATCACACATCTTATTGATTAAACCTCTTATAAATATGTTGAAACCAAGCTATTCTCACCATACTATATGTATAATTTCTCACCATACTCCATGAATAATTACTCTGTAATTAGTTACCCCTGTTACCTCCAGGTTATCTCGTCCATGTTCAATGTAAAAACTCAATTGTCGTGTGACATTGCAGTATGTTTTTTGTTCAATTGTAAACCGCACTGATTTTAATAGCGCGGTATATAAGAGAAGTAAATAAATAAATAAATAAACATAGAGTTTGTACATAAAGATTTATACTGTACTGTAGTAATTTGACATGTTTAGCTTTTCAAATAGGTGTATGGATGTTCCAGGGTCCACTGTAGTATTTACAGTGATGCTTTATTTTGGTGGGCTCCTTATGTGAGTTTTGGAAGTTGGTGCTGATATGGTATAGTATGATAGATTTGCTCTATAGATACTCAGTGACTTTGTTGTAGGGTTTTGTATTAGTTCACAATATACCTGGTACTGGAGAATGTTTGTTGTTGTTGTTAGTGAGATGATCAGAATCAGATTTTTTTTATTTGTTTTAAGATATTGAGTTCTGTGGGTGAATGTCCTGGTTCTGCTCTGCAACCACTGTTGAAGGGGGTTCTGTGGATGCAAAATATATTTTGAAAAAGAAAAGGTAATAACCATAACGCAGTTTATAACAAAATAAAAATGAGTTATAATTTAGTTTTATAAACTGTGCTGTGGTTCTCGCTCTCTTTTAGTTCCTTGGTGTGCAAACATCTTGCATTTCCTCCATATAATCTAATCAGCTTTTTGGTTTGGTTCAGTCCCTGATTGGAGTTTTGAAAAAGCCCTGCCCACCTCTATGGGGGTTAGGGTTACCAACTTTTTCACCGAGAAAAACCCGACACCTGTGGCTCGCCATGCTCCACCCATTCTCCGCCCCTAGTCCCACCCCTGCCACGCCCCCAGCCCCACCCACAAAAATTACCGAGGATACGTGTAGGCTAACTTCCTTGGTCAGATAATAATTAAACTGGGAACCCCAAAATCCAAACATGAAATGTACAACACTGGAGAAATAAAACTATAAAGTAATTTCCTCTTGCACTAAACAAAAACGCAAAGATGTTATCAATACACACTTCCCAGACCAAACATATTCCAGCTAATAAATTCAAAATAAAAAGTATTTTTCTACCTTCTGTTTGGGCGTTTTATTTTTCAGTTGCAATTGCTCCAGTCACTTTCTTCTGGTTTCTTCGTGTCTTCTGCGAGCTATCCATTTGTCCTTTCTTCTCTTTTAGATGTTTTCCATTCTCTCTCTATTTCTGCTTTAACATACTGATTGTTTCCCTTTTGCTCTTTCCCACAATTCTTTCCTTATTCCTTTATCATCCATTTAAATTTCACCCTTCCATTCTCAAGCCCCTCACTCTCCCAATACCCAGCCCATCATAGACTTTGCTTCCACACAAAATATTTTTTCCCCTCTCCATTCTCATTCCCCATCTATTCTAGTCCTCCCCCAAAATCAGTTCCCTTATAGTTCTAGACCCACCCAGCATCCACTCCCTTCTAATCCCATTCTCCCATGCCCCACATCAGCCCATTTCCAGTCCTATTCCAGCTCTTCATCAGCCCATTTCCAGTGCTAGCCCTCACATCACAGACCATTTCCAGTCCTAGCCCCCCCCATCACAGCCCATTTCCAGTCCAAATCCCCCATCACAGCCTATTTCCATTCCTAGGCCCCCCCCATCACATCCCATTTGCAGTCCGAGTCCCCCCGCACCATCACAGCCCATTTGCAGTCCTACCCCCCCCCCACCATCACAGTCCATTTGCAGTCCTAGCCCCCCTAATCACAGTCTATTTCCAGTCCAAGTTCCCCCTCCCTCCACCATAGCCCATTTCCAGTCCAAGTTCCCCCCCCCCAGCCCTTTTCCAGTCCAAGTTCCCCCCCCATAGACCTTTTCCAATCCAGGTCCCCCTCCCCATCACAACCCCTTTACAGTCCATGTCCCCCCCCCCCCATAGCCCTTTTCCAGTCCAGGTCCCGCTCCCCATCAAAACCCATTTCCAGTCCATGTCCCGTCCCCCCACATAGCCCTTTTACAGTCCAGGTCCCCCTCCCCAACTCAGCCCATTTCTTTCCAGTCCAATGCCCCCCCATAGCCCTTTTCCAGTCCAGGTCCTCCCCCCCTTCACAACCCATTTCCAGTCCAAGTCCCCCTAATCACAGCCTATTTCCAGTCTGTTCCCCCTCCCTCCACCATCGGCCATATCCAGTCCAAGTTCCCCCCCCCATAGCCCTTTTACATTCCAGGTCCCCCTCCCAACCCATTTCCAGTCCAGGCCCCCGGCTGACATTTTCCAGTCCTTGCCCCCCCCCAGCCCTTTTCCAGTCCAGGTCCCCCTCCCCATCAAAACCCATTTCCAGTCCATGTCCCCCCCCCCATAGCCCTTTTACAGTCCTGTTCCCCTCCCATCTCAGCCTGTTTCTTTACTGTGTCAGTCCCCCACCCCCCAGTGTCCTTTTCCTGTCCAGGTCCCCCCCCCCCATCACAACCCATTTCCAGTCAAATTCCACCCTCCTAGCCCTTTTCCAGTCCAGGCCCCCTCCCCCAGCACAGCCCAGGCAGTCCTTGGCCTCCCCCCCCCCCCAAACCCGCGGCTGTCTGAGGCTTTAGAGGGAGCCGGGGAAGCCCGCGCCAGGCCCCGGCTCCCTCTGAACAGCTGCCAGCGTGAAGAGCCTTTTCCTTCACGCTGGCGGCTGTTCCTGTGAAGCCGCGAATGCTGGGAAAGGTTAAAGGGCATTGCCTTTAACCTTTCCCACCAATCGCGGCTTCACAGGAACAGCCGTCAGCGTGAAGGTAAAGGCTCTTCATGCTGGCGGCTGTTCAGAGGGAGCCGGGGCCTCGCGCGGGCTTCCCCGGCTCCCTCTGAAGCCCTCCGGGGGAGAAAAGCCGTTTTTTTTGCTCTGGCCGCTCCCGATCTTGCGGCCAGAGCAAAAAAAACGGCTTTTCAAGGGCCGGTTTTGCCTCTGCGCCGGCAGCCGGCCTGGCCATGGAAAAACCGGCCAGGCCGGCTGAAAACCGGCCAGTTGGCAACCCTAATGGGGGTGGGGGGTGCACCATTTCATCCTTCGCCTCAGGCAGCAGATTGCCTTGAGCCGCCCCTGGGAGGAGGTACCTCTCCTGAACCACCTACAGCACTCTGGCATCTGATATCCAGCCAGAGATGCACAAACTGGACCAGCTGTCCTCCCATGAACCTTAGGCCTGTTACCTCCTGGGGGAGAGAGGTTATGCCCAAGGAGTCAAAAGCCCCACCCAGATTGCAGCTGGGATTCTGCTTGGGGGTTTTCTGATTACAAGGGCCATGCCTTTGAGCCATGGCCTGCTGCCCCTGTTGGGGAGCCTGATAGGCCAGAAACTGGGGGTATATTCCATAAGCTTTCTTGGTCTTCGGGTAGAAGGGCTTTTTCCCTGAAGCCTTCTGATAGGAAGAGTCAGCAGTCTTCCTGGACAGCATGGTTTTGGTCAGGAATTCTGTCTCTAGCTCGACTGCCTTCTCTGTCATGGACTTGCTGAAGAGATTCTCTCCGTAGCAAGGGACATCAGCCAACTTGTCCTAACCCACTGCTCCAGGTCAGAGGACTGTAGCCAGGCAAGACAGCGGGCACTAATGCCTCCCAAAGCCACACTAGTCACCAACTCGAAGTCATTGAAGGCTACCCGAGTCTGAAATTTGGAACATTCCTTGACCAAAGAAACCAGGGCCCGGAAGCACTCAAGAGATTCACCTGTCAATCCAATGAAGAACCCGGTGAGCTCCTTCGCCATAATTCTGGTCATCATATCTTAAAAAGGATGTAGCATTATTAGAAAAGGTACAGAGAAGAGCCATCAAAATGGTAAAGGGATGGAAGGATACCCCTATTAGAAGAGGCTAAAAAGGTTAGGATTATTCAACCTGCAAAAGAGATGGCTGAGGGGGAGATATGATAGAGGTCTATAAATTAATGAATGGAGTGGAACGGGTTAATGTAGTTTGATTGTTTACGGCATCAAAATATAGAAAGACTAGGGGATATGCAATGAAGTTATAGTGTAATCTATTTAAGACTAATATGAGAAAATATTTTTTCACTCAACACGTAATCAAACTCTGGAATTCGTTACCAGAGGATGTAGTAAAAGCTGTTAGTGTAGCTGGCTTTAAAAAAGGTTTGGACAAGTTCCTGGATGAAAGGTCCATAAACCATTATTAAAGGGGACCCAGGAAATTCACTGCTTGCCCCAATACAAGTATTGTGGAACCTGTGTCCTTTGGGGAAACTGCTAGGCACTTGTGACCTAGATTGGCCATTGTTGGAAACAGGATACTGGGCTTGATGGCCCTTGGTCTGACCCAGTATGGCATATCTTATGTTTTTATGCCCATGTACAGCTGGTATGCCTTGATCTGGGCTTTGAGCATGGAGCCCTGGTAGCACTTTCTGCCAAAGGCATCCATGGTGCATGCCTCCCTACCCGAGGGCACAGAGGAGTGTGTCTTCTGGTTTTTGGTCCGATTCATGGCTGACCCCACCACCATGGAGTTGTGAGGCAGCTGTGTCTTTTCAAATCTGGGTCTTTGGCTGACTCGATACTGAGAAACGAGCTGACTGTTCACAATCGGCACCATCACCGGGCTCTCCCACATCCTGAACAACAGCCTCTCAAGGATGGGGGGCATAGGCACCATCAGTACCTTCTTCAGGGGAGCCTCATACTGTAGGATGTTGAGATCCTCAGTATGAGGCTCGTCCTCGGGCACCACCACAAAGGCGAGAGCCTGGGACATCTCCTTCAGGAAGTCCAAAAAGGCTAGGTCCTCTGGAGGGAACCGCTGACAATGGTGAGGCGTAGAAGGGTCAGAGGGGACGTACTGATGGAGGACAGTGTCAGGAGACTCCTCATCCATCTCCCAATCTGACTCGGCGTCAGAGGAATCGTCGAGCACAGAGCGATCCTCGAGTCAACTTGATGTCAACAATGCCAGTGTTCCGTGGCTGCAGCACCCAGCAGCAAGTCACGTCTCAAGTTGGAAGCCTATGGAGTCGGTGTCGGACAAGCCAGCTTCTCCAGGATTGGCTGAGTCTCCTCTGGGGAAGTCCTCGCTGAGGACAGCCCCGAGATCTGCACCAATGACTCAGAGGTTCCGGGCATTGGGTCATGCTGCGCCTCGAACACAGGCTGCGTTCCAGGGCCACAATCCTGGCCTCAGTGCCAGTTGGCTCCACAGCAACTGACTTAGGTCTCGAGGTCATTGAGCCTGGAGCACATCCTTTGTCGGGGAATCATCGACAGTGATGGCATCAGGGGACATGATCTGATCCCCCGATACAGTGGAAGTCTCCTCCTGTCAGGTCTGCTTGGAGGGCTGCTTCTGGCCGTTGCCATTGGTATTGGGCTGCGGACTCTGAGCCTGGGCGCAGGAGTCTTACCTGCCAGTACAGGATTGGATCTCTCCTTCGACGTCCTGGACCCACGGGGAAGGTCTTAAGAGGACGGTCCCTGGTCCAGGGCTCTGTAACCCCGGGGCTTTGACTGAGCATGATGAGTCGTCAGACGATGGTTCTGAGGACAGGGATTCCACCCCCGATGCCGGTCCTGAGGCAGGCTTAGAACTGTTTTTGCTGCTTTTTACAATCCTTGCGGGTCTTTGCCACCATCTGTTGGCAAAACGGGCAGGTAGACACATCATGGTCCACCCTGAGGCATTTTATGTGATAGACATTGTGCAGGAGCACATGCCATATTGTTTAAAACCGCTGATTGAGGCCATAGCGAGAAAGACGGCACCGTGAGGTCAAACTCTGACGTCTCAATCAGCCGGCCGTGAGCAAAGACCCGCACATCAAGAAAAAAGGGGACTCGAGAAAAACACAACACTGAGGTGGACTTGGGCAGCGGAAACGTGATCAGAACTGATCCCGGTGAAAAGGCCAAATAAAAATTGGTGAAAAAAGTTGATTTTAAGTGGGTGCACAGAGATGGTACGTTTGCAGAGCTCCATGGAAAAAAGGAGATTGAGGTAAGATGACACCCTTGGGTGGGAAGGTGACCACGCAAGCACGATGTAACTGCCAAAGGCTTTCTGTGAAAGCTGAGGAGTGGATCTGTGCAGGCTCCATCAATGCCAATGTCACCCATATTTGAGGACTAACTTTCTGCTTGTTCCTAGAGAAAGAAAGCAGTGGCGAGAGAGGGAGGAAAGATGAGCCTGGAATGTTAGTGCAGAATCAAGAATAATACCCAAATACCGGAGGGAGTCAACTAAAGGAAGGGAGGAGCTGGGGAGAGAGGGCACAAGGGAAGGTAAGGGACTACTAAAAGTGAACCAGATAGCTGCTGATTTGTTGGGGTTTAGGTGGAGAAAATTATCAGATAGCCATGCAGAGACAGCAGAAAGGTAGGCATTAAGAGGAGAAAGATCAGGTACAGTGGGGCTGGTGTGATGAAGGAGAATAATATCATCGGCATAATAGTGGGCTGAAATACCATGTTGTTGGATTAAGAGAGCCAGGGGGGTCATGTAAACATTAAACAGAAGAGGGGCAAGGATGGAACCCTGAGGGACACTGCAAGATAGAAGTAAAGAGGAAGAGTTACTACAAGAAACAGAGAAGGACCGGTGCATGAGAAAAGAATAGAACCAATGGAGAACAGTTCCTCTAAGCTCAAGATCCTGTACATGAGAAAGCAAAGTGCGATGGTCAATGAGATCAAACGCTGCAGATAAATCGAGAGACTGCAATTGTGTCTTTGGTGCAGTTCGCTAAGAAAAGAGAGGAGGACAGTCTCAGTACTATGATCCAGGCGAAATCAAGATTGGTGGGGATGCAGAGCAAGAGTGGAGTCCAAGTGAGAAGAAAGTTGGGAGAAGACTAGTTTCTCAAGTAACTTAGAGAGGAAAGGAAGCGTAGAGAGAGGTCAATAGTTACCTGGGGAGGAGGGATCAAGAGAAGAATTTTTAAGAACAGGGCAAACAATGGCATGTTTCCAAGGGGATGGAAAACTCCAAAGGCAAGGACAGATAGTGTAGTTACTCAGCTGTAATGGGTGATCTCCAGGAACAGCAGGAATTTAGTCTTCACATATGGGTGACGTCGGTACCGACGGAGCCCATGCGGGAATGTTCCCCAATGTCCAATTGGAAAGCTTTTGGGAGCAGTCCACTGCACCTGCGCGAATGCCTTCAAGCCTTCCCAACTCCTTCTCCTCAGTTGAGTTTGTAGTTAAGAAAGGAGAGAAAAAGAAACCCTACAACTCCTAGGGGAGGAGGGCAGATTGTGAAGACTAAATTCCTGCTGTTCCCGGAGATCATCTATTACATGTGAGTAACTACGCTATCTCCAGGAACAAGCAGGAATGTAGTCTTCACATATGGGACTCCCTAGCTGCTAGATGCCAGATGAAATGACCTCAGAACCGGTGGAGGTTCACCTTGTAGGCCTGATGAGGTCATGGATCTCATATGGATTTCTGGTATTGTCAGTCAAGGACGGAGGGTAGGAGTTGCTTCTAAATCTGAAAGAGGTGCTGGAGTACAGCCTGCTCAAACATGGCATCCCGACAGGAGTCCTTGTCCAGACAATAATGGGCAGCAAAGGTATGAACAGATGACCAAGTTGCTGCTTTGCATATCTCGTCAATGGCATCCTAGTGTAGGTTTGACATTGACGTTGCCATGGCACGAACATTGTGAGCTGTGTCATGCCGTTCCAGGGAGAGTCCTGCATTTTCATAGGCAAATGAGATGCAGTCCACTATCCATCTGGAGAGCCTGCGTTTAGATACCGGGAAACCTAGGTGATTGGGGTCAAAGGAGATGAACAGCTGTGAGACTCTGTTGTGCTCTCGAGTCCTTTGGAGATAGAAAGCCAACACACACTTGCAATCAAGAGTGTGCAGGGTTGCTTCTGCTTGAGACGTATGTGGTTTGGGAAATAAGACTGGAAGGAAAATTGACTGGTTTAAATGAAAAGGAGAGACCACCTTTGGCATAAAGTGTGGGTGAGTCCTAAGAATGTCTTTGTCGTGGTGGAACAGAGTATAGGGTGGGTTCGCCACTAAAGCCTAAAGCTCACTAATGCGTCTAGCTGAACTGAGAGCAATTAGGAAGATTACTTTCCAAGACAGGAACTTTAGTGAGTCCAT
Source organism: Ichthyophis bannanicus (assembly GCA_033557465.1). NCBI lineage: Eukaryota > Metazoa > Chordata > Amphibia > Gymnophiona > Ichthyophiidae > Ichthyophis > Ichthyophis bannanicus. Next base: position 157,792,126 of record CM066039.1, on the reverse strand, counting down.
GATCAATGGTTCAAAAGGCGGCTTAAGAAGCTGTGCTAGAACGACGTTAAGGTACCAGGCTACTGGAGGTGGCTTAATGAGCGGTTTGGACAAGAGAAGACCTCTCATGAAATGGGCCACTAGCGGTTGAGAGGAGATTGGCTGTCCATCCAGTAGGTGGTGAGAGGCTGAAACTGCACTGAGATGGACTCTCACCGAGTTGGTCTTCAGACCTGTCAATGACAGGTAGAGGAGATACTGGAAGAGTGACTCCACTGGAGCCGAAAAGAGATTGAGATCCTTCTGAGAGCACCAGACAGAAAATCTCCATCGCTTGAAAGCATATGAACGTCTGGTGGAGGGCTTCCTAGAAGCCAAAAGGATCTTCTTAACCTCTTGGGTAAGGTCAAGGGCCTGGAAAGCTATGCTCTCAGCAGCCAAGCTGTGAGACGAAGAGACTGTGGATTGGGATTGAGTAATGAGCCGTCGTCCTGGGAAAGGAGATTGGGTGCAGATCCCAATCACAGAGGTTGAGTCTGAGTCAGACGTAGTAGCAGAGGAAAACACTATTGCCTCAGCCAGTGGGGGGCTATGAGTATCATGGAGCCCTTGCCCGACTGAAGCTTGAAAAGCAAATTGGGAATGAGGGGTATTGGAGGGAAATTTATTTATTTTATTTATTTAACATCTCTTATATACCGCACTATTGTCATCAGCGCGGTTTACATGGAACAAATATATACATACAGAGAACTGTAATGCATTTTACAAATAACAGGGGTTTTTGAACTTGGGATTAAAGGTAAACTATATAGACTAAGTAACTATTTACAAAAAACTCTATACACATTAGTCATATTTGGTTATCATTTGGGATTATCTTGGTCAGAAACGTGTAGGTAGTATTTTCCTATGCAAAGATTAGATTGGGAAATAGCTTAAGAAGAGGTGGTGTTTGAGGCTTTTTCTGAATTGTGTTAGGCTGACTATAGCTCTCAATTCTGGTGGGAGGGCATTCCAGGCTATTGGGGCATGGATACTGAAGGCTCTTTTAGTTGTTTCCTTAGTGTATCTGACTGCTTGTTTCGGGATTGTTAATGTATTTATAGCAGTTGATCTTCTGGATCTATTGGGGGTTTGTAGATGTACGAGGTTGATGATGGTTGATGGTGCTTGGTTGTTTAGGGCTTTGAATGTAGTGAAGCGTAAAGCAGACCCCGACCCCAGTGTAGGTGGAAGGCATCCACTGGTTGGTTGGTGGATGTTGGCATTCTCGTGCAGAAGTAAGGAAGCTTGGTATTTTGGGGAGTCGAAAACAGATCTATGTCTGGGGTTTCCCAGGTTTGGAAGATGTAAGATTTTGTGTCCAGATGCAGAGATCATTCATGGGGAAGAAGGATGCAACTCAGTCTGTCTGCCAAGACATTAGACTCCCCGGGGAGCTACACCACTTGGAGATGTATTTTATGAACAATGCAAATGACCACATGTGTAGCGCCTCCTCGCAGAGGACCCAGGAGCCTGTTCTTCCCTGCTTGTTCACACAGAACATAGCAACCTGATTGTCCATCCTCAATTGGACCTGTTGTGACCCGAGGTGGTGTTGAAACACCCAGAGGGCATTTGAGATAGCTCGAAGTTCCAGGAGATTGATTTGGAGTTGTGACTCTTGCATTGTCCAGAACCCCTGTGTAGTCAGGTTGCTGAGGTGAGCCTCCCAACCCAGTTTGGAGGCATCTGTCATCAAGATGCATTTAAGTGGGGGCATCTGAAAAGATGACCCTACGAGCAGGTTTCCTGGAGAACACCACCACAGAAGGGATGTGGTTAGATGGACAGTGACTTGGATCCTGTCCCAGACATGGACTGAGGCCTGCTTCCATTGGGAGACCAGAGTCCACTGGGCTATCCACATATGTAGTCGGGCATATGGAATGACATGTACTGTAGAGGCCATGTGCTCAAGGAATTGCAGCATCTCTCGGGCTGTCAGATTGTCTCGCTAGTTCAATTAGACAGGCACAGTGTTGTAGCACTGTGATGGTATGATGCAAGGAGAGCAGTACCTCTTGGGAGATGTGTACTTTTATTAGCCAATTGTTTAAAAAAAGGAAGACGTATGCAGCTATGATCGCCATGCACTTTGTAAAGACTCTTGGGGCAGAGGCAAGTCCGAAGGGGAGGACTCTGTATTGGTAATGTTTTCCTTGAAAAGTGAAGCGTAGAAACTTCCTGTGTCCCAGGTGGATGAGGATATGTGTGTACGCTTCTTTTAGATCTAGAGAACAGAGCCGTGGGGAAGAGTGTCCCAAGTTTAGAGGCCCGGTTCTGTAGGCCTCTCAATGTCATCTTTTGACAAAGGGGACAATCTTTTGGCTGGTGGCCTGGGCCGAGGCATTTTAAGCACCAATCATGGGTGTCAGTTGCTGAGTGTGGCACATTTAACACATTTTTTGAAGCCATTAGTTGGTTTCTCCATACAGTCAATAGAGGAAATGATAGGTTTAAGGCCTAAGATGGCATTGAGGTGCCTGAAAATCTTTTTTTTTTTTGGAAATTAAGTAAAAAGAAGAAAAAGAAAGGAAAGGGGAACCGGCGATGTCTTCGACAGTGCTGGCATCAACAGGAAGGCAGATGCTATCCACAAAAAATATGTTTTTTCCTGCGGTGACAGGATTTGCTTCCTACTGGCTCCACAGAAAATGAAGAACTGAGGAGAAGGAGTTGGGAAGGCATTTGTGCAGGTGCAGTGGACTGCTTCCAAAAGCTTTCCAATTGGACACCAGGGAGGGTTCCCGCACGGGCTCCGTTGGCACCGACATCACCCATATATGAAGACTGCATTCCTGCTTGTTCCTGGAGATAAGACTACAGGAAGCAAAGCAAGAGAGGGGGTAGCAACCCAGGAGGAGGGAATGGGATCAGCAGTAGAGGTTATTGTATGGGATGAGGTGATGACCTTGAGAAGTTCAACAGAAGAATTCTGAGAAAATGAGGACCAGGTATGAGACAAAGAGCTCGAAGGCAAGGGGGATGCTACAGTATCTGGGGATGCAGAGGGGGAGAGGGTCAGTTTGTAAAGGAGGATCGTAACAAAGAAATGTTAGAGCTGAAAAAACAGGCAAGGTGCTGTGAAGACGGCAACACTGAATCCAAAGGAGAGGACAAGGTGGTAGAGGGCCTGGAGAGAGACACAAGGACAGAGTATAACCGGCGGGATGAATTTGCAGAGGAGGAATAGGGGTGGAATAATGATTTTTCTTTGCCAAATGAATTTGAGAGTGGTAGTAATGATGAGCAGACTTGAAGTATTGAAGGGTAGTAGGAGAAGGATATTTACACACTGACGCTTTGCACGGCAGAGCTGTTGGCAGAGAAGGGCAAGACCTGGATGGAACCATAAGTGATTGTGTCTAGAATTATTTCTGAGGGGGTGTAGAAGGGCAATAGAGTCCAGGACAGAAGGCAGACTGAAGCAACAGAGATGGGCCTGCTCATCAATTGAGAACGAGAGGAAATTGGAAGGAAACAAGTCTTGGGCTGCTGGGAACCGTTCTAGGATAGCAGAATATAGATAGATAGATTGATTACAGGAGTAAGTTGGGACTGACGGATGTGGGCAGGGTCAGCCCAATGGTTTCTGCCACCCAAGGCAGAAACCCTGGCCATGCCACCACCTCTCCCCCCCCCCCCCCCCCAGCTGCCACTGATTTCATCTCAGGGTGTTTTTTTGCTGCCACTTTTGGCAATACTACCACAGCTCGCCTCCCCCCCATAAATGGAATCGGCAGCAGCTGGGAGTGGCGGCATGGCCCTCCATGTGTCCCACTGCTGCTGTCGCCACCCACCCGTGCTGCTGTCGCCACCTACTTGGGCCAGCCACCCTCGGTGGCCGCCTAGCTCGCCTAGTGGGACGGGATGGCTCTGGATGTGGGGAATTCTGGGTAAGGGAAGAAGTAGCAAGAAAATGTTGGAAAGAGAAGATACAAAAATGGTCAGACCGTAGGATGGAAGATGAAGAAAAGGATGAGAGAGTAGGGGAGAGCGAAGGAGAGGCGAGGATCAGATCAAGAATACAACCGGCTGGAGAGTGTGTGAGAAGGAGTCCTGACCGATCTGTGCTCCGCGTGTTGAGTGGTCTCTCCAGGCACCTGTAGGGCTTGCATCCACGCGGCATCTTGCCCCGACGTCATCTCCGGGGCTTAAAAGAAGGAGCAGTTCCTGTTGCAGTCGGGAGTGTGTGAGAAGGAGTCCTGCCCGATCTGTGCTCTGCGTGTTGAGTGGTCTTCCAGGCACCTGTAGTGCTTGCATCCACGCAGCGCCTTGCCCCGATGTCATCTCAGGGGCTTAAAAGAAGGAGCGGTTCCTGTTGCAGTCGGGAGTGTGTGAGAAGGAGTCCTGCCCGATCTGTGCTCCGCGTGTTGAGTGGTCTCTCCAGGCACCTGTAGGGCTTGCATCCATGCGGCGCCTTGCCCCGACGTCATTTCCGGGGCTTAAGAGCTTTTCTGCTCCGCGGTCACGCGGTAGCGGTCGCGCTTTGAAGGAGCGCGATTTAAAGGGGCATGGTATGCTCCTTATGCGCTCCTTCGGCACTCGAGGTGCTCTAGAGGTGGTATCCTTGGTATGGGCAAACATAGAAAACGTCATCATAATGTAAGTACTGTGAATCCCTCTAAAGTTGTTAAAATCGTTGGACCCATGGATAAGCATGTCATATCTATGAATGCAGCAGGAGGGGATTCTATTGCTGCCTCCAAGTCTTCTCCCCTCTTAGATGGTTCCTCTGTGGGGTTTTTAAACTCTGCCCTGCTTACTGAATTGGATTGCATCGACCCAGTGACATCTTCTCCTATAGTGGAGGAACAAGTACGGAATGGAGATGTCGTATCTCCTTTTGTTCTCTCGGAGGGTGACTGTGATCCTGTGGTAGTTCCCTTGCCACAGGTTCTCCAGCTACTGGTGGACTGTGTCAAGGTGCATTCGGAAGGTATACCTGGTACTGCGGATACTCAAAAGGTTTCGCTTGCTGATGTGTGGTCTGTCCTTTCACGAATAGAGGCTTCTATTACCTCACTAGCTTCTGTGGCTTCTCAGTTCTCTGAATTTTCAAAAGGCTCAGTAGCTAAGATGGCTCAGCATGATTCTCAAATAGCAGTTTTGGATACTAAATGTCAGAAATTGGAAAATCAATGTGTTACTTTACAAAAATCCTCTCTGTCTTTTATTAAGGATAGCATTACCTTGCGTACCCAGCAGGAATTATTGGAAAATTCCTTAAGGGCAACGAATATTAGATGTTTAAATTTTCCTTATACCCGTTTACTATCTCCTCAGATATTGTTTGATAAATATTTAATTGAAGTTTTGGGGTATGATGATAAAGCTAAACTGGTTATTAATAAGCTTTATTATTTGCCTGTGACTAGGGCACCCCCTGGTGGTGTTTCCCCAGGAGTTGCTCCCAAAACTTTATTAGATTCATTGGATGTTTCTGAGTTTATAGAATCTTCTCATGATATAATTTCCTCTCGTGCTACTCTTCTTGTATCTTTCGTTTCTGAGGCTGATAAAAATTCTGTTATGCGTTTGTTTTTTGCAAATAAGAATGCTGAATTTTGTGGGGGGAAGGTAAACATTTTTCCTGATGTCTCTAGGCAAACGTAGCTCAGGCGTAGGGCTTTTTTGTCTTTAAAGCCTCGCGTCTTAGCTCTTGGTGCATCCTTTTTCCTTAAATTTCCTTGTAAATGTGTGGTTACATTAGGTGGCACCAAGTATGTTTTTTCCGAGACTTCATCTTTAGAATCATTTATTATAAATCAGGTTCCTTCGACGTAGTATGTATAATAAGTGTTATTTTCAGTAAAGCAAATAATTAGAGTTTTGTATAATGTTTTTTGGGCTTTAGCTCCTTCTCATCCTGATTTCTAATTTATATTGCGTATTTTGTGCTTCATTTCTTTTTCCTTTTGGTAATGGCCGCTCCTCTGGATGTGGACTATGTTATTTTCTGTATTTTCTTTATAATGTAAATTCCTAGTTTTTTCTTTGAATTATTAATAAAAAGAATAAAGTAGAAAAAAAAAAAAGAATACAACCGGCTGAATGAGTGGCAAAGGAAGATGTTGCTGGACTGCAAGATCAGAGAGACGTTGATAAAGGGATTCGTCATGGGCCATTGTTAGAGAAGAAAAGTGGATGTTGAAATAGCCTAAAATAATTAGAAGAGGATAAAGAAGGGAAACCTCTGAGAGAGTATAGAGCAGCGGTTCTCAACCTGTGGGTCGCGACCCCCACGGGGGTCGCCACAGGATATAGCGGGGGTCACCTCGTCTCCGCCAAGTTTAAAAAAAAAAATTAAAAACGCGCACAAGTTGCTGCCGCTGCTGAGTCCGCTTCTCGGTAGCGGCAAACTCACCGCCTCCCTTCTAATGCAGCCGCGGTTCCCTGCCTCTTAGGGAACCGCGGCTGTGCCTGTAAAACTGTTGCGGAGCCTCCCTGTCTCTCAACGGGCTCCATGCAGCATTGTCCCACCTCCAAAGGAAGTTCTTTACCACTTCTTTTGGAGGCGGGACAATGCTGCACGGAGCCTGTCGAGAGACAGGAAGGCTCCGCAACGGTTTTACAGGCACAGCCGCGGTTCCCTAAGAGGCAGGGAGCCGTGGCTGCATTAGAAGGGAGGCAGACATGGGGAGAGGGGATGAGGGGGCAGGGAACCTGCAACACGGCTGACAGGGGGGGATGACATGGATGGATGGAGGGAGGAGGGGCTGACATGGACAGAGGGGGCTGACATGGAGGGATGGAGGGAGGAGGGGCTGACATGGACCGCGGGGGGCTGACATGGAGGGATGGAGGGAGGAGGGGCTGACATGGACGGAGGGGGGCTGACATGGAGGGAGGGAGCTGATATGGATGGATGGAGGGAGGGAGGGGGGCTGACATGGACAGAGGGAGGGAGGGAGGGGGCTGATAGGGAGGGAGGGAGGGAGGGGGCTGATATGGATGGAGAGGGCTGACATGGAGAGAGGAGGGCTGACATGGCGGGAGGGAGGGGGCTGACATGGACAGATGGAAGGATGGGGGCTGACATGGAGGGAGCGAGGGAGGGGGCTGACATGGAAGGATGGAGGGAGGGGGGCTGACATGGAGGGATGGAGGGAGGGGGGCTGGCATGCACAAAGGGGAGAGACAGGGGATACTGGACAGACAGGGGATAAATGCTGGACAGAGGTGAGAGACAGTGCGGGTTAGGATTATAATGGGCTGATGGGGGAGCTACCACTGGTAATGGGCAGATGGGGGGGCTAAGACTGGTAATGGGTTGATTAGGGAAGGCTAGGACTGGGAATGGACTGATCAAGGGGGGTTGGGACTGGTAATGGGCTGATAGGGGGGTAGGACTGGTAATGGACTGATGGGGGGTTAGCATTGGAAATGAGCTGATCGGTGAGGTTAGGACTGGAAAAGGGCTGATGGGGGGGGGGGGTAGGACTGGTAATGGGCTGATTAAGGGAGCCTAGCACTGGTAATTGGGTTGAGGGGGGGACTAGCACTGGAAATGAGCTGATTAGTGGAGGCTAGGACTGGTAATGAGCTGATGGGGGGTAGGACTGGTATTTGGCTGATTAGGGGAGGCTAGCACTGGTAATGGGGTTGAAGGGGGATTAGCACTAGAAGTGAGCTGATTGGGGGGCTTTGACTGGGAATGGGCTGATTGAGGGGAGGGGAGGATAGAGCTGCTGGCCCTGGAAGAAAACTGGGGGCTAAGGCTACAAATGGGCTGATACGAGGGGATGGGAGAATGGAACTGGAAGGGAGTGGATCTGAGAGGGGCTGTCATGGTATTTGTACTAGAAGGGACTGGTCAGTGGGGAAGGAGGGCGACTGGAAAGGAATGGACACCAGTGGCAGTCATGGGAATGCAAGTTGACATTGGAAGGTACTGGGAGTGAGGACTGGAAAGGGGCTGATACTGGGGAGGGTTACTGGGACTGGAAATAGGCTGATGGAAAGAAGTGAAGAAAACCAAAGAAAAGATAAGAAATGGCAGATGGACCATAGACCACAGAAAGAGAGCTAAGAGAAGACAAGAAAAAAGAAGCCTCAGATCGGGACCAGCATGATCAGAGAATAAATTGGTCCAGACAACAAAGGTAGAAAAAATAATTTTATTTCATATTCATGATTTGACTACAAAATCATAATAATTTTGAAATCAAATATTATTAGTTGTTATTGGGGATTAGTTATTGTGGTTTAAATAAGTAAATTTTATAAATAAAACATAATGCAAAGGCCTATAATATATTAATAATTCAACAAATGATTACAGCGACAATGCGTTAACGGTAAAGGAAGAGAGACGCATTTGATTTTATCATTGGGGGTCATCACAAGTTGACCAATGGTAAAAGGGGTCACGGTGCAAAAAAGGTTGAGAACCACTGGTATAGAGAAAGAAATTCCAGAGATGAGGGCATTAGGGATGGAGGGGCGTAAACAAGGAGAAAATAGATAGGGGTAACTGTCAAGGCGGACAAGGAGGAATTCAGGATAAGACAAAGTAGGGGAGGATATCAGGGTGAGAGGAAGGGTGGATCGAGCCAGGGTAGCCACCCTTCCACCAGTGCAACCCAACCTGGGAGTTGAGAAGACAACATAATCAGGTGGGAGGCACCAGTGAAGCTGCCACCACTAACGATCCTCTGTGCCTGTTCCAGGTGTCCTTGAATTCTGATACTGTTTTTCCTCAAACTGCTTCCCATTCTATGAAGAACTATTTGTTATGCTATTCCTAAGCCTATTCCATCTACAATGGCATAGATTTAACAACGCCTAAGAAAAAATAGGGAAAAGCATGCAGAGCATGGCTCATGTAGTTCTTTCCTACTCCTCTGAGTATGTTTTGATGTAGAGGAGAGAGGGGAGGAGGCAGCTTATTTCATGTTGTCTTAGAGGAGAGAGGAGGGGGTAGCCTGTTCATGGTGGGTGTGGGGTAGTTTTGCGGTGAGAGAGTGAGTAGTAATAGAAGGTAGTAAGAGTAGGTGGGGTGGGGTAGGAAGGAGCTAAGAGAAAAATGGGATGAGATAGATGGGGAAGTCACAAGGGGTGAGGGTGGTTAGGTAAGGGATAGTTTTAGGGATTGGAATAATTGGAGTGGTAATGGGGTGGAGTAGTTGTGGCGGGTAGTTTTGGAGGAGGTACTTATTAAAAAGCAGGCAATAGATCCAGGTTGATTATCTGACAGTTTAATTAATGTGTTTTCTGTCCTAGGAGTATACCAGTAAAGGACATTAGATGGTGGTGTTGTATGGGTAAGAGTACAAGTTACCATACAGAAGGACTATTCTTCCCAGAAGTCTTACTGAGAAGGAAACACACTCAGAAGGTGGGCTTTCCAGTACCTGTAGACATTGTTATTCAGTTCTATTGTGTTAGCTTTCAATTTGCCTGTGGTCGTATTAGTATGGAGCGCTGTCTAAGAACATAAGATATGCCATACTGGGAGAGACCAAAGTCCATCAAGCCCAGTATCCTGTTTCCAACAGTGGCCAATCTAGGTCACAAGTACCTAGCAGTTTCCCCAAAATACACAGGTTCCACAATGCTTGTATTGGGGCAAGCAGTGGATATCTCGGGTCCACTTTAATAATGGTTTACAGAACTTTCCTCCAGGAACTTATCCAAACCTTTTTTAAAGCTAGCTACACTAACAGCTTTTACTATATCCTCCAGAGTTTGATTACACATTGAGTGAAAAAATATTTTCTCTTATTAGTCTTAAATAGGTTATCCTTGTAGCTTCATTGCATGTCCCCTAGACTTTCTATATTTTGATGGTGTAAACAATTGATTTACATTTACCCATTCCACTCTTTTCATTAATTTATAGACCTCTATCATATTTCCCCTCAGCCATCTCTTTTCCAGGTTGAAGATCCCTAACCTTTTTAGCCTCTCTTCATAGCGGTATCCTTCCATCCCCTTTACCATTTTGGTGGCTCTTCTCTGTATCTTTTCTAATAACACTATATCCTTTTTAAGATACGGCGACCAGAACTGCGCACAATATTCAAGGTGTGGTCGCACCATGGAAGATACAGAGGCATTAAAATATCCTTTGTTTTATTTTCCATTCCTTTCTTTATGATACCTAGCATTCAATTTCCTCTCTTGGCCGCTGCTGCACACTGGGCAGAGAGTTTTAATATGTTATCCATGATGACGCCTAAAACTTTTTCCTGGGTGGTGGTGTCGTATAACCATAGTTTGGTTTCCTAGGTGCATAACTTTGCACTTGTCCACATTAAATTTCATCTGCCATTTGGATGCCCAGTCTTCCAATTATCAAGATCCTCTTGCAATTTTCCACAATCCTAATGGGTTTTAACAACTTTGAATAGTTTTGTGTCATCTGCAAATTTGATAACCTCACTTGTTAGTCCCATTTCCAGGTCATTTATGAATATGTTAAAAAGCAGTGGATCCAGCACATATCCCTGGGGTACTCCACTATTCACTTTTCTCCATTGGGAAAATTGGCCATTTAGCCCTACCCTCTGCTTTCTATCTTTTAACGAGTTCCTGATCCACAATAGTACACTGCCTCCTATCTCATGACTTTTTAATTTTGCCAAACGTCTCTCATGAGGGACCTTGTCAAAGGCTTTCTGAAAGTCCAGATACACTATATCAACTGACTCACCTTTGTCTACCTGTTTATTCACACCTTTAAAAAACATAACAGATTAGTAAGACAAGACCTTCCTTGGCTAAAGCCATTTTGGCTGTCTCCCATTAGGCCATGTCTATCTACGTGTTCAGTAATTTTGTTCTTTATGATGGTTTCTACCATTTTTCCCGGTACTGATGTCAGGCTCACCGGTCTGTAGTTTCCCGGTTCACTACTGGAACCCTTTTAAAAAATTGGCGTTACATTGGCCATCTCCAGGCTTCAGTTATTACAGATGATTTTAATGATAGTTCATAGATTACTAATAGTAGGTCTGCAATCTCATGTTTCAGTTCTTTCAACACCCTTGGATGTATACCATCCGGTCCAGGTGATTCGCTACTCTTCAGTTTATCAAATAGTTGTAATACATCTTCCAATTCTTTCAATAATTCTTTCAATTCTTCTGCAGCATCTCCTTGAAATACCATTTCAGTCATGGGTAACATTCCTACGTCTTCCTCAGTAAAGACCGAAGCAAATAATTCATTCAGTCTCTCTTATGGCCTTGTCCCCTCTTAGTGCCCCTTTTACCCCTCTATCATCTAATGGTCCAACTGACTCTCTCACAGGTTTTTTGCTACAAATATACTTGAAAAAGTCTTTATTATGCATTTTTGCTTCCACAGCAAATGTCTTCTCAAATTATCTCTTTGCCTGCCTTATCAAATTCTTGCACCTAACTTGCCAGTGCTTGTGTTGTTTCCAGTTGTTGTCATTTGGCTCCTTTTTCCATTTCCTGGAAGATGCTTTTTTGGCAACAACAGCCTCTCTGATCGCAGCTTTAAACCATGCTGGCGGCTTTATGGACTTTCTTCCACTTTTCTTAAAGCGTGGAATACAGCTGGTCTGGGCTTCCAAGAGAGTATTTTAAACAACACCCATGCTTGATTTAAATCTTTAACCTTTGCAACTGCTCCTTTTAGTTTTTTCCTAACCATTTTCCTCATTTTATCATAGTCTCCCTTTTGAAAGTTACAAGGTAGAACTGTATATATCATGTAATTACACATTAAATTGTTTTCTCTTCTGAACCTCATTGAGTGAACTTCTGCTGTAAAACAAACAAACTCCAATGGTACTTAGAAGGCGAGGTCACTTCTGTAGCAGTATTTGAATGGTAGGAGTAGTTTGGGGATATATGAGGGGAAGGTGTAATAGTAGAGGGTAGTTTTCAAGATGAGGGCTGTTGGGGAGGGGAATTGTAGTGAGTAGTTTGGGAGTACTGAGGTAGTTGCTGGAGTAGATTTGGGAAGTAGAAGTAGACTGAGTTGGAGGTATAGTTTTGAAGTGGTGGGGTAATTGTAGAGGCCACTTGGAGGTGAGGGTAGTTAGAAGGTGGTTTTAGGGGTTAGGGAAGTTTTGGGAGTTGGAGTAGTTGTGGGGTGGTGGGATAGTTGCAGGGCAATGTTTTGGGGATGCAAGGTTTGTGGGATGGGGTAGTTGAGTGTAATAACAATTAGGGGAAGGGTGGTTTGAGATGGGTTCTTTTAGAGAGGTGAGAGTAATCGACTTGGTAGGATAACTGCATAGGAGGTAGTTTTGTGGGTGACAGGACAGTTGGGGAGCTAGCTTTTGGGGGCTTGGAGGTATCTTTAAGGTAGTTTTGAGGGTTGAGGTAATGCATGCGCTAGTGTAGAAGGGGTATTTAGAAGGTGACAAGGTAGTTGTGGGGGGGAACAGTTGAGGTAGACGTAAGAAGTCCTTTTGGGGGGCTGCTGGGATAGTTGTGAGGTAGTTTTGGGGGTACTGGGATAGCTTCAGAGCAGTAGTTGTGGGTGTCAGAGTAGTAGCTGCAGGGATAGATTTGACGAGATGGGGTAGTTGGGGGTGGTGAGGTAGTTGCAAAATGCAATTATGAAGAAGTATATAGGGATGCTGGAGTACTTGCTATGAATAGTTTTGGGGGGTAGTTGAGTGTGGTGGTATAGTTGCAGGAGGTAGTTCTGTAGTTGGGGTAATTGGGGAGGTGGGGACATTTTGGAGGGTGGAGTTAGTTGAAAGGTGGCATGTTAATTGTGGGGAGATATTTTTGTGGGAATAGGGATAGTTGAATGAGTGGGAGACAGGTGTAGGGCAGATTAGAGAACAGGGGAGAGGCAGTTTGAAAGTAGGAATTCCCTTCCATTATCCAATATTTAAAAGCACTTATCTGGATAACAGCACCTACTAATGCAGATGTGCCACGGGCCGGAACTAACTGTAATTTTAAGCTGTATTGGCTAACTAGGAGAGCTAAAAATCATTACTGACCACCCTGGTGGTGCTGCTATAGCAGTGATATTCAGTCTGCTATCCGGATAAATTATCTGGATAACATAAGACAGCAAAAAGACTGTCCTAAGTTATTCAGATAGTTTATTTGGATAGCAGAATGAATATTGCCACTACCCAGATACCTCCAGCACTGACCATACTATACATATATTCTGCACTGGCTGCTATACAGATAGTGGCACTGAATATACATATTTTAAAAAATGCAGTCTGTGACAGCTGTGTTTCACGGTTTTTAAGCTATAGAAGCTGGAACTACTTCTATGGCAGTGGTTCCCAACAGTCCTCAGGTACCCCCAGGCCAGTCAGGTTTTCAGGGTATCCACAATGAATATGCATGAGATAGATCTGCATGCACTGCTTCCATTGTATGCAGATCTGGGGGAACCCGAGGACTGGGTTGGGAACCACTATTCTATGGAAAGGCATTAGGCCATTTTTGGGGAGACATATTGTTCTGGAAACCCCAGTCCTATCTGGCCCATTTTTGATCTCAAACTGTCTTGTCACCATTTTTACACCATGCCAAACGTCATCTTATTCCATTAAATTTTTGTAGTTGATTTTCCCCAAGGCAGACATTCTCGACTCCTTATGTATCATTTTCCAAGTTCCGTTGGGTTGGAAAGAATAAAAAAGACCACCTTTTTGAAGTTGCACGTCCTGCCTGCCAGCAGACTGTTACGAGTTATCCTGTGAAGAGAATTCTGGATAGCAGCACGAAAGTTCTGAGTGTCTGTAACCTAGAAGAAAAATGTATTTTAAAAAATCAACAAAACACAAAAATCAGAGTTACATCCAAAAAATTTGGCTCTGCTCTCATCATACTTAAAGAGGATAATTTTATAACAGCACACCAAGATTAAGGGGTATGTTTACTAAAACCCCGGTAGAGTGCGGGCCGCGGTAGAGTGTGGATGCCATATAAGGAGTGGGCGTTCCGTCCTGAAAAAGAAAAGCCGGAATTTAAATATGCGCTAAGGTGCGCGGCGCCCTTGTGCGCCCCGCACCTTAGCGCATCAGATGGCTGCGCGGGAGGCATATGTGGTACGCTGATGGGCAAGCAGAAGAGCAGAGAAACAGCACAATGGTTAAGGCACCTACCAATGGTGCAGGGATCAGGAGTTCAATCCCCACAGAGCCCAATAAAGACAGCTGGCTGAGACATTAATTTAGGAGGCATTGAAATAATGGGTGGCATAAGGCAGCACACTAATGTTTTTGGCGCCATATTAATACTGGGCGTCATAAGGCGGCGCGCTGATGTTTTTGGCGGGATATTAATACTGGGTGGCATAAGGCGGCATGCTGATGTGCAATTACAGGAACAAAACCACAGCACAATGGTTAAGACACTGACCAATGGTGCAGGGATCAGGGGTTCAATCCCCCAAAGTGCCCAATGAACAAGGCTGGCTAAGGCATAACATATTATGGGGAAGATTGCTTTAGGAGGCATTTTAGTCATATTTTAATTACCACTACTAGCAAACGCACTCCCAAAGCGTGTTAACATCAGGTGCCCTATAAGGCACATTTTAAAGTGCACTGTCAGCCAAGGCACCCTAGAATGTTGCTTATAGGGCACTTTAGAGGGTGCCGTATGAGGTACCGCAAGGTCAGTGTACTGTTTTTTTATGGCAGCACTGTGCAGTTTAAGGAATGAAAAGCATACGTAGGTGCGCTGACAGGCAAGGAGGAGCAGAAGTGGAGCACAATGGTTAAGGCACTGACTGCTGATACAGGGGTCATGAGTTTGCTCCCCAGTGTGCCTAATACGTAAGGCTGGCTGTGGCATCAGCTTTGCATTGTACATATTTTGTCCTGCAGCACTTTATATTTATGTTATTAATTGCTGCCAGCAAACACGGCCTCACGTGCCGTAATTGAAGGTGCCGTCTAAGGCACCCTATAAGGCACTCCATAGGGCACATTAGAAATTGCACTGTCCGCCACAGCACCCTAAAATGTCTCCTATAGGGCACCCTATAGGTTGCGTCACAGGAGAATGTATAGTGCACCTTATATGGACGGGCACCATAAGGTGCCCTATAGGGCGCCCTATAAAGCACCCTCAGAGGCACCTTATGGGTACAGTATGCTGAGGGTGTTTTTGCTGGCAACAAAATATGTACATTAAAAAAAGATAATGTGTTGGACAACGCTATCAAATAACCCCACTGTGGGTTTGAACCCATAACCTTTGGCTTCAGAGGCAGTGCAGTAACCATTGGGCTACAGCTCTATAGCTGCTAGCAAGCCCCTGGCTGGCTGCAGAGAGCATGCATGTCACCACACAGACAGTCTGCTGTGGTCACTAGGATAGGGTTAGCCTACCCATACCCATGATGCACTGCACATGCAAATCAGCTGTCCACAGATTAACACAAGATGGGCAATGCACCCCCACAACACCTCGGCCCGGTAGAAGGAAGTGACCATGTGCACCCACACACCACCTCGGCCTGGTAGGGGGTACTGACCGTGTGTTTTACTGGCACAGAGTAGCTACACACCGTCACATTGTGCGGGTACTGTGCTCACCCTGAGGGTGCAATGAGGCACCCAGGACCAGATCCACAACACCTTCCATGGCTGAAAGAAGCCATGCCAGAGGTCCAAAGCAGTGTTAATGTGTGAGATAGGTAGTTTCTGCACAAACACCTTGGATATCTCTGTCTGTTTCAGTCAGGTATAGCCCCCTATGGACCCCTAGGTGGGCTATGTACCACCACCACCCCCTCCTCCAGGGCTGAGGGTGGCAAACAGGGTCTCCTATCAATAGATCCACATTCTACCTCCCTGCAAAGGTGGCAGTAGAGGGGACCATCAACCTGGGTCCTGCTGAGGAACAGACACCCCACAGGGCAGTCAATGCAGCTCTATACACATCCATACCACAATAGCAGACAGACAGTAGGCCTGGATATGGTGAGCTGCACCCCACCACTATCTGATATTCTCCTGCTCCTGCAGCAAGTCATCAGCCGCTGCACCCCACAAGCTGCTCCATCAAGACACATACCAGCTGCAAACAGTGTGCTAGTTAGTCCACAGTGCATGTTCCCGGTGGAGATGCGTGCACCCACAACTGGGATGTCAGCATACACAGCAAGCAGTTACATCAGTGACTGGGCCCCAAAAGGAAACCCATATCTATCACATGAGAGAAATACTATATAGCACTATGGGGGTGCCTAGCCATGCTGTGGTCACTGCACAGTCAGGGTGAGAGTGATCTCTCAGCAGGACATACTGAGGTCACCCTGTCTGTGTAGGTGGTGGCTGGGCACTAATATGTCCCAGTCAGTGCCCTATGCCCTGTGCAGATGCACCCTGGCCAGGCCACCCTGTCCGGCCTCTACCCATGGTACCTTGCTCCTCATTATGCACATTGGCAGCCCAATACTGGCAACACTGCTGGCAGTGTGGGCTGTGGAAGGTGTTTGCAGTCACCACACACTGGATAGGCAGACAGCCACCCCCACACCTATGCCAGCATTGTGCTACTATAGAGGAGTCCAGCAGCCATACCCACCACACCAGTCCTGGGCACAGTACAGGCATGGATATGGTACGCATTACTGTTGGGGGTCACTCCCCAGGGTGGTAAACACTGTCAGAGACCAGACCTGCAACGCACACCGCAGACATCACAATGATTGTTATGGTGGAGATCAATGAGCAACATGTGCTTAACGTAGGAATTGATATCTGCCAGTTATCATGGGCAACGTTTGATAGCTGTGTACCATATACCCAGGTGTAGGGTGGCAGTGCTAAGGTATGCAACTGCTAGCATTGGGGGATACAGGCAGGGCCCAATGTCCTGCCTCTCTAGGAGGCATTGGCCAATGGGGCCTGGGGGGGGGGGTGTCTGGCCCTGTTGGCTGCTGCTTTATGGCAGAGTGTCCCAACTCCAGTCCTGGTGTTCCAACCACTGTTCGGGTTTTCATGCTGTCCCTCAGAAATATGCATGAGCTACATCAGCATACCATGGGGGTGGTGCATAGATATGCAGCACATGCATCTTTAGCAGAGGCAGCATGGATCCTGAATGGTGTGGGGCCCTCCAGGACTGCATTTGGGAGACTCTGCTCTGGGTAATGCAGCTGTTTATGGTGTCTGTGTTTGGTGTGGTAAAATATAGGCGTGTGAACCATGCATATGTTCTCAGCAATAAAGGTTTCTCCTTACTATCACGGTTTAGTTGTAGGAAAAATATGTGGACTGGATTGGCAGTAGCCCCAGCTGGGCTTTGAACCTGTGACCTTCTGTTCCTGCACACACTGTCTGTGTGCACTGCACCACCATGTTGCCACAGATATGCTGTGTTCCCTGGGGAGTCCATGACTGTACATCCGACAGAGCCTGTCTGTTATGGTGGACGGTGCCAGCCTGCACAGGCCTAGGCCACTGTCTGCTGTGGTTTGCAGCCACTGCCCCCTCCACCACCTGTACCCTTCCGCCAACATGCAGACATGTCCCTATCTGGAAAAAAAATATGACCTGATTGAGTTGTGGCACTCCAGGACTGAATTTGGGGGACTCGGCTGTCGGTAATGCCCATTGTTATGGTTTGTGTGCGGTGTAGGGTAAAATATAGGTGTTGGAACCATGCTTATGTTCTCTGCCATAAAGGAGTGTCTGTACTATCACTGTTTAGTGGTGGGTAAAACTATGGGGACTGGGTTGGCAGGAGCCCCAGCTGGGATTTGAACCTGTGACCCTCTGGTCCTACAGGCACTGGCTGTGTCCGCTGCACCACACTGTGGCCACAGAGACAGTGCAGTCTCTGGAGATAGGAAACCTGGCCGCACGAGTCAGACACCCTGCTCTGCACAATTTTACTGTGGGCTCGTTTACCTTGTATGGGGACAGGGGTGCAATTAAACCTCAAAAATGACCTCCAAAAAAAGGGGAAAAAACCAAAACCAAGCTGGACAACTGTGATATCAATGGGCAACATGAAAAACACTCCCAGGAAAGCTCCATTAAAATGCAGTGATTTTTGAACGAGTCTACGGAGCGTAGACCCTTCCAAAAATCATTTCTTTTTTTTTGAGCTTTCCTGGGAGTGTTTTTTATGGTTGCCCATTAATATCACTGTTGCCCAGCTGGATTATAATTTATTTGAAATTTGTTGTGGTCATTTTCAAGTTTTATTTGCTGTTTTGTTCTGTGCACATGTATCACACTGCTCACGTTTTGCAGGTTTCCCCGGTTTTGCTGTACATTGCTGACGGAAATGGTTTCTCTTCCCTTTAAATCGGCTCTAACGTGAGGGTTTCACTCGCGGTATTTTTAATGCTGAATTAAGCCCCGCTCCTGTGCGGGGAGCCTCTCCCCTCCCACTCTCCACCCATTGACCCCGTCCTCCCGCCCCTCGGGAGCCTTCCTCCGGCCTCCGTAAGCGTTTCCCCACCTCTATCGCACATCAGCGCCCCGCACACGTGCGCCGGCCCGTTAATGTGATGCGCACGCGTGTGCGGTGCTTAAGAGCACTTAAGTGCATCATTAGCGTGTGCACGTGTGCGCGGTTTAGTAAACATACCCCTAAGTTTATTGGCAGGTGCCTACTGTATTTCATAAAGAGAAGTAGGTGCCTTTTTGTCCTTATAAAATATTAGGAGAGCATATTCAGCGGCAGTGGCCAGAACAAATAATGCGGCTGGTTGTTACTGCTTTATATTATGCCTAGATATTCAGTGCTGGGGCAATATCTAGCCAGCGGCACTGAATATCTGGTTTGGCTGGATAGTGATTTAGGTATCTGGTCAGCGGCGATATTCAGCCACTGGCCAACTAACTAAACTGGCTAACTTTAGTCAGTTTAGGCTAGCTGGTTAGTGGCTTAATATTGCCACTGACCAGCTAACCTACGTTGCCATCCCTGCACCACCCCAAGAATACCCCTATGCTAAGTGGTTAGCATCATAGTGTTTAAACTTGGTAGGAGGGGATATTCACTGACACTAACCGGATTAGTGCTGCTGAATATTCCACTCACCGCAGTTTAGCCCGATCAAATCATTCAGCCCTGACGGTTTTTCAGCGTTCAAATGAAATATCCAAAACTGCTCTCTACTAGAACAGGGATGAATGATTTCATCAAGTGGCACTTCTTTGCTGTTGGATCAGCTGTTCTGCATACATCATCTTCAGCATTTGGACTGGGTAAGAGAACATCTTTTGCAGGCTATTTAAATCTATACCTCATCGTGCGGGGTAGCAAGAGATTTAAAAATTCCGCAAATTCTCTCCTTGAAATATTCTGTGACAGACAAAGTAAGTTGTTTAATGTAATTAGGTATTGCATCATTCTGGGAAGGGAATATGGTATGAATTGCTGTGCATTTTTCTGTGGTAGACACCATGCTCCTGAAGCAGAGTCACAAAACCTGTGGACAGATCGGGAGAAGGAAGGCGTCCAGATTCCGGTCACAAAGGAATGAGTTTATGAGCTGAAAGCAGTGACTGCCCGCTTGCAAGAGTTGCCTGTTGAATTGCAACATCGGGATCACAATCCACAGCTAAGTAGCTTTGCCTTTACAGCTAAATCTGTCTTCATGGATATGTGTCTATATAGTTAACCAACTTGCTTGCATATGATTGACTCTGCCCTGTTATGAACTGAAAGCGTAGTTACTCACCTGTAACAGGTGTTCTCCAGGAGCAGCAGGAATCAGTCCTCACATATGGGTGACTTCGGCGCCGACGGAGCCCTCGCGGAGCAATTTTCCCCAGCTTTCAAAGAAAGCCTTTGGGAATTGCAGCGCGCATGCGCGGTCGCCTTCCCGCCCAAGGGTGCCATCTTAGCCAGTCTGATGACATAGCTAAAAGACAGCATAAAAATTTGCAAAAAAACTTAAGCAGATGATTGCAACTCCACGGGGAGGAGGGAGGGTTGTGAGGACTGATTCCTGCTGCTCCTGGAGAACACCTGTTACAGGTGAGTAACTACGCTTTCTCCAGGACCAAGCAGGAAGTCAGTCCTCACATATGGGACTCCCAAGCTTAAGGCTACCGGAGACCCTAAGCACAAAAATGAGCTCCCTCTAGCTCAGCGGCACAGAAGGAAGGAATCTTCACTGAATTATCACCCACCGGTAGCCCCCAACCAGGATGGAGGGTAGGAGTTGCTCAAACCTCGAAGAGATTTCGGAGGACTGCCTGTCCGAAAGCACTGTCCCTGCGGGACTCCCTCTCGAGACAGTAATGGACCGCAAAAGTCTGGCTCGAAGACCAAGTAGCGGCCCGGCAGATGTCTGCCAGCGGAACAGAGCGGAGGTAAGCCACTGACGTAGCCTTCGCCCGAACACAATGAGCCGTGACTCGACTTTCTAAGGAGAGTCCGGCTGCCCCATAAGCCCAAGCGATACAGTCAGCAACCCAGATGGACAGAGTACGCTTGGAGACCGGGAGCCCCAATTTATTGGGGTCAAAAGACACAAAAAGCTGAGCAGCTTTACGGTGCTCCCGCGTACGGTCAAGGTAGAAGTTCAGTGCCCTTCTACAGTCCAGGGTATGCAGGACCCGTTCAGCTCGGCTGGAGTGAGGCCTGGGAAAGAAGGTTGGAAGTACCACCTCCTGATTCATGTGAAAAGGGGAGACAACTTTTGGAAGAAATTTTGGGTGAGTCCGTAGGACTACCCTATTTTTGTAGAACCGAGTGAAGGGAGGATCAGACACGAGGGCCTGCAATTCACTTACGCGTGTAGCGGAAGTGAGGGCTATCAGGAATAAGGTTTTCCACGAAAGAAAACGCAGAGAACAGGTAGCCATCGGTTCAAAAGGCGACAGGTGATCCGCTGTAAAACCACATTCAGATCCCAGTCAGGTGCTGGCGGGCGCAGAGGTGGTTTAAGTAGAAGGAGACCTCGGAGAAACCGTGCTACGAGAGGGTCGCTGGAAAGAGGTCTGCTGTCCACCGGCACATGGTGTGCTGAAAGAGCACTGAGGTGGACTTTGACGGAGTTGGACTTAAGTCCCAGATTAGAGAGGTAGAGCAGGTACTGCAAGATCACAGACACCGAACAGGAGAAGGGATCCTGAGACTGCTGTACACACCAAACGGAAAAGCGACGCCATTTAAGGGCGTAGCATTTGCGAGTAGAAGGTCGCCGAGAAGCCAGGACGACCTCCTCCACCTCTGCCGGCAGGAGAAGGGGAGCGAGGACTACCCTTTCAGCCGCCAGGCCATTAGGTTGAGAGATCTGAGGTTGGGGTGTAGCAGAGACCCCTGGTCCTGTGTTAGGAGATCCGGTTGAAACCCCAGAGGGAACGGATCCTCTACCGCTAATTGCAGGAGGAGTGGAAACCACGGCTGTCTGGGCCAGCGAGGAGCCACCAGGATCATGGAAGCTTTGTCCCGGAGAACCTTGAATAGAGTTTGAGAGACTAGTGGGATGGGAGGAAAAGCATAGAGAAGGCTTTCCGACCATGAGAGTAGAAAAGCATCTGCCGCTACCCGAAGGGGATGTGGCTGACGAGAGCAGAAGCGAGGAAGTTGCCGGTTGAGAGGACTGGCAAAGAGATCCATCGTGGGGAGGCCCCATTTCAGAAAAAGTTTCTGAACTACCAAGGGATCCAGACGCCACTCGTGCGGCTGGAGTATCCTGCTGAGTTTGTCCGCCAGGCAATTTTCTTGGCCTGGGAGATAAACTGCCTTGAGAAGAATGCCGTGACTGACGGCCCAAGAGCAGAGCTTCTGAGCTTCTCGGCAGAGAAGGAGGGAGCCCGTGCCCCCCTGCTTGTTCACGTAGAACATGGCAACTTGATTGTCCGTCTGGACAAGGACGGACTGGTGAGAAGTCAGGTGGGAGAAAGCCTTGAGCGCCAGACGGATTGCTCTGAGCTCCAGGAAGTTGATCTCTTGAGCAGACTCCCACGCGGTCCAGAGACCTTGAGTACATGCTCCTTGGCAATGTGCTCCCCAACCCAGGAGGGAAGCATCGGTCGTCAGCACTTGAGCCGGCTGAGGCGACTGAAACGGCATTCCGAGCACCAGGTTCGGCCGATGAAGCCACCACTGCAGGGAAGAGGCCAGCGGCCCGGAGATGTGTACTAAGTCGGCCAGGCCGCCGGTGGCTTGTTGCCACTGCTGGCGCAGACACCATTGAGCAGGTCTCATATTCAGGCGAGCATTGGGGGTCACGTGGACGGTGGAAGCCATATGGCCGAGTAGTCTCAGGAAGCGCCTGGCAGAGACCAGGGGCTGGCTGCGAAAACGGCCGGCTAGGTCCATGAGCCGTTGAGCCCTGTCTAGGGGCAGGAAACCTCGTGCCTGAGGAGTGTGCAGTCTTGCGCCGATGAACTTGAGATCCTGTGAGGGGAGCAAAGTGGACTTTGCGAAGTTTATGACAAAGCCCAAGTACTGCAGAAGAGTCACGGTGCAGTGTGTGGCATTGGTGACTGCCGGAGAGGACGACGCTCTGATGAGCCAGTCGTCGAGGTACGGAAAGACATAGAGGCCGTGAAGCCGGAGATAGGCCGCCACCACCGCGAGACATTTTGTGAAGACTCGCGGTGCGGAGGATAGGCCAAAGGGCAGTACTCTGTACTGGTAGTGATTTCCTGCCACCACAAACCTTAGGTATTGGCGGTGGCTGGGGTGGATGAGGATGTGCGTGTAGGCATCCTTTAGATCTAAGGAGCATAGCCAATCTCCCTGCTGGAGGTAGGGCAGAAGGATTCCAAGGGTAAGCATCTTGAACTTTTCCCGCACAAGGAACTTGTTGAGGTTGCGCAAGTCCAGGATGGGTCTGAAGCCTCCTGTCCTTTTTGGTATCAGAAAATACCTGGAATAAAAACCTTGACCTCTCAGGTGGTGGGGCACCGGTTCCACAGCCTGTTCCTAAAGAAGACTTGCTAACTCCTGAAGGAGTAAGTCCCTGTGCAGAGGGAGTCGAGGAGGATCTCCCGGAAAATAAGAGGGAGGGACCTGATGGAAGTGGAGAAGATATCCTTCTCGCACGACTTGAAGCACCCAGGCATCTGAAGTGATGTTGGACCACCTGTGGGCGAAGTGAACCAGCCGGCCTCCTGTGCTGGGAGGAGCCAGCGGAGGGGGAGAGGCTATGCTGAGGAAGTCAAAAGCCCCCACCCTGCTGAGCAGGGGCTGGTGGTGCAGGCTTGGGGGCTTGCTGCCTACGGGACCCGTTACCCCGTCCCTTGGCCTGCTGGCCCTGTTGGGGAGCTGCGGTGGCCTGATATTGAGGGTAGTGTTTATAGGCAGCCGCCTTTCTCGGGTAAAAGGACTTCTTTCCCGAGCCCTTCTTTTTCTGGGAAGGGGCGGAGGTCTTCCTAGAAAGCCTAGTCCTGGTGAGAGTCTCCGTCTCGATTTGTGCAGCCTTTTCAGCCATGGGCTTGCCAAAGAGGTTCTCACCTCTGCAGGGGACATCGACCAACTTGTCCTGCACCCAAGGTTCAAGGTCAGACGACTGAAGCCAGCCTGTCGGCGGGCACCGATGCCAGCTGCGGCTACTCGAGCCGATGCTTCAAAGCCATCATAGGCTGCTCGGGACATGAATTTGGAGCATTCCCGAATACCAGTTGTCAAGGCCAGGAACCTCCGCAAAGGTTCCTCGGACAGTCCAGCGGAGAATCCGGCTATCTCTTTAGCCAGGTCTCGGAGATACATGCCCATGTATAGCTGGTAGGTCTGGACACGACAAGCCAGCATAGAGCCCTGGAAACACTTCTTACCAAGGCCATCCAGGTTACGGGCCTCCCTGCCAGGAGGCACCGAGGAGTGCATCTTTTGGCTCTTAAGCCTATGCATGGCCGATTCCACCACCATGGAATGGTGTGGCAGCTGTGCTTTTTGGAAGCCAGGACTCTTGCGGACTCGATAGATGGAATCGACCCGCTTGCTTAATACCGGCGACGAGGCCGGACTCTCCCACATGCGGAAGAGTAGTCGTTCCAGCATGGGAGGAACCGGTACAGTAAAGTGCTCCCGGGCGGGAGAGTCGTACTGAAGGGCGTCGAGCTCTTCGGCTCGAGGCTCCTCCTCGGGATCCGCAGGGAAGGCCAAAGCCTTGGCCATATCCCTGACGAAGTCCGAGAACCGGGCATCCTCCGGAGGGGACTGTTTCCGAGGTTCGGACTCAGGTGAGTCCGAGGGGACACACCGAGTCCGAAAGGAATCAGGTGACTCCTCCTCTTCAGACTCCCAGGCCGACTCCGAGGAGGAATCGGTGGGGTCGGCTCAGGCAGGCGGAGGCGTCGGCCGCGACGACCTCGGTCCCGAACGGGAGGCCGAGGGTGACCTCGACCGAGGATCGACTCGAGTTCGCATGGACTCGAGGATCGGCTCGGTCACCGGGGTCGACTTAGACGTCGACGTCCCGGCGGTCGGGGCAGCGGCGCCAGCGAGGCTAGCGATCAGTGCCCGCTGCTGGTCCATGAAGGCAGATAGTCTGCTCTCCAAGGCCGTCAACCTGAGTCCGACCTCAGGTGACCCAGCAGCCCCCGACGTCGGACCTCTCGGAGGCGAGTCCAGAAGGACTACAGGACTTACCCGAGCAGGCAACTCCGACTCCAGGCGAGGTCGCTTCGGGAGGCGCTCCTTCTCCAAAGACCCGGGACGGCTATCGGGGCTATGCGACCTGGCCCTCGCGGAGCCAGGAGCGTCCACCGACGCCGCCCTCGCGGATTTTTCCTTCCGTCGATGGTCTCCGGAGGGAGAACCCCTGTCGGAGGAGCTTCGGCGATGGTCAGAGCTGGAGCCTCTGGATGCCGAGGCCTCCGACGAGGTCCGGGTACGGCTGGGGTCAGCGAAGATTCTATCCCGCTAGTGCCGCCGACTTCTCAACGCTTTGGAGGACATTTTGCCACAGGCTCCACAGATCATTTCTTCATGATCCGGGCCTAGGCAGCGGAGGCAATTATCGTGTGTGTCAGTGAGTGACATATTTCTGTCACACTGACCACACCGCTTGAAACCACTGGCAGCCATCGGGGGAAAAAGGGCCCCTGCAAGGTCAAAGGACCGGGCTGCCAGCGAAAAACCGAAAACGAAACTGACCAAAAATCAGAAAAACCGAAAAATAAGAGAAGGACTCGCAACGGCGTCGCGAGTCCGGGCAGGAAAACGACCGGCGTCGAACCGAAGTGAAAAAAGAGAAAAACTCACGAAAATCAACTTTTTTAGCGGGGACACGACAGGTACGTCTGTAGGGCTCCGCGGAAAAAAGAAGACTGGCTAAGATGGCACCCTTGGGCGGGAAGGCGACCGCGCATGTGCGCTGCAATTCCCAAAGGCTTTCTTTGAAAGCTGGGGAAAATTGCTCCGCGAGGGCTCCGTCGGCGCCGACGTCACCCATATGTGAGGACTGACTTCCTGCTTGGTCCTGGAGAATGAACTGTTGTTCTTAGGGCAGTTCTTTTTGGGAACTAAAGAGAGGCTTTGGGAGAAAGGTGCATTGATGCTGCTTATGCCTTTTTATATATTATTTAGGTTGATGCAGGGTTGGTCCATCAGCTAGGGGCCACCTAGGGCAGCCAGCCCAGGTGGGCAGTAGCGGTGGCATGGGGTGGGCAGTGGCATGCTGCCCCCCCAGCTGCCCCGATTTGATTTGGGGGTGAGGCAGGCAGCAGCAGTATTTCCAAAAGCGGTGGCAAAAAGCTGCTGCTTTTGGAAATACTGCTGCTACCTGCCTCCCCCTTCCAAGATGGAATCGGTGGCAGCTGGGGGGAGGCGGTGGCAGCTGACGAGGTGCAGTGTCAGCTGGAGGGGCGTCAGCTGTGAGATGGGATATAAACAGGTCCTTCTAAGCTGCCACTAAGAATTTTATTATATATATACATAGATATTATTAATACACTACTTAGCCACTATTTTGAGACATTTTTATAATCATGGTCTGTCTGTTTCTTATTTCCCTAACATGCCTGTTTCTTTTTCCCCTGGCTGGTCTAAAGAACAGGCTACTAGACATTCCTTTGTTTCTCCATGGACAAGCAGGATTGCATCAGCCACACCTGGTGTCGTCCTCCGGGCGGCGCCATGGGTACGGAAGTGCTCTCCAGAGCTCAGAAACCTTTCTGAGCATGTACAGGTAGACCCCACCTCACCGGTCCGCCCCCTGCCTGGCCAGTCTTTTTTCTTCTGCCTTGCCAGCAAGACGGATCTGCTCTCCAGCTACACTTCTATACAGATTTTCAAGATACCAACTCATTACAATATGCCCAAACCGGGTTTTAAGAACTGTACTCACTGCAAGAGGAAAATGAACTGCACTGACACGCATGATCTGTGTGTCCAATGTCTGGGAGCCGACCACAGGATCGAGGACTGCATTCAGTGTGGCCGGATGTCTCCGCAGGCCAAGAAACACAGAGGATATACGTTAAAAGAGCTCCTGGCAGCTTCTTCCTCCTCTCAACAAGGCCCCCCGGCGGAACAGGCTCCATCCACATCTTCCACCCCGGCACGGGATGTGCCCGACAGGGCCTCCATCCCCGGCCGTGAAGCTGCTGACCTCCCGGCGCCCGCAGAGCTCACCGCTCCAGCTTCCTGCCCTCAGGAGTCTACCGCCGATACTGTGGAATGCGGGCCCGCAAACACAGCCACTAGCTCGCATGGTCGGGCCCGGCACAGTGAGCACACCCTCCATCATGGCGCCTCCAGCGTGGCTCCTGGCTCCGCCCACTCTCTCCTGATTGGATCAGCGCGGAGCAGCCCGGGAACGCGTCATCGCACGGACCTCCGCGATGACGCACATCTTCGACGCAGGACTGCTTCCCCTGTCAGCGCCGAATGGCTGTCTCTCGGCACGGCTCCACGCAGCGCCGATCGAGCCCATTCACGGCGCCATTCCTCTCACAGCTCAAGCAGTGGCAGAAGCTACGGACATCGGGGCAGCAGCCAGAGACACCGAGACCGCGGAGTGAGCAGGCAACACCATCAAGGTAAACACAGCCGTGCTACCCGCCAGAGAAGCAAGAAGGGGGGCACCACAGGCGCAGCCCTAACACAGCATCCTCTTCCTCTTCATCCTCCAGCCCCTGTCCCCGCTCCTATCAAAATAGGAACAGGTCCAGCTCTTCTGCCTCCTCCTACAGCCCCATCCATAAGAAGCACAGGAGCAGAGCAGTCTCTAGGCGCAGAAAGAGGAGCATGACCAACTCGTCTGCCATCCTCAGCCCCTCCACCTGCCGCAGCCAGATTCGATACTGAGAAATCCTTTACCAGCCACCCCCGGAAAGGACTCCCTGGGGCGTAAGGCATCGGTACACGGTGACCGGGACCTCTCGGCGCTCAGAAGCCAGGGAGGCTCACGCTCCGCCTCCCTATCTCCCCGGTCCCACTCCCCGGACAGCTCGGACGGACAGGAAAGGGAGGAGGTCGTAGGCTCCGCTTCCGCTGCTCCGCCACCCTCGGAGGGAGGCCCCTCCCTGGACACGGAGAGCCAGCCACCCCCCACCGAGGATCTCACCTATCCAAAATTCTTATGGAAGGTAGCGACTACTTTAGCCCTAGGTGGCCCGGATGCTTCAGGCCAGCCCAGGCAAGATGTTCTAAAATATCTCAACTCTCCGAAGCCCTCGTTTGCTCTCCCCATTCATCAAGAGCTACATGAAAACCAGCTACGGCTCTGGCAAGCCCCTGCCTCCAACCATGCCTTCGCAAGAAAACTCGACAATAAATATCAGGTCCAGCCCCTGTACGGATTTACGAAAGCACAACTGCCGCACCAGTCCATCGTTGTGTCATCTGCGCTAAAAAGAATCAAGTCTTCACGTACACATTTGAATAACCCCCCCCCCCCCCCCGGCAGAGACAACAAACTCCTTGATGACATCGGCAAGAAGGTTTTTCAAGGGGCTATGCTCAATGCCAGGATTGCGGCTCATCAATTTCAACACATCCTCTTTCAAGATACCCTCATGGCAGGGGTCAAAAGTGCCATCTCTTCACTTCCCAAAGAGACGCAAACATCTATAGCGGCTACCATCACGGACATAGCCGAGTGCAGCAAGCACCTGGCTAGCACTGCCTTTGACTCCTTTGACACATCCATTAGAACGGCAGGCACCGCCATAGTCGCCAGAAGATGGGCATGGCTGAGGGCCTCGGGCCTGCGAAGCGATACGCACGACAAGATCGCAGATGCCCCCTGCTCCGGGGAATCCCTTTTTGGCGAAAAGGTGGCAGTGACAGTGAACAATATGAAAGAGGACTGCACCACCCTCCAGACCTTAGCGGAGGACAGCCTGGAACGTCACGGTAACAACAGCTATCAGAGGAGTAGCCACCAGCGTAAGCCCTTCTACCCCTCCAACAGGAAGTACACATCTTACAACTCGTAGCGTAAGTGGCAAGGGCCCAGGTATAAATACGACACTTACCAAGGCCCCTCTCACCAGCGACAGAACCAAAGGGAACGCAAACAGAAAAAACCCAACAACAACAACCAAGGGGCCAAATCTGGACCCTCCTTTTGACAACAAACCGAGGGCCCCCTCCCCAGTCGGGGGTCGCCTAACCAAATTCAGAGACACATGGGAAACCATCACCTCAGACAAATGGGTCCTGCAGATAGTCAAAGAAGGATACCGCCTATGCTTCCTTGCGCCGCCTCTACAGCGCTCCAGACCGGTCAGCAACACACCTGCGCACCTGCACACGCTCATGGCACAAGAAATCCTGCACCTGCTATTTTCTCGAGCCATAGAAGAAGTGCCTCGAAACGAGATAGATACTGGCTTCTACTCCAGATACGTTCTCATCCCCAAAAAGTCCGGCGGGGTTCGCCCTATCCTGGATCTACGCAAACTCAACAAGTTTATCATCAGGGAGAAGTTCAGGATGTACTCCCTCAACTCCATTCTACCCCTACTACAACACGGCGACTGGATGGCATCTCTGGATCTCCAGGAAGCGTATACCCACATTCCCATCCACACTTCTTAGAGAAAATACCTGCGATTCCACGTCCTGGGACGGCACTTCCAATAGAGTACTCCCCTTCGGTCTGTCTCCAGCCCCACGCGTCTTCACAAAGTGCGTGGCCGTAGCAGCAGCGCACCTCCGCAGGCAAGGGATCAGCGTCTTTCCCTATCGGGACGACTGGCTCCTCACAGCGCCCTCCGCTACAAAGCTCCAGGACACGCTGCATACCACGATGTCTCTCCTATCCTCCCTGGGGTTCGTCATCAACCTACAAAAATCACAACTGCACCCCTCTCAATGCCTGGAGTTCATAGGGGCTCTCATAGACACACGCTCCTCAAAGGCGCAACTGCCGGAGCACAGGGTGACTACCATTGTTTCCTTGGCCCAAGCGATGTCCACAAAACAGCGGACTTCTGCTCGTGCCTTTCTGCGCCTTCTAGGCCACATGGCGGCAACTACATCTGTCCTTCCCCTGGCAAGGATGCACATGCGCCACCTCCAGTGGCACCTTCGACAGCACTGGAATCAACGCTCCCAACCTCTTTCCAGGCTTGTTCCTGTCCCTCTCCGCATCAAGAAGCAGCTCCGGTGGTGGACCTCACCGGCCAACCTCTCGGAGGGCAGAGACCTCCACCAACCTCAGCATCAAGCGGTACTCACCACAGATGCCTCCAACATGGGGTGGGGAGCACTCCTTCTTCATCTCAGCACACAAGGGTTGTGGTCACCTCAGGAGAGGAAGCTTCACATAAATCTCCTCGAACTACGAGCAATCAGGTACGCCCTACGTGCATTCCTGCCACACTTGTATGGGACTTCCCTTCTAATCCAGACAGACAACCAGGTGGCGATGTTCTACATCAACAAGCAGGGAGGAACGGGGTCATGCCCACTCTGCAGGGAGGCACTGTCGATCTGGTCCATAGCTCTCAAGAACAACTGCCAGCTACGAGCATCCTATCTCCAAGGGGATCAGAACGCTTTGGCAGATCGACTGAGCAGGCACCTTCAACCCCACGAATGGACCCTTCTTCCCAAGATCGCCAACAACGTTTTCAGGCGATGGGGCACACCTCAGGTAGACCTGTTTGCCACAGAGCAGAATACCAAATGCCCCCTCTTCTGCTCCAAGCGCCCATCCACCCGAAGGATAGCAGCGGATGCATTCGACATGTGTTGGGGAGAGTGGTCTCTGCTGTATGCCTTTCCCCCCTTCCTGCTGATCTCAGCAACCCTCCAAAAAGTCATTCAGGACAAGGCGAACATCATCATCATAGTGCCCCGCTGGTCCCGCCAGATGTGGTTCACCCTCCTTCTGCGTCTTGCCAGCGAGCCCCCGATGCAGCTCCCGCAGCACCCGGATCTGATCACACAGAACGAGGGCATGATGCAACACCCCAACCTCGCAGCCCTCGCTCTTACAGCCTGGAGACTGAAAGGCTAAACCTCTCAACGCTCACGCCAGAGGTGCAGGATGTAGTCCTAGCGGCCAGGAAACCGTCAACGAGAAAGTCATATGGACTCAAGTGGAAGAGGTTCACCATCTGGTGCGCACCGCGTGGCCTAGACCCAGTCTCTTGCCCGGTGCCTCACGTCCTACAATACCTCACTTCACTATCGCAGCTCGGCCTCAAAACCCAGTCTGTCAAGGTCCACCTCGCTGCCATCGTTGCACATCATGATCCAGCAGACAAATCCTCTAACAGCTCCATATCAACGCTTCCCCTGGTCTCCAGATTTATGAAAGGCCTCTCAAACCTGAAGCCTCCTCTACCGGCATGGGACCTAAACCTTGTCCTCCAGAGGCTCGCAGAAAACCCCTTCGAACCTCTACAGACAGCTGACCTGAAGTTCCTATCCTGGAAAGCCCTCTTCCTCATAGCCATAACATCTGCACGAAGGGTTAGTGAGCTGCAAGCACTCATGGCTCACCCGCCATATACCCAGCTGTACCAGGACCGAGCCCGTCTACGCACTCATCCCAAGTTCGTTCCCAAGGTATCGTCCGCCTTCCACATCAACCAGACCATTGAACTCCCATCTTTCTTTCCCGAGCCACACTCCTCAGTGGAAGAGGAGCGGCTACACACTCTGGACTGCGTACGAGCCCTTCTTCAGGACTTGTTAGCTGAGTCATTTGAACCATTGTAGAGGGCTACACTGGTTTATGATTTAGGCACTTGATATACTGTCCTTTACTTGTGCATCAGAGTGGTTTACATGTATGTATATACTAACAGGTACTTTTTATTCCCTTGTCCCTGAAGGGCTCACAAATCTAAGTGCACCTGAGGCAATGGAGGGTTAAGTGGCTTGCCCAAGGCCACAAGGAGTGGCCATGGGACTAGAAACCCCAGCCTCTCTGGCCTGAGGTTACTTGTTCCCATGCAGGAATTGAACCCCCTATCCTCCAGCCTGAGGTAACCTGTCCCAACCACTGAGCCACTCCTCCCTCCCACTTGTTCCTTAAGGCTGCCTTTTTTGGTCATGATCTGCTCGGTGACGTACCTCAGAGTTGCAGGGTTGCAGAGTTACATTAAGGTGCAGGCCCATTTTGAGACTATGTTCTTTGATTGTGAGAAGCAAATGTTTCAGATCATCTTCACTTTCAGCCAGTAATGTGGTATCATCAGCATAGCGAAGATTGTTGATGAGTCTTCCACCAGTCTTTACACCTCTGTTGTCTTCATACAATCCTGCTTCTCTGATGATTTGTTCTGCATATAAATTAAACAGGTAGGGGGAAAGTATGCAGCCTTGTCTTACACCTTTGCTTATTTTAAACCATTCTGTTTCTCCTTGTTCCGTTCGAACTGTTGCTTCTTGATCAATGTACAGATTGTGCAAGAGTACGATCAGGTGTTCTGGTATATCCATGCTTCTTAATGTGGCCCAGAGTTTCTCATGGTTTACACAGTCAAAAGCTTTGCTATAGTTGATAAAGCACAAATAGATATCCTTTTGGTATTCTTTAGTCTTTTCAAGGATCCATCTCACATCCGCAATGATGTCTCTCGTTCCTCACCCTTTCCTGAACCCTGCTTGCACTTCAGGTAGTTCTTGTTCCAGGTATGGTTGTAGTCTCTTTTGAATAATCTTTAGTAGAATCTTGCTGGCATGTGGGATCAGAGCGATTGTGCAATAATTTCCACGGTCAGTTGGATCACCTTTCTTTAATATTGGTATAAACACAGATCTTTTCCAGTCAGTTGGCAATGATGTTGTCTTCCATATTTCTTGGCAGAGCCTTGTAAGTATGGTAACAGCTGTATCAGATGTATTTGGAGTTTTCTCAGGGAGTTTTCTCAGGGAGTTTGTAGAAGTACCTCATTCCTCCTCCCCGACCTTGGGGAGGGGGTGGGGGGGGGGCTCAGGAATCTGACAGCTAGGAGGATTGGGAGACTCTCCCTAGGATTCATGACTGAGGGGCTCTATGTAGGAAAAGATGAACAAGAAGGGAAAAAAAACAAAGGGAGGAAAGCAAGTCACAGAAGGAACTGCCTCAGCCCAGCCTCCAAGAACCCCTGCAGCATACTTGCTTTGGGGTGCTGGTGTGAATGGTCTATGGTTCTGATTCTGTCAGAGTACGTTTGGTCCTCATAGCCTTCCTGTTTGTGTGCAGCACAGAGGGCAGGCTGTGGCTGTTATGAGTGGGTGATCTCTTTAGTGAGGAGCCTGCTGAGGCTGCAGTCGCTATGCGGTGCAGCCACAGCACTTTGGGGCCAATGTTGAAGAGTTTGTTAGAAGTCATCACTTGCTGAGGAACAAGCTAAGCATGTGTGGTGAAGAGTCCTTTTCTGGGCACTACAATCAGAGTGCCTCAAGGTCGACACATCTGCGGGGTCAAGAGAACTGGAGTGTTTGTTAGATGCTCCCACTTAAGAGCAGCAGGCGTGCTGCGGCAGTCAAACACTTTGGAGGTAGGTTGTGCCATCCAACTGTCGGCTTCCTGTTGTCATGGGTCGGCAGCAGCTTATGCAGCATTGGGCAATGGCGGTGACAGCCACGCCTTGTGGAAAGCTGCAGGATGTATGGGCCCGAGAATGTGCTTCCCCAGTGGGTCTGCATCAGCCTGTGTGCCAGCTGCAGGGGGCCACTGGGGTTTCCTGGAACATGAGGGGGGAACTGTTATTTAGGTGGGAACGGCTGCCATTTCTCTTTGATAGGTGCCTAGAAGGCCCGCAGTAAAAAAAAAAAAAAGAGGCGCAAATAGTTAAATCTTGACTTAGGCTCTCGATGTTTGTTATATAGGGAGACACATTAGCTTTTTCTTTTTGGTGCTGCTGATCATGGTTAGCTATATGATTGGAGTGTGCTCTTGTCAGTTGGTGTTGGTTGCACTCAGCATTACTGCCAATATCTAAGTCCGTCATGCATGTTTGCAATTGGCATCTGAGTATAGTGTATGGCAGCATCTTGTATCAAGTTCGAGGGTTTTTTTGTGTCAACTCTATGAAAGGTTGTATCTTTTTAAATTGGTCTTGCCAAAGTTTAAAATCTTTATGGTAGGTACCTGGAAAGGGTGCTTTGGTAACCAAGTTCAGAGAGAGGTATCAGCCAACAACTTTACTGAAGAACAAGAGGTATTACCCTCTTGATTAAAGGAGAAGTATCAGTCACCTGACACTTTTATTCCTGTTTTATTTATTTATTTATTTATATTTTTGGAAATTATAAAGGCCCCTTTTTGGGGTTTCCTTCCCTCCTGCCCCTTCTTCCCTCCTTTTTTCCCACTTTTCACCTCCCCCTCCCCCTCCCCCTCCCCCCCCCATCCCCATGTCCCCCTTTCCCTCTTCCACCCCCCTTTTCCTCCCTCTTCTCCTTTCTCCTCTCCCTTCTCCTGCCCCCTGCCCCACTTACTCCCTCCTTATATTTTTTATATATTTATACCTATATATTTGTGGAGGAGTAGCATAGCAGTTAGAGCAACTGCCTAGTACCCAGAAGATCAAAGGTTCAATTCCCACTAGCACTCCTTGTGACCTTAGGCAAGTCACTTTACCCTCCATTGCCTTAGAAAAAAAGACCTGGTAATCTCCCTCCAATGATACATTACCAAGAAAATCCAGAGGCACTGGGTCAATAAGAAATAGCACTAAAAAATTGTATACTTTATGTTTTTAACTTCACATCCATAATTATTACATTTGTTATGGCATATCTCTCATCAGATTACTCACACATCATGATTTAATGATGTATGTGGTTCCTATAGGTCCTATATACTTCAGCTTGTTCCCTTAAGTCTTTTTAAAAGTGAGCCTATCTAGATTGATGGACTTCCTTTATCCTTCCATACATTTAATCACTTGGTTTGCAGCTTGTCACTCTCACTTGTCAGCTCTCACTTGGTTTGCAGCTTGTCGTGCTGTGAGGGCTTGCGTGCATTAGTGATGCTGAGAGCTAAACTATTGGTAGTTTAACTACTGGCAGGGTCTCCCAAGATGGACAGGTCTCAGCTGAGGTGCCAGACCAAGACAAACCACCCATCTGGGCAGCAGCAGAATGGGACAGTGTTGACGGCGGAGGATCACATTTTTGTGACAACGGCAACAACACCAAACTTAAACTGCGCGGAAGAAAGGCCCGGCAATCTACTTCTGTATCTTGCCATGAAAACCCAATGGATAGTTACAACAAAACAAATTGTGCTATGGTGCTGGAAGATGAGACCCCCAGGTCAGAAGGCACTCAACTAGCTACTGGGGAAGAGCTGCCAGACTGTGTTCGATAGCAGGAAACCTCTGATCTATCGACGCTGCCGATGCTTGGGTGTTGGTACCGGTAGAAGTGGTCGGAACTCCAGAGTATGGCACCAGTAGTTCTGCCAAGGTGGAGGCCTCGAGAACATCCTGGAGCCCCGTTAGTGCTTTAGAAGCCGAAGCCTCCTGCCGGGGCTGTTTCACTGGTGAAGTTTCCTCAAGGGCAACGCCAATGGCCTCTCGATGCCTAGAAGGAGATCTACCCTTTGAGGACCGACTAGACTTATGTTTGGTATGGCATAAGTCTGAGGTATGGTATGGCAATGCTGCAGCATCATAAAGGTTGTTTTCTGGGTAATCTAGATTGTTCATGCATTACCATGCGGTGATGTGCCAGCACTGGCCACATGCATAACAATGACAGGAGATCACTGGGATGTCTCTCTTAATTCAGAGATCTTGTGGCCAGAGGACACATGCTATTATAAGCTGCTGTGTGTTTATCATGATATTGTATCTGCTAGATGTTATAAGAACATTATTTGTGAGTGTGAAAGGCAAGGGCAGGGTGCAATAGAGATGGACAGGCATGAACATCCTGACATTGTGTGTGCACATATGTTACTTGTTGAACTGCAACATTTTCTTTCTGCAGGTGATGCTGGATATGGGTGTCGCGCCTGGTTGCTGACTCCTGTGCATTTTCCATGGTCACCTGCAGAGATGAAATACAATGAGGTCCATGCCTCCACCCACTCTGTCATCGAGTGCTCTTTTGGCATGTTGCAGAGTCACTTCAGGTGTCTGGATAAGATTGGTGGGGCCTTACAATACCAACCCATAGCTATGGGAAAGATAATTCTGGCCTGCAGTATCATGCACAACATTGCTCTCAGGCATAATATCCCAGATCTGGAAGATGATCCTGTGTACTGTCCTGTACATGATCGTGGAAACACATGTGTGGGCACAATAATCAGGCAATGTCTAATCGAGCAGCTCTTCTCATGTAAGTTATGTGTATATGAGAAAATGCATATGTGTACAAATATACATACTATCCTGTGTGTCTCATATCAGCAACCTGAAATATGTATGTCTGCTGTGTTTGTGACTGTACAGAACCTGGTTAGAGGCTATCACTCCCACTGTTGTGGTGAGGTACCTGATTAGCCAAAGAGGATCTACATGGCAGTGATTTGGGACTGGTGCATCATACACAGAGACATCAGAGGTATGCAATTTACATCATGTATCTGCATAAGTTCCACAGACATGAATTGCTGATGTGCTGATGCTGTAGTGTCAATTGACCTATATGAATTGAGAGGACACAACATTTACATGGGTGATGCTCCCTCATGTTCCTCAGTGAAATTGCTCAAAACCTATCTTGCATACATACATATACACCATGTCTATGATATTGCATTTATGTAGCCCTCTGGACTTCGGCAGGTGGAAATTAGACACCATAGTGTTGATGACATTCTCAACGATGGTGTTGGATGTACACGTGATAGGGGTGGGAATAGTACAAGCTGCATTTATCTTTTTCTTTCCACTGTTGTCCAAACAGCCACCATGAATGTGGTCTTGGATAGGCTCCTGCTATTGTTCCTAGCAACTTCATCTTTGACCCAGACAGTGCACATACATATGTTGCATATTGCAGTGTGTGTGCAGTGAGATCAGCATTGTACAGGCATATGTTTACTATTGGTTCCTGATGTGAGGTGTGATTGGCCTTTTAGATGTCACAGCAGTAATAATGCTGACTTTCAGATGCCTCCCTGTGAATGATGTGATCACGTCATGCATTGTGGTCATTGTGAAACATGTTGTACATTTGGTCTGATGGCAAATCAGAATGCGTCATCATTCACATCTGCCAATTACAGAACGCAATCTAGACAACAGGGAATGATGTTTGAACATGCACACACACATCTCACACTTTCCAACCACCATCTCTGGGTCACGAATGACAGGTTACACCCAATGACATCTCCAGGCAGGCCCTGTCCACCACATGCACCACACACCAGCTGTCTTCCACATTAGAGAATGTTTGGCTAACATCATCAAACATCATCTATGTAATTAGCTTGTTTGTTACTCAGAGTTACATAAGAATATAAGATACCTGGTCAGACCAAGGTCCATCAAGCCCAATATCCTGTTTCCAACAGTGGTCAATCTAGGTCATAAGTACCTAGCAGTCTCCCCAAAAGACACAGGTTCCTCAATACTTGTATTGGGTCAAGCAGTGATATCCTGGGTCCCTTTTAATAATGGTTTATGGACCTTTCCTCCAGGAACTTGTCCAAACCTTTTTTAAACCCAGCTACACTAACAGCTTTTATACATCCTCCGGAAACAAATTACAGTGTTTGATTACACGTTGAGTGAAAAAATATTTTCTCTTACTAGTCTTAAATAAGTTACCCTGTGGCTTCATTGCATGTCCACTAGTCTTTTTATATTCTGATGACGTAAACAATCGATCTACGTTTACCTGTTCCACTCCATTCATTAATTTATAGACTTCTATCATATCTCGCCTCAGCGGTCTCTTTTCCAGGTTGAAGAGCCCTAACCTTTTTAGACTCTCTTCATAGGAGTATCCTTCCATCCCCTTTACCATTTTGGTGGCTGTCTCTGTACCTCTTCTAATAACGCTATATGCTTTTTAAGATACGGCGACAATAATTGTACACAATATTCAAGGTGCGGATGCACCATGGAACAATACAGAGGCATCATAATATCCTTTGTTTTATTTTCCATTCCTTTCCCTATGATACCTAGCATTCTATTTGCTCTCTTGGCCGCCACTGCACACTGGGCCGAGGGTTTTAACATGTTATCCACGATGACGCCTAAATCTTTTTCCTGGGTGGTGGTTCCCAATGTGGAACCTTGCATCATGTAACCATATTTTGGGTTGTTCTTTCCTAGGTGCATAATTTTGCACTTGTCCACATTAAATTTCGTCTGCCATTTGGATGCCCAGTCTTCCAATTTATCAGGATCCTCTTGCAATTTTCCACAATCCTCTTGGGTTTTAACAACTTTAAATAATTTTGTGTCATCTGCAAATTTGATAACCTCACTCGTTATTCCCTTTTCCAGGTCATTTATGAATCCCTGTGGTACTTCACTTTTCACCTTTTTCCATTGGGAAAATTAGCCATTTAGCCCTACCCTCTGCTTTCTATCTTTTAACCAGTTCCTGATCCACAATAGTACACTGCCTCCTATCCCATGACTTTTTAGTTTTGTCAAAAGTCTCTGATGAGGGACCTTGTCAAAGGCTTTCTGAAAGTCCAGATACACTATATCAACTGACTCACCTTTGTCTACCTGTTCATTCACACCTTCAAAAAAACATTACAGATTAGTAAGACAAGATCTTCCTTGTCTAAAGCCATGTTGGCTGTCTCCCATTAAGCCATGACTCAAGCCATGTTGAGTAATTTTGTTCTTTCTGATGGTTTCTACCATTTTTCCCAGTACTGACGTCAGGCTCACTGGTCTGTAGTTTCCCGGATCACCCCTGGAACCCTTTTTAAAAATTGGCGTTACATTGGCGATCCTCCAATCTTCAGGTATTACAGATGATTTTAATGATAGTTCACAGATTACTAATAGCAGGTCTGCAGTCTCATATTTCAGTTATTTCAGCACCCTTGGATGTATACCATTCGGTCCAGGTGATTTGCTATTCTTCAGTTTATCAAATAGTTGTAATACATCTTCCCGGTGTATCGATATGTTTTTCAATTCTTCTGTAGTATCACTTTTAAATACCACTTCAGTCTTTGGTAACATCCCTACATCTTCCTTAGTAAAGACCGAAGCAAAGAATTCATTCTTACTGCCCCTTTTATCCCTCTATCATCTAATGGTCCAACTGACTCTCTCACAGGTTTTTTGCTACGAATGTACTTGAAAAAGTCTTTATTACATGTTTTTGCTTCCGCGGCAAGTTTCTTCTCAAATTCTCTCTTTGCCTGCCTTACCAATGCCTTGCATTTGACTTGCCAGTGCTTGTGCTGTTTCCAGCTTTTGTCATTTGACTCTTTCTTCCATTTCCTGAAAGATTTTTTTTGGCAACAACAGCCTCTCTGACCTCACCTTTAAACCATGCTGGCAGTTTTTTAGGACTTCATTCTCCTGCTGCATTGATAGACATGATGAGCACTATGACACACCTGAAACACATGGCCATGAACACATGTCTATGTGCCTGAGCAAATGTGAACATAATCTGTACTGATAAGTTTGCATGTCCTAGTCCTTCAATGGTAGCTGTGTTATGCCAATGTAATGGTTTCATGTTGAACGTTTCCTACTTGATATTTAAAACTTGCAGGCACTTGGATGGTAACTCATGATGTGTGATGACATGCATGCCTACCTGTCTCTCATCTTTTTCATACAGCATGGACCACCCACAGTGGCAGAGGCCAACAGTGCATCTGCAGTCACCACCACCACCAAGTTGGATGAGACAGCAACAACAGGAGATTTTGCCTGAGAAAGGGTGGCAGACTGTCATGATGCAGATGTTGAGGGGCACATGCCCATGCAGGACATTGATATCCAAGTGGCGGACCAGGGCATCCAGAAGGGCTACACTGACCTGGCAATACAGTCCAATGCCGGGGTAGAGAGGCCCTTGCCACACCCTAGTTGTCACAGTCCCTTACTATGGATTCTACTATCCTCATTGGCAAACCTCGAGCCTCGATGCAGACACCCATGGCTGCACACAAAGATTTGGAGATAGCTGTGCTGCTCCACACACCATTACAGCCAGGGAGACGGAATAGTGGCAGTGAACAGTCCAGCAGCACCAGCACTGACAACTGCAGTCTGCCAATCCTCATTATCATTGTCACTTTGCTTGTTTTACCATGTCAGTGCCATGGCTCTATCACTGACCACAAACGTTTAGGCAGAAAACAGCATCACAACAGGTGTGTAGCAACAGAGGTACATCGTGTATAGGGTGTGTTATTTCCTTGACACCCTTGGCTGGCCAATGTGGCCATGACGGGCTGTTACACATCCCCACAAGATGCACCACAACATGCGTCATCTCTCTTTCCCCATATCCAGGAATGATCCTCTGCAGACAGGGTGTCTCTGTGTCATTTGGGGATTTACAGTGTGCATATGTGTGTGCATGACTGTTGTGACACAGTGACATCACATTGTGTGCATTTTGTGAAGGTTACTATACCATAATTTTCAAATTTAGCCAGTTCACAGACAATGTTGATGTACTGTTTCCAAATAACGAAATATTTTTTGATTTGTATGCAGCTTATGCAGTCACATGTGTGCTTCATGCTGTGCATCTCATGAATGTGTCACACACATGGCAAAGACCATTTTATGATGTGCTTATCAGTATTTTCAGACATTGCTTAGAGTGTGCATTCCATGTACATTTTATCACCTGTACACCTCATGGAAGTAGAAGCATACTGGGACATCCCAAAGCTGTTTTATTGAGCTGATTCTGCACTTGGGAGAGACAGTTGTTGTTTTTTTTTTATTGTGCCAACACATGTGCTTCTCATAACTACCTTCCTTTTAACATTGTAGATCATAGCCCAGATTTCAAAAGGTATTTACACAGGTAACTGTCCTAGTTATTCGTGTAGATGGCTTCTTAGTGATTTTGGGAAGGCACCTACTCAGGTGTTGGCCCTCTGAGAACCCAAGTACGTCCCTAACATGCCCATATGCTATGTGGTTGGCATCAGGATGTGTTAGGGGCATTCTGTGGCAGAGCAGGGGCAGATAAAAATGCTTGATGGGTAGCAACATTTCTCTATGCAACACACATAGCCATCAGTGTGTTAAAGCTCAGCATGGATTTTCTTCACCTATCGGCGCAGGGTCTGAGCGGTTAACCTGGAAATTTTTGCCTACCTGGCTAGCTCCTGCACCTTCTGGTTCATGTGTGAGGACCCTGATTTTCAATGGGGGAGCCACATATGACCACAGCATTCAAATCCAGGTTAGACGGATGGTGGTCATGCTATGCACCGACACAACACTTTGCACCACCCAGATGAAAATAGGGCACGATATATTTCAGCATATAACATCCATACATATGCTTGGCAGTCACATCTAACTCTGACATCTGCCCAAGGAACATATATTCCCCGAGTCATAGCAGCATCTGCTTTCATTCACACTGACATATAATGGCAACCCACAGGAATTTGCTAACTCTGTAAAATCAAAGAGCACCATTCACACATGCTCCACTCTCCCCCAGACAGATAACCTTGAAATGGAAGAACCGCACCAAACCTGGGAGGACTTCAGC